>CM045495.1:39371916-40758813 GCA_024704745.1 Rosa lucieae | reverse complement strand
TTTCTCTTTCTCTTTCTCTCAAACCTCTGATATGTCTGCCGACGTTTCTATTCATTATTTAATCATTTATAACTATATGTTTCTGGGTCTTTTCAAATTGAATAAGTTGATTATTATTCCCCGTTTCTGTTGATTATCTGATTCAAATTGAATGGAATGTTATTGTTTGAATATCATATTCGACGATTGTAACTTTTCTCAAAAGATACCAATTGAGGTTTAGGCTGTAATACTATAAATGTCTAATACTAATATGAGTAATATCAAATATTCATATTAGCTTCTGTCTTGTGATGGATTAGTCGAGTAGGTCCTGTACTTGGGATAATGGGGATAATGTTTTGGTAATGATTAATGAATCAAAGAAACAAAAATCTGTGGATGCAGAATGCTTAGTTTTCATTGTCTTCTTGAAACCATTTATACAATACTAAACTAGTGAAACTGTGGTTATGTAAAAAAATGATTATGATTGTATGAAACTGTGGAATGAAAATAAATTGATTATTATGTTTGATATATATTAGGGAACTGGTTTGCACTTCATCTTCTGAAAGGAGCTGGAGTTCGATAGAGAGTGAGACTTGGAAGGATATGGACATGGATATTAGGGAAATCGTTTGCACCTCATCTTCTTAAATTTCCAGAGTTCTTCCCATCTTCATCTAGTCTATAGTACTGTTCTAGTCCTCTAGTTTATGTGTTTTGGTATTTCTAATAGTCATCAAGAGTTCTTTTTGAAGCCTACAATGAGGCTATTTCTCAAAACAATGAACATTGGTCTCTTATCGGAGATTTCAGTAATATTTGCGCACTGTGGAGAAAATTGGGGGTAACTTCCCTTTTAATTGTTATATGCATAATTTATCTTCTTTAAATTGGTCTCTTGCCATTTGGTTTTTTTTTTTTTCTCAGGTAGATTCTTTTCTCTGGTGTATTAACAGTATTAGACATGTTTGCTTCGTGCAAGATTAACAGAGTCTATGAGTTGTCTTTCTTTAATAAGGTAATAATAATGTAAAACTCTGATTATTACTGGTACAAATTAAATATATTTGTTTGACAAGCTTACACTACAGTTTGGTACTATACAAGATATTTTTGCTGCGTCATTTAGATTTCAAAATGAATTCGCGTATAATAGTTGTTTTCTGTATTGGCCATTTGACATGAGAAAATGGGATAAGGATAGCTTCAAATCTTGGGTGGTGGCATCGTCTGAGGTGGCCGGAGAAGAGAGCTCTGACTGGGTCATGTTGCGTGGCTGGCTGGCTGCTGGAGGTTTTCTCGCTTCAATTCTCTCTCTTAAGGGAAAATCAGAGGAAGTGGTGGCCAGAGACTTAGACACCATGGAGAGGCACGCCAAACACGATTGGTACGACTGTCTAGGGTGGCAGGACGGAGACGAACCCGTCAGGTCGGGCTGGAAATCCGAGTCGCTGTGAGAGAATTTTGGATTAGGGTTTTTGACTGAAATGGAAAGTTGTTGAAAATGGAAGAATGAAACTGCTATTTATAGTAGGTTTTCTAAAATAGTAACTTTTACTTTCTGATCATAACACTTTGATGCCAACTCCAATTTTTACATGTTGCATGTCTGCGAACTCGGTTTAATGTTCTCTACACCTTTCGTGAATGATTTTTTTCTAAAAAACAGAGCCAAACAGGAAGTCAACTTTTCGTCCCCTAATTGATCGTAATAAAAGTAAAAAGTAAGATTCTTAATTATTTACCATATGAATGACCGGTAAATAGGTAAGTTAACCGGTAATAAGTAAGTTTAGGTACGGGCATACTATTTAAAAAGAGAAAGACCAAGCTAAAATGGGTAAGGATTTGTTTAGAAATTGAGTTCAATTGGAAAAAGAAACCACAAAGTTCAATCTAAACTGCACAAAAGTACTTCAATTTCCCACGCGTTTTTTGTACGAAACGTCAATGGGCAATTAAAATTGAACGTGGGTGAAGGTGAGAAGCCATCTCCCTAATCCGCTATAGCTTTTGCTCTCCCCACGTTCTCACATATTTTTATAATTTTTTTTTCTTTTTTTTTTTAGTTTACCATATTAACCCTTGTAGATATCATTTCTTTCAATCTATTCTGTCTCTGGCATGGGCATTTCGAGAGTTTGAATTTTGGTGAAGTCTTTGATACTAAACCAAACACTTCTATTTCTAATAGTGGAGATTTGGATGAATTAATTAATTTAGAGGAATTCTTTCAACCAAAAGTGTAAGACAATGAATTTCCATTTGGGAGGTCATGTATTTCAGTTCTATCGAAAGTGAGGAGGTGTAAGACCCCGGAAATTTGTTATTAATTCCTAAATGTTTCCTGAAATTAATAAAGTGTTCGTTTGTATGAGTTCGTGATTCGAGGGTGGAGCGGAAGTGTTTCGGACGAATTTTTATTCGGAAAGTATGACTTTAGGGGGGGCGCAAAGGATGACTTTTTATACGTTGGGTTTCTCCAAAAACTTCATTCCCGAAAGTTGTAGAGCGCGTTGATATGAGTTCGTGGACATGTGGAACGCAAGAAACGGAGTTAGTATGAGAAAGTTATGAGCGATTGATATTTGGGGAAATTTATATAAATATAAGAAAATTCCGGATTTTTCATTAAATCCCAAAATTTTCCTTTTTCTCATTTTCCTCCCCAGATTTCTCGCCGTTCTCTCTCCTAAGACCCGACGGGTTGCGCTCGACCCGACCCGAATCCATCTTCGTTTTCCCGTGACATACAGTGGCGGACCTGGCCCAGATCGACTCGCCCAGCTCTCCTCCGTCGACCTATGGTGTCAATTGTGCCGGTGGAGCAACCTAGAAGGAGATCGGAGACGTGAACAGTGATGGCGGACCGACCCGGTTGGATTTCCCAGTTTCTGACGACTTCCCAGCTGATTTCTTCACGGCTCTGGGATCGCCTCTTCCTGCTGATCATCCCCATATAGGTCTTGCATCACGATTTGGAGTGTGGAGCAAAAGATCAAGGTTTGAATAAATCGACGGTTCTGGTCGAATTTGGAATCTGATCAGAGGGCCGAGATTAATCCAACTTTCAGGCTTGATCTAGGACGATCTAGGCCGATCCAGACTTAGCTCCAGGTATGAAAGTTGCTCATCTCTTCATTTTGAACAATTTTGTTGTTGGTCACTTTGCCATTGGAGGTGGTTGGCCGGTGTTGACCGCCGTTGACCCGCATCCGTTGACCGGGCGTTGACCGTCCACTGTCGGCGGCGCGTGGCGGCGCGTCCAGCTTCCTTTTTGTGTTATGTTTTCAGTTTATTCATCTACGCATCGATACGGTCGTTTTGATATATTATACGGTTATTTTGGAGAAAGTTGATGCATGCTAGGGTTTCGGTTTTACGCATTATCTTCGGTTTGCAATCCGCGAAGATCTGACCGTTGGATCTTCGAATAATTTGGATAGGATGATCCCAAGGGCAATCCGTGAGAATCTGACCGTTGGATTGTCGTTTAAGTGTGTTATGAATCAATTGCTAAGTTAGGATTGTATTTTGATTAGGTGACTGACGGTTTTGGTTGGGCGGACGGTTGTGATTGTGATTTTGGGCTGTATTGAAGACGCAGCTGGAGTGACGTGAGTAAATCTCACGTGCTTCATTTACGAACAGATTTAATTATTACTCAGAATTACTTGTTTAATTGTTGATTCAATTTCGAAACAAATTATTTGTTTTAAAATATATGAACTTGATCGACAACGGTTCATGGGTAAGTTAAAACAATGTTTTGATATAAAATGATTTTTGAGAAGTATAATTTATGAACTATAGTTGGTATTAGTTGCCATTCCTGCGTGTATGACTTCGTATATATATATTTACGTGGAATATATATATGGATGGTGTGGAATATATATAATAATTGTGATTTTATTCAAATTATTATATTGGAGCATTTACTCTTGTCGGAAATGTGAATTGTTGATTTATTTGTGTGGAAGAGTATTTGAAGTTTTGATTTGGTTTTAGATTGTAAAACCAAGTATTGTAAAGAGTACCTTGTGTTGTGGGGTAACTGGGTTGTATGCGTGCGTGCGGTCATGGTGGTAACTGGGTTACGGCATCATGAGTACGTAGTCTGTGGTATGCGTGCGTGCGGTCATGGTGGTAACTGTGTTACTGCATCATGAGTACGTAGTTTTTGAGGAATGTTGCTGATGTTCTTTCTTTAATTTATACATGAGATTTGGATTTCTATGAATTCTATTGTTGATTTAATTGTAATCTCCTGAACTAAGTTATATGCAGGGATTACCGCTTTTGAATTGTTGTTTTATTGTAATCTCCTGAACTAAGTTATATGCAGGGATTACTGCATTTTTAATTGTTTGTTTTAATGTAATCTCCTAAACTAAATTATATGCAGGGATTACCGCTTTTTGAATTGTTTGTTTAATGTAAATTCCTGAACTAAACTCTATGCAGGGATTTATATGATTCTATGGTTTGTTTTTAATGTGATCTTCTGAACTAAGTTTCCATGCAGGGATTACTGATTTTACTTAATTCAATTGTAAGTGCGGTTGTGGTTGAGACTTGTAGTGAGTTGTGAGGTCATCGTTTTGACAAATGCTTTATGTTGAGGGGAAGTGAATGTGATTGTCGTTGAGATGAGATGAGATGATATGATATGATATGAACTTGATGTTTGGTTGTGTTGTGGAATTAAATATGTTGCTTGAATTCATCTCATGAGTTGAGAAATTATAAGCATGCGTGACGTGAGTCACTTTATTTGAGTTTACTCATACGGGCTTAAAAAGCTTACCCGGTTTGTTTTGTTCAATTCTGGTGCACTATTCTATGGTGTAGGGGTTTTTGTGCAGGTTAGAATATCGATTAATCTTCGTCGAAGCTGAGGTGCACGTTGGGTAGCGTGGACGTCGAATGGTACTCTTAGTTTTAAGTCTTCCGTTGTGTAGTGAGTTGTGGTGGATGTGTTTACTTATTGAATTGTCATTCAGTTTGATTTGTAAACTATCTGTAATGTAATATGTGACTCTAAAGAACGAGTCGGTATTGGCATTGTGAGCTCAGTTGTTTTGTTGCTTAATTTAAATGAAAATTTTTCTATGTGTTTTTCTTGTGCTTGTTATGTTATCGCGTTTTGGATTTGAATTTAATTATTCAAAATTCGGGGCGTGACAGGAGGGTTGGGATGGGGTGCACAAAAAAAAAAAAAAAAACAGAAACAAACAAAAAGTATAAGACTACAGAAAAATGGTATTGGTGCATACTTAATTTTTCGTGTATAATCATCAATAAGAAGCATCTTCTTAACGAAAAAAACCTTCATATACTACCAAATAGAAAAACTTCAACATGGTTCTTGAGAATGACCAAAAGGCATTGCATTGTGATGTACCAATTTGCTATCGTTTAACGTCCTTCAATTATTGTCATGCTAGCTTCATTTTTGGAGGAACTTGTATTTTCATAGTATGGTCCAGGACGATAAACTGAGTTTTGGATTGTGAATACAGGTCTCTTCGGATGTGGACCATCTTTTTCGCTGCTTAGAATTAAAGCTACATCCGCCATGGTTGGTCTATCTGCAGCATTATCTTGTACACAAAGAAGCCCAACATGCACACATTTCATTACTTCTAATGAGGAATATGAAACACCCAATACTTCATCTACTAACCCCAATGCCCTGCCTTCATTCCACAACTTCCATGCCTGAAAATAATCCCATTGATTATTGTTAAAACTTGTCAAGACCCCAAAGCTGTAGACAACAACTACATTAAGATTTAGAGTATAAACTTACATAGGCAAGGAAGCCTAGTTGTTGGTCATATACATAGAAGCTAGTGTTCTTCTTGCCGCTAATAACCTCCAATATCAGGACCCCGAAGCTGTAGACATCAGATTTTTCAGAAAAGATCCCACCCATGGCATACTCTGGAGACATGTAGCCACTGCATAGCAAATACATTAGTACATATCTGGCAAAATTGAATCTTTTGGTCTCTCGCTTAAAGAATTGATTCTCACCGTGTCCCAACAACCTTCTGAGTATTTTCTAGACTCTGTGTTTCTTCAACTATGCGTGCTAATCCAAAATCTGAGATTTTTGGATTCATTTTCTCATCCAAGAGAATGTTACTGACTTTTAAATCTCTATGTATCACCTTCATATAGGAATCCTGATGAAGATAAAGAAGCCCTCTAGCAACACCCTGAATAATATTAAAGCGTGTAGCCCAATCAAGCACTGCCCTCTTCGTCAGATCTAATCAAATATTCAATGGGCCCAATTAGAGTAGGAACGTTATTCATATTTCCCATTCATGTAACAAAGAAACATTGACGATCACTAGACTTCTAGCCTTATATATAGCTAGATTTCCACCCTATAAGTGTTAACAAATAGAGAATTGTATGGAAAGTAGTTAGTACATAATACAGATCTGAACTAAACATACGCACAAAATATTGGACAGTGGTGAGCATTAAACTTGCATGGCTAAATGTCTTCCTTAGTCAAACTGTATGATAAATTGTATCTTGGTAAATTTAGTTCACGTGAATTCATCATAACTCTATGCTTGAACTTTTGAAGATTATTTATATTAAAAGGAATATAGGTAAAGATGAGTAAGATACCGCAGCTAAAATAAAACACTAGTGAAACTAACCCCATAGAAAAGTATCCAGGCTTTTGTTAGGCATGAACTCGTAAATTAGTAACTTCTCATCCTCTTTAACACAGCAGCCCATCATCCTAACAAGGTTTTTGTGCTGAAGATTGGAGATCAACATCATCTCATTCTTGAACTCTTCGACACCTTGTCTTGAGGTACTAGATAGTCTTTTTACTGCTATTTCCTTCCCTTCTGGTAGCATCCCCTACACGATGTCCACAGATTAGTCATAGCATACATGTCTATATCTTAAATCTTCTGAAGTGCTATATTATGTTTTCTTAACAAAGAAAATACCTTATAAACTGGGCCAAAGCCTCCTTGACCAAGTTTGTTTGTGATGCTGAAGTTGTTTGTGGCGATTAGTATGCTATCAAAATCATATATCTTTAGCTCCGAGAGGTCATACTTTCCTATATATTCCCGAATACCGTCTCTATGAATCTTAATCATACTAGTTGATTCCAAGTGCCGTGCTGTTAATTCAACACGTCCTGATTTTGTAAATAAAACTATTAAACACAATTGGAACTAAATAAGAAGCAACATTTGTATAACAGACAATAAATTATAATTTCTTATAATGTGCTAAATTAATTAACCCCCTCATCTAATTCTCTTACGCTTTTGGTTGGCATACCACCGGTGCAAACTGAAGACTATGGCAACCAAGATACTTATAAATCCAATAGTTGTGAGGCTGGCAATTAACTTTATTGGCTTTCCTTCAACTGAAAAGAAAAAACAAAATAAACTTACAATACAAACGAAAATGAGTGGTATACGAGTTGTGCAAGAGCTATTATCATTTACCTAGTTCTGAGTGTGCTAGGCGGACATAAAGATCTTCTCCAAAAGATGGAAACTGCTGCAAATCAATAAGGTCTTTGGACCACATCAAACACCCTATGGCATCAACATTGGCATAAGCCAGGCAAGAACAATTACTCAGGCACTGTATCTTGCAATCCTCGGACTTTTCTACACCCTCAAAACTCAGATATTCATGAAAATCGGGTACCTTCAATCTTTCCAACTTCAAAAACCCATCTTTTCCTTTTGATGAGACTAATTCATTTCTTTGTGTCTCACAAGACAAATTTGTTCGTCTCACACAACCTCCTGTCCAGTTTCTTTTGCTCCATTCCTCATTTGACTTGGGTATAAACCCTTTCACACACTTGCAGATTGGAGATTCAGAAGCTTTGCAAACCCCAAAAGGTCCACAGGCGCCATAATTATCGCATGGGCTGTTCCATGACTTCCACTTAAGATGCCAGTTCTTGCGATTTGTTGAAAGAAAAGACCTTAGTATACCTTCGGAAGATAGTTCCACATATGCAAGAACTTCGTCACCAGGAATTTTGTCAAAGTTGTAAGATAAATACCTTGCTCCCTGTGTCAAATTATCAACAAGAGTAAATGGATTTGCATACTGAGATTCTACTGGGGGTATACCAATAAACTCTGATTTATCCCATGGCCCACTTCTCCAGTGGGGAGTAGAACCATTAATCCAAATGAATGATTGTGCTGGCAACTCTGTTGACAATCCCCCCCAGAATATCCCGAGTGATGGATCATTTTCACTTTTCCAAGATATCAAGAAATTCTGTTTTCCAGAACCTCTATCATATCCCAACAACATTCTTGGCAGTAGTGAGTCACTAAAATTATTAAAACTCTCCCATAAATCAGCTCCCGTAACACCTTTGGCAACGAAATTTCCATTATCTAAGAGAACTGCAGATGAACAATTAGATATATTGGCCGACCAGACAGAAATTTGTTCCCCATCTACGAGCTCCAGACTCCCGCTGTTGCCAATTCTCAAACTAGCCAAGGTGTCTGTAGCTGCAAGAGGATTATCTCTGTTTGCCACCCATACATATTTACGGGGATATATACTTTTGTGCCACAAGCCTACATACTTATTGGCAGAACTATTAGGACTGAAGAAGCCCAATTCGAATATTACGCTAGGAGAAATTAGAGTTTCTCCCTCAAATAATGGGTGTGAAGGAGTTATGTTATATACTTCAGCGCCATACTGTGACAGAAGCAAACTGAAGATGAATAAGGAAAAGAAAGTAACACTACCCAGTTGCATCCCTACCCAGGTATGTTTCCCAGAAGAACAATGTCAATTATTCTCTTTTTTACAAGGATAGCTCTTTTAATGAAAGTATTAAAGCACCTAGGCCACACAGAACTTAGCTTACATCATGTAACTGAGAAAGTTCTATGATAGTTCCGCCAATGCTTCCAGACAGAATTGATATTATGATTGGCTGATTGTCAACCACAAAAGCATACATCAGTAAACTTCAATGTGATTAACTCATTAACTGACATTATATTGATAGTTTGATACAGTTCACATCCCACTATCTTCTATGGCCACTTTCTATTATTCAACATATTGACTGAGATCAAACTAACATACACGGAGCGTGTCTAGCAAGGAAGCCTCTAGTCACAATCATCATTGATACAATTTAGTGAATTTACATCTTCACTTTCCTGTTGGCTACCCATACAAATTTACTGGGTAATATAGGATATAGTCTTGTGTCATATCTCCACCTCCATGTTAGCAGAGTTACTTGGACTGAAGAAACCCAATTCGAAAATCCTGCCAGGGGAGACTAGAGTTTGTCCCTGTGCTAAAGGGGTAAAAGAGTTATCTCAGACAGTACTTCAGCACAACGATGCTGTGACAGAAGAGAGCTGAAGCAGAATAGGAACAGTCTAGAGGACTCTAAAGCACTAAAATTCTTGGTTCTAATCAATGTTTTAAAAGGCTGAGGCGTTGCTGAGAGAGCCTCAGTAAGACGTTTGCCTTGAGGCATAAGGCGTAAGCATGTATAAACGATAAACGAGCTATATTTGTGTAATTATTAGTCCTATATATAAAACATCAAGAGTAACCAAAAAAACATTATTAGTCCATCTCCAAGTTGTCGTCCCACTAGTACTAAAACTCATTGTGCCTGCACTACACTATTTCAAAACTTCTATCAATCTAAACAGACAGAACAACACTTGCTTAACAGAACTTATATCAAGAAAAAGTGTTTAACAATTTACAGAACAAATGCTTAACAAAAATGCATATCTGGCACACCTATCAAAAATACAATACGTTTTCATCTTGCTGGTGTACTGCATCAGTGGCATTCCACAATGCTATTCGAATATCCAATTCAATAGCTTAAACAAAATAGAATGCAAGAGAGCCAGTAATTCAAAACTTAACAATACAAGTGCTTAACAATTCATAACAAGTGTAGAAGAGTATGAGATTATGATGGATTTCCTAATACCCCTTGGCCAAGCCCCTCAATTCTCATCCCAGAGTGGTGCTTAATGACAAGGAATACTAAGTGCTGACTTCAAACCCTGTCAACAATTGTGCCTAGACGTCATATGCGATAATTGTCACCATCTTGAAAATTTGTAGTTCTGATTTCTAGAATCAGCTTCAATAATGTAAATCTTAGACTTGAAATTCTTGCGTGTTGACTATGAAAGTAGTAGTTGGGCACCTTGAAAGAAAATCTGAGAGGAAAAAAGGCATCCTTGCCTGGTTTGTAACCAAAACCAATGACTTGAAGTTGCAAGGTTCATTGTATACGTTTTCCGAGTAACTGTCGAACAGTGTGTTTAGGATGGACTCTATCTCAACGGATTCATGAATGTATATACTTGTAGGGAAAAAAAAATCAAGAAAAATTGAACAAAGTCCTATCGGCAATCAAAACTTATATCAATTTAAACATTCAAAACTGATCACGACATAATAGATTTGAAAAAGCAAGTTTCCTAACAGAAATAGAGGCCAGGTTTTATAGGAGTCATTGAGAAATAAATTCAAATGCAAACGGTAATAACTAATTCCGTATTCCAGATTGTAACAATCCCTTGTTGAAAGGGAGGGTCAAACTATCAATCTATCATTCCACTTCATAAGACGAGCCCTTGATTAATAGATACATTTTCAGATCACATTCAACTATTAAAAAAAAAATTAAAAAATTATGGGCATTCGCTTTAATCCCCTTCAGCTGCGCCTTATGCGCCTTTGGCGCCTTGCTCTAGGCCTTTGGCGCCTCGTCGCCTTGGCAGCTAAACACACTCATTTTCATGGATGCCTCACGCCTTTTAAGCCTCAAGCGCGCCTCAAGGCTCGCCTTTTAAATCGTTGGTTCTAATACCCATTTTTTTCAATAAGCAAATAAATTACAAACAAAAGCCTCTAAAACAACCAATGCCCAAGTCATCAAATCTAAGAGCCTACTAGCAGCGAGAGGCAATGCATGCCTGCATGGGACCAATTTGCATACCAACATGTTGCTATAAGAAACCATGACTGGCAATTAAATACTACTAACAGCTGCTTTCGTCCCAATCTGTACGTGAAATGAATCATGTATTGGTTATTATTGTTTTATATTTATTCATAATGACCTATTTGTACTCAATCGTCGAGACAAAAGGAGTTTTGTCTCAAAGCAACTTAACCAACGGAAGTCAGTACCAGATATGAGATAAATGTTTCAAAGACCAAGACTTTTTTTTAAATTTAGCCACAAGAGAAGAATTGGCCATGTATGTCCAAACTGGATGAATTGATTTTTTTGACTTCCGATATGATGTATATAAAGAAGATTTCATAATGTTGCTACGTTTTCATGACCAATCATGCATAACAACCAAAGATTCCTATGACCCTAGGAGGAAATCATGAACATAACAAAATGGAGAAAAAGATGATAAGAAAAGTAAACATTACTTGAGGAATAATGATCATCAATGCACTATGATGGAGTGATAGACATATATTTTAGGTTTTTCTCAGTAACCGGAAATAGAATCAGTCGGTTGTTATATTTACTTTTACTATACTACTGAATTACACAGTTGTGAGTTGAATATATATAGAACTGTTGAAGGAAAATCAAGTTTAGTGTGCCTTATCAAACTAGGAATAGGAATAGGAGAGAAGGTTCTAGATTTCCCAATCCTACACGGATTGGTATTCCTTGTAACATTAGAACTAGCACTTTGTAATCCCTATATATAGGGCTCCTATTCTCAATAATAAGAACACATCTCTCTCTCTACAATTCTCTCTCAATTCTATTATCCTTAAACACGTTATCAGCACGACTCTAACCACAAAACAGAAAACCAAAACTCATTCACAAAGCAGCCCCTAGCCCGAGCTAGCCGAGCCTTTGCTGCAGCCCGAGCGCCCGTGTGCTTGCAACCTTGCACAGCAGCCCCTGCTGCCCCCTTCCTGCAGCCCTGCGTTCCAGCCTGCTGCCACCGAAGCATCCCTGCTGCGCAAACAAGCCAACGCACACCCACTGCATCTTTTTCCCGTTCCTGTGCACATCCGTCTTCTTGCAAGCCTCGAAACGTCTAGTTCGGAAGCTCAGATCGAAAAACTTTCTTCATCAAAGTTGTTCGTCTCTGTCTCTTCCATCTAACCTCCGAATTTCAGCCTTATCGGAGTCATATTGAGATCTGTACACCAATCAAGGTACAAGCTGTTCAGAACAGAATCTGCTCCGAATTTTCACCAAGTAAGTATTCAAAAGAGTAAGTTTTAAAGTTCCTAAAATTTGAAATTTGAATATTTCTTCTTCTTTTCTCGGGGACTTGAAAACCTCCCTTCTTCTACATCCCACCTTTCTTATAACGTGGGTTCGATTCTTGAAAAGCGGAATCGTGGGGATTGACGCAATTAACGAACTAAGAGCGTTCGTAAGACTTCGGACTAAGAGCGTCCGTAAGCATCGATTTAACGAACTAAGAGCGTTCGTATGCTACGGACTAAGAGCGTTCGTGAGCATCTATTT
Source organism: Rosa lucieae (assembly GCA_024704745.1). NCBI lineage: Eukaryota > Viridiplantae > Streptophyta > Magnoliopsida > Rosales > Rosaceae > Rosa > Rosa lucieae. The sequence goes on along the minus strand of CM045495.1, from coordinate 40,746,266 downwards.
TGACCATTCAAACATCATTGTTTCGGTCTAATCCAATTATTCTTGGAAATCGATTTCTTGGTAGCATAGCTCAGAAATCTTATTTATATTAGTTTTCGTGGAAGCATTGACTCCGAAACTAACTTGTTCTTGTTTCATCTTTTAGGATGTCAAACATGAACAAACTCGATTTTGTTCCATTGGATTATGCAGGCAAAAGGTACTTAATTTGGGTCACTAATGTCGAGATCCACCTTATTGCCCGTGATTTATTGCATACTATCCAAGAGCTTTGTCCTATAGAAACAGCTCCAGACCCTCAAACTGAGAAAGATAATTCCAAGGCACTTGCCTTCATGAAACGTCACATGGACAGTGACCTACAGTTTGAGTTCATAAATGAGGATAGCGCCATAAAGCTTTGGCATGCGCTTCGCGAACGATATGGCAATGTTCGTGACTCCATACTTCCGAATACAGAAGCAGAATGGAAAGATCTTCGCTTCTCTGAATTTGACACTGTCATGCAATTTTATTCGGAAGCTCTCAGCATCAGAGCAATGATGCGTCTCTGTGGAAAGATGATCACAGAAGACCAATTGATTGAGAAAACCCTCAATACCTTCCCCGTCTATGCTATGAGGTCCTCTGACTTATTCCGGACTCATGTAAATGCAAGACGGATCACAAGTTTCAACAGCTTATTGAAGCTATGGCCACTGCTGAAAGACATGGCAATGAACTTGTGAAAAGAGATTTGATAGGCTTCAAGAGAGCTATCAAGAGCATCGTCCTATGGCTAGAGAAAGTCACCATCGACGTCATGATCCATACGATCGAAATGCTCAAGAAGGTAATCGCTCAAGGCGACAATCACACGACCGTAGGAGGCGTGATTTTGAGGGAATAGGGTTGGAAACCATGGAGCCAACGTTGGCCATGGACACTTTCCAACGCCACCAGTCCTAGGGACTATGCACATTGCGCCAATGCGCCTCAATCAAGGGAGAATCCTTTTATGGTGTCTATTTCTGATATGGAACGTCTGATCAATGACCTGAATTTGCAATGTACCTACGAAGGTAGTCGCATCATGGTGATCAAGACTTCGAGTTCACAAAGACTTTAAATCTGGCGATGAAGACAAAATACCGCAGATTTTTATATTTCCAAGAATTATGTAATGACTATTATGCCTTAAATCAATAAAATGACTTATTGTATTAACTCTTTCCCTCTAGGCGTACTCAAGAGTACTTGTGATGTCTAGGCAAGGTTTGATCTGAGAGAACGGTTTTAAAAGTGAGCAACGCTCCACCAAAATCTCGCCTTACCTTACCTGGTCACAACTAAATTGAAATTACCGAAAGGATTGAGTGACTACGATTTGTCTACGGTTTGATTTTTTATATTGGATTAGATTTTGGTCAAGAAACTTTGATGTAATCATTGGCTATTATTAATAAAGTATCGATTTATTTTATCTCATGTCATGGACATACTTCTCGAACTTTATTACTTACAAGATGTAAGAGCCAATGGTTTTCATGCGGAAACACATTGTGAGAATGGACAAGAGTTCCTTTACATCACCTCTAATGACTACGGAAATAACCGAGTATTAGAGAAACTTATGTGTCGCTCTAGTGGGTTGTATGCAACCACTATTCGAGTCATTGAATCCAACCATGTCATGAGAGATGATTTATGGGATTCCGACACATATAGGCTTTGGCACGACCGTTTGGGACACCCAGGTCGTGACATGATGATCCGTATATTAAAGACTTCACACGGACATCCCTTTTTCAGAACGAAAAGAAGTAAAACTCGTTTTTGGACACGAAGGAGCCCTGCGCCTCACGGCGCCGTTCACCCCCAAATCCGGCCATCCTTGGCCGGCGCCGCCTTCCCCCTGCGGCCTCAGGGTGGCATTGACGCCACCAAGGCTCCTTTGTCTCCAACTTTTACTTCTAAAGTCACTTGTGCCTTTGTGGCTCAACCAAAATCCTCATTGGTTGTTTATAAAGCCCATCATTCGTTCTGCAAAGCCTGCTCTTTAGCAAAGTTAGGATCGAGACCATCCTATGCAAAGGACACCAAAGAAAATATACCATTCTTGCAAAGAATCCAAGGTGATATTTGTGGACCTATTCAACCATCATGCGGACCATTTCGATATTTTATGGTATTGGTTGATGCATCGACACGCTGGTCACATGTCATGTTATTGTCCACAAGGAACGCTGCATTTGCTAAACTCCTAGCACAAATAATTAAGTTAAGGGCTCACCACCCGATCATCCTATTAAGTCTATAAGATTAGACAATGCTGGAGAGTTTACATCAAAGACTTTTGATGATTATTGCATGTCCATTGGGATTGATGTTGAACATCCTGTTCCTCATGTTCACACCCAAAATGGTCTCGCAGAAGCCGCCATTAAACGACTACAAATGGTCGCTAGGGCATTGGTAATGCGCACCAATCTCCCTATTTCTGCTTGGGGCTATGCAATATTGCATGCAGCTGTGCTTATTCGTCTGAGGCCCACTGCCACTCAACCCTTTTCTGCGTCCCAGATGGTGACTGGGTATGAGCCTAATGTCTCACACTTACGCATATTTGGGTGTGCAGTTTATGTGCCTATTGCGCCACTACAGCGCACCAAAATGGGTCCTCAACGACGATTAGGCGTTTACGTTGGATATGATTCTCCAACCATTATCCGCTACATAGAACCCTTGACAGGCGATCTCTTTACCGCTAGATTTGCGGATTGTCACTTCGATGAGACAGTCTTCCCATCGTTAGGGGGAGATAAGAACATCAATGTTCAACAGGAACGACAGGAATTGTCGTGGTCTGTCCCCACTCTGTCTCATCTTGATCCCCGAACCGCACAGTCCGAAATTGAAGTGCGGAGAATTCTCGATCTTCAGAACGTAGCAGAATCGATGCCTGATGCGTTTTCTGATATCGCTAAAGTGACGAGATCACACATACCTGCTGCAAACGTGCCTGCAAGGATTGATGTCCCTAAAAGTAGAGGACATGACGCCAACTCAAGAATGCATGAGCATGGCGCCAACGTCCCATCTCTCAATGATGGTGACGTTATGGCTAGGCCCACGGCTCCTGCCAGGAAGCGCGGGAGGCCCATAGGTTCGATGGATTCTCGCCCAAGAAAGAAAGCGAGTTTGGCACAAAATAATCCATTAATCATCGATATAAATAATCCATCTCATGAGAATATTCCGGATTATGGTTATGTCCAAGAGACATCATTGGGGGACGCTCCAATGTCAGAACCAACTCCAGAGAATAGAGAGATCTCCATAAATTACACTAGTGTACATGAGATGATGGATAGAAATTCTATGGCGATTGATGATGCATTTGCATATCATATTGCGAAAGGGATTATAGAATATGATGATATCGAACCTCGCTCTGTTGAAGAATGTCAACGAAGAGCAGATTGGCCTAAATGGAAAGATGCGATCCAGGTTGAATTGGATTCACTAACAAAGAGACAGGTATTTGGGCCTGTAACGCAGACACCCCCAAGTGTAAAGCCTGTTGGCCATAAATGGGTCTTTGTTAGAAAGCGTAATGAGAAAAATGAGGTGGTAAGATATAAAGCCCGCCTTGTGGCGCAAGGTTTCTCACAACGCCCTGGAATCGACTACGAGGAGACATATTCTCCCGTAATGGACGTTATAACGTTCCGCTACCTTGTCAGTTTGGTAGTTTCCGAAAAACTTGACATGCAGCTTATGGATGTGGTTACAGCATATCTCTATGGGGATCTAGATTCAGAGATATATATGAAGGTTCCAGATGGACTTCAATTACCCAAATCAAGTGGCTCTAAACCACGGAGCGCGTTTTCAATAAGATTAAAACGCTCACTATATGGATTAAAACAATCTGGACGGATGTGGTATAACCGTCTAAGTGACTACTTGATTGGGAAGGGATATATTAACAATGAAATATGCCCATGCGTGTTCATTAAAAGAACAAGTTCCGGATTTGCAATCGTAGCAGTTTATGTCGATGACATGAACCTAATTGGAACTCTAGATGAGTTAAAGGAAACTGCTAATTACTTGAAATCCGAATTTGAGATGAAAGATCTTGGGAAAACACGGTTTTGTCTCGGTTTAGAACTCGAGCACCGTAGTGATGGGATTTTGATCCATCAGTCTGCATATACTCAGAAAATCCTAAGGCGCTTTAATGAAGATAAAGCAAAGCCTGTGAGTACTCCCATGATCGGTCGTAGTCTTGAGCCCGGAAAAGATCCGTTTCGTCCAAAGGATGAGGACGAAGAAGCATTAGAGGCCGAAGTGCCCTATTTAAGTGCAATAGGCGCATTATTGTACTTAGCTCAATGCACAAGACCGGATATCTCATTCGCAGTGAACTTGTTAGCTCGACATAGCTCTGCGCCAACACGCCGCCATTGGATTGGTGTAAAGACAATCTTTCGATACCAGGAGGTACGATTGATATGGGCCTATTTTATCCCTACAGAGAGAAAAGAATGACGGAAGAATGGGATCGGACCCCATTAGGCATGAAGCCGCCGTCCACCACAACATAGTGGCGGCCATGTTGCCGCCAACGCCGCCGCCACCACCATCAAGGGTGGCCGGCCTCACCTATCTCCCTCCATCAAAACGACAATGATGTCTTGATGGGTTTTGCTGATGCAGGGTACCTCTCTGACCCTCACAAAGGTCGCTCCCAAACGGTTATGTCTTTACCATGGGAAGCACTGCGATATCTTGGAGGTCTACGAAACAGACCCTTGTTGCTACTTCCTCGAATCATGCAGAGATTATTGCTCTACATGAAGCGTTTGTGAATGTATATGGCTAAGGTCTGTATTCGACATATTCAAGGAAGTTGTGGTTTGAAGTCTACCACAGATGAACCTACATGCATTTATGAGGATAATGCAGCTTGTATTGAACAAATGAAGTTAGGTTTCATCAAGGGCGACAACACCAAGCATATATCGCCCAAGTTCTTTTATAATCAGCAACAACAATCACTTCTAAAGATTGAAGTGAAATCAAATCCGATCAGAGGATAATGTAGCGGACTTATTCACTAAGTCGTTACCTAAATCCACCTTCGAGAAACATGTGAAGAGCATCGGATTGAGAAAGTTATCCGAACTCCCACGATTGTAGCAATCAGGGGGAGATATCGACATCAGGGGGAGTTATGATGTCTACATGTTCGATCTCGAAGAGTGAAGGACGTGTTGTGCTCTTTTTGTCCTTCGACCAGGATTATTTTTGTCCCACAGGGTTTTTGTTACCTGGCAAGGTTTTTAACGAGGCAACGGATGAAGCGTCACCACCAAGTTTGAGCGGCACAAGGGGGAGTGTTGAAGGAAAATCAAGTTTAGTGTGCCTTATCAAACTAGGAATAGGAATAGGAGAGAAGGTTCTAGATTTCCCAATCCTACACGGATTGGTATTCCTTGTAACATTAGAACTAGCACTTTGTAATCCCTATATATAGGGCTCCTATTCTCAATAATAAGAACACATCTCTCTCTCTACAATTCTCTCTCAATTCTATTATCCTTAAACAAGAACTTCCAACATACAAAGAGTAAACTTATAACATTAGACCAATTGATCTTGAAATTTCATAGCAAATTTCGAATTCATTGATCTTATGCATGTTAAGAAAATTGCCTACTAACTAAGTCCATACACTGATTCATAGCTTTATGTCAATAGGCAGCTGCAAAGTAGAAATCCAATGAGGCTTTGTTGAAATTTTAAAAATATCTCAATGTTTATAAGAGTATCTTCAAAATCCCTGACTCTAGCACATTGCATAGACCTCAGAGAAGGCATAATATTAATGAAGGAGAATGATAGGTAACAAAGAGAGTTGAAAAATATTATTCTTGATGTTGAAAATGTGGGTTTGCCACTACACCAATTTTTCAATCAGACAACACATATCAGACGACAGCAAACATTTTAACTGTCGTCTGAAATAATCAGACGACAGCAAGAATATTTCTGTCGTCTGAATTTTGGAATCAGACAACAGTTGTTACATTGCTGTTGTGCAATTGTAATTCAGACAATGGTTATTTTTTTGATGTTGTCTGAATCAATCAATTCAGACAACAGTTATTACATTGGTATTGTCCAAGATTGATTAACACAATGGTTGAGAAAAGATGTTGTATGATTGTTTTAATCACACAACAGTTATTACTTCTCTGTTGTGCAATTACTATTAACACAATGGCTGAAATAGATGTCGTCTAATTGTTAATTCAGACAATGGCTGAAATAGATGTCGTCTGATTATTAATTCACACAACAGTTTTTAGTTGTCTGTTGTGCCATTCTCCATCAGACAATGTACTTAAATTGATGTTGTCTGAGTTTTAGGATTCAATATATATATATGCTATCACCCTTCTTAAAAAACGCGGAAAACTCTAAGTTGAAAATTTTCACATACGCGGGCACTTAAGTCAGATTTCCCACTTTTATCTCGTTCACTTTATCTTCAACAATAGCTCTTCCCCGAAACCCTATACCTTTCCTCCTTCCTCTCCCGCTCTCTTTCCACGGTCACCATCGCTTCCTTCTCTTCCGAGCAGAAAGTCGGCCACCTAGGCGGCCTAGGCGGTGCTGGGCGGGTCGGCGTCTCAGTCTTTTTTTTAATTTTTTTTTTAACTCTTGTCTCTTGAAACTTAAAACCCAATCTACCCAAATCGAAGATGAGTTCTTTTGGTTTTGTGGGTTAAACCAAATCGAAGATGGGTTCTGGGTTAAACCAAAACATGAAGGCCGGCTCTCTCTCTCTCTCTCTCTGCGGACTCCGGCACAGCCGCACGACCTCTCTCCTTGACTTACTCTCTCTGTCTCTCATGAATTTTTGGGTTGAATTGAATTTCTGGGTTTAATTTTTTCAATCGATCTTTTCTGGGTTTACAATCGATCTGTGTCTCACTCTTTCATTAATTTATGGGTTTTCAGTTGAAGTATCGGGCTCGTGGTCAACTGATCTTGCTCTTGGAGACTTGGTTCGATTCAGAAATTTTCAAGCTTGGGTAAGTTGCTGCTTTCCTCTTGATTAAATGAATGAATGTTCTAATTGCTCTTGCTGCCTTGCTGTTGGTTCGATTTCATTATGTCAGTTCCAATTGGTTTGGATGCTGAGTCCTAGTTATTTCGCTTATCAAGTTGTGCTTGGATCTTTGCAGATACAAGAGTATGTTGAAGCTGCAAGCTTCTGTCAATTCTGGAGGTAAGGAACAGAAAATTAATGTTGAGATTTATGAATAATTTTCAGATGGGTTTGTTTTGATTGTTGTTGTGTTCTTGATTTTATTTGGTCATTTTTGTTTCCTGGTGGGTTTTTGGGAGAGAAGGGGCTTTTGGATGGCCAAGTTTTGCAGCTTTAACAGCTTTAAGATGAGAGCAACCCAGATTTTGTTGTGGAAGTGGTGTCTTTGTTCTTTGATGATTCTGAGAAGCTTCTCAATTATATCACCAGAGCTCTGTGAGGCCCCAAGATTTTTCTTTTTCAATCTGTCTTTATATCTTTTGGATTGGGTTGCTTTGTTTTGTGCTGATGCTTTGCTTTTGGATACTTCGATTTTGTTGTTCATGAGGTTTTCCCTTTTTTGTTTTCATTGCACAAAGTGCAACCAAGTGTAGACTTCAGAAAAATTGGTGCCCATGTTCACCAGTTCAAAGGTAGCAGCTCCAGGTACACATATAATTCCCTTTTTTATTATTTTTTTTTTCTTGTAAATAGAAAATTACAGAAAGTAATGTCAATTACTCAGTCTCTCTCTCTCTCTCTCTCTCTCTCTCTCTCTAAATGTAGATATACATAGAATGTGTACTTATGGTTTTATGATTCTCAAATGGATTGATTTGGTTTTTTTTTTTTTTATATATGGTTTTATCTTCTCATTTATTTTCACTTTCTTTTCAATCTTCTGAAGTTATAACTTTAGTATTCGCTAGTGTTCTGTTTTTCACTTACTCTACTTAGTAGCAGCTGCCATAAGGTTGTTTGTAGCAAGACAATCCTCACCATCTTCACCATTTCTAACTACATTTCCTTTTGTGAATCTTGAAGGCAGTGAGAGATAAAGAAGGGATTCCTGCGTTGGAAGATGTGCACTAGGGTGCTTAGAGATATTACTGCTGTCCACCTCAGAAGATATTGTGTTAATACCTAGACCTTTTCAAGTCCCTTGTATATGATACTTTGTCTTTTCAGGTCAAACTGGATGAACGAGTAAACCCCAAGAAAGAAGTTGCTGATTACAGAACTGTTATTACAGGAATGTATGCTGCAGATTTGGCTGGTGTTACATGTACTTTAGCTGATATACAGGTATAATGGTTGTTTATTGGTTTCAAGGGTTAAATCCATTAACATTTTTTCACCTCAATTCTTGGTGTGTATTGTAGAAATCCTTCAAGAAGTTGTTGTCAGATGGAACTATTTTAGTTGGACACAGTTTGAATAATGACCTGCAGGGTAAGTTGATTGTTGTTTCTGTAAGTTGGTTTTGAGTTGCAATCAATCCATAATTTTTTTTTTGCCTTCTGGATTTTCAGTCTACTTATACATTTATGTGTTCTTTTTTCAGATCTGTTTCATTTGTTTGTTTTTTTCATTATGACGTTTTTCTTGTTTTCAGCATTGAAGATAGACCATATATTAATGGTGATTGATACCGCATATGTATTTAGATATTTGGATGGGCCTATTTCTAGAAACCTTCCTTGAATAATCTGTGCAAGGCAAGTTTCGATAAACCTGTTAATTCACTTTTACATTTCCTATTTGCACCATGGAATCCATTAATTAGTCCATTACAATGATTTGACTAGAACCTGTCACATGCATGGTTTATTGTCGCATATATCTCTTTTTCTTGCGTCAGACTGTGTTAGGCTATGAAGTTAGAAAGAAAGGTTCTCCACACAATTGTCTAGATGATGCCTGTGCTGCAATGAAACTTGCACGTTCTTGCTAAGGTAGAGCGTGAAGTTGGTGACTAGAGATTGCAATCTACTTTTTATAAGAGCTTTAGTATTTGATCATGATGCTCTCAATACCTTGACAATTTATTAATTGCATCTACTTTTCTTTCCTTGCAGTGATTTTGCTTACAACTATCTTAGTGGTACAACACCAAAGGAATAGGCTTCAAGCTTGCAGTGATTTTGCTTACAACTATATCTTGAGAGATCGAGCAAATTGTATTCTTTTTTATTATCATGTAAAGCTCATGAAACTTGAAAGCTTGTTAAGCTAATGAAAAAGATATAGGCACTTGGGCAAGGTTAATTCCTGTGTAAATGTTGGGACGAATACTGGAATGAAATGGTTTTTGGAATCAAGGATATGTTGTTCAATTGTGTATATCTTCTTTTCTATCTCAGACAATTCAATACCAATCGCAAACCATTGTCTAACAAACGAACATAAAGAAAAAAGAAAGAAAAAACTGTTGTCTGAAGCAATGACACACAATAGCTTTAATAGTTTTCCTGTTGTCTTGTTCAAAGTCAGACAATAGTATTCAATTACATTGCTGATCTACAAGCTTCATTCAGACAACAGTTTTTGTACAAATCAATGTTCTCTAAATATTCATTACACGTCAACATTCTTCCAGGGTCTGCCAACTGAAATTACTTTGCACAAGAGTTCTGGTACAAATTGCTGTTGTTCTTTGTGGTGTTCAGACAACAGATAATATAGTAGTCGCTGTTGTAGTAAACTTTATCAGACGACAGTTTTTAGTATTATTGCTGTTGTTCTTCGTGGTATTCAGACAACAGACAATATAGTAGTCGCTGTTGTAGTAAACTTTATCAGACGACAGTTTTTTGGTATTGTCTGATTATGTATCAGACGGCATTGAGATAGACAACAGCAAACTCTATAATCAGACGACAGTGAAAAACTGTCGTCTGATTGAAAAATTGGTGTAGTGTTGTCTCAAATGTTATTGGTTCCAAAGGTGTTATCTTATCAAGTTCAACACAACAAACACTATGCCAAAAAACTTATCAAACGACAGACAAAAACTGTTGTGTGATTTGGAGTGCCACCGTTGTAGAGCGAGCCGTTGTCTGTTGAAAATTCAGACAACGGTGGAACACAGTTGTCTGAGAAACAAACAGGCAACTGGTATGTGTTATAACTGTTGTGTGATGGCTTGACAGATGGCTCGGCAGATGCCATGCGCAGCTGCGCAGCAGTTGAAGCTCTGCCTTCAGACAACAGTGCTTGGTTTCAAGCTGTTGTATGTTAAGCATATCAGACAACAGACTTTTAGTTTGTGTGTTGTCTGATTGATCCTCAAACTTCAGTGCTTGGACTATAACTGTTGTATGATCAACTTTGCTACAACATAATTCAATTTCTAATGTTGTCTGATTAACTTTGCGACAACAGAGTTTAATTACTTCTGTTGTGTGTGTGTAGATTAGAAGACAGTGATTTGTTAAAAACCGATGTGTGATATGAATGATTGCAGTGTGATTTGTCCCCATTTTTGGTCATCCAGCCAACAGGCAGTTATCATTATATCTGTTTTGTTGTCTGATTATTTGAACATATCCCATTCCTGAATTAAATTGTGCATTTGATCCATTTACATACCAAATATAAACATTGCAAACCACTAATCATTGTGTGATCAAAATTGGGCAAAATTAATGCTCCATTATTAACTAAATAATGGTACTGATCAATATTAGAAAGAAATCTGAATCCAATTCATCAATTGAAGTACTCCAGTTCATACATTAAAGAATCAAATGTACTATAAAGAACGTATTTCCCAATCATCCATACATTAAAACACACAAAATCATTGTAATAGCTCCAAGATAAATGTATTGACGACAAAATTAGCCCACTCATTCCACATCTGAAAATACCAAATCATCTGGTGCTCTTAACTGCTCTCCCAACAGAGACGCTTCGTCATCTTTCCAAAGCCTACTCCCCCTTCTCACTTCTACCAGCAATACCATATGAAGTACCAAACCTATAATTCAGACAAAGCAACAATATTCAGTTATGCAACTTTATTACCTAAAACAAAATGTTACCTAAAATAAAATGTTACATTCTATGTTGTTTCAAGTCCAGTAGAGTAACTGATATCAAGACTTAACAAACCTTATGAGTACTAAAGTAATCAGCCACGGAATGTAAACACAAATGTACTTACCTCTCTTTCTTGTGTAGGTAGAAATTGCCTATGCTGAAAAGTGCGGGCAACGGTTTATAGAATGGGACCTAAAAGTCATTACAGTTCTGATCCACTGAAGGAAAAACTATAACACCTTATGTACCATATCTATCACGGTGAAATGCCACCATAAACCCAACTTCAAGGATCAGCTTCCTTGGAGCTTTGAAGGCTACAAAGCAGTACTTGATATTAATAACACTTTATTCAGTACATAAATCAAGAAAGCCTAATTATCATAAAACAGTATAAGATAATTTGGGTAATTGATCATTCTCTAGCAGTATAAGCCTAACACTTTATTTAGGGCACTCATGTACATATGATATTTTTGGGTAATTGCTCATTCTCTAGCACCATAACCTTGGTTTAGAGTGTTCAGCAAAGACATTTTATGGCCAGTACAGAATATGTCTATAGTCATCAGAAACCATAAGACATGTTAATAGATAAGATGAGTATAATAAATTTATAACTGGTATCCTTCAACTATTGCATTAACAAGTAACTAGCATAATAAGATTCATATATATATATATATATATATATAACTATTAGCCTATTGAAGCCTATAGAAGTTTGAACTAGCAGCACAAGGACTAGAGACATATTCAGATTCAAAGAAGCTCGGACCAAGCAAAAAAATAAATAAATAAGAAGAAGAAGCTAAGGAATGCTTCTTCAATCACGACAAGAAGAACAAATAAAAAGTACTTGTAATGACTTGAAACTTAAAAAGCTTTTCGTAATTTCTTCAATAGGTTCTCCGGATTCACCTTCTTTATCCAATATGAGTGTTTAACTGCAATCGAAGACATTCACACAATGCCCAGACCCAAGTAAAATATCAAGCATTTTTCATAAGCAGCAAGTATAAATGAAGAGGTCTTACAGCTAATCTCCACTTGTATTTGAAGCCCTATATCCATTACTGCAAGAAGACAAACATAGATAAGTTAACTAATGATTGTATAAGCTAAGTATTTTAAATACTCACCATCTTCTCCCTTCCCCTCTTCGCATAGCAAAAACAGAGATAATAATTAGTAAGCATAACAAAAGTATGGACAGAACATACCTTTGAGTGGAGTTTATGTGCTTTCTCTAAGAAGATACTTCCAATTTCTGATATAAGCCTGCAGACTGAACAATAATCTCAAATAAGACATGCAGAGGAACTAGAATAGCAATAACCAATATGTGCTTGACAGATTTCTACCTATTCTCTTAGTTTGCATTTTAATAATATGTATATTGTGTGATGACATAAAAGTAAGAGCTACAGAAATGAGGTCCTCTTAACAAGCAGTTTATACAAATCTATGATGTCTTATAGTTATATATCCTTATATGTAGTTTTGAAATTCTAAAGCTTGATAAAGTATGTCAGAATGGCCTTTTAGAGAAAGTTGGAGATGGGGAGGAGAAAGTACATCAGACTATAGTCCTTTTGCAACTATTTCTAACTCATTTGAGCTTACTACAAATGATTGACTTCCATGCTAACTTGTATTTACAAGGGAAGAATTCAATGATATATATACCGAACTTAACATAAGCACTTCTGCAAACTTAGATTTACAAGGGAGAATTCATTGATATCAAGAATGTAACACAAGGAATTGTGATTGTTAGACAAAAGCTTGAACGCTTAATTACCTACTTAGGCAAAAGAGTTAGAAGACAATTCCAATTGATTTTTCTTCTACAAAGAAATGTTTGGGAGAGTCTAATATCTGGTAATTATGAAAGAAAACAATTGTTTATAGATAGAAAAATAAACTATCAAAGTAACAACAATATAAGATTGGGTTTTCTTTAATTGTTGTTCACAAGTTGGTTCGTGAAAACTGTTCTTACCATTCATGTAATTTTCAGGACTGAAATAAGTCTCTTGTCAGAGACTCCAATCCCAGCATTGAAGAATGAATTGCTCCAGTAGGCCTCTGAAATCTGCAACCATTTAAAAGAATACACAAAACGTAGACCAAATGTCACTCCAGTTTATAGAAAAATGGTATAAATTGGCATTATACTATCACGGTATACAACTACAAAAGTGGAATAATTACACCAATACTTTACAAAATAGTAAAAATACTGAACTTTTGGAACAAAAAGGTTCCAGTACCTATTTGAGTTAGAAAAACAGCACGTAATGCAATTGGCAACATGCTACCATATAGCATCAATAGTTCAAAATTCTTCGCCGGCCTCAATGTGTCGAGACTGCCTGCACTTACAATCATAAACTCACTCCTCACGAAATCCATCGACACTGTATAAACATGTCGAGAAATCAAAAGCTCTCACCTCAACTGTGGTCTCTCTGTTTTCTTCATCAAAGACTTGTTGAATATCCTTGAGTGCATCTCCAAACTTTTCTTTAAGCACTCTTTCAATTCCCATTTTCATGGTGGTTGTTGAGCTAGGACAGCTTCCACAAGCCCCTGTTTCAACATTTCAGTTCAATTCCTTTAAATTACAGATTCTCATTACCACAAACTGAAACTAAAGCATTAATTTTGTTTCATGATCAAATTACATGTATGATTTGGAATTAACAGAACCCAAAACTCAGAATTGGGAAAAAAAGAAACGGAAATAAAATCCCACCTTGGAGCTTGAGAGAAACGACGCCGTCTATGACGGACACAATGTCGACGTTTCCACCATCGTTGATGAGATAGGGGCCGACGTCCTCGAGAACCAAGTCAATGTTGGGAACTATGAGCTCAAATTGCTTGGCCGAGTAGAGTACCGGAGAAGAAGAAGAAGACTCGGCGGCAGCGCTTGCGTTCGAAGCTCTATTGGCGGAACAAAGAAAGATTCTTCTTTGAGGAGTTAGACGGCACCGTTTTACAAGCATAAGTTGTGGGGATTGATGGGATTTCGCTGAGATTTGAGAAGAAGGAATTGGGGTTTTGGGCAACTAGTAGAAATCAGAAGGAACCATGAATAACCCAAATTAAAACCAAACGGAGAGGGTTTTAGAGAGAGAGCGCTTGCCTGCGGAGGCGATGGCGCCGGAGAGACAGTAGCGGGAGTGAGCGGAGGAGAGGGAGGCGGTGGTGGCTGTGAAAATAGAGCGAGAAAGGAAGGAGGAGAGGGCTAGGGTTTTGGGGAAGAGCCAGAGTGATGGGTCGCCCGTTCTTTCGGAGATAAAGTGAGTGAGGATGAAAATGGGCTGCCAGAGAGAGTGGGAAAACTGACCTAAGTGTGTGGGAAATGAAAATTTTGATCCCCCGTATTGAAATTTTTAACTTAGTCTTTTCCGCGGTTTTTTTTTTTTTTTTTTTTAACTTTTTCACACAACGCATGTATGAAGTTAAGTTGTCTGATTATATACATGTTAAATTTGAGTTAAGGGAGCAAGGAGGGAAAGTTCCCGCCTATGTGCAATCAAAGTAGCAGTTTTGACGTTAGGGACATACATTTCTCATTCAGGCAACACAAATAAGCCATTCCGTTGTAGGAGCTTAAATCGTGTACCAGCATTTCACTCAAATATTGGTCTTTTTGGGGCTACTCACTCACATTTTGGGGTACATGTGATTTTCTTCCAAACTTGCACAACGGAAACAAAAAAAATGTGTTGTATGTTATTTTGCAACTTACTCTCATACAACATATACAACAATACTGTTGTGCAAGGTGAGTCAAAATTTCGACCCAAATTTGAGCAAGGTGAGGGAGAAATTTTTTTACATTCAGACAACAGACAAATCCTTAAAACTGTTGTACAATAATCTTGGACCAAAAAAAATTGATGTACGACCTCCTTATACAACGCCAATCTCATTAAACCTGTTGTGTGAAGCAGTTTCAGTGATCACACAACGGAAATTTTTTTTTCGTTGTCTAAAAAGTGTAGTGTGATGCAGTTTTTGGCATAGTGAAAGCTGGGTCTTAACCAAGCTGAAGAGAAACGGCACTAGCCTAATTGTAGGATCATACTCATATATATATATATATATATATATCTATATCAAGGTTCTAAAAATCGCTAGGCGCTAGTCGGGCGGTGGCCAGGGGACTAGCGCCCAGGCGGCGCCTAGGCAGTTTTTATTTTCTTAATTTTTATATCATATAATTATATCTAAAATATATATAAAGACTTAAAAAGAGTTTTAAAAACTACTTAGAAGAGTTTATATTTACTAGAATTTCTATTTCTTTTTCTTTTTTTAAAAGACAAAGTTCAATTCGTCTATCTTCTCTTTCATTCTATCTACCTTCCCAAAATCCCAGATCGATAACTCATTCTCCTCATCATCCTAAGCATTGATCATTGAGATCTTTTAATCAATTAAACATGAGGTCATTAAGTGTTTCAGAATTCAAAGTTTCAATAAGATCTCAAATGTAGATGTAAAGATGAATTCCATTTGCTTCGAAAATCATTAAGATCTCAGATCTAAATCATTTGATGAATTTCAACGCCTAAAACAGCCTAGCAGCCCAGCCCGCCTAGGCGCCCGTCCAACCCGCCTAGCCCGCCCAACCCGCCTAGGAGCCCGCCCAACCCTCCCAACCCGCCTAGCGCCTAGCCGCCTAGGCCGCCCAACCCGCATAGGCGCAGCCCAACCCGCCTAGGCGCCCGCCTAAATCATGTTCGCCCAATGCCTCCGATTACCCATTACTCGAGTCGGTCTGCTGCCGCCCAGCTCCTGGGCTGCGGTTTTTTAGAACACTGATATATATATATATATATATATATATATTTTTTTTTTTTTGCTTTAAAACATAGAAATTATTTGTTCTAAAAGTCCAATTTAGTGTTGACTAATCTAATTCTATGTTTTGTAGAAAATCTTGATGAGAGGGAAAGAAGTGAAATCAAGGCGAATTTTCTATGCACCACCACTTTTGGCGGCACAAGTACTTCATGAAACAATCCCAGAAGAAAGAAAAAGAAAAAAAAAGAGAGTTTAAATGGAGCAATGAAATCATGAACCATGAAGTTCTGATACAAAGGACTAATTTTGATCAGTCCTTTGGCCAGAATTTGTAAGGAAAGTCCGAGGAAATCGTTATGCAAAACAATTGCTGCAAAGCCGAAAACCGCAGTTATAGAATCAGCTTTTCGGGAACAGTATTGGAGAGCATTTCTTACATTCTTCCAACTGCAGATTTAATAAAGAGCCTGTATTCCTTAAAGATATGATGCTTTACTTCACCATGAGCCAAAAAAACTGGTTAGAATCATCAACAAGGCAGCAAATAATCAAGTACAAAATAGGCTTCCCGATAAGGCAGCTACTGTCAGCTTTTCACCAAGCTTTTTGAGAAATCTTTTCCAACAACTTATTTGGAGTTTTCTAGAAGGTTATTAATCATTCTTGAAGATATGATGTCATAGATCATGAATAAGTCAAGAACCATCTAGAATCAAAGCAATATCAAGTCAATCATTGTCCAAGAAAGAAGTTTCAGAGAAAGAAAATGCATCCTAGTCAATATAGGGCAGTTTGGCCGAAATCTTCTTCGAATTCGGGCAAATTTCTTGTGTATTTTTAGAAGGTCTATGATGCTGCATTATCAGGGAGAGTTTTAGAAGAATCCTACAAGATTATGGCAAGATTAATCCATCATATTACCCTTTGGATAATGGGTATCTCTATGCACACTTTTTCACCCATGCTTGTCACCTTGACTTTGGTAACCCAAAACCACTCCAACACTCTCCATTTTCATGCTTCCCATGCATAATAAAGAGAGCTAGCTGCTCTTCTCTTCTCCATTAAACATATTTTTCTACTCTAGCTACTCTCTTTATTAGCTCATCAATACTTTCCTCTTTTTACTCCATCTCTTCCATACCATCACTACATCATTTTCAGAATCATATAACACATATAAGATGACAGCAAACATTTTAACTGTCATCTGAAATAATTAGACGAAAGCAAGAAATATTATGTCTTCTAAAATCTCGAATCCAACAGCAGTTGTTTCTTTGTTTTTGTGCAGTAGTATTTCAGACAATGGTTGATTTTATGATGTTGTCTAAATGGATCAATTCAGACAACAACTATTATTCTAATTTTGTCCAAAGTTTATTTATATAGTTGATTTTTGCTGTTGTCTGATTATTTTCAATCACACAACTGTCACTAGGTGTCTGTTGTCTGATATCACTTAAGTCAATGCTTGCCAGAAGATGTCTGATTTGAGTGTTTCACACAATAGTTTTTAATTTGTCTGTTGTCACTTTAGTTTTAGACAATGCCTTATTTGATGTCATCTGAGTTTTCAAATGTATTAAGGTTGTATGCCTTTACAGTTACTTGCATGAAGTCTTGAAAAGAGCAAAGATGTCACGCATGGTTATTTTTGTGGACCCTTCACATATTGAAGCACTTGGAAGTGGAAATGCAACGGAAAGATCGCATTTTCTATAAATAGGTTCACAACTGCAGAGAATGGCATACATGTAATTATATCTAAAACACGATAAATTAGTTAATCTTTAAGTTAATTATTATGTAATTAATCCATTTTTATTTATTTTGTAGAAAATAAGCGGAGTTACGGAAACGAGATAAAATGATGCAAAAATGGTGAAGATTTGAGTTTTTGGAGATTTGTTAATTGCTTAATTAAGCTTACTTACTTAATTAATCCTACTTGGTTCATTAAGCCTTTGAGCTGCAGCACTTAATCAAACCATCAATTAATGGTTTGATTAATCAATTAAACTATGAATTAGTTAATCATTCTACCTCCCAGACCAATTTAGTTTTGCCACGTGTCCTCCCCAGCATCATTTCCTTTCATTGTTTCAATCTGGCATTGTCTCCCAGCCAAGGAGAATTACCATCACACGTGCCACCCTTATCTCGTTTCTCTTCTTGACCACAAAATACATGAGAGCCATTCCCCCCTTTTTTTTACCCTACAGGGGCACACCCATGTATATATATCCCTTCCCTTCAACAGTAGCCGCACACCCCATTCTCCATCCTCTCCTCTAACAGCCGCTCACCACCCCATTTTAGATTCATTCCCATTTTCTCTCACCCGTCACCTCACACTCTCTCTTCTTCCCTTCTTCACTTTTAATTAGGCTAAATACTGGTTACTACCTTGTAGTTTAGGTCCAAAATCAATTCAGTCATTGGACTTCTAATTTCATCAAAAACACCCTTGTACTGTCAATTTTGATCTAATAAGTCCAATTCATTAATATTCTATTATGAGTTCAAGTTATAGTTGGATTATTTGTTGAAAAACTATTTATTTGATAGATTTCTAATAGTGGGACTCACTCCAAAATTGACTATGCAAGCCACTTTAACACCACATCATAAAACATAGGCCATGTATGAGCCACGTCAACAAGTTAAATGACTCAATTGTCGGAAGACTAACAAATTGGACCTATTGGATTAAAATTGAAAGTGCGGGGTGTTCTTGATGAAATTAGAAGTTTAGGGACTGAATTGATTTTAAACCCAAACTACAGGGTAGTAGTCAGTATTTAGCCCTTTTTATTTTCATCTTTTGGGATTGGACACCCAAGGCTTTAAGGGAATTATCATCAAGAGCACACATCCATTTTTGGGTAGTTGAGTGAAGAAATTACTTGGTTCATACTAGCCCATAGCTAGAAGTGACCAAGCTATCTCTCCTCTCTCTTCCTTATTATCTCTTTCATAATTTTTCTATGCTTTTGGTGATGTATTTGATAATGGGTTGTGAGTAGTTTAATTTTGGGAGTTAGGGTTGTGAAGCCCTAACTCATCTTGTATAAATATTGATGCTTTACTTTTAATAAATGCAATTTCCATTGTGTATGCTTTAAATCCAAATTTATTGATCTTTAAAAGCATGTTTCTAGGCATTGTCACCCTTTGAAATTATGTTGTGGGCAATTGTGATGAATAGATTGATAAATTGACAACTTATTAGTCTTGTTGCATGCATCTAGGATTTAAGTGTGGTAACTATTAGCTACCTTAATTGTAGCTAAGCTTTCTTGGATCTCTATTATTTTGCTCTTTGGGCCTCTAATTTTGGATATTGCGGTATTGACCGGCGTAATGCCTAAATTAGAGAGTTGATTGTAGCCCTAACCGGCATAATCGATACACCTAAAGGATAATTTCACTACAAAACATTTGGGTATATGCAACGGGTTTATATGCAAGGAATTAAAATTCCTTGCATTTGATGTGATAATACCAAGAATTATACAAGTCCTTGCATTTATTTTGGACATAATACCGAGGATACATAAAGTCCTTGCATTTTGTTTATTAAAATAAAAAAAAAATAAAAAAAAATAAAAGTCCTTGCTTGTATTTTCTATTCACTTCCTTGCATTGGTTGAGCGGGATTTTTGGTGCCCGTAGGTTTGCTCTTAATCTGAATCTTTTTTTTTTTTTTTGTTACTCTTGCTGTCTCTTCCTGTGTTTCTCCATCTCTCCATTCTCTCTCTTCTCTCACACTTCTAATTCGCCCCAGAGCCAAATTTTAGTCTCAATTGCTCTCATACCCAACCAAACCAGTATCTAGGGTTTCTCCACTCCATCAATCAACCTCCGATCCCCAATTTCCCCTTATTCAAACTCTAGAACCCTCCTTTTCCCCTTTCCAATTTCAATTTCAAATTCGATGGCAGCGATTCCCAATTCCAATGCTGGAAACTACGCAGAGGCCTTTCCTTTGTACATGAAGGCTCTCGAGTACTTCAAGATGTATGCACCTCAAGTACGAGAACCCTAAGATCAAGGAGGCTATTACCCAGAAATTCACCGAGTACATGCGTCGCGCTGTGGAGATTTGCTCCCTTTTGGATGATGGCAGGGCCGGCCCGGCCTCCAACGGTGATGCGGAGGTGGCTAGTAGACCGAAAACCAAGCCCAAGGACGGCGAAGGCGATGACAGGGAGGATCAGGAGCAGGCCAAGCTCTGGGACGGGGCTTAATTAGGCGATTATTAGGTGAAAACCCAATTTCAAGTGGAATGATGTGGCGGGTCTCGAGAGCGGTAACCAGGCCTTACAAGTGGCACTTGTATTGCCGGTCAAGTTCCTTACTAGTTAGCTTCTGATAATGGCTTGGTTTTACTTTGTTGTGTCGCTATGTTTTGAATGTTTGGTACTGTTGATTGTAGCTAAAGAGCTAGGATTTTTGTTTTAGTTATTGCAGGAACTCAGGTCAAGGCTTATAGATTACCAATTTTTATAACGTTTGAGTTGATTTTGGATGCATGATAGATTACCAAATGCCCAGGAATAAATATTGGTTTCCAAATCGGCAAGCTGAGCATGACTCTTATTTTTGGTTCATTCTCACTACTCTGCTTTGCCTCCTTTTGGAAAGGTTTTTATAATAACTATTTTTCTTAGGATCCAAATTCTTGTTGATAGTTTGTTGTTTTTTGCAATTTGGATTTTGAATAAATCTGTGGTTAATTTTGGTTAAAGTTCAATACTTTATTTTGATTCCGTTAAGTAATTCAATGGTTGCAGGTTCAACGAATAATTGCTAGTTGTTGAGGTTTTGGTTTCCCGCAAATTTGGTTAAACTGGAGAGTTTCTTTTAGCATTTGGTACATGACTAACATTTGTACTAATTGTCAAGCTTACACAACTTTTACACTTACTAGACTTAACTGTATACAAGATTGTTAAGTATTGACTACCTATTAATCAATCAAAATCTTAATGTCCATATGAACTTGATCATCAATGTACTGATCCTATTGATCTACAAGATTGTCCAAGAATGCAGATGGATTATTTGTAATCTTGAAATTATCAAGACAAGACTCTCCCAAACGTGTAGTGTATGCAGCTTTCTTGTATGCATGTAGGGATGGTGCCCCAAAGTAGACCATAGCCATTCTTGGTGTCGTTATAGTTTGCCAATGCCCTGTGCCTCACAGTCACAAACCTCCTATTCATTTGTTTTTTCTTGCAGCACAAATGTTTGCATTACAACGGTCACTATTTTCTCAGACAAGTCGACGACAATCAACTTAGTGAGTGAATATATCTTTCTATGCTCAACTGGTTTTTACAATTAATTCTTTTTAGTTAGGGCTTTTAGTTAACGTTTGCTGTTTCTTTCTTAGGTGTTTGGTGTCTTGCTTAACATCCATTATTTTGTATTCCTGTTTTATTTATTTTTGGTTGAGGCAGAGGATATGGGACCTAATTAGTACCTTTGGTTGACTAGTATGTGATTTTCTTTTTGCAGGTTTTCTTGTTTTTCTGTTTGGTTTCAGGGCTCAGAGGTATATTTGTTTCTTTGCTAGGTTGTTATTTTCTTTACTGTCAGTGAGATATTAAGAGTGCATTCATAGATGAGTTGTACTAAACACTTGAATGATCACATATTAAGTTTTCTTTGAGCTTGTCAACTTCATTATCAGCTATTGAATATCTTCTTTTTGTGCTTGTCAGTTTCATGGCTCACCATTTGCATGATGGACAAGTTAATCGACCACAGGCACTAATTTGTTTAGTAGCTGATGATTATCTGTAAATCTGGACTTGAATCTGTTACATGCATGAATGCGTGACTTCTAATTTTTTGACCTGATGTATAAATAAGTTAATTTGCTTCATGAGTCATAAGAGAATTCATTGTTGAGGAAATTTTAACTTGTAGTTGGCCTTCATGAGGGGATTTTCTTCGCCCTGTTCAACAACAACTAGCACCTGAGTTTCGAGAAGTTCAAACTACCTCAGTGGTGAATTTGCTATATTTAAAAGAAGATCTTATCATTCCGCGTGTAAGATAATTTCGATAGAAGTATCTGCAACTAGTTCCGGTTAGATTTGCTAAATATTTACTAACTAATTGCACATGATTTGTTTCATGATTGTGGAAGTACAGCAGCATAGTTTCTATGAGCTAATTGTATACAAGGCAAGGGGCAAAAGTGGACCGGTAATGTTCAATATTTCTTGTTGTATTTAATTTGTCTTATAAGCTGCGCTCAACATTGCTTACTGAATATAATATTGTTTTGTTTTTTGCATAGCTTTTTCATTTTGATGTACATGAGGATGTGCGAACAATTGCTGATGCTACAATTAATTAATAGAGAAGGATGAGGTACTGTCCTTTTCCTTTATTAATATGTGATTCTGTATCATTTATTAAGTTTCCATATTGAGAATGAAACACAAGCATAAAACAGCGAAAGTTAAGTTCATGGTTTAGTTCTCTAAATTCTCTTTCAGTGTACTGTGAACTTGATATCTAGTTGTTGCTTCCCATATGTCAATGTGGAATCTATGCTGGGTTAGCAATGTTGGATGCTAGTTGGGCAAATTTGATGGGTCCTTGAGCTAACCTTGACCGTGGCCTTTTTTTTTTTCATCTTTTCTTTTTCAGAATCCTGTATCATGTGAAAATTTTTGTGGAACTTAAATTCCAACACATGAAGTTAATTGTTCATCATTTGCTTGTTGGATTAATATTGGTCAATACCAGATTGTCTTATGTAGTTAGATTGGCTCACTAGTTCATTCAAATTGATCAAATTTCTCATCCCTGCATGTAATCAATAAGAGTAGAGCTACTCTAGCAATAAGTGTGTAATAGTTGTAAATGAGAAGCTTTGTGATTGTCTCCCAAGTTTTTGACATAGATGAGATGTCTTGAGTGAGATAATGTAAACTTAAGTTACTTATCTTTATGCAATTTTTCGTATGTAATTACTACTCTGATTTATAATACAAGTGATTCATTTACTCATAGACTCAAAGGATTTTTGTCAGATTGGATAAGAAATTAATAATATATTAAATGTAATTAAATTCCAGAAAACCATTTTAATTGGTAAAAAGGGCCTTGCACCTACTAAATGCAAGGAACGATATGCAATGAATTGTCCTTGTATTTCAGTTAACCATGGTTAACCTCATGTGTTGAATTCCTTGCATTTGGGATGAACAATTCCTTGCACAAATGCAAGGAATCGTTAGGTTCTTGTATTTGCTTTTTTGCAAGGGCCTCTTTGCCAGGACCCAAATGCAAGGAATATTCCATGTATTTGGGTTAATTAATGCAACGAATTTTCAGTCTTTTATAAGGAAAACAATTCCTTGCAAAATGCATTTTTTCTTGTAGTGTTGGGTTAGTAGCCGTTACCGGTACTAGATGCGGGACTTAACACATATAGGAAATGCATGCATTTATGAAAATTGGCATCGATGTTTACAAGATAGTTAATGTGAATCACCTGACGCTCCCATGTTCCCATTAATTTGAAAATCAAAATTGAATTTCTTGCTTGATAATTAGTTGTTTGCTTTTATTTTAGTTTGCATTTAATTTAGTTAATTCCCAATTCAAAACTCCCAAACAAAATTCTATCTTCCATTGTGCATAACTCATTTGGGTTAAGTTAGTGGCTTTGATTAGGCTTAGTGTGAGTTAAGCCGAGCATTGCTGAGGCTTGGTGCCTTGTGAATATTTTATTTTTCATTGTATGCTTTTTATTCCAATGCCTAATCACCGAGATACGATAATCAAGGTTCAAATACTTCTCTTACTTGACAACGATTCATACGCTTGTGAGAATTTGTGACCAAAGTCAATGCACGATGAGTTACTTATCTTTAACTTGTCTAATTAATTACTTGAAACATATCATTTAATAAGTAATATATATATATATATATATATATATATATATATGATACAAGAACTGAAGTTGACTTAATTTTTTGGTATAAAATTATAATTAACTATTGGATGTTGACTGTTGTCAATTCAGAGGAAGAAACTATCTATTTCGTGGATCCATTGAGGCGTCGACTAGTTGGTGGAGAATGGTAGACTGTTGTGGAAAAGTAAGTCTGCCTAAGTCTCTAATTTTGATAAAATGCTACAATTATGAGATTTATGTTGGTTTGTTTGTCGCCGATTGATTAAACTTATTGTTGTCTTCTATTTTATTGTTAAAGTGGGATCAAAATTTACAATGCTCAGAGGATCAAGTTTGGCCTGAAATCAATAGTGTGGCAAAACATGGGGTATGTTAGTATTCATAATTGTAGGTCCAGACTTTGTACTTGCTATGGTTAGTGCACTGCTTGTGGTGACTCGAGAGGGGGGTCCCACAGCGCCGCGACCCCGAGCCAATGAGAAACCGACATGTCACAAATGACATCCTGGTAACTCATCAACCCGAAATCGCAAGGCCTTTTGGGTTCAGACTGTTGGTTTATAAAACACTTTCATGGACAAATCATTCTAGCAACCAAAAAACATATTTTTAAAGGCGGAATTTAAAGTGGGCTAAAGGATTTGGGCTTACAATAGGAGCCCAATTTGGGAAATAACAAATCACTAAGTAAATACAAGTATGAGAGACGCGCCCCAGGGTTACGGGTCTCCCAAAATTTTGTAAATAAGCGAGTAGAAACAAATAAATAAATAAAAACTAAATAAATAAGGTACTTCAAAATCCGATAAGGGACCAAAACCCTCTTTTAATAACGTCAAAGAGAAATGGGCCAAGCCGAGCCATGTGCCTCCTCTGTACACTCCTCGACCACATGCTCGAAACCTGCACACTGTTGTAGGGGTGAGCTTTCCTCCTCGTATGCCCAGTAGGGGCTGACCCAACCATGCTAGGTTTGAAAAATAATATACTTGAAAATATTTACTACATAATATTGTGCACGTTTATCGAAAAATACTTTAAGAAAAAGGCAACCACAAACATTTGTTTTCTTTTATAAAACATATGCAGTATGCTTCACACAACTTAGAGATCCGAGATACTTACCTGCAGGCTAAAATAAAATAAATCGGTGACCAACCCCGTTCGTCATCCTTTGAGAACCGACCAACTACTCTGTAGTCCTTGTGACTACAAGTAGCGAAAGTGTCCATTTCCAGGCTCTGAGTCTCCTATGACCGGTTCACCGTCTGTACTTACCTTTCCTCGACAAACATAGGAGCACAACCCCCTCTGGAGGTTCACGGTTATCCACACCGTGAGATCCCTAGGAATCTACGTATCTAGGTCCCATTTACTTTCAGGTCACAAGCACAAACATACAATAGGGTACAGTATCTCAACATACAAGTCTAGCCTCGGTTTTCGCAATCAGTAAATATCAGTTATGGAAACACAGATATCACAAGGCATCGACTAATGAACAACAAAAAAGGTACTTGCAGGCAACATAATATTATACTAAAGCATTCCACGTATATCGAAAAGCCTCTAACAAGGAAGAGACAGCTCACCTTACCTGGATATGGAGTGCTCGTCTACATTCGGGTTCGTTCCCGACTTTCGATCATTTGTCCAAATCCATGTGCACACGCTCGAGTCCTTTGAAATAAAATTAAATCAATGAGTACATTGACTACACTATAACTCAATTAACCGAGCAACCAAAGCATTTATTTAACTTCCTTGAAGTCCATCAAATTTTCTTTTAGTCGTTAAAACCTATTATCCATTCTCAAATAATCCAAATGATGTAGCATTTGAATCATTTAGGATATGGTGATTATACTTCGCACTTTGACCCAAAAATTGTTTAGCATTACTACTATAAGAAAACAAATGATGACTACCATTCCCGAACGATTCACTTAACGTAGTAACGCTCATTCGGGATATGGTGATCACACTTTTTTCCATGTTAAAGTTTCGGTCAACCGGTTTGACCTCATTTCATTTAGCTTTTAAACCTTAAGCAAATTAAATAGCAACAACCACCATTCCCAAATGATTTTATCCTTCGGTAATTCCGGGATATGGTAGGTTTAGAATACTTCAAGTGTTTTACGAACTTTAAATTGAATTCCCAACAAATTAATTCACTTGTCAAAATCGGTCCTTTCTTATTTACCACTTTTCTCAAGCATTTGACCAACTGACCGCTTTCATTCCTATGTCATATTTCAATATTGGAAACAAACTTATCAATACAATTCACAGGACCAAAACTCTTCTTTCCCTTCAAGTAATTCCGACACGACCACATTTCAATTGGTACAAACAAACCACTGCAGTAGAGAATTAAAATACCCAGACCCTTACCGCTCTTCTTTTCCAGATTGGGAATCAAGTCGTCGCTGCTGCAATCTACCATCGACAACAGTTTCAACACCTAACGAGCATAACAATCCATCTCTTCACCAATACTTGTATCCAAGACATAACTTGTGAACACTCCTTACCCTCTTTCAATCGTAATCAAACTTGACGCTATGGCTTCCATGTTTCCAAAACTGCAGAAATCCATAACCTCACACAATCCGGAATTCAAACTATAAGAGTTAAGGTTCTATGTCCAAATCAAACTAGAGGTTTCAAGTATGGAGAGGTGTGACGAAATCTAGCTCACCAGAGGGAAGAGTAAGCCGGTGGTTCTCACGGCGTATCTGGGTAGCTCACGTGCCAGCGGCGGAGCGTGCAGGGGCTCTTACCGAAACCTAAGGTTCGGAGTTTGGGGTTTCGAATGATGGTGTGGCGTCGACTCCGTTTATGGAGTGTTGAAGTTCGATTTGAGCTGGAGATCAAAGAATGAAGACAAGCAGAACCTCGAGTTCCGGCGAGCTTGCATGGCGTTTTCCGGTGGTCTGAGCTTGAGGTTATGGTTCAGGTTTTGCTCTCTAGGGCTTGGTGCTTCAATTTCTGGTAGTGGTGGTGTGAATCGGCGACTGGAAATAGGAGGATTAAGGAAGGCAGTGGTGTCGCAGTTTGGAGGATCGCAGGTGGAGGCCGGAGTCAATGCATGGCTTCCATTTTTCCTGGGTTTGGGTCGGATTTTGGTGCTGAGTTGATTGGTGGTGGCGGTGATGAGAGGTGGTGGCCGGAGATGGGATTTTCCCGGTGGTGCAGAGAGCGAAGTTGAGAAAGAGATGGGTCGGGAGAGAGAGAAGAGAGGTGCGGCCAAGACGGGAAGAGAGAGTTTTGAGATTTTGGGGTTTCTCTAACCCATTTATTCATAGCCCATGCGAAAAGTCCATCTTGCCCTTGCGACAAATTACAAAACTCTTCTAGCTAATTGCTTTCGGTTTTAGGCTCGTAGCTTTTCTTTTACTCGTTTTTCGTCGAAAACTTCCTAAGTTATTTCTCGACTTCTTCCTAGGCCCAAAACTCGGTTTCGTAAAAACTCAAAATCCAAAACTTTGTCACAACTCAATTTATCGTTTTCGAAACTTTAACAAGTCATTGCCTCAATAAACTTCTGTGACCTTCTAGGCCCAAATGAAGGAATCTCGGCCCGAACTTAGTTCGAATAGCCCAATTAGTAGTCTCGATACCAAATTAATCTCCAAAGTCACTTCCTTCACTTAAATCACCTTGCGGAAAAATCTTATTGGCGAAAAATTACCTTAAAAAATTAAACAAAAATTTTTGGAGGCTCACACTGCTGAGATTTTGTAATGACTGTTTTTAGGCATTCCGGCACAAAAACTGTGAAGTAATGTGGCATATTGTTCATGTGGTCCATGAAGGAAATAATTGAGGATAAGAACCTGGGTTTTGCTTCAAAGGTAAAGCCTTAAATTTTAGTTGGACAGCTTTATAACTTCATGTTCTTGTTGCTGCATGATTTCGTGTTGCTAAGATTATACTATGCTATTTGTTTCAGTGGCAGTGACGATCCGAATTGATTTACGCCCAAAAGGATATTGATGCTGTGAGGTCGGAGTGGGCTAAGTTTGTGATGAAGTATCATATTTCATGGTTGTTATGGTTGTTGAAGGCGGGCTCTTGTTTTGGTATTTTGATCACCCTTTTGCTAGCTTGTTTTAGTTTTTGTTTTAGTTATAGGCATGGTTAATGCGCATTGGACTTTTTTATTTTGGTATTTTGATGACCCTCCTGCTAGCTGGTTTTAGTTTTTGCTTTAGTTATAGGCATGGTTAATGCGCATTCGAAGCGTTTTATGGACAAGTTTAAGTTTTTCGGCTTTATGTATTTATAGGCAGTTAGGCAATGTTAATTCCTATGTAAATGTTGGCATGAATATTGCTGACGAATGAAATGGTTTTGGAATCAAGGATGTGTTGTTCAATTCATAATGTATGTCCTCTCTTCTATCTCAGACAATTCAATACCAATAGCAAATCATTGTCTAACAAATGAACATGAAGAAAAAAGAAAGAAAAATTTGTTGTCTGAATCATCTATCTACAATAGTTATTAAACATATTCAATTGTCTAACAAGATATAATACAACAAAAAAATAATATGTTCCGTTGTCTGATGAAAGGGACGACCACAAATAATTGAAAAGCTACAACTGTATGACTTGAACAACTAGTACAACATCTTGGGAGGCAACATAGCATTATCTATAAATTCCACTTATTTCAATAGCGCATCAACAAGGCTGCCCATAAAAGGATCTATATGCTCATGTTTCAATTCAGCATTCAAATCCATGATTAAAGTCCAAAACAAAACCCTTTAAGTAATGTTTGAAATCATATTTGGCGCTCAAAAGCAGATTTCCAAATCACGATAACCAATGCCATAGTAATGCAACCCAAGGAAACAACTCACCCAAATGATAAGGAAAACAACTCACACTTTGATTCCTTAAAACACATGAAATAAAGAAAGCAACTCACACCTTGATTTCTTTCAAATCATGAAACAAAGAAAACAACTCACACCTTGATTTCTTTCAAAACACGAAATAAAGAAAGCAACTCACACCTTGATTTCTTTCAAATCGTAACATAGAAAGCAACTCACTCCTTGATTTCTATCAAATCATTAATAAGAAAAACAACTTGCACCTTGTCCCCTTAAAAACCGTTAATAAGGAAGCAACTCACACCTTGTCAACTTAAAAACTGTTAATAAGGAAGCAACTCACACCTTGTTCCCTAAAAACATGTGATCCCATGAGTTAGATATAACCTTGCACCGTTACCCCATGAATCATAAATGGCAGACATACTAGAGCTCTAACTGAATTGGTAACCACTCATCCGGCCAAAGACGTGATTACTTGATATTCTGCCCAAGTCATAGACCTTCATTCCTCAAACTTTTCAGAAGTTGCAAAGGACTTAAAATGTTACACAAATCTCAACGCTTTTCAAAACAATCGAAATCAACATTTCCATAATCATTGTTTTCTGAAAATCCATAACACAAAACAATAAATGAGCATAATCATGCATATTGTTTTCATACACAAATCTCAAAGCTTTTCAAAACAAATCGAATCAACAATTCCACAATCATTTGTTTTCTGAAAAGCTATAACACAAAACAATAAATGAGCAACATTCATGCATATTGTTTTCATACACAAATCCATTAAAACATATATATTTCACATAAATATATATATATATATATATACGTAGTCATCCGCTCAGGAATGCCTACTAATACCAACTATAGTTTGCAGTTAACAAATAACTTTCAAAACAATAAGGGTATTTCATTTGTAAATGAATCTTGTGAGATTACTCACCTCTGAATCCCGCTGCGTCTTCACACACAAATCGAGAGAAGCACTATTCACCACAATCCACTTAACACACTTTCCACGTACCTGATCACATCAAGGTCACATCTTAATACCACTTGTGATACGAAAGCATCTAATTTCAAAGCAAGCGATTAAAGTTCGAATCCCCAAATCGAACTTGAAAGTAACTCCAATCGAGGAGAAATCTCATCCAAGGCCACCCAAAGTCTCCGGAATACATCTACGATCGATATGCCAAAATCACAAGTCGATCTAATGATCGAATCCACATGGATCAAAAATCGAACGGTTCGAAACTGTAAAAATCATAACATTTTCATACGATCTCCAAAAATTACGTATTATATATCAAAACGCTTATATCGACGAGTAGATGATATATAAAACCAGAAGTTGTCCCTTTCATGGCCAGAACGCTGCCACCGGCCAAACGCAAAATCACAAAAATCAATGTGATGACCTGGATTTTCGTTATTTAATTTTAGTAATTAATAATGGACCAGTTGTACGAATAATTGTTATTGTGCTTTATTCGTAGGTTATATGTGAAGTGGAATGGTTTTCGTACGTATAATTATTCGAATTTCACATATTATGGGGTCATGTGAAGTTTGACTTTTTATATGTTGGGATTCTCGGGAAACTTCCTTTACGAAAGTTGTAGAGCGCATCGATATGAGTTTGTGGACATACGGAGAGCGTCAATCGGAGTTCGTATGAGAAAGTTATGGATTTCGGAAAAAGTTTCCATTTTTGTATAAATTGAGAAAAAATCAGAAATGAAATCATAATTCCATTTCCATTTCCGGAAACCATCTTTTCTCTCTCTTTTCTTTCTCGGTCAATATCTTCAGTATCTGAGTTTTCCGCCTAACCCGACCCGACCAGGGTTTTCCAGGGAACTCCGGTAGTCTCCGGCTGTGAAACTCTCCAGATCAGGTTGCCTCCTTGCTCTGGTCGTGCCTGTGGTGTCCTCTAGCAGCGATTCGCGACGGTGACGGTGCTAGAAGTCAGCAAAGTTTGAGGTTTTGGACCCGGCCGGAACTCCTTGTTCCGACGACGGCACGGCTTCAAGTTTCCTTCTTTTTCTTCGTGGGAGCCTTCTGGATCGATCTATGGTGTTTGTTTGGATCGATTTACGTGGAAATCGGTTCAACTCAGATTGAGCAAAAATTCAAACCTTGTGAGGTAGTTTTCGACCTTTATGCTTGTTTTCTAACTTCGAGCTAGTTATGAAAATTCACAAGCATGCTTAGTTGAACAACTATGATGTTGGAAGCTTTGGGAAATAATGAGTTTTGGCCGGCGGCAGTGCGCCACCACCTGTGACGGCCTTCCGATTGCGTTCTGGCCATGTAGGGAACTGTTTTGGGTATTATATATGCTCTACTCGTTGATTCGAGCGTTTCAATATATATTATGTAAATTTTGGAGTTCGTATGAAATTGTTATGATTTTTACCGTTTCATACCAGTGGATTTATTCAATCCGTGAGGATCCGAGCGTCCGATCGACTTGTGGTTAGGACACATCGATCGTGGAAGTATTCCAGAGACTTTGGGAGATCTCGGAAGTGGTTTCGCCTAAATTTGGTGTTACCTTGAGATTTTGGTTCGATTTGGGGATTCGAACTTTATTAAATTGTGATTCGTTAACTGAATCAGAGTTGTATTTCCTTAGGTACGGGGCGAAGTATTCTTTGGACAACTATTTTGGGTGGTTGGGCTGCCTTGTTCTGTATTGAAGACGCAGAGGGAGTTTTGAGGTGAGTACAAGGTTCATTAATGAGCGGAATACCCTTATCGTTTTGAGAGTTGTTTAGTAACTGCAAACTATAGTTGGTATTAGTAGGCATTCCTGAACGGATGACTACGTGTATATATATATATATATTTACGTGAAATATATATGTTTGGTGGGTTTGTGGAATTATGAAAACAATATGCATGAATGATACTTTTTATTGTTTTGGGTTGTGGCTTTCGGAAAACAAAGTTTGTGGAATTGTTGATTCGATTTGTTTTGAAAAGCGTTGAGATTTGTGTATGAAAACAATATGCATGAATTGATGCTATTTATTGTTTTGTGTTATGGCGTTTCGGAAAACAATGATTATAGAAATGTTGGTGTAATATTTTGGGTCAAGTGTGACTCCTTTAATCTTTTATTCCAAGGGACTGAAAAGTTCGAGGAATGAAGGTCTATGACCTTGGGCAGAATATTAGGTGATCACGTCTTTGGCCGGATGAGTGGTTACGTTTCAGTTAGAGCTCTAGTCTGTCTGCCATATATGTAATTCATGGGGTAACGGGAACTAGTTAATGATAACTCTTGACATTACGTGTTTTAGGGAACAAGTGTGAGTTGCTTCCTTATTAACGGTTTTTAGGGGGATAAGGTACAAGTTGTTTCCTTATTAACGATTTGATAGAATTCAAGTGTGGGTTGTTTTCTATGGTACGATTTGGTACAATTATAGAAACCAAGGAGTGAGTTGTTTTCTATGTTTCGTCTTAAAAGGAACCAAGGTGTAAGTTGCTTTCTTTTATTTCAATTTGACAAGAAATTAAAGTGTGAGTTATTCTCCTTTATTTCATATTATAAGGAATCAAAGCGTGAGTTGTTTTCCTTATTTCTGGTGTGAGTTGTGTTAACTGTTTTGAGTTACTCATATAGGCTTACAAAAGCTTACCGGGTTTGTTGTGTGGCAACCCGGTGCACCATTCAAACGGTGTAGGGGTTAATCTTGCAGGTCAGGATAATCGTTGTTGAAGTTGAGGTAGCATACATGCAGCTAGACGGTAGGAAATAAATTTTATGACTTTATTGTTATTTTGGACTTCCGTTGTAGTAAGCTCTGAGGAACATTTACGTGTTATCTTGTTGTTGACAATTTAATTCGTAAGCTTATATAATATATGATCCTGTGGAGCGGGTCAATATTGACATAGTAGGTCCAGGGCATCAATATGTGTGCAGTTTACAGGGGAAAAAGTTTCCAGGTATTTGATATTGATGACTGAACGTTCATGCATGTATAATTATGAGATTATATATCGATTTTTATTTGTGTTAAAAATCAGGGACGTGACAATCAAGCCATCCAGAAATGTTCATCATGAAGAGTAGAGCAACTTTCATACCTGGAGCTAAGTCTGGTTCGGCCTAGATCAAACTTGCAAGATCGGTCAATCGCTGCCATCTGATCAAGCTCCAGATTTACTGTGCATTGCTGATCTTCAACCCTTGATCTTCCACTCCACACACAAAATCATCCTTCAAGGCGGGTATGAGGATGATCAAGAGGAGGATGAGGTTCCAAAACTGAGAAGGATAGGCCGAGAAGTGGCAGGAAAATTGGATTTCCGGTCAGGTCCCGATCGCTTCAACTGTTGAAGCTCCGATCTCTATTTTCCGGTGAACCACCGTGCAAACCACCACCACAGGGCTACACGGGAAGCTAGTTTGAGTCAGTCTTGGCTTGTCCCGTCGCCATAGGTGGCCGGAGGTGAGAGAACCAGTCCAGTCAGGTTGGCAGGTTTCCTTCGGGTCTGGGTTGCTCAGAGGAGAGAGAAGGGAGAGAAAGTAATTTCCAAAAATGGAAAATTAGAACTTATGAAATAATTTTCAGAAAATCCCCATATATACTAAATGGAAACTTTTTCTGATGACCATAACTTCTTCATACGAACTCCGATTTTTACGTTCCATATGTCCACGAACTTGTATCGACGTGCTCTACAACTTTCGTGGAGCAAGTTTTTGGAAGTCAACCTTTGCACCCCCCCTAAAACCATACTTTTCGAATAAAAATTCGTCCGAAACGCTTCCGCTCCACCCATGAACCACCTACTTGTACCAAAAACTACTAATTTAATTCCAGAAAATCCTTAGAAAATAATAATTAATTTCTGGGATATTACATGAAAAGAGACTTTAAGGACCCATAAAGCAAGAAAGCTATAGTTCAAGAATATCATACAACAATTTATTTTAGGATGCAATACTATGAAGCAATGATACACAATGGTTGTAATAGCTTTTCTGTTGTCTTGTTCAAAGTCAGTCAATAATAGTCAATTATTTTGCGGATCTACAAGATTCCTTCAGACAACAGTTTTTTTTACATTACAATGTTATCTAAATGTTCTATAAAACAATGTTATCTTAATGTTCTTTACACATCAACATTCTTCCAGGATCTGCCAACTAAAATTACTTTGCACAAGAGTTAAAGTACCAATAGCTGTTGTTCTTCTTGGTATTCAAACAACAGATAGGATAGTAGTTGTTGTTATACTAAACTTTATTAGATGACAGTTTCATGATATTGTCTGATTCATGTATCAAACGGCATTAAGATAGACAACGATAGCCCCTATAATCAGGCGACAGTGAAAAACTGTCTTCTGATTGAAAAATTGGTGAAGTGACTTGTCCCTTGTTTTTGGGATCTATTACCACTCTCATGCTCCACCTCCATGCTTCTTACAAGGCTATGGCTGTTTTCTATGACTTCTAATCATCAGTTCACACATCTTTCTCCATCTATTTAAGCACCTCTTCTCACAAAAAATAGGGCATCACCCATACCACCCCATTACATCTCTTTCCTCTCTCCATCTTCACCACAAAGCCTCCATTTTCACCTCTTAAATTCTAAACCCATAATACCCAATCTACTCCATCTCCTCCATCATCACCACCATAATTAACTACCATTTTTCACCACCTTAAACTCCATCACCACCACTACTACTCCATCACTATAACTCAAAATTAGCCAAATGAGCATCATATCTTTATTACCATTCCATTTATCATCACCATCAACAAGTTCATCAACCATCCATTCCACCAACAAAGAGGATTCAAGGAGCATTGAAGGGGGAAAACGAAGGAAGAGCTACCCATTGATTTGTCAAGCTTTCACTAGTTCATTCTTTCCTTAACTCTTTAAATTTACCTTGGTGTACTTTATAGATTTCATGCTAATTTGTATGATTATGAGTGAGTAGTTACTTTGTTGGGCTAGGGTTAAATGCCCTAGCCAAACTTGTATGAATTGATGCTTTAATTTAGATTTGATGCTACTTGTGGTTTTCATCTTCACATGCTAATTCAAGGAGTGAATGCATTCGTTCAAACTTAACTACTTTGAATGTGTTGTGTTTGGCATCTCATGAAAAAATGTTTAGAGAGTAGTTAACGATGAGCATTGATAGCATGATCGCATTCTCTATGTGCATGTGAAGGTTGTGAGTTAAAATCACCTGGATCTAGGATTGGTTTGCTTGCATGATTATCTAAACTCAGAGCTTTATGCATCTAGGAACTGAGACTTTACTGGTAATAGGATTTGTTTTTAGGTAGTTAATTCTAGACTTATCTGGTTGGAATTTCTAATATTAAAGGAGTTTAAGCCTTCGTAATCTTATCCGAATGCAAAGAGGGTAATTGAGAAATTAGAATTAGCATCATTTGTATTTGAACTTCAATACTTGCAAGGGAGGTTAGTGATAGACAATCTAACTCCTAACTTCATTCATTACATTACTAGTTTAGTTTAGAGTAGTTTTGTTTATATTTAAGCATTTATTTTAATTTGATTCACCACTCTATCTAACAAACAATTTCACTACCACCACAATGCACATGCTCACCATGACACTATATTTCCTTGTGAATTTAGGTTTGTGATTGTACATTTGCATATTCTTGCTCTCCTTATGTTATTAACTGTAATACCCCGAAAATTCAAATTAAATTCCGTGGATTTTTAGAATTGTTTTTGCGGTAATAGGAGCGAGTACGAAGCTTGGAGAAGTTGTGGAATTAGTTCGAACGATTTTATTTTAGAAAACGAACGTTATTTAGGGGCTCTTGGAAATTGACTTTTTATAAGTTCAAAATTTGGGAAATCTTCTTTCATGAAAGTTGTAGAGCTCGTCGATACGATCTCGTGCATATGTGGAACGCAATATTCGGAGTTCGTATGAATAAGTTATGAATATTTGAAAATTAGGAATTTTCTATAAATAGGAAAAATTTCTGATTATTTCATTAAGGACGAAAAATTTGAGTTTTTGCGTTTTGCTCCCCCGGATTCTCTCTGTTCTCTCTCCTCAGACCCGACGGGTCTCGTCCGACCCGACCCGGCCGAACGGCCCTCCTCCGGCGTCCTCCGGCCCCGGACTCGGGCTCCCCTGGGATCGCCGCTCCACGCCCAGCCTCCCTCCGGTGTCGCCTTGCCCCGTCGCTGCCCCCAAACATGGATCGAAGCTACCCCAGCCTTCGTCGACCTGACCCGGACGGAAAACCAATTTTCCGGCGTCCCCTCGGCCGATCCTTCCCATTCTTATGATCTTCTCCTCCCCCTGATCATCGTCATATCCTCCTTGCACGATGATTTTGAGTGTGGAGCGAAAGATCAAGGATTGAAGTTTTGACGTCCCTGATTCAATCTGGAAACTGATCGTGCGTCCGAGATTAATCCAACTTCAAAGCTTGATCTAGGACGATCTAGGCCGAAACAGGCTTAGCTCCAGGTATGG
The DNA here is from genome assembly GCA_024704745.1 of Rosa lucieae. Classification (NCBI taxonomy): domain Eukaryota; kingdom Viridiplantae; phylum Streptophyta; class Magnoliopsida; order Rosales; family Rosaceae; genus Rosa; species Rosa lucieae. The sequence continues at coordinate 40,709,984 of CM045495.1, read as the reverse complement.
AAGTTGATCACCCTTTTATTTTGAAGAAGTTTGTTGTTGACGACTTTTGCATCGGAGGTGGTTGACTGGCGTTGACCGCCGCATTGACCACCGTCTGACCGCCGCTTGTGGTGGCGCGTCCGACCTTATTTTGAGTTTATATTATCTGGACGATGATCTACGCATCCATACGAGCGTTTTGATATATTAAAAGGTTATTTTAGAAAAAGTGGATTTACGTTTTGACGTTAATATTTAACGTTTTTACGATTTATATTCGGTTTACGATCTGCGAAGATAAGACCATTGGTTTTACTTCAAATTTGATTATGTTGGTCGTATGACTGTCCCAATGACTTTGTGAGGTCACGGGTGAAGATCCGACCATTGGATCTTCGTATAATTTTGAAATTGTGATTTGGAATGGGATTCGTGAGAATCCGACAGTCGGATTTTCATAAAATTTTGTGGAGATGTTTGTAAGGACGATTCAGGAAGATACGACCGTTGGATCTTCGTGATAATTTTGGAGGATAATCTTAAAGGCGATCTGTGAGGATCTGACCGTTGGATCATCATTAATTTAGAATCCGACCGTTGGATTTCCGTATATGTATGGTTTATGATTGATTTGCTAAGTTAAGATCGTATCTGATTAGGTGATTGACGATTTGAGTTGGTGGACGATTTCGAATCGTATTTTGAGCTGTTAAGAAGACGCAGCGGGATTAGAGGTGAGTAAACCTCACATGGTTCATATTACGAACCATATATAATTAATTGATTTTTTTTGTCGTAATTGTGAGTAAACCGCACATGGTTCATTCACGAACCGAAGTTCTAAATATTTATGTTTATTTGTGGAAATGGTTTTGAATTAAATAATTGTTTTGAAAATTATGAACTCGATCAACTACGGTTCATAGGGCTAACGCTCACAGGTAAGAAAATGATTTTAAGTATAAAAAGGAATTTATTGTTTTATTGTACGAGATCTATATTTGGTATTAATAGGCATTTCTGTGTGAATGTCTATGTACATATATTATTCATGTGAGAAATATATATGTATTGTTGGATTGCGGTGAGGAAACTATATATTGAGTGAGGTGTTGAGTTTTATTGTTGAGAAACAATAAACTGTTGATTTGTTGAGATATATTGATCTGTGGAGATCAATAGGTCACGGGGGTGACCATGGCATCTATTAGTGAATCACGCTCTTGTACCGAGTCGGTGGTTACTAATAGTATTAAATCGTGAACCACACTCTCGCGCCGAGCCGGTGGTTACGATCAGTTAGAGCTCTAGTCTGTCTGCCAAATGTTGAGTGACCTTATGAGGGTAACGGGGAGTGACTCATAAGTGTATAATATATACATATTTATATATATAATGAGAGTGAGAATGTGAAGTGGTTTTGTGGTGGTCGAATGTGAAGTGGTTTTGTGGTAGTCATTGTGATTGTGATGTTTCTACATTTCTATACTTGAGTTAAAGGAAATATATTTTAATAAATCAACAGTTCATTCTTGTTTACTCATACGAGCTGTCAAAAGCTTACCGGGTTTGGTGTTGTTGCAATCTCGGTACACTATTCAAATTGTGTAGCGGGTAATCCTACAGGTCAGGAGAATCGAGAAGGTGATCAGGCTGCTTAGAGTAGTGGTAATTGAGTTACAGCTTTATTGTGAGGTTGTTATGCTCATTGAGCTTACATTTAAATTTGGAGAGAGTGTGCTGTAATATTAAACTCTTGAGGATTTGGTTTATGTATTAGTGAGTGAGGCGAGGTGTGTTTATTTCTGAGAAAAAAATTCAGAACGTTTATTTGATTAAGTTGTTTATTTCATGTTTCGGATGTGAATTTATTATTCAAAATTCGGGGCGTGACATTAACACCCTAGCTAATGAAAGGAATCCAATCCTCGTGGGTTTGACAACCTTTTTTAAATCTCTATATTATTACTTGTACCCTTATACTTAAGGGTGGCTATTTAGCTAACACTAATACAATTCAAACCACTAAACGTTTTTTATTCTAATACCCATTTGGCCATTTTTATGGTATCCATAAGAACCAAGACTTGCACTAAAATTCTACTAACATCTATTTTGGGCATAATTTCTGATTTTAACTTTGTCAATATCAAGTGATTTACCCTAAACCCCAAAAGCTTCAAGCTTGACTATGAAAATTGTACCAATTCAAAGTCTTGGGCTTCTTTTAGAGGAGACAAGCACAAGGATCCAAACATTGCAAATTGAACCCATATGAGAAAACAAAAAGAAATTTCAAGCCAACATGTAGCAACAAACAATTTTGAACTAATGTTGTTTAAGCTGACCTTCTTTTTTGTTTACTCCAATCATCTGCATAGTCAACGCCGTTGATCTTCAATTGTTTTGAGTGATCGTCATGATCAATATCAAGAATTCACCTGTCCCATTTGGATTCTCCATCAAATTTGTATTGAAACTCTTTGCATCTATTCGAAGATTGGAAGAAATTGAAATCTTAGAAGGTTATCAATTTGGAGCGAAATGTTTCAAAGTTTGGGATTTTTGCATCAAATGTCAACATTCTATATGATTGGTGTATGATATATGGCGTATCCACATGCGGCAACCGGGTAAGGTTTGTGAAGATGACACGTGTACATAGCCGACATGAGAGGAGGCAAGTGACTTAGGCTTAGTTTGGCACAACTTATGCTGTGCAAAAAGCTGTTTAACTTAATAGTAAAAGGTGTTCAGTGAAATTCAAAAAAAAAAAAAAAAACTTATTTCAAAAGTTGCACTTGGATCAATACTTCAAAATTGCGCATTAATACTTCAAAATAGTAACATTTGGATAAATTTTCTAGTCAAAACAACATATAAGTACTACAGTTTCTTTTCCTACACTTCCATTACTGCAGTAGATTTGTTCCGATGGTTGAAAAGGTATCCGCCCGCTTGGCTACATTGTTAGCTATCTTTAATAATGCTAGGACTGGTTTGGCGGTGATTTCCAAGAGCTCCTACGCTGTGGGAAGGCTTCTCTCAAAGAATAAGAAACCTAATATGAAGGCTTTTATGGGTACCATGCATGGCTTCGTTTTTGGGCTTGAAGAATAGGCTTTCGATGAGAAGCCAAGGTGATCATTTTATGGGTACCATGCATCGTTAGCCATCTCTAATAATGTTGGGATTTCTTTTAGGGCTGCTGGTTTGGCGGTGATTTTCGAGAGCTCCTTCGCTGTGGGAAGGCTTCTCTCACAGAAGAAGAAACCTAATATGAAGGCTTTTATGGGTACCATGAATGGCTTCGTTTTGGGGTTTGAAGAATAGGCCTTCAATGAGAAGTCAATGTGATCTTTTTGTGTTGAGGTTTTCCAAGAAAGAAGAGTGGTGGCAAATTATTTTTAGAATAGTACCAGCTTGAATTGGGTCTGTTGCATTGGCTGTGGTGAATTTTTTTAAGGAAATTAATGGAGATGTGTTTGATACTTCATGGTTGAGGATGTCAAGAACAATGGAGGAGGTGACAATGTTGCTTCTTTGGTTTTGCACTTCTGCATAGATGGGAGGATAAAGCTTCTAGGAGTTCAAAATTTTTCCAGTAATTTCTTTTTGACCTGTTTGGGCTCGAAATCCTGGAAAGCCAACCGAAAAAAATATTAAGCTAGGCTTTATTAGGTCCCTAGAATTCAAAAACAAAAAATGAACCCGACCTGAATATTTCAGTCTGGCTTGGGCCTCAAAAATTTTAGGACGTCCGGACTGGCACCCAGCCCTAATTACTAGGGTATATATTTAGTAGACTAAATCACTAGAGATTATGGTTAGCCTCAAGTAAGGTGGAATTTGTTCTATAGGTTTTTTTCAATTTGATTTTTTGGGCACTAATCTCTAATTAAATCGACATATCAATTTTGCATTTTTTTAAAATTGAAAGCGACCTAAAATTTATGAGAATCAACGTGATCGGTTAATCATAAAATATTCGTTAAGAAGAAGTCGAAGAACAAGTCCATTTAGTGTTATTATAGATCTAGGCCCAAAATCTCAACTCAAACAATTAGAGTTAAAATGGATCATCCCAAGCCCAACTCCAATCTTCTGCATCACCATAATTATATTCACATAATTTTAGCATATTTGCCAATTTGTTACTCTAAGTTTTACTACAGCTAGATCAATTCACAATAGAATCCAATCTATTGCATCACGTACCATAATTATGTTCATATAATTTTAGCATAATTGCCAATTTATTACTCAAGTTTTACTACAACTAGATCAATTCACAATAAAATCCTGCAACATTGCGCGGGCACTTTTTATATAGTTGAAATGATAGCTTGAATTACTAGCTTGGATAGAGTTCGTGTTAAATGAAATTGATGGGTGGAATGTTAAAAAATCTATCCCATCAACAGTGTTACAAAATCAACCATATCCAAGGAAGAACGCCTTCATAGACCATATCCATGTTAGAATCTGGAAGAGTGCCTTCATAGACCATGGACCCTTAATACCTCCATCAGTGGTGTTCACCTGATCAGTTGCTGACCAAAGAATTTATGCTCAATAACCCTTAGATTTACATCAAAGGGTGGAAAACAAAATACTTAAACTTAATAATAATTCTCTTTGCCATTGGATTTACATCCAAGGGTGGTTAAACATTATTTTATTGGTCAATAACTGACCAGATGAATATTTTCAATACCTCCATAGACCAGATTAATGGTTTCAGAGCCAAAGTCTGTTAAGGCATGGTGATACTCAGAGACCTTTGGCGCAATGAGGTATCGGTCACAAAATCAAAGTTCAAGAGAAGACAAATTTTATAAGTTGGCAAAGTAAAACACATAAACAGTTCCATCTCAAACAACTTTCAATATCACAAATGGTCACTGAGTTATGACCCATTCGACACTTAACTCACTATATTTTCAACAATATCACTTAACTCATTTACTTTTATATATGTCTTTCACTTAACTCATTGTCGTTAATTCTACCGTTAAAAGCCACTAAAATTGAGGGTATATTTGTATAAACACTAAAAAAAAATATTTATAACTTTAAGAAAAAAATTCTGAAAAAAAAAAAAGACAATTTTTTTTATCAAATTATATATTTAAAATTAAAATAAAATTCTTTTTTATTAGAAATTTCATAAATTAATAAAAGGGTCTTTTCCCGTATACCCAAAAAGCCTCTATATTATTCCCAACTGCCCAACACTTTTATATTACACTATTGCTGATAGAAAAAGACAAATAGGGATGGTTTTTTTTTTTTCAGAAAAATGCCCTTTGTATCCTATGTTGACCCGTGGTTTTAGCAATATTGTTCGACAAAAAAAAAAACTTTGCCCTAGACGACAAAAACACAAACAAGACTAGCCTTCAACATGCCCAAGTTTTTCACCTAACGGCCTTCTGCCTAACAGCTACTTTAACAGGCGGAATCACTGCTGCTTGTTCTAATTTTTGGTTCTGAGACTGATTTTTTCCAGGTGAAAAATACTATTAGAACTTTGGATTTCTATAGGATGCATGCATTTAGATAGTGAAACATGAATAACAACTATAATTATGGAGATGTAATGACAACTATATTGGATGAAGAAGTGGGTGAGCAACCATCTGAATTTATTTATTCAAATATACATACATGCTAAACATTCAGAGCCTCATTCTCAGGTAAACAGCAAAAGGTTGTTTAGCTATCCATAAGAATGAGAACAGATACTTACTTGTAATGAAAGCACACTACTTCACACTTAGACAGAAAGGAAAGCACACTGCTATACTATTTGAGAGAAGACTCTTCTGCTCTATTTTCTGATCTCGAACTGATATGGAAATTTTCGAATGCCTTCTAAGGGAAGCTAAAGCTCCTTATATAGGGAGCGGAACACAAATTACAATTGAAAACAACCAAATGTACAGAACGACTCCGTGATTTCCTGCTTTCCTGAGTGCTCCTGCTGGTGGAGGTCGGACGGGGAAAAGCAGATTCCTTTAGGTGAAATGTTTTTCACCTGTCTTTTTGAAAAGCAAAAGCATCTTTTGGGAAAATTCCAAAAGTACTTTCGGTGCTTTCTACATCTGCTGCTTCACATGTTCTCGTCTGTTTCTGAATTGTGACCAAGGACAATTGAGTCGTTATCTGCCTGGGCCATTCTAGCTATTGTAGCATTATCTTCGACATCTGTATCAACATACATCTTGTAGTGGTTGTCTGTTTCAAGTCTTTCCACCCACTGTAAGCATGCCAGTGTCGAATCTATCTCTTTCCTGGTAAGAGATAGGTACAGGTCACTACTGACTACGTCAGGATGATCGTAAGCAGTGATAATAGTTTTTTCTCCTGCTGCTAGGAAGGTATTGTTGGTATCTTCAGAGATGATCTTCTTGATGTATTCTAGAGCCATGGCTTTCATCCATGGGATGCTTGAGTTTGGCTGGCCGTTGTAACCAACACAGGCGGGTTGCAGATATTTCCTTTGAATAATTCTCACATAGTGATATGGAGAAATATACTCAACCTCACCGTTTGCCTTTTGGATCCATTCTGGAGGAGTGGATCTAAACTTCAGACGAAGCATACAGTCATTTTTTCTAATGTTTTTGACTATGTTGAAAATGATAGGCGACAAACCTTTAAGATCATCATTTGTTTTAGTCCACAGATTATGGACAAAACCATTTTCAACAAGCCAAAGCTTGTGTTCTTGAGGATGTTCACTCTGAACATTGACTAAGTATCTTCCAACATATGGTCCTGCAATAATAAAGAGAGTTGGAGGAACTCGGTCTTCTGAATTATGACTTCCTATCAGACTATGGAATTCATGCCAGTCTGATTCATTGAGTGCCATGAAAGGGACCCTAGCACTTTCAGGAGTTTCAAGGAAGTAAATTTTTTCTTTTTTGACAGCACTTTGCTGTGCATGATGTTCTTCAGACTATGGTCTACCATTTTCGTAGAGTTCTTCGGCTAAGGCAAAGAGAGCTGGGAACATTAGACTACTGCTTCTTTCTTGAAAAGCAAAAAGGAGATTATCCAAGATTGCTTTCTGGTGATAAGCTAGTCTCCTGCCAGTTCTGAACACAGGAGCATCAAAGGTTCTTAATTCGTAATTAAAAACATTTATAACTCCAGTTGGAGTTGGTCTGCTTTTTGGCAAATCAGCAGCCATCAACGGTCTTGATAAGCCTTTACCGTCTGCCGTTTGAGACGGGCTAGCCAATCCTTTACCCTGGGATTGATCAGTTGTGGCTAGTCCTTTTGGATTTAGCAGAAACTTTTTGAGGATTTTTTCTTTAGTTTCTCTGGGATCCTCTTCAGATTCATGTTCTTTCCCAGTTCTTCTGCTTCTGGGATTACGACTTTCGTCATCATCTCTTTGGCTGAACATTGCCATTTCTCTTGTCAATGTGTCTGGTAGATAATTCTTGTTTCCTGCAATTAATTCAACATTATAATCATATTGGTTAAGAAATAATTGTCAGTTGGCTAATCTTCCTCTATCAGCAGCTTTATCAAGTTTAAAATTTTTGAAATTCTTTACTCTAGCACAATCGGTGCGTACAGTAAAGGGTTTTCCAAGAAAAGCTGGAGAATTTAAAATCGTTTTCTTGACAGCCAAAATTTCTTTTTCCCCTGTGGGATAATTCAATTCTGCAGGGCTGAACTTGCCGCTACAAAATTTACAGATCTTTTCAATGTTAGTTCCAAGCGTTTTTGCCAGAACAACACCAGACCAGTAATTATCACTTGCATCTGTCTGGAGGATAATTTCATCATTTTCCTCTGGTTGTTGTAAAGGAGGGAGGTTTTTGCAGAGATTTTTTATCTGCTTCACAATTTTTTCATCATCTTCTGTGAAGTTCCATTTTCTTTTGGAACTTGTCTTAGGAGATAACATTGCTGTTAACCCTGAGATTTTGGGAATGAAATCTCTTCCATAATTTATGACACCAAGGAATCTCTCTAGACTCTTAGCATCAGGAATTCTATCTGGGAATTTCCAGATCTTCTCAAGGATATGAGGTTGAAGTTTTATCACTCCATTTTTGATATTTATTCCTAGGAAATCAACTTTATCGAGGATAAAGAAGATTTTCTTTTCTCGTAGGATAATTCCATGCTGAACTATCAGCTTTACTACCTCATGGAGGTGTTTCATGTGTTCTTCTCTATTTTTGGAGAAGACCAGAATGTCATCTATGTAGACGACACAGAACTCCGCAACATGTTTGAAGATGTTATCCATCTTTCTCTGGAAGATTGAGGGAGCTTGCTTTAGACCAAAAGGCATTACTAACCATTCGTAATGTCTTTGTGGTGTTCCAAATGCAGTGAGAGGTACACTCTCAGGATGCATCTTGACTTGCCAAAAACCCGACCTTGCATCGAATTTTGAAAAGACTTTGGCTCCTCTGAGCTGGTTAATCAGTACTCTTACTTGAGCAATTTGATAACCGTCTTTGACAGTCTTCTTGTTGACATCTCTGTAGTCAATCACCATTCTAGCTTTTCCTCTGAGGTTTTCTGCATGATTTCTCATGTAGAATGCTGGAGCATGATGAGGGCTAGTGGAAGATTGAATTAATCTCTTGTTCAGGAGATCTTCAATATCTTTTCTGAATTCTTTTTTATCTTCCTCTTTGTACTGAGGAATGGCTTTGACATGACAGATGGCATTCATGTCATGTAATCTTAATTCACAGACCACTGGGTCTTTTTCCCAAAACTTCTGAGGTCTACATCGATATTCTGTTTGAGTAGTTTCTTGATTTTTTCAAGAGTGGGAACTTTCTGAGACTCAAGCTTATTCTGAAAGTGCTTGAGGTTATGCTCATGAATGAAACTAGCTTCTTCTTCTTCACTAGTATCTTCTTTTTCTTCTTCAAAAGATTCTTCAACAAGTAATTCTTGTTGTTGTTTGATTTGGAGTATAGGCTCGAATTTGGGTTTGTAGGGGGTAAGATCACCACTATTCTGTTGCGATATCTGATACTGAGTAGTAAAACTAGGACCTACTACACTTTTGGCTTGTGTAAGTCGGTCTCCTTTTCTCAAGCCTATCGCTTCTTCATCCTGAATGAATCTCTGTTGGAGAATAAAATCATTTCCCAACAAGAAATCTGAGCCTTGGCCTTTAGATTGCTAAACATTATGGATGATAAATGTTCCTCCACCAATGGTGATATGAACATTTTTTGCTACCTTATTCATGGTGAGATGGCTTCCATCAAATGTAACACCAGTAGCTGTTTTTTTCTTATCTTCTTTCCAGAGTTCTTCTGGAATTGCAAATCTCTTTGCACAGTAAATCCTGATCCATTATCTACAAAGGCATATAGATGATATTTTTTGTGATCAGGGAATTTTAGTCCAATCTCTATGTAGTTGCTGTATCTACTAGTAGAGACGACTTTCGATTGGTGAAGCTCATTTTCCTGAGCTTGTTCCTTTGGGATGAATGATTTACATTCTTCTGGAACAGTTTCTGGTGGTTCAACCAGTTCGATATCTTCATCGATTTTTTCTTCACCGATGATTTCTTCCTTTATTTTTGAGGAAGATGGTTCCATGATTTCTTGGAACAAGGCTTCTATCTTTTTCTCTTTTTGTTCAGAGAAATATTCTTCATATTCTTGTTCTACCAATTGGCTGACAAGGCCATTCTTGGTTTTCCTTCTTGCTTCAGCTATGAAGCATTCTTTGTGATAGGTCTTTTTTGACTCTTCACAAAACATAGGGAGACCATTCTTTTCATGACATAGGCAGTAATCACAAACGAATGTACCAGGGTTCACCTGATAAGAAGACATTAAAGATTCTGTCTTACTTTCTTCCCAATTTTTGATTCTTAGAACATTCATCTGTCTTGATTCGAAGTACGTACTCTACTTCAGAATCTGACTCTGATTCAGATGAATCTTCTTCTTCAGACCAAGCAGAATAAACTGACCTATCGTCTTCTTCATCATCAGAATAGGCTATTTCGTAGCCTTTCATATTTGTTGTTTCTACTATCTGCTTGTATTCTTCAAAGAGAGGTTTAGTAGATCTTTTACCCTTTTCCGGGCATTCATTGGCATAGTGCCCTTCAGCTTTGCATAACCAACATCTACAAGCTTTCTTGTTTGGTTGTTTATGTTGATGAGTATTCTTCTTTTTCTTGAAGAATTTCTTTTTAGGATCTTCATCCTGCTGTTTTTTGTAATTGGAACTTTTCTTGAATTTCCAATCCTTTTTCTGATTACTCTTTTTGAATTTTTTAGAGTAATATTTTTCTTTCTTTTTTCTGTGGAACTTGGAGTCATGACATCCCCAGTAGGTTGGCATATCTAGTATTCCATAACAGAAATTTTCAACTCCTTTGAGTTGTTTCTTGGCCATCTTAGCTCTAAGATTGGCTTTGCATTGCTCTTTTAGTAATTGCCGGATTCTGTCGGCAATCCCTCCAACTGAAAATCTTTCAATTGGTTTTTCAGCTATGCTTTCTCTCACAGCTGTTCTCCATGGTTCAGGGAGTTTTCTGTGCAACAGATTAACTAGATCAGTATTCTCTAGTTCACCAATTGTACAGTAATATTCTTGAAATTCATTCAAGTATTCTTCAAAATATCTCATGTCACAGATTTTGAGAGCATAGATATTTGATTTGGCCGTTTCTTTAGCCTTCTCACTCAGATTTGAGAGATCTCCACAGAACTGATCATACAGGCTTACTGCAAAATCATACGGAGATTTTGAATTTTTGATTTCTTCTAGCCAGTCTCTTCCTCTGGCAGTCACTTTGAAAGACAGAAATATTTTTTTGCTACTCCTGTAAGAGTAGTTTCATAGTACACCTACAAATCTGGTGCTTCAAATTTTCCAAGGGTGAGTGCAGAAGCTATCATCAGGCTATCTACCCATTGGTCAATGGCTTTTCTTTTGTCTAGACTCTTGTCTAGATTCAGCCAGATGCCATAGTTCGTAATTGGAACTCTAGGCATATTGTCCTCTGGGACAAATCTTTGAGAATTTCTTTCCCCTTTTTTCCCCTTGGGGCCTTTCTGAACTGGGAGTTTTAGTTTCCCTTTTTCTTTTCTAATGAAAGTTCTGGAGCTTTCTCCATCTTCCATTTCAATATCTTGATACAGAAAGACTTTTCTCGTTTTTCTGATTTTGAATTCTTTCATTTCTTCGATTTGTTTTTCTAATCTTTCAGGATCTTCGCAAGATTATGCTTCTTCATAGAGTTCATAGAGCCTTTCTGCTCTGAACAAATTAACTGGTCTGTTTAGATCAGCTTCCAATTCTTCTTCAGATATTGGTTCTTCAACAGTGGGTTTTGTACCACTAACACTAGCCTCTCTAGTGCTATAGCTTCTTCTGAGAAGATTTTTATTTATCCTGAGGTTCTCAGGACAGACATCACTTTTTCTGTGATTGTCAAAATTGAGACTGATTTCTCCAGTCTTTCTACTTTCGTAGATTTTTGCTTTTGCTCTTTCCGGTAGCTTTTTCGGACCGGATAATTTCCATTCAAGAGGAAAAGTCACTTCATTCCAAGTAGCTTTGTGAATCTGTTGTGAATGGTTCTTCTGATTGGTGAGGAAACCAGTAGTAAGACCCGGAATATTTGTTATTCTGGTCTTGGGGGCTACTGTAGTGCTCATCAATTTACAGTATATTCTGTATACTATTGCGAGTTCTTGCATATCTTCTTTCATCGATATGCCATCTGTCTTGACTCTCAGTCGTAGACAGTGAGCTGCATCCTTCAAGCCGGTGGTGAAATTTGGGAAGCAGTTGAAATATGCTAGTTGATCACATAAAGATGCTTCAAGCGTTCCCAACAGACTAGCTCGGAAGTCTGTTAATCTATTGTCTTGTAGAACACATAGAACCGAACAGTCTATGCCTTCTCGAGCAAGCAGATTTATGCCTACTTGGACTGCTCCAATATGCATAAATTGATATTTTTTAGCTTGAGCTCTGGCAACTTCTGAAGGAGTGATCAGTAGAAGATCAGTCTCTCCTCCTGCTGTAGCGGGGATGGTAATTTCCAGTAGTTTAAAATAATGGCTATCCATTAGATCAAACTTTTCCCTTTTATAGATTTGTTTAAAATCTAATTTTGGAATTGAGGAGTTTTTTACCTCCTGTTCAATTTCGTTCAATTCGAATTCTTCAGCATTTAGGAGTTGTACTCCTTTCTTTTTTCCAAAGATGCTTAACATCTTGATATCTCTTTTTTTTCGGGTTTTCATACCGGATACTAGTATGACTAGTAGATGGTTCCAGAAAAATCATGTTTGGAACAAGATTTGTGTCTGGTTTCTCTAATGGTTTGAATCCATTAGCTTTCTTTGTTTTTACTGTAGGCACTTTCTTGTCCTTTAGTATAGTTTTAATAGAATCCAGCGTTTTTTGCTGCTCATTGACTTTTCTACTAACGACTGTTAGCTTTTCTTCTTCCGTTTTTGGAAGTTCTTTGATATAATCCATTTTGTTTTCCAATCTTTCCAATTGGTGGATTATAGCAGGTAATTTTTCTAGATGAGTTTGACATCTAGATAATTCTAGTAACAGCCTCTGATATTTCTCATCAGAGGAATTTAATAGAGAATTTATTTTCTCTAATAGCAATTCTGACATTGTCCCCATTAGGAGGGATTCCCCTTTAAGCTATTTTACAAGCTCTGATACCAGTGAGTTACGGATCTAACCAATGCTCAAATAATCAAGAGGTTTTTGTTCCTCTTCCAGAACATATAAGAGATTATCAATATCTTGTTCTACTTTATAGATTCTGGTTTGAAGTCTATAGATGATATCCCAGTAGTTGGGAGCTTTTCTATTAAGACTTTCTCTATAGGCTTTCAATTTTCTTAATTTTTCTTTTTCCTCTTGCAATTCTTTGCTAGTATTTTTGCAGATAGCAATCAACTCAAGTCTGTCAACAATCGAAATTATGAATAATAGTACGTACTGTTTACCTTTGAATCAGAGGATGACTGTCAGCTCTGCATATATATTGAAACAAATAAAACTTTTGATGGCCCACCACGTTTCAAAAACTTTTGTTAAGCAAACAATGAAAGAGACAGCAAACTAATCGAAAAAGACAACAAAGTAAAATTGCTAGAGACTGAAAGGAAGGGTATTGATGGTAGGAGTTTAGACAAGATGGGTAGGTAGGAAAGAAAGAGAGAAAAGCTTGTGTAAGGAGGAATAAAAATAAGACATTGGGGTGTATGAGCATTAACCCTTAATAAAAATTGAAAAAAATTCTAATAAATTTATAATTTTTTTTTTAATTTAAAAATGTATTTTTAAGCGTTTTGACAAATATACTCTCAGTTTTAACGGCAGAATTAGCGACATTGAGTTAAGTGAAAGACATATGTAAAAGTGAGTGAGTTAAGTGATATTGTTGAAAATACAGTGAGTTAAGTATCGAATGAGTCATAACTCAATGACTATTTGTAATTTTTTGCCAATAGTAAATATCATGACTAGAATTTGATAGAAGACTAGAAGGAACAAGGGACTACTATTGGATCATAATTCATATACATATTTATGCCCTAAAACATGGAAATTACTTGTTCTAAAATCCAATTTAATGTTAACTAATCCAATTTCATTATTCCCCTAATCTTGTACTTTTGCTTAACCTTTGTGTTTATTTATATATTTATTATGTTTTCCTTATCATCCTAGGAAATGATGGAGAAACATGGAAATGCACTAAAAAGTCAACCTTAGCACATTTTCATACTCCGGCAAGGAGAAAGTGAGCTAGACAAGAAAGGAGGACGGCAGCCTAATCAAAAGAACTCCAAATGAGTTGAAACTTTCTAGATCCATTCTAGACATCCTAAAGATCATTTCTTTTGAAGAGTTCAAGAGCTAGTTCGGAGTGGAAGGCCTTCAAAAGATCAGTCCAAGTTTCTGACTAAAATACGAAAATGGTAAAACCGGACCTGTACTGATTCCGTAGCATGTCCTGCCAAAATATGGTGAACTAAGCTCTGAAATTTTATCACCATGATCTACACTTATCGATGAACATTTGGTATGAAGAAGTCGAAGGCCAATTCTGAAGTCTCAATGAAGATTCAATTAAATGAAATTTTGGAAGCAGAAAATGAATTCTAGTTCATCGAACAAGGGTAACTTGGCCAAAAATCCATTTTGGACGGATTTGTTGTGCAATTTTGGAAGGATTATGTTGCTTCAATTCTTAAGGAGATTTCTAGAAGAATATATTATGATTTGGATAATAAGCATGGTTCATAGGGTTCTCTCCATCTTTGTTATTGACTTTGGTGACCCAAAACCACAGTACCCCAACACTATTTAATTTCATGATTATCATGAACAATAAAGAGAGCTAGCTGCTCCTCTCTTCTCCTAAGTCATATTTTTCTACTCTACACTCTAATAGTTCATCATTACTTCACTCTTTTTTACTCCATCTCTTCCACACCCTTTCCCCTTGTTTTTAGGATCTATTACCACTCTCATACTCCACCTCCATGCTTCTTACAATGCTTAAGCTGCTTCTTTTGCTTCCATTCATCATTTTACTCCACTCTCTCTTCTCTATATAAGCATCTCTTCATCACACTCTTAAGGCATCATCCATTCCACCCCATTACATCTTCTTTCTCTCTTCATCTCTATTTGACACGGAAATCCAGTATGGGTGCAAACTGTCTCTTTTGAATGCACGAGCGTGCCAGCACCGTGGGGTGCAGTCGTCGGGGCGTCCCTTGACCTGAATTCTTGATCAAGCGTTGTGGACGAGGAGAGCACCAACCTCGTCACAAGGCTCTTTTCTCTGCCTTCCGAGAAAGGACTTCTTGCCTTACTGATAAGGGCTTTGGGTGTGATCTCTTCACGTCACTGAATCGATACTCAACGTTGTAGGTTGAGCAGAGCAATCACTGGGAAGTTTGGAGAAAGCACAGGGTTTGCTAAAGCATGACTTTAGCTTCGCTGGGTTGCGAGGGCGTTACACTTGCTTCGCTGGTAGTATTGGTGGCAGTAGCACTAACAGTCAGCTCTTGGAGAGACTAGGACTGGAAGCATGGTCACCGGGTTTCAACGAGGTTGAAGGTTTACTCCGGGGAGGCTTGATAATCAGAGGGATAGATTGATTTGAGAGTTTTTTTTTATTTGTCCTTCAAACCTGGTATTTATGCCTAGGGTTTCGACTGTTCCTTGCCATAGAAGGATTATTGATTGCAGTTTCCTATTCAATCTCCGCTACCTGACTCCAATAAGGGATCGTTTTTCTTATGGCTTTCGAAATGGGCGAAGCTGTAACCCAATTCCAAGTAGACTTATTTTTGGGCCGTAGGTATCGGCCTGCTATGCCAAATCCACTAAAGGATCTTGCCAAAATTACTTTTGGGCTCAAACATTGCCCCCCAGGCCCCGAAATCGGGCCTGCGAGAATGTAACTGATTGAAGGGGACTAAAACGACGTGTCTGACGACCGAAACGATATCATTAATGAGGGTTGGGTCTATTCGCTTGGCAAAACGTCTTTTCGTCGCATCGTTTCCCTCATAAAATCTTTTATTTAAACCCCGCAGCCACTTCAAACCTGTCACATCAGAAACTCTTCAGTCTCCTAAAACCCAGAAACTCTTTCGTCTCCCACATTCCTCCTTACAGAAACCCAGAAATGGCTCCTCCAAATAAAATAGTTATCGGTCAAGAGGAAAACTAGAAAGCTGCTCGCTCTTGAGGAACCTGAATTGGTGCCCGCTGTCATCTCCACACCAATATCCGGAGACCACTGCTTCTCAGGCTCCCAAATCAACATGTCCGACTGGGCCCGGCACCGCGAGATTCCATTCCAGACGACGCTATCGTCCTCTACGGCCTACCTATCCGTCAGCCAATTCCGGTCCTCCGAAGGACCCCTGGAGATTTCAGCAGTTGGGGTGCGCAGAACCATTGAGCAAAATAGGGTACTGGCCATCCTCGATCAGCGCAGAGGAGCTTTCTTGGTATCGCAGCAGGTATTACCCAAACCATTGATCTATGCTTTCACCTTCCTCGCAGTGGCAATCACTCGCCACTCGCTGCCTTCCTTTGCTTTTGGAATACTGCCACCAATACCTTTGATTTCCGTTTTGGCCAAATGAGTATTACATTATTGGATATTCTTACCATTACTGGATTGCCCATCTATGGTGAACCCTATCTGCACGGCGAATTCGATTCTGACAACTTCTCATCAACCATGGCCCAAACTGGTCGCGGCATTCATAGCAGCTCCTATCCACGGTGGCTGGCCTATTACCACAAAGAACACAATGCGACTGGTGGCATTGCTTTTCTGGAGTATTGGCTCTGCAAGTTCATCTTCTGTATCTCCACCAATAAGCCCACTGGTCCTTGGACTTTCCTGGCCACAACCCTCTATAACGGCCGCCACGTGGGGTTAGGACAACCAGTGTTGGGTGCCCTCTACCGTACTCTATACCAAGCCACCATGCATCCTTTCGAGACTAGCATCTATGGCCCTTTTTGGATCCTTGATTTCTGGATTCAAACTTACTTTCCATTCTTCCGCCGCGACGATATTTCACTGCTACCACAGGCTGACGCCCTTCTTGGTCAGTGGCTTTGTCGCAAGGAGTGGTACACATCCCCACCCTATTCTGAGTGTTTCTCATATTTATACCTCTTGCACGAAATGCCTTACTGCGACTTAGTACTCAATAGGAGATTCCCTACTCCTCTTGAAAATGGGTTCCTTCCTGGGGCTCCTAATTACAGTGATCGCGCCCGCCTGGTTTTTCGCCGCGCGATCTCTTGTTCAGACATTAGGCTTGCATCTGATGAACTCAGTTATGAGCTGTATGCTCCCAACCACTTCGCTCGCCAGTTCGGCCTCATCCAACTAGTGTCATTCCCCCTCTATGATGCTTGGAATTACAACACCTCTTGGCGCAGAATTGGCCCCTTAACTGGGCTTCCTCCAGTACAAAGCATGCTTGTACTGGTTGATCTCCCTGACTGGGCTAATAACATTGACCCCGTGGATGGGACTACGGAAGATTATGATCAATGGTGTCCTATTGAGGTAAAAAATGGCATGCTCAACACCTTCCTCATCATCCTGGGCGAGTAGGCTGCCAATGGACGCCTCCACGGCTGAAATATACAGCTTTAATGGAAATCCAGCTCTAGGTGCAACAAGTACTGCCAGGCTCGCCAGATAGGCCTTAATTTTGTCAAAAGCCTCTTAGTGTTGAAGTTCCCACACAAACTCGTTCTGTCCTTGTAGTCTCAGTATTGGGGAAAAAGGCTAGATTTTACCTGCAGAGTTAGATATGAAACGTCTCAGGAAGTTGATCTTACCCAGTAATCGTTGTAACTCTTTCTTTGTGCTCGGGGAAGAGGCGTTGATGGCTGCGCTTGCCTTATCTTCAGGACCTCAATACCTCTTTGATGGACAATGAAGCCCAGAAAATCTCCTGCTTGAACTCCAAAAACGCACTTGGCGGGGTTCATCTTGAGCTTATGCAGCTGCATTCGCTCGAAGATTTTCTTGAGATCTGTGATGTGATCCCCGCGCTGTTTGGACTTGACGACCACGTCATCAATGTAAACCTCTAAAATCTTTCCCCAGGACGTCTTGAAAAATCAGGTTCATGGCTCTCTGATATGTTGCCCCAGCATTCTTCAATCCGAAAGGCATAACCACGTATTCAAAAACGCCCGCGAACCCTGGGCAACGGAATGCGGTTTTGTGTCTGTCTTCCTCCGCAACAGGAATCTGGTGATACCCAGCAGTTCCGTCCATGAAGGATAACAATTCATGTCCTGCCACTACATCTACCAACATATCCGCGACCGGCATGGGGTAGACGTCTTTAGGCGTAGCGACATTAAGGTCGCTATAATCCACACAGACCCTCATCTTACCATTCTTCTTACGGACTGGCACAATATTGGACATCCACTGATTATATTTGACCACCTGAATGATGCCCGATCTATGCATTTTTCAACTTCTTCTTTGACCAGAACTTAGGTCTCGGAGTTCATTCTTCGCGGCTCTTGCTTCACCGGCCTCTTGTCAGGGAGTGTTGGTAGTTGAAGGCAAACCAAGTCCGGTGACAGGGTGGGCATGTCTTCATATTTCTTCGCGATGCAGTCTTTGAACTCCAGTAATAAATCAATGAGCCTCTATTTCTCGCTAGGTTCCAAGTAAGCACTAATAGCCACTTCCATGGGTACAGCTGTTGTTCCAAGATTGACTTTCTCTGTAGGATCCCTGACCTTTGGAGGGATGTCATCCAGCGCTGCTGGAGCTAGCTGAATTTCTTCTTCGTCTTCTTTTTCTTGGTCAGAGAACTCCTTGTTGACAATTTCCAGGGTCGCGACATGATCATATGCCTCTTTTTCCCCCAGGTACGAGGATAGTCTTTCGTATAGCGAGTGGAAGGCCTCTATCCCTTCCTCCGGAAGGTCGTAATCCATTAATCGTTTAAAGGTTTGGGCACAGCGTGGCTAGGCCTTTCCAAGCCCTCTTTTGCGAGCGTAAGCCCCCAATGTGCCAATTCAGAGGCCATCACCCCTGTGGGGCGGCCTTTGTTGTCGATGCCACTGACTTGAAATGGAGTAATTGGCTCCAAGTAGTACCTGGCATCTACATAGTTTGCGGAAACTGGGAATGGGCCAGGATCCGCTTTAATCACCTCAGCTTGGTTGGTTACCCTATTCCATATCACAAGCTCCTGGTGGAGAGTTGAAGGAACACAATAGCTCCGGTGAATCCAGTCGCGCCCTAAGATGGAGCTATAGGCCGCGTAACAGTCTGTCACGAAGAAAGCATAGACTCCCTCTCCTGGTCCTACCTTGATACTTAGAAACAATAAGCCCAAAGTCTTTGTGACTGTCCCCGCAAAGTTCTTCAGTGTGAGGGATGTAGACTGGATCTTCTCATTCTTAATTCCAAGTAAATGCATGGTTCTTGTGGTGATAACGTTGACAGCGACCCCTGTGTCGACCATGACCTTGCTGACCTTAGTGCCAACAATCTCCACTATTATATATAAAGGTCGCATGTGCTAAACCATCGAGGGCGTTGGTCTTGTGAAGTTCATAAAGAAACCTTTACCCTCAACGTCTTTAGTCTCAAGAACCACTGCCACTGCTAAAGGTGTTGTTGCAGCCGATGTGATTTGCAGAGGCTGATCGTCACCGTCTACATTCTCCATACACTCATGTGCGGCGATTGGCAAAGCATATCTAGCGGGAAGTACATAGACCATATTGCAGGAAGTATCAACTGTTTCAGTTTCTTCTATGTCGTGCTCTAGGTTGAGCTTCGGCTCTCCAACCGGGATGTCAGTGTTGAACTGCTTCTCCAGCCGGTCTACCAATGACTCTTCTATAAGGCCCTTGACTTCACACTGTTTTTGTTCCTGCAACTCGGCCATTAACAATGGCGGGTTTGATCTTTGTTCCCCTGCAAGTATCTCCTTTGGGGGCGCGACCATCAGACTTTTGGACTTTTTTAGGTCTTCACTATAAAGCTTCTGCAGTGCTGCCCTTGCTCTCCAATCTCTCAAAAACTAAGGGTTTGGCTTCTGGTTCCTCTCGAAACAACCTGCGCATAACATGTGGCCGCCTAGTTGGCGAGTTGTCCTTCCTAGCTAGCGGAGGTGTCTTTTCTGTCGTGATCCTATAGAAAATACTAGGCTTAGAGGCTCCTGCTTCTGAGCGCGCCTGTTTTTGAAAACTGCGAGGAGCCACCAATGGCTTAGCAGCTAATGCCTCCATCTCCTTCTGATATTGCTCAGGAGATTTAACCAGTTGCGATGGCTTGATCAGGCCCTGATCCAGAGCTTCCAAGGCGCGCTTGGCTTCTCCGAACCTGTGCTGCAATTTCCTTTTTCTGGAAGGGCTGTTCTCCACTGCTTTCCCTTTCTCTTTGGTATACCATTTGCCTTCCTTGATGGTGGACATTGAAGCAGGAGGAATGCAAGGTTTGGTCACGACTTCTTTGTGCTCATTCCAAGCCCTTCTTTCTTGTTTCTGATCGGCCGCGGCCGTTTTCAATTTTTTGAACAGGTTGGAATCCTTTAGGGATGGTGGTGACTTTACCGCAGCTCTCACCTCTGGGCTAGAAGGCTGGTAGTTTCATGACGGTGAAGCCCATTTGATTGACGGGAGGGAACCAAAATGAGATGTCTGCTCGACTTCCGCATGCGACACTTGGATGCTGCATTCTTCTTTGCATCGCGAGCAAAGGACCAATGGTGAGGCTTCGTTGACAGACTTAGCCTTCTTCTGTACAGGGGTCTTCTCCCCTTCATCCCTTTCTTCTTTCCCCTTTGTAGTCAAATCTAAGGACGTTGGTTTCCGCTGGTTCTTCTTGGGCCAGTTCACATCAACCATACTGACTCCGGTATCCAGAAAATGGGTCAAGTCTACTAGTGCTGCCGCGGCAGTCGAAGCTTCTACCTGCAAACTGCCGTTATTGAGCCAATACCTGAATTTGGTCTTTTAGCTTCACGCAATCTGTTGTGTTATGGTTCCACAAGTTGTGGAACTTGCAGTACTTCTTCCCTTCCAGCTGATCCAGTCGAGGGAAAGGGCCAAAGTCTGTTTTCACCATCTTCGCGGCAATCATTTCATCCAGAATCTCATGTGCCTTATTGGCATCATATGTATATGTCGCGAACTCAGGTTTAGTGAAAGCCACAGACTTGAGCATGACAGGCTCCTTAGATATCTTCAACTGCTTGAGATTTGAATTCTTCCTACCTGTCAACTCTAGCGCGGAGACGTCGTTCTCCTCTTCCTCATCTTCCTCTTCACGTTAGAAAACCTCTTCCCCTTGCTGGTGATAGTAAGGATCATAGATTGGCTGTAGGTATCCAAGAGCTGCCACTGTGCGATGTTTCCCTGGAACATATGTTCCTTTGGACACATTTTTCCTAGCATCAGTCTCTCTGAGGAGATGTTCAAAGCTACCCACCTCTGTGATCAGTTCTCCCATTGACTGGATCATGCTGCCATGTTGCTTCTTTCGTTGGCGCGGTTCCAATCCCTTGATCGCTAGCTTGACCAATTCTTTTTCAAGAAGGATCACACTCAGTTTGGCTTTCTGGATCTAAAAGCGTTGAAGATAGGCAACGGCAGATTCGGTGGGTTGTTGGGACATCTGGGTAAGAGAGGCCAGATTGACCTCGGGCTCAATGGCTCCAAAAGTTTCTTGGAAGAGTTTTTCCATTGCGGGGCAATCTGCCACTGTTCCTAGTTGGAGTTTGGAAAACCATCTAAAGGTGGCTCCAGAAAGAGAAGTACCAAAGATCCTGCACTTAAGGATGTCATCATTCTGGTATTGGCCGCATTGCACCCTGAACCTGGCCAGATGAGTTGCCGCGTTCTCAGTGTCCTCCCCTGAAAAAGTAGAAAATATGATATTCTTATAGCCTCTAGGAAAGGGCACGAGTGTTATATGTGGCGAGAAAGGTCCCTCATAGACCCCATCCATCTGAGCCCTAGGGTTAGCCAACCAGATCATCTCCTCTACCTCTTCACGTCTCACATACTCTGGGCCAGGAGGAGGAGGAGGAGGAGGATTCGCCACATGCAGTCTGGCGAGCAACCTGAAAGGGTACGGTTTGACTAGCAGTCGTTGTTCGTTCCTTTAGGCGAATAGTCTGGGGATTAGCAGACTGCTGAGGAATTACCTCTAGTACGGGTGGATCCTTGACCAACGCTGTTATCTTCACGGGGTTGCCTGCCTGGTCAATGCCGTAGTAATTGTCTGGGAGTTCATGGTAGACATTCTCCGCCCCGTCGCTGTCGTACTGAGTAAACGCTACAGGATCAGCTGGAATACGATCACCGGTCTTCTGGATCTTATCTTTTTGTGACGCTAATGAAGCAGCCTTGTTACCACCAATCACCAAAGCTCTTTCCTTATTTTTGGTTGTTGCGGCAACAGCCGTATGTTGCAGTAGGTGTGGCCGTACTGCTGCTAGCCTTCTCGCGAGCGTTTGGTGGTATATACTTACCAGAACCAGAAGGCTGATCCAGTGAGTCGAGGATGGCGTTAGGATTTCCTAGAGCTTTGTTCAATACTTCTTTAGCCTGGTTCAATTCGGCTCTCTGCATGGCGACCTCTGTTGCAAGATTAGAGCCATCCTTGGAAAGACCTACCAAATCTGATGCAGTTTGCTTGGTTTGGCTCGCGATAGCTTTCATAATTTCTTTTTTATGTTGACTCTGCTCATCAGCCATACCTTTGACATGAGCCCTTACTGCATTCTCCGATCTTGAGATTTGTTGCTTAGTATCCTCAACACGTTGGGCAATGTGCTGGTCTAGTTCGTGTATAAGCTGGTCTATTTTCGCGGTTTCCCTGTCAAAGTCAGCAGCTACCTTCGTACGGTGGTTCTAGATATTCTCCATGATGATCGCGAGTTTTTCCTCGAAAGTTGCTTCCTCTGGAATAGGCTTCGGAACGAAAGCCTCTCTTTCTGCACTTTCCGCGGTATCAGAAACCACGGTAGTGTTGACAGGCGCACTTGCCTGGTTAGTAATGACACTTTGACCCTCAATAGCGGTCGGGTGATTCTCTCTCTGTTCAGTTGACATGTTGGTTGATTGTGGGTAAAGAGAAAACCTTTGAGTCACTTGTTCTTCAGAAAGACCATGACAGTCCGCGTGAAAGTGTAGTCTGTAACTGGAGGTCTTATGCTTTGAGCAGTTAGCGTAAACCTTTTGATAAGGGTTTTTGCTTGACTTCCCAATGGTTATGTTCGGGAAAATCTAAAAGTCCCACTGGGCGTGCCAAAATGTTTGACACGGAAATCTAGTATGGGTGCAAACTGTCTCTTTTGAATGCGCGAGCGTGCTAGCACCGTGGGGTGCAGTCGTCGGGGCGTCCCTTGACTTGACTTCTTGATCAAGCGTTGTGGACGAGGAGAGCACCAACCTCGTCACAAGGCTCTTTTCTCTGCCTTTCGAGAAAGAACTTCTTGCCTTACGGATAAGGGCTTTGGTTGTGATCTCTTCGCGTCACCGAATCAATAGTCAACGTTGTAGGTTGAGCAGAGCAATCACTGGGAAGTTTGGAGAAAGCATAGGGTTTGCTAAAGCGTGACTTTAGCTTCGCTGGGTTGCGAGGGCGTTACCCTTGCTTAGCTGGTAGTATCGGTGGCAGTAGCACTAACAGTCGGCTCTTGGAGAGACTAGGACTGGAAGCACGGTCGCCGGGTTTCAACGAGGTTGAAGGTTTGCTCCGGGGAGGCTTGATAATCCGAGGGATCGATTGATTTGAGAGTTTTTTTTTATTTGTCCTTGAAACCTGGTATTTATACCTAGGGTTTTGACTGTTTCTTGCCATAGAAGGATTATTGATTGCAGTTTCCTATTCAATCTCCGCTACCTGACTCCAATAAGGGCTTGTTTTCCTTATGGGTTTCGGAATGGGCGAAGCTGTAACCCAATTCCAAGTAGACTTATTTTTGGGCCGCAGGCATCAGCCTGCTATGCTAAATCCACTAAAGGATCTTGCCAAAATTACTTTTGGGCTCAAACAATCTCCTTCATAAAACCTCCATATCCACCTCCCAAAATCCAAACCCATCATATTCATACTCCCCTTACTACTCCTTCTCCTCCATCACCACCACCACAACTACCATCTTCCACCACCATAAACTCTATCACCACCACCATAAATTTCATCACTACCACTCAAAATTAGCTAAAGAAGCATCATATTTTCATCACCATTCCATTCATCATCAACATCAACAAGTTCA
This sequence comes from Rosa lucieae, assembly GCA_024704745.1. Classification (NCBI taxonomy): domain Eukaryota; kingdom Viridiplantae; phylum Streptophyta; class Magnoliopsida; order Rosales; family Rosaceae; genus Rosa; species Rosa lucieae. The sequence continues at coordinate 40,686,180 of CM045495.1, read as the reverse complement.
TAATCCATTCATTCCACCATCAAGGAGGATCTAAGGGCATTGAAGGAGGAAAACTATGGAGGAGCTAGTCATCAATTTGTCAAGCTTCAACATGTTCACTCTTTCCTTTAACTCCTTAATTTTCCTTAATGTATTTTAGATTTGGTGTTAATTTGTATGAATATGAGTGAGTAGTTACTTTGTTGGGGCCAGGGTTGAAAGCTCTAGCCAATCTTGTATGGATTGATGCTATAATATGATGTGATGCAATTTTCTTTAACATGCCTACATGCTAGTTCAAGAGTTGACTGCATATGCTTAGACCTTACCACTTTGAGTATGTGTGTTTGTCAATCATGATATAATGTTTAGAGATTGGTAACCTTTGAATGTTAAAGCATGAAAGCACACTAGGTGTGCGTGTAGGGGTTGTGAATTACAATCACTTAGAGATAAGCTTGGTTGGTTTGAATGATTTCTTCATCTCCAAACTTTATGCACTTAGGGTAATGCACTAGATACCTAACTGGATTGGAATGCATGACTTAAGTAGTTAAGTACTACAGCCGAGAGGGGTTGCTTGATATCACAAAAGGAGCATGTCTCTTGTCATACCAGCGAGGGATGCAAGAAGAGAAATTGGTTAATTAATTTAGCATCATGCATATAGAAATGCATCAATACTTGCAAGAGAGGTTAGTGGTAGACAATCTAAATCCTAACTTTCATCCATTTGATCACTAGTTTAGTTTAGAGTAATTTAGTTTACATTTGAGCATCTAGTTGTTTTCAATTCAAAACTATCTTCAAAAATCAAAATCAAATCACTACTCCATCTTGCACATACTCACCATGAGCCTAGATTTCCTTATGAATTTAGGTTTGTGATTGTATATCTGCATATTCTAGCTCCCCATAGGTTCACACCCTAACTAGTGAAAGGAATCCAATCCTCGTGGGTTCGACAACTTTTCTTAAATCCATATACTATTACTTGTACCCCTTATACTTGAGGGTAGCTATTTAGCTAACAACTACAAACCGAAGTACAGTTTTGAAGAAAATCCATTACAAAATTGTAAACCTAACATCAAATATTGCCTAAGCACTCGGCTTCTTCAGTTTTGCAAGTTCGCTCTTGACCAGGGCAGCCCTCTGCAAATCAGAAAAGATCCATTAGTTTGTGATGATTCAATAGAACAAAGCCAAAAGATATCAAGAGGAAGCATCGTACTCATACTAAAAAACCACAAACAAACCAACCATGATCTTAGGCAACATAAGCTTGAAGCGATCAATTTTGCCCCTTCGCTTCTGAACAATAAGGCCCAGTTTGGGATAGATTTTAGACCTGCTTTTGAGATAGATTCTGCTTTTGGGCATAATATATAGTGTTTGGTAAATTTTATAGAAGCTGCTTTTAGGCTAAATTGATTCTCATGGAAGCTAAAAGTGAGAAGCACCTTCGGAGTAGCTTTTGGATTCTGATTCTGGGGAAAACACGGAGTGAACAGTGTTTATTTAATGAAATTTACGAAATGACGAATAATGTCCTCATCCTTTTGTAACAATTACATTGCCAATAGGGTTTTCTCTCTTTCTCTCTTAACACACTGGGAAGCGGGGTTGCCGTCAACACATAGGAGAGATCGATCTGTGCTCCAGCAACTCTCGAGAGATCATTCTGCGCTCTAAGATCGCTCTGTCACCACCTCTCTCTCTCTCTATCTGGGCTGCCGTCAACACATCTTCCAAGATCGATCTGTGCTCCAACATCTTCAAAGATCGTTCTGTTCTCCAACATCTTCAAAGATCGATCTGTGCTCCAATATCTTCAAAGCGTACCAACTTTCGAGAGATCGATCTGTGCTCCAAGCTCTTCAAAGCGTACCAACTCTCGAGAGATCGATCTCAACAGCAAATTGATTCAGAAACTGATGAATTGATTTAGAGAATCAAACTCACTGTAAGTCCTCCTTCTCCATCTCTCCCCAAATTTATAGTATGTTGATGAAACTGCTTCGATTCGCTGCGCTTCTTATTCTCTCCTCTAAAGTTCTTACTTTTCTCTATATATGTCCCCTGCAGAACAAGTAGTCACAGATTGAAACAAGAGTTACGGCCCTGTTTCTATAGTTGGTCGATTTGTAGTATTCTGGGTACTAAATTTCCGCAGGCAGAGATAGGGTAAGATTCACTCTTTCAATTCAACTCCAGTCCCTCCACATTTTCATAGTTTGATTTCGTTTTTGGGCCTCTATGATGCAACATGGGAATTTTTTTTTTCACTCTTTCAATTCAATTCCAGTCCCTCCACAATTTCATAGTTTGATAATTTTCTGGGCTTATGATGCTACCTGGGATTTTTTTTTTTTTTTTTTTTGCTACTGGTTCGTTTATATGTTTATATTTCAACCTTTGTATTTAGTGTCAAATTGATGCATTCTGGTCCCTAGTTCCAGTTACAAATTGGCCATTGAATCCAATGGTTTGAAATTAGGTATATATCTAGATCTTTATTGTGGTCAGCAGCTTTGTTGTGTGAGGATCATGTTAGGTGTTGGATATGGTAGTTTATAACAATTGTTTGTTTACTACTAGCAATTTATTATGGTAGTTCATGTTTGCAAATCATGTTTACTACTAGCAGTTTATAACAATTGGATATGGTAGTTTATAACAATTGTTTGTTGGATATGGTAGTTTATACTTGTGTTGTTCTTGTTATGAAAGAATGGCACCTGCCTTTTGGGTTGTGATTTGGTCATGTTATGTTTTTCGAAAAGTTGGAGTAGTTGGTTTTATTCATTTCCGGCATGCAGATTTGAGTTGGGATTTTATGACTGCTTGGTTGTTTTGGTTTGATCTCAGTAAGTGTTATTTGAATTTCGTTTAGTGTTCAGTAAGAACATGATTAAAGAGGCTTTGGGGTAGCCTTTAAAGCATTGTTTTTTGGTTTTGCTTTGGCACGTTCAGAAGTGAATTAAAGAGTACTCATTTCATGAGTTCAGGAAGCCATGGATCAGTGGTTATATATTCTATGATTTTCAGCAATGCCAACCGATCAGTTTCAGTTCCAAATGCATTTACAATATTTGGAGGAGGGAAAAAGTTCATATAAAGTAGAAGGGTATCAGATGAAGATATATAAACCAAATCACAAAGAAGCAGCTCTCTTTTTATACCCTACATCCGTGCAAAACCAGTCCTCGTTTACACTTTGGTCATTTAAAATTTTAAACTCTAGGCTTTCCCTTTGTTATGGCCCTTCCAATTGCCTTGTGATGGTATGAATTTTGGTTTATTTAGCTTCTGTTGATCTGCTTGCTTGTCTGCAAAGCCTTTTGGAATTTTATCATGCATGCTTCTTTTGGCTAGCATTAAGATAACAATAAATCATCTTGATGATTCTATTCAGCTTCAGTACATGTTTACCGTTGCTCTATTTTATTTCAACAATGATCTATGTGTAGACGAAAATGAAAGCATTTTGAGATGATGGTACCCTCACTTTGACTTCAAGATTAAAGTCGATCAATTGCATTTGTTAGCTGCTTTTGAAGTCAAAGTGAGGTAACATCATGATTAAAGAGGCTTTGGGGTAGCCTTTAAAGCATTGATTTTTGGTTTTGCTTTGGCACGTTCTGCAGTGTGCAGAGAGTAATCAATGCTTTCTGCTCAAGCTTTTGTTTGTTTAGTAAGGCTACAAATGTAGGTGAAGAGTTTCGTGTGTATCCATGGATTTAGGGAGAATCATCATATATTATTTTTTGAACTGTGCTTATGAGCTGTGCTTATTCAAGTTTAAGAAATAAATTTATCGATGGAGATATATTTGATTAGAGATATATTTATTGTTTGCATTTGCTGGAAACCTTTGTAATCAATATTATTGTAAGTAACAATCTTCTCTTATCTTCTTCTTTTGTAGATCAATCCAGAGTATCGCAAATTTCGTGACGTTGGAATTAGTCCTGAAATGATGGCTGTTTATGCTAAGAGATGGAAGACAATGCACATGAAGAAGATGGTCCGGGAAGACAAGAAATGGAGATGTTAAGAAATACAATTGCACAAAGTCTAATGAATGCATCTACTTAGCATTTAGTTGCAAAGTTGTATTGACTTTAATACATTTTGTGTAATGTTTCCCGTATACCATGGTGGGGGCATGTTTTGTGTAATATTCTCAACTCATTTGTATAATATTTAAGGGTTTAATGTAATCTTTTATTTGATCCAAGCAATATATAAGCAAACAAATTACAAAAAACTAAAATTGCTTATATAATTTGTAGAATTAATATACATATTGAGATAAAAGTGATGAATTGATAATTTAAACTAGTGTACAAGGACAATACATGAGAAATTATTTAATTTGGTATAGTTACATAATTATAAAACAAAGTTATGTAGTTTAGTAGCATCTTTTATCATCTATGCCCATTTTGGTAATTATACCAAACCAAAGCACTTTTTACTTACAATTTACCAAACACTCAGAAATTGCTTTTGGTTCACACAGCACTTTTAAAAACAGTTTACCAAACACATCAGCTGCTTCTTCTCACAGCAATATCAGAAGTGCTTCTTCTCGCAGCAACATCAGAAGTGCTTCTTCTCGCAGCACAGCAATCCCAAACTGGACCTAAGCTTCCTAGCTACCCCAAGAGCTACTTTCCCACTTCTTCACATCTAAAGCACATACACAAGAATCCAAGTTATAAGTGTGTACATATAAACAAAATTATCCTTATTAACAAGTTACTGAGCCTACCAGCAGCCTCCATTGCTGCAAGCGATTCCTTCTTCTTGGAGACCCTCTTGATGTCAATTTTGATGTCAGTGAGAGAAGCCTCTAGAAATGCATTTGAGATCTCACCATATCAGGGGCATCAACAAGAGCCTAACATGAACCAGAAATGTCAACATGGGATCCATACCAAACGACATGCAAAGTTACCAGATATATATGAAAACAACTAGCATACAAAATGACCAAACAGACCAAACATAATAAAATTCAGGCCGGTTCGGTCTCATAGTCAGAGTTCAACATGGGCATACACAGATTAAATTTTCAATTCTTTTTACCAGAAAAACATTGATCCTTCAAATTCCGTAACCCCATAATCCCAAATTTAATTCATCCACTTCTCATAACTAAATTCTTCAAGTCTTCAAGTATTGCACTTTTTGTGCGAGACCATTCAGTACATTTATAATCCTGAGGAAATGGGATCAGGGTGATTTCAAGTTTTCAACTATATAAAAAAATAAAAAATAAAAAATAAAAAAACCAGCCAATTAATATCGATCATGGTAAGTTATTTTGACTTTCCTTATAAGGTTTAGTTTCATTTCCTAAAGACGCAGGTGGTTTCTAGGTGTAGTGGTGTATAGAGGAGGATGAGTTTGCCTGTGTGGATTTGTTCTGTGCTCTCATCATCAGAACCTAATCCCCTGGATGTAGCAGCTACTATTCCATCAGCTCCACTCTTTTTCAGAAATATAAGCTCTAAGCTAGCACACTGTTCTAATCTTAGATGACAGAAAAAGATACTCAAGTTCAAAACTTGCATTAATCCAAGGAACAAATTTACAAACCATTATTGCCACATAAAAAGTCTAGCCCTTATCTAAACCATAAGACCCACACCGTTCTCATCTTAAAGTGACAATATAACAAATATTGCTACAATGATGATATCATTCACTTGACATGGTTCACAAACCACTCCAACAAATCTTTATGAGCCTCCTCAGCGGGCTTCACAGCTTCTTTGTCTGAAACATCATACCTCACAGTCCATCCATGCGACACTTTTGGGAATATCTTCACATGACTTTTGATCTGTGATTCCATAAAACCAACAGTCATTTCAAACTCTAGAATTGCAATGACTACCAGATACCACGGTAGTGCCTCTTTCCTGTCAGGTCCTGGTGTTATAATTTGATGAAAGGATATTTTACCTCAGACTTTGCAGCCAAAGCCTCTTCAAATTGTTTCACGAGCTCAGGCGGAAACGTCCGATCAATCTCAGCTCCAAGTATAGATATTGGAACCTTAACAGCTGGAAGTAGTTCCAGGAATTAATCAAGAAACAGAGATTAGTTATCTTTATTATTTTCTTTTGCAAGAATTGGAATATCACATCTTTTCTCTTCCTCTTTGATGAAGATTATACTGATCAGACAGATATTTCTTCATTATTGAATAGAGAACTCTTACCCTTGATATCATCCACAGTGACAAATGAAGGATGAGCCAGAACAGCAGCTTGGATAAAGTCACCCTTAATTTGCAAGTTCAACTACAACCTTGGCTGAGAACAGGACAAAACAATTCAATGAAACTGAAACAATATTTGCCATATAGGTTGAACTCCTGTATTGAGATGTGAAGTAAAATGCTGTCCTAATGCGAGCCCCCTAAAAAATCTTGTCTAATAGATGAAAAAAATTTGTTTAATCCAAAATTGATTTGTACATCCCACCTTAAATGAAAGGAAAATGTAAACTCTGTTTAAGGAAGAGAGATTGATGAGAGAATTGTATTATCATTATTGAGAATAGGAGCCCTATATATAGGGATCACAAAGTACATGTTCTAATGTTACAAGGAAAACTAATCCGAGTAGGACTAGGAATTCTAGAACCTTCTCTCTCCTATTACAACCATGAAACTAATCCTAGTTTGATAAGTCACACTAAATCTATTTTCCTTCAACACTCCCCCTTGTGCCGCTCAAACTTGGTGGTGACGCTTCATCCGTTGCCTCGTTAAAAACCTTGCTCGAGTGAAAAACCCTGTGGGACAGAAACAAGCTCGAGGAGGAGAAAAAGAGTACAACACGTCCTTTACTTTTCGTGATTGAACATTTAGACATCATAACTCCCCCTGATGTCAATATCTCCACCTGATTGCTACAATCATGGGAGTTCGGATAACTCTCTCAATCCGATGCTCTTCACATGTTTCTTGAACGTAGATTTAGGTAACGACTTAGTGAATAAGTCCGCTACATTATCATCAGATCGGATTTGATTTACTTCAATCTTTAGAAGTGATTGTTGTTGCTGATTATAAAAGAAGTTAGACGATATATGCTTGGTGTTGTCGCCCTTGATAAAACCTAACTTCATTTGCTCAATACAAGATGCATTATCCTCATAAATGCATGTAGGTTCATCCGTGGTAGACTTCAAACCACAATTTCCTCGAATATGTCTAATTATAGATCTTAGCCATATACATTCAAGCACGGCTTCATGTAGAGCAATAATCTCTGCATAATTTGAGGAAGTAGCAACAAGGGTCTGTTTTGTAGACCTCCAAGATATCGCAGTGCTTCCCATGGTAAAAACATAACCCGTTTGGGAGCGACCTTTGTGAGGGTCAGAGAGGTAACCTACATCAGCAAAACTTATCAAAACATCATTGTCGTTTTGATGGAGTAGAGGAGGGTGAGGCCGGCCACTCTTGGTGGTGATGGCGGCAATGTTGCCGGCCACCAGCCCTTGGACGGTGGCGTTTTACCTTTTAGGGTCCGATACCAAATTTCCATAATTTCTTTTCTCTCTGTAGGGATAAAATAGGCCCATATCAATCGTACCTCTTAGGTATCGAAAGATTGTCTTTACACCAATCCAATGGCGGCGTGTTGGCGCAGTGCTATGTCGAGCTAACAAGTTCACTGCGGATGAGATGTCCGGTCTTGTGCATTGAGCTAAGTACAATAATGTGCCTATTGCACTGAAATAGGGTACTTCGGCCTCTAATGATTCTTTGTCCTCATCCTTTGGACGAAACAGATCTTTTCCGGGCTCAAGACTACGACCAATCATGGGAGTACTCACAGGTTTTGCTTTATCTTCATTAAAGCGCCTTAGAATTTTCTGAGTATATGCAGACTGATGGATCAAAATCCCATCACTACGGTGCTCGAGTTCTAAACCGAGACAAAACCATGTTTTCCCAAGATCTTTCATCTCAAATTCGGATTTCAAATATTTAACAGTTTCCTTTAACTCATCTAGAGTTCCAATTAGGTTCATGTCATCTACATAAACTGCTACGATTGCAAATCTGGAAATTGTTCTTTTAATGAACACGCAAGGGCATATTTCATTATTAATATATCCCTTCCCAATCAAGTAGTCACTTAGACGGTTATACCACATCCGTCCGGATTGTTTTAATCCATATAGTGAGCGTTTGAATCTTATTGAAAACGCGCTCCGTGGTTTATAACGTCTATTACGGGAGAATACGTCTCCTCGTAGTCGATTCCAGGGCGTTGTGAGAAACCTTGCGCCACGAGGCGGGCTTTATAGCTAACCACCTCATTTTTCTCATTACGCTTTCTAACAACGACCCATTTATGGCTAACAGGCTTTACATCTGGGGGTGTCTGCGTTATAGGCCCAAATACCTGTCTCTTTACTAGCGAATCTAATTCAGCCTGGATCGCATCTTTCCATTAGGCCAATCCGCTCTTCGTTGACATTCTTCGACAGAGCGAGGTTCGATATCATCATATTCTATGATTCCTTTTGCAACATGATATGATATGCAAATGCATCATCAATAGCCATAGAATTTCTATCCATCATCTCATGTACACTAGTGTAATTCATAGAGATCTCTCTATTCTCCGGAAGTGGTTATGACATTAGAGCATCCCCCAATGATGTCTCTTGGACATAACCATAATCCGGAATATTCTCATGAGATGGATTATTTACATCGATGATTAATGGATTATTTTGTGTCAAACTCGCTTTCTTTCTTGGGCAAGAATCCACCGAACCTATGGGCCTCCCGCACTTCCTAGCAGGAGCTATGGGCCTAACCACAATGTCACCATCACTATGAGAGGGGACGTTGGCGCCATGCTCAGGTGCCCTTGAGATGGCGTCATGTCCTCTAATTTTAGGGACATCAATCCTTGCAGTCATGTTTGCAATAGGTATGTGTGATCTCGTCACTTTAGCGATATCAAAAAACGCATCAGGCATCGATTCTGCTACGTTCTGAAGATCGAGAATTCTCCGCACTTCAATTTCGGGCTGTGCGATTCGGGGATCAAGATGAGACAGAGTGGGGACAAACCACGACAATTCCTGTCATTCCTGTTGAAAATTTATGTTCTAATCTCCCCCTAACGACCGGAAGACTGTCTCATCAAAGTGACAATCCGCAAATCTAGCAGTAAAGAGATCGCCTGTCAAGGGTTCTAAGTAGCGGACAATCGTTGGAGAATCATATCCAACGTAAACGCCTAATCGTCGTTGAGGACCCATTTTGGTGCGCTGTGGTGGCGCAATTGGCACATAAACTGCACACCCAAATATGCGTAAGTATGAAACATCAGGCTCATACCCAGTCACCATCTGGGACGCAGAAAAGGGTTGAGTGGCAGTGGGCCTTCGACGAATAAGCACAGCTGCATGCAATAGTGCATAGCTCCAAGCAGAAAAAGGAAGATTGGTGCGCATTACCAATGCCCTAGCAACCGTTTGTAGTTGTTTAACGGCAGCTTCTGCGAGACCATTTTGGGTATGAACATGAGGAACTGGATGTTCAACTTCAATCCCAATGGACATGCAATAATCATCAAAAGTCTTAGTTCATACGAACACTCTTAGTTCGTTAAGAGTGAATCCCCATAATTCTGCTCTATTAAATACTCAAAATCCTGTTCATATATTCCAAAATTGTGCAAAAAATAAAAGGAATTTAAAATACAAGAAAGCAGCAACCTTAATTACAAAACTTACGTGTTGAAATTCGGAGCAGATTCTCTTATGAACAACTTTCACTTTGATTGTTGTACCGGTCTCAAAATAACTCCGATAAGGCTGAAATTCAGAGGTCAGATGGAAGAAACAGAGCTGAACAACTTTGATGAAGAAAGGATTTTGATCTGAGGTTCCAAACTAGATGTTTCGGAGCCTGTAAGCAGACGGACGTGCACAGGAAAGGAGAAGGATGCAGTCGGTGTGCGTTGGTGCTGCAGGGGCAGCAGGGATGCATGCACAGGGGCCCATAGGTGCTGCAGGGGCAGGTGTGCAGGTGAGCCTAGCGTGGGCTAGGAGCTGCAGCAGTGAGGCTCGAAGGTGGCAGTGGCAGGTTTTGAAGAATTTTCTGGTTTGGTTTTTTTTTTTTTTTTGTGGTTAGGGCTCGTGCTGATAACGTGTTGTAGAGAATTGGAAAAATTGTATTGTATTGTATTGTATTCATCTCACCATGAGGTTTATATAGGTTACATCATGTATACAAAAGGCAATACATAATAACTATACTAATCAATCGCAAATTACAAGTATGTCAATCGCATACATTACGAGTCTGTCAATCGCACATTACAAGTATGTCAATCTCATACATTACGAGTCTGTCAATCGCATACATTAAACAATACCTATTGCATGAATAGTCATTATCATTTACAACAAACTTAACTTTATGGTTGTCTGAGGTAAAAGGATAAAATGTTTAGAAAACTAGTCTGACAGTTTATTTACTTCCTTTGAATCTTGGATCTCTGGATGTTGGTGGAGGTAAGTCCCTTTTGTTATTACACACAGGTTGTTATCACCAATTTTCAAATATTGTATCTCCATAATATTATCTAGGCTTGGAACAACAGATACATGTGATATGTATATTAAGCAATGAGTAGTTTTGCTGAGGGATTCTTACCTCAAACCTTTCTGATAAAATGTCACGCCCCGAATTTTGAATAACAAATTCAAATCCGAAACATGAATTAAACAACTACAACAAATAAACGTTCTGAATTTTTTTCTCAGAACAACCATACCACAAGCCACTCAAATTTCAAATCTCGAAAACCTCGAGTTAATTATTACAACTCACTCTTACAAAATAAAATTGTAAGGCTCTAAATGAGCATAATAAACCTCACAACAGAAATTCAGAGTATCACAAGCAGCTACTCTACACAGCTCGATCACCTTCCTGATTCTCCTGTCCTGTAGGATTACCCACTACACCGTTTGAATAGTGTACCGGGAATTGCAACAACACAAAACCCGGTAAGCTTTTTGCAAAGCTCGTATGAGTAAAAGAAAGGATTGCACGATTTAAAGTAATCAAATCAACTCAAGCATTTTCTTTTTGCATAATAATTGAAGTGTACAACGTCACTTCAAGCATCAATCAACTCACATCTCACAATGATCACTAAGAAAACACCAAAACTTTTCTTATCAATTCAAGTTCCACTGAACGACTAAGAAAGAACAACCCCGCACTTTCTTTTATACTAAAAATATACCATGGGTGCAATAATACTATGTATTTCCCAAGAGGTATATTGTACTCAAGGGCGCAATAACACAAAGTCATCCCCCAAGCAGTACGTTGCACCCAAGGGCGCGATAACTCGCAGTTATCCCCCAAGATGTACAATGTCAGACAGACTAGAGCTCTAACTGAATCGTAGCCGGTCACCTCGGCCGAGGTTCAAACCTACGATAATAATTGCCTCAATCATCAATGTGATAAGAGTACTAGACTCTATCATTTAATCAATACACACGACTCAATTATCACACTTTACTCAATTACTCTTCATCAAAATCAACTCAACAATATACTATAATTTATATTTTTGAAAAAGTAATGCTTGAAACGGTAAATCAATCAAATCAATTCCACACTTCCCAAATGCCACACCATCCAATATATTTTCCACGTAAATATATATATATATATATATATATATACGTAGTCATCCTCACAGGAATGACCACTAATACCAACTATAGTTCACAGCAACAAAAATCAAGAAATTCATTTTATAGTTTCAATACATTTTACTTACCTATGGACCGTAGTTGAGCAAGTCCATATAATTTAAAACAAATATTTATTTTCTTAAAAACAATTTCCACAAATTCACAATTGAATATAAATCACTGAATTTCGGTTCGTAAATGAACCATGTGCGATTTACTCACCTCTAATCCAGCTGCGACTTCTTAACAGCTCAAACAACGATTTCACGAATCGTCCGCCAAATCAATACGTCGATCACCTAATCCAATATGATTTTAACTTAGCCAACAACACATAAACATACTTAAACGACGATCCAACGGTCGGATCGAAATTAAACGATGATTCAACGATCGGATCTTCACAGATCGCCTTTAGGATCATCCTCCTAAATTATCACGAAGATCCAACGGTCGGATCTTCTTGAATCACCCTTACAAACATCTCCACATATTTATACAAAAATCCAACGGTCGGATTCTCACGAATCGCCTTCCAAATCACTATTTCACAATTATACGAAGATCCAACGGTCTGATCTTCACCCGTGACCTCACAAAGTCATCGGGACAGTCATACGATCAACATATTAAAATTTGAAGCAAAACCGATGGTCAGATCTTCGCAGATCGTAAACCCAATATAAAACGTAAAAACGTTAAATAGTAATGTCAAAACGTAAATCCACTATTTATCAACTTTTACTAAAATGACCTTGTAATATATCAAAACGCTCGTATGGATGCGTGATCATCGCCTAGATAATAAAAACTCAAAATATGGTCCGACGCGCCGCCACAAGCGAAGGTCAGACGACGGTCAACGTCGGTCAACCACCTCAGATGCAAAAGTTGTCAACTACAAACTTATTCAAAACTAAGAGTTGATGAACTTTCATACCTGGAGCTAAGCGATATTCGGTCTAGATAGTCCTAGATCGAGCTTTGAAGTTGGATTAATCTCGTGCGTCGGATAAGATCCTAGATCTGTTCTGGGCCGTCAAAAACTTCAAACCTTGATCTACAGATCTTCACTCCAAATTGTCAAGCAAGGAGGATATGAGGATGATCAGCAAGAGGAGGAGATCACGAAAATGGGGAGGATCGGCCCATGCATCGCCCGAAAAAGGGAAATCCGGCCGGGTCACCGATCGGTGGCTTCGATCTCGTATCGGAGGCAACGGCTGGGAAAGGCGACGCCATGGGGAGGCTAGGTGAGTCGCGGCGACTTCGGGAGGTGCCGGGTCCGTGGCCAGAGGAAGCCGGAGGTGGGCTTTTTTGCCAGGGTCGGGTCGGACGAGACCCGTCGGGTCTGAGGGGGCGCGAGAGAGAGACAGAGCGGAGAGAGCTGGGGGTCAAAACGCAAAAACTCAAATTTTTCGTCCTTAATGAAATAATCAGAAGTTTTTCCTATTTATAGGAAATTCCCAATTTTCAAAAATTCATAACTTATTCATACGAACTCCGTATATTGCGTTCCACATATGCACGAGATCGTATCGACGAGCTCTACAACTTTCATGAAGAAAGTTTCCCCAAATTCCATACGTATAAAAAGTCACTTTTTGAGACCCCCCTAAATAACGTTCGTTTTCGAAAATAAAATCGTTCGAACTAATTCCACAACTTCTCCAAGCTTCGTACTCGCTCCTATTACAGCGAAATCAATTCTAAAAATCCATGGAATTTAATTTGAATTTTCAGGGTATTACATAAAATCTCCCCAAATTGTTTCAGCTGTTCTGGGGGTGAAGTTTTGTCAATCTCAGCTCCCAATATTGCAGTATGAACCTTAACCTCTACAAGCATGTTAAATTGTAACAATCAACAAAGAGTTATATTCATGAGATTATAAAAAAAAAACATGAAACTTACCATGTATATCTTCATCTGCTAACCGGCCAGGATGCAATATCACAGCAGCCTTAATGTCATCAGATTTTGCAAGTTTTGCCACTACAACCCCTGAAAAAAAAAAAAAAAAAAAAAAAAAAGGGGGGGAGCTCAAGCCCCACTTCTTGTTAGTTACTAGAAAGTGTGCCCGCGCTTTGCTGCGGGAATTACTATTATATGTTATTGTTCAACGCAGTAATCGCTTTCATAGATGATATTACAATTGATCTTATAACATTACATAACAGAATCTCAACTTCATTCTACTGTACCTGTCCTTATAATACCATTTGAAATCAGATACACCTTCTTCTTGTTTTAACTAGTGCCTGCAAGTTAAAATAGTTGATCATCAATTCGACAATTCATAGTTAAGAAGTTTTCTTGAATGTAGTTGATGTTTTTCTGCGATGTAGTGATCCTTGAATTCCTTTTTATACTGATAGGTTTAACAAACTAAAAGCAATGGAGAAAACGGTATGTACCAGTTTTTTGTCTGTACTTATTGAATTCTTTCTGTTTCTTTCAATAAGTTGGCCAACCTTCTATTGTGATGGTCATCCAACTTTGTTATAATGATAACAGAAGAATATCTAGAATCAGTACATTGATTAAGTATTTTTAAACGTTGATTTTTAGCGCAACAATCACAGTGATGATAGTTGAAATGATACAACAATGAAACTACTGTCAAATCTCAAATATGGGTTTTCAGTTTTGGTTTTAATTCAAATGTTAAGAAAATAGTTTCAAAAGGCAATAAAGATTGAAAAGGTTTACTGAAGAAAATGGTAGTTGTGTTTCTTAAAATAGAATCAAACTTAAGTATATGAATATCATGATGACCCTTGGAAATGAATGTAGCAGCTAGATTCATGGTTGCCATGAATCTAGCCTGTGATGCTGTTTTTGTATTGGAAGTAGCATATTATTTTGTATCATCCAAGAAGAATCTATGTTTTCATTTCTTTCCTTCATTTTCTCTTCCAGTTTGTGCTGGATGAACTTCAGAATGGTTGGTTAAGGTTGTGATGGACCAATAGTATAATTATTGAGAAAAAGAAGAAAAAAACAAAAAGAAAAGAAAGATTAAAGCAAATTCAATGGAGCAGAACGCGCACCTTTTATGAAAGCAACACACAAAATATTGAGCTGGTTTTTTTTTTTTTTTTTTTTCCGGTTCTTCAGGATCCAAGATGATGTGTATTTGGATTATAATGGAAACCATGAATTTCTGAAAATTTACATTTACTCATAATTTTTAATGTCAATCAATTAAATCTAAGGTAGCCAACTTTCATTAGAACTACCACTCTTTTTCTACATGCTACTGATCTATATAAAAAATTTATTTGGCAAGTTAATGATCACAGTGATAACGCCATTTAATGAAAACTTATGAACGATGTATAATAGGCAGTTAGGTTTAATCCTATGACAATTCGGCCATGCTTATGTAATCTGGTAAAGATGAGAGCAATAAAACCATTTAATGAGAACTTATGAAAGATATGAAGGTAGTAAGGCTTAATCAATAAGCTAGATAATTCTGTGGCTTTACAAACGTAGACAACAGTAAGGCCTAATCCCATCAAATTTCAGTTAAGCAAGCTAGTTTCAGTTGATAAGAAATGAAATAAGGGCAGATATCTGAGACAGCTGTTATTTTCTCTGGAATAGTGGCTTGTTCCACCATCTGAAAATTGAAATTCAGTTAATACAGATAACTATAACTAATTTAATTTTCTTTTCTTAAATAAATAGAACCATTATATCACATTCACAGATATTCTAACTTTACCCGTGTATTAAAGCCAATCAATTGCAGTATTTTTTTCTTCAGAACAATTTCAAAGATTGCACCAAAATTTTGCTGGCTGGCTAGGATGGATCGGTTCTTGATTGTAATTTTACACATGTAGTATAAGTCAACCAATAGCTTGATACTACAATTGGTTGACTTATACTACCCAGGTAAAGTACAACCAGAGTTATGACAACGCTAAACCATTGTTAAAGCCAGATCAAGTTTCAGATCATGAGATACTGCACTGTAAACAGCGAATGTCACTTATGCATGCTATCTATGTTTTTAAAATATAAAGTAAAAGTTGATCATTATTTTGGACAATAGAAGAGATTTCGATATTAAATTGGCAAAAAGTTCTAGGCAGTTGAGATGTTTTTGTACAAACCCTTAACCGAATCCTAAATTTTTAATTTGATTATTGAAAGTTGATACTCAGTAGCAGCTAGAACATATACACATTAACAGATATATGGTGTTTAATTTGAGTAGGCTGCGACACAATTTTTTATATAGATCAGTAGCATGTAGAAAGAAAGTGATAGCCAACAGATGTTGTAGTAGTATAGCTAGTGATTGAAGGATTTTGATTTGGAATTTGAGTAGGCTGCGACACAATTCAGCATGTAAAAGTTTGTTTCACTTGTGTGTTTGTAGATTGCAGGAAATGGCAAACTGATAAATAAAAGTAATGAAAAGAAAATGATTATAAATAATTCAATATTCACAGAACATCAAGTAAATCGCTAAACTCAATCACAAAACACCAATGTTCTGAACTCAAACAACCAAAAGTACATAGCAATCAATCAGGAACGTAGAATAAGAACAAAAGCTAATACCTGATCAAGTTCTGGCTCCATAGGTGACACAACTAATGCTGTGCAATCTGGAAATTGTCAATGCCTTAGATGTGAAGCTTTTTAACATCTGTTTGAAAAAAGAGTATTGTTAGAAACAGAGTTGATCAGACAACGATAAAGTGACTGTTATAGGATGAGCAAAGTTGGTAACTAAATTTGATTATAACAACCACTTACTTGTATTAGTAATGTATTGCTAAATCTTCAAACAAAAAGTTCTTGTTTTTCATGATACTGAAGGAAGGGCCTAAAAATAAAGATATAAGTTACTCAAGGGAATTATAATAAATAAAAAAACAAAATAAGAGGCATAGTATAATGACAAAGCATGTCCAGGTGAGAAGTTCTTAAGCTTTTACAAATGTGGTAATATAATTTGACCTAAAATTGAACATTGAAGAATATTTTGCTACAGTCAAAATATTAATTGAAAATTCAGATATATTGTTTGACCTTACATACAGTATTCTTTTGTATAATCAACAAACAAAGATTAGTGTGTTGAGAAAGTGAAGAAAACCATAAAATAGGAATAAATCCAATTTAAAGAGTTTTGATCTTACCCCGTATTTGGAGGGCACTTGCAGTTGATGAATTTCACAGGCAAATCTGAGAAGCAAAGATGCAAGAAAGAAATATGATTGCTTCCATTTTTGTGGTTAATTAGCTTTCTTAAAACCATATAAGACCACCATGTTGAAGCCCACATCAATATATGGATTTATCTATTTCTATTCCAATCTAATTTTTGCATTTTTGATCAATGTTAACTTCTGATGCAAATGTAAAGCTCCGGAATTTTCAACCAGTGCTCGTAAAATGCCCTGCAATGGAAAGAAAATATATAGCAGTTTTGGTCTTGGTAAGGAATCAATCTTTTATGATAGATGATATATATTACAATTCATCAAGTTGTTAATTATTTAAATTGAAAAGAGTAGTCTCACCTAACATATTTACCAGTAAACATAAGTAGAGATTTTGAACTTCTTTCACGATTTAAATTTCTGAAGATTGTGTAGTAGTTCAATTAAGTTATCCTATAATGAGCTTCTTACATGAGAGTTGGACTGTCTACAATAAAAATAAAAAACAATCATAAATGCAGTATTTTCTACTGAAAGCCATAAATACGATCATTTACTAAATAACAAAACAGGTGAAGGAGATTAAAAAGGTAATCTTTCCTCTTTGTTTCCAGTGCAAACTTTTGTCTCTGAAAGTGTGAAAATGCTTGTTATGTTAGTTCCTAGATTATAAAATTAAAGATCAAACTGCAATTTTCCAATATCAATGAGATTTTCAGAAGAAGAAAAAAAAATGTGAGTTACAAAGAAGTTAAACCAGATTTTTCAAGTGATATATTCCAAGAGTAAAAACTCCTTTGATTTTCATGATCAAATAATTAATGTTTTTATCTAGTTGGTGATTTCTTTCATCTAAACAGTAGAACACCAGATATCAAAGGGGAAAGCAGGTAATAGTTCAAGGGTCAATGAATGAAATTATTTTGGAAAGCATCAAAAATTTCCAAAGACCTAGAATCTCATTTTTATTCAATTGGATTTTCAGTTTTGGATCTAATGATTAATTTTATTAACATGTGATTTCAATATTTATTGGTTTAAATTCTAAGAACACCAAATGCAGAAATTCATATATCTAGAAGACAAATTGAAGCAGAAAATTAAGAGAAGTTACCTGCAACAGAGGAAAGCATCCAGCAATTGTGTTCCAGGTTCTGAAAAGAGAGCTGAAATTCGATATTTCAGCGGGCAAATAATAAATCATTAGCTTATTCAACTGAGAATCAGGTTATATTTGTTATTGATTTCTGGTATTGGCATGTTATTAGGTTTGAATAAGTTTTCATGAAATGGGAAAGCTAACCTGCATATTACACACAGCCATCTGAGCTTGATGCATCTATCTAATATGTGTTGCAGGTTCTAGACAAAATCAGATCAATTATTCAGAAAAAAGAATTCAATAACCTCTACCACTTTTTTCTAGCGTAATCAATTTTGATAGCAACACCATCATCACCCTCATGTCCATTCAACCCGAGGCTTAAAGCCAAATCACCTTCATTCACATCTTAAAATACAAATACACAAAATTTAGAAACAAAAAACGCTCACTCAAAACCACAATCTCAGACAACTAAAAGAAACCCAAATCAAACATATACCTCTTCTTCTGTTGAAAGCTTTCTCCCAAAATCGATTAAAATTTCAGCAGGAATTTTCTGTTCCTAAACAAACCCAAACCCTCCTCCGAAAATCGACCAAAATCTTGGATTTTTCCTCTTCTTTTTCCTACCTCAGCGATCTGCGATCAAAATAGAAAATCTCACATCAAATCCATAACTCAAAATCACAAATTTTATATCAGATCTAGCTCATAAACTTCGTCTGTCACAATTGACACTGACACTTCTGATCTCTCTCTCCTTCTTCCCCCTTTTTATCCAAACCATATAAGATCATAGGACAGCCTGCATCTGGCAAAATCCACTTTTTATATTCTAACCTTCAGATGGGATCGATATGTTGAGATTATTCTGAAATAACGATGGGTCTAAATTCTAAAATATGAGTTTTGTATGGGTAATCTTTACTGAAATACAATACTGACAAATTTGTTTAACGCATAAAGAATATATGTCAGTATGGGTTTTCTTACTTAGGAAATAGACCGGCCTGTGGAGACAAAACCCGACCCGGAATTGAAATCTCCGATGAAGAAGTGGTTGACGAAGGTGGCGTTGGAGGAAGAGCCGCAGTTGAGGATGTAGTCATCTGAGGGAGTGAAGGAGGCTGTTTAGAAAGCAGGAGGAAGAAAAGAGAGCAAAAAAGTCGGTCTAGGAGGCTTCTGGAGGGGAAAAAAGGTCAGTGGCAGAGGCGTAAAAAAAATCCAAATGAGGGCAGAACCCGTCTTTTCCGTCCCTTATGAACAGTAGTAACAGTAACCGGGCTTTAGTATATAGTATAACTAGAAATTGTGCCCGTGCTTTGCCACGGGTTTTGAAGCTAACAAAATATTATTTAAGGACTAAATTCAAAAGCATACACAATATAGCTGACATAATCATTATATTAACTACTATGAAACATTCCATGTCCGAGTTGCAGCTTAATGCTAAGAAACCAAAACCTTTAATATGGGCAGCAAATTACATTCTTATCATAGATCAATTTTATTAGCTCATCCGAGATGAAGTCCTCAACAGTGAAAGGACTTTATCCCACATTGGCTCAGCTAGTTACATACCTATCATAGATAAATTTTATTAGCTCATCAGTAGCCACTAAAGCTGGCTCAGCTAATTTGATGGCTTTGTGCAGATATTTCAAATGGCTATATTTTGGTTCCCTTGGTAGTCCTGGAATAAATAAGAAAAAGCATGTGTTAGGTAAGTAATAGACTTCATGTAAGATGATGTTAGGTTTATAACCAATTCCCTTACTTTACACATTTAACATTAGGAAAATGTTGAATGTGTAAAGCAAGGGTTATGAGCCAAAATTTACAAAGAACCTAGTCAAGATGCTAATCCCCTATTTGCATACCATATTAGCAGTACGGCCAAAATTCGTTCTTTCATGGTACTGTAACAAAATCAGAATAAAAGATGGTTAAATAACATAATTTTACCAACATCAGCAAAGATAAAATTAGTTGTGAAATGTAAAGGAGGAGAATAAGTACCATGTAGTAGTTGGCAAAAGAACCACCATTTTGTATAAACCTTGAAACTGAAAATGCCAAGTCCTGACTGTCCTGTGCAGGTCTAGTAGGAACTGCCCCAGAAAATTCTGTATACCTGTAAAGTTCACATAAAGAGTCAGAATTAGAAAGAGAAAAAGAAGGAATATTCATTTCATTTAATGCATATAGTAATCTGATCTCTGCCCTTACTCTAAAAGATTCTCCCAGTCTCGGTCTCTCTCTCTCTCTCTCTCTAAACCCAAAAAGCAGAGTCATTATATATGTGTGTGTGCGCGCGTGCATATACATACATATACATACCAGAAGGCATGATTTCTCCTCCTTTTTTTTTTTTCCCTAACTTTTGTCATTAAAAGAGAGATGGTGATGATAGTGATAGTAATTTTGGTAGGAAAGAGACATTACCACTTACCACATCCCCAATTTATTTAACACTTAGAATTACCAATTACCAAAAGTACACTGATTCCTGGGACCTGCATGCTAATCAAACAGATGAAAATGCATACACATTTATGTTATTGTGGTACAATTTTTTGAAAGGCGAAACACTGTAAGACGGTAAAAGAGAGCTCACTAACATTATGAGTGCTACTGTGACTACTTTATCTCCTGCTAAAAGTAACTAATATAGGTTCGTTGATCATCTGCTCTCTCATGTTCATTATACACATATATACTTTTCTTTTTTTGCTGGGATGGGGGTACATATTTTTTGAGAAATCTTAAACAAAATGCAAGTATAAGTGCCATCATTGAACATAAATGAACAAAAATCTCAATGTTGGCTAAAACGTGGGGATACCTAACCATTAATTCAATTCAAATCCTGAGACCAGAATTGATACACAAAAATGACAGATTGAGCAATGTTCTTACCTGTTTTCAAATTATAATTTGGTTATCACAAACTTCCTCTGACCAAATCCAAACAGTCCAAGAAACACAACAGAAGCTGCATTAGAAAAGAATCATAGTTTAGTAAATGACAAACATAAATCAGATTAAAAACCAGATATTTTTTAATATTTCTTTTAGTTTATTTTGTTGTGTTTAACAGTACCAAAAGAGTTTAGTTGTTGGAAGTATTCAAAAAGTAGAGCAAAAGCTACAGAATCGGACTAAATTTCATATATAAACGATTTTAATTAAGAAAACAAAGAATCAACAGAGGTTTTTGTTCACACACAGTAAAGTTCAGAAATTAAGTAGTATCAAGGTTAGGTATTCAATCTGTTCTAATCAATGTTATCAATCAAAATCATGATATCTACCTTTTCCAAAACAAAGAAAGATTGATTTGTCCTATTGACAATCATAAAATTAATGTATAGCAAATACATTAAATATGAATCTGATATTATAGATCAAATAAAAATCACATGTAAGGAGGTGTAGAATAGTGTAACAAACTAAGAACAAATTTTATAAAAATCTCATATAACCAAAAGCAAAAGATATGAAAATCTATTCTTGAAGACTACTAAATTTGAAAAAAGAAAGATACAGATGTAATTACCTGATTAACCTAGACACAAATGTTGTCTGATTAACAATAGCCAAACAAACAAAGACACAAAGTTGTCTCCTTTTTGTTTGTTCAATCACCGAGAAGGCACTTCCTGTTTACACCAAAGCAGCTTGATGACACAACAAAAATATAGAAACTATTCATAAAGAAACAAACCATATGACTTCATTCATCATCACAGGAGAGAATAAACAAAGTAGTTTATTAAGTATACTGTATAAGTTATCAATAGTTCACTCAAGAAAATCTATAGTTGATTCAAGTAAAAAAAAAAAAAAAATAGAGGTCCTCTTAGAGTATCCAAGCGATTTCAGATTTGAGAAAAATTCCTTAAATTTTGAGGTTTAATACGATACATTCAACAACTGCTAAACATTTTGATCTTTCCATCAAAAGAGAGTTATCACTTTTTCAATTTTCATGAAATGCACTTGAATCTTTTGTATATATACGTAATAACAGTATCTATTTCATGACATATGAACTTGTTCTATGATCTAGTTCTCTGTGTTTAACGACGATAACCTTGAAATCATGAAATAGCAGCATCTTGATATTTTTCCTAGCAATCCAATATGAAACATAAAGTTACTATTTAATTACCTGATTAATTTAGACAGAAATGTGTTTGAAAAGATTCCCAAATAAATAAAGACACAGAGTTGTCTTTTTCTTCTTTGCTTAATCACCCAGAAGACACTTCCTGTTTACACTAAAGCAACTTGATCAGAGAGCAGAGGCACAGAAACCATTCACAAAGAAACAAACTATATGACTTTATTCACCAGGACTTTCTTAGACTGCCAACAAACAATAAAACCAAAACCTGAAATCTTATATCTTCACTTTCTTAAGACAACTAAGAACTTAACTCAGTTGTACAACTGTGTAAAGGTTTTGGATCAAATCTCATCCAAGAAATCAAATCAATTTAGAGTGTATTCTTATTGATTCTACTAAACTGAAATGTCACCAAGTTTTCATAATGGTCAACGTTAATAATTTAAAACTTTGCTTGACAAATTGAGAAAGTATAAATCTGAAGAACTCAAAACAATCTATGAACTAAACTATACATTCATAGAAACTAAGTACCTAAAGTTTATATCAATCTGAAAAAAAAATCGAAAAAAAACATTGGAAGACAATTAGTTTTACTGGAAGATAATTGAATTATTGAAATTAAGAGTACAAAGCAGATGCTATAGATCAGTAGTGAAAAAGTTGAAATTGTGACAGATCAAAAGCATACCTTGAAGTTGTTGTAATTAACCACCTAGATGTGAAATTGCAGAGCACACAGAATCTGTAGAAGATAAAAAACTGGTATCAGTTTAAAATTGAGAACAATAGATAATCTAATAGAAGCCGTAACTAATAGAATAATAGGCAAAACAGAATTTTGATTTCTGAGTTTCTTCTACTGTAACTCTATTTTGTCAGATTAATAACAAAATTTCAGTTTCCCAATTCTTGAAAAACAAAAACAAATACTATCATAAGGAACAAAGTTTTCGAGATCAGAAAAAATAAGAAGAAGTTGTAAACATATGGTTTACATAGATGAAAAAATTAATCAGCCTGGGTAGAAAGATAAAGGTAGATAACATGGTAAACGAAATCAACTGATTTTATGAAAGCGAAATTTTACCAAGGTTCTGCCGATGTTGATTGCGATGGATAAGCCTGATATCGGCGAACAGTGGGTATTGACCTTGATGGAGGCTTCTCGAGCTGAAAAAGAGTTGGAGACGTCGATTTTATAGCAAGGGGGCAAAAATGTAATCCTTGAGTTAATCCCTTCTGAATACTGTTTGCTTGCAATCCAGAATCATCTTGAGGCTTCATTTTGTCTGAACTCTGAATTGGAGACAGTGGAGGAGAGCGAAGGAAGAAAACGAATGGCAACGCACTGATTACAAAAAAAGATAGGGGCAAAATCGTCATTTCCTAATATGAACAGTAGTAACAGTACCCACCCAAACCGCCCTTTCGTATATAGTATAATTTGCTTCTCTATTGACAACTAGTGCGTCCCAAGTTTTAAAGGGTTTACCTCCCCAGCAAAATCCTGCAGCTCCCTTTGCAGAAACACCATGACTCTTTAAAGCAGCAAGGACTGGTTTGGCATCCTTGTATCCTTTTTCCTTTAGCAGTTCAAAAGACAACTAGTTTAGAGTTTTAGACTACCATAGCTAGCTAATGCGAGTAAAACAAGCTAGCTTAAATTTCCCATTCCATGCGCACAGTAAAACCACCAAAACTACGAAGTTTAATAACCAGTGGAAGGGGACTAAAATAATGAATAGCAAGTAGACACTTAACCGGTAAAATAATTCACTTGCCTTCATTCTGATTCTCAACTCAATGGTACTATGCTTTCATCATAACTAGTCAATATCGATTCTGATAAAGCAATTAACTTATAACTTTCAACTTTCAACTTTCAACTTTCATGTCATAAAAATGCGGGCATCCATATACCCATATAACAAGAGCTCTCCAGTGTGGATAGAGCATGCTGGAAGAGGCCATCCCAACTGGCTGCATTGATCAGGAAAGTTGATGCTCCGCTTAACCCACTCCTGATTTTGGTAATCCTTCAAAATCCATAACCCCATAATCACAATATTATTCATCACCCTCCTCATCACTAAATACAAGCCATTCAGTAATCTTGACGAAGCGGGGAAGTGAGTGATTTTAACTAAAATAAAATACAAAATAAATTATAAATAAAAACCTAGCCAATTAATATCGATCCTGGTAAAGTAAATTCACTTTTCTTATAACTTTTAGTTCCATTTCCTAAAGATGCAGGTGCCTCTGGGTGTACAGAAGAGTTTGCCTCTGTGGATTTATTCTCTGCTCTCGTCATCATAACTTAATCTCATGGATGCAACAGCTACTATTTCATTAGCTCCACCCTGTTTTTAAAGAAATATAAGCTACTAAGCTTCCACTCTGTTCTCATCTTAAATCACAGAAAAAGATACTCAAGTTCATACATTGATTAATCCAAGGAACAAATTTACAAACAAATATTGCTACATAAAAAGTCTAGCCCTTATTTAAACCATAAGACCCACACAGTTCTCATCTTGAAGTGACAATACATAATGCTACAGGTCTACAGTGATGATACCATTCACTTGACATGGTTCACAAACCACTTCAACAAGTCTTTGTGAGCCTCCTCAGCGGGCTTCACAGCTTCTTCGTCTGAAACATCATACCTCACAGTTCATCCTTGCGACACTTTTGGGAATATCTTCACAAACTGACCATAATGAGAATATTGTGGTAATGTGCTTGTCCAGTATCTAGAATTCTACCATTTACCAAACACCATGCATATAAAATAACAATATGCTCGCTCCACTAGTCCATTGTCATGGATGATCGAAGCGCATACTATCACCATTCAGAGATATATATACTGAAGTTTCTCAACTTAAATGACAGAAAAGATACTGAAATTCAAACAATGCATTAATCCAAGGAACAGAATTTTGAAAATGTACAAATATTGCTATAAAAGTTAAGGGCTTTTTTTTTTTTTTTTGGTCAATAAGTTATTTAACCATAAGATCCACACGGTACTGTTTCTCAAGTGACAATTTCGCTTGCAACGGTTCAAGAACAGCTCCAGAAGTTTCAGAAGTCTTCATAGCTTCTTCGTCCAATCAAATATTCTTCAAAACATCTCATCATGCAAATTGTTTCACGACTCATGCGGAGATGTACATTTGATCAATCTCAGCTCCAAGTATAGAAATGGCAATCCATTAGTATTATTCTTTCAAAATTGTACAAAGACAAACCAGTCGATAATACAATAATCATGCTAGCTAGCTAATACCAGTTAAACAAGCTTTAATTTCCCATACCATGCGCACAAGAAACCACCATGAGTATGAAGCTTAGTAGCCAGTGGAAGGGGACTAAGATCTCATAATGAATAGCAAATAAACACTGATCCAATATTCCGGGTAAAATAATTTTCACTTGCCTTCATTCTCGTTTCTCAACTTAACGGTACTATGCTGTCATCATAACTAGTCAATATCGATATTGACAGCAATTTCACTTACCTTATAACATTCAAGTTCCATGTCATAAAATGCAGGCCCCCGTACCCATATAACAAGAACTCTCCAGTGTGGAGAGAGGCAGAGAGCATACAGGAAGAGGCGGCCATCCCAACCAGCTAAATTGATCAGGAAAGATCATACTCTCCTCAACCCACACCTGATTTTGGTAATCCTTCAAATTCCATCATCAATATTATTCAAGTCTTCAAGTGTTGCACTTTTTGGGGGATGGTCATTCAGTACATTTATAATCCTGAGGAAATGGGATCAGGGTGATTTTAAGTAACAATTTATATCGATCCTGGTAAAGTTGTTTTGACTTTTCTTAAAACGTTTACTTTCATTTCCTAAAGATGCAGGTGGTCTGTGGGTGTACAGAGGAGGAGTTTGCGTGTGTGGATTTGTTTTGTACTCTCATCATCATAACCTATTCCCATGGATGTAGCAGCTACTATTCCATCAGCTACACCCTTTTTCAGAAATATAAGTTCTAAGCTAGCACATTGTTCTAATCTTAGATGACAGAAAAAGATACTAGAGTTCAAACATTGCATTAAATTTACAAACAATTATTGCTACATAAAATGTCTAGCCCTTATCTAAACCATAAGACCCACACCGTTCTCATCTTAAAGTGACAATATAACAAATATTGCTACAATGATGATATCATTCACTTGACATGGTTCACAAACCACTCCAACAAATCTTTATGAGCCTCCTCAGCGGGCTTCACAGCTTCTTTGTCTGAAACATCATACCTCACAGTCCATCCATGCGACACTTTTGGGAATATCTTCACATGACTTTTGATCTGTAATTCCATAAAACCAACAGTCATTTCAAACTCTAGAATTGCAATGACTACCGGATACCACAGTAGTGCCTCTTTCCTGTCAGGTCCTGGTGTTATAATTTGATGAAAGGATATTTTACCTCAGACTTTGCAGCCAAAGCCTCTTCAAATTGTTTCACGACTTCAGGCGGAGACATGTGATCAATCTCAGCTCCAAGTATAGATATTGGAACCTTAACAGCTGAAAGTAGTTCCAGGAATAAATCAAGAAACAGAGATTAGTTATCTTTATTCTTTTTTTTTTTTTTTGCAAGAATTGGAAATGCACAACTCTTCTCTTCCTCTATGATGAAGATATACTGATTAGGCAGATATTTCTTGATTATAGAATAGATAACTCTTACCCTTGATATCATCCACAGTGACCCAAGCAGGATGAGCCAGAACAGCAGCTTGGATAAAGTCACCCTTTGCAAGTTCAACTACAACCTTGGCTGAGAACAGGACAAAACAATTCAATGAAACTGAGACAACTACTGTATTGAGATTGTGAAGTAAAATACTGTCCTAATGCGAGCCCCCTAAAAATCCTGTCTAATATATGAAAAAATTTTGTTTAATCCAAAACTGATTTGTACATCCCACCTTAAATGAAAGGAAAGGAAAATGTAAACTCACCTCCCCAACAGAAGCCTGCAGCACCGATTGCAGAGACGCCTTTACTTTTTAGAGCTCCAATAACTAGTTTAACATCTTCAAATCCCTTCTCCTATAAATACAAAGCACCAGTTTGAAAGATAATCAATTATAACCATAGTTGACAACTGCAATAGTATCTCAACTTTTAAAATACCACAATTATCAAGTCCTCAAATTTGAACCATTGTCACAATTGGCAGAAACAACCCAGCAGTTAAGAACTATATAACGTTTACAAACAAAAACATTAATAGGATTACCAAGCTAATCCACAAACATCAACTTCAAACAGCCCAACATGAGAGTCCCAGTAAGTATCTGAAACTTGTATGTAAATTCACTAATCCCACATGAATACTTGTGATATCACTGAAATTTTAAATAAACAAACTTATGCATCGTATCAAAATACAAGAACTTTACCGGTCCATGACCTTTCAGCCAAGTAGGTAGAGAGTCAAAGGATCCATCAGCTGCAAGTACATAAGGGTCTCCATAAAAGAAGTCAGGGACCACAACAAAGAAGCCAGCAGCTGCAACTTTGTCTGCGAGCTTCCTACAAAATAGAAGGCCAGGGGCCATTAGTTATAACAAAAAAGATGTAGCAAGGTTGCAAATGATAAAACTGTTCTTTAAGAAAAATTTGATGTTGGAATGGGAGCTAGCCTTTACTATAGAGTGGGCACACCCAACATAGTGGTGATTTTCTAAGGATTCAGAAAAGCCATAACAAAAAGTAACTCGACAATTATATAGCAAATAGAACTATTATATCCTATTCATTTTTCCTGAAAGAGTACTCTTTGGGTAAATTTTTCAAAGTGTCTACCAAGTCGTCAACTTTAACCAGCAAATGTTCGATGGCCCAGACTTGATATTAGAAGATGCACGACATAAAAATGTTCAAGTTCAAGAAAAAGCGGACCAGATAACTTATGTATCGCACTATATCAAAGAATCTACATTAGCTGTAGGGATGAAGTTATGAGAATAAGTCATACCTCAAGTTTGGAGCATCATACCCTGCAAGGCAAACCAACATGCAATATTAAAAAGTGGTAAATATCAGAGCAAAGCAATTACACTAAAGCCACAGAGAGTTTGAAGGATCAAATTATCAGTTATTTTACACTGACACCACTACATCTTCCATTGCCAATTTCAAATTCCCAAATGTAACCAATCAAGGAAAACAAAAACAGCAACAAGAAAGAAGAAAGAACTGGGGAAACAGAGATATATAGTAGACTAAGGCTAGATTCAATGAATTTCCAAAAAAAAAAACAGAAAAACAAAAAAAGACAAAAAAAAAAAACACAAAATGTAAATGTTCTATATATTGATTCTTTCATATACAGAGCAACCCACCA
This sequence comes from Rosa lucieae, assembly GCA_024704745.1. Lineage (NCBI taxonomy): Eukaryota > Viridiplantae > Streptophyta > Magnoliopsida > Rosales > Rosaceae > Rosa > Rosa lucieae. The sequence continues at coordinate 40,657,602 of CM045495.1, read as the reverse complement.
AACCAAAGAGACAAAAGCACACAAAGACCATCAATTTCACTATAACCCAAATAAGATAGTGAACAAAAGCAGAGTACTAAACTAAATGGAAAAAGATTAGATGTTGTCACTTTGAAGTGGTGGGTGCCGTGCGTACCAAAAATGTCGGAGACAAGAACAATGGCAAACTTGGAGTCAGGGGAGCAAGTGAGATAGGAGTCGAGACCACCAAGCTTCTCAATGTGGCCGGATCCACTGGTTGGGTTCAGGGTCGGTGGGTTCGAGCAGCACTGAGGGCCTGACATTATTTCTTCTGTATTTCTCTGATCACAAACAACACTACTGACAACGAGCTAGGAGGGGCACCGGTACCAACAACACACACATATATATAAGGGGCACCGGTACCACAGACTCCAAAGTCGGCAATTTGGAAAAGATGGTGGGAGAAAAAGCAATTGCCTCATCACTAACGTCATACTGAGTTTGATCATAATATTTATATTAAAGATTGCTCTAGATTTAGTGGAATTTCATTAAAGGTTGATGCTTGATTGATTGTGTGTCAATTCTATACGAGAATATTGTGGTATGTGCTTGTCCAGTTGTCCTCTTTTTGTTGCACCAATTAGTATGAGTTGTCATTCTCATTTGTGACCCGAGAGAAATTCAAAATGGATTTTAACACACTGGTTCTTTGAAAAGTCTCACTGATTTTTAGACCAAAAGATTTGCTGTTTTGCCATCCTCTCCAATCCTGAACCACAATCTTGCTCAGGGCGGGGCTACTTTTCAATCCGGGACGGATTGACACAACTGTTCCTATAAGTGCTCCAGTAATTAAACTAAACCTTATTCATATTGTCAAAGAGTATTCTAATAAGTAAACCACCATATACTAAAAAGAGCCTTGGGTTCCCAGCAACATTAGGAAACCTGTAACCTAATACTATGAAAGAGCTCGATGGTTCATCATTAAAATCTGTAAAAGCTAGGTTTCATGTCTCATCGGTTGTATAGACCCCTCATGTCATAAATTTAGAATTCCTTTCATAACTAGCAGGTGACTGCTAATTCTGTAAAAGGAGTGCATATAACTGATGAAACTTTAGCCAAGTCTCTCCGAGTTTAGGCCCCATATGAACGAAAGAAAAACCCTCTTTTTCAACCTGAATGAGCAATTCAATAATAAAAAGAAAAGGATGAAGAGTTGATACATCCTAGGTTCAAACTCTCACTGGTACAAACAGTGCTGTATATTTTGAGGTAAGATACAAGTTCCTTTAAACGATCGCAAAATCATGGGATGGATTTGCTCGTAGCTCAATGTCAACGTTTCATACAACAAGATATGCATGGAGAAAGTATATGAATGCTATTTTATTCTCAGCCATCAAATGTCAAACGGTTTTTGGGGGCGCTTACATTCCAATTTCGTACTCTATCATGAAGAAGCAGAGTTTTCCATGTCCCAAGGATTGTTGAGCTTCAAAGCTCACTTCCTACATGTTTTCTCACTTGACATACTTGGTAAACCAATTTAACATGTCCAAATGAGCCTCTTCAGCACTCTTGACTGCAGATTCATCCTCTGCATTGTACCTCATTGTCCATCCATGAGCCACTCCAGGAAATATTTTCACAAAGCTATCAAACTGAAAATATTAAAAGTGAGTCTTTTATATCAAAATCAAAATTGAAAAACCTAACTTTTATGGTTGTCTGAGGTAAAAGGATAAAATCTTTAGAAAACTAGTTTGACAGTTTATTTACTTCCCTGGAATCTTGGATCTCTGGATGTTGGTGGAGATAAGTCCCTTTTGTTATTATACACAGGTTGTTGTTACTAATTTTCAAACATTGAATCTCCGTAATATTATCTAGGCTTGGAACAACAGATACATGTGGTAAGTATATTAAGCAATGAGTAGTTTTGCTGAGGGATTCTTACCTCAGACTTCACTGATAAAATCTCCTCAAATTGTTTCAATTGTTCTGGTGGTGAAGTTTTGTCAATCTCAGCTCCCAATATTGCAGTATGAACCTTAACCTCTGTACAAGCATGTTAAATTGTAACAATCAACAAAGAGATATATTCACGAGATTAAAAAAAAACAAAAACAAAAACATTAAACTTACCATGTATATCTTCATCTGCTAACCGGCCAGGATGCAATATCACAGCAGCCTTAATGTCATCAGATTTTGCAAGTTTTGCCACTACAACCCCTGAAAAAAAAAACAAAAAAAAACAAAAAAAAAAACAAAAAAAACAAAGAGAGAGAGAGAGAGTGAGAGATCAAGCCCCACTTCTTGTTAGTTTGCTTCTTTATTGACAACTAATGCATCCCAGGTTTTAAAGGGTTTACCTCCCCAGCAAAACCCTGCAGCTCCTATTGCAGAAACACCTTGACTCTTTAATGCAGCAAGGACTGATTTAGAATCCTCGTATCCTTTTTCCTTTAGCAGTTCAAAAGACAACTAATTTAGAGGTTTAGACATAAGCATTATGCATTGTTCTGTACATTTTCTCTAGCATGTTATATGTCATGAGACTGTTAATCGAAAGTTCCAGTAATTAGGTGGAAACATGTTTGATTGTTCCGTCCAAATTGAGAATCTTTCAATAGGTTGTTACCCCCAATTGTTCTATTCTTGCTTCACTTACAGAAATTCAGTACATAATTGTATTTGGCCTTCAAAATCTGGGAAAATCTATGTTTCCCCTCCTAATTCATCTTGATTCTAGTTCCTAATTACCAATTCCAAAAGATTGTACATATATACTCCTTTCTAGAAAGTCACTAACCTTGCTGTGAGCTATTAACCAGGACTCTCGGTCGAATTGAGGATTATCAAAATTCACAGGGTCGCCATAAAAGAAATCGGGAACCACCACGAAAAATCCAGCTGCAGCAACTTTATCCGCAAGTTTCCTTCTCCAAAAGACAATGTGAAGTTCATTTTCATGTAATAAGTAATGGATACAGTGCATTACTGAACTCAAAGTTGTATGGTAAATTTGGATGGAGGACAAATAAGACCCCAAATGACCATATTGATACCAAATTTCTCAAAAAGAGCTTACTTGCATCATTCAATCATTTACCTTATTCTCAGATTTCCAGAGAAAGATTGGTCATTTTATTTAAAGTAGAAACACTCATGCCATTGAATAGTAAAAAGGAAGAATCACGATGTACAATTGAAGAAAAGAGAACCGTACCTTATATTTGGGTTTTCATATCCTGCAAGGAATAACACAAACAACCACATCAGCAGTAACACACCAGTATATATTGAACCCCAAATGGCTTAAATCCACCCAGCATGTTTATTTTGGAAACACATTGCAATATTTTTCCAAATTGGAGCTAAAGAATGAAGAAGTATAAAAATCAAATTGTGCAACAAAGATTGATGGAGAAAAACGTTGACGGGTTGGTACCAAAAACATCGGAGACTAGAAGGACTGCAAGCTTAGATTCAGTTGAGCCAGTAACGTAAGTCTTCAGGCCCCCAAATTCTAGGACAGTTCCTTTTCCGTATGTTGAGCTTAGTGTTGGTGGGTTCTCGAAGCAAGCTGCAGAAGTTGACATCTTAGAAGAAGCTAGCAGTGATATTCACACTGTTTGAGAACGTGAGATGCAGGTTGTAGTGTACAGTGGAGGGAGGGAGACGGAGGTTAAGACTTAAGAGTGACATGACAAACGTCACGGCTTAGGTCACTAGATACAAGTTTCTGCGACAAAACAAAAAATTCTTTGGGTCGGAAACTCTGAAGTTGACTACATGATGAGGGTTTTTGTCTATTTATCCTATTTTTAGTGATTTTTTTCTTACTTATCCTGTTAAGTTTTTTTAATTCCCTCTTACTCAAAACACTTTAAGGAGGTTTTCTCTAATACTCCATTAAGATTTCTTTTTTGTTTTTTTAATTTTTTTAATACCATTTTACTCTCACCCATTTGTTACTTAGAGAGTGAGAGAAAGAGAGAGAGAGAGAATGGAAGAGAGAGAAACCATAAAGAAATCACCGAAGTCCGATCACCGGCCATCCGAATCCGACTAACTTTCCCCGAATTCCGGTTACCGGAAGCCGGATTCTGGCTAACTTTCGCCAGATTCAGGTCACCGATCACTGGCTGCAGCTCACCTAAATTTGCTGAAAATCTCACCGAAAATATTTTTTTGCTCCCAATAGACATCTATTGCCCCCTAATAGAGGGGCAATAGAGGTATATTGCCCCTCAATAAAAGTCTATTGCCCCTAATAGTCGTCTATTGGGGGCTCAATAGAAGTCTATTGCCCCTAATAGACGTCTATTGCCCCCTAATAGACGACTATCAGCCATGTATTGCTCCCCAATAGACGTCTATTGCCCCTCAATAGGACTTTCAGTCGCCAAAATGGAAACAAATCTCCCTAAATTTAGACAAATACAACTTTGATAACTAAAAAAAAAAAAACAAGGAGATTACATCAATTCAAAACGTCTATTGCGCTCCAATAGCTGTCTATTGCCCTCCAATAAAGGGGCAATAAACCTCTATTGCCCCCCAATAGACATTTAAAACTTTTTTTTTCCTTTCCTTTCATTAAAAAACAAAAAATCTGATCTGATCTGATTTGGGCACCCAGAGAATGATCTGGGCACCCAATCTTCTTCTTCCCCGATTGATCGGAACCCTCTCTTCTTGCTGCACCAAATCCCCCCGTCTATCGAAAACCATACTCTTCGTTTCGGCCTCACCTTCTAAAGTACCGGACGTTCGTCCACGACTCCTCCTCTTGCACTGAAATGATCAAATTGGAGACAAGGCTTGAATCGAATTCGATTTGGCCGGTCACTTAAACAAATCCAAACTAGCCGGAGCCAGAGGCTGAAATGACTGCGGCTGGTGGTTCTACAAAACGGAGCTGAGGCCCTCACCAGATCGGGTCTTTGGGTCGAGCGGTGGAGATCGATCTCATCGAAGCCGGTGATGACCTCCTCAACGATGTCGCGAGTTGGACAGATCCCTGCTACAGTTCTACAAATCGTCCGATTCAAATCAGACGTCGTCGAACAATGTAGAGCCATGGGTCTTCTGCGTCGCCTCCGCGGTTGAATTAGTCGCCGTCCACGAAGAATAGATATCCATGTCACCGTAAAACTTTCTCCCGTGAAGGTGGCCGATGATCTGTATGTCATTATGGAGAGAGAGAGAGAGAGAGAGAGAGAGATAGACAGATAGGCAGACAAACAAACAGAGAGAGAGAGAGAGATGAGAGATGGCATAAAATGAAGTTGTTTAATTAGATTGAGGGTATATTTGTCATTGTACTCTAAATTGAGTTAGTAAGAATAAAAATTTGTTGCTGGGGTAAATGAGAAAAGTTTGGCTCATTTTGGTGCTTTTGGGCAAGGACCCAGGAGATAATTAATCCTAATCTTAAGTTCTTAACCACCTTAACACCTCCACTAGTAACTTTTTTTTTTTTTTTTTTGGCAATCAACAAGAATTGATATATTAAACAAGAGAAACTATTACACAAGCAAGACAACTAGGCCTTCCAGATGAAAACATAAGTAGACAATAAAGGCCTAAACGAAACAAGAAGGAAACAAACATAGTGGGCCTAATGACAGGACCCGCCCCGGATTTCACCTTGAAATCCAAAGTGGCCCTGCAGGGCCCACCTTAGAAGAAATTCTACCAAAAATTTGGCGGAACTTCCTCTAAAAGTGGACTACCCAAAACCTGTAGAAAGACATTTACACTTCTAAAATAATCCACCCTTAATCTTCTGGAGCCACCTTACTCCCTAAATCACAACCTCTTCCATTTCACAAAACAATTTTGAACTTAAGAATATTAATCTCATGAGTTATCAGAGCAATCTAATACACAGGCGTACAAGACGATGGAATACAAGATAAAGGACCGATATTTTTATAATGCGGAAGCTATGTCAGCTATGCCTCAACTCCATGTACGCTCGACCTCAAGCTAAACTGGCCTGCAAACTGGGCATTTGAAACCTAAGGGCCCAGGGGAAAAACATTTGAAAATTGTTAGAGTGAGTGGACGAAAAATAAATAATTTCGAATGAACAAGTGAAACTTAATGCTTTCCCAAGTTATTCTTTAAAACCTCATATGCAGTAAAAATCTTGAAAACACTCTTAATCATCATCTTTACTGAAATCTCTATTATGTAATGTCGATCATCTCGAAATCTCTTTAAAATCTCAAATCCCTCAAATACATAATGATATTTCAAACATCTCGTTAAATCACTCATATCTCAAAATAGACGATGACTAAAGGGGACTGCCGATTAGTCATCTCATGCCACATGGAGGGGACTGCCGACCAGTGACGCATCAGAGGGGACTGCCGACCGGACGAGGAGGTGATGGTTAGAGGGAACTGCCGACTAACCATAGGTAATTAGAGGGGACTGCCGACTAACTACCTCATGTCATTTAAAGGAGACTGCCGACTAGATGGCGCATCGGAGGGGACTGCCGACTGAAATATTCTAGAGGGGACCGCTAACCAGAATATTGTCTGGAGGGGATTGCCGACCAGGTAATGCATGCATGCACTAACTTATTTACCTCCACTGGAATCAACCACTTTCAAATAATTGCTTCTGAAAAGAAACTCGATATTAATCCAATGAATCATCAATAATTCACCGAAATCATAACTTAAGAATATCTCGATAACTCAATATCTCAATAAATCCTCGAAAGCATAAGTCAAATACTCGATAAATCAATAAATGCATTCGGAAAGAAATCTCTTAATATAGCTTCAAAACTGATAAATTCGGAGCTCAAAACTCAAGAAATCTCGATAATTCAATCATGCTCAAATATTTGCTAAATCATTCGTACTTGCATATCATCATAAAAATTGATATTTGAAATTAATAATTCTCACAATATTTTCTTAATCAATCACTTCCTGAAAATGATTTCCCAACTCAATAACTCATAAATAACTATCTCGAAAATCTACTAAAAGCCCTCGGGATGGAATTTCAATACTAATCTCGTAATTCATAAATAAATCTCAATAAATCAAGGCTCATAATTTAAATCTCAATTGGAAAATAATAATAATAATACTGCATGCATAATTAATTTAAAAACAAATATTCACTCACAGTACTGTTTAGCGACCATGTAAACAGTTTCCCTCGTCGAGTAGTAACTTTGTAGGTCGCCATGTACACAATTATAATTCGTGAATAACTATCCGGAAATTAAACACGATTCCCTCATTCCCACGTCATATGCTCATAATTCAACATTTTCATTTCTTCTCTGATTCAACCCAAATTTTACCTCTAATACCAATTCATTAATTTAAAGGTTCCGAGGCAGAACCAAGAGATATCCGACTGTCGGATTCTCATAAATCGATAATCAAAATTCTAACCTTTTAAAAATTCATAATCGATTCAAAACTTCTCCAATCTTCACCTAACTCACATATATATATTCTACATCAACTATAGGATTTAACCAGCTAAAAACATAAGCTAAATCACTGTTCTATGCACCGCCACGAGTCATTTCCACGCTCCGCCGGCCACCACCTTCGATGGCCACCAAAATCCGGCAGCACCATCTTCTCATCATTCTAAACATTTTTCTCAACTACCATCAAACCAGAAAACACCTAGAACTGCTGAAAACATCAAATGCACAGTGGGTACCCAATTTGAATAGTGCTCAAGAAATTCAAACCTTCAATTCGTCAATTTCACTTCAATTTGTGGAAAAAATCTTGGAGGGATATCATCCATGTCTCGAGGCGCATCGATCAAGCCCAGAAATGCCGCCGGACATGGCCAGAATCAGGAAAATTTTCCAGAAACCCGAGCTGCTACAGTGAACTTGTTGGCTTTGATTCGTCGTCTATGGTGAATGATATGGTGCAAGGCATATATGGATAGAAACCTTGTTTCAAGACGAATAGATTGACACCAATTTCATGGCCATAGGTGGCCGGACGATGCGGCGGTGACACCGGAAAGTTACGTCGGCGAGAGAGGAAGAAAGCTCGAAATTTTCGGGGCCTTCCCGAAATGGAAAGTCCAGATTTTTATTTATAGACATGAATTCCACAAAATTACAAAACTGCCACTAACTTAAATTATAACTTCTTCGAAACAAGTCCGATTTTAGCGTGCCACGTGTCCTCGAACTCTGTTTAACGTCCTCTACAACTTTCATGAAGAAAACTTTCTCAAATTTTGACCCGAACAACAAGCCAACTATTCGGGCCTCTAATAGTACCAAAAATTAAGTAAAATGTGAGCGATTGTCGTTTATTGTCCAATAACTAGTGAATGAGTGAACGGCTAAGGTTCGGGACGTTACATAAATTAGGCAAGCCCACGATCTTGGTTAGCCAACACAGTTGCAGTCAACGATGAAGAACCAGTAGCGCCGCCGCCCTGAAGAACAGAGCCACCAGAAGCAAACTCCAATCGCCAGATTGAGAGATCGTTGAGGGGTTCGATGGTGATTCCGAAGTACCCATCGGTCAAATTTCTAGAAACAAAAGTTATAACCATCTATTCAGTAAGAGGCAAACATGTAATCCACTGGTACTTAAGTAAATAATGTTTGCATTATGATTTTGATATTCAAAATTTTTAGTTGGACTATGATCAAGTGTTTACTGCAAAATGACATACTTTATCACTTGATTTCATCATATCACTTTTGTAGTTTATGTGAGATCCAGAGGTTATTATTGGTGATTTGGAACAAGTATGTTTACATAAGCATGTTTATTTCCAAGTTCTATTTTAGCTATTGCGTTCTTCATAGAACTGAACGGATTTTGAGAAACCATATATTTCAATGCACATTTTGGCTGTTTTCTGGAATGAGTTTTGGTTCAGTTGTTATGTAGACAATATTGATCCAAGCGGAAGATTGTAAAATATTATTTGGACCTAATATTATCTACATTAAGTAAATAACAAACTGATTAAACTTGTTACAATAAATATGAAATATATGAATTATCTATCTAGTTACCAAATGAGTTTAGGTATGTCACTCTTTGGTTAATAATCCATTTTGATAAAGATAAACATCTATTGTTTATGATATGATAACTATAGCATCTCTACAGATAACTCATTGGCTTGCATAGGATTCTTTTATGGGAAGACCTATCTAACTTATATATATATAGGTGCTTGAAGTCCCTATTCACTGTGTGACAAATATATTCAGTCCTGCCCCATAGAGAGGAGTAAAACACATAGTTGAGTAGAAGATTTCTTGCATGTGGCTGCTTGAAGTTTTGAAGCTCGGATTACTCGTGTTGAATAGCTGTGTTGCTACTTCTACTTTTGAAGAAATGGCTGTTGTTCATGAAGTAGGTGATGCATCTCCTCTTGTTGTGTTCTAGTTCATATTGTATTGATCATTTGGTTGTGTTTATGCATATTGTGAAATGATCTTGGTTTGCTCATTAAGTTTACACATCAGCAGTAACAAACCAGTATTGAACCCCAAATGGCTTAAATCCACCCAACATGTTTATTTTGGAAACACACTGCAATATTTTTCCAAATTGGAGCTAACGAATGAAGAAGTATCAAAATCAAATTGTGCAACAAAGATTGATGGAGAAAAACATTGACGAGTTGGTACCAAAAACATCGGAGACTAGAAGGACTGCAAGCTTAGATTCAGTTGAGCCAGTAACATAAGTCTTCAGGCCCCCAAATTCTAGGACAGTTCCTTGTCCATATGTTGATCCTAGTGTCGGTGGGTTCTCGAAGCAAGCAGCAGAAGTTGACATCTTAGAAGAAGCTAGCAGTGATATTCATATTCACATTGTTTGAGAAGGTGAGAAGCAGGTTGTAGTGTACAGTGGAGGGAGGGAGACGAGGTTAAGAGTGACGAGTGACATGACAAACGTCACGTTTTTTTTTTTTTTTGAAGAAAGGGCGGTGCGGCTGCCCTCAAACCTTGATGAAACTGTCGAATACAAGAGGTTAAGAGTGACGAGTGACATGACTAACGTAACGTGACGTCTTAGGTCACTAGAAGTATAATTTTATATGTTTATGCTTTTTCTACGAAAAAGACAAAAAAAAATTGCACTTTTCTTTTGGTTGGAAACTCTGAAGTTGAATATAATTAAGCAGTTAACCCTAATCTTATCTTGGCAAGATGATTAACCCTAATCTTAAGTTCTTAACCACGTTAACACCTCCACTAGTAACTTAGTCATTAAAAATATATCGTTTGCATTTAACTTTGAAATCGAGCTACCCGCCTACCCGAAGCCTTACTACTCATGCAATTGTCAAATCAAGGCTCGTAGAACTAATAGAAAATCGACCAACTAATGTATAAGCTTACAGCTCATCCATCATGCAAGCTTTATTTGTGTGAAGAAAGCTAGTCTTTTTAGAGTTAGTGAGAATCAACCTTGTGTAGCCACACCGAGTCACTAACTCGGTATATTTGTCTTTTTTTTTTTTTTTTTTGTTGAAATAATGGTTACATTGATAAAACTCATGTCATGAAGGCTATTACATATCCATCCGCTCCCTTACAGTGGACATAACATGGTGTCGTAGTGAAACTATAGTGATACATAGGATAGACCAACTATATTAGAATTTATCGCTCACTTAAAAGCGAGCCTATAAATTATGGAAAAAACATAGCGAATAAACAAAGAAATCACACTCGTTAGGGCTCATTAAGTAACCTAACCTAACAAGCATAGGGCCCTAAAACAATATGAAATTATTTAGCTAAAACAAAAACTAAAAACTAAAAATAGAGGCCACAACCCAATAGCCCACAGTTTGCCTCAGCCCAAACCTAACAGCAAGCAACCTAATCCAACCCCTACCGCACTGTGCCAAATCGCCAACTGTCTAACACAATAGCCCGCCGCTGCTACGAGGAACACCACCATCATCACCTGACACTGTCAACCAGAGCCCTCAACGAACCTAACAGGATGAGACCTGACCCACCAGGATCGATCGATCTCCACCGCACCAAGTCACCACCAAACAACTCTGTTGCCTACGCCTCCATCAAAGGCATCACCTGTGCGTTGCCCCTCGACCCACCATGTCGCTGCTAATCCCACATGCCACAGCGCCCAACAGACTAAGATCCGGCAGTGATGCCGTCAAACTCCAAGCATGCAAAGAGACAAACTGAGAACAACTATCAGCAAGCCTTTGAGGCTGGTCTAGTAGCAGCCTTGACATCATGTGACCAAGGCCAACATAGATGCTAGGCCACCACCGGATGAGCGCCGTTTGAGTACACAGGAAGACGCGCTAGGGTTTTGGGAGGAAACTTTGAAGTGAGAGAACAAACTTTCAGAATTATCAAAATATACTCGGTGTATTTGTCTTATAACTCGGTACATTGAAGTTAGTTAGAATTGAAATTTGGTAACCAATACGATAGTAATAACTCATTAGTGACAAACTATATATGGTCAAATTTTTGTTAATTTTGATATAAAGTTGTTTCAAATTCAAAAAAATTATTTGTCATTGATTTCAAATTCAAAATTTATGGGTATTTTCCATAATCGGTTCATTCATCATGGGATTTCATGTTGAGAATGGCGAGTTCTCTGGCAATAGATTGAGAAATCTTTAGACACATTCATTCCAACTTATAAGAAACCAAATGAAGATGAGAAGATTTGGTATAAACTTAATTAGGCCCCATTTGGAAATTGAATTTAGATTTAGATTTCAAATTATTTAAATTTTGAGTAATTAAAATCCTAAATTCATGTGTTTGGGTAACAATTGAATCATGAGGATTTGAATTTAAGAATTCAAAACTAATGAAGAAAGCTACTTATGTAGACGGAAATTTAATGAAGAAATACTATTGTTGCACTAAATTTCTCTGAAGATAATTGTCATATTCCATAATTCCAAAAGCAACACAATTCATAAGTGATCGAATCATCTCATAATCTAAAAAAAAAAAGGGTTCATCTTCTCATCATTTAATGTCGCAATATTCTTTACACAAACAAATCGTCAAATGGTCATGTCTAGGGCTGTCAATGGGTCGTGTCGGGTTGGGTTCGTGTCGGGTCAAGGTATTTGTCGTGTCGCAAGATACAAACCCAAACCCAACCCATTTAATAATCGTGTCAAAAATCTAAACCCAAACCCAACCTATTTATTAAACGGGTTACCCGTTTCCAACCCGCTTAACCCATTTAACAAATAGGTCATGTCGTGTTAGACAAAATGACCCATTTAAAGGTTAACAATGCGACCCATTTAATTAAAAAAATGCATAAATTGATTAAATTCACTAAAAACTCCACAAGACGAATAATATAAATAATTAAATCCAATAATTATAAAGCAAAATATTTCAAATTGTCTAATCCTATGATCAAATACTCCCAACGTCCAAAATTTCAAGAAGAAGTATAACATAATCGGATTATACGGGTTCACTTCGTGTTGGCGGGTTGACCCGTGGCCGACCCATTTATTAAATGGGTCATGGCGGGTTGACCCACGGCTGACCCACTTTTTAATCGTGGGGGTTCAACCCGCTTTATTTCATGCGGGTTTCGAGTCGTGTTATCGGGTCATGTCGGAATTGACAGCCCTAGTCATGTCCATAACTTTCAAAAAAAAAAAAAAAAAACCTTAGCTCATCCAACCCTTACAAATGTCAATGAGAATCAAACCTATGATTTACCAATGGTCATGTCAATAACTTGCTCCACCCTCAATTAGTCATTGCTTACCCTAAAAACAATCAACAAAGAGAGATCTTTTATGAATGAGCAGAGTGAGTAAACAAAAACAAAATACAAGGAACTCTCTTGCATCTTGCACTCTAGTTGCACGCAATGAACCAAATGATATACATTTTTTTTTTTGATCGAGATCACACAGTTTCTTATAAACTTCCTAGGCTCAGAGATTAATCTGTGCCGGAGATCATGTCAAAACGCTTCCTCCCCCCTAGCTACAAAGAATATATTGGAATTTCACTCCAACTAGCGTCGGCCGGATTCGAACCCGGGTGTGGGGGTTCCATACCTGGATGCTCTTACCAACTCGATTACCTGTGGTGATTAACCAAAGAGAAAAATTCAGTCACCGTCCCTAAACTATGCTGCCAAGGCCAATTTGATACCCGAACTCTCAAAAGTATCAATGTGATATTTTGGCATCAACGTGATACTTCTGTCAAAAATCTCTAACGGCTTCATTTGTCTGCTGACGTGGCAAGCACGTGGGTCCCATGTGATATTTTTATCAAGGGTAGAATGGTCTTTCACTACTAACTAATTAAAAAAAAAAAAAAAACTGGATCTACACTACACGCTCGGACGCTCTTCTCGACTCCCATTTTCCCCAAATCACCTGAGAGAGAGGGAGGTAATTCAATGTCAGACTTCATCCTCCGACGTGATGATCCTCTAAATATGCTCAATCCCACTTCGAATTGGCCCATATGAACCAAACCCTAACCTGCACACTCTTCTTTTCAATCTCTATCGAAACCGATCTAGGTGAGATTCCTTGAATCCGATCTAGGGAGGGTGCTATTTGGCAGATGTAACGCTTACCCATGGTACGGCGATGGCGGTTCTGCAGCGGTCTGGAGATATCGGCGGGGCATAACACTTGGTGGTCCGGCGGCGACGGCTGTCGTGGGGATGGGCTAGGCTTGGCTGGCAGTTTATGGTCTTCCTTAAGAGACCGTACTTCGTCGTAAAGCTCGCCTCCCCTTTAATCCGACCCGACTGCGACGTCTTGCTATTAGGTTCCTATAATGGGCTCCAACTTCCGATGAACGATGTTTCTCCCAAAAAGAAGACCGGCGAAAGAACATGTTCAAGTTCGAGCATAGATTTGCAGAGATAGCCACAATTATGTATTGCTCGATGTGAAAGGTAATTAAGCAAGGGGAGAAACACAATGCTGGGTCGCTGGAAAGAAGTGAATCCAGATAAAGTCCGAGCATCCCCGTCGACAATTATGCTGACCAACGGTGGGCAAGAGGTGTTGTTCTGCGCTGATGCTACGCTGGGGGATTTGAGGTGTTGTCATTGTTGTTATTTTTCCTTTTTCTTTTTGCAATCTGAGATTGGTGCTCGCTGGATTGGAGTGCATGGACGTCCGGATTGGGTGATTGAGGTGTCAAGGCGTTATTGTAAACGAGAAGTTACATTGGGTAATTGAAGACTACAATCTTAAGTTTGATGACGAGGAGGATCCTATTGTTGTCTTTGATTTGGAGATGGAGGAGTTTCGGAGACTGCGGCTTCCGTTTCCTAAGGTTGAAGGAGATGACAGTGTGAATTTCAATGTTGCGGTTTTTTGCAGTGAAGGGTGTCTGTGTCTATGGCGTTATGGAAGTCTTGCTGCCTCTGGTTCTGTTGATTTTTGGGTCATGGAAAGGTATGAAGACAACGACTCGTGGAACATGCTTTATAGCTTTAGGATTTCCAACGAGTCTTCAATTAAGTTTCTGAAGCCACTTGTAGTTGCAGAGAGTAGTCAAGTTCTTGTGAGATGTTCTACTGCTGCAGAGCTGGAGTTGGTAAGGGTGGACAAGAAGAGGAGGAGCGTGATACCTATATGAATGAGGCCGAGCAAATGTTATGGACATGAATGTATGATGATTTTATATGACCACAGTCTACTTTTGCTTAGGATCGGGAGAGAGATTGAAAGTCTGGAAAATAGAACACTGGATCGGATCCCTAAAGAAAACTAGATCGATCTGTGTCGCCGGCTTCGGCAGTAATAATGATAGTAATATTGAAAAAAAAAATTAATTAACAAAAGAAAAGGGTAAATTGGTCATTTAACCTGTTTTTGGGACTCACGTGCTTGCCACATCAGCATACAAACGGAGCCGTTAAAGATTTTTGACGGAAGTATCACGTTGATGCCAAAATTGACCCATTGATAATTTTGAGAGTTCGGATATCAAATTGGTCTTGGCAGCGGGGATGGTGACTGAATTTTTCTCTTAACCAAATGATATACATGTCAACCAAAAAAAAAATTCTCAACAGTAGTCACGCAATTAACAATTAGCTCGCAAAAGGAGGCAGTCATGGCCTTATTCATCGGTTATCTAACTTTAACCCTTTCACAACTCCATTTTGTGATTGGAAGGACATTGAGTTGAAGATTCATGTTTACTTCTTGTCTAAGTAATAAAGATGGAGCATGGACATATCTTACCCAGATATGTTCAAGCTCAACACTATTGAGGCAAAGTTTGGAGCTCAACATAAAGGGCAAAATGATCGAGTGTACCACTTCCGATCAACAACTGAGAACTATATATGGACAAAGAAGACCAATTCAGTAGCAAAAACAATGCTCAGACCAATTCACTTTAGTCATTTTTTCAGAGACCACTTTCTCTTGCTATAGGGTTCATATATAAATCAAAGTTTGCATCTCCTGTTTGTAAGATTGGATCATTCACCTCTACTAAAACATTTGGAAATCAACCTTTTGAATGATCTTCCAATTCAGATTATGAGAAAATGTTTCCTTTATGATGGCAAATTTGGGACCATGGAAATGATAGGCTTCAGTTGGAATTACTGCATGCTAGACATGTTCTTAACAGTGTACCTAGAGCAGTCATGGATTTGCGTTCCATAGTCGACTCATTAAAACCTTTTAGAAATTGTAGTATTATACGAGAATATACAGAATGTGCTGAAACTAATTTTATAAGAACTAATTGCAATGGTTCTGATCAACCTCGCACACAAAAGCATTGTAGCTACAAGCATAAAAATTGCAAGTCAAACTATATTCCGGTTAATCAATCTGCAGAATGGTATATAATCACATAATAGTGATTCTAGTAAGCAACTAACTAGACCACTCCATAGCTACTTGGTAAGTCAATGTAATAGTAATAGTTAACTGAAGCAGGATAAAGCCAAAACTGAAATGATATGTTTTGCCTGGACATAATATGATTATAGATTCTATAGGGTCTCTTATAGGAAACAAAACAAACCTGATCTTCATATATTCCAGAGAGATTATCATTTCCCAGAAAATGTTCCCCATCAATATGATATAACTTATTTTCTAATTGTGATTATATACCATTCTGCAGAAACAGAAACAAATAAATGTGTAGAGTAACATTTTTCTTTTGCTTCTTTGAAAAACGATTGAGTTGCTAATAAGAACTCATAATCATATAACTGCAAACATGGATTTTTCCAAGTATTGAAATCAGGTCCAAAGGAGTTGAAGACAGATTCTAACAAAAACATGAATAACAACTCCAGAACAGAACTCCGTAAAAAAGGGCTATAAACATTATGGGGGCCAAAGAAAATGAAAAAGGAATTAACATCAGTTTACTAGTGAACTAAACAGGACCTGCTTGTGCTTGATGTCAGGTTTTGCCATCCTCTCCGAGCCTGAACCACAATCTTGCTTGGGGTGGGGCTGCGTATCAATTCAGGGGTGGATTGACACAACAGCTCCTGTAAGTGCTCCAATAATCAAACTAAATGTTATTCATATTGTTTGTTGGTTGCATCCACAACCAATGTCAGAGTAGTTCAATCAACTACATGATCATATACTAAAAAGAGCATTGGTTCCCAGCAACATTAGGAAACCTGTATTAGGGAGCTCGATGGTTAATCATCAAAATCTGTAAGAGCTAGGTTTCATGTCTGATCGATTGTATACACCCCTCATGTCATAAATTTAGAATTTCTTTCATAACTAGCAAGTGACTACTTATTCTGAAAAGAAAAGGATGAGAGTTGATACACCCTAGGTTCAAACTCTTACTGGTACAAACACTGCAGTATATTTTGGGGTAAGATACAAGTTCCTTCAAACGATTGCAAAATCATGGCATGGATTTGCTAGTAGCTCAATTTCAACGTTTCGTATATATATATATATATATATATATATATATATATATATATAATAAGATATGCATGGAGGAAGTATATGAATGCTATTTTATTCTCAGCCATCAAATGTCAAACAGTTTTTGGGGGCGTTTACATTTCAATTTCAAACTCTATCATGCAGAAGAAGAGTTTGCCATGTTCCAAGGATTGTTGAGCTTCAAAGCTCACTTTCTACATGTTTTCTTACTTGACATACTTGGTAAACCAATTTAACATGTCCAATTGAGCCTCTTCAGCACGCTTGACTGCAGATTCATCCTCCGCATTGTAGCTTATTGTCCATCCATGAGCCACTCCAGGAAATATTTTCACAAAGCTATCAAACTGAAAATATAACAAAGTGAACTTATAAATTAAAATCTAAATCCCAAAAATCAAACTTATATGATTGTCTGCGGTAGTAAGATAACATCTTTAGGAAACTAGTCTGACAGATTATTTACTTCCGCAGATCATAGGATGTTGGCCCTTTTGTTATTATACACAGGTTGTTATTACCAATTTTCAAATAATGGATCTCCATAATGTTATCTAGGCTTGGAATAAAAGAGACATGTGATATATATTAAGCAATGTGTAGTTTTGCCGAGGATATATTCTTACCTCAGACTTCACTGATAAAATCTCCCCAATTTGTTTCAAATGTTCTGGGGGGGCATATTTATCAATCTCAGCTCCCAATATTGCAGTATGAACCTTAACCTCTGTACAAGCACGTTAAACTGTAACAATCAACAAAGAGATATATTCACGAGATTAAAAGACAATGAAGCTTACCATGTACATCTTCATCTGTTAACCGGCCAGGGTGCAATATCACAGCGGCCTTAATGTCATCAGATTTTGCAAGTTTGGCCACTACATTCCCTGAAAAAAAAAAAAAATGTGAGCAAGCCCCACTTTTTGTTAGTTTGATTCTCTATTGACAACTATTTCGGCCCAAGTTTTGAAGTGTTTACCTCCCCAGCAAAATCCTGCAGCTCCTATTGCAGAAACACCTTGACTTTTTAGAGCGGCAAGCACTGGTTTGGCATCCTCGTATGCCTTTTCCTATAACAGTTCCAAAGACAAAACTAGTTTAGAGTTTTAGACACACGCACCATGCAATTGTTCAGGACATTTTCTCTAGCATGTTATATATGTCAAGAGACTGTGAGTCGGAAGTTCTAGTAATTAATTAGGAGGAATCATGTTTGATTGTACTGTCCAAATTGAGAATCTTTCAATAGGTTGTTACCCACAATTCTTCTATTAATTCTTGCTTCACTTGCAGACAATAAGTACATAATTATACAATGGCATGACAGTTTGGCCTTCAAAATCTGAGAAATTAATTGTTTACCCTACTAATTCATCTTGATTCCATTTCCTAATTACCACTTACCAAAGATTGTATATGTACAGTTATATACACTAACCACGCTATGGGCTTTATGCCATGCCTCACGGTCGAATTGAGGATTATCAAGATTCATAGGGTCGCCATAAAAGAAATCAGGAACCACCACAAAAAATCCAGCTGCAGCAACTTTATCCGCAAGTTTCCTTTTCCAAAAGACAATGTGAAGTTCATTATATGCAATAAGTACTGGACATGATGCATTACTGAACTCAAACTTGTAAATTTGAATGGAGGAAAAATAAGGCCCCAACTGACCATCTTGATTCAGAAGAGTGATCTAATGAAAGGCAGTTCTATGCAGATTGAAGACAGATAGAACAAAAAAGTGAAGTGCCATTTAATTTGATATCAAATATACCTACATCATTCAACCATTTACCTTATTCTCAGATTTCCAGATAAAGATTGATAATTTAATTTATTACTGAAGTAGAATCACTCATGCCATTGAAAAAGAAAAGAAAACAACAATCACTATGAATAATTGAAGAAAAGAGACTGTACCTTAAGTTTGGGTATTCATATCCTGCAAGGAATAACACAAACAAGCACATCAGCATTAAATGGCTTAAATCCATCCAGCATGTTTGTTTTCAGATATTAACACACTGCATTATTTTTCAAGATTGGAGCTAATAAAGAATGAAGAAGAATCAAATTTTTGTGCAAGAAAGATATGAATGAAGAAAAACGTTGACGGGTTGGTACCAACAACATTGGAGACTAGAAGGACTGCAAGCTTAGATTCAGTTGAGCCAGTGACGTAGCTCTTCAGGCCCCCAAAATGAAGGACAGTTCCTTCTCCAGCTGAAGAAGTTGACATCTTAGAAGAAGCTAGCAGTGATATTCACACTGTTTGAGACGGTGAGAAGCAAATCGTAGTAAAAAGTGGAGGGAGGGAGACGAGGTTTTATGGAGAGCTGATTGAAATGACAAACGTCACGTCTTATGTCACATTGTCACTTGTTCCTGAACTCTGATTACGTATTCAATGACTTCGAATTCATTGAATTGTATAACAACGAGAATTCTCAAGCAATGACAGAGGGCAAAGAGGGCCCAATTAAGGCCCAAACGAAGATTTGTTCGCAAGTCAGCAACCCATCTTCTCTCTCACAGACACCACAAAAATCCGAAACAGAACAAATCAATCATAGTTGCCAAATCCATTTCTAGTCGTGAATATCTGTTTTCTGTGTAGTTTTCGTATTTCATATGGTCAATTCGGTCGAGAATTTTGGGTTGCTCCATTTCGATCTATATGCAGGTTTTACGAGGAGGAAGAGACTAATTGCAAAATTCCGTTAGCCAAATTGTTATGCCAGATGATGTGGCAATTGGATTCTTTTAATGATTCGTATTTTATGAAATTTACAAAACTACAGAGAAAATCCCTGAAGGATATGGATTGTTGAGGACAAATCTGGTCCCTTGCTCTAAATGAGAAGCCTTTGACACCGATGTATCTTAACTCTCATTTTGATTGTAGTGACCGTGAATTCATGAAATTTATCTTTGTTTTAGTTTGGAGTTCACATTCTTTTTCTCTCCTTTAGTCCAGTACGTGCTATGAGGAAGTTCCTTCCACTTTGTTTACCATTTAGTCATATAATGAGTATTAAAACTGGAAATGGAGTTTATGAACTAGCCAAGTCAGAAAACATGGTTTTATATATGTAAATGGGGGATTTCTTTGTTAACATGTGACCAAAATCTAGTTCACATGGGCCCATCACATCAACAATTCATTAAGAAATTGATGGATTAAACAAGGGTTATCTATCATTGATCACATTGGAGAGCATACCGGCGCAAAGTGATCATATCAGAAGTATAGGGACACAAAGACACAAATGATTTTTAAGGTAAAATTCAGAGGGAGGTAAAATAAATATAGCTCTATAATGTCTAGAATATATTTTTGTGTGACACAATTATAATAATCACTCATTGATATTCTGTTAAAATGTTTCAAATTCAAAATTTTAATTGTCATTGATTTTGAATTCATGTCTTTAATGATCAATTGAATTTAAATTCAAAATTTATGGCTTTTCTCCTTCCTCGGTTCATTCATCATGAAATTTCATGTTGGGAATGGTGAGGATGAGAACTCTAGGCACAAACGAGATTGAGAAATCTTGATGCACACCCATTCCAAACCGATAAGAAACCAAAAAGAAGATGATTAGAAGATTTGGTATAAACTAAATTGTTATTACACATCTATATCTTAGAATCGCATAAACTAATCTTTGAATAAGAAATCATAAGCTCTAGTGTGGCAAAAATAACAGAGAAATCACAATGCACAAACTACAGATAATTTGTTTAACAATCATTACATATATAGGAATGAATTTGCTCACCACCTAACAATGTATGTTTACCTAGTCAGTAACTGATCAAGAAAAGTATGCTCAACCATCTTTGAATGTAAATCTAATGATGCAAATAATTATTTACATTCAATTCATTGGTGGAAGGAATTTTTTGTAAAATTGAGTTATTTTGTTTTTAACTGTTGAATTTACATCTAAGGGTGATTGAGCATAGTTTTCCTACTCTGTAATTGATCAGGTGAACAGTAGTGTAACCACACTTGACGGTGAGTACATCCGTCTAAGTGGTAACCAAAGGGTAAGACTGCCAAAAGAAAATAACCAGAGAGGGGTAAAAAAAGGAGAACAAATGTCCACCCGCCAAATACAACCGCCATTAAAACGGCGTCGTTACGACTTACAAACCCGATGGAATCCCCAAAATATTAACCACCAAACAAGAAATTAAGAGAAAAAAAATAAAAGAAACCGAGCCTTAAATCACGAAAGCGACCGGCCTTGTGTGATACGCTCTCCATCACTCTCACTCTCACAGTTTTTGTCATATTTGTGGGGGGGTTTTTGTAGGGTTTATCTATCTCTCTCCCTATCTACCCAACATCACTGAAGTCTGAAACCCACAAACCCAGTGGAAATGGGTTCTCTCAGAAATGAACCAGGCAGAGATGACAAGGAGGAGGAGGCAGAGGAGCCCATTTTAGCAGAGCAAACCCAGAGATTCTGTATGTTTCCCATTCGGTATCAGCAACTTTGGGAGATGTACAAGAAGGCTATGGCTAGTTTCTGGACTGGTACATGTTCATTTACTGAAAACAAAGATGAAAGATTCTTTCTTTCATGTCAATTTTGTTGCTTTCTTGTTTGTGTGTGCGGGTTTTGAAGTGGGTATCTGTTTGTTTTCTTGAATTTGATTGGTATTTGTTTGAAGCTGGGTTTTGGATTTCTGTATGGGGTTGGAATTCAGAGGGTATATGTACAATGGTGGTGTGTTTCACTTGAATTTATTGAAATACAGAAGAAATTAAGTGGACAGAAGAAATTAAGTGGGATTCATTGATGCATGATTTAATTTATTTGTTTATTTAATCTTTGTCTGTTTATTTTTATTTATTTGGTTTCAAAATTCAGTTGGTTTTGCGGTTATGTGACTTAGTGCTTGGAAGATATGGTTACTCTCTGATTATGAAAGCAGTTTCTTCCTTTTCTTCAACGAGGCCCGTAACATTACTTTAGATTATAGCATCTGGTTTTGTCTCTCAGTAGATCTTCTGATTTGGGAAATGAATTCTTTAGTCTTTTCCTTTGTCTTAAAATCGGTATACGTGATATGTTTACAGAACAATACAAGGGAAGGGAATGAACTCAACCAAATGGAATATGATGCTTTGAGCAAAAACCCATTTGGGGTTGCAAAATTAACTGCAATATGATATGTGTGCTGTCAGTGAATGATGTGCACATCTATTTCTTTGACAAATTAAATCCTCATGATTCTAGGTGTACAGAGAAACAATAACGCTACTCAATTTTGAAACCCTGGTTTGTGTCTGTGGTAAATAGCACTAGCAAGGCAATAACGATGACAGAATATATGTGCTCTTGGACTCCGGATAGGCAGATCTGGTCTTTAGGGTCTGTGGATGTATTATAAGTTGGAATCTGTGCATAAGCCACAAGGCTTATATTCCAGTCAGGTCTTTGTTCTTTTTATTGGAGGAACCTGCAAGTCACTGTTCATTGTGTTCTGCGTACGCAGTTATTCTAATGACATGTCAATTGGCTTACAGCTGAGGAGGTTGATCTCTCCCAGGATGTACAGCAGTGGGAGGCTCTGACTGACTCTGAGAAACACTTTATAAGCCATGTCCTGGCATTTTTTGCCGCATCAGATGGGATTGTTTTGGAGAATTTGGCTGCAAGATTTCTAAATGATGTTCAAATTCCAGAGGTGCTTTGTTTGCTATGCTGTTCCATTTTTGGTTGCGTTGTCGTCTTTCTTCGTCTCCCTCTCCCTATTTTACTGCAGTAACTGCTTATACTTAATTAGACTTTTATCTAACTTTTTTCTCCTCTTAATTGACTAACTAACATCAAGGTTTCTCATTCTTCACAGGCTCGGGCATTCTATGGATTTCAGCTTGCAATGGAGAATATTCATTCTGGTAAAGCTTTAAATCTGTGGTATCCTCCTTTTATAATACTTGGGACCACCTGTCTAAGTATTTTATTTTTGTTCTTGGGGAAAATTATCTACCATCAGAGATGTACAGCTTGCTTTTAGAGACATACATCAAGGATCCTAAAGAGAAACACAGATTGTTCAATGCAATTGAAAACATTCCTTGTGTCTCTAGGAAGGCCAAGTGGGCTGTACATTGGATAAACAGGTACTTTTGTTAAGTAGTCTTCTGTAATCCTAGTGTAGCAAAGAAGCATGCCTTTGGGTTTTTATTGCTTCACATTTGTTAAATGACTCATTTGTGCATGATATGAGCAATCATGTACAGTAGTCGATTAACTCTAATTTGTAAAAGTCATGTTTTTGACATGTTAGCATAAAATCCTTTCATACTTCTAAAACTTGATACTGAAATTTTCCCTTAATAGAGAATGGTTTGTTTTACTTGAGTTGTGTAGGAGGGTCTTTTATGTCAAACTCTCAAATATGACATGTTAGTAGCTTGAACGTCCTCTATTGGGGTTTATATTGGGAATTTATGCAGGACAGACAAAATTTAGTTACTTGTTGAAAATGTCTTGTTTAAGCAGAAATTTGTGTGCGTAGATGGGGAAACCAGACAACATATATGTCTAATTGGGTATAAACATGTGTTGTTTAGTATCAAACAAAGTAAGAGTTCCTTCGGCATTCTATATTGTGAACACATGTTCTTATCACATTAAACTTTAAACTTAGTATGCGATGCTGCAGTCTGTAAATTTAAAAGCTGTCCTAGCCCTCTCATTGCTGTCATCAAGTTTCTTTTTTGTTCATACTTCTCTGTTTGGTTAGAAGAAATATAACTATTGCTTTAAAAGAATTAACTATTATTGTGTGCAGTTCAAATTCGTTTGCAGAGAGACTTGTTGCTTTCGCATGTGTTGAAGGAATCTTCTTCTCTGGAAGGTAGTTTTTCTTCTTTAATAAATAATGGCTCACGCTTTCTTTTGCTTTCAGAAAAACTTGTTATTGATGTGCTTGTGTTTATGTGTTCAGCCTCTGTTAAGAGTGTTTTATGACCTCTTATTTTGTTTTCTTCATCTTCTGATGTTGTTTATGTTCATTTGTGGTTCTCATTTATCAGCTTCTGTGCCATATTCTGGCTTAAAAAGAGGGGACTAATGCCAGGTTTGACATTCTCAAATGAGCTTATTTCTAGAGATGAGGGCCTCCACTGTGATTTTGCTTGCCTTCTGTACAGGTACTCTTTTTTTATGGTTCTCGAATTATGTGTTCTCCATGTGAGGCTAGGCCAACATGATAGTTATAAGGTGCAGTATAAAATAATTGGACAGGAACAAATTTGAAATCTTCTATATAAAAAAATAGTAAAATCTGTCTGTTGTTGTTGCTTACAGTTTGTTACAGAAGCAACTTAATCCGGAAAAAGTTCATGGAATTATACATGAAGCTGTCGAAATTGAGACCGAGTTTGTTTGTGATGCCCTCCCATGTGCATTGATTGGCATGAACTCAGCTCTCATGAGCCAGTACATAAAATTTGTTGCCGATCGACTCTTGGTCTCTCTCTCTCTCTCTCTCTCTCTCACACACACACACACACACACACACACTTCAAGGGAAATAGTGGGGGAGTTGCAGTGTACTCTTTATTTTATATAATTTTATTGTTAGATGTCAGTACCAATATAATAGCTCTCCCATCCAGGTTGCATTAGGTTATGAGAAGAAGTACAATGTGGAAAATCCTTTTGATTGGATGGAGTTCATTTCTTTACAGTAAGTATTTGTGTGACTCTGGTAACTGTTTCATTTTTTATTATAGGAACATGTTCATTGATTATTTGCAAGTGAGCATGAGTATTACTGGATTTGTGAGGGTTTATTTATTTAGGTGCTGCTAATGACTGGACTTGGGTTTACTAGTGTCTAACAAGGCACTGTCTCCCCTTCACACAGAGTCAGAACCACAAATGGTTTTGAAATCTTAAATATTCTTGTCTGGTTATGCAGAGGGAAGACAAATTTCTTTGAGAAAAGGGTGGGGGACTATCAAAAAGCATCTGTCATGTCGAGCCTCCAAGATGGTGGAAAGAATTTCGTCTTCAACATGGATGAGGACTTCTAAGTCATCCAATTTTTGCTGCAGCTTCCCCTAGAAATGTAGCGATTGCTCGTATTCTAATCAAAATTTTGTTACTAGTCTTAGTCTGTTACCAACTTGCCAAAAAGACAACTAGCTTCAGATCTACTGCTATTCATTTCCTTGTTACCTATAGTGACTCATCATCAACAAAGAATTGGATATATATAATTTATGCTTTATTGTCATAATGTGGAGCTGTGGAAAATATCTATATAGCATCATTGTGTATGAAAATGGTGCTTTTGTGTGCTGTGATTATTAGCATTATTGAGTATGGATGCAGAGTTCTAAATCATGCGGATAGTAGGTTGTCTGCTCATGCCTGCCGCCTTGCCGAGTGCAATATTCACACTTGGTATTACTGTAGGTACTTTTTCTTGTAAGGAATATATTGTTGCCTGTCCAAAAGCATATTTCCTCTTTTATTTTTCAGTATTGTTCATCTGAAAGTGGGCGTGCTCCGGAGTTTTAATTCGCTTAATGAATGAGCACACCACAAACAGTGTCCGATCTAATAGTTCACATCTCCAGAGTTTCAATTCTTGCTGGAGTAGGTTTATATCATCTGGGACCAATTGAGAACTTCCTACTTCTCACCACTAGGGGTAGGATGTACCATTCCTCATTGGAAATTTGGAATGATCAACTAGTGTCTGTCACTGTACTACCAAGGCACTCACTTTGAAGCACATTGAACACCTAAAACAACTTGCTCTATAGGGCAGGGCAGCCCTTATAATAGAAAGCTTTTCTGTCTCTTTGTTTAATGTCTGCTTCCTGGTTGAGGTAGCTAGGACACTGGGTTCGGTACTAAAAGCTATTGGGATATTCCGGACTCCCACCCCATGCCTCACAAAAAATTAAAGAAGTTAAAAAAAAAAAAAAATTTACCCAGCTTCTGATTGTATTGTTTGGTACCATGGATCATTTAGGTACCCCATCAGCATTCATGCACCAAATTAGGTTTTTTTTTTTTTGAAAGGATGCACCAAATTAGGTTAGAAGATGATGTTTCTTCATTTTAAAAAGGGTTTCTTTTGCAGCCCATTTGCTCAGCTTCAATTATGTTAACTTGGCTTGAAAGCCTTCATTTGTTTTGGGTGGTTGAGCAACCTCTTTGAGAGTCACACCTGGAGCAATATTTGAGGTCTTGAGGAGAATTATAATTGCTTTCTCTGTTGGATTCCAAAACAAAGGTCATTAGGTTTAGGAATCAGTATCATGATGTTTTATTACAACTTAAAATATCCATAGATTTGTTAATTATTATCCCAATATTCCTATCCCACTACCAACTTCAAATCAGATTATAACAACTTTGGACCTCCCATGATGCGGTTACAGAGATGACTAAACCATTTTACCAACCTACTTTCGGAGAGGTCATATCTCTATCCTAATGCAATCTCATTGATTGGATCATAAACTTTTGTAATCATAGCTCAACAACTTTATATGACTAATATCAATACAAATGAAAATTATCATAATTATTCTCAATTATCGACTGTTGCCAACTTTAAACACTCATGATAGATTCTCTTCCATTCCAAATTTCTTTCATCATAACTTTGCACTCAATCGGTCTTCATCTTATAAATGGTAACTCTCTAGAGTAAACTGTTTTGATGATTTTTAGAGGCTAAAGTTACGCAATAAAGATGAACATTGAGTCACCGTGATTGATCCGTCACCTAGATTGTCTAATTTGTCCATCATTTTTTCTTTTTTTTTTTGGTCGAAGGGATGAATCAATAAGAAGACATAAAGGCCACAACAACAGTACAAGGGACACAGCAGACGGCATGATTCACACAGTCAATTGCCAAAACAAGCCTAATTTGTCTATCCTATAGTAAAACAAGTTTTTTTGTTTTTGTTTTTTTTGTTTTTGTTTTTTTCTTCGCTTGCTAGTTGGTTGTTGATGACAGTTGATCCAATTATCAAAAAGTAAACAATAACGTCCCTATGTTCATGAAGATAGCCGTAATATATAATCAATATTAATTGTGTAAAGATTTTGGTTGAGACTAACTAACTAATTAAGGACTAGGATAGATGACAGGGGCACGAGCGCTCTTACCTACTCATAGATGCATCCTCTACTGTCCACCGTAACTAGGATTGTGACAGGAAAGCAAGAGCTTCCCAGACTTTTCCATGAATGGAAAAGTGGGGGAAGGGAAGGACCAACTTAACCTTCCCATACCTATAGCCTAAGCAGTAGCACAATCTCTATGTGACAATGCTAATTATGAGCTATGGTCACTTTTTGGTGGATCAACTCTATATTCTCTAGTGGGGATGATCACTCTTCTGGCCTTTTCTCCCACCAACCCTAACCACTATGGTTGTTCTACTACTCTATCCATGAAATGAGTTGATAAGGAATCTCCTGGTGCAAGACATTGTGGATTGGTGATCATTAGTGGACCAGATATGGCCTTGGCCAGTGAAATTACATTTTTGCTCTAAGCAATTTGGCTTGGATCCATTGAGATCTGTTTATACCTACCTTGGGTGGGACATGAGTTTGGCTCTAAGTCTTTAACATTAACAAAGTACCAATCAATCTTAAGGAGAATGTTAAAATGTCAATTTAAGCCTCATTCTAGATGATGAAATCAATTAACCCAGGGCCAAAATGATAAATGGAGATGCTAATGAGAATCTGATTAGAATAGGAAAAACCAAAACTGTTCATTGTTCCCACATGGCACACATGCTATAATCTATATGCATGAAAGAAAAACACATAAACCCAGTTTTATCCCTCACCCAGTTTGACTTTCCCAATTTCTGACCATTTATATGCCAAGTTTTCACAACCCAAAAACAAAGAAACAAACAAAACCTCCCTCTTCTCCTCTCCCTCACAGTAACTACTTTTGTGCTCTCTCTCTCTCTCTCTCACCACCACCACCACCAACCTCAGAAACTA
This sequence comes from Rosa lucieae, assembly GCA_024704745.1. Lineage (NCBI taxonomy): Eukaryota > Viridiplantae > Streptophyta > Magnoliopsida > Rosales > Rosaceae > Rosa > Rosa lucieae. The sequence goes on along the minus strand of CM045495.1, from coordinate 40,629,628 downwards.
AACTGGCTAAAAAATGGAGGTGTCTGGTATCTGGGATAGTGTGGTGGAGTTAACCAAAGTGGCCCAACAAAAGGGTAGTGATCCTCTGGTTTGGGTAATACAGTTGTCCTCCAACTTGGGATCAAGGGGAGTGTCTATGCCCTCAGTGGAGCTAGCCAATGTATTGGTTTCCCACATTTGCTGGGAAAATAATGTGCCCATTATGTGGAAGTTTCTGGAGAAGGCCTTGATGTTAAATATTGTGCCTCCAATGCTTGTTCTTGCTCTTCTTTCAAAAAGGTTTGTGCTTTTGATTTCAATATTTGTGCTGGAAGATTCTGGCTTCTGGGTTTTGGTGTTTTTGGTGGGTTGAGGTGGTGAATTTGTTTAAAGATGTCTTCTTTTTTTTACATCCCACACCAACTGTTTGATTGATTTGTCTTTTTGTTTCAATGGGTCTTTAGTGTTTGTGTTTGATGATTCTTCAGAGCTGTGGTTTCTGTTCCTTGTTGGTTTCTTGGAAACTGAATGAAATGAAACTGATAGCAGAATTTCAATCATGCTGTGTTGTTATTTTCGACGAGGAAGAAATTTTGGCCAAACTGGGGCCTTTTTGTTATGTTATGCTCAGTGGACTAGTGGAGTGAATGTCCTATAAATGCAGTTTCTAATTTCTTTCAACTATAAATTTTCTGACTTTTCTTGCCTATCCTCCACATTTTCAAATGATGTGTTGAGTACTGGGTTGACATGTTTTTCATTGTTCTCTGTCCAGATGAGGACCAATTCAGAATGATTTGATGTTTTATTCAATTTCTTTTAGTGTATACAAACCCTCATCATTTGGTTGATTGAAAGTTCATAGTGTATCTTATAGCTGTTTTTAGGCTTTAACTTGTGGAGTATTGCTTGTTCCAAAATCCCTTTGCATTGTAGGAAATTGGTAAACTGATTTGCCATATCTTTGACATGAATAGAGCTCTCTCATACCATAGTAGTTACTGGTCTTACTTTTATGGCGAATGGTTATATGAAAATTGTTCACCTTTCTTTCGACAGGGTCATTCCAAGTCGATGTTCCCAGCCAGTGGCTTATAGACTTTACATGGAACTCCTTAAGAGACACATTTTTACCCTTAAGTCTCAGATAAATGGGCCAAATTATCAAATGTAAGTTCTGATTTTGGTAAAGAAATGATTTAGCTGACATTTACCGACAGTAGCAATAACAGTTATCTTGTATCTCGAATTTGAAATCTTTATTCTTCATGCAGGATCATGAAATCAATAGATTCTGTTCTTCATCTTTCTGGAATATTTGGTCTTCCAGTGAGTGAACCTGGAGTTCTTGTGGTCGAGTTTTTATTTGCAATTGTGTGGCAATTGCTTGATGCATCATTAGACGATGAAGGATTGTTGAACCGAACCCTGGAAAAGAAGTCCAGATGGGAAATTGAACATCAAGAAATGGAGATAGACTACCATGGTAGTTATTATGAGAAGAGGAGGGAATACAATGAGATAATGCAGGATGCAAATACTGTCATGGCTATTGAGATAATTGGGCAATTCCTTCAAAGTAAAGTAACATCAAGAATTCTTTACCTGGCTCGCCGACACTTGTATGTATCTGTTCCCCCTAATGATTGCTTATCGAACTTTGTCCATTCATCTTAGATTGGATGTTTGGATTAGTTTAATTTGATTTTTCAAGCGTTGATGGGATTTTGTACTATTCAAATTATTTTAAATACTCTAAGACAATGCTGACATGTACATGAACTAATGTTTTTTTGCTTTCCACAGATTTTGTTCTTTTTAGTTTGAGTGAGTAGAATAGATTGGGTTTTTACATTTGATCCCATTTTTCAGCAAGTCCTTGATACTTCTGAAACTGTGCAAGATATGCTTAACATGTTGCCCCACTTTTCCAGGCCTGCACATTGGACAAGTTTTATTCAGCGGTTACAGTTGCTTGCATCAAACTCATTAGCAATAAGAAATTCAAAAACTCTTACTCCAGAGGCTCTTATGCTGTTGACTTCAAGCAGTCACTACGTATTGTCTCGAGAATACAAAACAAGTTCTTTGCAAAAGTTTCATGCAGTTATGGCTACTGGTTCTCTGGTTTCTTCTGGTCTGTGCAATGGGGCTAGTCGTTCTGCTTTGTGGCTTCCTCTTGATCTTGTATTAGAAGATGCAATGGATGGTTATCAAGTTGACGCTACGAGTGCTGTTGAAAATATTACTGGTAAACACAGTTTTTTTTAATCCTTGTGCTCAAAATAGTATTTCAAATTACAATTGAATTTGAATTTGAAAAAAAAAAAAAAAAAACCATTGTCTGTGAGAATAAGAGGTTTCATTTTGTAGGTCTGATTAATACCCTTCAAGCAATAAATGGCACAAGTTGGCATGACACCTTTTTAGGTCTTTGGATAGCAGCTCTCCGCCTTGTACAAAGGGTTTGTATTTGCTTTGAATGGATTTAACAATCATCCTCTTCTTTCTTGATGGTCAATATCAGGAACAAAAATCTTAGTCATGGTTTCTTATGTTATTTAGGAAAGGGACCCAATAGAGGGCCCTGTGCCTCGCCTAGACACTCGCTTATGCATGCTGTTGTGTATCACAACACTTGTGGTGGCTAATCTGATTGAGGAGGAAACTTTACCAACCAATGAAGTAGAATGTGGTTCCATCAACAGCTGGAAAGAAAAAGAGCTTCCAGGAAACCGCCGCCATGATTTAGTCTCCAGCTTACAGGTGTTGGGTGATTATCAGGGTTTGCTGACTCCTCCTCAATCTGTTGTTTCTGCTGCCAATCAGGCTGCTGCAAAAGCGATGCTGATTCTTTCAGGTGTCAGTATTGGGAGTGCATACTTTGAGTGCATCAGTATGAAGGAAATGCCCATCAACTTTTGTGAGTAAAATATCTAGCTCTCATTTATACACAGCTACAAGTTTGATGTTGTATTTTATTATGTGCAGTCTGTATATCTGTTTGGAGTTCTTATCTTAGGTTATGCGCTTGTTTACAGCTGGAAACATGCGCCATTTGATAGTTGAGGCCTGCATTGCTAGAAATCTACTGGACACATCTGCATATTCCTGGCCAGGTTATGTCAATGGACGTATAAACCAGTTACCTCATGGTGTGCCAACTCAAGTGCCTGGCTGGTCAACATTTATGCTGGTGGCTACCCTTACTCCAGTCGTGGTTAATGCTTTGGTTTCAACTCCTGCTTCAAGGTATATGAGCTCTTAACACATAGAATTTGTTATAACTTTGATAGTTTAGCCAGTTCATTTCCACAAATTTTAGAGTTCTATCATAGTGAATCATTTCTGAAAAGGTTATGGTCTCTGCTGCTTCTCTGGCTTTAAGCTATTGTTCCTATATTACCTCTGTCAAATATAAATGCATAGGGAGTTTTGTATTTTTATGGTATATGTTTGAATCCTTAAAGCATATTACCACTTTACTGAAGGGCCAATCAATTAGTAATTTCTCGACTTGTTAGCCAATTGTGGATAATGCATTATTATGATGGATACAACTTTAAGAATTTAAACAATGTGGCCTACAAATGCTTGTATCTTTTGTCACTAGCACTATGAATCATAATCTATGGTGGTTCTGGTGTATAAAAGATTAAAGGGTAGCTTTGCAGGCACATATGACTTTAGATTACCTTTTTAACTTCTTTGCCTATGGCCTGGTCTTCAGTTACTCCTTTTTCTTTCCTGAAGCCAGGTATATCAGATGCTCTTTTTTGTAAATTTTCCCAAAGGTAAAGCTACTGAATTTAAGCTCATGGATTTGATGGAAGCTTAGCAGAAATCGAGAAAGTATTTGCGATTGCAATCAATGGATCAGACGATGAGAAGATATCTGCTGCTACCATTTTATGTGGGGCCTCACTGCTTAGGGGTTGGAATATACAGGTGAAGAAAATGATTAACAACTTGTATTCCTTTTCTACAATAATACAAGGCAGTAGCTTTGTTGCATTTCTTGTTGTTTTGATCATAATGCCCTTGCCATGCTTTCTGAATCAATTACTCTCTGATTAATTTATGGTTCACATTTTATGCAGGAGCATACTGCTCATTTTATCATTCAATTATTGTCTCCTCCGGTTCCTGCTGATTATTCTGGGAGTGATAGCCATTTGATAGGTTATGCTCCAATGCTGAACGTCCTCATTGTTGGAATAGCATCTGTTGACTGCGTTCAGATTTTCTCTTTACATGGCTTGGTATGTTTAACTTTCCCTTAACCAAAAGTGAAGGATAAGAAATAAGGTTGTTAGGACTTCTTATATCTACAGTTAGTGATTGAGCACCCATTATTGTAGTTAATTCACTTTAAACATAGAGTGCTAGTAAATCGTCTGTCTCAAATATCAATTTGGCTTTTGATTGGATTTTCCTTTTGGATTTAGATCAGTAATTTCATTAAGGAAAGGGGAAAGCTAAGAAAATTTGAAGTGTAAATGTAGTATAACACATGATGTTGTAGATTTTAATCAATGCTCTCTGGTAGCAAGGAACCCTGTAGCAGGCCTAGTAATTCAAGCACAAATATTTTTTTTTTTGTCTCTTCCAGCTCTGCTTCTTAGCTGCCAACATCAGGAAAGTTGAAGCAGGCTGGTCGGATAGAGGTCAAATAGATAGGGAAAAGATCCCTGCATTTAGTGGTCTAATCAGTGTCATTTTGACTATTGATCTCAATTGAATTGAATTCAATTTGGGCTGTGTATGACCTGGGATAACTTTTGATCATGTATTTTCCTTTTTTGGAAATAAACCATTTTTGTTGATCACAAAGAATGATACATTAAAAATGGACAACATGTTCACAACTGCAAAACAACAGGAAAAACCAGAAAGCTGCATCAAAGGTAGGTTGCCTAAAGAACAAACGACCCTATTCAATCAAAACCTTAAACTACAGCTGCCTTAATCTGGCAGAATTGAAGAAAGACTGTAGTTTATAACGCAACAGAAACAGATGCCCATAAAGCTAACTAAAACCTTACTCTATCTCAAAGCTTCTTCACCCCTGCACCTCTGCAAGCTGCTTAAGTATTTTAAGCGGAAGAGGTTGCAAACACTCCCCTCTCATCATAATGAGAAGCCTTTTTCGTTAATTATCTCTGTTTTTTGGTCTGGGAAGGTTGGATTTTCATGGTGACCTTCATCTCAGATTTAAACTAATGTAATTTAGTTTCCTTAATTTCTTATCAGGTCCCACAACTTGCATGTTCGTTGATGCCAATTTGTGAGGTGTTTGGTTCATGTGTTCCCAATTTCTCTTGGACTCTAGCAACAGGAGAAGAAATCTCTGCCCATGCTGTGTTTTCAAATGCATTCACTCTCCTTCTGAAGCTCTGGAGGTTTAATCATCCTCCTCTTGAGCATGGGGTAGGAGATGTACCCACAGTTGCATCCCGACTAACACCTGAGTACCTCCTGTCAGTAAGAAACTCTTACCTGGTATCTTCTGTAACTGCTCACCAGGATCGAAATAAAAGGAGATTGTCTGCTGTTGCAACTTCATCATATCCAGAACCTGTATTTGTAGACTCTTTTCCAAAACTAAAAGTTTGGTATCGGCAGCATCAAGCATGTATAGCCTCAACACTCTCTGGTCTTGTGCATGGAACCCCTGTCCATCAGATTGTTGATGAGCTTCTTAACATGATGTTCAAAAAGATCAGTAGAGGAAACCAGTCTGGAACTTCTGTGAATTCTCCAAGTGGTAGTTCTTCTGGACCTGGAAACGAAGACAACTCTCTAAGACCTAAATTACCTGCTTGGGATATCCTAGAAGCTGTTCCCTTTGTGGTTGATGCTGCTCTAACAGCCTGTGCTCATGGAAGACTTTCTCCTCGTGAGCTGGCTACAGGTTAGCCTTGTGTTATTTTCTTGGGGTTGCTGAATTGTGTGTGTGTGTGTGTATATATATATAGCCACATCTAAGGGATATGTGAAATAGTTTCTAAGTGGTGATTTTTCATAAACTTAATCCTGAAAGAATGATCCAGTTAATATTGGCCACAACCTTGTCAATCAATTTTATGCAACAGGTTATTTAACATTTACTCAAGTTGTCTTCATTTAATCTGTAAATATACAAGAACTGAAATTGTATACTAGTTGTGGCATTCAGTTTTAAGAGAAAGAAAAAATCATTACAAACTTATACCTCCATTATTAAATGAAGAGTTTTCACTATTTCAGGGCTTAAAGATTTAGCTGATTTTCTTCCTGCATGTTTGGCGACCATTGTGAGCTACTTTTCTGCTGAAGTAACTCGAGGAATTTGGAAACCAGTTTTTATGAATGGAACTGACTGGCCCAGTCCGGCTGTGAATCTATCCTATGTTGAGGAACAGATCAAGAAAATCCTAGCTGCTACTGGTGTTGATATCCCTAGCCTTGCTGCAGGTATTATCATTATTATAATTTTATTTTTTGAAGCACTTTCAGTCTTAATTACAACCACAATAAAAATCTATCTTCCCTTGAATATTTGACTGAGTCTTGACTTCTACAGGGACAAGCTCTCCAGCTACACTTCCACTACCTCTAGCTGCCTTTGTAAGTGTTACCATTACATACAAGATCGACAGAGCATCAGAACGTTTCCTCAGTTTGGCTGGCCCCACCTTGGAGTCCCTTGCAGCTGGTTGTCCATGGCCTTGTATGCCAATTGTGGCATCTCTGTGGACTCAAAAGGCGAAGCGGTGGAGTGACTTCCTTGTCTTCTCTGCATCTCGAACCGTTTTCCTGCAGAACAGCCAGTCAGTGGTTCAGCTTCTTAAAAGCTGCTTTACTGCGACACTTGGCCTGGATGCCACTCCAACCTCAAGCAATGGTGGTGTGGGAGCACTTCTTGGCCATGGATTCGGATCCCATTTCTGTGGTGAAATTTCACCTGTTGCACCAGGAATTCTTTATCTACGTGTGTACCGGTCAATAGCAGATATTGTCTTCATGACCGAAGAGATTGTTACCATCTTGATGCATTCTGTAAGAGAGATAGCATGTAGTGTGCTTCCCAAGTCAAAGACCACAAATGGAATGAGATATGGACAGGTTTCACTTGCTACAGCAATGACTCAGGTGAAACTAGCAGCTTCACTTGGGGCGTCTTTAGTATGGTTAACAGGAGGCTTGTGTCTGGTTCAGTCATTGATCAAAGAAACTTTGCCTTCTTGGTTTATATCTATGCACTGGTCTGAGCAGAAACAAGGGTCAGAAGGAATGGTAGCCATGCTTGGGGGCTATGCACTTGCGTACTTTGCAGTGCTCTGTGGAGCCTTTGCTTGGGGAGTTGATTCATCATCAGCAGCATCAAAACGGCGGCCTAAAATCCTTGGCACCCACATGGAATTTCTTGCAAGTGCACTTGATGGGAAGATATCACTTGGTTGTGATTCGGCAACGTGGCGTGCCTACGTGTCTGGTTTCGTAACTCTAATGGTAGGCTGCACACCAAATTGGATGCTAGAAATGGATGTACAAGTATTGAAGAGACTGAGTAATGGTCTAAGGAAATGGAATGAGGAAGAACTTGCTATAGCCTTGTTGGAGATTGGTGGAGTTGGTACAATGGGTGCAGCTGCCGAACTCATAGTCGAAAATGAGATGTAAATTCCCTTCCCTCAACCCCGATTTTCAATTTGTTTTTCAGGCGGCAGATGTATATGTTAAATCTGGTGTAAATTAGTCTCATTGCCAGAAGTAACTTATTTTTGTAGTGAAAGGTTCAGAGTTGCTATGTCCACTAGAAAATCACATCCATTGTTATAAGCACATGAACCAAAGGTCAAAAAGTGCAATCTAACAAAATTTTAGCTCTTTGCCAAAAATGTAATAATAATCCATTAGTTTAATCTCAACAAGATTGTACACAGGTGGCAATCTTACACCGTCTTGACTTTCTCCATGTTTGACCGATCATACCCCTAAGTTTTAGCACCTAAAACACATACATGCACAGAACGCAAAGTTGCAGAGTCCTAGTCTGCATTGCTCAGTTTCTCAGAATCACTCTCACGCCAATGTGACTGAGAAATGGCTTTTTCCGAGCAAAGCAGCCTCTGGGATAATGTCATACAGGAAACCAAGGAAGCTCAAGAAAAGGGTAGTGATCCTTTGCTCTGGTCAGTGCAAGTCTCGTCGATTTTGAGCTCGGCAGGGGTGTCCCTGCCCTCAACAGAGCTCGCCAATGTGATGGTCTCATACATTTGTTGGGAAAACAATGTGCCCATTTTGTGGAAGTTTCTCGAAAAGGCCATGGTATACAACATGGTGCCCTCTATGCTTGTTCTTGCACTGCTTTCATCCAGGTCTTTGTTTCCATTTTCAATTCGCGTTTTGTTGGATGAATATGGTTGCATTTTCATGGGGCATAAACACGCATGGATTGGTTTTACAGGGTTATTCCAAGTCGACGATTCCAGCCTGCGGCTTATAGACTTTACATGGAGCTCCTAAAGAGACATGCTTTCTCACTCAGATCTCAGATAAATTGGCCTAATTATCAAATGTGAGTTTCTGGGGTTTTTCATGTGTCTAATTGGGGTTATTTCTTTTGCATTGTTTGACCTATCTTTTTTATACAGGGTTATGAAATCAATAGATGATATCCTTGATTTGTCCCAGACTTTTGGTCTTCAAACTAGTGATGCTGGGACTATTGTCGTTGGGTTCATCTTCTCAACTGTGTGGCAGTTGATTGATGCATCATTAGATGATGAGGGGTTGCTGGAACATGATGACCCAGAAAAGAAGTCTAGATGGGTAATTAAACCCCAAGAAATGGAGATAGACGGTTACGAGAAGGGGAATGAACACTATGAGAGATTGCAGAATCAGAATACTGTGATGGCTATTGAGTTAATCACACAGTTTCTGCAAAACAAGTTGACTTCCAAGATTCTGTACTTGGCAAAACAAAACATGTACACATCCTTATTCAAACTTTATGGATTGTGTGGTTATTGTGTCATATCGTAGAAGTGAAAGAACATGAGGCTATGAGAATATGAGACACCTTCGATATTCTGTTTGCTTGAAATTAAATTCACTGCCATTGTGTCAGGCCTACACACTGGGAGGGTTTTATAAAGCAATTACAGCTGCTCGCAGAAGATTCATCAGCATTGAAACATGCCAAAGTTACTAGTCCTGACACACTTCTGCAGCTGGCTTCTGATATTTGCACAGACTCAACTAAATGCAAACTACGTTCACGTTCAGTGCAAAAGTGCCATGAGATTAGGGATTCTTCTGTTGGACTATGCCATGGAACTGGTCGCTCTACCATATGGCTTCCACTTGATCTGGTACTAGAAGATGCCTTGACTCTTACAAGGGTCATTAATGCAACAAGTCTAATTGATATTCTCACAGGTAAAGCTGTTATTATATCAGATTAATCGTTATATACCAATTATTCACAACGTATATGTACAGAAATAAAAGTTTGTTTCTCCTCAGGTTTGATCAAGATTCTTCGAGCCATAAATTGTGCCACTTGGCATGACACCTTTTTGTACCTATGGATTGCAGCACTTCGTCTTGTCCAAAGGGTTAGAGAGTCTTATTGTTTGACCGTGATATTCTTTGCTTCAACACATATATATATATTTTTTTGTTGTTGTTAAGTTGATAGTCAGCAAGGAAATAAATGCTTTGGTTGGTTGAGTTCTTGGTACAATGAGCTATACTCAATTACTGTCAAAATTGTTTTAACTCTGACTGAATGAAGTATCGCTTCCTCGTTGATCTCTTACAATATCATTTTAAGAAATCTAGCTCATTGCCTTTTGTTTTCTATTCCATTAACCTGTTTAGGAGAGGAATCCTATCGATTCACCTGTGCCTCATCATGATTCGCGCATTAGCATGTTGCTGTCTATCACTACACTCGTGGTTGCCAGTCTTATTGATGAAGATGAAAGTGCAAAAGTAGACAAGACAGATTATAGTTTTGCCAATCAACAGGAGAAACAAAAGGGTACAGGGAAGTCCCACCACGATTTAGTCTCCAGCTTACAAATGCTGGGAAACTTTATAGGACTGCTGGCTCCCCCTCGTTCTGCAGTTTCTGCAGCAAATCGCGCTGCTGCAAAAGCAATGTTCTTTATTTCAGGGACTTGTGTTGAAAGTGCGTACTTGGATTGCATCAGTATGGGCGATGTATCTGTAGACTACTGTAAGTGAAACTAGTTATATGTTTAAGTTAAGCTTTCAGTTACAGAAGTTTAAAATTGGCACTCACAATAATCACATGTGATTCTATCCTAAACATTGTTCCATCTCCTTGTTTCAGTAGGAAACATGCGTCATCTGATTGTTGAGGCTTGTATAGCAAGAAACCTACTAGACACATCAGCATATTTCTGGCCAGGCTATGTTAAAGGATGCATCAATGAATTACCTTCTAATGTACCTTCAAAAGTGCCTTGTTGGTCATCATTAATGCAGGGGGCACCGCTTACACCAGTAATGACCAAGGCATTGATTTCAACTCCTGCATCAAGGTACACTATAACTTATTCCTCATAGGTTATATTAATTAAAATCATACATTTTTCTGTTCTAATTTCTAAAACACACTTACAAGCTTCTATGTATTTTTCTGACTTGATGACATTATGTAAGCTATTGAATGTAAGCTCATTGTTTGGGTGGAAGCTTAGCAGAGCTCGAGAAGATATTTGAGATAGCTGTCAGTGGATCAGATTATGAAAAGATATCAGCAGCTACCATCCTTTGTGGAGCCTCCCTCACTCAAGGTTGGAATGTACAGGTAATCAGTCTTATTGCGTTTGGTAATAGTTGGTAACTTTAGAATTCTATCTTTCTAGTCATTCTGATTAAGTTGAGCTCTGAATCTCATGTAGGAACACACTGCTCATTTTATTATTAGGTTGTTGTCTCCTCCATCTTCTACAAATCATTCTGAAGGTGGCAGCCATCTGATAGGTCATGCTTCAGTGCTAAATGCACTTCTTTCTGGGATCTCTACCATTGATAGTATCAAGATTTTTTTGCTACTTGGCATGGTACATGTCACTTTTATCTATTCCACTGTTGCTTTTCTTTCCGCAACTCTGCCATTTCCAAGTACCAGCGTGAACACTATTCATAGCATCAAAATATAATTCAATTGAAATTTCATTTTGTTTTGTACTGTCTTTGGCAGGTTCCTCAACTAGCATGTTCATTAATGGCAATCTGTGAGATTTTTGGGTCATGTGTACCCAGTAGTTCAGGCAGTCAGACAACAGAAAATGAGATTTCTGCTCATACTGTGTTTTCTAATGGATTTACTCTTTTTCTAAAACTGTGGAGGTTTGATCGTTGCTTTGGAGCTCGACCAGCAGATATACCAACAGTTGGATCCAACCGTACTCCTGAATACCTTCTACTAATACGAAACTCCCACCTTACTTCGTCTGGAGATGCCCCCAAGGATCGTAATAAAAGGAGATTGGCATCAGTTGCAAGCTCATCATCTGCACACCCCATCTACATTGATTCATTTCCAAAATTGAAAGCCTGGTACAATCAGCACAATGCATGCATATCTTCAACCCTCTCTGGAGTTGCCCGCGGAAATCCTCTTCCTCACCATGTTGATGAGCTTTTCAACTTTATGTTCAAAGAGAAGGAGCAAGGAAGACAGTCTTTAGATTCTAATAATTCTGGAAGTTGCAGTTCATTTAGAGAAGCAGATGAATCTATTTACTTAGGTAAACTGCCTGCTTGGGAGATTCTGGCAGCTGTTCACTATGTGGTTGATGCTGCTTTAACAGCTTGTGCCAATGGAAGACTCTCTCCCCGCAAATTGGCTATGGGTAAGTGTAGTACTGTCATCTGATTTCCCATAACTCAATGGAATGAACCCACTTGAAAGCAGTCATGAGAGTGTGTACCTGGGAAGTGAAAATATCAACAAAACTTCCTTTTTGTGAATTGATGTGCCAGCAAATTCTGAAAAAGAGTACTACTAAGCCTAACTGTTCTAATCTCTGTAGGGCTCAAAGTCTTGGTTGATTTTCTTCCTGCATCTTTGGGAACCATTGTGAGCTACTTGACAGCTGAAATAACCAGGGGTACTTGGAAACCAGCTTCAATGAATGGAACAGATTGGCCCAGCCCTGATGCAAATTTGTCATACGTAGAGGAAAAGATAAAGACAATTGTAGCTGCCACTGCTGTTGATGTCTCAAGCACTTCTTCAGGTCTCTACTCGATCATTGTTTTTTTATTTTTTTTCTGTACATTTTGTGAATAAGCATGATGAATAATGTCAAAAGTTTGTAAAACATTAGTTCATACATCGAGATACATACTTAAGTTGACAACTGAGGAGCATAAACTTATATTCCCATTTAAAGAAGATAATAAATCTAGAAATAGATTTAATATTCTTCTCATCAGTTGGTTCTAGAATCTATTTCGTCAATATATTATGACGAAGGGTTTGTCCTCACAGGAAGCTGTCAAGCTACACTGCCATTGCCCCTGGCTGCCTTATTGTGCCTGACTATAGCATATAAAACTGATAGAGATTCAATACGGTATCTGGATTTGCCTGCACGGGTATTGGCTTCCGTCTCAGCAGGTTGCCCGTGGCCTTGCATGCCAATTGTGTATTCACTGTGGAGCCAGAAAGCAAAGCGTTGGAGTGCATTCTTTGTGTTTTCTTCATCTCGTACTGTCTTCCTCCAAAACCAACAGGCTTTTGTCCAGCTTCTTAGAAGCTGCTTCACTGCCACACTTGGCCTGCATTCCAATCCTCTCTCACACAATGGTGGTATTGGAGCTCTTCTTGGCCATGGGATCGTATCTCATGCTCACGACAGTGTTTCTCCTGTTTCCCCTGGGATTCTTTACATGCATGTTTATCCACATTTATCTGACGTCTTCTTCTTGAACAAAGAGATTGTTTCCCTCTTGATAGAATGTGTAGGAGAGATAACAAGAAGCGGGTTTAATGTGGAGGAATGCAAGAAAATGAAGAGGATACAGGGACAGTTTCAACTGGCTTCAAACTTGACACGGGGTAAGCTTGTGGCTTCCCTTGCAGCATCTTTAGTATGGTCATCCGGAGGCTCAGGTCTGGTGCAGTCATTGTTCGAAGAGTTTTTACCATCGTGGTTTGTATCTGATCACAGCTCCAGTCAAGGAGAATCGCCACAAGTTGCATGGCTAAAAGGATATGTGGTTGCATATTTTGCATCCTTGTGCGGAGCTTTCGTTTGGGGTGTTGACTCATCATCATGGGGATCCAAGCGTCGTCGGAAGATCCTTGGATCCCACATGGAATTTATTGTAACTGTACTAAAGGGGCAGATAATACTTCGTTGTGATGAGATCACTTGGCGAGCTTATGTGTTGGGATTCATAAGCTTGATGGTGATTTGCATGCCAACTTTGGTGTTGGAGGTGGATGTGCATGTCTTGAAGATAATCAGTAAGAAGCTGAATGAGTGGAATGAGACGGAGCTTGCTATGGAATTGCTGGGGATTGGTGGTCTTGATTTCATGGGTGCAGCTGTAGAAATGATAATCGAATGCCAGCCATAATTTCTTGTGTTTAATTTGTTTACATTTATTTTTCTCTCTTGAAATTCAAATGAAATGTCCAATGACTTCAGAATAAATTGTATACTAGTCTTCATCTCAAGTTGACAAAAACTTTTGAGTTGCCTTCACCAATTGACAGCAATATAGAAGAACTGTACTTGCCCCATGAGATGGATCCAACGGTACCTGGGAGATCCCCCACACCGACTAGGAACAAGCACCTAGATCTCATCTCCTGATGTGAGAGCCAGTTTATCAATAAAACGATCTGCATTTTCAAAATCACCTGTGTATCGATCAATCAATCTATCTAGCCAATCACTCAAAATAGCAAGTTTTTCATCCATTGACAAGCTGATTCTACTTTATTTGGAAAATATCACATATTAAAAATAGGAAAAATTTTCTATGCAGCGGCAGTGCAAGTAACCCAACACCTATTAGGTTATCTAAGCATTTAATATTAATACTCGACCCTCTTTTTCTACAATATGTGAATTCGTAATGAAAATTATGAAAGAATTGTTGCTATATGTAGTGGTACACGTATGATGAAACTAATCTATGGTTCAATTTGAGCGTGGGATTACATCTTTTAATTTGAGCGTGGGATTATAAATAAAAGATGTATTTTGATAGGTTGGCCTGGGCTCGGGTCGGGTCGGTCCCAAATTTTGCTGGAACCGAGACCGAAGTAATTGGTCCGGGCCGGTTCGGTCTATTTGAAATGTGATAATCCAAAAAAGCCCGACCCGATAAACTTTTTTCCAGAACTTGGACTGCCTGCACATGCATATAAACCCTGTAAGTCTGTAACTGTGTTGATGCATTTTTTGGTACCTGCAATACAAATGGGGGCTTTTCTTGCATTATAGTACAATAATCACTCATCAAACTATCAAAGCTCAATACAACATAAGTTAAACTGTGAAACATTGATCACAGATCAATTCAAATACAATTATACAACAATCACATCATCACATTAACATTAACTGAAATTAAAGACAAAGGCTCAAATATTGAATCAGTGAATCAAGAAGCTGAACAAAATCACAAATGATGATCTAATGAACACAATTACACAAAGTCACAAATACATAAAAATAAATTAGTTACTACAGCAAACTGCATTGCAGTATTATAGTATCCACTGTCAAGAACAGCAATAGCTTATTCAATGCCTTAATGCCCTAATGAAATAATGGCTAATGCAAATTCCCAAACCACAAGTCTAGAGCATCAAATCATCATTGTCTACAACAGTCCAGAACACCAAAGTTTGACAATGAAAGAATAAAAATAAAATCAGGAAGTTGAACAAATGGACTAATGGAGGCTATTGCAGCTGGGTGCAGCTGCTCCACATGCTTTAAGTTTCAGGCTGCATTTAACAAATAGAAATGACAGACAAAAATTAAATTAATGTCAAGCCTTAAGCACATAACACACCTATTACTCTATTAGAGTATTAGCAATATAATCACAAAAAATGTCATTAAGTCATTAACAGTTTAACACATATGACAGATCAAAAGTTGAAAACCAAATCAATGACTTTAAGTGATAAGCAATGCACATAACACAATAACACACTTATTAACACATAAAAAAAATATAAAAAAAAACCCTAGGAGAGTTTTCCTCTCACCCTAGTTTTTTTCTCTACGGCGCCCTAGCCTCCTTCTCTAGTCTCGCTATCGCTTCATTGCCTCTCCATCCCTCCATGGCCTCCATAGATGTTGTCACAGCAATCATTGCTGCTTCTCTTGCTCTCACTGCAGGTGGTAGCGCCCCAAATCTGGGTAAGATTGGTGGTGGTCCGGTGCGTAAGTCAACTCAGTCTTTTCTACTTGTCAAACCTCTGACCGGCAAGCCGGTGGATCCCAAAGCTTTCAAGGCTCACTTCCACCGTACCTGGATGGTGGATAAGGATTTTAGGGTTTAGGAAAGGCTGGAGATGTGTTCCTGTTCTCCTTTGAATCGATTCGTGATCGTAACAAGATACTACGAGGAGGGGTTTGGTCCTTTGATCGAGCTCCTGTGTGCTTTGAATAATATGATGGCTTCAAGCCTCTGCATGAAGCCCAATTTAAGCATCTACGTTTGTGGGTTAGGGTTTCAGGGATTCCTCCTTTGTATGAATAACCTGAGAATTTTACTCTTATTGGTAATCTCTTAGGTGGTTTCTTAGACTATGACAAGAAGGAATTTAAGAATGGTGTGATTCGGATCTTCTTTACCCATGATATCTCCAAACCGTTCTTACTTGAGCAGAAGGTTTTCTTGGATGCCGGCATCGAACCGGTGCTACAATTTCAGTTTGAACATCTTAAAGGGAGATGCTCAAAGTGTGGACTAGTCATGCATGCTAGGATTCTGTGTGAGGAGCCGATTACTACAATCTTGACACCTAGGGTCTTGAATTTTCCGGGACCATCAACCTCAGGAGGTTCATTTTCTTTCTCGGCTCAGAACAGGTGTGAGTTCTTCACTGCTTCCTCATCTATTCCCAAGAAAAAGAAACCAATCATTCGTCAAGTTGAAGGCCCTAATGTTTCGAACTTGGCTGCTAGTAATGGTGAGAATATTGTTCTGGGGGCGGAGCATGGTTTGGAGCAGAACTTGAGTTCGGTTTTGGTCCCAGATGGTACTACTGGTTCTGGTACAACTGACGCTGCAGACATCATGTAGGTTCTACAACAAGATGTAGTGGTTTTGAAGAAAAGGGATAGGAATGGTGGTTGTGATCCCTCTCCAAAGAAGTTCAAGACCATTCTAGGTGGTAAAATCCCAACTTTGCAGGCTAATGCTTTGGGGTTGATTGGAGATGACAATGATACTCCTCTTGTCACTCTCAAGAAGAAGATGGGTAGGCCGCTTGGTAGCAGGAATAAGAGCCAATGCTCTAGTAAGAAGGCGGGAGCTACCCTCTGAGACTCACCTACCCTGTAGAGGGTGTTTCTGTTTCAAGCCCTAGAGATAAGGGCACAGGAAAGCTTTAGACTTTCCTAGTTCCTTTTCCTACTACTAGAAATTGAGTTCTCTACTACTTTCTTCTTAGTCTACTTAGTTGTACACCAATTGAGGTATCTAGGTGACTAGATTTTCTTTCCAAAGGGGGTAAGTAGTGAGAATTTGGTTTCTTGTATTTAGGCTCCATAAGTGAGTATATGTGTTAACAGTGAAGGTACTTGTCTTTTGCTTGGCAGCTTGTGCCATTTAGATTTTAGGTATGAGATAGCATCTGATGTACATGCCTTCTGGCCTTTAGTTAATGAAGTTATCATTTTCTCAAAAAACACATATAAAAACCAGTCTAGAACCACAATGACATTAACAGTATAACACAATAACACATTAGGCCATTAACATTTAACAATTTAACACATCAATTCAAAATCAATGACACCATTGAGTATTCACTTGCTATTCACAGTTTAACACACATATCAACACACATTCACTGATTTACACATTCAATAATAGTTCACTCATTAAGTACTTAACAATTTCACATCAGTCCCTAAATCAATGACACACTAACACAACAACACATCCCAAATTCTCAATTACAGATTAAGTGATTGCAGCCATATCACTTATATAATTTGGCTTTTCCTTTGTTTGCTGCTTTTGCAACATCCATTGTCTTTGCATTCTTTGAAGCTTTAGAAGATTTAGAGGTGGATGGAAGGTCAGGCTGATCAATTGTAGTACATTCTTCATTTGCATGTTCTGCAACCAAATTGAAAACAGACTGACAATTAAATCATTTATCACAGAAAAAATATAAATTGAAACTAATGAAACACAGTTATTTAAAATGCTCAAAACTACAAAATTACATACCATGCTCCACACTTTCAAGAATTCAATGTCCTCAACAGTGGGAACATATTGGATGTTGTGAATGGTCTCAGACCTAATCGAATTTTGGTAACAGATCAATGCTTCCACTATTTTGGGAATGAGAGAACTCCTGAAAGGATCAATGACCCTTCTCCCAATGCTAAAGCAAGATTCGCTTGCCACTGTGCTCAATTGTATTGCTAAAACATCCTTGGCAATTACAGCAAGGTTAGGATACTTCATGCCATTCATCTTCCACCAGTCCAATATTTGCCATTCTTGAGGATTTTTAGGCTTCTCAATATGGTCTAATAAGTATTGGTCAATCTCATGTCCAACGACAGCCTCTTCTGAGTCTTCCCTCTCTCTTTTCCAGTTTTGTTCCATGTCCAATATTTTTCCAGTTGGTTAAATTGACTTTTTGGAACCTGATCTGCTGCCATTAGTGCCTTGGCTAAGTGTGCTCTCTCCACTTTTATATTTTTTTGAACTTTGAGATCCTTGAGCCTCCATTGATGTTACATACAGATCACAAAGAGAAACCAGATGCTGTTTTACCTCTGCATACTTTGTCTTAATCTCACTGTGGTCCATCTTAAGCCACTTCTGGCTAGGGCTGCCACTTGGTTTGGTAATTACCAAACCGACCGAATACCAACCAATACTTTAGGTTTGGTAAACCGACTTTTTGATAACCGAGACAGATAAAACTGAAATTGAAAATTACTAAAAAAGTTGGTTTGGTTTTGGTAAATACCGAATCTACCGATTATTTAAATATTAACTTTATATACTATGGTTTTCAATACACATACATTTATATTAAGAAATAAACATAAAAGTTTTCATAATAGTATGAACATTACTCAATATACTACATTAATTAACAGTACATGTATTTTGAGTAACCTAGTCCAAGATGGTTAAATAACACAGTTTTATTGAAAATGACTAAAATTTGATGTCATATATACAAAAGAAAGCTATAAATAGTAGATGAATATGAAGTTTACGGTTATAAAATTGAAAAACCTAATTTTGTTCATTCTAATTTATATTATAAAGAATTAGTTGTTCTAAAGTTGGTAATACCGAAAACCGAAATACCGAATTTGGCAGATATGATTAAAAACTAAAAATTTTGGTTGGTAATTGGTAGCTCAATTTTGAAACCGAAAGCTTTGATTTTGAAGTTGGTAATACCTATAACTGATTCGAACAGACCGAGTGACAGCCCTACTTCTGGCAGATACTCTTGAAGTTTCTGATTTTGAACCTTAGGTCTAACGCCAAGGCAATATAGATGAGCTGATTGCAGTCATCCAAGCTCCCGAAATACTTGTCGAATTTCCATCTCATCTTCACAGCTATATCATACAAAATCTTCTCTGTCTCGGGCTATTTGGTTCAGTCCGGGTCAGATTTTCGGTCCTTCGAGTCTGAATTTCCAAGCCTATGGATAGGGATATCCCAAATCAAAAACTTGGGGATGAGTTAGTCAAATGGGATTGGAACCCTAAACCACAATCTGTGCCATATCACATAACTCTGAAGATTTTAAACCCAAGGACCGATGCTCTCCGCTCTTTCACAAATTAATTGAAGTCATTAACCATCATTTAATTAGCATCGGAGACCCGTTGAATTTCTATACAGTAAAACAAGAAATGGTTGAGGACTCTTAAAACTCTCAGAATTTCTGAACAGCCAATGCATGGATGCACCAGTACTCAAGCCAATCATCTAAACCACGCAAGGAACTATGCAAACGACACGTCGATATTCCTTGGAGATATAACCAGGATATATAGTAAAGAAGCAATATCTCTTACAGTCCTATCCGAAGTAGTCAATATAAGCCGATACCGAAGGGGATAAGAACCATTTACAGTAACAAATTTAAATTTGACATGTTACGTGTTTATCATCGAGTCGAGTCTAAAGGGTTAGGGTAGAAATTCAACTGACACAAAAAAGGTAAATGGAAGGCGCTGGACAACACTAATGAATTAATTAATTTGGATACCGATTGATGCACGCAGTAGTATATAGCCAGATCACCTATGCATTGCCCTCTGTAAAAGCAAAGCAGTAGCAAAACAGAAGTGAGTGAACATGCATTTGTTTTTATTACAATATGGGAGGTGCCAAAAGAAGTGGTGGAGGAGGTGCCAAGGGTGGCGGTGGCGGAGGAGGTACCAAAAGTGGCGGAGGAGGTGCCAAAAGTGGCGGTGGAGCAGGAGGTTCCAAAGGCGGTGGCAGCAAAGGTGCCAAAACTGGCGGTGGCGGAGGAAGAACTGGAGGGCAAGTGTCCTCGGGTGCCAGTTCTGGTGGAGCCATGAAGGCTCCTGGAAGAGATGCTACAATATCTAGAGACGTCTTTGACAGTAACCCCAAGGGATATTTTCAAGACCTCCACGCTAATAGCAAGTAGTGGTAGGGATTGACATACCATGCATGTGTAACGTAGATGTATATGAATAAAAACTAGTGTAGTACCGGTATGTAGAACTATGGCTTGCTTTTGTTAATATGGTGACGGTCGTATATGTATAGAGTAATACTAAGTAAACCACCTATAGCACACTTTAGGTGGCAGTTTATGTGACATAGCCACATCATCAAAGTATAATTTCTTATTCTTTTATATTGTTGTAGAGAAACTGAATTTGAGAGGAATTTGCTGTGTATTCTCATTGATAATAGGGGCCTCTTTATATAGAGGATTACAATGCATAGAATCTCAATCATATAAGGAAAGTAATTCTACATTGAATAGGATTCTAGATCCTTCTAATTAAATCCTATTACCACTAGGTCAAGTAACCTAGAGTTTGGGCTAAACACAAATTAGGTTTTCCTTCAACACTCCCCCTTGTGTTGCCCAAACGCGGTGCTTCTCTCGTTGCCTCGTTAAAAACCTTGCCGAGTAACAAAAACCCAGTGGGACAAAAATAACCTCGGTCGAAGGGGAAAAAGAGCACAACACACCCTTCACGATTCGAGACGAACATGTAGACATCTCCCCCTGATGTCTGCACCTCCCCCTGATGACTACGATCATGGGAGTTCAGATAATTTCCGCAAGTCAATTCTTGCCACATGTTTCTCGAACGTGGTATTGGGCAATGACTTAGTAAACAAGTCTGCCTCACTGTCCTCAGATCGAACCTACTTCACTTTGATCTCGAGGAGTGTCTGTTGTTGCTGATTATGCTTGGTGTTGTTGCTGATTATGCTTGGTGTTGTCGCTGTTGATGTAGTCTTGCCTCATTTGTTCAAAACAAGTAGCATTATCCTGAATGCTCGTAGGCTCATCTGTGGTAGACTTCAAACCACATTTGTTCGAACATGCGTAACTATGGATCCAATCCATATACATTCACGACGCACTTCGTGAAGAGCAATGATCTCTGCATTGTTCGAAGATATAGCGACTAGGGTCTAATATGTAGACCTCCAAGATATCACGGTCTTTTCCCATGGTGAACACTTAACCGGATTAGGAATGACCATTGTGTGGGTCAGACAGATACCCAACATCAGCAAAACCTTCCAAAACACATGTCGTTTTGGAATGGGGATAGAGAACACAGGCCAGCGTTGGCGGCGTACCTGGTGTGTGATGGGTCCGAATCCATCATCTCTTTGTAGGGATAGAACAAGCCCATATCATTCATACATCTCAAGTATCAAAGATATCTTTACACCAATCCAATGGCGTCGCGTTGGCGCAGAGCTATATCTAGCTAACAAGTTCACAACATACGAGATGTCCGATCTTGTGCATTGAGATAAGTACAATAATGCGCCTATTGTACTAAGTAAGGCACTTTTGCCTCTAGCACATCTTCGTCATCATCCTTTTGACGAAGAGGATCCTTTTCAGGATCAAGACTACGGACGATCATGGGGGTGCTTGAAGGTTGACCTTGTCAAAATGCCTAAGCATCTATCGACACGATGCTCAAGTTCCAAACCGAGGCATATCGTGTTCTCCCAAAATCCTTCATCTCAAACTCAGATTTCAAGTGTTCAGCGGTTTCCCTTAACTCTTTAAGGGCTTCTAATGAAGATCATGTCCAACATGAACCGCGATAGGATCCGAAACTTGTTATAGAAACGCGTGGGCATATCCCTTCCCAATCAAGTAGTCACTTTAGTGAGCGTTTCAACCTCTTTGTAAACGCGCTCCATGGTCTAGAGCCACTTGACTTGGGTAAATGAAGTTCACATGAACTTCATGTATATTCCGTATCTAGATCCCTATAGAGATACGTAGTGACCACATTTGTAGGCTGCATGTTCAGTTATTCGGAAACTACCAAACTGACAGGGTAGTGGAGTGCAATGACATCCATTACGAGAGAATATGTCTCATCGTAGTCGATTCCAGGGCGTTTTGTGAGAAGCCTTGCGCCATAAGGCGAGATTACCATCTCTTTTTCTCATCACGCTTTCTAACGAAGACCCATTAGTCAACAGGTTTTATGTTAGGAGGTGTTGGCATCTCTAGCTCGAAAACCTTCCTCTTCGTTAGAGAATCCATCTTAACCTGGATCGCATCTTTCCATTTAGGCCAAAAACTCTCTACGTTGGCATTCATTCATCAACGGAGCGTGGTTCGATATCATCGGACTCAGCAAACTCATGCGCAACAAAATGCGTAACTACATCATCAATTATGATGGAGTTTCTATCCCACGTCTCATGTACACTAGTGTAAGTTTCATAGAGCTCTATATTCTCAGGAATAGGGTTTGACGTTGAGGCGTCCCCCAACGATAACCATAACCCGGAAGATACTCATGAGACGGATTTTGAGTCATGATGATTAAAGGATTGGAATGTGCCAAAGTATCCTTCGAACCCACGGGCCTCCCACGCATCCTAGCTGGGGCCATGGCCTGTAACGCCAGAGTGCCACTCTCTTTGGCATTGGCGCCATGCCTACCTCCGTGTAGGGTGGCGCTACGTCCTCTCGTAGGGACGTCCTTCCTTGCAGGCATGTTTGCAGCATATTGTGTGATCTCGTCACTTTAATAGGGATCAAGATGAGACATAGTGGGGACAGACTACGACAATTCCTGTCGTTCCTGTTGAACATTCGTGTTCTTATCTCCCCCTAATGACGGGAAGACTGTCTCATCAAAGTGACATCCGCAAATCTAGCGGTAAGGAGATCGCCTAGCAAGGGCATTTAAGTGGCGGACGATTGTTGGAAGTGCAAATCCAACGTAGTTGCCCATTCGTCTGTAAGGACCCATCATAGAGCGCTGTGGCGGCTCAATTGGCACATAAATGGCTCACTCAAATGTGCGTAAGTACAAAAGACGTGTACCCAGTCACTAGCTGTAACGCAGAGGTACATTGAGTGGCGATAGGTCGTAGACGAATTAGCATAGCTGCATGCGATATTGCATCACCCCAAGCGGATGTAAGAAGATTGGTGCGCATTACCAATGTTCGGACTACCATCGTAGTCGTTTCCGCGAGACCAATTGGGTGTGTACATGGGAATGTGATGTCCAACATCAAACCCATTGCAATATCCATCGAAAGTCTTTCGATGTAAACTCTCTAGCATAGTCAAATCCAATTGACTGAATAGGATGATTCGGGGAGTGAGCCCGTTGTCACATGATATGTGCTAGGAGTGTAGCATAAGTAGCATTATAGGTGGACAATGGCACAACACGTGACCGGCGTGTTTGCGTGTCAACCAACATCATGAAATATTTAAGCGTCCGCAAGTTGGTTGAATCAATCCACAAAATCCCTACGGATTCTTTGTAAGAACAGAATGAGTATTGTCATATCCTTTGCATAGGACGGTCTCAGTCCTAATTTCCATAAGGAATGGGCTTTGTAAAACGAGCGAGAGGCCTTAGAAGCAACCAATGAGGAGTTTGGTTAGGCCTAAGCGTCTGTAGCGCTATTAGAAGCAAAATATGTGACTACATCTCCCATCATGGCGTGGGAGCCATGGAAATTAGCATGTATGGCGTCATGGCCACAAGGAGGAACAACCATGGCGTTATGCCCATGGTTGGCGCCTTTTATGGCGGCATCTTGCTTCATTTTGCTCAAAAGAAATGATGTCCATGTGAAGTCTTTTGTAGACGGATCATCATATCATGACTAGGATGATCTATCCTGTCGTGACAAAGCCAATATGTGTCTAAATCCAAGAGATCTTCTCTCAAACTTTATTGGATTTAATAGCTCGAATAGTGACATAAAGTCCACTAGAGAGACACATAAACGTCTCTAAGATGCGTCTTTGTTCGCAATCATTAGAGGTAATGCAAAGGAACTCATTTCCGTTCTCTACATGCATTTTCGCATGGAATTCGTTGGCTATTCATAGGGTACTATTTGCCCTAAGAGCGTAGAGAGCTTCTGTGACAACTGTAATCAAGGTGCCATTTGGCAAGTGGAACTTGGGCTATTCCATGTCCTTAAATTAATACGATGGTCTAGCCATCGTAGTCACAAAGTCATATGCTCAGAATCAAAATTGAGTCATAATGAAAAGAACTCGAAATTTTATTCATAAGCCAACGAAATACATCATTGTTTCTATGATCAAAGAAAATCTAATCCAATAAAAGGAATATGGCAATCGCCTACATCTCTTGAAAATAAAAAGACTTAATCAAAATCGCCAATTTCTGGGTCTTGATCCTTGTAGTCTTCCACCCTTAGATCTAGATCACCATCTTGATCATCTTGTGCCATGTAATTTGCTTCCCTTGCTTCACGATACGTCTTGTATGCGTTTGCAACATTCTGGGGTGCGGTACATGTTTTAGCCCAATGTTCAGTTGATCCACATCGAAAACAAACATCATCATGGTCAGGCTCCCTTGATCGAGGCGCCATTGGGGCGCGATTTGAACGACCTATCCTTTGGTGGCGTTACCACCATGGTCGGAGGCTCCGCCTCTCTCTCTCTTCACACGTTGACCTCTACGGTTCCGTGCACGCCTCTCTTGGCGATTTCCTTCCTCTTTAGGGCGAATATATGGACCAGAACGTCCAGAAAGTCCCTATCCTTAGGGTTTCGCTCCTTGCGTCCTCCATTGGGGGCGCGACTATAGTTAGACTCCGGAATAGGCTTAGTTCCCACGGGTCTAGCATTATAGTTCTTCACAAGGATATTATCGTGCTTTTCAGCTACGTTCATGGCGCCAATGAGCTCATGAAACCTTGTGATACGTCCTGCATTTACATCAATCCGATAATTCTTTGAAATCATCAATGCAGAGACGGGGAAGGTAGAGAGAGTCTTCTCGATCAACATCGTATCAGTTATGGCTTGGCCACAATACTCCATCAGAGACTTGATACGAAGAGCTTCCGAGTTATAATCAAGCACAGACTTGAAATCACAAAAGCGGAGGCTATGCCATCGCACTTCTAAATCAGGAAGCAGGGAGTCACGAACGTTGCCAAATCGCTGCTCAAGTTCTACCCATAGCTTTCTTGGGTCTTCCTCATTGAGGTATTCATTTTGGAGCGCGTCATTCATGTGCCTTGTCATGAGAATTATGGCCTTAGCTTGTTTTGCTTCAAAAGCAGTAGCTTGCTCGATTGAGAGCACGTTCTGACCAGGCTCTTGGATGGTTTCCAGAATTCCATCAGCCTTAAGATGTTGGCGCACATCTCGGACCCACCTATGGTATCCTGCGCCAGTTGTCTCGAGTGGGACAAAGCTCAACTTGTTCAGGTAACTCATCCTGAAAAACAACACAAGATTAGGGTTAGTTTCGGAGCGAAAAAGGCTACCACGAAAAACTATTAAATTTCTGAGCGTAGTCGCTTCCAAGAAATTAGGAATTTTCTGAGCGTAGTCGCTTCCAAGAAAATCCGATTCCAAGAGGGGTTTTGGATTAGATCGAAATAACGATGTATGTGGTCGATCGTTTTCTTCTCAACAAACTCTAAGTTTGGAGGACTCTACAAGCTCCAAGCTTGGAGTGAGCGCGAACCCCCACAGTTCGGCTTTTGGTCTCCCCTATGTAGAGAAAGGGGGGTAGAAGAAGGGATTTTGGAAGTCCCCGAGAAAAGAAGAAGAAATTGAAAAACTTCAGAAAAACGGGAACTTTTAGAAAAATTACCTTAAAAGATGGTCGGAAAAGTCGTCGCCGGAAGTTACTGTAGCGGCCGGAAAGTACTGTAGCTGCCGGAGTTACTGTAGCTGACCGGAAAAATGGCCGGAAGTCGGCTGGAAAAGTGTCCGGAAAAGCGCCGAAAAAGTTGCCGGAAAAAGTCGCCGGAAGTTGGCCGGAAAGTCGCCGGAAAAGTCGCCGGAAAAGTGTTGACCGGCGTTGACCGGTCGTTGACCGGAGGGTTGACCGGTCGTTGACCGGGTGATGACGTGGCAGTCCGCGTGCTGACGTGGCAGGTCAGAGCTGACGTGGCAGAAGGCTTGGCGGCTCGGCGGCTTGGCGGCTATGCGGCTTGGGTATGCAAGTGGGCTGCAGGCGGGCTTGGGCTGCAGACGGGCCTGGGCTTGCAATAGTTCTTCTCCCTTTTTTTTTTTTTCTTCTTTCTGCCGGTTCAGGTCATGTGGGCTCAGATGGCCGGTTCAGTCAAATTGAGGCCGGTTCCGGTGATGAATTTTCGTCTCCGGTGATCTGGGGTCCGGCTACAGATTCTGGTGAAGTTTCGTAGCAGTTGGCTGGGAGGAAGGTATCGAACCGGGCAAGGAGGATAAAGATATTTCCGGTGGCCGGTTCGGATATTTTCCGGCCGGTTCTTGGGGCGGGGCCGCCGGTTCTGGACTCCTGGAGTTGGGATCTTCAAGGTGGGCGGCGGTGGTTTCTGGGATTTGAAGGCTACGAATTTAGGGTTTCAGGGTTAGGGCTCGTGCTGATAACGTGTTGTAGAGAAACTGAATTTGAGAGGAATTTGCTGTGTATTCTCATTGATAATAGGGGCCTCTTTGTATAGAGGATTACAATGCATAGAATCTCAATCATATAAGGAAAGTAATTCTACATTGAATAGGATTCTAGATCCTTCTAATTAAATCCTATTACCACTAGGTCAAGTAACCTAGAGTTTGGGCTAAACACAAATTAGGTTTTCCTTCAACATATATATTTTTTTTAAGGGAAAATTTGGTAAACAGTACACCAAATAAAGGCTACTAATAATTTTCATACATAAAGTTCCAAACCTAGCATTTTGGTACACGGACTCTCAAGCCCGACCCACTATGTAGATACGACGTCAATGACGCTGTTAACTTTAATGTCATTATTCATTTGTCGAAGGATAATTTAGTACTTTCACACTCTGCTCATTTTTTTGGTAAAAAAAAAAAATGTATCTCCTCTGACTCTCTCCACACCCAGAAACCTCAACCAGGCGACCACCCCATCTCCTCCACCTTCCAAATCCATACCCACCAAACTCAACCCCACTTCTAATCCCACCGAAACCCTATTCTAATCCCAACCCTTATGTTCCTTATCATTCATCGCACCCTCCACCGCCTCATCTGGGGACTTCATGCCCAACCGCATCCTCCACCTCCTCATACAAATCTGGTCCAAATCGGTCCGTCTCGGAAAGGCGGGATTCGAAACTGACAACACCAGGCACAAGAAACCTAGCTCTAGCTCGCAGAGCCTTGGATCAGCGACGAGGAGAGTACGGTCATACATGACGAGAATGTCCTTGATTTCCTTCTTGCTCTGCTTTCCACGAACTTCTGGTAATAAGCGACCAAGGCCTTGGCGATGCTCTGACGAATGGAGTAGATCTGAGAAGTGTGACCTCCTCCCTTGACGCGGATCCTTATGTCGACGCTGGCGAAACGGTGTCGTCTGAGCAAAAGGATGGGCTCGTAGGCCTTGAAGCAGAGGATCTCCGGCTCCACGAGCTTGATTGGGCAGCCATTGATCTTGATCAAGCCGCGGCCTTCCTTGTCAGTAGGTGACGGCCACCGCCGTCTTCTTGGGCCAAAGCACTCGATCTATTTGATCGGGGGAGCCGCCATGGTTGTTGCTCTCTGTCTCTGTCTCTCTTAGGGTTTGGGATTATGGTAATGGGTGTTGATTCAGCAGAGGTGACATGTTGTGGATTGATGGTAATGGTTGGAATTGCAGAGGTGATCAGGATTGGGAGAGGGGAAGAGAGATGGGTGCCCATGGCCATAGTATGAAAGAGAGAGAGAGAGAGAGCACGCTGGGTGCCTAGAGAGAGAGTTGGGTCTAAGCAAACTGAAAAGACTATATTACCCCTCAAATTAACGGCGTTATTAACGTCGTGTCTATATAGTGGGTCAGGATCGAGAGTTCATGTACCAAAATGCTCGGTTTGGAACTTTGTGTATGAAAATTATTAATAGCCTTTATTTTGTGTACTGTTTGCAAATTTTTTTTTTTTTAATTACGGAAATTTCTTTTTCTGCTTTTACTTTCTTGATTTTATTTTTTAAACCATATTTCTGATCTAATCTGTGATGTCTTCATCTTCATCAGACGTTATTCTCTTCTCTCCTCCTCTCACCCCTCCTCTCAACCCTCTCACCTCTTTATCAATTGATCAAAGTCTTCTCAATCTTGACCTCACACCTAGAACCGTACTACTTGTCCTTGAAGAAACTAAACCCTTTAAATCAGGTGTAGGCAGTGCATATGCATTAGGCCTCTGTGTAGCTCACAGTTGCAATTGTCTAGCTCTCTCAGCGGGATCAAACTTCGGCTCTGCAGAAACTATTGGGGCTGAGTAGCTTCTGTTGGTATGCATATACCTCCCAGGCACAAGTATCGGAAGTACAAGACTCGTATCGCCAATATAGACGTAAATAAAGCTCTCAGCTGAGGGTCCCAATACCCCTATCGGGAACCCCAAACGTCCCACACCAAAGGAAACGGAGCCGGACTCCCACAAATATGCGATAATAAGGGCATCTCCAACAACCCAAAGAGGTAACTATTTACTATCGCTTTCCATTACCATTATCTCATAATGATACTGACTTAGGCATCAGAGCGTTGAAGGCCGACACACCCGGTCTTCCTTCTGACCTTTGTCTGTTTTGCAGATAAGCGAGACCGATTGCAATAGTTACAGACCAAGACATCTTGTGATTTAGCTGGATCAGACCCCTCCCGAGACAGCCAGGGGCAGACCGATGTTACGGTTTGAAGGGGTCCGGACCCCCTCTTTGATTGCTGTAGATGTCATGTTTTGCTGCTAAAGAGTGTCTAATTAACGTATGAAAGTGTTTAATTCAACTGGTGGACCCCCCCTCCCAATTCTCAACCCAATCATATTAAACAACTTTAACTTGGCTATAGTAAATAAATAACATAATAGAACATCAAACAGTTTTTTTTTTTTTTTTTTTTTTTTTTTGAGAAATAATGAAGTCAAGGAGTTAATTACTTTCTTCATTATCTTGTGAGTGATATATATATATATATATATATATATTAATTTTTTCCTTTATTTGGGTTACATATATTTGATCTCTTTCTTTTTGTAAGCTAGGTTAATAAAAAAAGAGTGTTTCTATTGAGACCTCCAAATCTGCTCACTTGACCTCATTCATAATCGAATTATTAAATTACATATATAACCTACTATAAAATGACTATTAAGGACAATAATTATATCAAAAAAATATTATTTTTATTTCTCTAGACTTTCCAATTCAATAATAATCAGATTACATTCTTTATTATTTTCCTTATCTATTTTCATTTTTCAATTTCACTACATACTCATTAAAGCATTCATATATATTTAATAAGAAGTAAAACTATGATTAAGATCATGTGACATAAAAATATATGATATACATGTTGAACACATATTGTGAGGGAGAACAAAATAAATCATATTATAACCTAAATCTAAGTCTATCTATTATATTTGTAAAAAAAAAAAAAAAAGAGCTAGCATTTATAGAAAAACTAAAAAAAAAATTTAGATAATTAATCATGAGGTGCAGAAAATAGAGAAAAAAAAAACATTAAGAAAAAAATGATTACTCTTTTTTTTTTGCACAACTAAAAGAAAAAAAAAGTTTAAAAAAAAATCACACAATAGTTCATGTTATTTTCTTGTTGATTAGAAATTATTTTTGATTTTTTTTTATTGGATAAGAGATTTATGTTGTATGATTAATTAGGAATAGACATGTAATTAAGATTATAGAGTAATTAATCATTGAAATGACTAAGTTTTTTATTTTAAAGATAATAGTTTGTTTGCAAATTATATAAGTGAGGTTATTTAAGGAATTTTAGTGAGGTGTAGTGAGTAAATTTAGTATTTGAAAATTTGATAGGAGGTGCAAAAAGCATAGAGGTCAAGTGAGCAAATTTGGAGGTTCCAATAGAAAAACTCATAAAAAAAATTAATGATTTGTGCATGGAGATATTGTTTTTGATACATATTTTCTCCATTTCTAAATAATAATACTATCTTATCAAAAATAAAAAGTTAAAATTGTCATGTCAAAAACTTATATTCAAGTCTGGACCCCTTCAAGTTTCAAATCCTAGTTCCGCCACTAGAGACAGCTGAAACATTTGGCACTAGAAGAAACTTGAGTTCCCCACTCTTGGTGCCTATTGAAGAAAGAATTATGAATACAGTAATTGAATTTATATATATGTACACTATGTATGTCTTCAAGTATAGTTGCAATTCTACCAATCAAAAGGCAATATAATCATAATCTGAATAATCCACTATTGAAGCTTTAGGAGACAAATGGCCCACTTCATCAACCTGAAATAATCCGCCCTATCCTAAGGACAAAGTAAAGCAATATAAGATAAACGATTGACTATAGTTTAGTATTGGACAGCTTTGGCAACACATAGTGGACAAACCACAGACAGAGTTGTCATAAGCAATACAGATTCCTAACTACATTAAAGCTTCACCTCCATCGAATTCCTTGATGTAGAGACTTCCATTCCCTGCTTACTTGGTCTATAGTCAAAACTCAATTCTCCATCTTCAATAGAATTGTTACTATTCTCACCATGATCTGCGCCATCATCATCACCATCGTCTTCAAATCCACTAAATTGGTATTCCATATGTTGCTCTGTAACCAACCTAACATGTGGATCGACAGCCTCAAGCCCGGAACCACCTAGGGAAAATCAAAATCGGATTGAGAGGATGTTAATCAATTGAAGAGGAGGTGAGAGGGTTGAGAGGAACAAAATCTCATAAAGATGAAGATGTCGTAAATTAGATTAGGAAAAAAAAAAAAGGTTTAAAGATAAAATCAAGAAAGTGAAAAAAAAAAAATCGTAATTAAGAAAAAATAAAAATAGAAAAGAATAGGAAATTAAGCTTTAATGATGTGGCTATGCAACATAAGCTGCCACCTAAAGTAAGCTCTAGGAACGTGGTTTACCTACCATGACTCTATATATGTATATGTATGTAACCATCAACCATGTATATATATAAAAAAAAGTACGTCTGCATTGGTACTTACTCTTGCTTTGCTTCTTTTGGCCTCCTCTGTCTTATAGAAGTCTTACATATATACATGAAATTCTTTGTAAGAACTACTTATCGATCATGAATAAGTTGCCATATTGTGATTATTGTCAACACTAGGGCTCTCTAAAAGGAGTTTATGAGAATTGGGTTCACTTGGGGATTTGGAGGCAGCAAAGCATATAGAAGTTTAGAAAACCCATTTAGCAAGACAACAATGGACTCGATTCAAGTGGCCCCAAGGTTGCAAAGGAGGAAATTGAAACTTTTAGGGAAACTTCTATAATACATATCCGTATCTCACACACATTTATAAATGTAATAATAAATTTATGGTGGTAATAAAGGTAATTACACCGGCTACGATCAGTTATGTGTGTTACCTAGATCACGGAATGTAGTGGTACGAGTACGAGGTATGGGTACGCGGTACGCCAGATACTTCGATACGCGGTATAGTCAAGTAGTGGTACGAGTACGCAGTAGACCAGTTACTTCGATAAGCGGTACGGTCAGGATAGGTTGCTTAATTTTATTCACTTTACTTAAATAATCACATTCTTCAAATGCATTTAGTAAATTAGTAAGTCATTGATCAATTAAACAAAGTTTTTTTACTGAAAGAACCAATTAAATGAATTTGTGTGTGACAAATAACAATAGTTAGAAAGAATTTAATGACCAAAATATGAAAGAGAGGAAGATAATGGTGCCTTTAAATTTCAATTAAAAAGTAAAATACAAAAAGAGACATGAGAAAGTCAGAAGACTGATTTGGGAGTCATCAAACTTCTGCTTTGATTCAATTGAGGACGAACACAATCTAATCACAAGGAAGAAATCAATGATCTTCAATAGCACCAGAAGATATCTTGGGTAAACATAGCTTTAATATCAGATCACCAAACACAGCAATTCAGTTCGCCAAAGCACCACGACAAGGATAAACCTATCCTTGGGTCGCAGGGGAGAGTTCCGAGAGGAGCGATCCCGGTAACTCCATCCTGATGTTGTTTACTTGAATTGACTGAAGTAACAATGTAAAAGAATGAAAACTGGGCTTGAAAGAGAGAACAAACTCCATCATGTTGATGTACCTGCTTCCATGCCAACGTAGTTGGGAGCGTGTTCAAATTCATCGAAATCGCTGAATTGGACTTCGCTACATAAAGCTATATAAGGCATTTGGTTCCAGATTAAAATTGTGACATGCTGAATTGGATAGCAAGATCCTAAAAGAATAGCTTGAGATTACAAGCCTCCAAGGCTACAAAAGAGTGAAATCTTCAAATAATACATGAACTACAGCAAAAGAATGCACTTCTCTTAGTCACTAAGATAATGGTGAAGATGTTTAGCCCAATTTGCTCGATTGGCGATAAATTCTCATTTCGGACCTGAATGGCTAGATTCTCTCCTGAGTTAGATTTTACCTAAACTAAGGTTTCAATCGGATTAAAATGAGTCTATTGTAAGATCTAATGGTCTATGATGAATTTGGTTTTCAGTATCCTTCTAGAGTTCACTTTTTCCTTGGTTATTGCCAATCTTCTTCTTTCTTTCTTTTTTTTTTTTTTTTTTTAAAGAAAATTCTTCTATGCACCGGTGGTGCAAGTGAACTAGCAATACTAGCCAGATCTGAGCAGTTGATATTTAAAGGCAATTCCTTTTTAATAACCAAAAAATATGCTTAATATTATACAACCATCTATTCTTGTTGGTGCAAGTGTATGAGGGTCTGTTTTGAATTAAACATCGACTAGGCCAAAATCAACCCAATAATCCAATTATTGGGAGGACTCTGTATGTGATTCAGATCATATGAAAAACAAAGAAGGCTTGGCAGCATGAAGCATGGTGTAGGAGCTAGAAACACACTGCGGTGAGAGAATTGGACGGATTTTTGATTTGGGGTTTCTGAAAAATTGGTTTGAATGTGTTTGGGAAAATGGCCGAAAGCTAGACTTATGCTTGAAGGCTTGATTTGCTTAAGGTGTTTCTGAATTTCTAGGTTTCACTAGATTGTGCTGGATGCCTATCTCAATCCCAAATCTCCCTTTATATAGACTATTTGGAACACAAGGTTTATGGGTAAAGCATTTCTTCTTCAATCCGCACACAATTCATGCCTTAAATCCAGGAAAAGGGAAGCTTACTTGAGGGATGAAGTTTTGTGAGGAAGAGAAAGTTGTTGCAGCAATAGACAACGATTGCAGCAGATGCAGCTGCGGTCACACAAATCTTGGAACGAGGTGGACAAGGAAGCTTGGGAACTATGGGCTAATTGTTTAAGGAAGAAGAGGACATCCCTTTACTGGTCAGAAAGCTTCTTCCTCACCAACTAACAGAAGGGATCACTATTCCTGAGGGACTTTNGGTTACCGGACAGTGCACCACCAATATTCTCACCCTGTCCAGAGCTTTTCCTGCTTACATTAGCTCCCATTATTTTTTCTCAAGTGAATCCAATTTGAATTGGCAACTCACATGTACACTCGGACGGTGCTTATATACCGATTCTGTAACCTGCTGTGGCAGCGTTGGATCACCGCTACAGAGTTGACCAAAAGTCACCTCCACTTATTGGTCGGCTTTGCTTTGGCAAAAGGAAGAAGTCACCTATAGTAACCTCGGATTCCCTTCCTAGCTAAGGTATCAAGCAGATGAAAACACATGGCTAATGTCATATCCAAAGGTCTATATTTCTTTGGATGATGGCTTTTACAATAACATATTTTCTCTACTCTACTCTTTATTGTCGTCTTCCTCACTTTTCTTACCAGCTCCATCCAAGTCTCATGAGGCGGCCATGTTCACAATTATTCCACTTTGTTTACTATATACTAAAGGCCGGTTACTGTTCCTAAGCAACTGCTTATGAACAGTATGTTTCCGTTGTTGCCCCTGCCACCTGTCACGACATTTACCGTCGTACCCTCACCTGGATTTTTGTCGTCTTCACACCGCTTTGACCTCGCACAGCTTTGTTAGTTCTATTTTGGTTGTTTTGATCAACAGAGTGAGAGTGAGAGAGAGCCAAGAGAGCAGAGTGATCTGGCTAGAAGAAAAAGGTAGAAGAGATTTCCAATTTGATCGTTGTGGAAGTTTGTTAAATTACGGCTGTTCAATTGCAATGGGTATTTTTTTTGGATTATATATTTTTTTTCGAATTTATTTTGTTTTATTTCTCAGACATTAGATAGTGGCTTCCTTGATTGGATGAATTTTTATATGTCTTCCTTGATTTGATACGATTATACTTGAAGTGCTGGTGTGAAATTGGAATGTGTGCTGCTGCTCTCTGTTTTTGTTTGTTTTTTGTTGGTATGTTGATTTTGGAGTTTTTGCTGCAGGTAACTTTTCTTTGCTGTTTGCTTTGTTTAGTGTTCTTAACAAGTTTGATTAGTGTCTTTTG
This sequence comes from Rosa lucieae, assembly GCA_024704745.1. NCBI lineage: Eukaryota > Viridiplantae > Streptophyta > Magnoliopsida > Rosales > Rosaceae > Rosa > Rosa lucieae. Next base: position 40,595,274 of record CM045495.1, on the reverse strand, counting down.
GTGGTGAGTTCTTTTTTTTTTCCTCCTCTTTTTTGGAAACTGAGCTGTTGGAGTTTGGTTTTGCTAGAGAGGTTGTGGGTTTGGTTTCATAATTATCGTGCTCTGAACCGTATTTAATAGTGGATTTTGAGTAAGTGGGGATCAATAAGATGTGATCTTCAAACAGCTAAAGCATTAAGAGTAATCTTAAATAGTATAAGTGAAAATTGGCTGTCAGCTTTATTTAAAACAACAGAGTGAACAATTTCTGTTTTATGGGAATTTGTGACTAAAGACAATGATGGGAATTTAAGATGTTATAACTAATTTTCTTTTATCTCTAACTAACTTTTGATTTTCCATAATTTGCAGTCTTTGTGAAGTCTGAAGCATTCAAATAGAAAATGGAAGAAGGGAAATCAGTTTCGTCTCGAATTTGATAGATGAGACTTCAATCTTTTATTCTGTGCCTTTTCTCATTTAAATATATTTCTCTCTTTCAAATATGATCAAGTAGCTGGTCCTGTGTTTGGTTGATTGAGTATTCTGTGCCTTTTCTCATTTGAACAGGACAAGTGGAAGTTATTTGTGACTTTGTTAGAATGTGATTTGAAATTCTTACTGTAATTTGGAGAAGACTTTTCCTACTGTAATTTGGAGAAAATAATTCAAAGCGCTCATATATATAGCCTATTAATGCATAAGAATGGTTAGCATCACTCCTCTGTCCTCAAACTTTTACATCTGTGTATTAAGATACTTTCGATAGTTTTTATTGTCTTCTAATTCTACAACGACGGAATGTTTTCTCTACCTAAGGTTCCACTTCGTCTTTAACTCTCTTTCCTCTGTTTAGAATTTAATAGTGGGGCTATGATATGAAAGTTGTGTAAAATGATATTCTTTTTGTTTATATATATATATATATATATATGTTAGCCGTTTTGAGTTTTTTCCTCTTAATTTTGGAAGTGATTGTTATTGTTCTGGATTATGGGTTGTGGTTGTAGGTGCAGTTGGTACTGACTGACGAAGAGGAACCTGTTGTTCTGTGTTGGAAATTATTCTATGCACCGACGGTGTAAGTGACCCAACCCTTGTAAAATAATCTCAACCCTTGATATTTATTATCAACTTTATTTTTAATAAACAAAAAATGTATTTAATGCAATCCAACCATTCATTTATGTTGGTGCAAGTGCACGGTGGTGCTCTGAATAATCTCTCGTTCTGTGTATACTTTAAAAATATATATATATATATTTATATATATATATATATATATATAAGAGATCAGTGGTCGAGAAGAAGAAGGGAAATTCTCAGCTCCTCATCTGAACACGGGGTCAAGTGAGTTTTGATTCATCTTATTTTTGAGATTCATTCTCACGTACCTTTACTTTCGTTCTGATTCATTTTTTTTTCTTATATTGCTTTAGAGGCAAGGGCTACAAATTTGTAGGTATGGTTTTCCCAATTTCGCTGAATTTTTTGGGCTTTGTATTCTTAGTTTTTAATTAGTCAGACCAAATGAATTTATGTCATATTTGTACTCAGTTAATGGTGTTTTGTTGGTGAATATTGTTATGCGTGTTTTGCTTATGGGTTTCATCTCTGAGGTTTGTGTGTTTTCTAGCAGTTGTCGTGATCTAATGATTCTGATACTTGGTGTTGTGTTATAGTCTCTAGGTTCACACAGAGGAACATTCTAAAGATTTACCCCAAAGGAACATGAAGTTGCCTCCTCGAATTTCCAACCACATGTTGGATGGATGCATGGATCTCAAATGGTTGTCTCTAATATGCAGGTTAGCTTTGGAGTTTTGTGAATTCTTATTACAGGTTAGCTATTAACACTAATTGTCACCATATCTCATATTTATTGTAATTGTGACAGATAAGGACACATAATTGTTTTCGGACTTGGCTGCAGCACAAGAATCATCTTGAATAGGTAAGCCACTAATTCATGACGGATAGTTAAGCCTTCAAGCTACAAAGTTTTCTGCACTTCAAGCATAACAATATACATAATACCCTTATTTCTAAGCGTTTTAGCAAGTAAACATCGAGTTTCAAAGTGTCACTATTAAAAGGTGACCAATTTGGTGTTGGATGCAAAGTGTCCTTATATCTTCTGAACTTCTGATCATTGAAAAATAGCACAAACAACCAAAGAAATTTACAGTCACTAACTACATGATAGCAAGATCATCACAAGCCACCAACCCAGTAATGTGGAGATTGTGACTTATGAATAACCTTATAGTAAATGTAGAAACTCAGCTCAAATATATATGAAGGTCTCTTCTGTAAGCTGTCTCAGACTAACCTGTCTTCTATTTTATCAGGGTATCGCTAGGAGTGCATTACACTTTGTCGGAGATAAAGGCTGTTGCCTCCAACATAAAAGATTCTGAAGTTAAACAATTTATTTAGAAGGGTATGGTCCTAACACCCCAAAGATTGTCAGGAGAAGAGCTTCTGTCCACAGAGTGGAGGAGGTTTGGTTAGACCCTCACAACCGGTATTTCTCTCCCAACATTTCCCATCAATATCCTGCTCTTAGTAAATTTCTGGTTATTGAGTATGAATTTTCCTTGCTCTCGATTTTTGTTTGCAGATTTTGAAGAAATTTTATAAGCAGTGTCATCCTGGTTAGTGCTTACTGTTTCAGTCTCCTTTTATAAAATTTATTCCCTGCTGAATTACTATTTGTTGCTGCACCACTTTTTGTATAGATAGAACTGCAGCAAGCAATGTTTTTGGAGAGACTCCATGACCAACTTTTGATAGGCTAACACCTTTTGTATATATACACTTGGAGCAACTAGAACAACTATTTTTTGGAAAATGTTCCAGCAGCAATTGTAACCAAGTTGACCTTAAACTAAGATAGCCTATTTTTTGAAAACTACTATGATGGAAAATGTTGCCAGTAGAAACTTTGATAAGATCTAAAAGCTAGGGCATGATTTAATTCATCTTTTGTTTTAGATGATCTGCAGTGATGATATTGTACTCTTTTGTCATATTGTACAATTTTGTCTGAGATCCTTGATTTATAATGTAGCAGTGGTCTCAAGACAATTGAAAACAATTTTGTCGTCTTTTAAGTTTAGTTCTATTACATCTAATTCATTGATAACGGTATATCCCGCAGCAAAGCGTGGGGAAGTTTTCTAGTGCATATAATACTGCGAGAATGCTATAGGTCACTGCTAATGTCATGCTACACTATGAGTTGTTCCAATAAACTTATGTCAAATTGCTATTGCAAAATCAAGCTTGTGTATGCACTAGGTGAATAGATCAAGCCACATGCTCTTTCCCAACTCCTACATATGCTTAAGACGGAATGGTCATGAAATTCATATACCAAACTCATGTCTATATGTGACAATCTAATTCATACTCGAAGCTTATGACCATGCCAAGCTCAATCTCATGCCAAGTGGATTCATGACCAAGAGGATTATTCCAAGCATATGAATAAAAAAAAACTCAAAAGCAATCTTGCCAAGTTACTCTTACTAAGGTCATGCGTCCATTCTGAAGCCATGATAGAGCCGTGCCTAGCCCATCTCCAAAGCAAATACTATTCAATGCACACAATTTTTCACAATCATTCAAATACCAAAAGTAACCACAAGTTGAAGCGAGCAAAACACGTGTCTAATACATGCCTATGCAAGGTTGTCATAAGCTAAATCTACTTAAATTCAAGCAACAAAAATTATTGCAATATGCATATTAATCATTAAGGGCAAAATCAAGCAAACTAAGGCAAATGGAAGAAAGCTTTGTATACCACATGCAACCATTTTATATCCATTAATCCGAGCAAAAATGAATTCAAGCAAAAAAATTGCTTTTTAGAATTTATACTCACTTTCCTCGCATATTCATGCTCAACCTCACATTTCATCCTTATATTGATTTCATTTTCAACTACTTAAGCCACAAATACAATTTTCTTTTTTATTTGTACCATGTTATTTTCAACCATGCTCATTCTTAAATTCCAATGTCATACCCTTTCAACACATATATAGAATTGTGTACAGTACTTTATTCAAAAATCACTTTCGATTTTCTATGCACCAACTCATATATCCCCCCTGCTTTCAAATATTTATGTTTATCACCAACTCTTCATACTTTTGATACTAAAGGCAAATGCTCTATTATTATTCTATTTTCAGATTTATCTATTTATTATATTTTTACTCTTTACAAGTTCACATTTCTCGCTTCTATTCAAATTTTTCATTACATCTTTTCATGAGGCCAACATTTATTCGATTCATTTCACTCACTTCTATCTCTATTCACTTCATTACTATAAAACTTATAAAATCCATGATTTTAAGCATCTCTTATAAACCCTAATCTTTATATTGTTTTATACGTGATCAAGTCTATACACAAGGGTAATCTTTCACACTCAATGCTTTCAAATATTTGATTTCATGCTTTCAATTATTTCTTTTAATTATATAGCTCATTTCATTGTCATTGCTAATGTTGATATCCAAAAAAGCACAAGACATGTCGTATGCACATTTCAACCCCGATAAAGAAATACACAAGCAAACTACATTCGGAAAGACAAAAATTACATATTTTCTTGAATCCTAATGCCATGCGTGTGGACCCAAGCCACAACTACGATTTTGGGGCTTGCAGAAGTGGGTGTGGTGTGGAAGGTTACAGAAACACATAATGCCCGTCTATTGATTTAGTGTCATTGGTGATTTTGGTCTTAGGCCCGGAATCCAAGCCCGATGACTTAAATTAATAACGAAATGGTGAATATGAGATTTGGGCCAACATTTCCTTCAAAACCCAAAACCCAAAAGAAAAGAAAGCCTGAACCTTCTGTTATTGCCTAAGACCCAAAAGAAAGAAAGCCCAAAAATCCAACACCTTCTTCCACGTCGTTCTAGCCTTGTTTTCTCCCCCGCAGCAATTAGATACACAGATCAAACCACAAAAGGCTAAAATATATACAGGCTCAAAGTGGCAATCTAGTGGTAAATATCTTTGGGCACATGCTTCTTTAGGCCATGGTGGTATATAGTCCTAATGCCTCCATCCTTTCTATCATGTCGCAAGCTAAAAGTAGCCTCGAGAGGTCTCAAGCAAGTTCTAGATACCCAATGTCATGAAATTGTACACATATGAAAGAATAAGTGAATGAACGATGCACACACTATAGATATTAGGCTCAAAAGCTCACAAATAAGGCATGCAAGTTAATCGAATAATCCATATGCTTCTCTAACTATGATGAACGAACCTAACATAGGCTATGTGCACACATATAATCAAGCATAGATCACATATACACTCAATCACAAAACAAATTCAAAGTCCTAGATCATGCTTAATCTATCCACACAATCATAACAAGTTAAGTCCATGGCTTGTCATTGGGGTTGGAAAAGGCATTAACCACTAAAATATAATTACATAAAGCTAATCTAATTTTAATTTTTTTTTTTTAGGGCCACCCGAGCTCTCACCCCCACACTTAAAACCAACATTGTCCTCAATGTTGTAAAGTGAGCTCGAAAGCTAAAATCCGTGTCGGATTTAGGCATGAGAGTGAAGTTCGAGCGAAGGCACAACAATTAACTATGAAAATGAAAATCTAAATGCGGAGAAAAGTTACTGAAAACCCCTTTGTCGACCCTCAATTGCTCACGACCTTCGGAGAAGACCAATATGAGACACCACTTCAAGGCACAAGGCCTTGATTTCCTTAACATATGCTCCATAATCACTCTAGGTGCTCATGAAAAGATCAACTCCATTGAGAAATGTGTAGTGTCCAAGAGTAATGCATCACAAATAGCCCATCAAGGAATAAGGAGAAGGGTGCTCAAGCTCGACCGGAAGGTGACAATTCTTTCCATAGCACAAGCGGAAAGGAGACATGCAATAGGAGTCTTATATGGGTCCGATAGGCCCACAAAGCATCATCAAGTTTAATAGCCCAATCCTTCCTAGAAGAGTTGACCGTCTTTTCCAAAATTCTCTTAATCTCCCTATTTGACACCTCCACTTGACCGGAGGTTTGAGGGTGGTAAGGTGTGGCAACCTTATGCTTGACCCCATATTTCTCAACAAAGCATCAAAAGTCCGGTTGATAAAATGTGTGCCACCATCACTAATAATAATCCTAGGAGTCCCGAATCGAGAGAAAATATGCTCTTTCAAGAACTTGGTGACTACCTTAGAATCATTCTTCCTTGTGGCCTTGGCTTCAACCCACTTCGAAACATAATCAACCGCGACTATGATATATTCGTTCCCATGAGACTTCGGAAAGGGTCCCATAAAGTCTATGCCCCAACAATCAAAAATTTCAACCTCCATAATATTAGTGAGAGGCATTTGGTCCTTGGAGGAAATATTCCCGGTCTTTTGACATCTATCACATTGAAGCACGAAAGAATGACAATCTCGAAACAAAGTAGGCCAAAAGAAACCGGACTGAAGGATCTTGAAAGCTGTCCTCTTTCCACCAAAATGACCTCCACATAGAGATGAGTGACACAATGAAATAATCTCAGGGGCCTCCCATTGAGGAATACATCGTCTAATCACCTGGTCTTTACCCACCTTCCACAAGTATGGGTCATCCCAAATATATGACCGAGCATCTCTAAGAAACTTCTTCCTGGCCTGTGCATCATAGTTATCAGGAATGAAAGTACAATTGCTAGCCCAATAGTTCACAAAGTCTACAAACCAAGGCATCTCAGTGTCAACACGGAATAAGTACTCATCGGGAAAATGCTCAATCAATGGTATATCAGAAGAGTCTCTGCCATGCTCAAGTCTAGACAAATGATCTGCAACAAGGTTCTCTCTACCCGGCTTATCCTTGATCTCGATATCAAACTCCTGGAGCAATAACACCCAACGAATCAAACGAGGCTTGGCATCCTTCTTGTTCAACAAATATCTCAATGCAGCATGATCCGTGTGGACAATCACCTTACTCCCAAGAAGATAACTCCGAAATTTCTCCAATGAAAAAATAATAGCAAGAAGCTCCTTCTCGGTCGTAGTGTAGAGGACTTGAGCATCATTCAAAGTCCGGGAAGCATAATAAATCACATGGAGTGCTCGCTCAATCCTTTGACCCAAAACAGCACCCATAGCAAAATCTGAAGCATCGCACATAAACTCAAATGGTCTAGTCCAATCAGGTGCAATCATGATAGGTGCATGAGTCAACTTCTCCTTAAGTAGCTCAAAAGCCTGTAAACACTCCGAAGTGAAATCAAAAGGCACATCCTTGCCTAGCAAGTCACACAATGGCTTGGTGATCCGAGAGAAATCCTGAATAAAACGTCTATAAAAGCCTGCATGCCCAAGGAAACTCCTAACCCCTTTCACATTCTTCGGTGGTGGTAAACTAGAAATCAACTCAATCTTCGCCTTATCCACCTCAATGCCACGTGATGATACTACATGCCCTAACACAATACCCTCTTCCACCATAAAGTGGCACTTCTCCCAATTGAGGACCAAATTGGTCTCCTCACACCGTTTTAGAACAAGGGTCAAGTGTTGGAGACAATCATCAAAAGTACTCCATGAATCGAGAAATCATCCATAAAGATCTCCATAAAGCGCTCAGTCATGTCATGGAACAATGCCATCATACACCTCTGAAAAGTAGCAGGTGCATTACAAAGTCCAAAAGGCATCCTCCTATATGCCAAATACCAAATGGGCATGTGAAAGTAGTCTTTCCTGGTCTTCCTTAGCAATAGCAATCTGATTATACCCTAAATATCCATCTAAGAAACAATAGTGGCTATGACCTGCTAATCTCTCCAACATGTGATCAATGAAAGGTAGTGGAAAATGATCCTTCCTTGTCGCTCCATTAAGCTTTCTATAATCAATACAAACCCTCCATCCATTCTGAACTCGCTGTGGCACATCTTCACCCTTCTCATTCTGCACTACTGTAATTCCTCCCTTTTTGGGGACAACCTGAACTGGTGAAACCCATGGCGAATCAGAAATCGGGAAAATAACTCCAACATCCAGAAGCTTAATAATCTCCTTCTTCACTACCTCCATCATGGAGGATTTAACCTCCTCTGAGCCTCTCGTGTGGGCTTACACCCCTCCTCCAATAAGTAAATGATGCTGACACTTGGATGGACTAATGCCTTTGATATCGGCAATGGTCCAACCAATAGCTCTCTTATGCTCACGTAACACCCTCAGAAGCTTATCTTCCTCAACTATACTCAACTTCGACGAGATAATAACCGGTAATGTGCTCTCCTCCCCTAGAAATGCATATCTCAAAGTCGAAGGTAAAGTCTTTAGCTCCAAATCTGGTGGGGTCTCATATGAAGGACCAGGTGAAGTAGAAGGTGGCAAAGGTAAAACTGGTGGAACACGTCTAGGCAAATATGGTGTGAATGCCTCTAAGTGTGCAATAGCCTCAACATGCTCCTCACTCTCAAATTTAGTACCACCTTGAGCAATGCAAGTCTCCATGTAATCAGTCGATGAATGCTCAATGAAGTTCTTCCTAACAATATCATCCATAACATCAATCCGAAAGCACTCATCAAGATGGTATAACGGACTCCTCATAGCATCAAAAATACGAAATCCAATGGTAGTGTCAAAGACTGTCATGGTGAGATACCCTTTTGAACATCAATCTTCACCCCGGCAGTCGCCATAAAAGCTCTACCGAAAATAATGGGTAACTCATCATCATCATCATCACAAGAAGGAAGTCCATATCAAGTACTACTACAAAATCAGTCGGCACATAAAGCTCATCTACCTTGACAAGAACATCCTCCACCACTCCACGAGGGTACTTAATTCTCCTATCCGCCATCTTAAGCTTAATTTTTAAAGGCTTAATTGGCTCTAATGACAAAGTCTTGTACAAATCATATGGCATAGGTTGACTAGCCCCCAAGTCCAATAATGCTCGATCAAAGTTTTGTGACCCAATGGTGCATGGAATAGTAAAAGATCCGGGGTCACTAAGCTTAGGAGGCAACCTCCTCTGAAGCACGGCCGACACTTGCTCACTTAAGTATATATCTTCATTCTCCACAAACTTTCTCTTATTAGTGCACATGTCCTTCAAGCATTTTGCATAGGCCGGTACTTGCTTGATGGCATCAAGTAATGGGATATTGATGTTAACGGACTTGAATAGCTCAATGAACTCTTGTTTTGTGTCTCCTTCCGCTTCTTTTGATCTTGAGCCCTCTTAACTTGTGGATAGGGAAGTCTAGGCTCCGATGAGTTCAAATCAAGAGGTGGAGAAAAAGTGAGACTCCCTCTTGAACCCCTAAGGGTGGTAACCGTCCCACTAGGATTCTTAGCCCTTAAGGCCTCGCCTAGTGTAGAATGGATCGGTCCACTCCTATCCCTAGAATCCAAAGGTACATGAGAATAGTCTTCCTCCTTATTACTTCCCCCTTGATGTTGTTCCCGATGCTCACTAGATGATGAAATAGGCGGTGAACCATTAGAACTCAAACCCGAGGATGAACCATGTGTATCAATAGAAGTAGATGAAGTAGCTTCCGCCTTATTCCTCCCCCCTTGATGAAGATCCCTAGGTGATGATAAAGGAGTAGTGGGGCCAAAATGCACATGCTTAGGTGGTGCGATGAAGAATTAGAGGCTTGAGATTTGAAGATGTAGAATGAGATAAAGAGGCCTTCCTTCCTTGTGCATCTCCGGGAAGTACATTTTCTTCCTCCCCGGCTTCCTTATCCACCCCCTTATTTCTTCCTTTTGTATACAAAGTCACATCACCCACCCACCTCCAATTCCGGGGGTACATTTTCTTCCCCCCGGTTCCCATCCTCCTTTGAAATAAAAGTACGATGCATATGCACATTATCATTAGCAACATGGCCAAGAGGTACATTTTCTTCCCCCTTGGCTCCATATGAATGCAACAAATTATCATCATCACTATCAATGCAATTTTCTACTAACACATGATCATCATCATTAGAATATGAAAGTGAAGAATGGGAATCATGTATAGGGTGGAAACATGTGTATCATAAGAATGTGATGTGGGTAAGTGGGAGCATACATGTCATCATGCACATTCAAAGGGGAGTTAGAAGATTTAGGCATGCGTACCTTATTGTCATAAACCCTCCCACTTCGAAGTGTAGTAATAGCCTTAGCTTGCTCATGTCTCGGATTTTGATCCGGTTGTGTAGGTAATGCACCATGTGGACGTGCTCCAAGCTCTTTAGCTAATTGTCCCATTTGGACCTCTAATTTTCCCACACATTGTGCAAGCGAACTTTGACCTTGAGCAGAATATTAAGAGTTTGATCGGTCTTCGCTTGGCTTTGTGTAACAGAAGTATGACTTTGGCTAGAGCGGCCAATATATCATCCATATGAGACTTCTTTGGTTCCGGTTGTGGTGCTTGCCTATTTTGAAATCTGGGAGGAGCATTTTGTGTAGAATTGGCACCTCCAAATGAATGGGAACTTTGACCAAACCCTTGAGTATCATGTGGGGCTCTCATAAGCATGTGTAGCACCAAAAGATGGCCCTTGGCCTTGAGAATTGTAAGTAGATGCTTGCTGCCCATAATGATTTTGTCCACCAAATTGTGTGTTTCCATGACCGTGAGGACCAAAAGATGAAGAATTAAGGCCTTGATTCCCTCCATATGAATGAGAACCACCTTGGTGTGCATTAGAGGACCCTCCACTATCTCTCCATGAGAAATTTGGGTGGTTACACCAACCCGGATTATATGTAGTAGAATAAGGATCATTTCTTGGTGGCCTTTGATAAGAATTAATAGCTCTAACTTGCTCCTCAACAAATTCCAGAAATTGTGAAGCCAAGTGACAATCATGAGTGAATGATTAGGGACTCACAAATCAAGCAAAGATGTGAAGAAGTAACACTCTTGACATGTGAAGAAGACGAACCACTACCCTTTTGCACTTGAAGAAGCATCTCAAATTTCTTGTCAATCTTTGCTTCGAGCCTCTCAAGTTTGGAATTCATAACTCCATCATCTTTATCAATATGAGAAACATCATACACACCTCTACCACGAGGCTCCATATCAACTCGGCCTCTAGTACCATATGCATGTGAATCTCAGCCTCTAGATGTGTCATCGTCTCTACCTCCTCTTCTCCTTTGATGATTATCCCATTGACCGGATTGGGTAGCCACTTCCTCACAAATATCCCATACCCAAGCGGCATTAGGACCTTTCTTTAGAAAATTTCCACCCGATGCATTATCCAATCTCCTTCTATCATCAATAATCAACCCATTGTAGAAAGATTCGCAAAGAAGCCACTTGGTGAGTCCATGATGAGGGCAACCTAACTCAATATCCTTGAAGCGCTCCCATGCATCATAAAAAGTCTCATTATCCTCTTGAAAGAACTTGGTCAAGCTATCCCGCATATAAGTAGTCCGATGATGGGGATAATATGCATTCAAGAACACTCTTTGCATATCGGCCCAAGAGAGAATGGATCTTGGCTTGAGCTTATGAAACCATGTGCGTGCTTGATCTTTCAAAGAAAATGGGAATAATCGAAGCTTCAAACCCTCCAAAGTTAATCCTCCCAAGTGCATAGTGGAACATATGGCATCAAATTCAATTATATGGTCATAGGGCCTCTCACTAGCCATGCCATGGAAAGTAGGGAGAATAGACAACATGTTAGGCTTGATCTCAAAGTTGGCATTTGTCGGAGGAAGCACAATGCAAGATGGAGCATTTACAATGCTAGGACATGAATAATGGCTCAATGGAATCTCCTCCTCATCTTGTGGTCCTTGACGCTCGTCACCCATATCTACTACTCGAATAGGAGACCGAGAAGGTACTTGTGAGCGATGTCTTGGTCTCCTAACTCTCCTTGTTGGTCTTCCTCTAGGTAGTCTTTGCAAAACACAACCACTTCTCAAATTGATAGGTAGTAGAGTGTCACTCATATACCTACGAAGGATCAATAAGAAATCGAGTATCTCAATAACCAAAATATAAGCAAGATAAGAACCAATTCAACTCATGAAAATTGACAAGTAATTAGAGGGGTAAAAGAGAATGAAACACAAGTAGTACTAAATTTGACTAAACTAACCGAAGAAATGAAAATAAAATAAAATAAAATAAATAACAACTAAACAAAGAAACAAGAGATAAAGATAAAAATAAAAATAAAAATAAAAGTATGCTAAAAGTGACCCTAAATGCAAATTACCAAGGGATTAAGATCCGAAGACCCTAATCCCCGGCAACAGCGCCATTGACTTGGTTCATAAACTCTTCGCAAGCGTACGAATCGTTGTCAAGTAAGGGAAGTAATTGGACCTTAGTTTATCGTACCTCGGGGATTAGGTGTTGGACCTAACCAAGATAATTGGCGGTAGGATACTAAAAGCACACAAGAAAAAAAAAAGTAAAATAAGACTATAAACAATCAAGGCACCAAGCCTTGGCAATGCTCGGCTTAGCTCACACCAAGCCTCAAGATGGATATACACAAATGAGTAGATGGATTTAATGTTTAGAGTGGATTTGAACTTAACAAAAAGTAATAAAATATAAAGCGATTAATAAAAATGCAAGGAAATTAAACTAGAAAAGTGTGAACAATATAATGGGAATGTCAGGTGCTAGGGAGGTTTCTTCACCCAAATCTCATGTGTCGGAAACTAATCTAATGTAGATGCAAATTTCCTACTTGGCGGTAGTCGTATCCAAGGTGGTTCAAGGCTCAAGGACCGAAATTCCCTTTCATGGTATTCCTACTCCGGTTCAAGGGTCGTAGGAACTCACTTGGCATGAATTAGAGCCGGTTCAAGGGTCTCTAATTCACATCAAGAGGCCTAAAGATCGAAAAATTAGACTACTAAGCGACCCGCCCGCACATTCCGCAACGGTGTAAATCACCATGCTTATAACCCCTCGAATACGAAATTGAAGGTTTCTAGCTTAGGAATTAGAGGGGGTCAAGCCTCTACCTCCATCCTAGACATGCTCAAAATACACACCCTAGAGTTGACATGCATTTTAACCCAACAAAAATAGATATAAGCATCCATCATATGAAAATTGCATCATTACATTAAAATAAGCATATTTTACACAAGATTTGGACTAGGGCACACAACCCTAGCCCCCAACAACAAAACTACTCACTACCCATCATTAAACAAACATCAATATACATAATTTAAAGAGGAACAAAGTGAAGAGAAGTAGGAGTAACAAGAACAAGTCACAAATTGCTATAAAGCAATTATGGCTAGCCTTGAATTATGGCTCCCCACTTTTACCCAAATTTGATTTGATGAAGATTTTGATGCTTGGGCTTCCCTTTGAATCTTGTGAAATTGATGATAATTAGTGGTGGAGTAGTGAAGAAATTATAGAAAATGGGTTGGTGGTGGTGAGTTTTGGTGGGAAGAAGAAGAGAGAATGGGGTGGTTGGTTTGGTGTTAGAAAAAAAACGGGATGGGTGCGGCCACTGTTGGTTTTCTAGGGTTCTCTTCTGCGTGAGAATAGGATGAATATAATAGTCCGACGTGGGTGGCTGTTTTGTGGTCAAGAGGAAAGATCATGAGTAAGGATACATGGCTGCTGGTGATGAGAGGAAAAGGAAAATTGAATCAATTGATAATGGAACACGTGCTGCACCTTTCATCTGATGGCAATAATTCAATTAACCAAATGGTTAATTGAAAAGAGAAGAGGGTCACACGTGCTGCATAATGAGCAAATGCATTGCTAACAATTTATATAATTAACTAATCAATCAGAGATTGATTAATCAATTAGCCTCTATCTCTTTTTTTGTTCCTTTTTCTTTTCTTTGTTAGTGTTGACCACACTTGACCTGTTGACCTCACTTGACCGCTACGATAATTTGGTCATTTTGTCGAAAACTCTTAGTTGCTCCAATTTCCCACAATTTTCTCTTGTTTCCGCAATTCCGCTTATTTCCTACACAATAAATAAAAATAAATTAATTACATAATAATTGACTTGAGGACTAACTTATTTCTATTTTTTTTAGATTAATTACACGCATATAAATGCGTATAATCAACATGAAAGAATCGGAATGGATGTAAGTCTCACCTCCTTATCAAGAATCGATTCCTGAATACTCAGGAATTTGATTACGAAGGGGGGAGATGGGTTTAGGAATCAATTCCTCTGAAATTAATACCGATTCCTTTCTTCTCCCATTCCACTTGTCTCCGATTCATGATTATTTTTCATTCCAAGTAAGTAAACGTGCCATAAATGTATAAGATGAACTAATCATATCTCAATATAACAAAAATGGGCTGTAATGGTCTCAGATGTAGTCGCTTAAGGTAGCAAATATGGACACTAAACCAAAAACTGGTGGTCACTGAGTGGTCAAAGAGGCTAAGATGGTTAAAGATATCATGAGCCAAAGAGGCTGGAACTCTAACCACAATATTCCACCTACCTTTGCCCTATTAATAGTCAATTTGTCTCAAGATTTATGATATATCCTCATATACAACATTAAGAAGAAACTAACCCCCTTCCATGATGTGTCCCATACTGCGTGTACAACCAATTCTCCACTACATTTTTTTTTAGAAGAAGAAAAATTCATTAACCACCGAAAAGATTACAACACCACACCACATATTCCTAACAAGATCCATAATCACGGGTCTGTCACTATTAATGATATCCATAAGCCAAAAGGGCTCAACCCCTAACCAAACTTCACGCCCATATCCGCAAGCTACAATGAAACGTAAATAATCCCGAATATCATGATACAAACTCGCCACCAACATCAAGATGAACCTTTTAACCCTCTTCCACACAGTGTTCCAAAACAGCCAAACCATGTGTAAGGGCAATTCACACATCACGTTGACAACCAGAGGCACCGAAATTAAATCACATAGTTCTCAGAAATAACACTAGAAAATCGGCACACTGATAGGACCAAGACACCTAAACCCTAGCTCAAATGAGTAGAGACTTATTTCACCTAGCCAAAAACCAAAAAATAAAACCTTGAATGAGCAAAAAACCAAGTTGCCACCATTTGTTTCTCGAAACGTCGAGTCGGGCTTCTCATAGATTGCCACTATGCAAATTGGGTTCTTGGTAATGGTAAATTTGACGTTTAACCACAAGCCTTGTGGCCAAGGAATAACCCACCACTACCATATTGGATACAACCACCTGAGTTAAAACCATTCGCCGAAAAACCAACACCATCCATCAACATTGAGCATCATCCCCAGACCATCCCATTCCAAAATCCACTACCATGGAAACACCAGCCTCCTGAACAATCCCCTCCCATCTCGATGTTCCAAATTAAACCAACTGACGACCCCCACGGTTGTCCAGACCCACATGGACCTCTCAAACCCAACATGCCCTTCAGCCCCAGCCGACTTCTCTGCCCTAGCATCCAACCCCCACTCTGCTATCCATGCCATCGCCCAGCAACTCGCCTCCAGCCAGAAAATAGTGTACCCAAATCCCAGGTCTGAAACCAGATCCAATACTGATTGTACGCATTTCTATGCGTGTAATTGCACTATAAATACTAGAATTAAGCTAATCTTTAAGTCAATTAATATGTATTTAATCCACTTTTATTTATTTTGTAGAAAATAAGCGGAGTTGGGGAAATCAAGAGAAAATGACACGAAAATGAAGCAAAATTGAATTTCCGAGAAAGAAATAATGAAATTACTGATGCGGTCAACCACAGTCAAAGTCAGAAAAGGAGCTGAATGCAATTATTCGTAGTTGTGGGCATGCACTTGAAAATACAAGGATATATATATATATATATATATATATATATATACAGATCATATCCAGAGCGAGGCATCGCTTTGAAATTTCATAGCGAGGTTAGGGTTTATGGTCACTTTTCGGTCGCATATCCACATCTCAACCGCTCAGTTTTTAGGTACTAATGTATAGATCATCTCTGCAAAATTTCAGTCAAATTGATGGTCGTTAAGGCATTGATAACTGCCTTAAAGCTAGTACGGTTCAGGTTGGACAGATTCAGTTCGTCCATTGGTTTAAGTGAGTTAGATACCTTAAAGACCATCAATTTCGTTGAAATTTTGCAGAGATGATCTATACATTAGTACCTAAAAACTGAACGGTTGAGATGTGGATATGCGACCGAAAAGTGACCCTAAACCCTAACCTCGCTCTGAAATTTCAAAGTGATGCCTCACTCTGGATAGGATCTGTATATATATATATATATAAAGGTTGTTGTTTAATTAATCAATCATTTGATTGATTAGTTAAGCCCAAGGAAATGGTGCTGCACGTTTGGCATCCTTAATTGATATTAGTGTGGCTGACTTTTCTCTTACCCCACTTGCAGACCACGTGCCACTCTTTCTCTCACAACCCATAGAAAGTCAGAAACCATAACCTAATTATCCCTATATATATACAACCCATCAGACCACATTACATCCCTTCTACAGAGCTGCACCACCACAAAACAGAGGCAGCCCTTTGGGTTGCTCTCTTCCCCATCCTTCTCCACCAATTTTTCCTCTTTTCTTTCTATTTTATTTTGAGATTTGAAGGACTGCTCACACAAAACTTCAAGGATCCATCAAGGGGCTCAACTTCCACAAGATTCAATATTTGGGTATTTTGTGGGAGTTGTAATTCAAGGCTAGTCATGCTAGCGTTTTAGCTATTTGTGACTATCTTTGTTTTCTCCCACACTTCTCTACTCTTTGCTATTTGAATTTTGTAATCTTGATGTCTATGACTATGGGTTGTGAGTAATTTCCTTGTTGGAGGTTAGGGTTGTGTGCTCTAGCCCAAATTTTGTGTAAAGGATGTTTAATTTAATGTAATGATGCAATTTTCATATGATGGATGCTTATATATATATTTTTGCTGGGTTAAAATGCATGTCTAGGAGTCTAGTCAACTCTAAGGTGTGTATTTTGAGCATGTCTAGGACGGAGTTAGAGGTTTGACCCCCTCTAATTCCTAAGCTAGAAACCTTCAATTTCGTATTCGAGGGGTTATAAGCATGGTGATTTACACCAGTTGCGTGATTGCGCGGGCTGGTCGTTTAGTAGTCTAATTCATCGATCTCTAGGCCTCTTGATGTGAATTAGGGACCCTTGAGCCGGCTCTAATTTATGTCAAGTGAGTTCCTACGACCCTTGAACCGGAGTAGGAATACCATGAAAGGGAATTTTGGTCTTTGAGCCTTGAACCGCCTTGGATACGACTACTGCCAAAGTAGGAGATTTGCATCTACATTATATTAGCTTCCGAAACATAGAATTGGGTGAAGGAACCTCCCTAACACCCGGCATGCCCATTTATTTGGTTATATTTTTATTAATTTCTTTGCATTTTTATTAGTTGCTTTATATTTTGTTACTCTTTGTTAATCTAAAAGCATCTCTCAAAAAATTGAACTTCGACTCATTGTAGATAATCATCACTAGGTTCTTAGTTTTGATTAGGTTTTGGTAAGAATCAAAGCTGAGCATTGCTAAGACTTGGTGTCTTAGATTAGCTTATTTATTTACTTGTTTGTTTTATTTTTCCTTTATTAATTTGCTTAGTGACTTTAGTCCCGACTACCCAAAGATTGTGGATTAGCCACTAATCCCCGTGGTACAATAATTTTGGGCTTAATACTTTCCTATCTTGACACGATTCGTACGCTTGCGAGAGTATATGCATCAAGTCAAGTACCCAATCTCCCACCTGCAATTGATTGCCACACGATCTTCTCTGATTCAGCCATCGCTTCTATCTGAGGGAGAAATAAGCACTCTTGTTGCAGCCCCCAAAGCCAACCAAAAGACAATCCCAACCTGACAACAACCTGTCCAGCAGCAGCCAACTCATGCCGACGAGGCAAGAAACCACCGTTGACACCGGGGCGCCGCCGGACAAGCACCTGTGAATTCCTTATGTTTCCCAACCCTAGTTTTGTCTCCTGTTATCTTGGAGCTCGCCTCCTGTCTATTTTTAATATTCTCCACTACATTGACAATAAGAAAATAATGAAATAAAATAAATAGTCTCCAAGAAAAAGTACCATAATAGTAGTATAGTCATTAAACAAATGCCAACCAGAGCTCAATATAGTAGGGACGTACTTGATCTAACCAAAAACCTAATAAAATATAAACTAAGCCTTCACGAGCTGTTTTCCTCTTCAACAACGACAACTAAAACTTCTATAAAAGAACCACAATAGAGTTGGGTCATTCAGTGCCAATTATCTCCATTCCAATACACAAGCATTGTGGCCAAAGCAAAAACCACCACGGCCAATTTTAATATAACCAACTCACACCAGTTGCTAGTAATCCAATACCCTTCAACATTGACCATCAATAAAACATCAGCCCCCTTAGCAACCACATGCAAACTCGATGCCCCTTTCAAAATCATTAAGGATACTAACGATTCACCACAATTGTCTAGACCTACTTGGATCTCTCAATCCCAACTAGTCACTGTTAGACCATAATTTACATACATATGCATTCTTCTAAATATTGAATTTAACTTGCTTTTGAGTCTACTTTAGCTTTCACTAAGTCATTTTCTTATTTATCTATGAATATTGCAAGAGTGAAGGAAACATCCATTTTACATTTTGAAATGGAGAATTGGAGTTAAAAAGAATGAAGGTCAAAGGTTGAGCAAAAAGTAAAATTCGAATTTTGAATTCCGACAAACCACCGCAAATGGCTGCACAACTGGCGGCCAACCACCA
Organism: Rosa lucieae; assembly: GCA_024704745.1. Lineage (NCBI taxonomy): Eukaryota > Viridiplantae > Streptophyta > Magnoliopsida > Rosales > Rosaceae > Rosa > Rosa lucieae. Next base: position 40,576,459 of record CM045495.1, on the reverse strand, counting down.
CTCATGGTGGTGCCATGTATTTTCCAGTTATATTCATAGAGGAGTAAGGAGGAGGAGTAACATTACACTCATTTCATTACATCCATTCACCATCATCTCCCATAACCAAATCCTAACTTTTTTGTTACAAATCAACCACCATCTTTACTCTTTTTCCCACACCATCTCTACCCCCAATGTACACCAAAAGTCTACTCTATCACACACAAAACTCTTCCATGTTTTTGCAGGGGTCAATCACCATGTTTCTTCACCATTTTCCTACTCCCATCACACATCTTATCTCACATGCTTTTCCCCTTGACTTTAGTGACCTAAACTCGCTCTAACACTCCATCTCGTCATTTCATTTCCTCTAAGAGACATAGCTGCTCCTTTGCCTTTTTTCATCATTTTACACCTCTCTCTCTTCCCTATATAAGCATCCTTTCATTACACTCTTGAACCATCACCCATACCACCCATTACAATCACTTAGAGATAAGCTTGGTTGGTTTGAATGATTTCGATCTTCATCACCAAACTTTATACACTTAGGGTAATGCAGTAGATACCTAACAGGATTGAAATGCATGACTTAAGTAGTTAAGTACTACACCTGAAAGGGGTTGCTTGATATCACAAAAGAAGAATGTTCCTTGTCAAACCTATAGGGATGCGGAGAGAAATTGGTTAACTAATTTGGCATCATATCATCCATATTGAAATGCATCAATACTTGCAAGAGATGTTAGTGGTAGACAATCCAAATCTTAACTTTCCTTTATTAGATCACTAGTTTTTTTTTTTTTTTTGAAAGAAGGGTCGGTGCGGCTGCCCTCTAGTTGTTTTCAATTCAAAAATATATTAAAAAAAAAAAACAAAATTAATCCATCTTGCACATACTCACCATGAGCTTAGATTTCCTTGTGATTCTAGGTTTGTGATTGTACATTTGCATATTCTAGCTAACTCTTCTTAGGTTTATATCCTAGCTAGTGAAAGGAATCTAATCCTTGTAGATTCAATAACCTTTCTTAAATCCCTATACTGTTACTTGTTGTCACGCCCCGAATTTCAATCACTATAATAACACAATTTCAAAAAGCACAAGAACTCCGGGCATGATGGTTTGGACATCAAACAAAACAGCTAAGAAAATTTTCCTTTAAACCAAGGCAACCAACTATGTCCCGAACCCACAATATGAACACAGACTTGTTCTTTAGAGTCACATATTACATTATAGAGAGGTTACAAATTAAATTGCGTCAACAAAATAATAAGTAACCGCTCCTCAAAGCTTACTACACAGCGGAAGTCTTAACAACCGTAAAACCAAGCCACAAAATTAGATTCCTACCCGATCAGCTGCTATAAGGTCTTAGCTTCAGCCACAATTCCCTGACTTGCAGGATTAACCCCAACACCATCGAACAGTGTACCGGGTTACTACACAAAAAACCTGGTAAGCTTAAGTCACCTCAACCTAAACAACGATAAGCATATAACTCACAACTACAACTATCAGTTTCATAACCATCCATATCATGCTTACGTAAGTCAACTCATGACTAAAATCACATGCTCAGATTCTCAACCTAGCTTCCAATTACACAAATTCCAGTCAAGCAAAACCTCCTTAAGTAATGTTTGAAACTATTTTAACGCACTACGGTGAATTACAAAATCACACTCCTTTCCTCCCCACCGGAAGCCTTTGTCATCAACGTGACATCAAAGGTGAAAAACAATGAAATCACCTTCTTATCCTCCCTATAGAGAACACTTGTCATCACTATGGCCCCTCAAATCATTCAAACCCTTAATAGTAAAAACCAAGAAGAAAGCAAGGCAATCACAAATCAAACAAAGGTAAATCAATTCATAGTAACCCCTACGTATAGTTTTAGTTCAGGAGGTTACATTAAAACAAACAATTCAAATCATAGTAATCGTCACAACTCGATGCCCTCACATCTATAGGTAACTCCGATCATCACATTTACCATCTCATTAGTTGTTAACTTAATAGCAAATGTACCTCCTTCACTGAGAAATCATCACAGCAACCCTCTCAATCATTGTTAACTTAATAACAATTCAACTCCTTTATAGAGCAATCATCACACATATTTCACCGGCACTATGCCAAAAACTGCATCACACTACACTTTTTAGACAACGAAAAAAAAATTTCCGTTGTGTGATCATTGAAACTGCTTCACACAACAGGTTTAATGAGATTGGCGTTGTATAAGGAGGTCGTACATCAATTTTTTGGGTCCAAGATTATTGTACAACAGTTTTAAGATTTTTCTGTTGTCTGAATGTAAAAAAATTTCCCCCTCACCTTGCTCAAATTTGGGTCGAAATTTGAACTGACCTTGTACAACAGTATAGTTATATCTGTTGTATGAGAGTAAGTTGCAAAATATTTCCCTCCATTCTCCCATTTCCCTCCCATCCAGGCAATAAGATGAGGCAAATTGAAAATTTAAAAGTTGCATTCAGACAACACATAAGTGAAAAACCATGGTCTGATGCCTCGTATGTGCATCCATCAACTAATGGCTTATCTAGCCATGTGTCCTGGACCACTACACATTCCGACCAACTTGGAAAAAAAAAAAAAGCCTACAAAATCATTCTCCTCACAACTACCAGCCCTAGACACACTGACTCCAAAACTTCACGGTCAGACTCAGACCCCGACTCTCTCTTTCCAAAACTCCAATGCGACTACCAGCCCGACCCCAACTCTCTCCGACACTAAAGCCCTCGACCCTAAATCCTCCGCCTCCGAAGCCCTCGACCTTAAATCCACTGCCTCCGAAACCCTCAAGCCTTGAACCCCAACTCTCTGGTACCAATCCGAAGCCCTAAATCCGAGATTTGTCTTCGAATCCAGGGTTCTAAAAATCGGCCTAGGCGGCAGCCTAGGCGCTGGGCGGCTTAACCCCGTTCCGATTTTGGCCTAATCGAGCAAGCTAGGCGCTGGGCAGAAAATCGGCCCCCTAGGCTGTGTTGGGCGGGAGCTGGGCGGTCAGCGCCTAGGCGTTTAGGCGCTTTAGTTTGTTTTTTTTTTCCCGTATCTCTTAAGACATGAAACGAAATCGACGAAGATTAGAAGATAGGGTTCTGGGTTCAAAATCGCTGTCCCCCCCCCTTCTCTCTCTCCGGCACGCCCTCTATTCTCAGCCTCTCTCCAAAATCGCCTAGGTGTTGAGTTGCTGCCTTGCTGGTAAGTCGAATTTCAATCTTATTTCTGACTCACAATCTCACAAGTTCAGTCGAAGGCTCGAACTCTTCACTCTTGTTTGTTGTCTTTGACTCTTCCTCAATCTGTGAAGCTGCAAAGCAGAAATTTTGGGTTTGATTTATGGGTTCACGGTCGGTGATTCTTCAAGATCAATTTCTGGAATTCTGGGTTCAAGGCTTCAAGCTAGGTGACTGGGTTCAACATTGGTGATTTACTGGTTCTTCAGGCTTGGTAAGTTGTTGCCTTGCGCCCTTGCTTCGATTTCTGGGTTCGGCTTTCTTCAATTTTGGTTCAAATTGCATCTGTTTTGCTATACATATGAGATGAAATTTGTATATGTAATCTGTTTTGCCTTTCTGGTTGTTGAAGTTCAAGCTGGATGAAGTTTGATTGAGCCGTTTTGGAGTTTGATAGTTTGGTTACAGACTTGAAATTTTGAAATTAAGTTGCATCTGTGGTTGTATTTGTACTCTTGAATTTGTTTTTTCCAGTTTTAGATTGGAATTAAGTTGTTTTTCCAGTTGTATTCATTGATTTGTATTTGTTTTCAACTTTTGCCATTGCCAGTTTTGGAATATATGATAATGCTCTGTAACCTCTTTCGTGCTCTGCTACTCTGCTAGTTTCGAATAGAATGAAAATATGTATTGTGCTCTCACTGCTCAGTGCTCTGGCAGCTCTCCCAGTTTTGGATGGTATGAAAATATGTATATGTTCATTTAATATATTGTGCTTTGTTGTCCATATGTTGTGCTAATGTGCTTTGTTTGTTGTTCTTAGTTTTTAAATATATTAATCATTCATTCAATTGTTACTTTGTTGGTCCATGATTCCATGGATATTGCGTGCTTTGTTGTCCATATGATGTGCTAATGTGCTCTGTTTGTTGTTCTTAGTTTTTAAATATATTAATCATTTATTCATTCAATTGTTATTTGTTGGTCTATGATTGTATGGATACTACATTCTATGATTGCATGGATCAATTGTTACTTTGTTGGTCTATGATTGTTACTGTGTAGAGTTAAATTCATTCTCATGTCAATACTTTTTCTGTAACTTGGCAGGCTCAGCTGTTGACAGCTTTTAAGTGATGGCTTCCAAACAAAGAGGCAGCTGCATAGGTGGAGGTAATCTCTATGCTCTCCACAACAACATTTTACTATACTATTGAAAATATATGGTCATTTTAGAAGAATGATTTTATTATACTATTGAGAATTGCTTCATGTTAATACTATTGGTAATCTATGTGCACTCAGTTGTCCTTCTTCATCAGCTCGGCCCGGTCTTATAGGTTCCAAGCGGTCGACTCTCTTTCACTCTTTCTCAGGCAAAGCTTGCATTTCTGAAAGGTTACACCTTTTGCACATACCCTAATCTTTCATATTTTTGTTTTTCTACTGCGTTGTTGAATTAGTTAGTTTGGTTTAATATAGCTTGAGCAATTCATTCGGATTTGTGAATTATCAACTCCAATATATATAAATAGGCACCCACTGCTAAATAATTTTGGTGTCTTCTGCATTTTGTTGATCCAATGTGAATTAGTTCCATTTTAGTTTCCTTCTTTCTCTGTCAATGATTACATAGCTCTGAATTTGCTTTTGAGTGTGCCAACCTAATTGTACTCTTACACAATATTCTTTACATCAAAAGGCTGGCATGAACATATATTCAAGAGCATCGGCTGAAGGGAAACGCGTTCAGGTTAGTCAGCTTCGTTTCTTAAGAGCAAAGTAGTGGCCTTCATTTTTTTTTTTTTGCAACTGTTGAATCTGAACTGACTATAATTGTGTGTTTAGATTGCAGCTTCGTATATCTCTATTTTTTCAGTGAGCTTTTAAATTTGGGAAATCTGTTCTTCATTGCTTATAAGCTGACTATAATTGTGTGTTTAGATTGGAGGGCGCCAATACATTGATATACCTGGACAATATATCTATACACAGCGCCTCAAAGGAGCCAAGGTCAATGATAAGGTATTATTTTCTTTTCCTTTTTAGTCATTCCTTGCTTAAATTTTTGTCATGTTTGTTCCAATTTAGCTTTGATTGTTTGTGAGTATTGCAATATCTACTTTGATCTGGACAGTTTTGGGATTGTTTCATCGCTTTTCTATGCAATTAGCTTTCTGTTATTACAAATGATTAGTATTGGAAATTTGGGATTATTGAGTAGATTTAGATTTTACTTCAGTTTTAATGTCTTGATACCTACAAGCCTCATGAATTCTTGGTTTCATTTCTATAGGGCAATCGAGCTGTTGTAGAAATCCAATTTGCAGATTATATTTTTCCTGCTTTTGATTAGTCATGAATCACTTCCTAAGTTCCTATACTAGGTTTTATCATATACACTCACATTGATGACTAATTGAGGGACTCAAACTTTGCAGATTGTCAATGAAGCTACAAAATTCAGATACCCAAGTGGAAACCAATTTAACTGTGGAGGTGAAAACTTCACTTGTTTCATTGCTTTGAAGCTTACTCACTTTGCAGTTCCTTGTATAACTTCTTAGGCTTAACCATAACAGTGCCCTAGGGTGTTGTAGGCCATGGTGGACATTACCACTCACAATCTCCTGAAGCTTTTTTCTGTCATGCTTCTGGTATCAAAGTAAGTCTCATCCTAATTGAGATATTTTGCATGATATTTAGGGTTTGAGTGAGTGGTGATAAATGCATTTTCCCACAAGTAAACAGCTCAACTAATTGAAATCATGGGATTTTACATTTCAACAGTAACATCTTACAAGTATCCAGGTGCACAAATGGTATTGTTGTTATTACCTTTTTTTTTTTGGTATGAGATTGGAAAATTGGTTTCTATTATTCAATAGACTAGATTACATTCCAAGCCAAATCTAAATAGCAATGCCTAAGTACTTGAGTGTAGCAGACTATTAATTACATTTTTCAAAAACTTTCATAAGAGCAACAATTTTCTAGTATTTTCTAGAGTTTGGGTCTTTACGACTGCTGATATACATGTTCAACATACTTGCTGACTTCTCTCCTGCCTTGCAAAAAAAAAAACTGATTTTTGATTTACCCTGCACTACGTTTTGAAACAAAGCTTCTCAATTGTTGAATTCACTTGAAGCAAAGCTTCGTTCTTTGACTACAGCTACATTGAAGTTACGAGTTTACGAATTCAAAAATAGATCACTCAATGAAGGTCTGCCTGTATTAAGAACTAATAGATGCTCTTGGCTTTTAAGTACTTATGACGTTTTAGCCTTCGCCATTTATCAAATGCCTTTGGCAATGACTTTCTGATCTGAACAAAATCTTTTAGCTGTGCACAGTTGGTCAAATTTCCCTTTTTTTTCCTACAAGAGTTTGCTTACAGTAAAGAGACTTTACATGTTAAGTTGATGCCAATTTCAGTTTTGCTAATGAAAAAGCTGATCTCTCATACTTTCGAATCAAAGTATGGGTAAACTTTTCATTTGTTTTAAATCTAATTCTTTTATCTGATTACTCTTTTACTCATGGTTTGTGAACTTGAATTTGTATGTTGTCGAAAGTCTAGCTATGCCTATGCAAAGTGAAAACCAACCATTACTTCAATGTACAGGGTTTATATATATGTTACTGATTTGGCTTTTCATTAAATTTTATATGGATTATTTACTTGAGATCAAATTTTACTCCCTGATCATGCCCCTTGTTATTCGCAAAATGATTAACTAATTCTTTTGATATAATAAACTGATTTCAGTGGGAGAGGAGAGGCAGCAACCAATACACCCAAGCGGATATTGATCAAGTGCGAAATGAGTGGGGGAAGTTTGTTGTCAACAAATATGTGCATGAGCCATGAAGTAGCGCGCTTGTTGCTGGTCCATTTTTGCTAAGGAAAGCATCTTTTTTTGTGCTTCTCTGCTGGTACATTGTCATGCACCATGTGTTGCATGTTTTGGAACAATCGATATATATGTATTAGCTTTTTGATGTCCCAAGTAAATGGGCATGCACTAGAATATTTTCTTGTTTAAAATGTTAGGTTCAATGATTAGTGGTTTGCAATGTTTATATTTGATGGTTTGCAATGTTTATATTTGGTATGTAAATGGATCAAATGCACAATTTAATTCAAGAATGGGATATGTTCAAATAATCAGACAACAGAACATATATAGTGATAACTGCCTGTTGTCTGAATGGCCAAAAATGAGGACAAATCACACTGTAATCATTCATATCACACATCGGTTTTTAACAAATCACTGTCTTCTAATCTACACTCACACAACAGAAGCAATTAAACTCTGTTGTCGCAAAGTTAATCAGACAACGGAATAAATTGAATTATGTTGTCCCAAAGTTAATCAGACAACAGGATATAGTCCAAGAACTGAAGTTTGAATATCAGTCAGACAACACACAAAATAAAAGTCTGTTGTCTGAGAAGCTCAACATACAACAGCTTCAACACTAGCACTGTTGTCTGAAGGCAGCACCGCAACTGCCGCGCAGCTGCGCTTGACATCTGCCGAGCCACCTGCCGAGCCATCTGCCGAGTATCACACAACATGTTTAACACATACACGTTGTCTGTATGTTTCTCAGACAACTGTGTTCCACCGTTGTCTGATTTTTCATCAGACAGCGGTCACCTCTACAACGGTAGCACTCCAAATCAGACAACAGTTTCTGTCTGTCGTCTGATACCACTTTTGGCATAGTGCGGTCATCACTCAGATATTCCCACATTCTTTACATAGAAATCATCACAAAGATCATCACACTGATTTCACCAATCTTTACATAGATATTCCTACATAAGCTTTACACAACAATTATCACAAGGATTCATTACACTGATTTCACTGATCATTACTCAGATATTCCTACACAAGCTTTACACAACAATCATCACAAAGATTCATCACACTGATTTCACCGGTCATTACACATATATTCCTATACAAGCTATCATATCTTAATTCACAATTTAAGATAGTCATACAAGACCCATGGTATCTCAACAAATGAAATTCAATGATCACAACTCCATACACAATTTTTCTATTCTTAAACAATAATAAACCCATTTCAAAATATTGTTTGCATCACAACAAAACCACCGATATATATATAGATATATATATATATATAGACACACACACACACAGACATAGTCATCCACTCAGGAATGCCACTAATATCAACCATAGTCATAGTTAAACTAATAACTTTAAGACAATATGGTAACTTTATTCATAACGAATATTGTGAGATATACTCACCTCTAAAACCTACTGCGTCTTCACACACTAACCAAGATAATTAAGCATAAATCACTGCAATCCGCCCAACACAATTATGTGAAGTACCTAAACACATACGGTCTCAATTCAGTGCATGAATCACAAAGTTATTAAAGTTAGAATCCCCCATTTGAACTAAAATCCGGAAGAAATGCCAATCGAGATGAAACTTCGTCCGAGACCACCCAAAATCTTCAGAACACTCATACAATCAATATATCAAAACTACAAGTTAATTGGATGGCTGGATCCTCACAGATCGAAAACCGAGACAATCGAAACCTCTAAAAACCCTAACTTGATCAAACGATTACCAAAAGTTAAAAACATGTATCGAAATGCTCGTATCGACAAGTAGATGGTAAATGAAGCAAGAAATTTCCCCTAAAATGGCTAGATGCCTTACCATAGACCTTTGCACTTGCACCACATGCACTGCCGGCCAAACTCAAAACCACCTTAATCTAACCGTCCAAAATGGAGTTCAAACAACGAGGATCAACTTTAATACCAAAGGTTTTGGCCGGTTCGATCTAGATGGACCGGAATCAAGCTTACAAGACAGAATCAACTATTCACCATGAGTTGAAGTTTCTCCGGTGAAAATCGATCAAACCAACCACCAAGGATCGACAGAGGAGGCTCCCACGAGAAAAACATGATTGGTTTCAAGCCCAAACGTCACCAGAGATAGGAGAACCGATCGGGTCCAACTGCTCTCGCCTTTGCGGTCTTGTTGCGCCGCTGTGGGTGAGAATTGCATTTAGAGACCATCGTAGGGAGGACCGAATGGAGGAGATGAAGCGATCTGGGTTGGTCTCACAGCTAAAGGTCGTTGGAAAAAGAAACGTCGGCTGGGTCTTCAATCCGGGTTCGGGTCGGGTTTACCAGAAACTGGAGAGAGAAGAGAGGTTTATGGGTTTCCGGTTTTGGAAGGTTTCCAAAAATGAAAATAGTAAATTTCCCAAAACAGAAATTTCTATTTATAATGGTTTCCAAAAATATTTGAAACGTTCGATGGCCATAACTTTCTCATACGAACTCCGATTTACGCATGCCACATGTCCACTAACTCATATCGACGTGTTCTATGACTTTTATGAAAGAAGCTTTCAGAGAAACCCAATGAATAAAAATTCAACCTTTTGACCCCTCGAAAATAAAATGTTTTCGAGTAATTATTCATCCGAAACACTTCCGCTCCATTCATGAACCACGAAATCGTCCAACAAATACTAATTAAATTCTGAAAAATCGTCAGAAAATAATAACGAATTTCCAGGGTATCAAACTTGTACATCTTATACTTGAGGGTGGCTATTTGGTTAATATTCACCTCGTGCCAATGGCTAACCCCAACATTGTTACATCAATTATCACCAAGCCACCGACGTTCACAAAAGGACCTGTGTAGCCGAATTTAAGGCTTGCAACTAGGATCGAGTATGCAGGCCCTCACCTGCAACCAAGCGTTGCACTCTCCTCTTTGATGCCATTGGCTCCACAATATAAATTAAGTAATAGAATAAAAAAAATATATAAAAAATTAAGTCATTTGCCGTAACCCCCAATGTCGAGCAACTACTAACCGCGAGAAGAAAAGAGCTTATTCTACCGAATCTATCATTCGCCAATGAGGTAAAACGCCATCATCTACTTGATTCCCCAAATTCTCAGAAGGGTTAGTGAACTGGGGCTAGCCCTGAGAATTTAAGGACTCGAGGAGATGTAGATTCATGGAACTTGAGACCTCTTAATACATTTAATAATTCAGGAGCTCAACTTTGAGGTTTTCTTTTTTTTATAATTAACCAACATATAAAAAATTATTAAATGAACCTATGATAAAGATTGCATAGGACAGTAGATGTATTCCAATAAAAATAAAATTCTGCAATTGAGAATATCGAGTTATCAAAGACCCAATAATATTCATAAGATACAAACAAATATAAATATATGAAGAAACTTTGATGCCAACTAATAGAAAAACATAAGAGAACTGAAGAAATTAGAGTTGAAACTGAGGCTACTTCTAATGTTTTTTTTGGTTATAAATTTATTTTTCGGCGGTAATTAAGCAAAGTAAGAGTAGCCTAAACCTTAAAAACTAAGGGAGAGCCATAAAAGCATCATAATGCTAGTGTTAGGGTGCTGACCCCAACAGAGAGGAACTAAAAGAAATCTAAGAGAAAAGGCTAAGAAAATAAAATGCAGATTTTTCATTCATAACCTTCTTCTCAAGCTTACATGGTATATATAACAGATAACAACACGTGTCGCACATCTACAACTCAATCTACCTAACATATTTTCCTCAACGAGGTTGAAACGGTGCGTATTAAGCCTATCAATAGAAACATGGAAATTAACACTTAATTTCATAACTATCCATCCCCCTTTTGCAAAACTTGTCCTCAAGTTTCAAATATGAAAGGTATCGCAAGCAAAGCCACAATAGTCTAGACCAAACAGTAAGCACCACAAAAAGATAAATCTTCAACGCTACAATTCTGAGAACCACATGATATCCTTGACTCCTTTTCCAATCATTCAATCCTGCCAATTCTCCAAGAGTCTAATGATAGTAATTTAGTTGCTCCGATAATGAATCACAAGTGACCAAGGAAAAACACAAGAATGCTGGCTCACCGTGAGTTAATAATCAGAGAATAAGATGAAGCCAACCAACAACACTTGTGTTCAACATCTCAACAACAGTGGTGTCAATGCAATGAAGAGCAGCATGGCTATTGTCACCAAGATCATGGGCTAAGGTGTCAAGATTATCATCTAAATAAGTAGAGAAATCAAGGACCTACAAAACGAAATTGAGAAACAATGGTTGTTCATCTTCCTATGAATCTATTGGAATAATTGCAAGTGTAGCACATTTTCCGTAGATCTCTTGCACAAATCTTTTTTTCTTCCCATCATTTTCCATGTGCTCAGACCTGAAAAGTTTATCTAGCATTTGCCAAAACACTTGCAATAGCACAAGCATACAACTATCTCCAGAATATGCACTCTGCCCTGATGTTACAAGATGGTTGAATACAATTCCCATCCTGTAAATCTCTCCAGCACCAGCATTCAAAATTTGTGTATAGGTGGCAGTTTTTTGTCGGAGGCAATGATTGTTATCAACAAATTTCCCAATAGCTTCAAAGCTAGAAGAAAGCAATCTAGCCAATAAGTTTCTCATTAATTCTTTGTTATTAATAGAACCACAGATCAGACTAACTGCACTAACAACTTCTTCCTCATCTTCCAAAGGTAAATGAATGTTCTCGAGACCCTCTCCTATCCCCATCAATATCTCCAAATTTGAAGGATCATACATCACTGCAGAGGCATCTTCAAAAAATTTACGCCATGCAGATGCACAAGAACTCGAGGATAAGGTTTCTGATATTCCAGCAGCAAGAAATAACAACAAGGGTCTAGGAATTGTTTGAAAAATAGAGATCCACATAGAATAGGAGTCAACAACGTCTGCAAGAGATCTATGCAGAGTGCACACACTACCCTTCAGTTCATCCAAAGGCCTAATGGACCAAACCATCAACTGCATAATGACCGAGAAATCAAAGATTTGTCATTTCTGTAGGATTACCTCCGCGATCACATTAAGAGCAAATAACTTGATTTCCACATCCTTCGAAGATATTGGTGCATTTGCAGAGGCCCAACCACCAGAGAAACACTTATGCACAAATGTAGTAGATCTTAAAAGCTGACAATTATCCACTAACAGCTCCACAAGAGTCGTTCTAAAATAAATAAGGCCATCAGGCAACTCCAGTGTTCCTTGGTTGTCATTGAACATAGAATCATCTTCAGTACAGTACTTAATTGCAGCAATTACTATAGATTTCCATCTTTCCCAAATGTCATCAAACATCATTCCGGTATTCCCTTCCCTTTTCTCAAACTTATCAGCAAAAAATAAACTCAATGTCTCCAATTTGTTCTCTAGAAGTAGACACAAAAGATGACCAATCAACCAAGAGTTCAGAGCAGTGACAATACCAAATTCAATGTTAGCACATATAGACAAATCTACTACTGCTTTAAAACTTGGAGAAGTGTGAATCACATGATTAATTCCTTTGTGTACTGCGTCAACATATGGCTGCAAGTTGTTCATCCTTTGGAGCAAGTTAGAGAAAAACATAACTATGCATTCATCACTTCTATTCACCAAGAAAATATTAAATTCAATTCTACTAGAGACAAGCCCCTGATCATGGTGCAAATTCATGCACCCACTATTAATACCAGTCACTGACATCTTGGTAAACCACCTCACCTTTTTCTGAACATATGCACCTCAATGATTCAATCAAGGCAATTATCAGTGAAAAAGTACACCTCAAGCTATTACCAGATGCCACTGTCTCTAAGTTCCCAATTGAGGATATCAAGTTGGAAAAATTTACCCAAGGCAGCCTCATATTCTCTGCAAACTTTTTATTTTGAATAAAAAATTCATCTGTTGAGAGAGTGTGGCCACTACCTTTATCACGAACCTTCTTATCAAACCCAGGAAGGCAGAGTTGCAGTACATTATGACAAATCTTGTTTAAACCTTCAATGTAATGCTTAAGCCTTATACGCAATGCACCCTTTCTACCAATATTACTTCCGAAACTTTCATTCTTCTTCACTGTACAAGCAGTCACCTCCATAGTAGTTAATTGAGATTTACAACTATTTAACCCAATAGCAGTTATGACAGGCATGCTTGAAAATCTATATTGGATTGATGGTGTAGTTTCCACACGATCAATTGACATCTGAGGCATCACGTTTAGCATTCCAATTGGGCTTGCAGCAGGTATTGGTTGTTGTACAGCTGCATAGCCTTGAGCTACAGATTTTTTTAAAGCAGCAGCTAACACCTCTACAGCAGCAAGGCGGACAGTATAATGGACCTGGGAACGTGCTTTAGGAAGGCCTAAATAGTCAGAAGCGTCAACAATTTCACAATGAGTAGCGAGTCCTCCACCTTTGTTTCGAATGCCCATAGAAGCAATAATGGTCCTTCCTACATTACACCGCCCTTCTGACTTTGGCATTTTATCGAACAATTGGAGGGCATGATATTCTAACATTCCATTGCTCAGCTGCTCCTTATCTTCAATAGAACCACCCTCGTCCTGCTCAGAACTGCCATTCTTAAGCTCATTGAAGTCTCTACCAACCCTACTATTCACCTTAACCATCTTATCAGCATTATCTCCCTCTCCCATATCTAATTTCTCATCAATACCAGTCAATTTAGCAACAGACACAGGACTCAAAGCACCACAATCATCATTCAAAGAGAAATATTGTTGTTCCTGGTTAATATTTTGATTGAAATCACCAATTTTTACGGAGTGGTAGGTGTACCTCATATTTTGATTGAAATCACCAATTGAGACTGAGTGGTAGGTGTACCTCATGTGGGCTGGGGATGGTGGCTCACCCAACGTGTGGACGGTGACTGATGGTCTAGGCGGCGGAGGTGGAAGTTGTTGAAGCTCGTAGCCGTACGGGTAGGGATTCGCCGTGGCCGGTGGTGGTGGCGGCGGTTTGTAACAATCGATGATCCCAAGTTGCAGCCCTGAAGAGACAGACTGAGTCACTGGCTGAGATATGATTGGAACGGACAAAGTCGGCACTGACGACTCCATCACCTGAGCTATGAGCTCCAAGCGAAATTGCCTCAACTTGTTTAGTAACTCAGACTGGAACGACGCATAGTTTTCTCGAGTTCACGGCGCCACGCAGCTGCCTGTTCTCTAGCGATTTGGATCCTCTTCCTCCTGACTTCATCTAGGTCAGGTGGACGGAGGTGTTGATGAGTATGGTGGTGGATTCCCAGCGCTCCCCGGTCCCATGATGAGGGTTCTGATACCAGTTGTTAGGGTGCTGACCCCAACAGAGAGGAACTAAAAGAAATCTAAGAGAAAAGGCTAAGAAAATAAAATGCAGATTTTTTCATTCATAACCTTCAGGGTATATATAACAGATAACAACACGTGTCGCATATCTACAGCTCAATCTACCTAACATATTTTCCTCAACGAGGTTGAAACGGTGCGTATTAAGCCTATCAATAGAAACATGGAAATTAACACTTAATTTCATAACAGCTAGCCTAAGAGCTGGAGTGCTACACCTACATGGCAAGAGTTCGACCCTTTTAATGACAATTTATTCATTAAAAAGGTGCATTTTTGTATTTTATGTTCTATTATGGAATGATTCTTTCGACGAATATTTCCTCGATAAAAATTTGTCCATTGTTAATGGTTTTTAGCCACAGATTTCTCTCTAAAGAAAGAGAATGAGCTTCAACATGCACTTGAGAGCTTTCTCCTTTGGGCGCCCATTTTCGTCCGACAGTGCGTCCTTGGACGTGTTCGTCAAACGGGCAATCGTAGTATGCCTAACATCGGCTTGTTCTATTGGATCCATGATGGGATTCCAGGCTCAGAGTTTCTAGCGAGGATAGAGGGAGAAGGCCCTGTGGCAAAGGGGATAGGTGTCGTGATTGGATCGAGCAGCCATGGAGCACTGGATCTTTTTTCAGATAGACCGGTGTCGAGGTTGGATCGGTGTTGAGGTTGGTTCTAACTAGATAGTTCTTCAGATGACTGGAGCAAGCCATTCTTGAGCCTTTTTAATAGTGGCGGGGTGTGGCTTGTTGGCGGGGGTGCAACTGGGTCGAATTGTGGTGGCCAGAAAACACTAGTTTCGATCAATGGAATGGATCCAGAAGGTTTGGGTGTGGTTTTGGGGATTAGAGGCAAGTACCTCTTGTCTATAGTCTTGAACTGCGCACTGGATCTGGGTTGGAGGTGTGATAGGGAAGGACGGAATGTGGTGACTTAGTAGGTGCAAGGTGATGGCGGTAGGGTTGGTGGTGAGGTCTTCATGGATCGGACTAGTAGGCTGCATAACCCAACTTTCTGTCTTCGCTAGAATGTGGGCCTGGGCCTAGTCATTAGGCCTAGCTTGGTCTTCTTTTATTTTTTGGTTTTAGTTTATATTTACTATCTAGTAATTAGTTGCTTTATGCCAAATCCCTATCTTTGTTCAGTAGGGTTAAGTGGGTTTTGTCCCTGTCTACGCACTTAGTGTGCCTTACCTGGCCTAGTGAGGTGACATGCTATTGTTAAATGGGAGCAAGGTCCTAGTGGCATGATGAAAAGAAGTATTGCCTAATTTTATTATGGTCGGCAATATAGTAGGAAAGCTGTGTTTTTTGTAATTATGCTTCGTTGTAATCGAAATTATCTTTCCGTTATGTCACCGCTATATCAAAGCAAATGGAGTAGCCAGTAGAGCATTCATTGCTAATTGGTGCATTAAAGAATACATGAATTTTGTAGAGACTCCTTATGTTATTTTGGGAAGTTCTCTCGATACTTATTGCACTCAGGGGTTATACCTCAATGTACCCCTTCCATGTATTTGGCAGTTTATTAATCAAGACTTGAGGGCAGCTACATCAACCTTATTTTATATATATATGTGTGTGTGTGTGTGTGTGTGTGTGTGTGTCCATTTTTTTTAGATAAAGAGCACATAAATTAATATGGTCCTGGTTCGTGGGCAAAGAATAATACAAATAAGACTACTCTATTTTGTCATTGGTAGCCTAGAGTAATCTCACCTCGTAGGTAATTTATTCTATCTGACTCCAAACGCCGAGCGTGCCATTGTTGTAGTTGAAACCAAGTATTTCTACAAAGGCTCCTAGAGGAGCTTCAACTAGCATAGACAAGACAAACCCGATCGAGGTAAAAATGACCGAGATTTGTCACCTAACTAACGACTTAAAAATTAAAAAAGGCTGGACCAGGCCCAAGCCTACTAAAACAATCCCCCATAAGTTAAGGGGTTAATTAAAAGCAACAGCCTAAGAAAGGCCCAGCCCAAACGCAACCAAAAGCTGGCCCATCCCAGCCCCTGCCTCACTGTGCAACGCCATCAGACCCAATGACTACCGCCACTGTCTCACAAAATTGAGCACCATCAAAGCTGGACGTACCTCAACACAATATCCAGAGAGCTTGCCGCAACAATCCTCTCGAAAACAACACCCCGATCCGCCGCCTCCACAACACCGAACACAGCCGCTGTCGTCTAGTGAACCACCCTACACCAACGCAAAATCGTTGCCGTCTGGTGAACCTTCCCAAACCGCCTAGCACCGTCCCATGAAACCAATCATGACCATACTGCCTCAAACGTTGCACTAAGACTAGACCCAAAAACGACACCACCATTGATTCGCCTCCAAGTAAAACTACCCCCAGGCCCAAAAGCAAGCCCTAGAACCAACCTTTATCCTTATCCAATTCAAGGTCAACGACAGAACCATAACAAAACATCTCAGCCAAGGGCAAGACCGTCTTTCCAACCCTCAGAAAGTGTTCCCTACTGTAGCCCTTATAAACAGTGGCACAGTGGAACTCAACTTTCATATATAGTAAATGTGTCTATTGTTATATGTTTTTAAGGGTATATATTTTGTGTGGCATGGACAAAACATTGACTAGTGAATGTATATCTATTTTGGTAAAAGTGCTTTTTTTTTTGTGCCGACAATTTTATCTCCCAGAAAAAGAAAAAGTGTTATTTCTTATATAAACTGTTTTGGGTTTCACTAAGCCTGGGGCCGGATCCCAACCCTAGTTCTCTCTTGCGGTGCTTCTGTTTTTCTTCACAGAAAAGATAAGATGGTACGATTCGGATGTAATTCTTCGATTAATTAATTAATTGAATGAATTGCTTTGTCTATCAACAAAATCCTCTCCTTCCTGCCCATGTCTTCTCCCATGCCATGTCCATGGACAAACGAGCATTGGATTGTTCGTGAATAATTCCAGCGATGGACATGGGTTTTGCAAAAGATGAATTAATATATTAGTATCTTGTGCGTCGTCAAGATAAACGTAGGGTTTTGGGGTTTTTTTCTTATGTTTAAGTCAGACTACAAATCGTTTCATTTATGTAACATTCACAACATTTATACATCCAAATATGAGATACGTACCCTTAAACCCTCAAGGAAAAACCAATGAATCAATAGAGTCAACAAAACCCTGCACTATTTAACTGCAGCAAATTAAAGAAGTCAAGGAATTGCGATGCCGTTGATGAACCAGGAAAGCCAGTATATGCTTGATAACCCACAAGAATCAGTGTCCGTACCAAATCAGTGTCCAACCTTCATTATGATCCCGGCCTGATGAGACCACTTAGAACACAGCTAGCACGCATTAGAAAAGCCACCGATATCGGTAATCAGTCTAAATCCAAGGTCTTCTTTTCACTTAAATAGAAAATACGTTTTGATGGTCTGTATCAATGATTTTAGTTAGCATATCACGTTCATGAATTGATTGACGAAACCAATTAACAAGCTAGAATCCATCTCAGGGACTATTGGAAGCCCCTATCATCCATGTGTGAGGGTTAGTAAACTAAGGCTAACATAGTGCAAATAGTTTGTGATGTGAAAGCCATGGAGATGATGGTTCGCCGAAGAAGTAGATAGCCATGCAATCCAAGTTTAAGATACATTGTCTTTCTGGCACTGAAACGCATCTAAATTATCTTCATGAGTTGCTTGATGCATCGACCTTTCTTGAAAGGGAAAGTTGTGATTTTGGTGTTTCAGTTAGTCACATCGATCCTGCCCTAACTCAACATCATCAAACCCACTTTCAATATTCCCAGTACTAGTCCTCTCCACCCCACCATATATATCCCAACAACAAATTAATATATATATATATATATATATATATATATATGCAGCAAAATAATTAATAAAGAAACTAGTTAGTAACCCCCACCATGGCATTGGAGCTTTCCCTTTGTCTCCAAGTCACTGACACAGCACTCTTGCCTCTTCTCCTCTGCAAAGTCTAAGCTACCTCATGTCTGTGACCCCTCTTTGGTCTGATCTATACAGTAATGGTGGGCTTAGAGCATACTTATTCATAGGGCCAACATTAGCTGGAAGTTAACAGATGATCATTTTCATGTAGGCTAGCGCGGTCCACATGGATCTAAATGGTTTGATTAAAGATCTTATCTTTGATGCCCTTGATGTGATTATAGATAAGGTTTTTGGGAACAATTTTCTTTGTCATGGAAGTGATGAGACATCAGTAGACACGTGGATTTGAAATCCGACTGTGATGTTCTTGGCAAATTAAGCACTAGTCTGTCACAATCTCTGCCTTTAAATTGGAGTCGACTTGGCCACAGTGGGAGCAAGAAAAACATATCAATCTCTAGTCTTAGTCTCTTAGAGAATTATTACGTGCTGCTAGATCATAAAAGCTTAACAACTAGCTCAAAGGATAAGGTTTTCATAAATTTGTGTATTAGGTTAGTTTTGGACCTTTGGTTAGGTCATAAAGTTAACGAATGGCTTTGTGGTACGTTTTCGACAGTATAATATTTGAATTGAGGCTTCTGATTTTATGAACTGTTCGTACAATCGGATTTCCATTCAAGTATACAACTAGATATGTTATTAGCCAAAAAAAAAAACATCTGGATGTTTAAGTATATTGGTATTGAGAGAGATTGATGAGAGAAGTGTATTTCATTATAGAGAATAGGAGCCCTATATATAGGGATTACAAAGTGCATAATCTAAGAGTACAAGGATTCCTTATCTAACTTGGAGTAGGAAACCTCTCCTATTACAGCTATAGAACTTATCCTACTTTGACTAGGCACACTAAGTGTCAATATCCTTCAACACTCCCCCTTGTGCCGCTCAAACTTGGTGGTGACGCTTCATCCGTTGCCTCGTTAAAAACCTTGCTCAAGTGAAAAACCCTGTGGGATAAAAATGAACTCGAGGAGGAGAAAAGAGTGCAACACGTCCTTGATCCTTCGAGACTGAGTAACTCCCCCTGATGTCGAAATCTCCCCCTGATTGCTACAATCATGGGAGTTCGGATAACCTTCTTAATCCGATACTTTCACATGTTTCTCGAAGGTGGATTTAGGTAACGACTTAGTGAATAAGTCCGCTACATTATCCTCTGATCGGATTTGATTCACTTCAATCTTTAGAAGTGATTGTTGTTGCTGATTATAAAAGAACTTAGGCGATATATGCTTGGTGTTGTCGCCCTTGATGAAACCTAACTTCATTTGTTCAATACAAGCTGCATTATCCTCATAAATGCATGTAGGTTCATCTGTGGTAGACTTCAAACCACAACTTCCTTGAATGTGTCGAATTACAGACCTTAGCCATACACATTCACGTACAGCTTCATGTAGAGCAATAATCTCTGCATGATTTGAGGAAGTAGCAACAAGGGTCTGTTTCGTAGACCTCCAA
Source organism: Rosa lucieae (assembly GCA_024704745.1). Lineage (NCBI taxonomy): Eukaryota > Viridiplantae > Streptophyta > Magnoliopsida > Rosales > Rosaceae > Rosa > Rosa lucieae. The sequence continues at coordinate 40,556,563 of CM045495.1, read as the reverse complement.
GATATCGCAGTGCTTCCCATGGTAAAGACATAACCTGTTTGGGAGCGACCTTTGTGAGGGTCAGAGAGGTACCCTGCATCAGCAAAACCCATCAAGACATCATTGTCATTTTGATGGAGGGAGATAGGAGGACGCCGGCCACCATGAGCGGCGGCAACATGGCCGGCGGCCATTCCATGGACGGGGGCGTTTTGCCTTTTGGGGTCCGATCCCAATTTTCCGTCATTCCTTTTCTCTCTGTAGGGATAGAATAGGCCCATATCAATCGTACCTCTTAGGTATCGAAAGATGGTCTTTACACCAATCCAATGGCAGCGTGTTGGTGCAGAGCTGTGTCGAGCTAACAAGTTCACTGCGAATGAGATATCCGGTCTTGTGCATTGAGCTAAGTACAATAATGCGCCTATTGCACTTAAATAGGGCACTTCGGCCTCTAAGGGTTCTTCGTCCTCATCCCTTGGAATAACGGATCTTTTCCGGGCTCAAGACTACTGCCGATCATGGGAGTACTCGCAGGCTTTGCTTTATCTTCATTAAAGCGCCTTAGAATTTTCTGAGTATATGCAGACTGATGGATCAAAATCCCATCACTACGGTGCTCGAGTTCTAAACCGAGACAAAACCGTGTTTTCCCAAGATCTTTCATCTCAAATTCGGATTTCAAGTAATTAGCAGTTTCCTTTAACTCATCTAGACTTCCAATTAGGTTCATGTCATCGACATAAACTGCTACGATTGCAAATCCGGAACTTGTTCTTTTAATGAACACGCATGGGCATATTTCATTGTTAATATATCCCTTCCCAATCAAGTAGTCACTTAGACGGTTATACCACATCCGTCCAGATTGTTTTAATCCATATAGTGAGCGTTTTAATCTTATTGAAAACGCGCTCCGTGGTTTAGAGCCACTTGATTTGGGTAATTGAAGTCCATCTGGAACCTTCATATATATCTCTGAATCTAGATCCCCATAGAGATATGCTGTAACCACATCCATAAGCTGCATGTCAAGTTTTTCGGAAACTACCAAACTGACAAGGTAGCGGAACGTTATAACGTCCATTACGGGAGAATATGTCTCCTCGTAGTCGATTCCAGGGCGTTGTGAGAAACCTTGCGCCACAAGGCGGGCTTTATATCTTACCACCTCATTTTTCTCATTACGCTTTCTAACAAAGACCCATTTATGGCCAACAGGCTTTACACTTGGGGGTGTCTGCGTTACAGGCCCAAATACCTGTCTCTTTGTTAGTGAATCCAATTCAACCTGGATCGCATCTTTCCATTTAGGCCAATCTGCTCTTCGTTGACATTCTTCAACAGAGCGAGGTTCGATATCATCATATTCTATAATCCCTTTCGCAATATGATATGCAAATGCATCATCAATTGCCATAGAATTTCTATCCATCATCTCATGTACACTAGTGTAATTTATGGAGATCTCTCTATTCTCTGGAGTTGGTTCTGACATTGGAGCGTCCCCCAATGATGTCTCTTGGACATAACCATAATCCGGAATATTCTCATGAGATGGATTATTTATATCGATGATTAATGGATTATTCTGTGCCAAACTCGCTTTCTTTCTTGGGCGAGAATCCATCGAACCTATGGGCCTCCCGCGCTTCCTGGCAGGAGCCGTGGGCCTAGCCATAACGTCACCATCATTGAGAGATGGGACGTTGGCGCCATGCTCATGCATTCTTGAGTTGGCGTCATGTCCTCTACTTTTAGGGACATCAATCCTTGCAGGCACGTTTGCAGCAGGTATGTGTGATCTCGTCACTTTAGCGATATCAGAAAACGCATCAGGCATCGATTCTGCTACGTTCTGAAGATCGAGAATTCTCCGCACTTCAATTTCGGACTGTGCGGTTCGGGGATCAAGATGAGACAGAGTGGGGACAGACCACGACAATTCCGGTCGTTCCTGTTGAACATTGATGTTCTTATCTCCCCCTAACGATGGGAAGACTGTCTCATCGAAGTGACAATCCGCAAATCTTGCGGTAAAGAGATCGCCTGTCAAGGGTTCTATGTAGCGGATAATCGTTGGAGAATCATAACCAACGTAAACGCCTAATCGTCGTTGAGGACCCATTTTGGTGCGCTGTGGAGGCGCAATTGGCACATAAACTGCGCACCCAAATATGCGTAAGTGTGAGACATTGGGCTCATACCCAGTCACCATCTGGGACGCAGAAAAGGGTTGAGTGGCAGTAGGCCTCAGACGAATAAGCACAGCTGCATGCAATATTGCATAGCCCCAAGCAGAAATAGGGAGATTGGTGCGCATCACCAATGCTCGAGCAACCATTTGTAGTCGTTTAATGGTGGCTTCTGCGAGACCATTTTGGGTATGAACATGAGGAACAGGATGTTCAACATCAATCCCAATGGACATGCAATAATCATCAAAAATCTTTGATGTAAACTCTCCAGCATTGTCTAATCTTATAGACTTAATAGGATGATCAGGGTGGTGAGCCCTTAACTTAATTATTTGTGCTAGGAGTTTAGCAAATGCAGCGTTCCTTGTGGACAATAACATGACATGTGACCAGCGTGTCGATGCATCAACCAATACCATAAAATATCGAAATGGTCCGCATGATGGTTGAATAGGTCCACAAATATCACCTTGGATTCTTTGCAAGAATGGTATATTTTCTTTGGTGTCCTTTGCATAGGATGGTCTCGATCCTAATTTGCTAAAGAGCAGGCTTTGCAGAACGAATGATGGGCTTTGAAACAACCAATGAGGATTTTGGTTGAGCCATGAAGTCACAATGACTTTAGAGAAAAATTGGAGTCAGGGAGCAGGGGTGGCGTCAAAGCCACCCTGGGCCGCAGGGGGATGGCGGCGCCGACCGGTGATGGCCGGACTTGAGGGGGAAGGCGCCGTGAGGCGCAGGTGCTCCTCCTTGATCCAAATTTCGAGTTTTACTTCCTTTCGTTCTGAAAAAGGGATGTCCGTGTGAAGTCTTTAATATACGGATCATCATGTCACGACCTGGGTGTCCCAAACGGTCGTGCCAAAGCCTATATGTGTCGGAATCCCATAAATCATCTCTCATGACATGGTTGGATTCAATGACTCGAATAGTGGTTGCATACAACCCACTAGAGCGACACATAAGTTTCTCTAAGACTCGTTTATGTCCGTAGTCATTAGAGGTGATGCAAAGGAACTCTTGTCCATTCTCACAATGTGTTTCCACATGAAAACCATTGGCTCTTATATCTTTGAAGCTCAATAGGGTTCTTCCTGCCCTAGGAGCATAAAGAGCTTCGGTGACATTCAAAGTAGTGCCATTAGGCAACATAAATTGAGCTGGTCCTCGACCATGAATCAATTGAGATGGTCCAGCCATCGTAGTCACAGAAGATCGAGTAGGCGCCATCCATAGGAATAGCTGCCTGTTTCGAAGGATGGTATGTGTAGTGGCACTATCCACGAGGCATTCGAGCTCTCCGGGAAACATACTGAAAAATAATAAAGTTCGAATTTAGAATATGTCCAAGACATTTGAATAAAATAAGTCGACACTTTATTAATGATAGCCAATGATTACATCAAAATTTCTTGACTAAAATCTAATCCAATATAAAATCAAATAGTAGACGAATCGTAGTCACTTAATCCGTTCGGTAATTTCAATTTGGTTGTGACCAGGTAAGGTAAGGCGAGATTTTGGTGGAGCGTTGCTCACTTTTTAAAACCGTTCTCTCAGATCAAACCTTGCCTAGACATCACAAGTACTCTTGAGTACGCCTAGAGGGAAAAAGTTAATACAATAAGTCATTTTATTGATTTAAGGCATAATTGCCATTACATAATTCTTGGAAAAGTAAAGGACTATACTAATCAAAATCTGCAGCATCCTTGTGCAATTCTTTGTCAGATTTGAAGTCCGCTATGGTGAGATTGACGTTGGCATCATCACCATCTTCTTCTATATTTTCGGCAAAATTGGCTTCATGCTCTCTGAAGTCTCTAAATGCCTTGTAATGCGCAGCCAATTGTTTGCTTGCTTTGCATTGTTTGAACCAGTGCTCACTAGATCCACATCGATGACACATGTCATTGTGATTTCCTCCCTTTAATTGAGGTGCATTGTTTGCACTTGGGTGGCGTCCCCCATAGGAGTTGGCGCCATTCCCACGGCCCTGGGTGGTTCCTCCATGTCCTGGAGCCCCACGGCCTCCTCTCCCACGTTGCCATGTATTGCCACGTGATCGTCCTTCATTCTGACGAGTACCTTCCTTTGTAGGGCGGTTATATGGACCAGAACGTCCGTTGTGTCCCTTATTCTTAGGGTTCCGCTCCTTGCGCCCTCCTTTGGGTGCATTATTATAATTCGCCTCATGAACGCTCTTAGTTCCGATAGGCCTTGAATTATAATTCTTCACGAGGATATTATCATGCTTTTCAGCTACAGACATAATAGTAATGAGCTGATGAAATCTCGTGATCCGTCTAGTATCGAATTCCGTTCGATATTGCTTTGAGAGCAAAATTGCTGAGACGGGGAAGGTGGAGAGAGTTTTCTCAATTAGTTCTTGCTCTGTGACGGGTTGTCCACAGAACCCCAACATGGTTTTGAGGCGTAGAACTTCTGAATTATATTCAGCTACAGACTTGAAGTCGGCGAATCGTAGATTGCCCCATTGAACTTTCAAGTCAGGGAGGAGGGTATCCTTGATATTACCAAATCGCTCTTCTAGCGCGACCCATAATTCTCTAGCATCCTTGATTGCCATGTACTCCAATCGGAGTGATTTATCCATGTGGCGCCTCATCAAGATGAGGGCGGTGGCATTGTTCGTAGCCGTACGCTCAAATATGAGAGTAGGATTAGGAGCTTGAATTAAGGGTAGGATCCCTTTTGAAGTGAGATGGTGCTCAACATCCGTGGCCCAACTATGATATTCCGAGCCAGTTGAGGTAAGTGCAGGAAAGTCAAGTTTCGACATCCTGAAATAAGAAGAAGAAATATATTAGTTTCGGAGTTAAAACTTCCACGACAACTAAATATTAAGATTTCCGAGCTATGCTACCAAGAAATCGATTTCCAAGAAAATTGGATTAGACCGAAACAATGATGTTTATAAGGTCATAAATCGATGCTTGCGGACGCTCTTAGTCCGAAGTCTTACGAACGCTCTTAGTTCGTTAATTGCGTGAATCCCCACGATTCCGCTTTTCAATGATCGAACCCACGTTATAAGAAAGGTGGGATGTAGAAGAAGGGAGGTTTTCAAGTCCCCGAGAAAAGAAGAAGAAATATAAATTCCGAATTATAGGAACTTCAAAACTTACTCTTTTGAATACTTACTTGGTGAAAATTCGGAGCAGATTCTGTTCTGAACAGCTTGTACCTCGATTGGTGTACAGATCTCAATATGACTCCGATAAAGCTGAAATTCGGAGGTTAGATGGAAGAGACAGAGACGAACAACTTTGATGAAGAAAGTTTTTCGATCTGAGCTTCCGAACTAGACGTTTCGAGGATTGCGAGAAGACGGATGTGCACAGGAACGGGAAAAAGATGCAGTGGGTGTGCGTTGGCTTGTTTGCGCAGCAGGGATGCTTCGGTGGCAGCAGGCTGGAACGCAGGGCTGCAGGAAGGGGGCAGCAGGGGCTGCTGTGCAAGGTTGCAAGCACACGGGCGCTCGGGCTGCAGCGAAGGCTCGGCTAGCTAGGGCTAGGGGCTGCTTTGTGAATGAGTTTTGGTTTTCTGTTTTGTGGTTAGAGTCGTGCTGATAACGTGTTTAAGTATATTGGTATTGAGAGAGATTGATGAGAGAAGTGTATTTCATTATAGAGAATAGGAGCCCTATATATAGGGATTACAAAGTGCATAATCTAAGAGTACAAGGATTCCTTATCTAACTTGGAGTAGGAAACCTCTCCTATTACAGCTATAGAACTTATCCTAGTTTGACTAGGCACACTAAGTGTCAATATCCTTCAACACTGGAGATATTTTGATTGACATATAGACCTTTCTTCTTTTCTTCTTGTTTGTTCTTTTGTTGACTGATAAAATTGTTCCTGTTTTGTGCTTGGAACTACTTTTGTTAACAAGATGTTCAACTGTACTTGGACTTGGAGAAACAATTATCAATGGCAGGCAAAGCTATGTGATGAAGACGTTTAAGTTGCATTTAAGAAATAGAAAAGTAGACTAATGCACATGACATCTAGTTGCTCTCAAGGTACAAATGGACCCTATGACTAAGCATTGAGGGGTTGAAGTCTCCACTCTCCACTCTCTACTATGCAGTGGATAAATCTTAGCTAGCATGCAAAATGCCAAGATTTCATGTCAATAAATTAGGGTTTAGATGTTGCAGAAAGCATGCAGCAAGTTAGTGAAAGTAGCTAGCCAGAGCTAGAATAGAGAGTGAGAGTAGACCTAGTCATCATAGATGGGAAACATGGGTAGGAGATTTGCCAAGTGGAAAAGATGGGTGAGACAACAGAGAGGGAAGCTCTATATTGCTAGGGTTTGCATCTCTATGCTTCTTGGTTGGCACAAGTACTCCTGATAAGCATTACTATTAGGCTATTAGCTACTAGCTAGTGTTGTTTTGATTAGAACTAGTACTGATTTGAGTCTCTCAGTGGTTTCATTTCTCCATGAGCTTGCATGATTTGCTTATTTTCTTTGTAGCTGTACAATCAAGTGAATCAACACCTTTTCTCAAAAAAAAAAAAAAAAGTGAATCAACACCAAGAAGTACTGCATTGATTATTCATGATAACTAAAAAGTTTGAGTTTCTAGCTAGCTAGCTAGACGACTCTTCATCCATTTTGAAGCATTGTGGTTGTTATATATCCAGTCTATCACTCCGTCACATAGAAGCTTTGTTGAGAGATCAACACCAGCCCTCTAGAAGCTTCTCACCACCTACTGTAAATGGACTTGCTGGACTTGATGGACTTCGCAGCAGCTGTCAAATTTCGTGCTCATGTTGCTGCCTAGTTGTGGCTGCAGGCCTGCACGGTCGGAGTGCATCAGAAGATAGGTCAAGGTAGAATAGAGGTGTGAACCATGCAGTAGACAAGTGTTTTCATGAGTAGAAATTGATAAATGAGATGATGAGATATAGTTGGGTGCTTGCTGTGTGAAGAAGCGTATATGATTTGAATGGTAACTGGTAAGATAGCTAGTGCAGTACGTGAATAGTATAAAAGGGTAAGGTTCTCAGTATAATCTAGATTCTGGAGTTTGTACGTAATTTTTTTTTTCCTGCTATATATGTAAAAGGGTTCTTTTGCAAGTTAATGTCTCTATTGCTGATCAAGTTTGTTCACAAGTCGCAACATAAATAATATCCCCATTAGAAAACAGAGCATATTTTGTGGTGTTCAACAGCTAACGCATTAAAAATCCAAGTGTGAACCTTAACAGGAATAATATACATGTGTACCTACTCAGGCCTAAATCTTCTATGAATGTTGTAAATTAATTCTTTTCAAATTTCAACCAATATAGTCCAAAACTTCCTGAAATCCTGGCGAGGTTGGTTAATTTTGCTTAAGCTTCAAACAGTGAGACAAATTACAGCTCTATAATAATGGAGACAAGCCTGGCCATGAGATTAGGATAAGAGCTCTGGCACCAGTGATGAGTCCTTTTCCAGGGTGATTGAACAAGGAGACAAGCTGATGTGTCTGCTTTGTCATCTTTTGAGTCCATGTAAACCAGTCAGCGGCCAACACTTGTCACCCCACCTTGTATTGCCTCCTCAAATCTTTTTTTTTCTCAAGCACTATAGCCAGCCTCTATAAAAAGGGAAAAAGCTAAGCTATAAGCAAACCCCAACTCAGTTAGCTCCATAGCAAGGCATTACGTACTTACTACCTTTAGCCCTTGACCATCATATCAGCCAAAGTAAAAGTACTACCTCCCACTTCCTGGATTTGACAATTAGTACTCTTGTAACATGAAAGGAGTATTATCCTCAGTTAAAGCCCCATGGAAGCTCCGATCATGGGATAAATTTTCAAGGCTGGTGAGGGAGCAGCGGACTCGACTTTACATCATGTGGAGGTGCACTGTCATACTTCTTTGCTGGGATGAGTGACAGAGATCGAAGACGCTGCTGTACATAATTAGGGATGCTTGGCGCGCGTCAGAAGTACCGCAGGCAAGTGTATGGAATAATGTGCTTGGCTGCTGAGTTCTATTAGATTGGATGCTAAAGTTAAAGAGAAATTGTGTAAAATGTTTATTACTTTACAGATTACTACCTTACGAAGAGTAATGCTAGTATTACATGTATTGATGGCATTTTAGACCATATCTCTGTAATGTGGCCGTAGTGCATTATATGATACAACTAGTTTAGTTTGAGGTAGAAAAACTATCGATGAATCTTGCAATTCAGAAAAAGATCTTTCTTTTTTCTGCCAATATCAGAGAAAAGGAGAGCCAACATCAGAGGAAAGGTTTTTCTTTGCTTTTCTTTTTCTTTTTCTTTTGTCTGAAAAAAGAGGTCTTTCTCATAACAGGTCGATCACCACACATGGCAGAGAAACTCTTTCATTATTAATTTCGAATTAGTAGACCTTGTTTACTATCATTAGCAAACTACTAGGATGGTAAAAAGGGAAGATAAAATCGAAGGAATGCTCAGCAAGGCATACCATAACTGTTCTTTCTTTTTCAACGAAACTAGAACAAAGCATACAAAGTTGAGAACAAGAACCAAATTCTCTTCACTTTTCTCTTGTTTAGAGATGATATGCGTAAACTTGTTTTGCAGCATAGGTTTCTATTCTCTACTGTTTCCTAAAGCAAGAATTTTCCCCATTGCTTCCCTCAATTATTAATAACTTGAATGTAATATTCAATTACGTTATCCTACCAGTTATTGTGCAACTTTACTTCCAGAGCAAATAGATGGACCAATTTAATAAAAGTAAATACAGAAAACCCCACCAAATCGCATGTCTAGAATGTATGTCATTGATTATCGATCTTAAGTTGAATCCTCTAGTGGAAGATGATAGTTTTATTAAAGCACAGGCAATTGAGTATTGCCAACTAGTTGAAGTTCGTACAAAAGCTTCATATCAGTGAGAAGGTGAACTATAAGTTACTCTTGAAAGAAACTTATTACCAGTCCAACTTTCACATAACATCTACGGAAGAAGCCTGATTCAAATAGGCATCATAGCAGCGTCCTCAGTAATTTGATGATATATGAAAACAAAAACAAATAGGTTGGATTTAAGTAGATGATTTATGTTATATCAAGTGTTTTTAAGGTTTATTTCACTTAGGAGTAGGAAAAATATGAAAAATTAACACAAACTAGAACTCACCTTTCACAAAGGTGACATCCAAGTACCATATAGCTTTCGAGTGGGGGGTAATAACAACATTGTCAGTAAGACTAGCATCATATACTCCAACAAACACACACTTCAGAGCACACAGTTCATGCTTGGTTCTCTGATTTTTTTCGAACATAAACATATCCAAAACACACAAAAAAGTACAAAAATGATTGAGGGAACTTAGAGCTGTTTCTGTTTTGTGCTTGGAACTACTTTAAGTAACAGGATCTGCAATGAATGTGATGAAGACAACTGCCTAGAATAGCCAGACACATATATGCCAAATCTGATCAGATCCAAGTATCTCTGGGATGAGATACATTGATTTCCCTCCAATTAAACAGAGGCAGCAAAAGAAACTATCATATGAACTAGTACTGCTGCCCAGATACTATTATATGATGAACTTTATTCATGTTTGTTGAGAAAAAAAAAAAGATTATTGACACATTTTTATTATGTTGCATTTCGGAGATGGAAATCGAGTTAGAGTGTATGACATTCAGGGGTTCTGAAGATACAAGTGGACCTTACGACTAAGCATTGAAAGGTGGACGTAAACTACTCTATATGTGGATATCATCTGGCTTGCAAAATGCCAACAAAGAAAGTACTAATAGAGAATAGTCACAAATGGGAAACATGGGTGGGAGAGTAGTCAAGTGGAAAAGATGGGTGAGACATCAGAGAAAAAAGTTCTGTATCAATAGGTCTACAAGTTCTGCGACAAAACCAAGTGCTTAGTACATGTGTAACAGCACATAGACGTGGAGAAATACAAACCGATATGCCTGAATCAGAATCAGTAATAACTAAAGCCTTGCTGAAAATTAATTGGCATGGTACATGTGTAAACCTAAACCCGATTAGACTACATAAACTACATATTAATACTTCAAAAATAGATTGAGAGTCATAGACTTGATCAAATTGAAGGCCATCTATGGTCAAGATAACAAATACTAGCTGCATCATGATTTTGTTGTAAATATTAATGTGGCTATTCATGTAATAGCAATTAGTGTTGCGTGATATACGCCAATTAAGATTGATTGGTGATTAATAGAATATAATTAGCGATTGATTGATTGTAATCAGACGAGTGATTGATGTAATCGTTAAATAGTTACCTTTTGTAAACCTGAGGTACTCCTATATAAACCTCATTGTGAGATGAATAGAATCACTCCATTTCTCACACTTCATTCTTGGTGTCTAAACTCTCCCTCTCTCAAATTCTTTTACTATCGTTTTACAACACGTTATCAGCACGAAGCTCTAACCCAAGCCCTAGCCAGAGAAAAAAAAAAACCCCCTGCTGCAGCCTGTTTGCACACCCTGAAACCTCTTGATCGGGACCTCAGATCAAAATATTTCCTTCATCAAAGTTGTTCGTCTCTGCCTCTTCTATCTGCCCTCCAAATTTCAGCCTTATTGGAGTCGTTTTGAGATCTGTACACCATTCGAAGTGGGAGCTGTCCAGAAGAGGCGAATTGCTTTTGGATTGGCTGAGAAGACAACCTTCTTAGTTCTGCACATATAAATTGAAGATTCATCCGCTCTTCATCAAGTAATGTTTTCCAAATTCTAATTTTAATTCATGTTTTCAAACTTGATTATATGAACAATCACCATGATGCATGAACCCCCAAATTTACTTTATTAATTTATTTGGTTGATACATATATATCTGTCATATATATTTGTTCATGTTTTTGGATTTGATTGATATATACCATGACACATTGACATGTAGGATTCCTATTTAATATTACTATAATGCCAGAAGCGTTTATTCAAATCATTGCCATAATAATGTGCATCATTTCCTGTTAATGCCGTATATTACGCTCATCACCATAATGATTTCATTATTGACTTTATGATATTTATTTACTTCATTACAATTTCTTAATGCTGTACATTAAGTTTATTGCCATAATGATTATGTAATATTTATGGGGTTAATGAAGCGTTAATGCCAGAAGCATTTAAGGAAAAGAAAAAAAAAAGACAGGTTAATGGTGAATATTAAATGAGGCTGAGTCAGAAGCTCAAATCAAGTCCAAAGTCACAACAACAAATCCGAGCCAGAAGCTCAAGCCCAAGTTGCAAGACCAGAACAGAAGCTCATCACATGTTGCCATGACAAAAGTTATGAATCTTCTCAAACTAGGCTCATCCAGTTGGATGCGATGTCTAGGAAAGGTTCAGATGAGGCCGTGTACTTAAGCGAGCCTCGCTCCACCTAAACCTCATCTTTCCTTACCTGGTCGTATTCAGTTGGAGTTACCGAAAGAGTTGAGTAATAACTTTTCATTCCTTGGCAGACTAGCCTGAGCCCAGCAGGCCCACTCTCCCTCAGCAGGACCTAGCAGCCCAGCAGGTCTCACACACCATTTGACTTACACATGAAAGCCTAGGTCACGAGCCCGCAGACTAAGCTCGATAGGCTTCACTATCACGCCCACTCATTTTTTGGTCCAGCAGAATCAAAATAAAAGGAAAAATGATTTCATATTGTAAATAGATTCACCATATTTAATATGTGTAATTAATTGCCAGAAGCATTTATTCACATAATTGTGTGATAATTAATCTGTTAAATTAGTAGCATGCAATTAATATCTCAATTGATTTGTGATTTTTATTTATCCAAATTTGTGAGATTATTTCAATTTTCTCAATTCAATATTATTATGTTACTTGTCTAAATTTTCGCACTAGAATATATGTGTAGAAAATGCAGGTACCTAATGAACCAGAAGTTCTAAATGAACCAGTAGTTCATACATAAATCGAATTTATAGTTTCGATAATGCCATTTAAGAAACTTGAAGTTTCCTTCATAAATTCATCACACATGATAAAACCAGTAGATTTTACATGTCTAATCCGATTTTTCATACCATGTTATAGAACCTGAAGTTCTCATTACTTGCTTATGGACGATATTACCCAAAGCACTAATATTATTTGTTCCTTTCATATAAGAAATGTCAAATCTCAACATATTTGACTTTGTTGCTTTGGAGGTTTCCGGAAGAAACTATCTAAAGTGGACTCAAAATGTGAAAATTCATCTGACTACAAAGAAGATGAGATCAACAATCGATACTCATGACAATGTCGTCACTGATGCTTTTAAGGCAAGTGCCATAATGTTCATAAAGAAACATAAGAAGAAAGCACTCCAAATTGAGTATCCGATGAAGAGGATCCACAGACTCTTTGGGTCGCTCTGGAAGAGCACTTTCACCATCAATGACCATTTTCTTGCCTGAAGCAAGACATGATTAGCAAGATATTGAACAAACCCATCTGCCCAAAAGAATACAAGGAGAGTCACTTTATTAATTCTCAGAATTGATCACTATCTTGTTGCTCACTGAAATGAACAACAACCTCCTGTTGAGGAATGATCAAGCAAGCCCATCGGTACCTGAGCAGCACTTTTGCTTGAAGGAATTGATGTTGCTCATCGCAAACCTAATCTCGAAAGAGAGATTGTGACCATGGAAGGGACAAAGAGTCTGATCTTTTTAGACAAGTAAAGAGAGGTGGGCCCATAAATGGCCCATATAACCGGCCCAAAACATGGCCCCATGTTATAGTGCCCCTGCCTAACAAGCCAAAGTGGAAAGGAACACTGGTTCGGCCCGCCGCCACCAAAATTAGCATGATCTTTGTTATCGATATGGAGGAATTAACTGCTGGTCTCGCACCTGCTGTGCGATAGCCGAAGCAGTAGATGAGTATTACGCCAGTCGCGGAACTCGAAATACCAACTTTATTGACGGGTAATTTTCTATTGATTCCACACTAGAGATCATGGATTTTCAGGCAGTTACTGAACATACCGAGGATTAAAACTCGAAGACATGGGTACAATTGGTCCCTTGTGCCATATTTTCATCTTAATGAATGAAACATCTTCGGATTATTTTTGGTGATTTATGTTTTCAATCATTTTGGATTATGAAAATGTGGTTATGTTCGAATGTATTTAATTCAATAAACTTATTTATACATGTGATCCATTGAATTAAATAAATGAATAGACATATTCTGTGGGGAAGTTTGTTGTCTGGTTAAAAGTGCTATTACACACACCATACTCCCAGATCGGAGATGTTTTTCAAACTTATTGTCTATTCATACCTCTGTGACAACCGTATCAGGCCAATCCAACCTGATAGAGGGTTATGGCAAAACCCACAGTATGTTGTCCAATGGTACTGAACCTACCATTAATGAGGCCTTATAATCTCCACGTTCCAGAAGAACGTTATTGAGTGTTAAGGATATTCGAACCAACAGTTACCACGTTGAAACCACTGAGAAAAATGAGTGGAATAGCTTTGCATAACCTCTGAGTGTGCGGCCAGAAGCGTACATTGGAGAAATTGAAATCTGTTAGCTAGAAGCTAACTAATTCAAGCAACTACTTGCTATGGCATGACCGTTTGGGACATCCAGGTCACAGTATGATGCACCGTATCCTCAACTCATCGCAGGTGCATCCCCTTCTGAATAAGGGTCTTGTATATAATGACACACTATGCCATACCCATTAAGAAGATTTCATACTAGACCATCATATGCAAAGACTAGTACATACACCACCATTTTTCTGCACAGAATGCAAGGGAAATTTGTGGACATATCCAACCACCATGTGGACCAGTTAAATATTAATGGTTTTGGTTGATGTATCGACAAAGTGATCACATGTAACACTATTGTCCACAAGAAAACGCTGCTTTTGCTAAACTCTCGCCCAGATCATGAAATTGAGGGTTCACCACTCGGATTATCCCATAAAGTCCATAAGACTTGATAATACCGGAGAGTTTACATCGAAGTCTTTCGATGATTATTGCATATCCTTTGGGATTGATGCTGAACATTTAGTTCCCTATGTTCACACCCAAGATGGTCTCGCAGATATAATCTTGGTAATGCGCACCAAGCTTCTAATTTCTGCATGGAGCTATGCAATCTTGCATGCAGCTACGTTGGTCCCGTTGAGGCCCACTGCTACCAACCTTACTCTGCGTTACAGCTGGTGACTGGGTACGAACCTGATGTTTCGCACTTACACGCATTTGGGTATGCAGTCCTCGTGCCAATTGTGCCGTCACAACGTACAAACTTGGGTCCTCAACAAAGGATGGACATACATGTCGATTATGAATCCCATCCATTATGTGCTCTTTCGAGCCCTTGACAGGCGATCTCTTTACCGCTAGATTTGCGGATTGTCACTTTGATGAGACAGTCTTCCCACCGTTAGGGGGAGATAAGAACGTTACTGTTCCTGATGAACGACGTGGAATACGTGGAATGTCCCCACTATGTCTCATCTTGATCCCCGAACCGTACAATGTGATAATGAAGTGCGGAGAATTCTAGATCTACAGAGTGTAGCCCAAAATATGCCAGACGCTTTCTCTGATCTAGCTAAAGTGACGAGATCATATATACCTGCTACAAATGTGCCTGCAAGGATAGACGTCCCTGTAGGATGTGTTGTTCCAGATGGACGAGGTACTACCATGGCGGCTAACCAGTCATATGTCTCTGCCCTGAAGTGAGGTAGACTATTAGGTTCGAATGATTCTTTTCCCTATAAGAGGGTAAACTTGGCACAAACGAATCCTCTTGACATCGGAATCTCAAAACCGATCCATCTCATGAGATAAATCCGGATTATGGGTCTGTCCTAGAAGAGATGATGTTGGGGGACGCTCCAACATTTGAACCCACTCCCGAGAATAGAGAAACTCGGTAAATTTAGTGAGATTTGGAATCGGGTTGAGATTATCATCGATGATATATTAGTATTTGCGGTGGCCACCGAAACTATAATATGCGATGACCTCGAACCTTGCTTTGTTGATCAGATTCAATGAAGAGACGACTGGCTAAAAAAGGAAATAAGCAATCCAGGTCAAATTAGATTCCTTGACAAAGAGAAAGGTGTTTGGACCTGTTGTTCCTACACCTCTCCATGTTAAACCCGTAGAATTTAAATGGGTATTTGTAAGGAAGCGTAATGAGAAAAACGAGATTGTGATACACAAGGCTCGTCTAGTGGCGCAAGAATTTTCTCAACGCCCTGTGATTGATTACGAGGAGGCGTTTTCTCCCGTAATGGACGTCATAACGTTCCACTACCTTATCAGTTTGGTAGTTTCCAAAAAACTGAATATGCAGCTTATGAATGTGGTCATAACTTATCTCTATGGGGATCACTATACAGAGATATACATGAAAGTTCCTGAAGGACTTATGATACCCGGTGCAAATAGTTCAAGACCACTGAACATGCTCTCCATTAGTTTTGAGGCGTTCACTTTATAGATTGAAAAAATCTAGACGGAGATGGTATAACCGTCTAAGTGAATATTTGATCGGGATGGGATATATGAATAATAAACTATGCCCATGCGTGTTTATTAAGGAAACAAGTTTCGGGTTTGCAATTGTGCGGTCTATGTCAAAGACATGAATTTGATTGATATTCTTGAAGAAATCAAGGAAACCGCAAAGCCCCTGAAGTCGGAATTTGAGATGAAAGGCCTTGGGAGAACAGATTATTGTCTTGACCTGGAGCTCGAGCACAGTGCAGATGAAAAATTTGGTCCATCAACCAAATTACAATCCAGAAGATGTTAAGACGCTTTAATGAGGATAAAAACAAGCACACCCATGGTCGTCTGAAGTCTAAAGAGAACCGTATCGTTCTGCAAATGATAACGAAGAGATATTGGTGCCAGAAGTCCCATATCTAAGTACAATAGGCGCATTATTGTATTTGGCTTAATGCCCTAGACATGACATCTTATTCGATGTGAACTTGTTAGCTAGATATAGCTCTGCGCCAACACGCAGCCACTGGAATGGCATAAAAGACATTTTTCGCTACCTTAGAGGTAAGGCGAATATGGGCTTATTCTATCCCTACGCATCAAGGAATGGATCAAACCCCCTTGTTCCTCAGAATGATGCTTGTCTTGTTGGATATGCTGATATAGACTATCTATCAGACCCGCACAAGGCACGTTCCCAAACTGGTTATGTCTTTACCATTGGGAATACTGCAATTTCTTGGAGGTCTACGAAATAGACACTTGTTGCTACCTCTTCGAATCATGCTGAGATACTAGCTCTTCACGAAACAGTATGTGAATGTACATGGCTAAAAGCCGTTACAAAGCATGTTCGAAGCACATGTGGACTGCATTCCACCACTGATGAACCAACCATTATCTACGAGGATAATGCTGCTTACATAGAGCAGATAAAGACGAGTTTCATCAAAGGAGACAACACCAAACATATTGTACAAAAGTTCTCCTTCAATTAGCAACAACAGGAGCATCAGAAGATTGAAGTTAAGCAGATTTGATTTGAAGACAATCGTGCAGACCTCTTCACCAAGTCACTACCAAAGTCTACATTCCAGAAGCATGTCCAAGGTATTGGTCTACATAAACTATCTGAATTACCTAACATGTAATTTTCAGGGGGAGTCGAAATCAGGGGGAGTATCCTGAAGCATACTCGTTTGACCATCGTGTACTCTTTTTGTCCTTCGTCCAGGGTTATTTTGTCCCACTGGGTTTTGTTACCTGGCAAGGTTTTGACGAGGCACATCTTTAGCATGGTCACCCCACTTACTGCATCCAGAAGTGCTTTGATTCGACATATATATGCATTTGCTCATCTTTTTCCTTCGACCACGGGTTTCTCCCACTGGGTTTACCGGGCAAGGTTTTGGTGTAGCAATTCTAATGCATCCCTCTCGTAGACATACTACCTACTTATGGTGCTGATAAGAATACTCCACCTATCTCTAAAGCTGTGATACTGCTACTCCACACTCAAGCGCGTTGTGCTCTTTTTCTCCTTCGACCAAGGTTGTTTTTTCCCACAGGGTTTTTATTACTTGGCAAGGTTTTTGACGAGGCAACTTAGAAGCGCATAGCAGGGGCAACACTATTGACATGGAATATCCAAGGGGGAGTGTTGTAAATATTAATGTGGCTATTCATGTAATAGCAATTAGTGTTGCGTGATATACGCCAATTAAGATTGATTGGTGATTAATAGAATATAATTAGCGATTGATTGATTGTAATCAGACGAGTGATTGATGTAATCGTTAAATAGTTACCTTTTGTAAACCTGAGGTACTCCTATATAAACCTCATTGTGAGATGAATAGAATCACTCCATTTCTCACACTTCATTCTTGGTGTCTAAACTCTCCCTCTCTCAAATTCTTTTACTATCGTTTTACAACAGATATCTAATTTTCTACCAAACACTAGCTACAGATATAATCAATAAAAGCTTAAGGGGCTAGCCTATGTGCACCATTAGGGAACATAGATGTTTTCCGAATGTTGTTCAAACCGCAGAAGAGCATGACAACCCGCTACAGCTCCAAAAGAATCAATATAAGTCGGCATTGTCTTCACATCAATTCCACAAGTTCAAGCACGTTCCACAATGTTTAGTATCAAAAGATGAATTATTCATACATGTACTTACTCAGACCTAAGCTATATTTTCGAAAACAGTTTATATATCTCGTATTTAAATTCGGCAGCATGCTTTAAAAATTTATCATACTAACCTTCATAC
The DNA here is from genome assembly GCA_024704745.1 of Rosa lucieae. Taxonomy (NCBI): domain Eukaryota; kingdom Viridiplantae; phylum Streptophyta; class Magnoliopsida; order Rosales; family Rosaceae; genus Rosa; species Rosa lucieae. The sequence goes on along the minus strand of CM045495.1, from coordinate 40,538,546 downwards.
AGTGAGACAAACAATGCAGAGAGGATTGGCCATTGAGATTAGGATAAAATCTAGTACCAGTCATGAGTAGTCCTTTTCCAGGTGTGTGTTGTCTGCTTTGTCATTTTTGACTCCATGTAAACCCAGTCGATGGATGGCCGACACTAGTGACTCACGTTGCATTTCCTCCTCGGATATATCTTTTTCAGGGCTGTCAATAAAAGCTGGTAGCTCAATTCAAGTTTCCTTGAGAAATGCATATCTGCCGAATTACTAGTATTAGTAGTATATCAGCAGCCAGTACTGGAGTGTAGTCCTGCAGCGGTCTGTAGCATGAAGGGAAGAATGTCTTCTGTTAGAGCCCTGAGGCTCCGATCGTGGGGTAAATGCGCAAGGGTAATGAGGGAGCAGCGGACAAAGCTTTATATCATGTGGAGATGCACCGTCATACTTCTGTGCAGGGATGAGTGACAGAGAAGCGACTATATATGTGTGCTGCAGATATTTGATGGAAGGTGATGGAATCTGAATAACTATGTTAAGGCAAGCAAATGAAATATATGTGCTTGGCTACTGAATTCTCTTTTAGATCGGATGGAAAGGTTAAGAAAAAGCTTTGTGAAAAGATCCCATGTAACATAGGAGTAATAGACAAGGCTTTTTTCTTTTTCTTTTTTCTTTTTGGTTCTTCTAGTTGTACGCGTTAACTATGAGGGTCATTAGTCTTTTGTTTGGCTGCTTGTCCTCTTACCATGGATAACTGGATAAGTAAAGAAATTATCTAAAGGGAAGGCATGGTTTTTTCAGTTACTCAATTTCTTCGAATTGCAAGTTGAATGCCAAAAGAGCTTGTTTACATCCAATGTAAGGACCGTTTAAGTGTAGAGGTTGTTTTAGCATGAATAGGCTGGGCTGGGTAAAAATTTCCTGCTTAGATTGGAGATGAACAAACCTATTTGAATAGACATAGTAATATCAGCTCTGGCTTCAACGACTGTAACGCTTACGTTTGATATTCAATAAAAAAAAATTAACAAAAGAAAACCTTGTATAGGGACACTGTATAGGATGAACTCTGGGATAACAGTAAGTTTAGTATGAGCTCTAGCTTCAACTGTTGTAATCCTTGCGATTCAATATTCAATGAAAAGGTCCGCGTAGGCACCTTGTATATTATGTCTTTGATTGGGTAACAGAACATACTATTTTCCGGATACTGTTTTTTTTACAACAAAAAGAAAAGATAGTGCCAGCTTAGGAGGCACCTCGAACCTTAACATATAAATGAACCAAAAAGAGTTCAAAATAACAAATAAGCGTTACTGCGAGCAAGTTACTGAACGTTTCATACACCATTACACCCTGCATATCTATGTAAAGCCCACATATCTCAAAATTCCAGGACCCCCAAAACCAGAGACAACAAAAAAAAAAAGACTTTCTGGATGCAAAGCAAAGCACTTCCCCGGATCAGAATATGAGAAATGAAATAGAATAATCATCTCTTGTTTCCATCAGCAAAAGTCCCGTGTGGCCTTGCAGCCAATTCATCAGTAGATTTCTTCGGGGTTACTTGCTTAGTTTGGGCTCCCTAGGTCATCACAACAAGAAGAGCAAACATTGTCAATGCTTCAAACACTAGAGAGTAACTTGAGCATTAAAAGTGTTACAAGTTGAATGACACAGCAACAGCCGTCCCATTGCTCATACCATCGTCTAAGAGTTAAATCCAGAATAAGCAAACAAACATTCAAATGAGGATAAAAGTCAGACACAAAGTGGAAACACTATCAGTAAATCGAGTTGTTATATTAGCCTATATCTGCATCAACTATTGAGTTCCCTAAAAAGGAAATATTGTTCCAAGTAGGCCCTAAAAAGGAAATATTGTTCCAAGTAGGCATGCGTTACTACAATGGTCAAACTAGGCATTGCATGACATGAGTGAGATGGCTATAAAAATCTCATATAATGCAAGTTTTTCATTCCCAATAGCCTGCATGGAAGCATAACACTACGCAGATGTTGTTACTATGCAGACCAATCAATATCACACACTGGATATGGCTAATTTGTTGTGTTCACTCACTGGTCCCTTGTTGACATTTAACCTCCGCAGTGATGGAGCTCGCGCCACTGATGAAGCAGCTGCAGCTGCAGCAACGCGTATTCTGCAAAGAAGAAGATTAATCGACTTTATATAACTCCCATAAACAATATAAGCCAACTGACAACAGATGTCGCTCTACAATACCTTTTATGTACATCAACATATTCATCCGTTTCATCGACAATCTCCTCCTGCATTTATCAAGAAAATCATCACTTATTATGAAGTCTGATGCAAATTGAATAAAATTCATAAGCTGAAAGGAAGAAATATTAATTGCATGTATTTTACCTGCAGGAGTTCTTCAAATACATCTTCCAGGGTGATGATACCAATGACTTCACCATCCTCAATATCCTCTGACGAAGGGGGGCCAATTGTTTCTCCAACATTGTAGGGCGAGAGTGCTTCCTTTTTCATACTAGTGGGCTTTGGTATCTTGGGCACGTCAACAACAACATGGTCTGGCTTTCCATCCTGCTTGGATAGCAATGGAGTAGTCAGTTGGGAGTCCATGCCAGCAATTTTGTTTCCTTCATTATTTTCTCCATCAATCGAGGGTGGATGAGTCTTACTTTTCCCTCTGGCCTTTACCACAGCAGCCATATGACTGCTGCCCTTTTGAAACTCATTCAATATATCATACAGTGGCATATCTGCGGGAACTCTGGGAATATGACCCACAAATGAACACCGGATATTCCACACTTAGTATTAGAATTGAAAAAAAGTATTTAAAGATGTTGAAGCACACCTTGGGATTCTACGGATGGAAACAGCACTGACAGGGGTCTCTGTTTCGGGTCGTACAGTGAGAAGACTTTTCACCTGATCCAGAAAAGAAAGTGGAGAAGAGGGTTAAATCATGAGAAATATCAATTACAGTTTAGTGTGTTTAGTATCTAGAATGGATACATAAATACGAAACTCCTAAAGATCTAAGTTCTAACACTCACCAGGAGAAGTCCAATAATATTCCTTGAATTCCCAGAATAGACAGGAACTCGACTATGTCCCCGAGCAAGAACTTTCCCCATTGCTTCCCTGAGTTATTAATTAGAGAAGAATATAAATGTAATCAGATAATACACAATCTGTTCTACAACTTATGCTAAAACCAATTTACTAAAACTAAAAGAAAGACCCCATAAAAAGTCCAGAATGTTGTATAAAGGAGCATATTGAGTCGATTATTCTAGTAGAAACTGACAGATTGAATGTAATATGCAAGTGAATAATGCCAACTAATTGACTGGTTATGTTTCTGAAATACTAAAAAGCATCATTAAACCTTCTACCAAATGTTGAAGGTTGACTTATTAACTAGACTACCCTTATTTTAGATAATGGTGATGTGATTCTTATCAGAGTCAGTGAGATAGTTGATTGAGAAGGGGAACTTACCAGTCCAACTTTGAATTGACATCTAAGGAGAAGGTTGATTCAATAGGTGTCATAGCCTCCTCAGCAGTCTGTTGACAAATGAAAACAAAATCAAAATCAAAAATAGGATGCATTTGACTGACTTATTAGAATTAAATACTTAGGAGCAGGAATAACATATACAAAGTCATGTAATACTTAATTAAAGCTACTGACAGCGATTACACTCACGCACTATGAAGTATGAACTACTTAAAACCACATTTTCAAAAGTAGTGATTAAATGTTCAAACTCAAATAAGTAAAGAAGTATCTAGGTGCCCTTTAAAATGTATACAAGATATGAACTACTATTTGAAACGTATGCCCCACTCAAAAGAAAGATCGGAGTTAAGTTTACCTTTAGTAACTTAACAGGATCCAAATGCAGAATACTTAAATTAGAAACTACGTAAAAATACTGCCTTAAAATTCACAATATAGTGGCCAATATATTCATTTTTTATGCCATTGAATGGTCTGAAACTGCACATTGATACAAAAAGAAGAAAACTAAACATCCAAAAGAACATACCAATTTCATTTATATTGTACCTTTTCAGTTAAGTCCAGTGCTCCACTAATTATTGTTGTCTCATCATGTGTAAGTTCACCGCCTTTGCCTTCCTATATATGGAAAGTAACAAATGAAATTTTTGAACAGAAAAACAAGGAAATTTCTTATATGACACTATTTAGATTCCTTAATCCTTATAAACTGTTGTAAATGGAATTCACTTCACCTCCTTGCTGTGGATGGAGACAAGGGCTTTTAACTGAGCTCGCCTAAATAATGCCTCATTATGTCCCAGAACACAATCCAAGATCTGGAAACATAAAACTCCTTTGTATAAGCAATTACATGTCAAATCAAACAGTCTCAGCAATATAAATTTCTCAAAAGGCTAAAAGACAAAGTGCATAATAAGGAGAGAAACATTTTCAATTCCTCATCAAAAAATATACCTTTCCAATTGGATAAGCAATTGGGTAGCAAATAATCATCAAAATTCGGACAAGCCATACAAAGTTGGAACCCACAGCCAGTCCATATCTAGTACATATTGCTTGTGGAATAACCTGCCAGAATAAAGCAGCCACCGAATCAAAATTCTGATTCGCCCCAATCATAAACCAGCATAAAGATTAAAACCACAATGCCAAATTACGAAAAAAAAAACTCACCTCTCCGAAAAACAGCACAAATGTCACAGACAGAATAATAGCAACATACTGATTGAAAAGCTTGTCCAAATATATAGGAAGCGCCTGCAGATTCCAAATTGAAATAGTTCAAAACAATTCTCACCCTATTAGCAAAACCCAATATAACTTTTGCACAATCAAAATAATCAAAGTACTCACTTCCATAGCTCCAGCATTACACAGAAGCAAAGTGACGAGCAGCTGATGCTGCTTCTGAACCACCGGAAGTATAGTCGCTGCAACAGAAATAACAGAAATTTAACCACCAAGAACAAAACTTTTATCTATTTCCGATCAATTCAGAGCACCCAAAAAAAAAAAGAACAAAAAAGGAACCTGCTTGCTTCTTCTCGGTGGGAGTACCACTTCGCTGTAGAATCTCGAGGTCGACGAGGCCGAGGGACATGAGTCCTAAAGTTAAGCCTGACATTATTCCAGCGAAGAGGACCAAGAAACACGACAAGCCGATGTAGACAAACCACCAAATCGATGCGAAGGCTATGCCCCCGGATTCCAGACCGGAGTTGTTGTTGTTGTTGTTCCGAACCAGCATCCGGGTCATCATGACTGCATTGAGGGGATGCATTATGGGTATCACAGGGACTTAAAACTTCAATTCTTGGACGATGATGATCGATCGATCGATCTCTGAGAGTTCCCCAGAATGATAGAATCTGAGTCCGTGTCACGAGGACTTGGGAGAGTTTGGAGTCTAGTTTTGGTTTGTAGTGTAATGTACACGTGGCGGGATCAAAGAGGAGGGGGGGGGGGTCCTGATCTGGGTACAAGTGCTGTTTGCTGTACACTCATGTACCTTTTTTGAGGTTACGGAGCTCTGGATGCGGATTATGGCACTAAAGAGGTTTTACTTTCATGTTGTTCATGGGATTTTGTTCCTTTACAGCAGATTCATGGGATTTTCTTCCTTTTAAAGCAGATTCCAAACAATTGTGGTACCCATTCTCTTCTATAACACTGCCCTCCTTCCTTTTTTTTTTTTTTTTTTGGTTTATGAGGAAAGTTATAATTAAAAATATACCGGCAATCTATAGTTATAAAATATATGCTTTGTTTTTTTTAGTAAAATGGTTCATAACAAATCAATCAAGTTCAGAAAGATTCATAATCTGTAGAACAATTAGGAAATCTAATATCATTCTTTGTTACACTGAAGCTCAATTATTCAGTTAGCTTACAATGCTATGCTTAGTATTCTAACACAAATCAAACTTTAGATGGGATTTTCTTTGCCAATGTACTCAATTCTGCTGCTTTAGAAATCTCCTTAATTCAGTGTAAAAATCCGTCATTGTATGTGAGCAAAAGCAAAACTTAGAAAAGTGAAAATTATGCTTTATCTCTACCCTTAGGGCTAGGGCTAGGTGTTGGCCAACATATACTTCAATGTTGGCCATTGGTTGTTACCAGGCCAGTCAAATTTGCACCGTTCCAAGTCCTTTGTATTTTTCTTTTACTTTTTGGGGAGAATATCACAAATCGTCACTCAACTTTTACTTATTCAACACTTTGGTCACTCACCTTTTAAATATATCACTTTTGTCACTTAACTTTAACTCTGTAATTCACTTTAGTCACTTCGTTAATTTTTTCATTAAAAAAAAATTATTTGTCACAATATTAATGATATTTTCATCCAACCAATTGTGAAAATTTGAGAAATCTATATCAGAATGATTGGGAGAAGTGATTAAAGTGTTTTAAAATCCTCATTGTGTGACTGAAGTGATTGACAGAGTAATAGTTGAGTGACCAAAGTGATATATTTGAAAATTGAGTGACCAAAGTGTCGAATGAGTCATAGTTGAGTGACCATTCGTGAAATTCTCCCTACATTTTAAATTGGAAACTCATAAAATGTGTTTGGAGCTATGGAACATGCAAGAGAACAAGACAATGACTCTATCAGCACATGAAGGTCTTATTAATTGCTTCGTTGGCTGTGTCAACCGTAATGGTTTTAGTTGTTTCGGCTAGTCATGATTAAGTGGGTTGAGCCCTGGAAGTAAAATGATCAGTAGTCTCTTTTTGTCAATAAAATATCGGGAAAACATCACCAATGGTCACTGAGTTATGACTTATTCGACACTTAACTCACTGTATTTTCAACAATATCACTTAACTCACTCAATTTTACATCCGTCTTTCACTTAACTCACTGTCGTTAATTTTGCCGTTAAAAGCTATTAAAATTGGGGGTATATTTGTCTAAATACTAAAAAAATGCATTTCTAACTTCTTCTTTTTTTTTTTAAGATATTTTTTTTTTCAAATTATATTTAAGTTTAAAAAATCATTTTTTATTAGAAATCTCATAAATTTAAAAAATTTAAAAAAATCTAATAAATGTAAATTGAGGGTATATTTGTCTAAACACTAAAAAAATGCATTTCAAACTTTTATTTTTTTAAAAAGACAAATTTTTTTCAAATTATATGTAAGTTAAAAAAATAATTTTTTATTAGAAATTTCAGAAATTTAAAAAAATTGAAAAAAAAAAGTCTAATAAATGTAGTTTTTTTTTAAGTTAAAAATGATTTTTTAAGTGGTTTGACAAATATACCCTCAATTTTAACAGCTTCTAACGGTAGAATTAACGGCAGTGAGTTAAGTGAAAGACGAATGTAAAACTGAGTGAGTTAAGTGATATTGTTGAAAATACAGTGAGTTAAGTGTCGAATAAGTCATAACTCAGTGACCAATGGTGATATTTTCCCATAAAATATCGGTCTGCACTTTGCTAGAGATATTTTAGCAATTCCTGTCTTGACTGTTGCTTCGGAATCTTGTTTCAGTACTAATGGAAGGATTATAAGTTCTCATCGTAGCCGACTCCATTCAAAGACAATAGAGGCTTTGATGTGTGGATGAGATTGGTTATGGAGTGAGATACAAGGTACGTACCGAATAATGATACATTCACAACTATAATTTTTTCTAATATTTTGTATTTTGCTAACTACTGTTTTTTTTTTTTTTTTACTTTTACGAGCAGCATCAAATTCTGAAGAATCTAGAAGAGTTATAGTGTTTTTTTTGGTGAGAATGAAAGAAACATTTTATTTCATAAAATACGATTACAAATGGGAACAACCGGTGATGGACATAAATTCCCCACTCTCCTCCCTAAGAACAACCTCAATTACGGGTTTGTCATCTACAATGACATCCATGAGCCAAAAGGGCCCAACCCCTAACCATCCTAATCGCCCCTCAACTCGGGCTACGACATAAAACCACTTCCGAGAGTCACGATTAATCCCTGCAGCCAACATTACAAACAACCACTTCCCCTTCATCAACACCGTGTCCTAAACCAACCAGACCACGTGCAAGAGCAAGTGACATCCACATTGACAACAAGATAACATCGAGAGTAAAACATATAGTCCCCGGAAATAACGCCATATCCACAGCACTTCAGCCATGCTAACCCAAGAAACAAAGCACATCCTCACAGCCAACCTCAAGAAGAAAGCTACTCCCTTCAACACCATGACCCAAAACCGCCAGACCATGTGCAGGAGTTTCTCCCCATTACTTTGACCACAAAAAAGTGAATTGAACTCCTAGGAAAAACACGACACACCTACCATACCAAGACTCCAGAACCCTAGCTCGAAAGAGTAGGGACTTATTAAACTATGCCAAAAACCTAAATCAAAACATCTCACCACAAAAACAACGGAAAGAAAACAACGCGAAACTAAATAATTAAACATTAGAGACCACCAGCAAGGCCCCAAAGCAAAAGCCCGGCCCAACCACCACTCCCCCCCATGGACCCAGCAGTCTCCTTGCGCCACCACACAGCCGTACTGCATCCAAACCTTGTTGCACCGCTGCGCCGCAACACAGATCCTCCCTATGCCCAGTAGACGTATGAAACCGAAGTCCCAACCGCTGCCCAGATCCCAGATGCAGCGATGACGCCATCACCCATCACCGGCACACCCCACCCCAGCGCTGCTCCACTCTTGCCCTCATCCCCGATCCTAGAAGAACAGATCGAGATCGATCAGTCCGCTCCGAGACCCCGCCACCATCCTCCAACCCTGGACCAAACCGCTGCCCCAGAAACATGCTGCTAGCCCGAATCACCATCCTTTCCCAGGCCGGAACGCAGCGGCAGCAACGCCGACGATGTTCGGCCGGGAGAGATCACTAGACTCTGCCCTGTTTTTTTTTTTTTTCTCCGCGCGTAGGGTTTTTCAGATAAAGTAGGTTATCTGAAGAGTTATAGTGTTGAAAATGATACCAAGTGTAATGGTGAAGATGAGGTAAATCATATTCATACTTCTTATTTTATTTGATTAACTTGTGGCACGATAACTACTAAAATTTACTGACCATGTTTTCCTTGTTATGTATTTTGTTGTAGGGTTCTTGCAATGATTTAGAGAACATCACATTATTCGAATAAAATGGGCATGCTATGGAGACTTTATCGAGACTTTTTGTTGTTTACTAAGATTGGAATGTGGAACTTTTTGACTTTTGCACTCACTAAATTATTATTTATGAATTTAATCATATTTTAGTTTTATTTGTTGTAGATTTTGATTTTTAAAAAGCCAATATAAAAAAATTATTTTATTTATTAAATTCTTATTGGAGATTTGGAGGCCTAGTCCACAATGGGGATGGGGACTGGGAATCTCAAACATATTTTTATTGGGAATTGGGGCAGGGATGGGGGTAGAGAATGACTCCGAAAATGGGGATGGTATTGTGATCCTCATCCCCGACCCACCCCATTGCCATCCATGTCTAACGGAAGCATACTAGTCTGTAAGTGGGGTTGATGCTGCAGGGCTTCTTCTGGTAATATGAGGTCTTTGGTTCGAACCTCAACTTGTAAAAACATTTCTTGAGAAAGAGCAACACCCGGCCTTCAAGTGGTAGCTAGCTTACTCAGCTACCATTTTATGTAACAAAAAAAAAGGGAGGTTCTATTCATACCTCCAAAATTAGCATTTGGACCTCTTCATTTTTTCAAGTGATAGTTGACTTTGTTAACTCATGTTAAATTACAAATAAAGACACAAAAGAGGAGAAAGAAAAAAAAAATCTTCTTACTTAAAGAAATTATGTGGTTTTTGTTTCGTTTATTAACATTTCTTGATTGGATGCCAAGATTTTTTGGGGTGAAAATAAACTTTCCCCTCGTCTTCTTCTTGCTTTGATTTTTTTTTTTTTTTGTAACGTCAATAAAAGAATGAAAATCTACAAATGATCCCACATAGGCAAGCTGACTGAGAATATATTTTTGATGAATTATGGTGATGTTGTTTGGGTTTCAAAGAGTTCCATAACCCTCCTACCAACTAATTTAAATGGCAAAACCCCATAAACTTTTTTTTGTTGCAAATAGCTTTGAGCTATCAAATCTCATGGGATTATTTTTGTTTCTCGGAAGCCTATGATCCAAATGATCCTGCTAACTATGGAGTCATTCAGGAACAACGGAAGCCCTCATTTGATCTTCTAGAAGATGCTAGATTTGAAAAAGAAAAAAAAATCATCCCAGCTGTTGATGATGATGATCAAGAAGAATTCAATGACATGAAGGAGAAAGATGACAAATTGTTAGAAAAGCCAAATGCTATTGACAAGAAACTTGACGAAAAGCTAGTAGAGTAGGATCATACTTTTGGAAAGAAAGGAAAGGTTCTAGATAAGGAGATAAGAGACCTAGCAGAGGAAAGAAATGATTTGACGGAAAAGAAGAGAAACCCTCTCTATAGAAAAGTATGTAAACGGAGCAAGACGCTCTGTCTACAGAAAATTATATATACCGCATGTCCTTGAATTCATGGATTACATGCTTGTTGTGGGCGACTTTGATTCACGGGTATGGACTCCGAGGTTATTCTCTTTCAAAAAAAAAAAAAAAAGCTTTTATAGATTTTATTAGACAATGGGCATTGTGGGAAAATTAGGGAGGTGCAAAGAGCATATTGGTTATTTGTAAAAGTAAGTTGGAGGTGTATTAAGTGAGGAGGTCCAAATGTCAATTTTGGAGGTATGAATAGAAGCTCCCAAAAAAATAATTATGGTGGAGACCTAATAGCAGATCATGATTTGATAGATTTGGAAGGACTGCTGTGGCCAACTTGAATATGCTTCGTATTCTGGTTTACATCGTTTGACGTACTTTATATATAGTAAACATAGTATTCTATAACCTCGTAGATTTCTTGGATTTTCCAACCTTTCTATTCCGTCCTTTTCCATATCAAATTTAAAGTTAAACACTGGGGAAATGGTATTCGGTTTTAAATCATTGTCACTTCAAGAACCGTGCAATATAAATAAAACCCTCTCAACAAAAGATTCATCACTAGAATTACAGTTCCAAAGTAGAGAGAGAGAGAGAGAGAGAGAGAGAACCAGTTCGTCGGAAACACAAAGGAAGTGCTTGATAAGTGGGAGAAAATGGGTTCAGATTCTCATGACCAGATTCCGGCCATAGCATTCACAATCAACTCGCGGGAGGTGGACCGAGGAACTGATGAGTGGTACCATCTGTGCAAGATGGTTCGAGAGGCTTGTGAAAATTATGGTTGCTTTGAAATAGTGTATGATAAGATACCTCCGCAGTTGAGAGCTGAAACCTTCTCTGTGTCAAGGCAACTTTTCAGCCTTCCACTGGAGAAAAAGAAAAAGAACCTTAATCCAAAGCCTTACCAGGGTTACCTTGCACCAACTGTCCAGGCTCCCTTGTATGAGAGCTTTGGCCTAGAGGAAGCCTCCAACTATGAATCCCTTAGATGCTTGACAGAAGAAATATCGCCCAATGGTCATGACCAGTTTTGGTAAGTCAATCTTCTTAATGTTAAGACTTAAGACTACATTCAACGTATAAGCTTGATATATATACACTGTTGATTGATCTATTGCCTGTCTTGTTTATTAACTATGATTTTGCGACACTGGTTGTCGAACATGCTATCAAATCCTTTTGCGCTCAATTTAATTCCCATTTCTCCTCTTCTTATGTCTAACAGTATACCATGATTTTGCTTTGTCGTGCAATGTCACCTCATCCTTAAATTATGGTTATACTCATGAGTTTTTACTCGTTCATGTTATTTTGAAACCGCAGCACTGTCATTTCTATGACGAAGCAGCTGGATGAGCTAAAAGATATGATTAACTTGATGATTCTTGATAGTTATGGGTTGGGAGAGAAATCAAATTCGACTTTGCAGTCTAAGACACTGCTACGGATAATGAAATACCTGGCACCTCCTTCAAAGGACTACACTCAGGCTCTCCCGGCTCACACTGACAAGGGATTGGGCACAATTCTTTGTGATGATCAAGTTTCAGGTCTTGAAGTTGAAACCAAGGATGGACAATGGGTCAAATTGTCACTTTCTCCTCGTTCCTTCGTCTTTCTTGTTGCAGATTCCCTCATGGTATAGATTTTTGTAACTAAAATACGCATAAATCCAAATACATATAGAACATGTATATACAGCAAAATAAGTTATAGACCTATGCAACTTATTCTCAAAAACAGAGAGAAAAATATCTATGCAACTTGGTAACAACTTCCAAGTCCTTTGCCTTGATGTGTGACAATCATACAATTTGATGATGTAAAAGTTATATATAGGTTAACATGCAATTGCAAACTTATGATGACTTGCAGGCATGGAGCAATGGAAGAATGCATTCTGTGAAGCATCGAGTGATGATGCGTGGAGAAAAAGAACGATATTCTTTAGGAGCATTTGCAGTTCCATTGGAGGGTTCCATCATTAAGGCACAAAAGGAGCTAGTAGATGAAGAACATCCCCAAATTCTTAAAGATTTTGATTATACAGATTTTATCAAGTTCTTCGCTTCAGACAAAGGAAGGGCCATTGACCCAGAAAAGCAAGTTTTCGCATATGCTGGAATTAGCACTTGATATGTTAATTACCGAAGAGCTTACAAATCTGTATCTGCAGTCTGCAAACCTTATGCAGAATACCAGCATTAGAAATATCTAAAATAAACGTTGTTGTCTATCCAACTTTGGCATTGTAATAACCTTTTGCGACGTTTTTGGCCTCTTTTATGACGTGTTCTTAACGTCGCAAAAAAACGACTTTTTTGTAGTGCTAGTAAAAGAACTGGAAGTGGAATAATAACTTTGATAGTGGTTTAATTCCTCCCAACTTCTTTGACATGATACTTGTTGTGTCATCAAAGCTAGTATGGCAGTCTAGAGGGTTCAGCTCCTTCTCTGTGCAAATCTTTATTCACTAATTTGTTCTGAATTTGATGCTCTGGTCGGTTTTGATTGCTGCCTAAAACTAAGGTGATAGAAGACAACCACAAAAGAAATGTGCAACCGAAAAATGTAATCTTTAACAAGAAAGTAAAGACTTGAAGCTAATGATAGGAGATCGATAAGGTTTGCAGGGTTTTATCTGATGTCCATTGGCCAAGGGAATCAAGCCATTTTTGTCAAGTAAAGTACTATTTTAGCTTTGGCTGATGATTGGAAGTTTATAAATGAATGTGGCGAATGCTTTTCGTTGCTGCCTAAAAGTAAGATATATAAGACAATCAATGAATAACTTGCGAAAAAATTAATAATTAACATGGAAATTCAGGTAGAGTTTGGATATAATAGCAGACCATGGTTTGATAGATTTGGAAGGACTGCTGTGGACGACCTTGGATATAAATACTTCGTATTTGTATTCTAGTTTACATTGTATGTATAACATACCTTATTGTTCTTTTGTTCTATGCTAGCGTTTTATAGTAAACATCGTATTCTATAACCTCATGGATATTTTGGATTTTCCAACCTTTCTATTCCTTGTTTTTCCCTTTCTTAAAGTTAAACAGTAGGAAAATGTGTATTTGGTTTCATGTCATTGGCACTTCAAAAGCTGTGCAATATAGATAAAACCCTCAACAAAGAAGCCACTCATCATACGAAACTCATAAGTAAATAAAAAGAAGCAGTTCATCTGTAACACGAAAGAAGTGCTTGACAAGTGGAAGAAAATGGGTTCATATATTCTCAATACCAGATTCCAGCTATAGCATTCACAATCAATTCGCCTGAAGTGGACCAAGGAACTGATGAGTGGTACCATCTGTGTAAGAGGGTTAGAGATAAAGGCTCTTGTGAAAATTATGGCTACTTTGAAATTGTGTAAGATACGATACCTCCGCAGTTGAGAGCCAAAACTCTCACTGTGTCAAGGCAACTTTTCACCCTTCCACTTGAGACAAATTAAGAAGAAGAACCTTATCCAAAACCTTACCAGGGTTACATTGGACCAAATGCCAAGGTCCCTCTGTATGAGAGTTTTGGCCTTGAGGAAGCCTCTAACTATGAACCCCTTAAAAACTTGATAGAAGAAATGTGGCCTAACGGTCATGACCAGTTTTGGTAAGTCATCTCATTGATGTTAGGAGTTAGGACTATGTTCAACGTAAGCTTGACATATAATGTCGGTCCGACTACCTATCTTCTTAAACTAGTTTATGCTTTTGTACTCTACTGAGATTGTTTAACACTTTAACGCGGTATCAGATACTTTAATATGCTCAACTTAATCCCCAAGTTCCCACTTTTTTGTGTGTGTAGAGGCTGAGTAGTTGTCTAACAATATACAATGGTACCTTGCTTAATTACATTTCCAATTTACTGTTTCATCGTTCAGTTATTGTTATAGTGACTTCCTCGTTAATGTTGTTATGTTGCAACTGCAGCACTGTAATTTCTATGCTGAAGCAACTGGAGGAACTGAAGGATATGATTAACTTGATGATTCTTGATAGTTATGGTCTGGAGGAATCAAACTCGATCCTGGAGTGTAAGACACTACTACGGCTAACGAAATACATGCCACCTCCTTCGAAGGATTACACGACAGGGCTCACAGCTCACACTGAATAAGCACAATCCTTTGTGATGACCAAGTTTCAGGGCTTGAACTAGAAACCAAGGATGGACAATGGGTCAAGTTGTCTTTATCTCCTAGATCCTTAGTGTTCCTTGTTGGAAATAATATCCTCATGGTATAGAAATCAACAGCTTTATAACTTAAATAATTATAGATTTCAATAGACCTGAATACAATCAGATTCTGTATTTATTAAATATATATATATATATGTGTGTGTGTGTAAATATATGTAAATTCATACACAGTGAAATAAGTTAATTGAACCAATGCAACTTGGTAACAATTCCTGCTGAAACTTGCTTTTTCATTGAATATGTGACAGTTAAGTAGTTAACTACCCTGTCATAACTTACAACTTGATGAAGTCAAAGTTAAACAAAGGTGAACGAGTAATCAATGATGATGACTTGCAGGCATGGCCAACTTTTATCCAATAGCTAGACAAGAACAAGACTTACTCGACTCAATTCTAGTATCAATCCTATTTGTGGCATGTGTAATAATGATGTGGAAAATTTGGATCATATTTTTCGATCATGTCCAAAAGTTTGGGATGTTTAGTCTATGGCTAATCTAAATCAGAACCCTACTACCTTTAATTGTTTTGATGATTGGATTGTTTACATGGTTCAAAATGCACCAATGGATGCTTTGGAAGACTGTTTGCTTCTTTGTTGGCAAATATGGAAAAAGCATAATGATGTTTTGTTCAGTTTTGTAATGCATGCTTCAGCCTCCTTTTGTGCTGCCTACAGGACCCATAATCCCCGTTCAGCTACGAATTCCAATAGCTTAAGTGAAGTCATTATATGGCACCCGCCGCCTGAAAACTTCTTCAAGCTCAACTTTGATGGGTCTGTTTCTTCTTCCAACCTGGCTGCTGCGGACTTTGTTATTAGAACTACTTTGGTGACCCCATTGTAGCTGGTTCGAGGTCAATTGGATTTTCAACGGTTCCTTTGGCTAAATGTACAGCTCTAAAGGATGGCCTGTTAGTTGCTAAGCGATTCAACCTTGACCATATTTTAGTGGAGGGTGACTTGTCCCTAATCATCAACTGTGTCAACCTCAAGTGTGAAGCTCCCTGGATGTTAAAATCTCTCCTCAAAGACATAGCTTATATTGCTAATTCCTTCGCAAGCATCTCCTTCTCTCATGTTTTTCGGGAAGCGAACTTCTTAGCTTATATATATATATATATACAGGGCTTCTTGGGTGCGGACGTCCGCACCTAAGTATTAGGTGCAGATTTCCATTTTTTCCCCAGTTTTTGGTCACACATTTATATCTTAACCGTTCAGTTTTGAGGTCCTAATGTATAGATCATCTCTGCAAAATTTCAGCCAAATTGGTGATCGTTAAGTCATTCAAAACTGCAATTTACAACAATGAATACAAACGGTTCCGGTTCGCTAGGACGTGCTAACTGTTGAGCAAGCTCAAGCTTTGAAAGCAAATAGAGCAGCCTTAGAGGCAAATAAGGCGAAAGCCATCATTGTAATGACTCGTCATATGGATGATTCGCTCAAGTACGAGTGTATGAATAAAGAAGACCCCAGAAGGTTGTGGGTCTCACTCGAAGAAAGATTTGGCAACGTCCGTGACTCCCTGCTTCCTTACCTAGAAGTGAGATGGCATAGCCTCCGCTTCTGTGATTTCAAGTCAGTTCTTGACTACAACTCGGAAGCACTTCACATGAAATCCTTAATGGAATTCTATGGTAAAGAGATCACAGATGCGATGTTGATTGAGCTCTCTCTACCTTCCCTGTGTCTGCATTGATAGTTGTTAAGAACTATCGAATTGACGTTACTGTAGGACGGATCACAAGGTTTCATGAGCTCATTGGAGCTATGATTGTCGCTGAAAAGCATGACAACATCCTTAAGAAGAACTATAATTCAAGATCCATGGAAACATAACATATTCCGGAATCCAATTATAGTCGTGCACTACTAGAATAATGCTAATAGACATCAAGTCATTTAAATCGGTCTAGATTTCACCCAATGTAAAAAGTTATTCTAACATCAGTTTCTAAAAAACCGATTTCTATTTATATGTTTAACATCAGTTGTTACTGTTGACTGATGTCTATACTTTGGTTCCAAAAAAATTTAAATGGCGGAGAGACTAAGTTGAAAAATTTTGAATAGGCGGGGAACAAAAAATTGAACTTAGTCAGTTTCCCATTTTACCTGACCCACTGACCTATTTTCTCTGCTCTTCCCCGAAACTCTATATCCCCCCCCCCCCCCCCCAAACCCCCGTCCTCTCTCTTTTTTGAAACCCTATCTCTCTCTCTTTCTACCTCATCCACTGACCCATTTTCTTTGTGGCTCATCTCGAAGGTGGACTGAACGGAACTATTGACCTTACTTCTAGTCGTGGCCGGAGGACGTGCAGTCTACCGTTGACTTGTCGGAGGAAGGCGAAGAAGATGGTGGCTGCGGTGAGTCCACCTTGGTAGTCGGAGATCGATGACGGAGGAAAAAGTCTTCCAGATTCACTCTCTCTCCTCCATCTCTCTCTCTCTCTCTCTCTCTCTCTCTCTCTCTCTCTCTCTCTCTCTCTCTCTCTCCTCCTCTCTCTCTCTATGTGGAACGGAGATTGATTTTCTTTAATTTTGATTCTATGTAGTTTCTGGGTTTCATTTTGGTTTCCCAATTTGTCGATTAAGTGTTATCCCTAGTTAATTTACTTATCTAGTTGTGCTTGGGTCTTTGTAGATACAAGAGAATGTTGAAGCTGAAACCTTCTTTAAATTCTGCAGGAAAGGGTCTCTTTTGAATCTTGATAAGATTACCTATGTCCAAAATGCGGTGAAGAGTTCGACAATTTGAGAGAACTCGAAGCTCATTTCTACCTGATCGTTCTGTACATCCCAATTTCTGATCTTTAAAATATTGCCTTAAAGTGACATTACATTGATATATTAAGTGGTGCTCAAGTTTCACTAGTTATTGGTAAAACCTTGCATGTGATTATGTGAATATCTACTTGCTTGTTTGTTTGAATACAATCAAAGATATTAAAGTTTCTGCAGTAGCTCCTTGATCCTTGTTTATATTATCAAAAAATATTATCATTGCAAGTGTTAAAAAGAGGAGCTCAGACTGTGTCACAGAGATGTAGTTTGGAAATTGGTTCAAATGTACATGGCTAAACCTCTGTAATTTATTCTTGTCAGTATTGTTTATGAAGAATTATACATGTACAGGCAGAATCTATATTTCATTGTTAACAGCATCTTAATACCATTGGTCATTAAAAAGTGGGTAATGTTTGCCCTGTTTTTTATGTGCAGCATCTCAGTGAGTAAAATTTTTTGAGGGTCTCAAATATTGGACCTCTTGGAGAATCGTTTGTTAAGAGAGAGAAATGGGAAGGTCAGATATGCTCACATGCCCAAGATTCTGATGTCTTGATGACCTCAGTTGTAATTGTAATTATCAGATTCTCAGGTAGTACTGCAAACTATGCATCTTTTTATTTTTTGCATTGTAAATTGTTACACATAAGTGGGGTTTAATATTTCTATTAGGTGTTTGAACTTGAGTCCACAGTTTCTGATTGAAATGTGATCATTTGTATACTACATAGTGTGGAAATAGAAGTAAAACCAGCCAATAAAGTCTAGTCATTCATTAATATCTTTACCGATCTTGAAGCTAATTTCATTTTACTTGTAGGGACTCTCTTCTGACCACAGTTTCAAGGTCAAGCTGGTAGTGATGTTTATATGTCTTTTGTTGCTAGTGTCATATTAGCTCTGAATATATTACAAGTTTACAACAATATGGTGCTTCCACTAAAGGTATTTTCACTTAGAATAACACCTGTGCTTTATTTCGTCTATATATGTAATGAACTATTGTGGTAATACTTTCTATTAAAATTGTAAAGTATTGTGTGTATTGGTCCATAGGATTTGGGTGAATACCTGTGATGCCCCGGAAATTCGTAATTATTTTCCGAGGAATTTCCGAAATCTAATTTATGGTTGTTGGACGGTTTCGTGGCTCGTGGACGGAGCGGAAGTGTTTCGGGTGAATTAATTATTTGAAAAGTATGACTTTAGGGGGGGGGGGGGGGGTTCAAGTTTGACTTTTGATACGTTGTGATTCTCCGAAAACTTCCTTCACAAAAGTTGTAGAGCGCGTCGATACGAGTTCGTGGATATGTGGAACGCGGAAATCGGAGTTCGTATGTGAAATTTATGGCCATTGGAAGGAATTTCCATTTTGGTATAAATAGAAGTTTCCCGAAAGAGAAACTTACTATTTTCATTTGTTTCCTTTTCCGGAAACCGTTCCTTTCTATCTCTCTTCTCTCTCGGCTGCTACCTTCAGAATCGAAGATATCCGGCTGACCCAACTCGGACCCGGTCGATACGACCTGACTTTTCCGGTGAACTGCGGCGGTCTCCGGCGACGAAACTTTCCAGACAGGATCGTCTCCTCCTTCTGGTCGTCTCTCTGGTGTTCTCTAGCGCCGATTCTCCTCCACGGCGACGCTGCAAGGCGGCACAGTTTGTGGATATCGGACCCGACCGGAAATCCTTGTTCCGACGTCGGCAAGGCTTCAAGTCTTCTTGGTTGAGCTCAGAGCAGCCTCGTCGATCGATCCTTGGTGGTTGTTTGGATCGATTCACGTGAAACCTTGTTCAACTCAGTTGGGATTACTGTTCACGGCTTGTGAGGTAGTTTTCGATCCCTTAGGCTTGTTTTCTGACTTCGATCCAGTTATGAAAGTTCACAAGCATGCTTAGATGAAGCTTTTTGTTGTTGGGAGTTTTGTGAAATATTGAGTTTTGGCCGGCGGCGGTGCACCACCGCCTGTGGCTGCGCTCCGGCGGTGTTCCGACCACTTAAGGAACTGTTTTTGGTATTATATATGTTCTACTCGTTGATACGAGCGTTTCGATATATAATATGCAAATTTTGGAGTTCGTATGGAATTGTTATGATTTTTGCAGTTTCATACCGATGAATTTATTCGATCCGTGAGGATTCGAGCGTCCGATCGACTTGTGGTTTGGTCACATCGATCGTGGGCGTATTCCAGAGACTTTGGGAGGTCTCGGATGTGGTTTTGCCACGATTGGCACAACTTAGGGGATTTTAGTTCAAAACAGAGGTTTCGAACTTAAATCAAATGTGAATCGTTACTGATTGAGATCATTGGTGATTAGGTGCTTCTAAAGGTGAATTGGACGAGTTGTTGGTGATAGTGTTAGTTCGGTTCTGTATAGAAGACGCAGCGGGATTCTGAGGTGAGTAATCTCACGAAGTTCATTCACGAACAGGTTCACCATACTGTTTTGAGAGTTATTTAGTTAACTGCAAACTATAGTTGGTATTAGTAGGCATTCCTGAGCGGATGACTATGTATATATATATTTACGTGAAATATATATGTATTGGTGGGTTTGTGGATTTGTGAAAACAATATGCATGAAATGATGCTATTTATTGTTTTGGGATGTGGCTTTTGGAAAAACAAATGATTGTGGAAATGATGATTTCGATTTGTTTAGAAAAGCGTTGTGATTTGTATATTTGAGGAACATTTTAGTTCGCGGTTGGTTTATTTAAATGTGGGTCTTGTACCGGGAGTAATTGATAGGGATCAATTACGGGGATTCTTTCATTTTAGATTCGTGTAACATTTTGGGTCCATTGTGACTCCTTTAATGTTTTGGTATTTATACCGCGGGTCTAAAGACTTACGAGTCAAGGATCGTGGGTCACGAAACGTGATCGTGGGTGGGAAAATCGGAACTTCACGCCTTTGGCCGGGTTAGTGAATACGATCAGTTAGAGCTCTAGTCTGTCCGCCGTGCTTGTTTATTGATTTAAACGTGATTTGAGTGGGTTTATCCCGTGCTTGTTTATTAATTTAAACGTGATTTGAGTGGGTTTATCCCGTGCTTGTTTATTGATTTAAACGTGATTTGAGTGGGTTTATCTCGTGCTTGTTTATTGATTTAAACGTGATTTGAGTGGGTTTATCCCGTGTTTGTTTATTGATTTAAGCGTGATTTGAGTGGGTTCATCCCGTGATTTGTTTATGGATCTAAACGTGATTTGAGTGAGTTTATCTCATACTTTGTTTATTTATTTAAACGTGATTTGAGTGAGTTTATCTCGTGCTTTATTTATTTATTTAAACGTGATTTGTGTGAGTTTATCTCGTGATTTGAGTGGGTTTATCCCGTGCTTGTTTATTGATTTAAACGTGATTTGTGTGAGTTATTCTCGTGATTGGTGTGAGTTGTGTGGGGTTTGAGTTACTCATACGGGCTTGCAAAAGCTTACCGGGTTTGTTGTGTGGCAACCCGGTGCACCATTCAAACGGTGTAGGGGTTAATCCTGCAGGTTAGGATAATCGTGTTGAAGCTGAGGTAGCACCTTTGCAGCTTTACGGTAGGAAGCAAATTTTGTGACTTTACCGTTATTTGGATTTCCGTTGTAGTGAGCTCTGAGGAGCATTTACGTTTATCTTGTTGTTGACAATTTAATTCGTAAGCTTGTGTAATATATAACTCTTTGGAGCGAGTGTATATTAACTTTGAGGGTTCAGGGCATCAATATGTGTGTAAGTTTAAGGGAAAAAGATTTCAGGTATTTTGTATTGACGACTGGACGTTAACGCATATATAATTATGGGGTTATATATATCGATTTTCTTGTGTGTAAAATCAGGGGCGTGACAATATATACCAATTTTTAAGATCTGGGATTATCCCTATTGATGATTATGAGTTGATGCAAATACGATTGTCACTTGCTTATATGCAATGTTGACTTATATTGGTGAATTTCTACTGCTTATAAGTTAAGTCCACTATCTACACCCTTCAAATTAAATTGTAAAAGAACCTTAATCTAGTTTCAGATCTAGGACATCAAAAATGTCTAAAGCTGACTGTGGTGAATTTTGTTATTGTTTGATAGTGTTGGTGCACAAAGAGTTAAAAATGGTTGCATTGCTTTCTGCAACTTCTATGCGGAACAAAACATTGAAGGGTAAGTTCACTCATGTTGACGTATGTACTACTCTGTTGCTACATTCGTTACTAGAACATGATCTGTTTCATCTTTTGTTCTAAAATAGACTTAATCTTTTGTTAATATAATGATTATATCAACTATATTTTCTATGCTTTTGAATATACTCAATGTAGTCCTTAAATCACTTGATTGTCCTTTTTCAGAGCATTACATTATGAGCTTTTGCTATATATGGTTCGTATGAGTACTTAATATCTGCGTTCTGCTTTGCAGGGCACCAGTGAATGATCTCAATTAAGTGATAAAGAGGCAAATTCATCGAATTTGGAGAAGTCAATTGATTAGATTGATCATCGCTGAAAGCAACCAAGACTAGTATGCAAAACCAGTTCCACCACTAATTGTAGAAATAGATGCGGTTGTCGTAGATGTAGTAATTGCAGCAACTAGGAACAAAACTGCATGCAGTTATTACAGTAGTGGTATCTTCTGGACTAGCCTTAAAGTAGGTTAGGGTTTATTTTGCCAAACTTTTCAAATTATTAACAACTTTCATGTTGGATAGAAATTAATGCAATTCCCTAATATTTAAACTACATTTGAATTTCATGTTATTTGTGGATCAGCTTTCTAGTACCAAATATTTTTTTTTAAATGACAAAATTGATGTCAGGAAAGAGATATTACATCAGATTGAAAATGAAAACCGATGTCAAGTAAAACAAAATACATCAGTTACTAAACAATAACTGATCTCAGAAAAGAGAATGTACATCAGTTACTAAATAAAAACTGATGTCAGAAAAGAGAATGTACATCAATTTGAGAACAAAAACCGATGTCAAGGACTAGAAAATACATCAGTTATTAAACAAGAACTGATGTCAATAAAGAGAAAATACATCAGTTTGAAAACAAACACCGATGTCAATTATTAATATGGACATCGATATCGACCAAGGAACCGATGTCCAACATAGGATTGGACATCGTTCTTCTTCAGGAATCGATGTGTAAAATATTATCAGACATCGTTTCTAAATCAATAACGATGTTAAAATGGATAATTGTGTTGTTAGACCTATATTTCATTAAGCATCTAATGCCAACATATGAAGGTTTGACAATAGCTAAACACACCAAAACGGTGATCACATTAACGTTTTTACATAGATTTTGAACCTTAAACCGATGTGTCGTTGAAAACTAGACATCAGTTATGAACCGATGTCTTAGTTTTGGCGATCTTTAACATCACCCACTAAGACATCAGATTTTTTTTTTTTTTAACATCAGTTGTGGACTGATGTCTATGAACTTTATCCTAGTAGTGGCGCCAAGAGCAAAACCCTAATCTTAGGGATACTTTTGGACGTTCTGGTCCATATAATGTCTCTACTTGGGAAGGTAACCACCAAAATAGGAGAACACATAACTGAAGAGGTCCACGTGGAAAGAGAGAAGGAGGCAACGTCTTTGGCCATGTTGATGGTGCCACCAACACTAAGAGCCATCTAAATGATTCTTTCAAAGCGCCTCAATCAATGGAGTCTAAGCAAAGAGATGTATGATCTCTATGTGGAATATCCGATCATTGGGCACATGCACATTCATAGAGCTCGTGAAGAAATTGTCACCGCCTACAAAGCATATTGTGAAGTAAGAGAAGCTCACTATGTGGAACAAGAAGATCTAGAAGATGATCTAGAGTGAAGGGTTGAAGACTACAAATCTGGTTGGGATCAATAGATCGTCAATTCTGTTTAAGTCTTTATTTTTCCAAGATATGTAATAGGCACTTGCCATATGTTTGTAGTAAATGTCATTGGTTTAGTTTTTCTTCACTTAGGCTCATCCAAAATAAGTGTGATGTCTAGGAAGGTTTTGAGATAATTAAGTGGTACTGCAGCGAGGTTTGCTCCACCGACATCTCTCTACTCACGTGGTCATATTTATTTTGGAGTGAAGTCAAACGACTACCTCTGTTTTGCATTAGCTAGCATTTGGATTAGATTCTCATAATGGTTAAGAGACAATGATGTACTATGTTGGCTTATGAATAAAATTTCGAGTTCTTTTCATTATGACTCCATTTTCATTATGAATAGCCAACGGATTCCATGCTCAAACGCATGTAGAGAACGGAAATGAGTTCCTTTGCAATACCTCTAACAATTGCGAACAAAGGGGCATCTTATAGAAGTTTATGTGTCTCTCTAGTAGACTTTATGTCACTATTCGAACTATTAAATCCAATAAAGTTATGAGGGAAGATCTCTTTGATTAAGACACATATTGGCTTTGTCAAGACAGGATAGGTCATCATAGTCATGATATGATGATTCGTCTACTAAAGACTTCACATAGTCATCCATTCTGAGCGAAACGAAGTACAAATCAAAGGTTGATTCCTGGACTAAGTATGACCGCCGCCGTCCACCACCAGCCTAGGGCTGGCACAGTCCCTATCCATAACGCCATGGATGGCGTCCATCATGGTGATGACGCCCTTGGTGATGCTGCAATCACCAACTTTTCTTCAAATAGCGTCTCAGACACATAGGCCCAACCAAAATCCTCATTGATTGCTTCTATGGCCGCTCGCTCGTTTTACAAAGCCCGTTCCTTAGAGAAATTAGGACTGAGACCGTCCTATGCAAAGGATATGAAAATACTCATTCTGTTCTTACATAAAGTCCGTGGGGATTCTGTGGACTGATTCAACCAACTTGTAGATGCTTAAATATTTCATAATGTTGGTTGACATGTAAACACGCTGGTCACGTGTTGTGCCATTGTCCACCCGTAAATGCTGCTTATACTACACTCCTAGCACATATCATATGACAATGGACTCACTCCCCAGATCATCCTATGTAGTGGACTTGACAATGCTAGAGAGTTTACATCGAAGACTTTCGATGGTTATTGCAATGGGACTGATGTTGGACATCATATCCTTATGTACACACCCAAATGGTCTCACGGAAACGACTACGATGGTACCCTAGATATTGGTAATGTGCACCAATCTCCTTATATCTGCTTGGGGTGATGCAATATCGCATCCAGGTATGCTAATTCGTCTACTACCCATCGCCACTCAATCTACTCTGCGTTACAGCTAGTGACTGGGTACCAGTATCGTACTTACACATATTTGAGTGTGCCTTTTATGTGCCAATTACGCCGCCACAATACACTATGATGGGTCCTTACAGACAAATGGGCAACTACGTTGGATTTGAGATTCCAACAATCGTCGGCCACTTAATGCCCTTGCTAGCCGATCTCTTTACCGCATGTCTTGCAAATTGTCACTTTAATGAGACAATCTTCCAGTCGTTAAGGGGAGATAAGAACACAGATGTTCAGCAGGAACGGCAGGAATTGTCGTGGTCTGTCCCCACTATATCTCATCTCGATCCCTGCTAAAGTGACGAGATCACACATATCTGTTGCAAATATGGCTGCAAGGATGGACGTCCCTAAGAGAGGACGTAACGTCACCTTACATGGAAGTAGGCATGGCATCAATGTCATAGAGAGTGGCACTCTGGCGTTATAGGCCATGGCCGCAGCAAAGATGCATGAGAGGCCCGTGGGTTCGAAGGATACATTGGCACAACCCAATAGATCATCGACATTCAAAATCCGTTTCATGAGAATCTTCATGATTTTGGTTATCGTTAGGGGACGCCTCAACGTCAGAACCTATTCCCGAAAATATAGTGCTCTTTGAAAATTACACTAGTGTACATGAGATGTGGGATAGAAACTCCATCATGATTGATGATGTATTTGCGCACTTCATAACACATAAGTTTATTGAGTTCGATGATATCGAACCATGCTCCATTGATGAATGAATGCCAACGTAGATAAATTTGGTCTAAATGGAAAGATGCGATCTAGGTTTAGTTGGATTCTCTAACGAAAAGGAAGGTTTTTGAGCTAGTGATGTCCTCCTAACATAAAACATGTTGACTAACGGATCTTCGTTAGAAAGCATGGTGAGAAAAAGATATGGTAATCTCACCTTATGGCCCAAGGCTTCTCACAAAACGCCCTGGAATCGACTACGATGAGACATATTCTCTCATAATGGATGTCACTGCACTCCACTACCCTGTCAGTTTGGTAATTTCCAAATAACTAGTCATGCAGCTTACAAATGTGGTCACTACATATCTATATGGAGATCTAGATATGGAATATACATGAAGGTTTATGGTGAACTTCAT
The DNA here is from genome assembly GCA_024704745.1 of Rosa lucieae. Lineage (NCBI taxonomy): Eukaryota > Viridiplantae > Streptophyta > Magnoliopsida > Rosales > Rosaceae > Rosa > Rosa lucieae. Next base: position 40,512,625 of record CM045495.1, on the reverse strand, counting down.
TTGCCCAAGTCAAGTGACTCTAGACCACGGAGCGCATTTTACAAAGAGGTTGAAACGCTCACTAAAGTGACTACTTGATTGGGAAGGGATATGCCCACTCATTTTTGTAGCAAGTTTCAGGTTCTATCGGGGTTCATTGGAAGCCCTTAAAGAGATAAAAAAAAAAACCACTGAACACTTGAAATTCGATTTTGAGATGAACGATTTTGAGAGACACGATTATGTCTCAGTTTGATAGATGCTTAGGCATTTTGACAAGGTCAAGACTTCAAGCACCCCCATAATCGTCCGTAGTCTTGATCCTGAAAATGATGATGACAAAGATGTGCTAGAGACGGAAGTACCCTACATAAGTACAATAGGCGCATTATTGTACTTAGCTCAATGCACAAGACTAGACATCTCATATGTTGTGAACTTGTTAGCTAGATATTGCTTTGCGCCAATGCGACGCCATTGGATTAGTGTAAAAGATATCTTTCAATACTTGAGATGTACTATTGATATGGGCTTGTTCTATTCCTATAGAGAGACGATGGATATGGAGCCATCGCACACCAGGAACGCTGCCAACACTGGCCTGCGTCCTTTATCCCCACCCCAAACAACATGTGTTTTGAAAGGTTTTGCTGATGTTAGACATCTCTCTGACCCACACAAAGGTAATTCACAAACTGGTTAAGTGTTCACCATGGGTAAGACACTATATCTTGGAGGTCTACAAAACAGACCCTAGTCGCTATATCTTTGGACAATGCAGAGATTATTGCTCTTCACGAACTGGTTCGTGAATGTATTTGGATTGGATTCATAACAACACATGTTCGAGCAATTGTGGGTTGAAGTCTACCACATATGAGCCTACAAGCATTTAGGATAATGCTGCTTATTTTAAACAAATGAAGCAAGGCTACATCAAAAGTGACAACACCAAGAATAATCAGCAACAATAGACTCTCCTCAAGATCAAAGTGAACTAGGTTCTATTTGAGGACAGTGTGGCAGACTTGCTCACTAAGTCACTGCCTAAATTCCACTTTCGAGAAACATGTTGGTAGCATCGTTTGTAGAATTTATCCGAACTCCCATGACCGCAGTCATCAGGGGGAGATGCAGACATCAGGGGGAGGCGTCTACATGTATATATGGTCTCGAAATGTGAAGGGTGTGTTGTGCTCTTTTTTCCCTTCGGCCGAGGTTATTTTTGTCCCACAAGATTTTTATTACTTGGCAAGGTTTTTAATGAGGCAACGAGAGGAGCACCACATTTGGGCGACACAAGGGGGAATGTTCAAGTAAATCCAAAATATGTGTCTGGCCCAAACTCTAGGTTACTTGAGCTAGTTGTAATAGAGTTTTGAATTAAAAATATTCTCGGAGATATTCATAGATATCCAATTAATTGTACGATTATCTTTCCTTGTACAACTATGATTCTATGTCTTGTAATCCTCTATATAAAGAGGCCCTTATTATCAATGATAGCACGACTCAATTCTCTCCCAATTTCGGTTTTCCTTAAACAAATATATGTTTATTAATAAAGACTAATCTCATAATAATACAACTATACAGTGAAGGAAAGAATAATATGATACTAAATCTTCATTATATTAATAAAGATTAATCTCACAATAATATACTAAAAGCAATATATTTTGAGATATTTTTTCCTTTCTTTATTTCTTATAGTGGAATATAAAAAATTATTAGAAAACTAATCTTAAAAAGCTAAGATTAAGAAAAATATTGTAGAACTTAATTTATTTTAATTTTCTAAATAGTTAAATAAAATTAAGTTTTATTTATTCAAATTAAGATTTTAAAATCGTGTTTTATAGTGGGTAGGTACGAACACGGCCCGTTTATTGACCTGGTACGAGCACAGCTAGGCACGATAAGGGCTCGGGCCCTGGGGCGAACCGGGCTTAATGTTTAAGTAAATAGGCCGGTACGATAATAAATTGGTCGACCCAAGCACCGCAGGAAGCACAACTAGGCCCGCTTAAAATGGGTTGGGTCTGGCCGGGCCGGCCCGTTTTCCACCTCTACCTCTCATCTTCATTTCTAACCCCTTCACTAGCCTCAGAAGCCCCCTCCTTGTCACCAACTTCTGGTTCTGTTAACCAATCAAATAGAAAAATCATCATCAACCCCATAACCTGCATACTCATCATAATCCTTAGCTGGGTTGTAGTCATCATCATCCTTAGCTGGGTTGTAGTCATCATCATCAGAGCCTTCCTCATCTCCCTCCCCACCCTCTTCTTCATCAACAACTGTCTCATCTTCTTAATATATGTGCTCATCTTGAAAACCATCATCCAAATCATCTTCAAACTCATCTTCTTCAACCAACTCCACTTTCTTCTTTCCTTTATCAGATGGATCAATTGTGGGAGCTCTACTTGTCTGAGTTGGAATTTTTCCTCATGCTCAGTTATCTTCAAAGCAGGCAAAGGCTTCCTTGAAGCACAAACCTTATATCTTTTGGCCTTCACATGCTGATTTTGAGGTGAAGGAGGGAGCTCTACAATCTTCACAGAACACTTAGGCTTCCTTGGTGAATCAGGAAACTCCTCTATGACAACCCCAATGCTGCCGGCTTGACTATCCCAAAAACCTAATATTTCTTGCTCATACATGAAAATATCATCATCCTCTTCTTCAACGTCATCTCCATGCAAGTCTTTGTGGTCAAGGTACAAGATCACAAGCCTAATCTCTGGAACACAACAGCACATTGTCACCACATCTTGGTCAGTATTCAGCTTGGTGGTTGCATCTTCCTCAGACCCTATGGAGTAATAGTAATCAATCCTTCTCCTAACATAAGAAGGATTGATTCCCCTCACCATCCCATCCACCTCAGTTAAACGTATCTTGTCCTTGTCGACATTATCGTAATAGATTATGCTTCCATAGACATACTTGTGTTCAAAGTGATCGAAGTATCCACCATGATATACTTTGCAGGTAAAGTAATTAGGATGTACTGCAATTAGGAACATATTCAATTTGAAAAAAAAAAATTCACATCCAGTACCAATATATACCAAAACACGAAATATACCCCAAAAACCCTATATTTATGCTCACATTGTCATAAATACTCACCAATCCAGTTTTCAAAGGCTACCAACAACTAAAACCCTAAAAAATCAATTCTTCTGTAGGACCACATAAGCACTTATGAGGACCACTTTCTTTAATCAGCAGCATCAGCTTCCCAACAACAACCACATGCATATCTATTATTCAATTTCATAATTATATGAGAGAGAAATATAAAACTGCCTAATTTGGAAACCCTAATTCTCGCAACCCCCAAATCAGAAGGCTCCAAACCCTAATATGTCAAAACAATAAAGTGAACTAAAAACCCCTAAATATAAACATTCTAAACCCTAAATTTCCAGACCCAGTAACCGAAAACCCAATATTTTTGGAATCGAATGTCCTAAATTGGATAACCATAAATAAACAAATCCCCAAAACAATAATCAACAACAGTGAAGCAAACCCTAAACAGTAAACCACCGTAATCATTAAATCCCTAACTCACAGTAATTTGGAAGATCTTCGCCTTCATTCTCCAATCGAGGTATCCATTCATCTACCCCAGCCATGCCGTGTACCGTCGCGTTGATCTTCTGACCCAAAAATAGCTTGATTTGGGGATTTTGAATCTGGGTTTCGACAGTTGAAGATGATGCGAGCAAGAGAGTGAGTGAGTGTTGAGTTCGATTAGAGCTGTAATGAGAACAAAAAAAATTTGTAATGGAAAATATTTTAGATGTTTTGTCAAAAATGTTAGAACAACAGTCAAATATGGGCCCCCATGTCGGCTCCAACGGCTATGGTGACGTCACATTTGGAGGCAAATTCAAAATTTGGACTCGGGTGATGTCTTTTGAGAGTACAAGGACCAGTTTGATTAAAAAAAAAGTTTAAGGACTGGTTTTATTTGTTTTGTCCATTTACCCCATTTCTAGGGATTTTTTTCCCACTTACCCCATTAAGTTGTTTTAATTCTCTCTTACCCAATACACTCTAAGGGAGTCTTCCCTAATACCCTATTAAGATTTTTTTTTTAAAAATTTTTTTTAATACCATTTTACCCCTCACCCTTTTGTTACTTAGAGAGAGAGAGAGAGAGAGAAACCATAGGAGACTTCGCCGAAGCCCATCACCGGCCGCCGGATTCCGGTCACCGGCCGCCCGATTCCTGTCATAGGTTGCCGGACATGTTTATTACCCCAATAAACGTCTATTGCTCCCCAATGGAGGGGCAATAGAGGTCTATTGCCCTCTCTATTGCCCCCAATAGATGTATATTGGCCCCCAATAGATGTTTATTGCCTCCAATAGTCTATTGCCCCCTAATAGACGTCTACTGCCCCCCAATAAATGTAGGTTGCCGGACATGTTTATTACCCCAATAAATGTCTATTGCTCCCCAATGGAGGGGCAATAGAGGTCTATTGCCCCCAATAGATGTATATTGGCCCCCCCAATAGATGTCTATTGGCCCCCCAATAGATGTCTATTGCCTCCAATAGTCTATTGCCCCCCAATAGACGTCTACTGCCCCCCAATAGATGTCTAGCTATCAGTCATGTATTGCCCCCCAATAGCCGTCTATTGCCCCCAATAGACGTTTCAATTACCGAAATGGGAACTAATCTTATTAAAATTACACAAATAAAAATTTGATTAAAGAAAAAAAAACGAGCTGATTACATCAATTCAAAACGTCTATTGCCCCCCAATAGACCTTTAACGAACGTCTATTGCCCCCCAATAGACATTTATTACTTTCTAATCTTTTCTACATAATACTATTGGTCAACAATAATGTTGAATGAATACTATATTAGCTAAAACTATATTTGAACATATGCAATTCCTTGCCAAAAAACCCAAAACAAAAATACCTTTCAAGGAAAAAAAAAAACAAAAACAAAAACAGAACAACAAATTCGCGTCTATAGCAAAGCTGAAGTTCATAGGGGACTTTCGTCGAACATGTGGTGGGCAGACTTGACAGCCGCATTGTGGCAAAAACCAAATATTCAGTGTCCCTATATCTATCCATGTATAATGCAACCTAACAATTCACACACAAATTCCATTATCAAACAACCTCGATTTCAAAGAAGGAATAAGCAAAATAAGCAGAGAGAGACAGACCAGCCGAAGTCATTGCCAAACGATGCCGTGTTGCTACCTTCAAAGGGGAAAAGGAACTGGAATTGATGATGACGAAAAGAGGCGATGGCGGCGAGCTTCATCTTCTGGCGGTGGAAGTCAGTGTTGACGAGGAGGTGGTAGTAGTCCATGGAGTTTCTCCGTGGCCACCGACCGAGCCATTTGGCGTCTCTGGTGCTGCGTGAGGTCTTGAGAGCCTTGGCTTCGTCTGAGAAGCGGTGTATCAAGCGCAACAAGAGAGTGTTCGCCGCCGCATTACAAAGGAGGAGGGAGGCAAGTAAGGGAAGGAGAATGAGGAGAGATCGGTGAGCCGCCATGGCGACTCGGAGTGAGAGAGCTCAGAGCATGTAAGATCTAGAGAGAGAAAGTAGAGAGAGAGACAGAGAGGTAAACTTGGAGGGGAAGAAGACGGGAATTGAAGAAGACAAAGAAAGAGAATCGGCGTCCGCATAGAGAGAAGACAGAGTGGCAGGGTTGTAAATCTTTAATTGGATTGAGAGTAAAATGATTATTTTCTGTTAAATTGTGTATGTGAGAACAAAAATTTGTTGCTGGGGTAAGTGGGATAATTTTTGTTTATTTTGGTGCTTTGGGTCAAGGACCCTTTATTTTAGCTCCAAAGTTCAGGGAGGTCAACTAAATTTTTTCCTAATGCTTACAATCGTCTAAAGTCCTCCCCACAGTAGACAAATCAGTAACATCACTAGCTAAAGAACTTACCAATAATGCGCAAGCTAGTTGTTAGCTATATAAAGCTAGTTGCTAAAAACTTTGCATTTGCCATTTTTCTTTTCTGGTTAATAAAATATTTTCTTGTACCAGGATTCGAACCTGTGACTGATAATCCATATCCATCTATTCCCTTTTATTTATTTATTATTTATTTTAGTTTTTTTTTTTTTTTTACACAGACACAGACTCAGGAAAGACATCAATGAGCTTTCAACTCTGGTTTTGATTGTTGGGTTAAATGTTATACCACTAGAACTATATATGCCAATGTATATTTATCTCACAAAGTGACACAAAAAGATAGTGCAAAAGAGTATTAATGTCTTCAATTTGTATTGCATGTTAAAGGATATTAATTTATGTGTGCCTTACTAAAATAGGATTATTTTCCATTATTGTAATAGGAGAAGATTATTCTAGATTCCTAGTCTTAATTAGAATAGGATTCCCTATACTCAAAGGAATTGTACTTGTATCCTCTCTACGTACTTCTCTCTTTGCATCCTTTTTTTTTTTAAACACGTTATCAGCATGAAGTCCTAACACTGGATCAAATAGACAAAACCCTAAAAATCCCAAAAACTACTCTTGCCATGAAAACCTGCTATGCATCCAAGATTGCAAGCCCGCAGCAATCATGCACGTCTATAAACCTACTTCCCAATGAGGATCGAAAGCCAACCTACAATCCTAAAACCAGGATCGAAAAACATTTGCAATCCTAAAAGGTATACTTTTCTAAAAGTTGCTGCTTTCATTTACTACTTTCCTGCTTTCTTGCACTCGGCGATTCTAATATATCCCTTCTTCTATCTTCCACTTTTCTTATAACATGGGATTTTATAAAAGCCGAATTGTGGGGTTCATGCTTCTCTGAACAAGAGGTTCGTTGAGAAAATAGAATATAGTCCGAACAAGAGGTTCGCTGAGAATTTGATGACCATTCTAACATCATTGTTTCAGTCTAATTCAAAGATTTTTGGAAGCAAATGCGTTCAGAAATTTGTGTTGTTTTCGTGGGATATGATTAGCTCCAAAAACTAACGTGTTCATGTTCCCTGAAATTGTTCCCCTTTTCAGAGTGTCGAACTTGAATGACGTAATTATCTTTTCTAGTTGTCTTTTTGCTGAATTTTTTTGCTTTTCGAGCATAAAATAAATTGAGATTTGGAGATATTCTTTAATCCCCATAGATAAGATTGTCATTGCAAAACATTATCCTACAAATCTCCAACACCATCGCGTTGTAATAACGGCACTCGATCTCCTTTGACCCAAAAAGGAGAAAGAACCAAAATTTAATCAGGTGGATAACTCCCCTGCCTAATTATACTAAACCGGACTTTGATGGCTTTGTTGGTGATGATCTTGGCTCTTCTGGCTTTGTTATTAGAGATGTTAATGACAATTCTAGTATAACTTCTACCAAAAACATTGATCTTCTTGATGTCCTTGTTACTGATCGAAGCTCTAGCACTAAAAGCAGGTCTTCAAGCAACTTATTTACATGGCCTCAAATTCATTCAAGTTGAAGGAGACTCAAAGATCCTCATTGACTGCATCAACAAGAAAAGTACTCCTTGAGGAACAAGAATGTTGTTTAAAGATATTGTCTCTGTTCCCTCTAATATCAATGACATCTCATTCAAGCATATATGGTTAAGCAAATTTTCTAGTAGATTCTATCGCAAATCTTGGAAATTCCATTACAATTGCTAAAAAATAAAAACATATTCTATTACAATAGCAAAAAAAAATAATAAAGGCCCAAATTGATGACAGATATGGGATACCCAACTCCATGTATGTACCAGAAATGAGCACGACAAAAAATTGGTGCATACACCAAAGCCGGTAGATCTGAGCCCATTAATCTACGTCTATATAGGTGCGATCCAAAAGTCTTTGATTGGGCTAATTGAAATATGACCTAAGGTGGGGTTTTGGGGAAAGTAATGGCACGTTTACTTACTTGGAATGGGAATGAAAATAGAGGGAATGATTATGGGGTAAATTTATTCCTGCGTTTACTAACACATAAAGGAATCGGAATGATTCCGGGTAAAAGTATTCTCGCGTTTACTAACACATGAAGGAATCGGAATTGGTGTAGGTCCCACCTCCTTATAAGGAATCGATTCCTGAATACTCAGGAATTTGATTACGAATGGGGGAGATGGGTTTAGGAATCAACTCTTCCGGAATCAATACCGATTCCTTTCTTCTCTCATTCCAGTTGTCTCCGATTCATGATTATTTTCCATTCCAAGTAAGTAAATGTGCCCTAAGACTAGGAGCAGCTTCCTTCAACTTTTCGATTTTTATTGAACTTCTTCTTCTTCTTCTTTTTTGGTAAGAAGTAATGTTGGACCAAGAAAAAGAATTTTGATAGTAGTCTAGATTCATTACCATCGTTTGCATGCGATCATGCAATTTTCTTAGTTTTCTTTTTATTTATTTATTTATTTTGGTTAAAAAACGGAATTATTATTCAAATGCAAGGGGATTTGATTTTCAACAAGAGGGTTAAAAATTGGAACCTCATATCTGTAATGGAGAGAAACTCCAGAGAAATAGCTGATAGGTGGACAAAACATAATAGAGATCTTGGCTATCATATTGTGGCGATACTATCTTTTATGGATAAATTCATTTGCATACCTATATTTCACATTTGCTGTTTTTTTTTTCTTGAAAATTAATCTACTAGGTTTTCAGGACACTACACTTCCAAGACCAACCTAAAACCAAAATTGATTTTGAAAACCTATATCTGATTAGTAGATGACTTCATTGTTGAAACCTATAATATTGTTGCCCATAAAGCCACATAGCCATGCCACGCAGTCCTCAATTTCTTGATTGAAACCTAGATCCAGAATCATCAGCCACGAGGAGGAGGATGAGAAAAGAGAATCAATAGTAGAGAAAGACAATCTTTTGTAGCTAGAAGAGAGAAACGATTTCTCTTCTAAGTACGATCGATGGAGATGAAGAAAAACATTATAATGGAAAAATGGGCGGCTAACATGAAGAAAAGAGAAAATGAGTTGGGTGGCTAACAAAGAGTGAGAGTTAGAAAGAGTTTCTTTTCAATTTACGGTTCAGTTACACCAACTGAATCCAAAAACCTGACCCGAATGGGACTATACCCGATTTTGTTTGGTTTGGTTAATCAGTAATTTTCTGAATTTTCCGTCTACCTCCGGATATATATATATATATATATATATCAGATCCTATCCAGAGCGAGGCATCGCTTTGAAATTTCAGAGCGAGGTTAGGGTTTAGGGTCACTTTTCGGTCGCATATCCACATCTCAACCGTTCAGTTTCTAGGTACTAATGTATAGATCATCTCTGCAAAATTTCAGCCAAATTGATGGTCGTTAAGGCATTGATAACTGCCTTAAAGCTAGTACGGTTCAGGTTGGACAGATTCAGTTCGTCCATTGGTTTAAGCGAGTTAGATACCTTAAAGACCATCAATTTCGTTGAAATTTTGCAGAGATGATCTATACATTAGTACCTAAAAACTGAACGGTTGAGATGTGGATATGCGACCGAAAAGTGACCCTAAACCCTAACCTCGCTCTGAAATTTCAAAGCGATGCCTCGCTCTGGATAGGATCTGATATATATATATATATATATATATATATATATATTAAAAAAAAGGGTTTGGAACCCAGTCTAAGTAGGAGGCTCAGCCTCACGCCCGGTTCCATTTATTGAATTAAAATTTTGCATCAGGGGGGACATAAAACCTAAACCCCGAGCTACATTATACATATAACTAATATCATCATAAAGTACATCTTGACTAATAACAAGAGTCTCCCCTAACCATACCTCATCAAGCATACCAACACTAGCAAGATGCGCCAAACAATCAGCTACACCATTTGCATAAAGGAAGTTAGATTAAATACTTTAGATGCATTACCTTCCTTTAATTATTCGAATAAGTTTTGGTATTAACTAGTCAAAAAATGAAAATTCAATAGACAAAAGGTAAAGTGTGTCAAGAATTTTCTTATCTCTTTGGATAAGATAAAATAAGTTAAAACCCTAATTTATTCTAAAGATCGAGGTGATGAAGTTCAAGTGTATGGGCTGCATGTTTAGGATTTAATTAATGGGTGTCAGGGTGTGTGATTCTCTAACTTTCCTTGTTAAGGATATGATGATTCTAGTTTAGATACTTGATCAACTCAAACCCCATAAATATTGGCAGGCCAAATCTTTTTGAGATTCATTTCATACTCATAGTATTCGTCACTTAATGATTTCACATAATTCTATACGAAATCTAGTCTGAAATGTATATGATATGATAACCTTTTGAAAGTAAACAAACCCTATAAACCCAATCTATGAGAGATTTCCCAACCTCAATAATCTATTTAAGATTTCAGATTTCAAAGTATAAACTCACTGATCTCATATCTAGTCCTCGAGGATTTCTATGGTTTCAAATGAAATCTAGTCTAAACTCAAACCAAATCTATTTCGTGTGCACAATTACTAATGATTAGATTGTGTTTTCCCTGGATCATCCCCAACATTATTAAATTACAAATGTGCAGCAATTAGTTGACTTGTGATTTCTCTTATTCCGAGCGTGTTATTGGGATTTGGAACCCTTACCAAATCAATAACAACATTCTTCATAATGGTCTCAAATCAAGAAAGTGGAGCCGTATATACGTAGTTATTAACTGTTTTACAGTTTCTAAACTTCGAGCTGGATTCATGATATAGACTAGAAACAAAATACGCATGCAACACATCTGCATACATACTTTTTCTAGATTCTGCTCATTTGGAGACGATCTTCTTGTTCAGGGAATAAATTGACAAATTAGGTTACAAACCAATTATTGTTATCGTTGAAGCTCTAAACAAGTAGTAAAAGAAGAAATTGTTAAGGACTTGAGGATTATAAAAGTCAATCATAATTCTCGAGTTAATTGTTCAGGACTCGAAAATCATACATATACTGCTCGTCAAAATGAGTTTTGGATATTATTATGACACTATACTTTGTTTTCTAGCTAGCATTCTATTTAAATATTGTCGTATGTTTCACTTTTAAAATGAAATAAGCCCTTTGTTGTAGAGAAACTGAATTTGGGAGAAATTTGCTGTGTATTCTCATTTATAATAGGGGCCTCTTTATATAGAGGATTACAATGCATAGAATCTCAATCATACAAGGAAAGTAATTCTACATTGATTAGGATTCTAGATCCTTCTAATTAAATCCTATTACCACTAGGTCAAGTAACCTAAAGTTTGGGCTAAACACAAATTAGGTTTTCCTTGAACACTCCCCCTTGTGTTGCCCAAACACGGTGCTTCTCTCGTTGCCTCATTAAAAACCTTGCCGAGTAACAAAAACCAGTGGGACAAAAATAACCTCGGTCGAAGGGGAAAAAGAGCACAACACACCCTTCACGATTCGAGACGAACATGTAGACATCTCCTCCTGATGTCTGCGCCTCCCCCTGATGACTACGATCATGGGAGTTCAGATAATTTCCGCAAGCCAATTCTTGCCACATGTTTCTCGAACGTGGAATTGGGCAATGACTTAGTAAACAAGTCTGCCTCACTGTCCTCATATCGAACCTAGTTCACTTTGATCTCGAGGAGTGTCTGTTGTCGCTGATTATGCTTGGTGTTGTCGCTTTTGATGTAGCCTTGCCTCATTTGTTCAAAACAAGTAGCATTATCCTAAATGCTCGTAGGCTCATCTGTGGTAGACTTCAAACCACAATTGTTCGAACATGCGTAATTATGGATCCAATCCATATACATTCACGAACCACTTCCTGAAGAGTAATGATCTCTACATTGTTCGAAGATATAGCGACTAGGGTCTATTATGTAGACCTCCAAGATGTCACGGTCTTTTCCCATGGTGAACACTTAACCGGATTGGGAATGACCATTGTGTGGGTCAAAGATACACCCAACATCAACAAAACCTTCCAAAACACATGTCGTTTTGGGATGGAGATAGAGAACGCAGGCCAGCGTTGGCGGAGTTTCTGGTGTGTGATGGGTCCGAATCCATCATCTCTTTGTAGGGATAGAACAAGCCCATATCAATCATCCAACTCAAATGTCGAAAGATATCTTTTACACCAATCCAATGGCGTCGCGTTGGCGCAGAGCTATATCTAGCTAACAAGTTCACAACATATGAGATGTCCGGTCTTTTGCATTGAGATAAGTACAATAATGCGCCTATTGTACTTAACTAGGGCATTTCTGCCCCTAGCGCATCTTCGTCATCATCCTTAGAACGAAGATGATCCTTTTCAGGATCAAGACTACGGACGATCATGGGGGTGCTTGAAGGCTTGACCTCGTCAAAATGCCTAAGCATCTATCGACACGATGCTCAAGTTCCAAACCGAGACATAATCGTGTTTTCCCAAAATCCTTCATCTCAAACTCGGATTTCAAGTGTTCAGCGGTTTCCCTTAACTCTTTAAGGGCTTCTAATGAAGATCATGTCCAACATGAACAGCGATAGAATCTGAAACTTGTTATAGAAACACGTGGGCATATCCCTTCCCAATCAAGTAGTCACTTTGGTGAGCGTTTCAACCTCTTTGTAAACGCGCTCCATGGTCTAGAGCCACTTGACTTGGGTAAATGAAGTTCACCATGAACCTTCATGTATATTCCGTATCTAGATCCCTATAGAGATACGTAGTGACCATATTTGTAAGATGCATGTTCAGTTATTCGGAAACTACCAAACCGACAGGGTAGTGAAGTGCAATGACATCCATTACGAGAGAATATGTCTCATCGTAGTTGATTCCAGGGCATTTTTGTGAGAAGCCTTGCGCCATAAGGCGAGATTACCATCTCTTTTCCTCACTACGCTTTCTAATGAAGACCTATTATTCGATAGGTTTTATGTTAGGAGGTGTTGGCATCTCTAGCTCGAAAACCTTCCTCTTCGTTAGAGAATCCATCTTAACCTGGATCGCATATTTCCATTTAGGCCAAAAACTCTCTACGTTGGCATTCATTCATCAACGGAGCGTGGTTCGATATCATCTAACTCAAAAACTCATGTGCAACAAAATACGCAACTACATCATCAATTCTGATGGAGTTTCTATCCCACGTCTCATGTACACTAGTTTAATTTTCATAGAGCTCTATATTCTCAGGAATAGGTTCTGACGTTGAGGCATCCCCCAACAATAACCATAACCCGGAAGATACTCATGAGACGGATTTTGAGTCTTGATGATCAAAGGATTGGAATGTGCCAAAGTATCCTTCGAACCCACGAGCCTCCCACGCATCCTAGCTGGGGCCATGGCCTGTAACGCCAGAGTGCCACTCTCTTTGGCGTTGGCGCCATGCCTACCTCCGTGTAGGGTGGCGCTACGTCCTCTAGTAGGGACGTACGTCCTTGCAGGCATGTTTGCAGCATATTTGTGTGATCTCGTCACTTTAATAGGGATCGAGATGAGACATAGTGGGGACAGACTACGACAATTCCTGTCGTTCCTGCTGAACATCCGTGTTCTTATCTCCCCCTAACGACCGGAAGAGTGTCTCATCAGGGAAGATTGTCTCATCAAAGTGACAACCCGCAAATCTAGCGGTAATGAGATCGCCTAGCAAGGGCATTTAAGTGGCGGACGATTGTTGGAAGCTCAAATCCAACGTAGTTGCCCATTCGTCTGTAAGGACCCATCATAGAGCGCTATGGCGGCGCAATTGGCACATAAATGGCTCACTTAAATGTGCGTAAGTACAAAAGACGTGTACCCAGTCACTAGCTGTAACGCAGAGGTACATTGAGTGGCGGTAGGTCGTAGACGAATTAGCATAGCTGCATGCGATATTGCATCACCCCAAGCGGATGTAAGAAGATTGGTGCGCATTACCAATGTTCGGACTACCATCGTAGTCATTTCCGCGAGACCAATTGGGTGTGGACATGGGAACGTGATGTCCAACATCAAGCCCATTGCAATATCCATCGAAAGTCGTTCGATGTAAACTCTCTAGCATAGTCAAATCCAATTGACTGAATAGGATGATTCGGGGAGTGAGCCCGTTGTCACATGATATGTGCTAGGAGTGTAGCGTAAGCAGCATTTATAGGTGGACAATGGCACAACACGTGACCAGCGTGTTTGCGTGTCAACCAACATCATAAAATATTTAAGCGTCCGCAAGTTGGTTGAATCAATCCACAATATCCCTACGGATTCTTTGTAAGAACAGAATGAGTATTGTCATATCCTTTGCATAGGACTGTCTCAGTCCTAATTTCCCTAAGGAACAGGCTTAGTAAAACGAGCGAGAGGCTTTAGAAGCAACCAATGAGAATTTTGGTTAGGCCTGAGAGTCTGAAACGCTATTGTGAAGCAAGTTGGTGATTGCAGCATCACCTAGGGCGCCGTCACCATGATGGACGCCATCCATGGAGTCATGGATAGGGACTACGCTAGCCCTAGGCTGGTGGTGGACAGAGGCGGTGCCCTAGGCAGCAGCGTCGGTCACAGTTAGTCTAAGAATCAACTTTTGATTCATGCTTCGTTTCGCTCGAGAGAAAAGATGTCTGTGTGAAGTCTTTTTGTAGACGGATCATCATATCATGACTAGGATGATCTATCCTGTCGTGACAAAGCCAATATGTGTCTAAATCCAAGAGATCTTCTCTCATAACTTTATTGGATTTAATAGCTCGAATAGTGACATAAAGTCCACTAGAGAGACACATAAACTTCTCTAAGATGCGTCTTTGTTCGCAATCATTAGAGGTAATGCAAAGGAATACATTTCCGTTCTCTACATGCATTTTCGCATGGAATTCGTTGGCTATTCATAGGGTACGATTTGCCCTAAGAGCGTAGAGAGTTTCTGTGACAACTGTAATCAAGGTGCCATTTGGCAAGTGGAACTTGGGCTATTCCATGTCCTTGAATTAATATTGATGGCCCAGCCATCGTAGTCACAAAGTAATATGCTCAGAATCAAAATTGAGTCATAATGAAAAGAACTCGAAATTTTATTCATAAGCCAACGGAGTACATCATTGTTTCTTTGATCAAAGAAAATCTAATCCAATAAAAAGTAATATGGCAATCGCCTACATCTCTTGGAAAATAAAGACTTAAACAGAATTGGCGATCTATTGATCCCAGCCAGATTTGTAGTCTTCAACCCTTCACTTAGATCATCTTCTTGATCTTCTTGTTCCACATAGTGAGCTTCTCTTGCTTCACAATATGCTTTGTAGGGTGACAAGTTCTTCACGAGCTCTACAAATGTGTGCCCAATGATTGGATACTCCATATCGAGAACATACATCTCTTTGCTCAGACTCCATTGATTGAGGCGCTTTGAAAGCGTCATTTAGATGGCTCTTAGTGTTGGTGGCGCCACCAACATGGCCAGAGGCGTTGCCTCCCTCTCTCTTTCCACGTTGACCTCTTCGGTTCCGTGTTCGCCTATTTTGGCGGTCACCTTCCCAAGTAGAGCGATTATATGGACTAGAACGTCCAGAAGTATCCCTAAGATTAGGGTTTCGCTCTTGGCGCCCTCTCTTAGAGGTGCGACTATAATTGGATTCCGGAATATGTTCTGTTTCCACGGATCTCGAATTATAGTTCTTCACAAGGATATTGTCATGCTTTTCAGCAACATTCATAGCTCCAATGAGCTCATGAAACCTTGTGATCCGTCTTGCATTTACATCCATTCGATAGTTCTTAGCAACCATCAATGCATAGACGGGGAAGGTAGAGAGAGTCTTCTCAATCAACATCGCATCTGTGATCTTTTTACCACAGAATTCTATTAAGGATTTAATGCGAAGTGCTTCCGAGTTATAGTCAAGAACTGTCTTGAAATCACAGAAGCGGAGGCTATGCCATCTCACTTCTAGGTCAGGAAGCAAGGAGTCACGGACGTTACCAAATCTTTCTTCGAGTGAGACCCACAACCTTCTGGGGTCTTCTTCATTCATATACTCGTACTGGAGCGAATCATCCATATGACGAGTCATTAGGATGATGGCTTTCTCCTTATTTGTCTATAAGGCTGCTCTATTTGTTTCCAAAGCTTGAGCTTGCTCAACAGTTAGCACGTCCTGGCTAGGCTTGAGAATCATATCCAGGATTCTATTAGCCTTGAGATGCTGGCGGATATCACGAACCCACCTGTGATATCCAGAGCCAGTTGTTCCCAATGGAGCAAAGTCCAATTTGTTCAGGTTACTCATCCTGAAAGAGAACAAGAAATTAGGGTTAGTTTCGGAGCGGAAAAGGCTACCACGAAAAACTATTAAATTTCTGAGCGTAGTCGCTTCCAAGAAATTATGAATTTTCTGAGCGTAGTCGCTTCCGAGAAAATCCGATTCCAAGAGGGGTTTTGGATTAGATCGAAACAACGATGTATGTGGTCGATCGTTTTCTTCTCAAAAAACTCTAAGTTTGGAGGACTCTACAAGCTCCAAGCTTGGAGTGAGCACGAACCCCCACAGTTCGGCTTTTGGTCTCCCCTATGAAGAAGAAAGGGGGGTAGAAGAAGGGATGTTGGAAGTCCCCGAGAAAAGAAGAAGAAATTGAAAAAAAAACTTCAAAAACGGGAACTTTTAGTAAACCATACCTCTTAGGATTGCAAAGCGTATTTGATCCTCGTTGTAGGATTGCAGAGCATATTCGATCCTCGTTGTAGGATTGCAGACGAGCTTCAGTCCTAGGCGAATCAAACTTGTTGAAATTCGGAGCAGATTCGCTTCTGAACAGCTCCCACTCCGATTGGTGTACAGGTCACAAAACTACTCCGATTGGTCTTAAATTTGGAGGTCAGATAGAAGAGACATAGGTGAACAACTTTGATGAAGGAAGAATTTTTATCTGAAGTCCTGAACTAGACGTTTCGGGGCTTGCAAACTGACTGATATGCACAGGAAGGAGCATGCTGAACAGCTCCCACCTCGAATGGTGTACAGGTCTCAAAAAGACTCAAATATGTCTGAAATTTGGAGATCAAATAGAAGAGACATAGATGAACAACTTTGATGAAGAAATGATTTTTATCAGAGGTCCCGAACAAGATGTTTCGGGGTGTGCAAGAAGCCTGATCTGCACAGGAACGAGCGTGTTGTTGTGCTGCAGGGGGCAGGCGTGCGGCAATGCTGCAGGGGCAGTAGGAGGCACACGGGTGCGCAAGGGCTGCAGGGGCAGCGTACGGCATGGCTAGCAAGGGCTAGGAGCTTGCGGTAGTTTTGGTGAGAAGAGTTTTGGTTTTTAGGGCTAGGGTTAGGGCTCGTGCTGATAACGTGTTGTAGAGAAACTGAATTTGGGAGAAATTTGCTGTGTATTCTCATTGATAATAGGGGCCTCTTTATATATAGAGGATTACAATGCATAGAATCTCAATCATACAAGGAAAGTAATTCTACATTGATTAGGATTCTAGATCCTTCTAATTAAATCCTATTACCACTAGGTCAAGTAACCTAGAGTTTGGGCTAAACACAAATTAGGTTTTCCTTGAACACCCTTAACTTTAATGTTAAATTCTCATTGTTACATGAGTGAGTAGAATGAAGACAACGATGACGTCGTGTTTCGTATATACATGAATAGTTTCTACATAATTATGATAGCTTACATGACACCTACTTATACGAGACTCTCAAGTCGGTTCTCTTTAATTTGTATATATACTAGCTCATGACCCACGAATAATGACCACTGGATTGGAAATTGATTAAGATTAAGATAGTATAGCTCGGACAAAAGTTGGTTTTAAACCGTGTTTGGCTATCTCATCGTCATATCCATGTCGTGGCTACGCGTTTCTGAGTTGTACAGATTCTAAGCTAGCTTTGCTAACGACAGCAATGGCAGCAACCCTAGCCCTAACTTATATATAATTACAGATAATACCACCGCCAGCAGACAAGATGAAGACCAAAACAAAATGGACCAAATTTCCAGGAAACAGCGAAGTAGAAGCAACTAGACGAGAGAAATGAATTAAAAGAGTACATCTGTACAAGAGGGGATTTAGACATTTGTTTTGAGATTCATTCATAGGGTTGGACCGTGTCACAGCTAGGGATTGATTACTTCAAGTTGACCGTGATGGAATTGTCAGCTCTCGATCGGCTTTTTTTGCCCTAAAGTGCTCGACAATCTTTCACTCTTTGTTAGCTTCTACTTGCAATTATTTTTGTTCGCATGTGAGTCTTAGCTTGATCATAATTAGATTTGACCGAGAGCAGGTGTGTGGTTGGCATGCTTTCTCAATCCAAACTTATTAATCAATTTCAAGGCATGTGCTTTGCTTAACATTTGGAGGTTACATACATGCATTCGTGGTTCGTTGTATGCATAGTTGTCTTAAGTTAGAGAACGATGTTAAGTGAACATACATTATTGGAACGGTTCATTTCTTAAGCTTAGAAGCGCTTATTGAACACTAGGAAACATGTCGAAAGCGTTTAGGATAATATTTTAGAGGTATTAGTACTTGCCATTGATCACGGCCAAGTTTGACGTTGACATTTTTGGGAGCTCTTGCCATAAAGTGATCTTCACTCTTTGTGTACACTTGCAATTCTTTCTGTTTGAATGTGTAGGCTTCATCTTGATTTGAATCTTTGACATTGGAGGTGTGCGTATGTGCATACCAACTTGCGGTTAGCATGCATTCTCAATCTAGAATCTTTAGTCAATATCACCTCAAGTGATCCATTTAGAATTATGCATGATTATTTTGTCTACTTTAATCCGAGAACATGCAATGTTATTTGAACCATTCTATTTCTAGTTAAGCTTTTAGGGTTTTCAATAATTGTCTAGATGTCAATCTTTTAGGAAGTCTTTGATTTGAAACGTAAAACCCCATTGTTCCACTCCTTATTGATTGTCTTGTACGAAAAGGTATACGATTTAGCTCTTAATTTTTGGACAGGATCCAAATTCAGTGCATGCTACGAAAACACTTAAAATTGAAGCCTGAAATGCTGACTGCCATATGGTACTTGACCGTCCTTTATGCGTACCCTAGTAGCTAAGTGACAATTTATGATTATAAGAGGTATTTGAAACCTTTTGGCACTTCTGTTGTACTTATATATTGTTCAATTCACATTGTTGCTACATGATAGAGTGCTCGATCGATAGTGCTAGGTTTGATCTTTCTGTTGTCTTTGCTCAGCACAAACAATTGGTCATGATCGAGTTGATGAATATGGATATTGGACGGCGCTAGGTATCGTTCAAGACAATGGATATTAAACATCCCATTCCCAATGCAAACATAACTTTCTTCTTCCATTACAAAACAAGAATAACAAGACAGAGAAATGACAATGAATGCTAAACATGGACTCACAATCTTTCGCTTTGTCTTGTGGTTACCGTCTTGTCTAATTTCATTATCTTGCCCCTTCAACAAAGATGTATCATGCTTGTAAAAATTTAATAATAATAATTGTTAAAATTATTTGGTTGCTTTTATTTGTTGATATTTAGTTCGATGTTGTGTGTCGTTTTGCTCTAATAATCTAATGAACAATAAGTTTTGAGTAAAACGAACAGTTGCTAATTATAATATCGCCTCACTCAATTGATACACAAAAAAGTTTATTTTTATTGAAAACGAAAAGAAAGAATTTCAACGCTAGAACAAATTAACATATTATTTTAATAGTAGTTAAAGACATTGTTAATGTTATAAGCTTTAGCCTTGCGAGCTGGTCTTCGTGCTGCCTCTTTACATGGTTTGTATTATCTAGAAGTGGAAAGGTGATTCAAAACTGTTGATTGATAGTTTTCATGGATCTATACATCCTCCTGGCGTATCAAAAACATCCTTAGAGACATTTCATGGTTGTCATCTCAATTCCACAGCTTTAGCCTTAAACATGTCAAGAGAGAAGCCAACTTCTAAGCCGAAACAATTGCCAATACGGAACACCATCCTACTGCTCAAGTTTGGAAAAATTCTCTATCATTATCTGCTTGTAATGCTCATTTGTTTGACAGTCCGGATATAGGTTGTACTATGGGTTCTTCTCTTTAGTTGTTTTTATTCCATCTATCAAAAAAAAAAAAATAGTAGTTAACGACATTGTGCTTTAGTTAGGGATATCATGCTTTAACAATTGTGCTTACAAACACATGCATACAAACAAGTGATGACTGCAGGTTTTGGAAGCACCACAACAAAATTAGATTGGCCTGCAGACTAGACTCGATCGGGTGGCTTCCCATTCTCTCATGGGTATCGATAAGATTAAACCGTTTGCTGTTTTTGGCAATTGGCACCATATAATATGACGATTAAGCTTTTGTAAATGTGAATTCGACCATTAATAATATTGTAAACCTTTCGTAGAAATGCCATGAAGCTTAAGAACAAAAGATGTTTTTCTTCTAGCGAATTGTCCCACATAAACTCTTGTATATTATGAGGTGGTGATGAGTGGGGTATAAATATTAAAGGCCACCCTATCACATACAAAAGAGCTTATTATATGGTTGGAACCTGGAATCATTTGGCATTAAAACGCAAAAGGGATTTTTGCTAGTTTGGAGCCTTAGACCCTACCAACTGCACTAGAGCCTTTCCTTTGGACCCTTTGATTTTCAAGATTCCAATTATAAATTAGCAATAAGTAGTTCCAATTAATCTAATCTGAGTCTCACAGATGGCTGTTAGGAAGATAAAACACACCTCAAATTGTGCATATTCACTTCCATCGAATCAAGGTCCTACCGCACGTTTTAGGTTCTTTTCACCTTTGGATCTTGGATGGAGATGGTGATTGATCATGATTAAAACTTGATTAAAGAAATTAAAGAGTTGAAATTGTTAAGGACCACAGTTCACCCACGTTCGATTGATGTCTGTGGTCTTGTATTGGATCTTAGACAAATATTTCTTTTTTCTTTTTTCTTTATATTAATAAAAAGAAACTCCATCCATCATGACTGAAAATTTGAATATATGAATGAATGTTAGATGTTGACATATATGTATTAGCTAAGTTACCCAATTGACTCTGCATACGTATATAGTTAACAACTAATAACAAGTATCACGCATGTACGTTTAGTGTTCAGAATTTGATCTAATACTTCGTGGTAAACTCATCATCAATTCAATCTAATGTATATGATCGTTTCAATGTCTTATGATTAGGTCTTTAAATTGATTTGTTTGGATTAGTTGAAGGTTTTACTAGTAAATCAACATATTGGACCCTAAACCCTAATCAACATACTGTATTTAGATATGTTGATCTATCCATATGGCCCGGTTTATTTTCTACATCAATTTTTTTTGTTACCTCATATGCATTTGACATCTTTTACAACATCATATTAATTTTAACATAACAACAATTAATTTTGTGTCAATATTATGACACTATCAAAAGAATGACATAATGATTCTTGGCGACAAATCGATATTCTTAAACTAAATTAACATTGTATTCTATTGAGCTTTATCCACAGTTCTTAATCCACTAAAGTATATGTTAGACATAGGATTTATTTTTGTCATCCGCTTAGTCACATCGTAAGAAAAGAGGATTGGACATTGAGAATTTGTCATAGTTGTTTGATGCTGAAGAATATGACCAGAAACCGAAAAATAAAAAATAAAGCTTGAACTTTAGAAAAGAAGAATCCACACCTCTTGGAAATTCCCCATCTATATATACCATAGCAAAATTAGCAATACAATGTTAGGAAAAGTAAAAATAAAACAAATTAAAGTTGATGAACACTCCCGTTCTACTTACAAAGAGGGTAAGAAAGACCCGCCCTAAACCCTAAAATCACAAAAGCACGTACTATTGTGGACCCCATCCCCACCACAGCCGACTTGTATTATTCAACTAATGATTGATGCTGATCGATTACCGCAAAGCAGGTGGGTACGGAAATCCACGAAGCCCTCAGCTTTCCTATTTTAACTGGAAGAATCTGTAGCTCTTGCCCCCCCAGCACGGATATCTAAAATGCTTCCAAACTGTACGGCCACCCAGAATGTAAAAAGCTAGGTGCTTTTACTTAACCACCTGATAGCAGCTTCTCCCTTCATAGTCTCAGACCCAGAAACTCCAACAAGAAAGTTACATTTCTTTTTTTGGTTGTTTTTGATGGAGAAATTTTTTTCTTTTTTGTTTTTTTACCATTGAGTCATAATCTACCGTGTTGCAGCAGCCACGGCCGGCATGGACACCGCAAGAGAATTGACACTGGTGGTGCTGGTGCTGCCGGCCGTAGCCGCTGCAGCTACAAAGGCAGTGTCATGAGGAAGAATGGTTGACATTGGGTCTACGCGGAACTGACTGACGATTCCTGTGGCGGGTCTCGCAACTTGCTTCTCCCACACTCGGTCTCCCTCCCGGCCGCGACGGTGGTTCAAGAAAGCTTCGGTGGCGTCGAGGCGGTGCATGCTCCAGTTCCACTTGCTCCGCAGTCGGTGAATCTTTTGCAGTTGGCGATGGGCCAACGTGCGAGTATTCTTCTTGATGTTCGAAATAGCTTCCATCAACAGCGCTTTTTGAGTCTCTTCGTCGTTGCCACACGCTTCGCCGCGCAAGTAATGATGCATCTCTGGAACTCCGATAGCTTTCTTAATCCCGGTGCTATAGTCCTCCTCGTCGGCTGTTGGGTCGAACATTCTCCTCACCTCGTCCACCAGACCACCCACCTCCACCATCCGATCAACTCGCTCCGACACAAACGAGTTGAGCACCAGCGGCGTTACGTCGACCCAAAGAAAGCAGCACTCGTACCTCCTCCGAAACTCGGGGTGCTCGTCCACCAGTGCCTCTATGTACGAGTTTGATCCACCGGCGATGATAGGTAACCGGTTACGCTCCAGGATCGATTCAATGGCCAAAGACGCATGAAGCTTAAAATCATTAACTGTGAAGTTCGACTCAGGATCTACTGTGCCCAACAGGTGATGTGGTACGCCTTTGCACTCCTCCTCAGTGACCTTGTTGGTGAGGGTGTCCAAACCTTTATAGACTTGCATTTTATCCGAGTTTATGATCTCGGCCGAATATTTTAATGCAAGGTCTATGGCAAGCCTGGACTTACCGGTTCCCGTGGCTCCCATTACTATCACAACCTTATCCTTATTCCGACTGAAAAATCGATCAATGGATAGTCCGGCTGGCGGGTTTTGGAATCTTACCATCGGCTGTATGTGAACTACTTGTTGGCAGGCAGCCATGGAGAAAAGAGTTTGCATTATTGAAACCTGCCAAACAAAATTTAAAACACAGGTATATATAAGCAATTTTAATG
Organism: Rosa lucieae; assembly: GCA_024704745.1. Classification (NCBI taxonomy): domain Eukaryota; kingdom Viridiplantae; phylum Streptophyta; class Magnoliopsida; order Rosales; family Rosaceae; genus Rosa; species Rosa lucieae. Next base: position 40,489,341 of record CM045495.1, on the reverse strand, counting down.
GAAAATCATATATCCAAAGTTAATCAAAGCTTAAAATTTTGGACCACCGTACCTTTTAACAACGAAAAACGCGGCGATTTGTTGATAAAAAACGGGCGCTTCACAAACTAGTTTCTTGCTAGCTGCTGAGAAAGAGAGAGGGGAAGATAGCTAGAAAAACAGAAACTACGGGTTTTGGGGGTTTTTTTGGATTTTCTGGCTCGATAGGTATATGCAAAGCTCGCTTAGCTTACCTTCCTATGTTCAGAACCACATATACAAATACAAATACTTATCTTCTATTTATATGCAATATATTTGATATTTCCACCGGGGAGAAAAGCTGTGGGTTTTTTTTTTTTTGGGTGAGGAAATGTTTATGACATCTGGAAGATCGATCTATAATATCGGTCTTGGAGCTGAATCACTGCCAAAGCACAAGAGCTGAGCTTTGATATGGATGGAGATGGAAAATACTTGGGCAAAGGATTGTTGGTAGAAGTTTTGCCTTTGACTTGAATGGAGGCAAAGACACATGGACAACACCACAAGTTGAGTTGAAGCCTTTGTGCAGAATCAATGTCTTATATATAGTAATGCGCGCGGACCTCTAGGTTGAAGTCAAAAGGCTAAATCGGCGAAATTGCTTGTTTAGTGTTCGAACCTAGGTTAATTAAAAAGGAAAGGAAAATGTCGAGGGACCACATTGAAAGTATTGAACATCAAGTTTCCTAAGCTAATTAATCATGGGCATACATTGCTAATTCCATTTTATAGTAGCTTAAACTTTCGGTGCTACAAGAGAACAAATAGACTGCAGGTGAGTTTCACTTGAGCTATTGGAGTGTTGTGGTTAAAGCAAAAGAGACTCTTCGCTCTCAGAGTCTCTTTCGATCTCTATCACAGTCCCTTTCCTTCTTATCCGCAGCAAACTCTCTCCTCTCACCACTTACACTTATGGAAGTCAATCTTGGTTATACGGTCGTAGAAGAAAGAAGAAACCGATGGAAGCATCTAGTACCTAGGTCAATGGCAGCCGGAGATTGTGGGGGAAAAACAAGGGCAAAACCGTCCTTTCGACACCCAATGAACATGTGTGAATAGTAAACCGAACTTTCGTATATTCGTAATGTTGTATTGTGTTGGGTTGTCTAAATTTTTTATTTTTTATTTAAAAAAAAGGCTGGTGCGGCTGCCCTCAAGTCTTGATTAATGAAACTACATAATACAAGGGAGGATATAAAGCCTAAACCTCATATTACAAAAAGCATAGAGAGAATATCCCGAAATAATAAAATCTATGTATTCTAACATGCACCAATTAGCAAAAAGTACATGAAAGGCTACTTCATTTGTTTTGACATAGAGGTGACATACCAAAAATATAACTCTATCACGAAGAAGCATAATTACAAATAGCACAGCTTTCCCACTATGTTACCGCACGAAAACTAACCCAGCGACACTCCTTTTCATCCTGCCACTAGGAGGTTGCGTCCATTTGATCAAGTAAATGGCTCGCCGCCTTGCTAGACCAGATAAGGCACACTGAGTGTACATACCGGGACAATGCTCACGTCGCTTTATCCTAAATTGACAAAGACTTATTACTAGCATAAAGCCACCTCTAACTATGATTAAAAACAAAAAAACAAAAATCAAGAGTAAAATAGTAGGAGCCCAAAGGCAAATCCCAAACCTAATTACCATTAAGGAGATGGGTAGCCCAGCATCCAGCCCAAATAACAGTGAGAAATATCAAGCCCACAACCCAATCCCAACTTTGCATCAGAACCACTACCCCCTGCCCACCGCCACAGTCGCATTCGCAGTCACTGCGCCACAGTTGCACCACGTACGCTGGTACATCACCATCGTGGAAGGAAACCCATCGTTGTTGCACCAGCCTAACATGCAAACCAAAGCAGAACTAGGTTGAAACTCTCATCCTACACCACGCTGGGATTGCAGACGAAGCGTCGTTCGACCCCATGACCTCCACCCAGATGCTCTTATAACCCGATCTAGACTCGCCACAACCCTCGACGCACCAATCCATCCACATACCCCACCTATATATCCTCCATCAATGCGCCGTCACCCTCGGAAGTTTCCTCACTATATCTGCTGTTGGAATACAGAGTTCAAATCAAAACCATTTAGAAGCCATTAACCACAGCAAAGTACAAATCGTCCGGCTGCACTCACCACACTCTGACAAGGCCTGCCTTGGCGTGGTGAGTCACTGGACGAGAAACAACAACGCAAAATGAAACCCTGGATTTTTGGAATAGCGCCTGCAGCACATTCAACTCTTTTTTTCTAAACTAGTACTTGTGTAGGTTGACTAATAGGATATCAGAGTTTTTGGAAATGTTTTTTCAGTCGTACCACCAAAAAATTCATGCATGATTTGTTACTTTTAAATTTCATATTAAGGGTTGAGGTTAAATAAAATACATTTCTAATGTTTTTTTCTCACCCCTACTCTTGATATTAGATCCAATGATTGGTGTTGTGTTATAGATCATCTAGTTAATAACCATGTGAGACGGTCACAACAAACAGTATCCGATTTCGAAAGGTCATGAATTGACAACCTAACTAGCCTCAACCCTAGGTGACCCATTGCACGGGACCCCATTTATTTGATAATTGAGAAATCACTCTTGTTGCATTACATCGTAGATCGAGTCCAACCTCTAATCTATCCCTTTCTATCCCATTCAAATTTTAGAGTGAAATTATCTTGATGATGGATTTAGATCTTTGGCTACTTTTGCAGATTAGTTGATGATATATCCTTGGGTTCGCCTAATTGATGAATAAGGATGAAGAATTGAGCCATAATCAAGTTAGGTAAGAGGTTTTTCCTCCTTCAATTAATGTAACAAAAATTGATGATAATTTTGTAAATAGCTTACAAATTTGAATTATAGTTATAATTTTTTTAATTTAAACTATCAAGTGTTGCAATTGTTTTAGGCCCCGTTTAGGATTGCTTCACTTTTATAAAAATCAACTTTTATTCAAAAATTTAGGTTTTATTGTGTTTTATAAATAAATAAATAAAACAGTTTTAATTGAAAGTTATAGATCACTGGCAGCAGATTTTAGAAGCAACTCAGAGGTTGCTTTCAGAAGTTGTTGTGGATCAAAACATGCTCTGCAGTTGTTTTATATACTGACAGCACTTTTAAAAATATTATTTACCAAACACAAAATTGTTTTAATTCATAGCTGATTATTCTCACAACACAGCAGCAGCTGTTTTTTTTTTTAAGTCACAGCAATCCCAAACTAGCCCTTAGGCTCTGTTTGGTATTGCTTCGCTTTAAAAAAAAAAAATCAGTTTTTGTTCAAAATTTTAGATTTTATTGTGTTTGGTAAATAAATAAAAAGCAGTTTTAATTGAAAGTTATAGGTCACTTGCAACAGATTTTAGAAGCAGCCTAGAGATTGCTTGCTTTTAGAAACTGTTGTGGATCAAAACACACTCTGCAATTGTTTTATGTACTGACAGCACTTTTAAAAATATTATTTATCAAACACGAAACTGTTTTAATTCACAACTGATTATTCTCACAACACAGTAGTAGCAGTTTTTTTCTAAAAGTCACAGCAATCCCAAACTAGCTCTTAGTGTTTCTGTTTGCAATTCATAAGGGTTTCCTGCATTTCGACTTTTGTTCAAAAATGCCAAAATCTTAGATCATGCTATTACTATTTTTTCCCTCAACATGCATGAATTTACAGACATGAAAATGAAACGAATGTTAGTTTGATATATACATTATGTACACTTACATTTTTATCCCTAAATTCTTGTTGAAGTCGCGTATATACTTCGTCCTTTTATCGTTCTCGTTGGTAATTCAAAATCTAATAATACTTGTCTTTAATACATTGGACCTTTTTTTGAAGAAAGTATGGTTCTGTATCAAGAAATGTTTTCGTATTTAGCTATAGCTAGAGATCGTCAAATGTGTTTAGAAGGTACCTATATCACTTAATATAATTAAAAGTAATGTGAATGCTAGTCAACTCGAAGAAGGAAGAAGTGGGGGTTTAGCGTATGATTCCCTTAACACCATTTGTTAAGTGAGGTAGCTTTTCTTAATTTGGGGTTTATGTTATGTCCTTATTCCCATATAAAATTATATGGGTGGGGAATGGGATAAACCGGCTCACAAAGCAGTGGGTAAAGAGAATTTTCTTTTCGCGGCTTTGATTCTCCTAGCTGCATAAATATATGGTGAAGGGACAGGCTAAAGCACAGTAGGTCATAAGAAAATTCACTCTTTTAATATGGTAATGGTTACTAGTAAAAGTAAAGTTAATTATTCATTAACCAAGAAACATTGTTACACGACTATAAAGTCATTAACTTTTTAGCAACAGAAAAAAGGAACCATTAATATTGCACTTTTTTTTTTTAAAGGGGTTTGAAACCCACGAAACGAAAATGTTCACCTGGTATTGACCAAAAAAATAATGTTCAACCACCTTTGGATGTAAATCCAATGGCAGAGAGAATTATTATTAAGTTGAGGTGTTTTGTTTTCCACCTTTGGATGTAGATCTAAGGGTTATTGAGTATAAATTATTTGGTCAGCAACTGACCATATGAACATCACTGTTGAAACCCAATCTAGCTAGGAAGTTGAGCCCCACATCCGGTTCTATTTATTGTATTAATATTTTACAATAAAGGGGGACATAATACATGTACCCGGTGTTTGAGAATACAACTTACAATAATTCTTGTAGAGTACATCCTGAATAATAAAAGGAGTCACCTATAATCATACATCATCTAAAACAAACAAACTAGCAAGGTGAACGAGTCGATATGCCAGGGTCGGTCCTGAGATTCTAATGGCTTGAGGCGAAGAATTAAACTGTGGTCTCTTATATATACATATATATATATATATATATATATATATCTTGCTCTGCTAAGGAGGTCATTAACTTAGCTTAAGGAATGAATTTTCATATTTGGACCACTTTTCAATCACATTTTCACATCTTAACCGTTTATTTTTTTGTATATATGAGTAGATCACTTTTGCAAATTTTCAATCAAATTGATGATCGTTAAGGCATCTAAAACTGCAATTTACACGAACGAACTGAATCTGTCCAACCTGAACCGTTCGTGTAAATTGCATGCCTTAACAATCATCAATTTGGCTGAAAATTTGCAAAAGTGGTCTACTCATATATACCTAAAAACTGAACGGTTAAGATGTGAATATGCGATCGAAAGTGATCAGAATATGAAATTCAGTTCCTTAAGCTAAGTTAAGGACCTCCTTAACATAGGAGGCCTCTATGTGTGTGTGTGTGTGTATTATCTTTTCTTTTTGCGCCAAACAACTGTACAAAATCATGTGTTTTAAATGAAAGTAAATATAAAATTAATAACAAAAGAAAAATATATAATTATTTATTCCTACATAAATTTCTGAAATTAAAATAAATAAATAAAAAGAATAACTTGAAAGTGGGAAGGAAGGTTCAAAATAGGTCAAGAAATTGAAGTAACTAATAAAAAAGAAATGAAATTTCTGAATTACCAAAAAAAAACAGAGAGAGGCTAAAATAGGGAAGCAAGGTCCGAACTGGGCCCAAGGAACAAACCATAAACCCCAAGGAATTGACTTAACTAATTGAAAAAATAAACAAAAAGGAAGTGAAATGGGAACAAGGGTTGGAACCTTAGTTGGTGAGGACGAGATATAATATCGCTTCCACTTGAGCAACACATCACTTTATTTTTATAGAAGCAAAAAAAAAAAAAAAATATATATATATATATATATACACTAATATATTACATATATACAGAGTTCCCGGGAGCCAGTGGCCTGGGACGGCTGCCTAAGGCAATAGCCCTCAAGGCTGGCCCTACCATCTGCTACACCACTTGCTTCCCTGTAGATGTGTCGAATCTCAATAGATTGATAGGCTGTCATATAGAACATACAATCTTCCAAAATTCTACCAATCTTTGACAAATCATCTCCTTCTCTCTTTAGATCTGCAATAAGTAGGGTGAAGTCACTTTCAATTTCAATTTCATCCCATCTTTGGTGGGTACCAAGTAAAAAGCATGCTCTACATGCTTCAACCTCCATGTTAAACGGTAAGAGAGGCCTAACTAGAGCTGCAACTCCTAGGCCTTCATCATTACGAACGACAACCCTAATTCCTCCACAATCATTCTCTTTACGGAAAGCGCCTTCCACATTTATTTTGAGCCTGCCTCGGGGAAGGTACTTCCATCTAGTCAATAATCTCATCTTTTGCAGAATTGCACTTTTATTTGGATGGAAATATGTTTTCACTTTGAAAATTTGAATATGACTTAATTTATCCACATTACAGTAAAAGTAGCTAATTACTATATAATCTTTTGTGGTGCAAAATTTTTTTATTTTTTTATTTTGGAGAAAAAATAACTTTTATTGATGATAACCAAAATTACATAACATGGGAATGATCGGTGGTGGAAAAAAACTCCCCACTCTCCTCCCTAAAGCCTAAACCAGTTACGGGTCCGTCATCCAGAATGACCTTCTTGAGCCGAAAGGGCCCAACCCCTAACCACCTATATTAGCCAACCTCTCGGGCTATAGAGAATCCCGAGAATCTCAATACCACCTCATAGACAACCACCATAAAAACCAACGCCCTCTTCCACACTGTGTCCCAATGATACCAGACTAAGTGCAAGGATCGTTTGTCAGCACATTGACCATAAGATAAAATCGAAACTAAAGCAACTCGTCCCCAGGAATGATACCAAATCCATGGCACCTCAATTTGACCCAACCCTAACTCAAAAGAGTAGGGACATACTAATGACTAGAAAAAACTAACTAAAAGCCTAACCAAAAATAAAACTTAAACAAGACTAGAACAAAGCTATTACAATCATCTTCCCTCTCTCCAATTTCTCCGTCGGTAGACCACCACCACAAACATTTCCCTTCGAGCTAACCTCCCCAGAGATACCCAACCAATACCGCAAGCCACACTGATTCACCTACCTGTCGTCGGTCGGATCAAAATCTGGTAACAGATCCATTCCAATCCAAATCATTGAGAAGCAAGAAGGGAATCACTGTGCCCTTCCACCTCGGAATGAAATAGCTCCGCCCATCTGTGTCCATCCGCCTGGGAGCCAGAACCCATCTCTACAACCACCGCCGACTGACCCACCTCCGAACAGAGACCAGCGCCATACGATCCATGGCATACCGCCACCATGATCTGGCCTCTGGCCCTTGCTCCCCATCCATGCCTGCGCCTCTACCTGAGAGTAGAGAAGAAACGTGCATAGCCCATACCAATGAAAATAAGACAAAACCGAGAGTCCCAAGATCCCCATCTCCCGTCCGGCAAAACCTGCCACTCATCGCTGAGGCGGGAAGCCACGGTCGACTAGGAGGCACCACCGAACAAGCAACAAACTCTCCTTCGCTCTTTCCAGAACCTAGGTTTCTTTCCTGTTTTGTCAGTGCTCTAATTGTGAAATTGTTAGATTAATCTTTTGCAGTGCAAGTTAATTATTAAAAGTTAGTTAAAAGTACGAGTTAAGAGTACAAAAGTGAACATACAGAGAACAAATTGACAAGGAAGTTGAGAGGAAGAATAAATAAAAACAACCGTTAACCAAAAAAACAAAAAAACGAGAAAAATTATAGCTAGTACACATTTTAGTACATAAAGTCTGTGCGTGTTGCTACACGGGTAAGTTCCATTAAAAGTATTACGCATGCAATGCATATAAGGAAAATGATTTGCGGCCTCAATCTTAGATGTCATGCCTTGTCATCCGTACACATCACCTATTTGTCAAATCATGCCATATAATTCTTGAGAAAAATATCATCTTATCCTTTCAAAATCTAATGACTCTATATTATTTTGGCTTCTTCTAAAAAGAATCAAAATTTGGCTTTCTTTCATTTTTTTTTTTCATTACACTCATGTTAGATTTAAACAACAATTTTTTTTTCTTTAATCAAGAATAGAAAAAATTTCATATAATTCAGTCAATAGACTTGCATGTACATTCGATTAATAGATTTGCAGAACACATATATATGAATTCAAACTTTATTGGGTTCCTACAAATTTTGAAAATATAATGTGAAAAATGCATATTCATATGATTGTATATATTCTTTTGTTCATTGTTTTCTCATTATGTAACTAGGGTTTAAATGTTAGATCTGAATTTATTATTTTTTGTTTGTTTTTCTCTTATATTTGGATTGTAAATGTTAATTGATGGCTGCTAATTAACGTGCAATTTTTTCTTACCTCTTAATTTAGACATGAGTATTTCCCAAATTTGATTTATTAATGCTATTTTTTTTTTGATGAAATTAATCAATATTTGGAAAGAAAAGTTAACGTCTATTTCTTGACACATAATTCAATATATTAATGCCATTTGGAAAGAAAAATTAAAGGAAAGCATTTAATTAAATGAAAAAAAATATTGGTCAAAGAATCCGTAGATATATCTCTTAAATTAATACATAATTAATAGCTGATATTTTTTTCGTCACCTGATTAAATTCATTAATGTAATTGATTCACCCCCTAACATCTAAAAAGAAATGTAAAAGGGTAAATTTGGTGTTGCAATAGTATGATGTGACAAGATATATTTTGTGGAATTGAAAAGAAAATTTGTATTTACTTACATGGCATGACACCTAGGATTTGAGGCCACAAATCTTAGGCCCCATATCATTTTTCATGCATATAATGTGATTAACTTTTTGTTATTGTGAATTTTGGGAAGAGGAAAATTTTATTTTTTATTTTTTTATTTTACAAAGAAGATCAAAGGAATTCACTCCTACCCTCATAGTGACTCGAACTCAGGACCTGAATCCTAGGTAGTGGGTGCTCTTACCATTGAGCTAACACCACTGGAAAGAGGAAATTTAAAATTGAAATATCATCCAGCTTCATGAAACAAAACAAAGTTTTAGTCGAATGATTTTTAAATATGGTAAGATAAAGAATTTCTTTAACCAACTGAATTTTTAAAGAGTTAAATACCGTTTAGTCCCTATATTTTGTCTCTCTCATCGTTTCAGTCCCTGACATTCTAATTTAATCTAAAAACTCCATGATCTCACAATTTCCCTCTAATAGGTCCCTTCCGCGTCAAATTAGGAGTTGTCATTGGGTGAAATGTCTAATATACCCCTATGTTATTTTTTTTTCTTTTTCCTTTTTAATTTCTTTTTTTCCTATTTAATTTTTTTTTCTTTTTTCCTTTTTTTTATTTTTCTTTTTTCCTTTTTTCCTTTTTTTCTTTTTTCTTTTTCCTTTTTAATGACCATCATATCCTGCTGCATCAGTAGCGTCATGTCAGCGAACCAATCCAGATCGACCCGAAACCCCAATTATTGTTCTCTACGTCGGCGGCCATTTTTCTTTTCCATCACTATTCTTCTTCTTCACTTCTGGTTTTGGTCAACTTGGCCATCAAAAACCACCATTTCAATGAGACCCAAAATCCAAATCACCATTTTGAGCAAGACCCAAAAACCTCAGAGTCTGAAAAAATGGTAGTTTTCAATGAAAAGTTTCCAAATTGAGGCCTGATGTGGAGAGAGAAAGTGGGATTTGAGTGGGAGAGAGAGAAGTAGGCTGTGAAAACAAGAGGGGATCGGAGTGGTTGAGCGGCGAATTTCGGAGCTGATTGGGATCTGCTTATGTTTGAGAGATGGCGTCGGCGACGATGGAGACGAGGGCGGATCCGCTAAGAGACAACGGAGGGAGATGGCTTCAGAGAAGGTGAAGAAGTGATCGATCAGCTCCTAGCCTCTTGCTTTTGCTCGATGTCCATCTATACACCGCCAAGCTAGGTCTTTGGTGGGTTTGGTTTCAATTTGGGGAGAGAAACAGATGGGTTGTGGGGTTTGATTGGAATGAGATTGGTGGGTTGAGGAAGGAGAAAGTAGGCAGAACGAAAAGAAAAAAAAAAGGAAAAAAGAAATTAAAAAGGAACAAGAAAAAAAGAATAAAAAGCAGAAAAGAAATTAAAAAGGAAAAAAAAAAAAGGAAAAAAAAATTAAAAAGGAAAAAGAAATAACAGAGGGGTATATTAGACATTCACCCAAGACCAACTCCTAATTTGACGTGAAAAGGACCTATTGGAGGGAAATTGTGAGGTCAATGAGTTTTTAGATTAAATTAGAATGTCAGGGACTGAAACGATGAGAGAGGCAAAGTACATGGACTAAACAGTATTTAACTCATTTTTAAATCTTAGGCTGGGAAGCTAATTAACCTATTATAGAGGAATGATTTCTCACTCTACCGTTTTGTAATACTATACTACTATAGGTGTTGTACTGTTGTCTTTTCTTATCGAATACGCACAACATTCTTCCTCCAAAATAAAATAAATAAATAAGGCTAGGAGTACTCTACAGTCTTGCAATTTCTTTTTGTTTCTTTAAACTGATTACATGCAAAAGATGTACGTACAGTTATACCAATATCATTGTAAATTACCGGTTGAAATGCACTTTCACTATGAATCCTTCTTTAACTTGAGTGTAACATGTCAACCCAGATCGACATGCATGCAACTAATGTAAATAACTGTTCTAATTAAGCATGTATAGATACACTTATTCCTTATTTAGTACGTAATTACTTTCCTGGATTTTTCTCTTCTCTGTGCTGCTTTTATCACCAAAATCTATGTCCTCTGAATGAGTTAATTAATAATTTTATTTCATGTCCAATAAAAAAAAAGCCATTTTATGAATCCCTAAACCTGAATTTTGGGATTAGGGACTCATAAAAGGTTTTTTTTTTTTTTTTTTTTTTTTGGAAAAACTTTATAATTAAAATCAGTGAATCATTTACCTTTTAATGAAAAACTCAAGAAACAATATAAATTTGTAATTTAAAATGCTCTTTTTTTTTTTTTTTAATAAGGGCTGGTGCAGCTGCCCTCAAGCTTTCATTAATGAAACTACTGAATACAATTTGGGGGGGGGGGGGGGGACGTGAAGCCTAAACTCCGAACAATTAGTAACAAGTGAACATCCCGAATACTAACAGGAGCCTCCACTAATCCTATGTATTCAAACATGCACCAACTAGCAAGGGTTGACATACCAGATATCTGGGCAACTCGATTTGCTTCACAACGGTGACATACCGGAAAGATAAAGCTCATACAAAGCCATAAAACAATCAAACCTACTTTCCCACTATGCTGCCGACTGGAACAACCTAAAGCGACACTCCGTTTCATCTTGCGACTAGGGGGTTGCATTCATTTGATAATAGATCGCCTCCTCCCCAAGACAGACAAAGCACTTTGAGTGCATACACAGGCATTCAGCCCGACCCTCCCAACAATACTTTGATAGGGACTTATTTTAAGCAAAATTGAAAATAAACTTAAACGAAAACATGTAAAAAATAAAACCCAGAACTAAAAATGAAAGGCAGCCCAACAAGGGCCCAAATATGTGGCCCAGGACCACCAACCAGCCCAACCCAGAAGCTCCTACCAGCCTGCAAACCTCCAACCCGATTATCGTCGTCCCCGTGTCTCCCCCACACCACCACTACCTCTTCGGCATCTAACGACGACTACTGCCCAAAAATTTGAAGTCCACTGAACTAGGATAGATCTTGGTTTAGATCGCTCCAACACCAGATCAACGATTGCAGTCCCTTCCATCGCTGCATGTGCATTAGGCCGCCATAAACACCGCCACTCCCCTGTTAGACTCAATATGAAATATAAACTTATAACTCAAGTATACTATCTCAAATGTTAGATCAATGTTATGAAATAAAATCATAAAACTAACTTGGTGGATTGTTGCCGTTATCCATTAGTGATCTGCTGCCGTTATTTATTTGATATTCTCCTAGATACACACCGTATCTCTCTTTATTGCTTGATGGGACAAACTCAATGAGAGCGTTTTTATGTTCTAGCAAGGATCAAATACAAATTCCACTTTATTTATAAAGCTGTTGAACATAGCATTTACATGGCAGTTCCTTCCATCAAGGAACTGTCAAAATAACTTCCTAATAGATTTGTTTGGATAACCATACATTTGAATTTGAAATTCTTTAACAGATATTCTAATATATAAACTTAATTCGATTACTTAAAAAGTTTTTATATATTGGTTAATGTATTTACATTTGAATTCAAAATAGCTCATTTACATTAACTAATGCATACATCATATATATAATAGCTAGTTCATATCTATTGATGTGCAATAGCTATGATCTTACAATCTCCCACTGAACTAGATATTATATGATGTATACCATGTAAATAACCTATTTCTTTATTGTGCACTTGAATTCAAAAATACTATATGTTTTACAAAACCCTGTCAATTAAGCCTTACTAAGCTGGACCATAGAAGAGAATGACAAATTAGCAAGTTGTCAATCTTTTATAATCACATCGTAGTAATCAAAATTACTTGGATTACCTCAAGTGTGATCATGCTTGTTATGTAGTAATCGACTTTCACAAGCATTGGTGATCCTGATAGAGTTATTCAAACTACATATTTGCTGATGTGAAATCAGCAACATCTGAATGTATATACACGCTAAATTATGTAGTGCTATATTTGAATAAAATAATTTCATTCAAAATTGTATGAATGAACTTGATAATGACTGAGATGATTAATAACAATGCATTACTAAATAGTTGCAATACATACTAGTAACTTAGTACTAACCATCGATACTACCTAAAACTCCCATATTTTCCACATGTTTGATGAACACAGAAACCGACAATGCTTTGGTCAATGGATTTGCAAGTTGCTCTTTTGTACATATCTTGGTCCCCTCTACTTCATTGTCTCTCACAATTTCTCTCATATAGAAATACTTAACATCGATCTTTCTAGATCCAGAAGTCCTTTTATTGTTCTTTGAAAAGAACACAGCAGTTATTAGTCTTCCATGAAATGGCTTTGCCAGCAAACATGAAAATATATCCAGACGTTGATTTCAAGTCATCCAAGTTCTGTTTATATGAAGCATCTGTAAAACATTCCACTTTCAGTTCTTGATCTTCGATCCTTTTATATACCAACATGTGATCTCTGGTAGATTTCAAATATCTCAAAACTTTCTTTCCAGCAACCCAATATTCATGTCCAGCATTTGATTGATATCTGGACAACATATTGACAGCAAAACTTATATCTGGCCTGGTACAAACTTGTGCATACATGAGACTTCCAACCAATATAGTGTATATAAGGTACATTCTCCATGATTTTTCTATCTAGAACATTTTGAGGACATTGCCTTTTGTGCAGCTAATCACCTTTAGAAACAGGAGCACCTCCTAATCTGCATTTTTCTAGACCAAATCTCAGCAACATCTTATCTATGTAATTCTTTTGTGATAATCTCAGCATGCATTGATTTCTGTTTCTGCTGATTTCTATTCCAAGTACATAGTAAGCTTCCTCCATATCCTTAATGTCAAAGTTCTTCATCAAAAATTCTTTTGTGTCTTTCAGCAAACCAGTATTGCTGCTAGCTAATAAGATATTGTCCACATATAAAATTAGAAATATGAAATGACTCTCACTAACTCTGTAGTACACACACTCATCTAATTTATTTTCATCAAAGCCAAAATCTGAAATCACAGCAGTAAATTTTAAGTACCATTGTCTGGATGCCTACTTGAGTCTATAGATGGACTTGTTCAGTTTGCAGATTTTCTTTTCATCCTCAATGAACCCTTCTGGTTGAAGCATGTAAGTGTTTTCTTGCAAGTCTCTATTTAAAAATGTTGTCTTAACATCCATCTGATGCAATTTTAGATTGAAATGTGCAACCAAAGCCATTATAACTCTGAAGGCATCTTTAGTTGAGACTGGTGAAAAAGTCTCATTGTAATCCATACCCTCCTTCTGATTGTATCCTTTTGCCACAACCCTAGCTTTTTTTTTTTTTTTAATCTTACCATTTGCATTCCTTTTTGTTTTATAAACCCATTTGCAGCCAATTGGTTTTAAATCTGCAGTTCTATCTACTAATGTCCAAACTCCATTTTGTGACATGCTTTGAAGTTCATCTTCCATTGCTAACTTCTATTTGTGGCTGTTATTAGACTGCATAGCTTCTTTCAATGAAATAGGATCATTTTTTCCCCTCAAATCAAACTCAATTGCGGTCAAATATAGATGATAATCACTGGATATTGCAGATTTTCTTGATCTTTCTGATCTCCTTCAGACTTCATGTGCTTCTATCTGATGTTGGAATTTCTGCATCTTCATTGTTATAATTGTCATCATTTGCATCATTTTCATTTCCAAAATTGACTGCTTGAGATTGATTTTCAACTTGTGCTGCTGATATGAATGCTTCACTAATCATCTATGTTTTAGGTGGCACAAATTCTGGAAAAATTAATCAATCTTCCATGTTGTTATACATCTGAACAATACTGCTCTCCACATTCACATCTTCATTCTGATCAAACAGTTCATCATAGAAGGTTGCTCTATGTGTCTCAAAATTCTGTTGATCCTTAAACGGATTTGAATCCTTTTGACTTCTCTGAATAACCAATAAAATATGAACTTATTGATTTTGAGTCAAGCTTGTCATTTTCTCCATTGTGTTAATTTGATTAATGCTCATTAGAAAATGTATGCATGGTTGGATGATATTAATCGAAATCAATCATTCATCATATATTCCTGTTTAACTATATACTAGAATTATATGCATATCCCAAATGTTAATTCATATAGAATAAACATTTCAAATGAATCACATACAGATAGATAAATAAACATATATCATGTCCAAGATGCTGGTATCATTTGTGATACACTTATCTCTAACGATATATTTATGAATGTTCATTATCAAATATAAGTTAAACTAGAAAGTCTAATCTTGATATCCAACCGCATTGGAAGTTAGATTTTAATTTAAACTTTCAAGTTTTCTTCATGTTTTCTTTTGTGAATGTATGTTCATACATATACATTACAGCTATTTTGATAGCATTGAATACATATGCATAACACATTCAAAAGAAAATTTCATGGGAAAATGATCATTTACCCAATTTTAGCTTAAAAATTTCCCACTTACCCAAACACTCTAAGAGATTATTTCCCTAATACCCAATTAAGTTTTTTTTTTTTATTCTTTTTTATTTTTTTAGGACAATTTTGCCCTCTCCTTCTTTGTCACTTAGTGTGAGAAGTCATCGGATACCTTGCCGGACTCCAGCGACCAGTGACCGGAATCCTGCGAACGGTCACCGGAATCCCGAATCCGGCTACCAGACTAGTGACCGGATTCCAGCGTATGAATTTATTGCCCCCTAATAATACCCTGTAACCATATTATTGCTCCCCAATAACAAGTTCATTGGGGATCAATAATTAGTGAAAAATGAAGATGTTTTTAATTTTGAATGTTTTAGTAGGTTTATCTAAATAAATAATCTTATTATTGCCTCTCAATTATCTTATTATTGCCCTAATAAACATTTTATTGCCCCCAGTAATATTATTATTGTCTCCCAATAATCTTATTATTGCCAACCAAATTATAATATAAAAAAAAGGGGAAATGCCCTTTTTCTCAGTGAGTGACAAGTCTCACTCTCTGGCTCTCTCACTTTCATATTAAAAATGTTATAAGTGCATGATCAAGTTACTTGTTTTAAGAAAAGATCAAAAGAAAAGAACAGAAAAAAATACCGAGTTTGCTAGTCTCCATTTTTTTATTTCCTTGGAGAAAAGAAAAGTATTTGATTTCCTTTCCTATAAGACGAAAATAACCAAAAACAAAATGAAACCCGGAGCCGGCGAGATTAGTAGAGAAGGAGAGAGGGTCGCACAGTTGGTATCGTGCCCCAGCACGACGTCGTTTGATAGCTCAAAACTCACCGCCGATGTAGAAGGAGATAGGGTCGCACGGTTCTACAAGATCTGATTCGGATCCTCTCTGTGATGTCGCCGCTTCATCATCACCGCCAATCCCATTACGATGTCGCGCGGAATCAAAGTGGAATTTGAGAGAGAGAGAGAGAGAGAGTGGGGGATGAGAGAGAAAGAGCAGATCGAGGAGAGTTGAGAGAGACAGGGAGATGCACATGTAATTAATTAATTGAGTTAAGTTAAGGGTAAAACCGTCATTAAATATTAAATTGGGTAAGTGGGAATAAAAAACTCTTAGGGAAGTAAGTGTGAGTATATTGGCCTAAATTTGGGTAAGTGGTCACGGTCCCAAATTTCATTTAGCCTATTGTGCATATATCAGTATAATCATGGTTACTTTGACAGCAATATAAATCTACATGAAATATGCAGTAGTTTCTGAAGTTAGATACAATTTTCACATGTATACATATAACAAATAATCAATATATAATGCGATAAAAACAATATTCAGTTTATACAAATAACAGCAATAAAATTTATTATCGCTTTGTACTTAATTGATATGCAGATTTATTTATATGAACAATAACATATCACATCAAGTCCTACGATATATATAAATTTGCATTACAATAAACATCGATCTAAATCTAAGCATAGTTGCTCTGATACCAATTGTTAGATTCAATATGAAACATAAACTTATAACTCAAGTATACTATCTCAAATGTTAGATCAATGTTATGAAATAAAATCATAAAACTAACTTGGTGGATTGTTGCCGTTATCCATTAGTGATCTGCTGCCGTTATTTATTTAATATTCTCCTAGATACACACCGTATCTCTCTTTATTGCTTGATGGGACAAACTCAATGAGAGCGTTTTTATGTTCTAGCAGGGATCAAATACAAATTCCACTTTATTTATAAAGCTGTTGAACACAGCAGTTATATGGCAGTTCATTCCATCAGGGAACTGTCAAAATAACTTCCTAATAGATTTGTCTGGATAACGACGCATTTGAATTTGAAATTCTTTAACAGATATTCTAATATATAAACTTAATTCGATTACTTAAAAAGTTTATATATATTGGTTAATGTATTCACATTTGAATTCAAAATAACTCATTTACATTAACTAATGCATACAACATACAATAGCTAGTTCATATCTATTGCTGTGCAATAGGTATGATCTTACATCACCGCCCATGGTAGCTTCCACCAGGCACCACCACTAGCTTGCAAAGTCGCTCGCCATTCTACAACCCAGATCGAAGTCGATCTGAATCGGATCCCCAAACCTTAATTCCGTCATCCTGTTCCTGGTTTCTTCCACCCTCTTTGGACCCTGCGCTCAGCCATTGAGCCTCCCCTTAGCACGAGTCTCGTCCGGCCACGCTCATCACCAGCTGTCGAGGCCAGTGGCCACCGCAGGCATGGAGGCGCAGCCAAACGACAAGGATTTCTCTCTTAGGGTTTTCCTCTATTCTCTATACCTTCCTCATTTTATGTTCAATAGGATTCAAAAATTTTACATGAAAAAAAAAATTAAAATGCTAAGTCTTCGAATTGTGCATTTTTCTCAACAAAAAAAAAATTACTGCATTGGAGTACGTAGTATAATTTTATTCGGGAATGATTCATTTCTTTGCTATTAAAAAAGCTTCAATTTGTTCATTTTGAGAGAGTTCATATGTTGAGTGAATAAGCTCTAGGTCTCATCGAGGGGGAGTATCCTCAGATCGCTTGCCAACACATAAATGGGGAAAAGACCAAACAAAAGTCTGCAGACTCCTGCTAATAAGAATAGGTGATCGAGAAGAAGAAGGTTGTGTTGTTCATCACCTACTTAGTAACTCCCCACCTCTCTTTATCGTAAAAAAGAGAGTAGTAATCTCATTTTTATTCTCATTCCATACCACTATAGTTTTGGCGATTGAAGGTTATGTTAGTTTGGGATATTAGTAAGAAAATTAGGTTTTTCTTTCTTTGTTATGCTTGTTTTAGGCAGCAGAAAGACAATGAGTATTGTAACTAAGCAGGGCACAACCATCACAACAACTTTTTTTTTTCTTCAGGGTTTTAATCATCCCCAAGTTAGATTCTAGTAGCAGTGACTATATTATTTTTTTGAGTCAAGCCCCGAGCGCGGAATAATATATGGGTGATTTTAGTTGAACTTCCAAATTTGATATTTGGACCTCCAACTTTTTTCAATTATTGATAGACTTTATCAAGTTATATGAAAAGAGAAATAAGGACAAAGAGAGAAAAATGGAAAGGTAAATAAATAAATACTCTTCATACCTTCTCCAACCAAATATAACATTAAATTAATTTTTTTTTTCCGAAATTGCCTTATATTGCCTATATAGTTTTATAATTTATCCAAAACAATTAAGTAAAAATAATAATTTCTATACATGGCCCAACATTTAATACAAAAATAAATTCAAAACAATCTGATTTGGAATTTTCTTAAACTAAATTAATTGAATATTATGATATAGTTATTACTTGACCTTCCAACCCAAAACCCTTGAAATTCTTCTTTTAGCAAATTCAAAAGGATTCCAACAACATATCAAGATCGAGAACCAACCCTCTGATTAATTTTAGTGGAGGAGAGACCTACTCATAAGAGAGCAATATCATGTGATTTTGATTCATTCTTCTTCTCGTGGTTGAAGATAGATATAAAAAGTAGAGTAACAGATTGTTGTATCTCATGTTCAAGGGTGTTTTGGTAAAATTAAAGAGGTCTACTTAGCTTTTCAAGTATTCTAAAAAGTAAATTAGAGGTGTACTAAGCAAAGGAGGTCTAAATAGCAAATTTTGAGGTCCAACTAGAACCACCCATAATATATTCATCACAAGACCGAATAAGCTGTTACATACTATTCCGCTTCCATTTAAAGACATAGACATACTCATTATACATTCAAATATGTAGAGGTAGCGAGGATCCTCCATTGATACTACGCCGGATGAGCTACAGATCTAGGTTCCTAATACAAGGAAATTATTGTAATTAGACAAAAAAAGCATCCAACTTTATTATAACAATGCAGATTAATATTGACAGGAAATTCTACAATATAACACTTTTATATTTGTTGAAATAATATTTTGTAATAAAAGTATACATGTAGAGGATTCTATAATAATAATTACTCAGTCGATTCAAGAGGAACCACAAAAGTAGGAAAACAGTATTATCGCATATATAATGGCAATTTGGCATTGTTGCATGCTCTAAGAGCAAGTGCAGCGGTCTCGTTTTGACCGGGCACCAACAGGGAAACATGATGTGGTGACCGGGCACACCCAAAAACACTCCTCCACCGGGCCTAATTTGACCAGCCAAAACTTGGCTTTTGATGACCCAGGCGAAGAAAAAAAGGCAAAGCCCTGACTAATTTCTTGACCAGTCGAAGGAGAGGCCCGGCTGCCACGTTGGAAGTGGAGAGAACGTGGCTGACATCAAGGCGCAGAGACAGACACGGAGAAGAGGGAGACTGGAGCGCACGGACGAATGAGGAAGCTCCAGCTGGCGTTTGCATCTTTTTTGTCGCCTAACAGAGAGGAATTGGCTGGTTTGGAATTTGAGGGCCCAACGGTCAAATGATCCACACCGTTGGATTAAATAGTGAAGGCAGATGTGACGGCTAGGCAATTAATATGTATGATTATATATGTGAGGTAACAAAACAGTAAGGAAAAAAAATTGTAACATTAATAAACGATAACAAAATAAATTGTAAAAAATTTATCTATAAATACGTACCATTTTTTTTACATCTCACACCCAAAAAATTATAGTTCATAGTTACACCTTCCTCCTCTTCATATAGCTCTCATCATCCAAATTTTTCATTATCCAATATGGCTGAACAAAGGGGAAACACACGTCCAGTGGCCGGACACGTGGGAGATCAAAGTGAAGATGATAATACAGAAGAGAAAAGGAGATGGACGGATGAAGAAGATGTTCAATTGTGCAAGTTTTGGAAAGCTGTAAGCCAATGTTCGGCTGTGGGCACAAATCAAAAAATGAACCACTTATGGAGACGCGTGAAGCGACACTTTGATGCAAATTGGCCCAAGAGCCGATCAGCCCAATCTTTGTAGGGAAGGTGGAAAATTTTGAAGGTTAAACTCTTTGAGTGACATTGTGCATTAAGGCAAGTGAAAAATTGGTACAAGAGCGGTTCGAATGCGGTTGATGAGGTATGTATTTGTTGATAAATCATTTAATTTGTTGATACATTATAGTAAAATATTACATGATAAATAATGTAGTAATTATAATATCGTTTTAATTGTAGTAATTGCTTTTTGTTACAATTAAGATAATTAGTTGATGCCTAAATAATTATGTAATTACAACGATATTTATATTTGTACTTATTGATTTTTATTGTTGCCAAGTGAGATACTTTATTGAAAAAATTATGACCTTTATAATAGATAACCCTTCATAATGGCATTTATATTTGTACTAATTGCATTTTTTATTAATTTTTTTAAATTACGTAGCAAGATCTGAAGCACAGAAATTGTGGCATAACGGGATGAAGAAAAATGGAGGACCAAAAGACACATGTTTCAGAGTTTTGATAGTTACGCTGTTGTGGAGGGCTTTGCACAATTTAAAAATATCCCTAGCCATACATCCGGAGGAACATCAAATGAAGGAAGTCAACATACGCACACACAACCAATTGCTGAAAATTCTCCCATCAACTTGGACATGGATGTAGATGAGGTAGTTGCATGTGAAACTTCATATCCTAATGTGAGGGCTCAAGGAAGGAAGGCTGCGAAAGAAGCAATTCAGAAAGGAAAGAAGGCAGCGAAAGACTAAAGTCCTTTGTCAAGCACACTCGAGAGTATAGCGAACAACCAAATAGAGGCAACCGCGGGCAAGAAAAACTCGATGAGGAATTCGCTCGAAGTCTCCAAGAGGAAAATCAACGAGAATGTATCCGATTGCAAATCGAAATGCGAAAAGAGCAACTCCTATTACAAGAGAGGGAAGACCGAATTAAAGAGAGGGAAGAGCGTATTATGGAGATTGATACAAGTCAAATGACGCCAAATAAAAAACGTTATTGGTCAAGAAAGCAAAAGAAGATAGCGGAGAAAGAAGAATTTGGCGAGCAGACGCCACCTTCTATGTGTGGATACTATCCGCAACACAATTTTGGTGGTGCATTCCCGCAACCAAATTTTGGTGTTGCATACCCACAACCTCCTTACCCCTGTGCACACCCACAACCACCTTACCCGGTGCATACTCACAACCACCTTGCCCCGATGGATTCCCACAACCTCCCTTCACCGGTGGATTCACACCACCTCCCTTCACCAGTGAATTCCCACAACCCCCTTACCTCGGTGGATACTATCGGCAACCACCATACCCCGGGGGATATCCTACACAAACACAATTTTCACCTTTCTCTACGGGTGATTCCACCAACCCTAACCCTAATGATGAACCTTCAAACACAAATTGGATTCCTAAAGAGGATGAGGATCATGATTTGAATAATTAGGTGATTATGCATGTTGTGTAATTGTATTGTACTTATTACTAATTTTTCAAGATAAATTATCGGTAATTGTAGGTGACTCAAAATTTGTCTACCGAAAATATTAGAAAAATAGTCAATTGCATAATTATGACATTAATTATCCATAAATCTCCGTTATTATCATCTATTTACATCAAATATATTTTAATTTTAAAAGAAAAATATATATATATATATATATATATATAATGAACAGTGGAAACGATGAATGTACGGTAAAAATTTAATGAACAGTGAAACCTAAACAGTCTTGACAAGTCAAGAAAAAAAAAAGGGTGGAAACCCATGTCCAGTGGCAGTGAACGGTTACTTGACTGGTCGACGCCTTAACTTTTCGACCTTGATATTTCTTGATTACGGATAAACTTGCTCTAACATGTCATTTCGTTAAATCACGAATTTCCAGTTGCAAAACCAAAATATTGGCACTCAACTCAAAAGGACATGATACATTATCAATACAAATTAACATTATCTCGAGTACCAACTTGTCACATACTTAATATTAAAAGGTTGCAAAAGAAACTGTCAAACTAAAATTAAGCTTGAAAGAGAATTGAAGTATAACGAGAGCGTGAAAGTTGTACATATAGCCTATTGTTTTCTCATGATTTGATCGCTAATGATGAGTTTGGTGTTCGTGGGTGCGAAGTTCTTTAAAATAACAAATTCAAATGCTGGTGGCACCAAAAAATATAGATATATTACTAGGACGAGATAAAAAGGACCACACTTGCTTTTGGCTTGGAGAAAACCTTTTGCTTCTCTTCCATTTATACGAATATTCAAACTCATCAACCTACAAAAGCTACTCATTATTTCCTAAAGTACTTTACTCAAGCGTGACGAATCATTTTGGTTGGCCTTTCTTTCTTTCATCATTTGCATCCTCTATGAGAATTGTTTATGTTGATATAGTGTTAACACCTAAAATAAGTTGTTTTAGAGCATTTTTAGCACATACTCTATTTTAGTTCCTTAAATAATTTAGATAGCATGTTTAGCTTTTTATATATTTTAACAGCTGCACCAGACTCCTAAGAGCATATTTAGCAGACTCTCTATTGTGGCTCCTTAGCTATTTTGGAGAGCATGTTTAACTTTTTATCTATTTAACAAGTTATCATCGTAGGAAGCAATTTACTAGTCAGTTAACAAAAATATAAAAATAAGATCACACTATATCTTAAATAAGATCACACGTTTTCATTAATTTGTTTATCAATCACTGTCACATGTCACTTCATATTTTGTAAGTGCTCATCACCTATGATTAGACTCGCAACTTGAACCAGACCAACCCAAATTAGGGTTGCATTTAGTAATTAATTCTCAAACAAACTTTATTCAGACTTGAGTCACAAATGACTACGAACCATGAGTTTATTAGGGTTTGAGAGAAAAGAAGAAAAAAAAAAGATCGAGTGAGAGCACCAAACCTCAAATGATTACATCCCTCCTTCCATATCTACCAAACAATGTTGATTACTTAACTCGTGATTTTGTGTGGCTTACATCTACCTTTTGAGAAATCTCACGCTAGCTTTTGCACCTAGAAACTCGAAGGCAATCATAAGCTAGTCAATAACCATAATGGCTTTATGATATAGTAGAATTCCCACACGACTACACGATAATATATCCATCAAGGAGCCCCCGTGCGGAAGATGCCATAATATATATCATCATGATACAAAATCAGGACTTTAATAAGGGGGCAATGATGTATATTCATATCCATGTCAATTTCTAAATGTATTAATTTGAGGTCGTTTCTTCTTTTGACCTTTTGATTCCAATTGACTCAGAAGCACTAGTGATGAGTCCCATAATCCCAATTAGTGCTACTATTTGTATACATTGAGAGCTTAATAAGGACTTTGTAAATCATTTAAAACCTATATACAATGACCACTTGCAGTCGTCATAATGTGTATCCACATATACGAAATCCTCTTCAAACATCGCGCGGCCGCGGCTTCTCTATGCATGGGTCATGGATGATTTTTTGACTCAAAAGCTAAAGTAACGTTTGGAGGAATGAAATAAGAATTATATCCAGTAGACTAGGTTGGATCTTCTCCAATATGAAAACCATGTAAAGTTAATTTTGAAGAAGTTTGCATGTATAAACTCTTTTTATTTCAAATTGTTAAAACCTTTTCTAAAAATCATTGCATCTTTAGGCGCAAGTGTGTTGCACTCTTTGTATTTTTTTGTTTTTGTTTTTGTTTTGAAGGGGTTTGAAGATATAGTGGTGTAATTGAAGATTTTATATGCCGAGTCTACATGACTTTAAACCATACAACATAGAGTGCTATGTTTTATTAGATAAGATAAAAATGAATGTCTTTCGATAAAAAAATAAGTGGTTATTTTCATATGTCCACAACTGATATTTAAATCTCCACTTATATTTTTTAATCCTCAAACTTCCAACTTTACTAATTTTCCTTTTTTTTTTCTTTTCACCTCCACAATCCACACCACCCACTTGGGCACCTCCTGTGTTTGTATTTTTCCTATTTAGGGTTAAAAAAATAATATTTTTTTTTGAAATAAGGTTAAAAATTAGTATTAAAAGTTCAGAAAAGTTAAGAGATATAAATGCAAATTTTGAAAGTATGAATACAAATATTAAAAAAAAAAGGAGTTCTATAAAAGAGGCCGCTAGAGCTTTCCCTATATGATGTATCATGATAAGTACAGGGGCGGAGGGAGGCAGGGGCCCAGTGGGTCCCTTGCCCCACTTAGCTTTTCATAAAAAACTAATAATACTATTGAAGCATATATATATAATATTAATATTATATATATATATATATACTATATATATATATATATATACTAATATATACTATATATATATATATATATTAATATATATAATATATATACTAATAATATACTATATATATATAATATTAATATTATATTAATATGAGGTTTATAGAAGCATTCTATTCAAGTTTCAAACATGGATGAATGCTTTGCAGCTCAAGGGAAATCAAAACGCAATGCTCAAGTGATCACAAACTTGTATCATTATCGTGTTCAGTTATTTTATACTGTTATTGATAATCAGCTTCAAGAGTTTGATGATCGTTTCAATGAGAAGAATACTGAGCTGCTTCTTTGTATGTCATGTTTGATCCCGAGAAATTCATTCTTAGCTTTTGACAAAGAAAAGTTGATAAAGCTGGCCCAATATTATCCTCATGATTTTTCTGCACATGATCTAGATGTACTTGATGATCAACTTGAAAATTACATAGTAAACATGCGCTCCAACATTGAGTTTTCTCAATTGAAGGGAATTACTGATCTTGCACAAAATATGGTTCAGACAAAAAAAAGATGTGACATATCCATTGGTGTACTTGCTTTTGACATTAGCATTGATTTTACCAGTTGCGACTGCAAGTGTAGAGAGAGTATTTTCTGTTGTGAATATTGTGAAGACTCGTTTGCGTAGTTGAATGGGTGGCAAGTTTATAAATGATTGCTTGATTTTATATATTGAGAAAGACATTTTTACTGGTATAGATGATGAGACTATCATGCAACGATTTCAAAATATGAAATCTCGTCGAGGACAATTACCATTGTAATAGATAGAAATTACATTTAAAGATTTTATATGTTTTTATATTTATATTTTTTTTTTTGCTCCCCAGTAAGCCTAAATTCCTGGCTCCGCCACTGGATAAGTATATACCCTATATACCAATGTTGGATCCAATGAACTTTTCACCTTTTTCTGCAAATTTTAATTTGTTGGACTACACGATCGAGCATCCATTTAATTTTTACTCGATCAAGGAAGCTAGCTACTTTCTCTTCGAAGTTTCAAAAATTGTACTGAACGCATGGTTGTCGGCATGAATCTCACTCTATTATTTATCAGCAATCATTGATTGATATGTAAAAGTAGAAGTCTGAGCTTGACATATTACAGATTTATGGATTACACAAGATTCCATTTAATTTTTAGTCGACCAAGAAAGGTAGCTAGTTTCTCTTCAAAGTTTCAAAAACTGTATCTAGCGCATGATTGTTGGCATGATCGCAGATTAATAATTTCACTCTCTATTATTTTTCAGCAATCATTGATGGATAGAAGTAGAGGTCTGAGCTTGACAGATTAGTGTATTACAGATCCATGATATATCTCTATCAATGATCGATTTGATGATTAGTTGAGTGGGTTTGGACTTTGCTTCCATTCAACTTGACTTGAGCTCCAAAACCTGCATCTTAAAAGCGAGTCAATTAAATGAAGTTTATGTTGAATAACCCCTCAAATCTCTATCCACAAGTTGGCCATGGTGGGTTGGGAATTTCCTTCAACCATCTTACCGATTTCTGTGGCCAATAATATGCGCCATTATCTAATCTTACAGATTATGGCTACAATAAATTTCAGACCTGCATAATTGCGTCTGCCATATTAGGACGAATTCGAAACTTTAGAAGCCTTCATGTGAAGGATGCAGGCTGCAGCCGTTATACGTTATATAATATATAACCAGGTCAGGATCGCAAAGATGGTTTAACAAGCTTAAAGCTAAACTAGTTATCTATCCCTAATCCTAGTCGTAAAACCTGCCTAACCATTACTGTACAATATTCTGCATTATATGATCACACCATTAGTATTTACTGTATGGTTTTCGGCTTTGTGTCGTACTGGTTGCCTCCTCATGCATTGCATGTGCAGAGCCCTGCATCATCGTAAGTCAAAATGTTAGGTCTGAACCTGCCTCAGCTTCAGATCAAATTGACAAAGAAACCTGCCTAATCTGTTAGATAAGGATGGATATACTGTTTTGTGTTCGGTAATGTACTCAATCAGCTAGGTTTCTTAATTTGATACTAGGTGAGGACTAGCTAATAGGTATATTATTCTTAATTAGTTAATTGTTTGTATTGTAAGGGGGAAACTCAATATGGTTAGCATTTCTAGGGTTTCAATTATATAGCTAGCATTGTACTGTAAGTATTCTTTTGAACTCGTGATCAGAATACAAGTTCGTAATAATAGTTAGTCTTCGATCTGTTTTTTGTTAACAGTTTGCTGACATAGGCAGCCGTTTTTTTTTTCTTGGGCAAAGCCTTTTAATTATGATATGCCTTTAGCTCATAAGGATTAAGAATTGAGAAGTCAAATCAACTCAGCCAATTAGATATCGAAAGGTTTCAAAAAGTCCCATATGAAAAAAAGAAACCGAGCTAGCAGTTGCTTGAGATAATCCTTAGCCGACCCCGGCCTAATTTGGTGCCAAATTAGCTTCTTCTTCGTTTAAGAACCAACAGTTATGTATGGCTACGAGCCTACGATCATATTATTCCCAGTTTTGCTAGGACTAGTACGTGCCTTTCTGTATACATGAATACACTGGGTTATTGAGTTTGAAACTATAAACCCAATTCCAACATTGAAGGCTGGCCTCATTCTGTAGAACCCTGCACTATTAGTGTATTATCTAGCTAAAGCCTAGAGTTTAATGTAAGATAATAAAATCTACCTAATCGAAATTATATGCAGCTTCTGGTCTACTAGTTTTGGGCCTCTGGGAGTATGGAATTAGTGGGGTTAATAAGTTTAACAAACGAACAACAATAGAATATAGGGATCTATTGTTTAGTGGGATAATTTTAGCTCATTTTGGTGCTTTTGGCCAAGGACCCTAGAATATATAGGGCCTTGTAAATAGGAATGTAGTAAGATCTCATTTCTGCATAATCTTATTAACTAGTCTTATTTAGAACAACTCCAACTTCCCTATGTTTTTATTTTTCTCTATTTTAATGAGTCTCTTTTGCTCCAACAGATTCTCTATAACTATCCTCATTTTAAAAATAGTGAGAAAAGAGAAAATAAAATTTCCTAATACAACAATCTCTAAGATTTTAAGGAAGAATTATGATGATTTTAGAAATTACTGTAAAATAGAGAATCTGTTGGAGTTGGAGAAAAAAAACTATATAAAGTTTTGAATTTTGCTTCTCTATAATACCAAAATTATAATTGTTGGAGTTGCTCTTAATTAGTGGGAAGAACGACTTGGCCCAAATGCCTATAAAGTCTTATATATTAGTCTTGCTAAGTCATTGTTGCTTGTGAATATGAAAATTTCAAATCAATCTAGATTTCCTAGAAAGTCTTTTAGAGGTTAATTGTATTTACTTGTCAAAATGACAAAAATGAAGAAGTCCAAGGTGTTATGCAGTTTTTTTCAAAGCCACAAGTAATTACACCAAGATAAACAAGGAAAAACTAAAAATGTAAGAGAAATGCTAATTATCTTCTCCATTTATCTTCCTTAACTCATTAACTGCATTCTATATTTACGCACTATCTGCCTATCATGTCAATTATGTCAAAAAGTGAAACCAAATTGATTACTTTCAGCATGAGTTAGTACTGACTAACCAAATTCATTATGTCCGTTAAACTACATCTTGCAAAAAAGATCGAGCAGAATCGGACCTGTTTTGCAAACCATACTAACTTTGTCTCTACTGCTTATTCACACCATGGATGAAATGGGTAACTTCTTATGGCCAATGAGCCATATTAGAAATCCAAGGAAAATGACATATGAGGAACACCACATAAACAATTTGATCTTTTTTAGTACAACAAAATTCTTAGTTGAATCTAATATTTATGTGTCCAATAATTGTTCAAACACTGACAATCTCCATTTCAACCTTATAACAGTTGCTAATTGATAACTAGTCTTCACAATTTAGATTCCCTTGTTGTCATAATGCAAAACCCAAGAACACCATCTATGTTGAATGTGGTGGTGGTGGAGTCCCATGAGAAATATTTGGGGCCACCTACTTATGTTGGGAGAGCTAAAACTACAACTTTCCAGTATATTAAAGAAAGACTTGGGAAGAAGCTGGATGATTGGCAAGGAAAATGATTGACTGGGGCCGAAAAAGATATTCTCATTAGGGTGGTTGCTTAATCACTCCCTACATATGCTATGAGTTGCTTTGAAGTCATAAAGAATTTTTGGTGATGATTTGCTGTAGATCAGTGCTAAAATTTGGTGGGGGAGTATGGAGGATATAAGAAAAATTCACTAGCGCTCTTGGGATACAATTTCTTTACCTAAGAAGGAATGGGGCCTTGGCTTCTGTGATCTTCATGCTTTCAATAAAGCAATGTTAGCAAAGGATGATGGGTTTTATAGAATCCGGATTCTCTTATTGCCAAAATGTACAAAGCCAAGTATATATATTCTGGATTGTGATTTTTTTGATGTGCCTTATCATAGTTCTCTTTCTTTTTCTGGAGTATTATGGGTACTAGGGATCTTCTAAAGCAAGGTATGAGGTGGCAGATCAGTAATGGTGCTGGGGTTCGGGTTTGGCTGGATCCGTGGCTCCTAATGCCTATCTTTTTGTTCCGGTGCCTTGGGTAATTAGTGTTGATGTCAATTTGCTTGTGGAGGATCTTCCTATAGCTCAAGGGAGGTGGGATATGAATAAGGTGCAAAAGCACTTTGTTCTTCAAGATGTGGCACTTGTGAAGTCTCTAGTGTTCTCTGAACGAAATTTGAATGATAGAAGGGTGTGACCCCTTGACCCAAAGGGCCAATTTACTGTAAAAAGTGCTTGTAGACTCTTTTTGGGACTATGACATGTAGATAATGGTGGGGGTGCAACAATTATTTCAAAGGTTTCGAAAGGTGTATAACAAGTTTGTATTCTTGGAAATGCTTGAATTTGCATATGGAAGGTGCTTCAGAACATATTGCCTACGGTAGACATATTGGTGACAAAGGGAATACAAATTGATTTCTATTTGTGTGTTGTTAGACCAAAATTACACACTACTACAAAAAGTTAATCAGACAACGGTGGATTTCTGTTGTCTGATGACCAAGTCCACAGTTGTCTAAGTCAGTGTTGTGTGATTGAAAAATCACACAACAGTAATTCCACCGTTGTCTGATAGTAGTTGGCTCAACAGAATAGCTATTTTTCCGTTATGTGAATTCTGCGCAGCAGGTGCTTGCCATGGCATGGGCAGGGATGCCTTGGCCATTCAGACAATAGAAAAAGAAACTTTGTTGTTGTTTGAGATTCATAAGACACAACAGATATAACTCATTCTTTGTTGTCTGAGGTTCATAACACACAACATATATTAGTCATTCTTTGTTGTCTGAGATATGTAACACCAACGGATATAACTCATTCTTTGTTGTCTAAGATTAATAACACACAACAAATATAACTCATTCTTTGTTGTCTGAGATATATAACACACAACCAAAGTGAAATTATCTCCCTTGTCTGTTGTGTTATGAATCTCACACAACATAATTTTGTTTTCTTTTGTTGTTGGTTGTTAGTTCACACAACAACTATATTTGATTAGCTGTGGTGTGAATATTGTAATCAAATTGGGTAACAAACAATGACTGTTGTAGGAGAAGCCTCAATTTTGAACTCTTTTACAGTCATACAACACATTGTTTTGTATTGTGTTGTATGGCTGAATATTAGAAAGTAATTAATTACCACATAAACAGTACTGTAATTCATATCATTCAATTACCATTTTTCAAACATCCATACATTCATGTAGCTAGATAATGTACCAAACAAGAAAGCATTCCTAGCTAGCTACACATGAATACAATGTTTCCAAAGAAGAAGTTTGACTTCAATCAAAGTTGATAAAACTCCAACATGAGGCAATTTTGAATTTTGCGCAATGTTTACATAAAACTTAGGTTTCAGAACCTGAGCCTTTCACTTTTCTTCATAGCTTTAGATGGAGTGATCAAACCTGCAATCACAAGGTCTTGTGCCCTTCACTTTTTTCATAGCTATAGATCCTGATGCTCCTGTGCCTCTTGCTACTCTCAACTTTTGTTCCATCCTCAAGATATTTAACCCCACCCTTACAAGGTCTCCTGTACATGGTGAAAATATCTAATCACCACACTAGAAGTGTAAGCAAATAACAAAACTCAACAACAATTTCCAATGTACAATGTTATGATTACTTCCATACCCTGTTACTGGATCAACAACTTGCACATTTGAGGCATGAAGAGGAGCTTCGACAGTAAATATCAATCCCACCTTCATGACCTTGGCCTTGCTTATAGGTTTCTTATGACCATCACCTGCAGATGAGATTGGAACACAATTAACTTATAAATATAGAAAAAGACAAGAGGCAGAGAAGGAAGAATGTTCATAGCCCTCACACTGTCTCCTCTAAGAATCTTCCAGTGCCTAATTAATTAGTTTCTTAGCTTCTTTCCAA
This sequence comes from Rosa lucieae, assembly GCA_024704745.1. Lineage (NCBI taxonomy): Eukaryota > Viridiplantae > Streptophyta > Magnoliopsida > Rosales > Rosaceae > Rosa > Rosa lucieae. Next base: position 40,458,471 of record CM045495.1, on the reverse strand, counting down.
ATTTGAAACAAAATCAGCAACCAGAAGTACTAAAGGCAATTCAATTACCTTCTGTTCAATTCCATGAACTTTAAGCACTTTCTTGTTCACCTATCTCCTTCTGCAAGAATCCAATAAACAACATTAGCACTTACCACTATGTCATATTCCATAACCATTGCCTGGCAATTGATAAAGCAATACCAGATGCTGGAATAACCCATCTTGCTCTCCTTATGATTAAAATTGCAGATTAGAGAACTTACAACCAGAGCTTTCTATTGCAAAGTTATGAAACAGGGCTATGAAAGATTAAAATGGTGTTCTTGATCTATTTTCCTGTAGAACTACATAATATGCAAAATATCTGAATAAGCCTGAGAAAATTTTCTGTCAATTGAAATACTGACCCATTCACCTGGGCTAAGCGAACGATAATATTTGGAAAATCTTTCACATTCACTAAACACTTCACCCTTTGCTGCCCAGCATCTGCAATTGGTTTTAAATGTTTGAAGGCTGAATCAACTGTTTTCTATTGAGCTACCAAGCAATAAAGTTTGGAAATCTAGTTAATAACAACACACACAGATACTGGCATAGGGATATAGAAACAACAATAACAAAGAACAAGCCTTCATACGTACAAACAAAAATATCAAGCAAAGTGTACACATTTACATATTTGTGCTAAAATTATTCTGTGGCACAGCTCCCAAAATGAAGATTGTTGGAAAAGTTTCTATAATTACGTGTCACGAACAGAGAAGGATAAACACACAGTTAACCCTTTCCCACATCAACTAATACAATTTCCTAAAACTGAAATTATCTATGTACAAATTTATTACCATTTCAAGTGCAGTGAATTACAAGTAACATGCCAAAACTCATAGTCTTGCAAGCCTGAGAATATACGACCCTTCAAGCATGAGCATGGAGAAAAAGGACCCGATCAAACAAATGAATGAATACAAACATTATTGATGTTGAAAAAGTACCAGCTAAGGAATCCTTGCGCTCCAACCAAATAGTAGCCAATTGCAAGACAACCATATAATAAACAGAAATTAGAAAATTGTTAGCAGAGTAGAGATATACCCATTAAAGAAAAATTAAAAAGAATAACAATGAGAGATATACCAATTCCTTATTCCTTCTTATGTGGAAGAAGAAGCTTAGATTTAGAAATTTTGCAACTGAAACTAGAGAATCAAAAGAAGAGAATTCTAAAAAAGTTGATGAGAAAGCAAATACCTGTAAAGCGATGGCTGAATCGTTCTACTTTCAAGTAGAGAACCATGGCTGTCACTCTTGAAGGAAACAAAAAGCCAACGAGATCTCAGAACCATGTACTAAGCTGAAATCATCTGTAAGAGAAAAGTAAAAACATGCTAAAGCAAATATTTATTTATGAGGTGTAATAACAATATCTATCCACCTAGTACTTCTATTTACTCTTCTAATTAGACAACCCAGTTGGCATCCCAACTTGAGCTGACAAAGATTGACTTTCAGTAAACATTTGTTTACTCAATCCTACTCTTATTGTGTGTTAGTTCTTACCCTTCTTTATTTAAAATGAAAGGAAAGATAAATCAACCAGAGCAAAGAAACAACTTCAGTAACTTCATATTAATACCACAATAATGGGTCTTAACATCTTGAAAATGATACAAAAAAGTACATAAAATCACAAGGCAATTGTTTACCTCTAAGATTATATTTGCCAATAGGAGAACCTCAGTTCTCACTACGATCACAGGCCACTACAGATAAATGATACACCAGCCATAAAGTTAGATGATACATCAACTAGAGACTACAAGATTTGTTGTGATTTGACTTGGATAATCTTTGAAATAGAAAACGAATGTTGGATCATTTGTTAAAGAGGTATACTTCCCCCAACTTAACTAGTGTCAACTCTTAGAACCTGGGCACAATTCTTCCCGCTACAAATACACAGCCATTAGCATTTTTTTCTCTATTGAAAAAAAGAAAGAAAGAAAGAAAGAGTATTCAAATATTGAAACATTCGATAACCTGTAGCTATTGCAATTATTTCTAACTCAACACCACCAATCCATCTGACAGCCAAGTTCCTGCAATTCAATGTATCCATAAGTAAGTGCAAATGACATGATAGAAACAGCGACTAAGGGCATAATTCTTTCTCCTCCTCTCTCTTTCCCATGACAGTCCACCAAAGAAAAACCAAAAAGATTCTTATAATTAACAGAGAAAGTTGTTATAAGACAATATCAAATTTTTATACACAACCATCAGCATTAAATCCAATGCTCCAATCTCAAATTAAGAGTTCAACTTTCACAAATCTAGAAAGGGAAAACAAGACAATTCCAATGAAACTACATGGAAACGATAAGACAATAACATTATAATTAGAGGTAAAGAGCGTTACCTGGGACTTTAAGTCGCTAAAAACCACATTGAACCCCACATCCAAGACACTAATCTGCAAAATTCAAACATAAATAGAATCAACATCTGTTCATAAGTTTGAATATCGCAATCCCTAATTTATTAGAACAAAAACAACACAAAAACAAGGTCATTATGCTAAGCATATAGCAACGAGCCTGTATAGACAGACCACTAAGCGTATAGCATTCTGTGAAATTGCTAGCAAGCTAAATCCAGGATATAGCATATATCATTCTCTCAACTCCGTCACTGCGTCCAGGATATTAAAGAAAAGTAGTTCGATTCAATACGAGCAAAACATACAAAAAAAATTAACGAAATAAAATACAAATTCAAACCCAAGTTTAAAATCCAAAGATAAAAGGAAACAAAATAAACTTTTTATCTTTACCTGGTTAGTGCCGAATAGCAGAGACCTAACCCAGCACTTGTGGATGCCGTAGCAATTACTGACATGAATATTGGCAGAGGAGGCTAGGTTTTGGGCCACGAAGCCATAAAACCCTAAGGAGACGCGGATCGCCATAAGAGCAAATTGAAATAGGAAGGTGAAGATTTTGGTACAGTGCGGTCTCGGAGATGAAGAAATACGACCTAGAAAAGGGTAACAACAGCCAGGGAATGCCATTTTGGTAGCAAAAGACGGAGAATTGGTGATGGTAGAGTTGAATTGAAGGTTGAGATTCAAATTGGGGAAGCAATTGGATGAGATGAAGATTAGGGGATTTGAAATTTGAGGGTTTTGGATGAGAGGATTAAGGGAAAGCTCTGAGCTTTTGGCTCAGAGGACTGAGAGAGAGGTTTCGAGAGAGAGGACTGAGTGTGGAGAGACATCGTCGAGACTCGAGAGGGTCGAGAGGATTGTTGGGTTTTGTTTTCTTTTTTTTTCTTTTTCTTTTGGACACAATGTGGCAATTAAACCTAGCAAAACATTCTCAAAGTTACTCCCACAACAGAAACTGAAACAAACTGTCGTATGAGTGCAGTACATAAAATCAAAATGCCAAAACATGGAAGGAAACATGCCGCCTGCATCATTTTCACTCAAAATATTGCCGCATATGTTCCCACTTCACACAACAGAAACTATAACTTCAGTTGTCCAATTTCGACAGCTTGCACTTTATTTACCTAGTGGAAGACATTCATGCAAGGTTCCTCAAAATTTGACATCCGGTTTTCAATCACACAACAGAAATTTGAAGCACCGTTGTACCAAGTACCCCAAATTTCAGATTTCAAGAAGCAACTAAGACTCGAGAGTGGAAGCAAATCTACCGCTAAATTTTTTAAGACTCAGACGACGGACAATATTTAATTCTGTTGTGCAATGTAGTTCTGATAAAAAAGTTATCACTTTGTTGACATTCACACAACAGAATATCACTAATACTATTGTATAATAGAGCTTACTTAAACACACAACAAATGATTTCTGTTCTGTTGTGTGATTAGTGTTGTATGATGGTCTTTTTGTAGTAGTGACATTATATACATTCCTCTAAATTTTGAATTTAACTTATTTTTGAGTGAATTTTAGCTTTTACTAAATCATTTTCTTATTTATCTAGAAATATTGCAAGAGTCAAGGAAACATCCATTTTGGGTTTTGAAGTAGAGAATCAGAGCTATGAAGAATGACAGTCAAATGTGGAACAAAAAGTAAAATTCTAAATTCCGACGAACCACCACAAATGGCGGCCTACCACCACTTATGGTGGTGCCATAGCTTTTCTGGTCACAATTAAAGAGGATCAACGAGGACCAAGAAGGTGGAGTAACATCATTACATCCATATCCCATTATCCTTTGAATAATAGGCATTACTATGCATACATTTTTTTTCCATGCTTGTCCCATTGACTTTGGTGACCCAAAAACATCTCTACACTCCTTTCCTTGTTTTCCATGCACTTGAGAAAGCTAGCTGCTCTCTCCCTCTCTCTCAGCCATCTTTTCCTACTCTAGTCTCTCTAATAGTTCATCATTACTTCTCTTTTTCACTTCATCCCTTCCATACTTTTCCCCCTTTAGTTTTGGGAACTAATATCACTTCAATACTCTTTCTTTTTGCTCCATTTATGAAGCCAGCTACTCTCTTTGCTTTCCATCATCATTTTACACCTCTCTCATCCCTATTTAAGCATCTCTTCTCTCATTCAAGAGGACAATCACCCATACCACCCAATTACATCTTCTTTCTATCTCTATCTCCACCACAAAACCTCCATCTCCACCTCCCAAAATCTAAACCCATGCTCCCTTTACTACTCCACCACAATTACCATCTTCCACATCGATACCACAAAGTGAGGAACTCCCTAACCGAGCTCGCAACGCAATGGAATGGCCCGGTGCAGGTGTCCGAGCATGCTCTAGTAGTTGGGTCTGGATCAGGGTGCGAAGAGGGCTTCTAAGCAAGTTTGGAGAGACCGTATTCTAAAAAAAAAAAAAAAAACAGCCCATGTAAGGCTCTAGACCTACTGTCATACTCCTTTTTGTTCAATTATAAATAAGGGCTAAATACTGTTTACCACCCTGTGGTATGGACCTCACATCAATTCAGTCCCTCGACTTTCAATTTCATCCAAAACACCCCCGCACTATCATTTTATCGTCCAATAGGTCCCTCCGACTCAATTCCGTTAATTTCAGACGTTAAATGCTGACGTGGCATTTCCAACTCATCAAAAATGGGGCCCACACGGATGTGAAATTCCCAAAATAACCTTGGCCCTATTTAACTCAAAATTGAACCCCCAATTCCTCACAATTTTTTATTAATTCAAATTATTAAATTAAAGTCCTCGCTGTGTGTCCCAACCGAGTTCTTCTTCTGCTTCACTCTCACTCCTCCACACTTTGAGCTCAGAGTTTGAGACAAGCAATCAACAACCATGGCCTGCATTTCTTCCAATCTGTTCAACCACAACGACGACTTCTCCTAGCTCGGTAGCTCCGCCTTGAGCCACCACATCGTCTCCCTCACCTCCTCCACCTACAGCCTCCCCGCCCACCACCCCACCTTCTCGATTCACATTGGGTTCCATCTTTCCCACCTCCCTCTCCCAGCCCAGCTCGCTTTGGTCCGACCCGAAGTCAGGAACTCTTGGGAGCTCATGGCCGGCCTCGACGCCGACAGTTTCCGGTTCTCGCCGCTCCCGCCACCGAAGCCCTTCACGATTCGAACCTCGAAATCCACATATCACATGTCCAGATTCATCTGCCAGAGCACAAACCCACCCGACTCTGCACATCTAGATGCGTTTCTACAAATCTAAACCAGAATCTAACCCATTTCTGTAACATAAATCCAAACCCCCATTCTTGTAATGTTGCCACAGTTCAAATTTGGTCCACAGTAGCAATAAAAACAAACCCAATACATAAACAGAATGCATGAAACCAAATTTTTCAATCCAAATCAAACCCAGCCCCTATTCTAACTCAGATCACAGCCCCAAAATTTTCCAGCAATTGAAATGACTTGAAGAACACCGAAACCAATCCTCCAAGAACACCCACACCAGCCCTCCCCTCACCTCACCTCCTCATCCATCTCTAGAAGTGGAGAATAGAAGTGGGGTTTGATTACCAATTTGAGTCGGAGTCGTTTGGGAAATTGGGAGGGCGAGGTCGGCATCGGCATCGGCGTCTAGGGATTTGAGGATCGGAGGTAGAGCAGACGAGGATGAATTGGGTGGCTTTGCAGACGAGGTCGCGCTGCGGACTATCAGTGGGGAGCGGCGGAGGTGGGCTGAGCAGCCATCTCTGAGCTTGAGCAGAAACGAAGAAGAAGATAAGAGAAGAAAAGAAGGGAGAGAAGATCGTGAGGGAGTGAGAATAAGATATTAAAGAGCCAGGGTCATTTTGGGAATTTCACATCCGTGTGGGCCCCACTTTTGATGAGTTGAAAATGCCACGTCAGCATTTAACCTCTGAAATTAACGAAATTGAGTCGGAGGGACCTATTGGACGAGAAAATGATAGTGCGGGGGTGTTTTGGATGAAATTGAAAGTCGAGGGACTGAATTGATGTGAGGTCCATACCACAGGGTGGTAAACAGTATTTAGCCCTATAAATAAATAACCACTTTGATAGAGATTTGTAGCATCATTCAAATAAATACAGATTGAGCTTGTGCATATAAACTCCATCACCACCACTACCACTCAAAGTTAGCCAAAGAAACATCATATCTTTATCACCATTCCATTCATCCACCATCATCAAGAAGTCCATTATCCATCCATTCCACCATCAAGGATGATCCAAGGAGTAATCAAGGAGAACAAGAAGGAGCTAGCCATTGATTTGTCAAGTTTCAACTAGCTCATTCTTTCATTAACTCTTTAAATTTACCTTGATGTACTTTATAGATTTGAGAGAAAATGGTCCGTACGGTACCTTACCTTTGCCACCTTATAACTTTTGGTAGGCCTGGGACTTTAGCACAGAGAACCGGTGGAAGCGGACCGAATCGGACCGGAACCGGAGGTTCGGTTCGGTTTTTCCTATTACAAACATGTGATTTTTGTAGAGCCGAACCGGTTGGGAGTTTACGGTTCGGTTCCGGTTCGTCTGTTGTTGAACATAGTGAAACCGTCAGAACCGAGATATGCAGGCCTAGGCAAATAAAAACCCATATATGAAAGTAATTCAAGCCCTATTGCCCTAAGCCCAGGCCTGTTTCGTTTGTAACTCGACCTAAATGTTCCATGACTTCGAGTCTTCGATCAAAGTATCAAACACGACCGCAGTCTTCACTCTTCAGTTTCTGTTCCTTACTCGGTCGGTCCTCAGTTCATCACTTCATCCCCAATTCCGGATGTAGCTTTCGAAGTCAAAATTGATCTTCCCCAATTCAGCAAGCAGCCCCTCGACGCCATCTCCAAGCGTATCACCTCCCTTGGCTTTAACTACGTCAGGCTGACGTGGCCGCTTTACTTGGCCACCAACGACTCCCTCGCCGCCGTCACTGTTCGTCAGTTGTTTCAGAGTCTCGGACTGCAGGAATCCATTGCTGGGGTTCAGGCCAACAACCCCTCCCTCATCGATCTTCTGCTGTTAAAAGCTTTCCAGGTAAAATGAATCGAAATCATCCCAGTTCTCCATTTTGGATTAATTAATCTAAGCTAGGTTGATTTGTTAATGGAGAGCTGTAATCAGCTACGGCATAATATGATTAATATCTACCATCATTTTCTCCATTTTTAGCTTCATCCTTCATCCAAATCATCCCAGTACATATGGCTTCAAATTCGATTTCTTCGAATTCAAGTACTGGTAGTCCTGGAAATGAGATTCTACCTGCAACACAGCAAGGAGAAGAAAATGAAGAAGTTCAATCGCATCATCATACCACCACGAAGAAAGGTGCTACAAAGAAAGCTGCTGCAAAGAGAAAGAGGGCAGAGAAAGCTGCTGCAAAGCTGTTTCTAGTTTCCACATTGCGTTGTGTATTGACGTTTGAAAAGATGATACATATATCAGTTTATGCCTTCGTGTATTGATGTTGGAAAAGATGATTTCAGTTCATTATTGATGCAGTTTGCCTCTTTATGCTTTGTTTTGCAATTACTTGATTTGTTGTGGACCTTGTGGTAGTTATGCTATGCATTTGATTATTTAAAATTGCTTTTAAAGACACACATGTATAATTTGGCACTTTGCAGCCTGGCTTTTTTGGAAATGGATTGATCTAGTCATCTGGTTGTGTTGTGGCCTTGTGGGACTCGTCGGACTGATCTGGTTGTTTTTGCTTATTAATGCAGGATTCAACTTTTAAAGCAGCTCTATGACTCTATCTATGTGGAAGTGTGGATGAAAGAATCAAGTTGCAAGTTGGAAAATGTTTTTAAAGCAGCTCTCTGTCTCTTTGTTTCATTTTCATGTCATCAACTCTTTTAGAGTTTTAGCATTAAACATTAATGCTTATGTAGTTCTAAACTGCATTGTTGAAGTCTTGAAGATAGTAAGAGTGAAGTGAATCAGCTCATGAACTTTCCAACTTTGGTGTATTAAATTTAAAACTACATTCTATATTGATTTGTCTTGTATTGAACATTTTTATATGTGCTGGACTGCTGGAGTGTGCAGGAGTCTGGAATGGATGGGAAATTGTAAAATTGCAAGCCTTTTCTTGTTATGAACAGGAACCGGAAACAGCTGATAACCGAACCGAACATAACGGTTCGGTTCCCAAACGGTTCCCACAATGAAAAACATCCTAACCGAACCGGTAAAGGCTTTCCGGTTCCGGTTCCGGTTCCGACAAAAAATGACATTTTTAGAACCGATCCCAGGCCTAACTTTTGGTACATCAGCTTTGAAAAATATCAATACGGTACCTGAGATTCTTGGCCCGACCGAGGATTGGTATATATTGTCGTTAGCTCTGTTACGGAAGTTGTCAAGTGGTAATTTTTTAAGGGTATTTTTGTCATTTTATATCTTAATCCTCACTAATTCCAGTCATGTCCCAACTACCCCAATTAGCACCACCAGCAAGCTCTTTTCTCCTCCTCTACCACCAGTCCACCACTACCAGATAGAATACGACGAGGAAGAAGCAGTCAAGTACAATGAACCGAAAAGGAAATCAGAGCTGCCCAAAGTCAAGTTCTGCCAAAAGGGTAAGATTTTAGGGTCAAGAATAACAAGGTCTCCGAGTTTTTCTAGCAAACCCATCTTCTCATCTTCTTCCTCCTCAAACCCATCCACGCCTTACCTTCAATCCCAGCCAGTCTCGAGTCCAAGAAGACCAAAAACCACCATCTATCATCACACAAAAGCTTCTATATATATCACCATAAATCCGGACAATCCCTACAAGCATTGACACTGTGATCTCCACTTGTTCCCTAATAGTATATGTGAATCTTCTCTTTCTGATTGTTCATATATTCATCCTGAGCCAAACCCAAATAAGATCACAACTAAACACGATCCCAAACTCGATTATATAACCAATTTTCAAACTTGAGCACCACCAATCCTGCTAAATTCTGAAAGAAACAGACTTTCCACAAGTGATCAACCAAGACCAACATGCAACAGAAGCCAAAGGTCCAACCAATCACAATCAATGTCCCAAACAAAAGTCAAGTACAGATTGGTTGCACAGAAAAACTATTCTACAACTAATTCAAAGCATATTCCAATCACAAGACTCTAAATTTCCCACTTCATTTTTCCACAGCAACCAAACACAAAATGATAAGTACAACCACCAATTTACATAATTCCATAAACCAAAAATGGAATAGAACTTTCCAGTCAAAAATCCAATTCCAAATTCGACATAAACTTTTAAAGCTAAGAGCTTTAGATAGCTTTTTGAAGACCAGAGAGGGCAGAGCAGGGATGGGAATGGCATGAGTGAAAAAGGAAGCTTTGAAGACCATAATTTTGACTCAAGCTACAGCTTCTCCACCTTGAGCCGCAAAGCCTCCCTCATCTACTCCATCCTCAGCAGCCACTCCGTGACAATTCGGAAGCTCGCAACCAGGCCAGAGAGGCGCGCTGACTCGCCATCCAAGCCGGAGTTAGTGAATGTAAATTAGAGATAGAGCTTGGATGGATTTTTTGGAGGTTTTTGTTTTATCTATTGGTGTGCTGGTGTTTTTTGATTGATTTCAGTTTTGGGTTGTTTTTGTTTCTCAAAATTGTGGATCTTTGATTTGGAAAGAGGGAGAAAGAAGAACAGAGGGACAGAGAGGAAAAGACTGTTTAGAAGAAGAAGAAAAATTTAATAAATTAATATATGAATGGACAAAAATACCCTTCAAAAATTGCCACTTGACAACTTCTGTAATGGAGCAAACGGCAAAATGAATTGATCCTCGGTCGGACCAAGAATCTCAGGTACTGTATTGATATTTTTCAAAGCTGAGGTACCAAAAGTTATAAGGAGGCAAAGGCGGGGTACCGTACGGACCATATTCCCCTAGATTTGATGCTCATTTGTATGATTATGAGTGAGTAGTCACTATGTCAAAATGTGCTTCAGACGACATAAGTTTTGTTTTATGTCATCTGAGTTTTTCAGACGACATAATTTTTTTTGTGTTGTCTGAATATAGACTAAAATCATATTCGTTCAATTTGAAAAAATTGTGAGTATTCAGACGACACATTTGTGTAGTTGTAAAAGATGATGATTTCCTATCTCAAATGTGGAGGGATACCCAAAATTTGATCAGGTACTTTTCCCTCTCAAATAGCTGAACTCTAGTTGACTAGAAAATGTTGTGACATTTAGACAACATTTAAATGTCGTCTGAGTGTGGAGCTTGTTTTAAAATTTTTGAAGTAATTTTGATTTGTGCTTTTTTACATAGAGATAGACCTCGACACCTAATTAAAGTCATTTTCTCTTGTCCTTCAACTCTCTCAGCTCGACCTAGTTAGAACCTGCGAAAACGAAAAACTCAAACACCGGCCTCTCTCCTTCTCTCTCAACTATCCCAAATCTCGATTCTCACTCTCTCTTTCATCTTCTCACTCTCTGGATTCTTCTTCTTTGTTTCTCCTTCTTCTTCTCAGTCTCTACTTCATCTTTTGCATCTGGATTAATGGAGCTCTCCAGCAACAAATAGAGCTATTTTCGATTCCGATATTGGTAAGCAATTTAGGGTTTCAATTGTTTTTTAGTTTAGTTTTTCGACTAGGTTCAATCTTCGATAGATTTTAGGGTTTTATCTGCATATTTTGGGTTTGCTTATTATCCAAAATTTTAATTTTAGGGTTTGATTTCGATTAGGTTTTTCTTCTATTTGGGGATGGGGTGATTGAAATGGATATAGCTATATTGGGGTTTTTTCTTGGGGATTTGTCTTCGATTTAGTGCTGTGGCTTTCCTTCGATTGAAATGGATTTATGTGTTGGGGTTTTGTTTTCCATATTGTTTGTCAAAAACTCTTTCTTCTTTCAATTAAAATTGATTTGGGTTTTGGGGTTTTGAGTTTGGAGAATTGTTCTTCTATTTTGTAACATATTTCTTCTGTTTTGTTGGCCTTGATAGGGAAACACAATCAGCAGACTGATATTGGTATGTTTCTTTCACCTGATGGTACATTAATCTTAGAGACTAATCCAGGATCTAAATGGGCAAGTTTTGTATTAAAGCAGATATCTGGACCTTAAGTTTACCAGTTTTAGTAGGCATAGATTAGGCTCTGCAGTTGTTCACCTCCTTTAACTTTCACATATGGGAACCAACTTGCAATTGGCAAGGAAACAGGAAGGCATCCTGTACCTGATTTTGGAGCCTATTTGATTTTCTATCTATGAGTTAGACCTTTTTATATTCTTAATTCTTATCATTTTCTTCCTTTTGTGGTAGTTTCTTTAGTTAGTTCTGTTATATATATATATATATATATATATATATATATATTTGGTTATTAGATAATGGTTTTTAGTTTATCACTTTTGTTATATTGCTTTCTTTTAAATTTGGGGAGATAAGAATGCTGGTTGCCAACTAAAGTGAGGCAAGGAGACGGGAAAGAAAAAAAAGAAAGAAAAGAGAAACAGGGAGAAGAAGGGAAGAAAGAAAATAAGAAGAAGAAGAAGAAGAAGAAGAAGAAGAAGGGGAAAGAGAACAGAGAGGAAGGAAGAGAAAAGAAAGAGAAGAGAGGGAGGAGGAGAAAAGCAAGGCAATCAGGGAGAAAGAAAGAAGAAGAAGGGAAAAGAGGGAGCACGGGGAAGAGAAAGAAAATAGGGAAGAGAAAAGGAAGAAGAGAGAGATGAAAAGAGGAAAAAGAAGGAAAATAGAAGGGAATGGAGCACGACTAGTTAAAAAAGAAAGAAGAACGAGAAGTAGAATGAGGGAGACGGACAGGGAATGAGAAGAGAAAATTGGAGAGTTTGGGGCTTTCCTCAAAGGCTGATATTGGGTATTTCTAGATTGGAGAGTAAAGCTATAGAATGGTGTGAGTTTCGATTTGGGTGTTAGAAGAAGGAGAAGGAGATGAACGAAAGAGAATGGGAGTTTGATTTTGCTGCTCTTGAAACTGAACTGTGGGAAGGCAAAGGGAGGAAGATTTCAGAAGTGAAGGGTTTCCATTCGGCCTGTTCAATATCTATGGTTGTTTTCCAATTGTGTGTGACTCTTCTGATTTCAATCTTTCTTCAATTTCTATTTCTCTATTGGTCTTGCTTGGATTGCTTGGATTTTCATCTTGGTCTTGTGAAGTAGTTTGTGTCGTCTATCACTTTTCAGAGTCAAGTAAAGTATTGTGATGTTTGAGTAAATGAACAGGGTGTGGGTTTGGTGTGCTTGTGGTGGCCTAATGATTATCGGTTGTTTTGAGTTGTGTGACCTCTACACTTATTTGTTTTGTTTTCTCTTTTATCGTTTTGGGAATTTGGGAGGCTGCTGTTGTTTAGTTGATCTTTTTCTTATTACAGGTTGTTCTAGCCTTTACAATGATAGAATGATAATAGACCTTTTGTTTATGTATTTTGATTTCTACCTTGTGTTTTAGAGATGGTCAGACTTTCAATTTGTTTAAATGTCAGTTCTCCAATTGTGAGTGACTTCTTTACTTTACGATTTTACTTGATTTCTATATTGCTCTTTTGGTATCTGCTTTGAGTTGAAATCATGGTCTTGAGAAACGATAATCTGTCAAGTATTGGTTCTCTCAGTAGTTCATTTGTGATGATTGATCATATGAATAGCGATGTGGTCTCTTAGTATTTCATTTGTGACTATTGACTATATGAACGGTGATGTGGTTTCTTTGCTTGTGGAGGTTTGATTTTTAATCGGATAGTTTTTTTTTTTGTCGTATAATCGAATAGTTTTAAAAATCTATTTTTCTAGTTCATATTTCTTTATTTGGTTGCCTATTTGTTTACATGAGAAACTTGTTTTCCTCTTTGGTATCATGGTTTGTCTTTCAGTTAAATCTCTAAAGTTTGGTTGGGGTTGGTAAACTGTGAGGTTTAGGAGGCAAGTGTGTTTGAAGGAGGATTTTTTTTGGGGGGGGGTTAGTGAAATTTGCAGGTCTCTAGAAGTATAGAGCTTTATGAATTGTTCTTAGTTGTTCCTGTTTTGCTTCTGCATAGGATTGATGCAAAGGACTTCTCTGCTTTGATATTTTCCTTTCATTATATCAATTTCCCCACTGATATTACTTTGGAAATTGAGAGTCTGGTATTGATTCAGGTTCTATCATGACAATACCTAAAGGCAGGGTCTAGCCATCTCTAGTTCCCGACAGGTGGAGGCTCACTGAAATTCTTGTAACGGGGGTTGCCCTGGGTAGTTACTTGTCACTAATGACTCTCATATTCTTCTAGGTAGCCTCTGAAATGACTTCTTTCCCTTAAGTGGAAGTGGTCTCCCTTCTGTTATCATATTACGAAGAACTTATAAACTCTTAAGTTTCCATTGTTGCTGACATAATGTAGGATGTCATTTCAGATGTTAGTCATTCTAACACATAACCATGGTCGTTTTTTCTCTTCCTTTTAAGTTAGCAAAACTTTTAGTTCAGATCATCCTCTGCCGTAATAATAAAGGAAACAATGAATAGCAATTTGTTAGTCAATCTCTTGATTTATGATAAAGACTTCTCTTCTTACAGAATGCATTCTTTGTAGTAAGTTTCAATCAACATAACTATAAGATGGCAGTTCTGCCTAATTATACTGCATAGGAAGAGAGAGTTGTCTTCTTGTGATATCCGTAATTTTTTTTAATGAGTGCTTGTTACCTAGATTAGTAACTTGGTATCGTCCCTCTGTTGTGTTTATTGTTTTCTTTTTCTTCTTTATTGTATTATCTTTGTTCTATTATGCTTGCTATTGTGTGGACTGAAACAAGGCTTTTTTTTTTTTTTCTTTAAAGTTTGCTCTTATAATTGCTTGACGTGGCTAGAGTTTAGAAAGACACCAAACTAGTTTACCTTTTGGCTATTCAAACGTTGTTCTTATCTGAACTTGTAAAGGGAGGGTGCTGGAGCTTTTAGGAGTGGGTAGAGAACTTGCTTTGGACAGGAAATTAGGTCGGAGAAGAGAATAAACAATAAGAATTGAGCTTGGTTTGGGTATTGACGAAACTATGGGGAGATCAATATTTTTGGTTTCTCAACGGATTTTGAAGGTTAATTTCCTTCTTTCTTCATTTTGTTTTGACTCTTGAAAGAGGAGCTTGAACCTTGTTATTTGTAGTGTGATTTTGTTGGTTTTCTTTTGTTGTTCAGCATCAATTTTTCATGCACACAAGGTGTTTGACAAAATGATTCTAAATTGCTTTATTCTGGTTACCACGTAGTCTTGGAGTATTTTTATTCATTACTTTTGGTTGTTTATCTTACTAAGTCATGAATAACTATTCAATTAAAGAGTTCTAAGGTTGGGTACTTTTGTGTGTTTTGAAGGACCTATTTTGTACCAGGTGAAAGTCTTACCAAAAGAAGCTACCAACTATATGTTGATTTTGTTAAACAGAGAGTGTAATCATACTCGGAAACTTCTGAATGTGTGTTGGATTATACATATGTGTGGGTGTTTAAACTTGTATATTGTATATATGCAGAGTTTGCAAGCATGCTGATATCACTGTAGTAAAAATTTAGAAAGTAAATTTCCAGATATTGCAAAATCTGGATTTACATCAGCATGGTTGCCGCTATCAACTGATTCCTTTGCCCTGGAAGGTTGGTGCATGAAATTCATCAAGTTGATTTTTATTCTTTCTACATATAGATGACCAAATCATTGTGTCCACTTTGCTTTCCTCATATTGTAGGTTACCTCTTTCAGAACATATATTCCCTCAATTCTAAATATGGATCTGAGCGCCAATTAAGAGGTTTACTAAAAAAAATTGGGTTACCTCCCTCAGAACATATAGTCCATTGAATTGGGTTTATTTATTTGCAGCTTACTCTGTTTTGTGTTTCTGAATATTCAATTAGTTATGCAGCTAAATATGTGAAAGAGTATATTGAAGGAGCAAAACCAATTTTTTCCGCTGGGGAGTATTGGGATTCTTGCAACTACAATGGTCATGGTTTGGACTACAACCAAGGTATAATATATTGATGTTTATTGAGCACCAATTCAACAAATCAGATCAACGAACCATAGTCACTTCAGTTATTCTATATGAATAAAGTTATATAGGCGTGATGAAGCTCTAGTCTGAATAACTAAAATACCTCAAGGTTGATAGTATTAGTTAATATAGAAAGGCTAGCTTGAATTTAGTAGTAATGACGTTACTTTGGCTCTCTCTCTCTCTCTCTCTCAACTGCATTTGACTTCACAACCAAGGGAGTTCTTCAGGTATCATCCATTTTCAATCGGACTGAGATGTTCAACTCCCAACGGACTGCTACACCCACATATGCACACATAAAATCTTTCTCTTGAGTAGACAGCTGCATTTGTTCTTGTTTTGACCATTGGATATGAGTCCTGGCCATTATAATCATTAGTATCCAGCAATTTATGCCAAGTTTCCAAACATTTTTGTTATGAACCTGTTTATTTCTATATAAGAAACTAAAATAGGCAACTCTTACATCAAAAATATATTCTCGTCTAAGCATATGAGTGTCCCAAGTATGCTTTTTCATGTTATATTAGTTCATTTCTATAGGACTGGCATCTTAATTGAGATTTTCTATTAACATGTTATGTTTGTTTCTCCCCTATTTTGGTGAAAATCATGCATGCTTCCTTGTAGGAAGCTGTCAAGGGACAATTATGGAGCTTAAGTGATCCCTAGGGGAAGCCACCAGGTGTAATGCAGTAGTACAACTAGCTAGTTCCTATATTTAACTTGTGTCTAGTAGAAATTATTCCTTCATTAAATATTTGGACTTGTCTGCAGATTCAGATTAGTAGATATGGGCCATTTTGAACTAATGCTCATGATTAGGTTTGTGTACATGAGACAATGGTGGATTGGTGAAAATTGCAATGAATGATTTTGGATGTGTATTTTATGGTTTTATGAATGGACAATTTTAATGTTTAGATGAATGCATACCAATTGTAACAGGAGACTACTAATATGTGTTATCTCAAATTGCAAGCTACAGCAAAGCACACCAAAATGTGTGGTTGTAACTGAACAAAAACAACACAAAAAAACAATTAGAAGTCTATTGTCTTTTTGGCATTGGGACGACACAAAATTGTAGTCTAAATGGCAAAACAACAACGTAAGTTAGACGAAAGTGTTGGCTAAAGCATATAATAACAACAAAAAATAAGTGTGGTTGGAATTATTCACATGCAATATAAAAGACCTTTCACACAACACTTAAATGTCATACAAACCTACCCTAGAACGACACTTAATTGTCCTCTGATGCTCTTTATGACCACATATAATTGTCGTTTAAAGTGAATTAGCACAACCTTTAATTGTTGTTGTATGAGAGAAGACACTACATACGAGTCTTCATATTTCTTATTTAAGGACATTCCGACCACACAAATAAGTCTTGCAAATATGCATCACACAATAGTATTTAAAAAATACTGTGGTTGTTTTGTTTATCAGACAATACAAAACTGTTGTTTGAATGCATTTAAAGATACAGATCACAATGTTCCCAAAATGCAAAACTCATCAGACAACACAAGACTTTTATTTTTTTACGTCGTTGATGCCCCCAAGAGACGACACCGTACTTGACAACACATTTTTGTTCGTTCAGACGACAGAACAGTTCTGTAGTCTAAAGGCCTTTTTGGCATAGTGAGTTACTTTGTTGGGGCTAGGGTTGAAAGCCCTAGCCAAACTTGTGTGAATTGATGTTTTAATTTACATTTTATGGTATATGTGATTTTCATCTTCATATGCTAATTCAAGAAGTGAATGCACCTATTCAAACTTTACTACTTTGAATGTGTTGTGTTTGTCATCTCATGAAAAAAATATTTAGGGAGTAGTTAACATTAAGCATTGAAAGCATGATAGCATTCTCTATGTGCATGTGAAGATTGTGAGTTAAAATCACTTAGATATAGGCTAGGTTTGCTTGCATGATTATCTAAACTCAAACCTTTGTGCATCTAGGAACAATGAATTGAGACTTAACCGGTAATAGGATTTGTTCTTAGGTAGTTAATTATAGACTTATCTTGTTGGAATTGATAACATTCAAGGACTATGTTTAAGCCTTTATAGTCTTATCCAGATGCAAGGAGGGTAATTGAGAAATTAGAATAACATCACTTGTATTTGAACTTCAATACTTGCAAGAGAGGTTAATGGTAGACAATCCAACCCCTAACTTCATCCATTATATTACTAGTTTAGTTTAGAGTAGTTTGGTTTACATTTGAGCATTTATTTTAATTTGGTTCACCACAATGCACATACTCACCATGAGCATCAAATTTGTTGTGAATTTAGGTTTGTGATTGTACGTTTGCATATTCTAGCTCTCCTTAGGTTAACACCCTAACTAGTGAAAGGAATCCAATCCTTGTGGGTTCGAGAACCTTTCTTAAAGTTTTATACTATTACTTGTATCCCTTATACTTGAGTGTGGCTATTTGGCTAATATATGTGGTTTGTAGGGTGGGAAATGAGTCATTCCCTGATCGTTTGTGTCGTTTATGTCATTTTACAAAGACTTTATTGGCGTCGGAGGAAGAGCTTAAGCGAGTTTGTTATTAGGTAACTGCAACTGATCTTACTTTATTTGATTAGTTGAACTTTTGTTTCAAGAAGTTTTTAAAAGGAGGGTGGTGTAAATTATTATTTGTCATATGGGGTGCTTCGAAGGAGATGAATAATAGAGTTCGGGAATAGGTTAAGGCCCAGGAAGGTGATGTGGTTTTCAGCCTCAATGCTAGGCTTACTAACTTCTAGTTCTATAGGAGTCTATTGCCTAGTATTGGAAGGGGGAGTTGTAGGTGGATACTTTATTTTCTTTTAGGATTAAATATTTGTTACTCCTCATACTTTTCCCTGAAAAACAGTTTGGTCCCTCACCTTTTAAATTAAACTTAATAGTCCTTATTCTCTCTAATTCTCATATAACAAGTCCAAAATGATCCTAAATGACTATTATGCCCCTCATTTTCTATTTTTATTATTATTTTTATTTTTTTCTTGTTCAAGGAAAACCTAATTTGTGTTTAGCCCAAACTCTAGGTTACTTGACCTAGTAGTAATAGGATTTAATTAGAAGGATCTAGAATCCTAATCAATGTAGAATTACTTTCCCTGTATGATTGAAATTCTATGCATTGTAATCCTCTATATAAAAAGGCCCCTATTATCAATGAGAATATACAACAAATTCCTCTCAATTCTTGTTTCCCTAAAACACGTTATCAGCACGAAGCCCTAACCCTGAAATCCTAAATTCGTAGCCTACAAATCCCAGAAACCACCGCCGCCCACCTTGAAGATCTCAACTCTAGGAGTCCAGAACCGGCGGCCCCACCCCCAGAACCGGCCGGAAAACCACCGAACCGGCCACCGGAAGTATCGAAAGTCCCTCTGCTGGGTTCGGAGCTTTCCTCCCTACCTACTGCTACCAAACTTCACCAGCAGCTGCAGCCGGACCCCAGATCACCGGAGCCGAAAAATCAAGATCGGAACCGGCCTAGAACCACGTGAACCAGCCGCCTGAACCACCCAACCGCTGAACCGCCGCCTGCATCATCAATCTGTGCTTCAGTCAACCAACATCTCCGGTCAGCCCTAGGCCTAGCAGCTTGAAGCCCAACAGCCTGAAGCCTCTGACGTCATCCTTGCGTCATCTGCCACGCCAGCATCCACGTCAGCCACCATTCAGCCTGCCACGTCAGCACCGAATCTGCCACGTCAGCACCGCATCGCCACATCAGCAACCCTGTCAACGGTAGGTCAAAGCCGGTCAACCCTCCGGTCAACGGCCTGTCAACGCCGGTCAACACTTTTCCAGGCAACTTTCCGGCGACTTTTTCCTATCATCTACATTGACTTTTTTTCCGATAGCTACAGTAACTTCCGGCCACCTACAGTACTTTTCCGGTGACATTTTCCCGGCCATTTTTAAGGTAAACTTTTCTAAAAGTTCCCGTTTTTTGAAGTTTTTCAATTTCTTCTTATTTTCTCGGGGACTTCCAACATCCCTTCTTCTACCCCCCCCCCCCTATTTCTTCTTTATAGGGGAGACCAAAAGCCGAACTGTGGGGGTTCGTGCTCACTCCGAGCTTGCAGATTGTGGAGTCCTCCAAACTTAGAGTTTGTTGAGAAGAAAACGGTCGACCACATACATAGTTGTTTCGATCTAATCCAAAACCCCTCTTGGAATCGGATTTTCTTAGAAGCGACTACGCTCAGAAAAATCCCTAATTTCTTGGAAGCAACTACGCTCAGAAATTTAATAGTTTTTCGTGGTAGCCCTTTTCGCTCCGAAACTAACCCTAATCTTGTGTTGTTTTTCAGGATGAGTTACCTGAACAAGCTGAACTTTGTTCCACTAGAGACAACTGGTGCAGGATACCATAGGTGGGTCCGAGATGTGTGCCAACATCTTAAGGCTGATGGACTTCTGGAAGCCATCCAAGAGCCTAGTCAGAACGTGCTCTCCATTGAGCAAGCTACTGCTTTTGAAGCAAAACAGGCTAAAGCCATAATTCTCATGACAAGGCACATGAATGACGCGCTCCAAAATGAATACCTCAATGAGGAAGACCCAAGAAAGCTATGGGTAGAACTTGAGCAGCGATTTGGCAACGTTCGTGACTCCCTGCTTCCTGATTTAGAAGTGCGATGGCATAGCCTCCGCTTTTGTGATTTCAAGTCTGTGCTTGATTATAACTCTGAAGCTCTTCGTATCAAGTCTCTGATGGAGTTTTGTGGCCAAGCCATAACTTATACGATGTTGATCGGGAAGACTCTCTCTACCTTCCCCGTCTCTGCACTAATGATTTCAAAGAATTATCGGATTGATGTAAATGCAGGACATATCACAAGGTTTCATGAGCTCATTGGCGCCATGAACGTAGCTGAAAAGCACGACAATATTCTTGTGAAGAACTATAATGCTAGACCCGTGGGAACTAAGCCTATTCTGGAGTCTAACCATAGTCGCGACCCCAATGGAGGACGCAAGGAGCGAAACCCTAAGTGTAGGGACAATTCTGGACATTCTGGTCCATATGTTCGCCCTAAAGAGGAAGGAAATCGCCGAGAGAGGCGTGCACGGAACCGTGGAGGTCAACGTGTGAAGAGAGAGAGGCGGAGCCTCTGACCATGGTGGCAACGCCACCAAGAGCATAGGTCGTCCAAATCGCGCCCCAATGGCGCCTCGATCAAGGGAGCCTGACCATAATGATGTTTATTTTCGATGTGGATCAACTGAACATTGGGCCAAAACATGTACCGCACCCCAGAATGTTGCAAACGCATACAAGACGTATCGTGAAGCAAGGGAAGCAAATTACATGGAACAAGAAGATCAAGACGGCGATCTAGATCTAAGGGTGGAAGACTACAAGGATCAAGACCTAGAAACTGGCGATTTTGATTAAGTCTTTTTATTTTCCAAGAGATGTAGGCGATTGCCATATTACTTTTTATTGGATTAGATTTTCTTTGATCATAGAAACAATGATGTACTCCGTTGGCTTATGAATAAAATTTCGAGTTCTTTTCATTATGACTCAATTTTGATTCTGAGCATATTACTTTGTGACTACGATGACTGGGCCATCAATATTAATTCAAGGATATGGAATAGCCCAAGTTCCACTTGCCAAATGGCACCTGGATTACAGTTGTCACAGAAACTCTCTACGCTCTTAGGGCAAATCGTACCCTATGAATAGCCAACGCATTCCAGGAGAAAATGCATGTAGAGAACGAAAATGAGTTCCTTTGCATCACCTCTAATGATTGCGAACAAAGACGCATCTTAGAGAAGTTTATGTGTCTCTCTAGTGGATTCTATGTCACTATTTGAGCTATTAATCCATTAAAGTTATGAGAGAAGATCTCTTGGATTTAGACACATATTGGCTTTGTCACGACAGGATAGATCATCCTAGTCATGATATGATGATCCGTCTACAAAAGACTTCACATGGACATCATTTCTTTTGAGCGAAACGAAGCATGAATCAAAAGTTGATTTCTAGACTAAGTGTGACTGACACAGTTGCCTAGGGCACTGCCTCCGTCCACCACCAGCCTAGGGTTGGCGCAATACCTATCCGTGACACCATGGATGGCATCCATCATGGTGATGGCGCCCCAGGTGATATTGTAATCACCCACTTGCTTCACATAGCGTTTCGGACGCTCAGGCCTAACCAAAATACTCAATGGTTGCTTCTAAGGCCTCTCGCTTGTTTTACTAAGCCAGTTCCTTCGGGAAATTAGGACTGAGACCGTCCTACGCAAAGGATATGCAAATACTCATTCTGTTCTTACAAAGAATCCGTAGGGATTTCGCGGATTGATTCAACCAACTTGCGGACGCTTAAATATTTCATGATGTTGGTTGACACGCAAACACGCTGGTCACGTGTTATGCCATTGTCCACCTATAAATGCTGCTTACGCTACACTCCTAGCACATATCATATAACAACGGGCTCACTCCCCAGATCATCCTATTCAGTCAATTGGATTTGACTATGCTAGAGAGTTTACATCGAAAAACTTTCGATGGATATTGCGATGGGCTTGATATTGGACATCACATTCCCATGTACACACCGAAATGGTCTTGCGAAAACGACTACGATGGTAGTCCAGACATTGGTAATGTGCTCTAATCTCCTTATATCCGCTTGGGGTAATGCAATATCGCATAAAGCTATGCTAATTCGTCTACAACCCACCGTCACTCAATGTACCTATGCGTTACAGCTAGTGACTGGGTACACGTATTTTGTACTTACGCACATTTGAGTGAGCCATTTATGTACCAATTGCGCCGCCACAGAGCTCTATGATGGTTCCTTACAGACGAATGGGCAACTACGTTGGATTTGAGACTCCAATAATCGTCCGCCACTTAATGCCCTTGCAAGGCGATCTCTTTACCGCTAGATTTGCGGGTTGTCAATTTGATGAGACAGTCTTCCCGTCGTTCGGGGGAGATAAGAACACAGATGTTCAACAGGAACGACAGGAATTGTCGTGGTCTGTCCCCACTATGTCTCATCTCGATCCCTATTAAAGTGACGAGATCACACAAATATGCTGCAAACATGCCTGCGAGGAAGTACTTCCCTACGAGAGGACATAGCGCCACCCTACACGGAGGTAGGCATGGCGCCAATGCCAAAGAGAGTGGCACTCTGGCGTTACAGGCCATGGCCCCAGCTAGGATGCTTGGGAGGCCCGTGGGTTCGAAGGATACTTTGGCACATTCCAATCCTTTGATCATCAAGACTCAAAATCCGTCTCATGAGAATCTTCCGGGTTATGGTTACCGTTGGGGGACGCCTCAACGTCAGAACCTATTCCTGAGAATATAGAGCTCTATGAAAATTACACAAGTGTACATGAGACGTGGGATAGAAACTCCATTATAATTGATTATGTAGCTGCGTATTTCATTGCGCATGAGTTTGTTGAGTCCGATGATATCGAACCACGCTCTGTTGATGTGAATGCCAACGTAGAGAGTTTTGGCCTAAATGGAAAGATGCGATCCAGGTTAAGATGGATTCTCTAACGAAGAGGAAGGTTTTTCGAGCTAGAAATGCCAACACCTCCTAACATAAAACTTGTTGACTAATGGGTCTTCGTTAGAAAGCGTAGTGAAAAAAAAGAGATGGTAATCTCGCCTTATGGCGCAAGGCTTCTCAAAAAACGCCCTGGAATCAACTACGATGAGACATATTCTCTCGTAATGGATGTCATTGCACTCCTCTACCTTGTCAGTTTGGTAGTTTCCGAATAACTGAACGTGCAACTTACAAATGTGATCACTATGTCTCTATGGGGATCTAGATATGGAATATACATGAAGGTTCATGGTGAACTTCATTTACCCAAGTCAAGTGGCTCTAGACCACGAAGCGCGTTTACAATAAGGTTGAAACGCTCACTAAAGTGACTACTTGATTGGGAAGGGATATGCCCACACGTTTCTATGACAAGTTTCGGATTCTATCGCGGTTCATGTTGGACATGATCTTCATTAGAAGCCCTTAAAGAGTTAAGGGAAACCGCTGAACACTTGAAATCTAAGTTTGAGATGAAGGATTTTGGGAGAACATGATTATGTCTCAGTTTGGACTTGAACATCGTGTCAATAGATGCTTAGGCATTTTGACAAGGTCAAGCCTTCGAGCACCCTCATGATCGTCCGTAGTCTTGATCGTGAAAAGGATCTTCTTCGTCGAAAGGATGATGACGAAGATGTGCTAGAGGCAGAAGTGCCTTACTTAGTACAATAGGCGCATTATTGTACTTATCCCAATGCACAAGACCGGACATCTCATATGTTGTGAACTTGTTAGGTAGATATAGCTCTGCGCCAACGCGACGCCATTGGATTGGTGTAAAAGATATCTTTCGATACTTGAGATGTATGAGTGATATGGGCTTGTTCTATCCCTACAAAGAGATGATGGATTCGGACCCATCACACACTACTACACAAAGTGAATCACACGACACATGACAGACGACATACGACATTTTGGTGTCGTCTGAGTTAGTCAGACAACATATTAGTTATATTTGTCGTCTGTTCTCAAACTCAGCCAACACATTGTAATCAATTGGAATTTGGTGAAACTGAAAACCATAGGACGACATTTACAACAACATATGTTGTCTGAGAAATCCGAAAAAAAAAAAAAAAAATTATTTACAATTATTTTGTCTGGCAAAAACTCAAAACCCTCTCTCCCTCCCTTAGTCGTGTGAAAAAAAAGAGTTCCCTCCCGAAAAAATTAGGTCATTCTCCCTCCACTTAGCTCTCGCCATCTCAATCTCGCTCTCGGTCTCACTCGATACACTCTCCACTCTCAATCTCACTCGATACACTCTCGTTCTCACCATCTCACTCTCACTCTCAATCTCACTCGATTTCCTCAGCCTTCTCCAACGGCAAGGCTCAAATCGAAGTCGCTATTGGTCCGGTGGTTTACTCTCTCTCCGCGCCGAAGCTTAAGACCACCTTCAGAACTAGGTCAAGCTCGGGAATTGATTCATCTACAAGTACTATATCCCTATTCAATAGGGCCTACGTTTTATTAGGATTTCAGTTGGCTCTGGAAATTTTCAATTTGGGTTTGTTGGGTATGATTGGGTTTGGGTTTTATTCGAGTCTGAAATTTTGAGATGTTGATGTCAGTTGCTTGTTCTAGAGAGTCAGTGAGTCTCTGAATTGATCTGTTTAGCTTTACTGGAGATGATATTGTTGGTTACTTTTAGTATTATCAAGGAATGAGTGACTCCGATTTTGTGTCTGTTTACTTGATTTTACTTTTCAATAGGCTATGCGTTTGTTTATGTGATCTGCAGTTTTAATTGTGAAAAGTTGTGTTATGGTTCAATTGTGAAGATTCTTTGCATTGTGATTTAATTCCTTATCTCAGTGGACATTTAAGTTTTCAGAAATGTGTTTATGATTGAACTGCGATACTGTGGTGATTGTTAAATCAAATTGACTACATGAGTGACTTATGTTCATATGTTGTTGTTGATAAGGAAGAAGGTTGAAGAAGTTCAGAGGGTTAATTGAATCTATGCCTTATCTTCCCCAGCAAATATTGTCGTGTCCTGAATGTGAACACTACTTCTTTGGTCAAACAGAAATCACTGGTCTTGAAAACTCTGAAACTCGGAGGTGTTAGCTCTCCTGCCTCTCAGTAATCTCTATTTTCTGATTTATATTTTGATATGTGAATTCAGGTAATTATTTACATGTTAGATGTAACTTTTTCATATTTAGTTTATGGGTAAATCCAAAATTTGTTGTTTGATTGTTGATTTTTCTGATATTTGTTCAAGTCAGGGTGTCAGTGTAAGATCTTAAAAGTTGTCTTTTGTAATTCATCAAGTGTTGTTATTCTACAGAAGTGGGACTGGAGATCTGTTGAAAGAAAAGCTATAGGATTTTTCTAGTGAAATTCATGAATACAGTTTATTCCTCTCTCAACTATCACTTAACTAGTATTAAACTTATGAAACTTAAACTTTTTCATACAACTATATTAGGTTACTTGTCACTATCTTCGTTGTTTTTTATCATATATGTAGGCAACCTATTGAGATTCAGCTATGTGCAGTTTCTGGGAAGGACTACTAGTTGGCTAGTAACAAGTAAGAATGTCTTAGCTATTTGATTCTTCATCTTATATTGTCTATATGTATGCACTATTTGTTATGCCTTTAGGTAATCACCCCCCTTCTTGCTGTTTAGTTTCTTGATTTGGTTAAATACTTTAGGTATCAAGATACTTGTTTTCGGCTCTTGTGTCTTGCTAGGATGTGGTATCAGCTCCTAGACCGAGTTGCCCTCCTATTAGGAGAATAACAACTACAAGAGATGAGGAGGATAATGCATTGGAATATGGATTGCCATCTTCTCACACTATATACACAGTTTGCTTGTCTAGGTGTGTACTTTTTATCTTGTCACATAAATTCAGCTACGGAAACTAAGCAGCACATTATAGAAAGCTCTGCTTTGATCATAGACCTTTAGGCATATTTATTGATCAAACTATTCAAATTTCATTTGACATTATATGTAGGCTGCTGCTTGCTCATGAAAGTTTTGGGTATATTTTTTGAGGAGTCTGGCAAATAGCTTGTTTTGGAGATAAATTATCGATACGTGTATATGCAAATTTGAACGATTGCTATATGAGTTACTTTACTGTCATGTATATACTAAACATTTGCTCATGGATGGTGGTTGCAGATACCTTTTGCATTGCATCCTATCTTATGCTCAGAATGAAGAGGCCTATGTGAAATTTGCTAGATTTGCTCTTGTTTGCTTGCTTGTTGGTCTCATTGGTTTGGGTCAGTTTATCATTCTTTTACTAGTTTCTGGCATCTTCTTTAATTATTTTATCTCAAACCAAAACTGAACTCATTTTCCCTTAATATTAAGAATTTATCTTGGCATGCACAGTCCTGTTGATATCATTGGTGGGCTTGCTGTTGGTTGGCTGATCCTTTCCTTTTGGCTTACTGTTCATGAATATGTCGATAGTTTTGTAGTCTCAGGACAAAATGGTATGGCACACTCCTAGTGATTTAATTACTATTATATATATCTATTATATATATGCTCTTGATAGCTTGATTGTTACAACCTAGAATGCAAAAGGACCTAAATTTAGAAGAACTAAATAATTCAAAAAGAAGCTAAAACACTGTTGGATGGCAGCCAAAAGTGGTGACCACAAAAATTGGAAGACATGCATTTTATACTCAATCTAGCTCCTTATATTAATGTATTCTTATTCAATTTTTTAATAATAGCTTGCAAGGTGAGCTTTGGGGCTATACACGTTTCTACATTGGTGTGGCTGCTGTTGGGATTGAATGCATGAATCCCCTTTTCTTTTTGGTTTAAGATTCAATGTTCAAGCTTTGTGAACCCTTTTTAGGTTATGATGACTACTTTGGTTTAGATTGTTATTAGCTTACTTTGTGTCTTTTCCAGCTAGCTCACCTTCTGACAATACTTAAATATGAGGGAAGTACATGCCCTTGTTTTGAATTGGTTGAAGGATCGTTTCATATGCTTTCAGGGGTGTAATACTTTCAACTACTTTGTTGGATTGGAAGGATCTGTTACCTAGGTGTTTGTTAATCTTACTGCTCTGTTTACTTGTTTATTTATTTTTTGTTGCTCCTACTCAGTCTCATGCTTTTCTTTTCTTTTTTCAACTTATTTTGTTTGTGGACTCCTTGCTGCTGATTTTATATAGGTACTCTTTTTTTTTTTCATTTTATTTAGCATAAGTCTCTTTCACTCCTCAAAACAAAAAATATAACGATGAAAAACGTTTCTCTGTCTTCTAATTGAACATGCAGTCATCATGTTGAGTCTTGTATGAAAATGGTATTCGCTTTTGCTGTGTCTTGTATCTAGTTCTCAGGCAGAGGATTGAACACTTGGTCTTCTATCAACAAAACAGAAAGAAACAAATATATTAATACTCAAATAGGTATTTGTTTAGTGACATGACAGAAAATTAATACATATACCAAAGTAGAGGTATTTGCTTATTCTCTCCCTGTTTGCATTGCTTTAGATCAAAAATGAAACCTTGGTAAGAGTTTAGGATAACTTATACATGCTGATCTTATCTCTAAGTATGAAGGCAACTTATACATGCTGATCTTATTTCAGTGTTCCAACCTTACAACAATATACTGGATATAAAGCAGCTGCTTAATTTTTTTTTCTTGAACAATCAAGACTCGTCTAGTTAATGATAGAATACTCTATATAGCTCATTTGTTAAGTCCTAGCTTACAGGTGTAGTATGGAATAATTGTGGTATGTCCTGCTCTGCAGATTGCATTTTCTGATCATACTGAGGGATACATTTGTTAGTTTTTCATGTAAGCTTTGATATATGGATAATCAAGTTATGCACAATACTGACGGTTTTGATAAATGGAAAGGATTGGTGCTGAAGAAAGGAGTTGAAGAAGGAAGATGGACGGAGAAGTTTGTTTCTCAGTAGGTAATCTTGTATATCTTATGACTACTACCTGCATCAATTTTTCTCTTCCTGGTCTTCTTCTCTTGTAATTCAAGACTCTTTGGTCAGTTTATCACTACTAAGCATATCATGAACACATGGTTTAAACTCTAGTGTACTCTAGTCACGGAACAAAGTAGCGCCAAGAAGACTGTTCTTTATTTTTACTTTAGTATATCGTAAAATCTCGATTATAAAACTGCTCCTTTTATGTTTTGCCAGTGTTCAATTCAGTGGAGACCTTGTTACTGCATCTCCAGACGTTTATCAAGCAAGTCTAGGGGCAGACTCAGAATTTCTAGTGTTAGCATCTGATGGTTTATGGGATTACATAAACAGGTAACATGACACTCTTGATTGCTCAGTAAAAATGTCAGCCAATTGTCATATTATCTCTTCAATCTATTCACAAGAAGACTAGTCACCTTAAATTTTTGTTGCTGTCAATTACAGTTCAGATGCAGTTTCTTTTGTAAGGAATTAGCTTCGACAACATGGAGATGTCCAGGTATATATGGCCTACACATTTGTATTTGGAAAAGTACATTGATCCCAGAACAGTGCTTAACTACAAATACTTTCTGTTTCTGATTTCAGCTAGCTTGTTATGCGCTTGCTGAAGCTGCTTTGGCAACAACTAATTGAATGGATTGTGTTTATTCTGACCATATATAGCGCTGGATTATGTCAGGAAAGTCCAAAATGCTTGAAATTTTGGTTGCTTGAAACTTTTATTTTTTTGATGACATGGTTGCTTGAAACTTTGGTTGCTATTGTTTTGCATGTATTTTCGTGAATGTCATATATCTAATTTTGGTTGCTGTTGGTTGCTTGGACTATGCTTATTGAAATTTTGGTTGTCAATTACTAAGTGGCATATATGTAATGCTCAAATTACAAATTTTTGTCAAGGTTGTCCAGAATACATAATGTGCAATGACAACTATAGATTCTTTTCTGCAATTTTGTCCATTATTAAGTGCAAACCATTTTGTTTTAGTGGGAGAGAAGAGGATTGCAGCATATCCCAGGAAGATATGGATGTGGGAGTGGGCAAAATTTATGGTCAAGACATATGTAAGCATTGTGCTGGACATATATATATATATATATATATATATATATATATATGTATCAGTTGAGACTTAATTTGTTCTTTATATTTGGTTGGACATGAGTTGGTGCTAGTACTTTGAATTGATAATGTAAGATTTGTGAGAATGATGTATGAGAATGTAGCAAATGACATTGGAACTTCGAATTTCATATCTGCCTATTACCATATCAATTGTGCAGATTCAATTCCAACAACATTTATTGGATTAGTAACTGCTGTTGTAGTGCAAACTATCACACAACACAAAAGTTCAAAAAGGCATTACACATATTGTCTGAGGAAAATTCAGACAACACTTTTATCTAGCAACTTGTCATATTAAAGCTATTCGGACAACAAGAAGGAAAAATAAGTGTGGTATGAGATTCATTCAAGGCAACAAATGCATCAAAGTCAATGTTATCTTAAATAATATTCAGACAACATTAACATCCTCAAAAATGTTATATAACGTTAAATTCAGACGACAAGAAAAAACAATGTGTGGTCTGAAATTTATCCAAGACAACACATGGATCCGAAATCTTGTCATATGACTTGCATTTCAGACAACACTGAAATCCAGATAAATGTTATCTTAAATGAAATTTAGACAACATAAGGAAACTAGAAGTGTAGTCTTCGGTTCATGCAAGACAACACCATCTTCGAACAAGTTGATATTTGAACAGCACTTGACACAACATCAGGTAATCAAAAATGCTTGTTTGAGTTTTACTTCACACATCATATTTCTTACATTATTGTCGTTGGAGATTTTTAACAGACAACACAGCCTTGGAAAGATTGTTGTGCTTGATGAATTTCACTCAACACCCAACCAATAAGCTGTTGTCTGATTTCACACCCGACAACAGACTACCGCCATGAATCAAAATTTGGTAAATTTAGACAACATATATTTAGGTACACATGTTGTGTGAATGATCAAAGAGACAATTAAAAAAGAATGTTGTCTGATGGGGGAGATCAGACGTCATGCCAGTTTACAACATCTCCATTTTTATTCAGACAACAGGCTTTTGACTGTTGTCTGATTCACTTTGTGTAGTAGTGACACACCAGGTACTCTGCCAACACTGGCCTACGTCCACTATCCCCATCCCAAAACGACATGTGTTTTGGAAGGTTTTGCTGATGTTGGGTATCTCTCTGACCCACACAAAGGTCATTCCCAAACTGGTTAAGTGTTCACCATGGGAAATGACCATGATATCTTGGATGTCTACAGAATAGACCGTCGCTATATCTTCGAACGATGCAGAGATTATTGCTCTTCATGAAGTGGTTCGTGAATGAATATGGATTGGATTCATAATTACGCATGTTCAAATAATTGTGGTTTGAAGTCTACCACAGATGAGCCTACGAGCGTTTAGGATAATGCTGCTTGTTTTGAACAAATGAGGCAAGACTACATCAAAAGCGACAACACCAAGCATAATCAGCAACAACAGACTCTCCTCGAGATCAAAGTGAACTAGATTCAATCTGAAGACAGTGAGGCAGACTTGTTTACTAAGTCATTGCCCAAATCCACGTTCGAGAAACATGTGGCAAGAATTGGCTTGCTGAAATTATCTGAACTCCCATGATCGTAGTCATCAGGGGGAGACGCAGACATCAGGGGGAGATGTCTACATGTTCACCTCGAAACGTGAAGGGTGTGTTGTGCTCTTTTTCCCCTTCGACCGAGGTTATTTTTGTCCCACTGGGTTTTTTGTTACTCGGCAAGGTTTTTAACGAGGCAACGAGAGAAGCACAGCGTTTGGGCAACACAAGGGGGAGTGTTCAGGAAAACCTAATTTGTGTTTAGCCCAAACCCTAGGTTACTTGACCTAGTAGTAATAGGATTTAATTAGAAGGATCTAGAATCCTAATCAATGTAGAATTACTTTCCCTGTATGATTGAAATTCTATGCATTGTAATCCTCTATATAAAGAGGCCCCTATTATCAATGAGAATATACAACAAATTCCTCTCAATTCTCGTTTCCCTAAAACATTTCTCTATTTTTTTTAATTTTTCTCCCTTTTTTTTATACTCTCTCTCTCTCTCCCTCCCTCTCTCCTGGCCGCACGGTTTCTCTCTCTCCCTCGACCTCTCATCTTCTTCTTCCCTCTGCAACCACCGGAGAACAACATCCCCGGCCACCATTTCATCACGCCGCCACCTCTAATCGATCCAGCACCCAAATCCGACCCAAGCCCAAGCCTCACCATCGACATGCACCACCTCTCTCACTCTCTCACTCTTAACTCCTGTAATCGGAACGAAACCTCTCACCGACTGTGCCCTCCTCCGTCTCTCTCTATCAGCCTCGTCCGGCACAAACTCGGCAATCACATCATCCACAATGCTATCACAAGACAATCCTTTGGCCTTGTCACCATCCCTACTTTTATTAAACACCGGCGACGTGAACATCGACAAAAGCCTCTGCTTCCCCATCATTGCCGCCGTCGCCGTAAGCGACGAATTGGGCTTTTTGGGCCGCGGCTCCTTCTCCTTCTCCTTCTTCTCCACCTTCTTCCTCTTCCTGGGCCTCATATCGCCATCTGATTCATCTGACGACGTCGGAAGCCCGTGGAGGGTCCAGTCCTCTTCCTCGCAGTCGTCGAGGTACCCTAGGCCGTCGTCGTCCTCGATGAAGTCCTCGAACTCCTCGCTCTGCTTGGCGATGATGGTGTCGTACTCGTTCTCGTCGACTGTGTAGTAGATCGGCTTCTCTATCTTGATCTGGAACCGATCGTCGGCGTTTTCAGAGCTGCGGCCGCCTTGCTGGAGAGCTCGGAGGCTCTCCAAGGCGCTGGACCTCGCCGACACCTCGGTTCCGGCGCCTCTTTGTCACTATCAGTTGCTCGTCGTCCACCATAGCTCTTCTCTCTCTCTCTTCTGGATCTGAGTGTCTGCGTCGTCGCTTTGTTTCTCTCTCTAGGTTTTCAGAGGCTTCATTTTGATAAAAATGGTCTGGATTCGACTGGTGATGGTGGCGCTGTGAGATGGTAGCCGGAAGTGGTGGTCTCCGGTGATGGCAGAGGAAGAGAAGAAGAAGAGAGATCGAGGGAGAGAGAGAGAGAGAGAGTATAAAAAAAAAAGGGAGAAAAATTTAAAAAAAATAGAGAAAACAAATAAAAATAATAATAAAAATAGAAAATGAGGGGCATAATAGTCATTTCGGATCATTTTGGACTTGTTATATGAGAATTAGAGAGAATAAGGACTATTCAGTTTAATTTAAAAGGTGATATTCAGTTTAATTTAAAAGGTGAGGGACCAAACTGTTTTTCAGGAAAAAGTATAAGGAGTAACAAGTATTTAATCCTTTCTTTTATTATACCCATCGAAGAGGCCCTTGATTCTTTTGATCGGGATTCATATTGAAAATAATTAGCAATCCCATGACATACTTGCTTATTTGGACATAAATTTCTTTTCTTAATTCCTAAACGAAAAGGAATTGTTAATTCCACAAAAGAAGTCTTTTTTCACGAGGTACAACTATAAATTCCTATTTATTTGTTATTGAATCGACCATGAGCGATTCCCAGTTTACTTGGGAGTATTTAATACACCTATACTTCTGAGTTTCATGCTACTCTTACTTCTACTAAGAGACATGTCAGATCCAAGGCATCCCAATTTGATTGAATGCTCAAGGCTGGTTAAAGGTGAATACAAATGAGGCTTTTTCAAGCTCTAATTCTAGAAGAGGTATTAGTATTGTTGTTAGAGATGTTGTTGGTACTTGTGTTGAGGGTTTTTGTCAGGCTCCAGAAGATGTTTACTATGTAGAACATGTGGAGGCTCTTTTGTTGGTAAAATAGCTGTGAAGTTTGTAAGAGATAAAGGGTTCTCTCTAGTAGTGTTTGAGATGAATTCTTTAACTCTTTCTAATGTTACTAAGTAGGCGGTCATTCCCCATACTTCCCAATTGGGTTGTGTGTATGATGACATCATAGAAATGTTGAATTTCATCCCAGGTTCTATGTTCAAGCATGCTTATCGTCAAGCCAATTGTATAGCTCACTCTTTAGCTTCTATGTCTAGACAATACTAGAAAAACAGGTTCTTTCACACGGATGGTATTGTCACATAGCTTCACACGGACGAATATCTGTGTATAAAGTGTTATAGTACACACGGAAATCCGTGTGTAAATATTTTTCACACTGACTATTGTGGCCACATAGGGTTCAGATTGCGACCCAATATTTTACAAGTCAATTTACACATGGAGTCCATGTGAAATAAAGTCAAATTTATAAATTCCTATAAGGTTGTCAGATGGTAAATTAAAAATTCAAATAGTTTTCAATGTGAAATTTTAGTTTACACCAATATCTGTGTAAAAATATAAATAAATATTATAATACCCACTTAATTTCACATGGATATCTGTGTAAATATATAAATAAATATTATAATAACCACTTAATTTCACACGGATATCTATATCCGTGTAAATATATAAATAAATATTATAATAATCACTTAATTTCACACGGATATCTGTGTAAAAATATAAATAATAAAATTCTAATACCAGCTTAATATTTCACACGAATATTTGTGTAAAAATATTAATAATAAAATTCTAATTCTGCATCTCGATCGAGAGTCTTTACTCTTTATTCTCCATCTCCCTCATTTTGAACGATCTCTCATCTCTCTCCAATTTTCTCTCTCAAGAATGGATAGCGAGCTGGGATATTAACATACATACCCAGACACCTAGTCAAGCCGCCTCCAACCTCTAAGCCAAGGCCCCTCCTCCTCCTCCAGACCCTCTTCTCGAGCTCCCAAATTTGAGCATGGAATCGACTGTAAAGCACACCCTGGTGGTGAAGGTGATGGGCCGGACCAGATCTAGTGGTCAGGTGACCCAAGTTTGAGTCAAGTTTCTTGACGACCAGAACCGGTTCATCATGAGAAACGTCAAGGGTCCTGTCCGGGAAGGCGACATCCTCACCCTGCTTGAGTACGATAGAGAAGCAAGAATGCTACGTCCCTGGGTTTTCCTCTTCGTCTTCAATGATGGAAAAGAAAAAAGCTATGTTCTTTGCTTTTAACTGGGTTTATGTTTTGTGGTGTTGATTAGCAAGAAAGACTGGTTATTGTAGTGTTATCCGTAATTCAATTTCCTCACTTAGCTCTGTCTTGTGATTCTTTCTCACAGCATACAGATCGACACCGTTGACCACGGCAAACAAATAGAGATTCATAAAGGTATATATAATCACTTTTGGTTGGTTGCTTATTTGGATTCAAATTTACTGCTCTATATTGCGTCAGAGATTGAGTAGTTGAAACTGGATCTTATTTGCACTAATAGTTGTGTATGATTTACTGCAATAAGATCTCAGATTTGCAAACTTTCAATGAAGAATGATGAAGGAAAAATTCCCAGATTTGCAAAATCTCAATGAAGAATGATGAAGGAAAGATCTCCAGATTTGCAAAACTTCAATGAAGGACCTAAAACAACATGAAAATAAATGGAGGACCTAAAAATAAATATCTAATATTTGAATAATGTAGAAATTACAAAAATTCAAATGTTTGTAAATTTGGAAGTTAATATAATTGGGATTCATACGGTACCCACCTAATATAGCTCACACAGACGAGTTTTCCGTGTGAAAGTGATTTAGCAACGCTCGCAACACATACAAATTCCAAATCCGTGACTGTACTGTGTGAAACTACGCATACACACAAATTTCTGTGTGTATTTCAATGTATACACATAGAATCCATCCATGTGGAAGTACCTGTTTTTCTAGTAGTGAGATCTTCTTTAGTTTGGAAAACACTCCCCCAAATTTTATTCTTGATGTACTTTCTCCTTATTGTAATTTCGCTTAAGTCTTGAATAAAGATGTCACGCCCCTGATTTTTAACACAAATAAAAATCGATACACAATCTCATAATTATATATGCGTGATCGTTCAGTCGTCGATATCAAATACCTGGAAAAATTTCCCCTTTAAACTACATACATATTGATGACCTGAACCTGCTATGTCAATATTGACCCGCTCCACAGAGTTATATATTACATAAGCTTATGAATTAAATTGTCAACAACGAAATAAAACGTAAATTCTCCTCAGAGCTTATACAACTGAAGGCCAAAATAACGGTAAAGTCACAAAATTGGCTTCCTACAGTTTAGCTACAAGTATGCACCACAACTTCAACCACGATTATCCTGACCTGCAAGATTAACCCTACACCGTTTGAATGGTGCACCGGGTTGCCACACAATAAACCCGGTAAGTTTTTGCAAGCCCGTATGAGTAACTCAAAACAATCAACATAACTCACACAAGAAATAAGGAAAACAAGTCACACTTTGATTCCTTAAAACCACGCAACATAGAAAACAACTCACTCCTTGGTTTCTATCAAAACGTAACATAGAAAGCAACTCACTCCTTGATTTCTATCAAATATAACATAGAAAATAACTCACACCTTGAATTCTATCAATCATACCATAGAAAGCAACTCACACCTTGATTTCTATCAAATCGTTAATAAGGAAAACAACTTGCACCTTGTCCCCTTAAAAACAGTTAATAAGGAAGCAACTCACACTTTGTCCCCTAAAAACACGTAATCTCATGAGTTAGATATAACATTGCCCTGTTACCCCATGAATCACAAATGTGGTAGACAGACTAGAGCTCTAACTGAATTCGTAACCACTCATTCGGCCAAAGACGTGATTACCTGATATTCTGCCCAAGGTCATAGACCTTCAATATTTCTCAAACTTTTTAGTCCATTGGAATAAAACATTAAAGAAATCGCACAGGACTCAAAATGTTACTCAAATCTCAATGCTTTTCAAAACAATTGAAATCAACATTTCCATAATCATTGTTTTCCAAAAAGCCATAACACAAAACAATAAATGAGCATAATCATTCATATTGTTTTCATACACAAATCTCAATGCTTTTCAAAACAAATCGAATCAACAATTCCACAATCATTTGTTTTCCGAAAAGACACACCAAAACAATAAAGAGCATCATTCATGCATATTGTTTTTATAAATCTACAAAACCCCCAAATACATATATATTTCACGTAAATATATATATACACGTAGTCATTCGCTCAGGAATGCCTAGTAATACCAACTATAGTTAAATCAATGGTCCGTTCGTAAATGAACCTTGTGAGATTACTCACCTCGAAACTCCCGCTGCGTCTTCAATATAGAACAAAGCAGCCAATCCACAAAACAACCGTCCAAAAAATACTTCGTCAAGTACCTAATCACATACAGTTCCCACTTAGTAACAATTCACAAACGATTTAAGTCTGAAACCCCTATTTTGAACTAAAATCCCCACCAATCGAGGCAAAACCACATCTGAGACCTCCCAAAGTCTCTGGAATACTTCCACGATCGATATGTCCAAACCACAAGTCGATATGACGCTCGGATCCAAATACACGAATCTTCGCCGCCTTCTAGCGTCGTCGTGGGTGAGAATCGCTGCTAGAGGATGCCAGAGGGACGACCAGAGCAAGGAGGCGATCTGATCCGGAGAGTTTCATCGACGGAGGCAGCAGGAGTTCGCCGGAAAAGTCAGGTCGGGTAGGCCAGGTCCGGGTCGGGTCAGCCAGGTTTCTTCAATACTAAAGGTGCAGCCGAGAGAAGGGAGAGAGAGAGAGAGAGAGAAGGGAGATTTCAGGAAAAGGAAAATGGAATTATGAAAGATTTTTCAGAAATTCCCTATTTATACTGATATGGAAACTTCTTCCAATGGCCATAACTTCTTCATACGAACTCCGATTGACGGGTTCCACATATCCACGAACTCGTATCGATGAGCTCTACAACTTTCGTGAATGAAGTTTTCCAAGAATCCTAACGTATAAAAAGTCAAACTTCACACGACCCCCTAAACTGTGAAATTCAAATAACTATACGTACGAAAACCATTCCACTTCACATACAACTTACGAATAAAGCATAATAACAATTATTCATACAACTGGTCCATTATTAATTGCCAAAATTAAATAACAAAAATCCAGGTCATCACAAAAGAGTTGACAATTTTTCCTAAAAAATAAAAGAAAACCATCTGTAGATCCTAGTGGTGTCAAAAAAATGATTTCAACATCACAATGATAAGAGTGTTTCGGAACTATTTTATCTTAGGTGTTGAAGTAAGCTAGGTTACATTTAGTTGTAATGTTAAGTTTGAGAAATCGCCATAATATTTTTATTTATTTATCTTCTTATGTAGGAAGATGATAATATATTAAGCACCGAAATTACAATTTGTGCCATAATTTTTTTTTTTTTTTATGATAGTGTACATGTCAGGGTTTTTCAAATGCTTTCTAAGCCCAAAGACTAATCTCTCGGTGCATTTGAAGTGATCCAATTGTGCATTGCAGCACATTGTCTGGCTACTTTAACAACTTCATGAATCGAATGCTAGTAGGGGAGTTCCTAACAAGAATGCCTAACCACTAGGCCACTTGCGCTGGTTTGTCATAACCTATTAACCTATTTTTGGTATAACAAATAAAGAATATCACTGAAGTAATTTCAGTATATAGATAATTAAGCATAATACAACAATAACAACACATGGAGTTATTAAGAAAAAAGTGGTTGAACTTAAGTGCCACATTGATCTTCCTTCACTATGTGGATTCCTACATGGTCTTACGCCTTGCAGTTTTCATTCCTTATGCTCCAGTAGACAGATGTGCTTTTGGTCTATTTTTAGCCCTCGAAGAACGACCAAGACATTTGCATTTAGCAGGTAGAGTTGGGGGACTCATAAGAGTTGTTTAATTAATACCAATATTGGGCTATAGATACAAATGTGGTCTTATTCTCCTTAGATCCATAATAAATTCAGGGAATCCATATTAGATTCAGATTAGGCCTTGAGGGGTTGTCAAAAATCGTTACCTATTTGTGGGGTGATAATGACAGTAAGAAAAAAATTCATTTGGTGAACTGGGATACTGTTTGTTTGCCTAAGAATCTCGGTGGTTCAGGTATCAAGAAATCTTCTGATATGAATCAATCTATGCTTGCTAAGGCTAGTTGGAGGTTATTTCAAAATGATACTGGTTTATGGGCTTCAATTTATAGAGAAAAGTATCTGAAACATAGCTTTTTGTTTGGTCAAAACTATCAGCAATCTAAGGATTGTTCTAGTACTTGGAGAAGTGTTCTTCATGGTGCTAACTTGTTGAAAAAAGGTTTAATTTGGAGGGTTGGTGATGGTAGAACAATTAGATTTTGGACTGACGTCTGGTTCCCTCCTATTCCCCTTATCAATTATGTCTTGCCAGATCCTACTGTTAATATTAATGCTACTATCTATAGCTTTTGGAATGATAATGGAAGGGACTTAAATTTGCTTTCCTCTTGTCTCCCTGCTGATATTATTGATCAAATTTTGCGCATTTCTCCTGGTTTTGATGGTTGTGGAAATGACATTCAAATTTGGGGCTGCACTTCTAATGGTTCATTTTCAGTCAAGTCAGCTTACAACATTTTCTTTGAGGACTATGATCAAAGTAACTCTCCTTGGAAATTTATTTGGAAAATGCAAATTTCCCCAAAGCTCAAGACATTTCTATGGGTTCTCTGTCCAGGTAAACTTCTCACCAATGCTCACAGAGTTAAAAGGAATCTCACCCATGATGATACTTGTCCTATATGCCGCAACAATAGTAAGTCCCTTTCTCATCTGTTTAAAGATTGCCCTGCTGCTGTTAATGTGTGGAATTCTTTCACTTTACCTTAGTCGATTAGATTTACTTTTTTCATGAGTTGGGAAGGTTGGTTGCAGGCTAATCTTCTTTGCAAATCCAAATGTAATGCTGGGAATCTGTGGTGCTCCACCTTTGTTTTCATATGCTGGTTCATATGGAAATGGAGGAACAAGCATATATTTGAGGCTCACTTTCAAAAACCCAATTATCCTGGTACGATCATAATTGCTGCTATCTCTGAATGGAATACTGCTCAATTGCAAACTGACTTGAACAAATCTTATTGTCTTAACCTTCTGAATTGGATGAAACCTCCTCATGAAATCTACAAGCTAAATATTGATGGTAGTAGAAATGGGCTTTCTGGAAAAATTGGTGCAGGAGGGGTTCTTAGATGTTCTAATGGTTTATGGATTAAGGGTTTTCAGATAAACTTGGGCATAGGCGATGTCCTAGATGCTGAATCTTGGAGTCTTTATTATGGTCTTCAACAAGCTCTTAAATGCCACATTACGCATATTGAAGTTGAAACTGATTCTGCAATTCTGGTAAAGTTAATCTCTAAGACTGATGTTACTCTTCACCCCATGGGCTCACTTATTTGCTGCTGCAAAAATCTGATCAGAAATTTTCAATGCTTCTCCATAAGGCACATTTACAGAGAATGTAACATGGTTGCGGACTGCCTTGCTAAGCAGAGCATCAATCATGCTTATGGGATAATCGAGTTTGATAGCCCTCCTATCCATGCCTCTCTTGCTTATCTTGATGATCTTGATGGAGTTACTCGGCAACAACGAATCTCTGTTAGGCCTGATAATAGGCCAAGATAGCTTGTTTCTTTAGTCTGTTTTGTTTTTCTGGGTCTTTTTGACCCTTTGCTTACCAAAAAAAAAAAAAATCGTTACCTATTTTCGCTTTCCCTCTAGGTTAAGCATTGGGCTCAAGGGGTTTTGCCACTTTCAGAAGCCGGGAAAGAAGCCAACGGGCCTTGGAATCCAAAAACTGTAGTTCATCGATAGAAGCATCATCAAGTTTTGAAATCTGAGCCTAAAAAGACTAATTGGAGGATAGCTTCAGACCCAAGCTATCAATTATCCGAGCACGTCCACGCAACCATTCAACACGAAAAGTGTTAGTAACATTGGTGGAGATGGAGAAGGGGCTCTCCTATATTCCTCATTGCTTTCTCCAGCTCTAAACATTTTGTATCTGCATCAAAAACCCTAACATTGTTTAGAGTAACAACACAAGGGTTTGAAAGGCCATCATATTTTGCAGTATACTGCTCTCCTCTAAAATAAAATCACCCCAATCTAAATTCAAACTAGAAACAGTACCCCGCGCGTTGCTGCGGGTTTTATAGTATTGTATTGACGTTACATAATATGAGACAAACCATTGGAATTATAAGAATATTGAGTATTCTTACTTACAATCACTTTGGAACAACTATAAATGGTAACTGGAAACCTATTACATATTATAGTTCATAAGCCATGGGTGCCAGTGCCATGCTCAAAAAGATTTAAAACATAATCCTTTTTCCTTTTCTGCAACATGGGAAGAAACAACGCTCAGCATATCAAATTTGGTCAGCAAAATGTTGGTAGCTTGGAAGACTTACCAGTAAATAAGGCCTTCATTTGCTCATCTCACTGCCAAGTTTAGCTTCCAATTCAGCCACTTTCATTTCATAATTTATCTACATGGCATAACCAAACAAAATGTCAAAAAATTAGCACATGAATCAGCAAGAAGTGCATTCACAGGACTCAAAGGAATAACATGACCAAATGAATAACCATGCAACTAAATAAACAGCTTGGTGCATTTGTTAAACAGACATAGATTGGAATTCACAAAATCATATGATACTTATACATTCTCACCCATGATTGGAATTCACAAAATCATATGTCAATAATTACTTTTAAAGGGTGTGGCTATACATTATTGTAGGTGTAAGGGATTTTACAGTCTTTGCATCACTCACCAAGG
Source organism: Rosa lucieae (assembly GCA_024704745.1). NCBI lineage: Eukaryota > Viridiplantae > Streptophyta > Magnoliopsida > Rosales > Rosaceae > Rosa > Rosa lucieae. Next base: position 40,417,475 of record CM045495.1, on the reverse strand, counting down.
ACATAAGCCTTTGCAGTTACATTATCTGTATGATACAACTCCAGTCATTCAAACATACAAACAACCTATCTCAAAGTTCCACACCACATAGCTGAACAGAAGAGGATGTGGTGTGGAACAAAGTATGTTATCATGTAGAGAATGAATTACTAATAGTTAGAATGAGGCTAATAAGGTCCAACTAATTACTAAACCCATGTCCGTGAACTTTTCATATAAAGTACATAAATCACTACTACTAAAAAAAAAGGCTACGGCTCAAGATTGCAAATGCTGACTCCATCAAAATAGTCGGTGATTAGTCTAAACGATTACAATCTACAGATTGCAACTCTATTACAATCTACAATCTCTTTGCTACAGATTGCAGCTCTATTACAATCTATGATCTCTTTGATAAAGATTGAAAACTGAAAAATTGTTTTAAAAAAAATCATCAAATTGCAGCTCTATTACAAAATGAAGAAATAGAGCTGAAAAGATTTCAATCTACATATTGCAGCTCTATTACAAATTATCAGATTGCAGCTCTAATACATCCAATCTTTTCATAAAAGCTGAAAAGGTTGCAAACGACAGTAAGCTAATGGACAGATACGATAGTTAATTTTACAATTAACAATATTCTGACTAACAAAGTCATCTTTAAACCACAGCAAGCTGATGCACAGTTACAATAGTTCATTTTACACCTCCATTCTTTATACGGGACATAAAATTGATAAAAAGCTTAAAGTAGAAAATCTATGATAATAAGGCTTATCATTTTCATTTATTTGGAGATATAATCCACTAAGTTCAATTTCCTTAATCAAATCAAAAGATCATGACACCAAAACACAAAAAAGGTAACAATTTCAGCCCCAAAAGCATGAAAACTTGCAAGACAACAAACAAATCCCAATGTTAATCGACAAAGACTGGAAATAATGACATCCCAGCAACAAATAAGATAATTTAAAAAAAAAAAAAAAAAAACTAAGAAATCGAATCAAATATAGGAGGGGATCCAATTACCATATTATTTTCAGCATGCCTCTGAAATCGAATCAAATATAGGAGGGGTTCCAATTACCATATTATTTTCAGCATGCCTCTGAAATCAAATCAAATATAGGAGGGGTTCCAATTACCATATTATTTTCAGCACAAACAAAATCAAAGAATATTTAAAACAATTTTGCAACAAAAGAAAGAAGAAAAAACACACCCAATTGGATCAAGATCGTTGCACCTGATCAAAACCTAAACCCAAATGCTTCTCTTCCCCTTGGCTCCAGTTCTGCATAAACAGAAAGGGGAAAAAATGCTTATAACCAATTCATATATGCAGATCTATATATCTGAAATTTGCTGATATATAGCATTCATGTTGTAAAAGGTTCTTACCATCAGATTTCTACAAAGCCTACAATCAATTTCAAGGTTGGAAACTCAGAACAAAAACAAAGGCAAGAAACCAAAAACCCAGACTTGTATTTAGAATGAAATCATTGAAATCAAAACATAAAAGAAGATCGGGACAATTGCTACCTAAAAACCCTCTACATCTCTCCGATGCTTCTCACGTTTCTGGGCTGTTTCATCTCTTCCGATTTCAATTTCTATGCTCTCGCTGCGTTTCTCCGTGTCTGTGATCTTGGGCTCTGATTTCGCAACTAAGTATTGGGAGACAGAAGCGAGAAGTGGAAAAAAATTTCGATGGCCGATTGTAATTAAAAGAAAAAAGAGGACAAAATCGTCTTGTCACCATCAGCTCGGCTGAAGCCGGTACTGTTACTAAGCCGATGATGAACAGTGAATCCCGCACCCTCCTTTAATATATAGTATAATTTTAGTTATTTTTTGTCTTGTCACTGTGTTTTTTTGCCACGTCAGCTAAAAGCAGTAAAAAGAGAGCAGCGGTGGTAAATGTTGGTGGGAGGGTCTCACCTCCGCGATGCAGATTTAGCAGACGACGACCTACCTTTCTTCTCAAATCCTCCAGAGACCTCTAAAAGTCTCTCACTCATTTTTTTTTGTCTGTCAAATTAAATAAAGCTGGAATCGCAGCCCTAGAAACGATGGGATTCGATCGGACCGTCTAGGATGAATCCCTCGCTGTCTTCTTCTTCTTCTTCTCCTCCGTCTTCTACTTCGGCTTCCGCCGGTTCCTGGTTCTCCGGCGTTGTCCGGGGCCGGTCCGACCGGGCCGGGTCCGTCAAGATGGGCTCCGACTCTGGCTCCGGTGGTTCCGGTGACTTTTCCGGCCCCGTCGTGCGCAAGAATCAGTTCCGAGGGGCGCTCTTCAAGTACGGCCCCAAACCAATTCAGGTTAGGTTGAATCAAACGTTGCACATTTGAGTCGGAAATGGAGTTCGATGCCTTGATCTCTGGTTATGAATCTGTGATTGTGATCTGCAAATATGCGATGTTTAGGTGTAGACTAGGATTTGAATTTGGTGCATAAATTGGTGTTGAGCATTTGGTTTTGGTTACCGATTGTTGGTTATGATATGAAGTTTAAGCTAGTTTTTGGTATCATGAAAGGTGTATCTAGATCAGTTCAGTGGAAACTGTGAGAGAATAGCAATGTGAGATTGATAGGGTTTTGAAAGAGGAGAAGTCACTTAGTTTCGAGTGTTGGAAGGTTCAATGTATAGCTATTTATTTCGTTCAATGTTTACGATTATTAAGTTCAAGTTTAGGTTTAAGAGCTTAATGCCAACATTCTGTTTCGGTGTTAAGGGCCAACATTCAACCAGGACATGCTGTAGCTGTCTTTCCAGTACATTATTTTGTAATGAGAAATCATCCAAATGCTTTGTATTTGCTGTTTGCTATGGTTGTCAAGTCTAGCTCAGTCTCTTTGGCTACGCTCGCTTTTGGACTAGCTTCTCTGTTTATAGATTTTAGTTTCTATATGATGTGTTTGACGATAATATCCTTACAACACAGGTTGCATTTAAAACAGGTGATTATAGACAGCAAGTCATCTTTATTGGTGGATTGACCGATGGCTTTCTGGCAACAGAGTATGTAACAGTGTGCTCTTAACTTTTATTAAGTGGCATTTTGTCTTCCATTAATCATGATTGGTAGTTTTTGGTGTTGATAGATTCAATTATGCAAATTTCCACTAAGAAATGCTTTTAAATTTTAATGAATTTGAAAGAAATTGTATTGAGAAGTAACTCGAAATGCGTCTATTTGTGTCAAAGGTCATGCATATGTAACTGCTCAAGACATCATTTTACCACCCCCTGTAGAAATTGTTGATAATACATCATATCTTTTTTTGAAATTCACTGTCATATCAAAAAATAAACAAGGAGAAATTGTTGGATGCTTAAAGCAGGTTATTTCTATCTTATCTTTCTTTTCTGATTTTCAGATACTTGGAACCTCTTGCAATTGCTTTGGACAAGGAGAAATGGTCACTTGTTCAACTACTCATGTCATCTTCATACAATGGATATGGCACTTCCAGCTTGAAACAAGTAACTTATCTTAAGCTAATACATGGTTATTCTTTATTCTTGTGTTCATATGTTTTACTATACTCTAGGAGGAGCAAGAAATGCTTGTCATACAGTTGGGTTTACTTGTATCTTCAATATATATATATATATGTTTTTTTTTTTAAAGGTCATGGCCTATTTTGACTTTTCAGTAGTTTAAGATCATACCTATTTTGAGCTTTGTGTTTTGTATTCGGTTAAGCCGGGTTTGGAGATAATGACCCCTCGCTGCTCTCTTTTATCTTTTTGACATTTCCTTCTTTTTGGGGTTTTGCGCATTGAAGTTACATAACATATCATTTGCTTATGTATTAAAGGACGCGATGGAACTTGATCAGCTGATTAGTTATTTTATAAACAAAGAAGATTCTGAGGGTGTTGTACTGATTGGCCATAGTACTGGCTGCCAGGTTTGTGCCGGTTGCACCTTAGACTGGAGCTTTTAAAGTTAATTACTCATCAATATTATTTGTTAATGAGTATAACTTGAATTTCTTGTTTTTGGTTATGACTTTAGGACATTGTACATTATATACGCACAAATGCTGCATGCTCTAGAGCGGTTCGTGCTGCCATTCTACAGGTAGTACACTTTCCAGAATTTGTTTTTGTGTTTGTTTTTGTTACTGATACAGTGATACTTGATGTCTGGTGACTGATGCCAACGTTCTTATTCTTGCTTGTGGCACATCTTCCTTATTGTCTACCAATTGAACCTCAACTTGAACTTTTAGCATAACACCAATCAAATTGTTCAGGCTCCAGTCAGTGATCGGGAATACAGAGCAACTCTTCCTGAAACAGCTACTATGATTGACTTGGCTTCAACCATGATAAATGAAGGTCGCGGATCTCAATTAATGCCAAGTGAAGCAGATTTAGCCCCAATAACTGCCTATCGGTGGGTACACAATGATATGATCATTCTCTGGAGTAATAAAATGAAAATGGAATTGACCATTACCAATTGTGGGATAAAATGTATTGGAAAGAAAAGTATATCATATTTATAGATTTTGAGTTGCGTGCATAATATAAAGGGACTAACAACATCGATATGGAAACACACGCACACACATTCTGCTCCACGTCATTGAGTTTGGCCACTAAATATCATATTGTTGTCCTTCCTCGTCTAAAGAGCGAACTATCTTGCAGGTATCACTCACTTTGTGCATACAACGGGGATGATGACATGTTTAGTTCTGACCTTACTGATGACCAGCTGAGACTGAAACTTGGGCACATGACTAACACACCTTGCCAGGTAGAGTTGCTCAACTTCAAGTAGCACGTGTCTAACTGTTTATTTGTTATATCCCTGAAGTTCAGGAATTTGAAAAGAGGAATTTAGTTTTCTAAAATTTAGAAAAAGACTGTGCCATATTATCCATTAGGCAAGTTTATAACAATAAAATTTTGAAATGGAAAAAATGGATAAAAGATCCAAATTACAGGACAATGGGTCTTATAGGTTAAGCCAAGTAAAAATGACTAATATAGATAATCACCCTCTGGTGACAAGCATGCATTTTGGTTAATTTTAAACGAGAAGGACGCTTCTTTCTCTTTTCGTGCATTGTAACATCAATCGTAAAAATCAGATCAAGTCAAAATTTTCTGCAGGTTATTTATTCCATGGCTGATGAGTATGTGCCAGACTATGTTGACAAGAAAGCATTGGTTCAAAGGTAACTAACTATTTCTCATATTACCTCTATTATGTGTTGCATAAGAACCATTTGAAGGTAGTTCAGATAATGATTGAAAAAAAAGAAAGGATTTGTTATCTTGGTCTTTGAAATGAGCACGATGGGTGATGTGTTGGAATTTATGTAATTCATGCAGATTGTGCAAAGCAATGGGTGGTGCAGAAAAGGTTGAAATTGAACATGGAAATCACTCCCTTTCTAACAGAGTTCATGAAGCTGTCGATGCGATGATTGATTTTGTTAAGAGAGACGGACCTAAAGGGTGGGATGATCCATGGAATTAGTGTGGTGCGTTATGGTCCTATTTTCAATTCTAAGTTCTTTCTTTTCATTCCATTCTGATTTATTTCCTCTTTGGTTTCTTAGTCCTTTCATTTTCTCGTCTTTTTTATACTAGAGGTCAAGTAGATTGTAATCTTATATTGCTCACGCTGTTGAAAAGAGAGAACATCCTTGTTTTGCCCGGCTTTGGCAGTTTCAAATTGAACTCATGTGAATAGCTTAACCATTTATTCCTATAAGAAAATGTGATCATGTTATCATCTTATGGTGGGTTGCTTAATGTTTTCGAGTGTTGCAGCTGTAGCCTTGTAGGGTTTACTGTCAATGACAATAGCCTCATTTACATCTTACATATTCCTTCGTAACATCTAACACAAACATTTCTTAGTGTCCTCAAATGTTTTGGGATGTGTCCAAGATAGGAGTCTGGCTGTTCCTTTAGAAAACCATAAACATAGCTGTTAGCCATAGCTTGTGTTTTATCTTTTGGATTTTGGTGATTCAGGCATATCTGAAAGAATGAAAGCTGCTTGGAATCGTTGTTGAAGAAACAAATATGGGGAAGCAATTGAAGGTGGAAGGCGACCGTTGGTAGATGGATGGTGGGGGTTGGCTGTTGGTACCCACCATTAGGTTTGGCGCAATTTTTCTTGGAAGAATGTCAAATTCATGATTTATGAACGACTTTTTGGCATGAGAATCCAGAGGTCATGGGAACTTATTTTGATCACATATTCATCCCCAGAAACTTAGCCAAAGGCCACTTAGAGCTTCACTCACTTCAACATCACTTTACCTCTTTGCTGACTTTTCGACATCCATTACTCCACCCACCCATTATCTCTCTTGTTTTTGAGAAAAATTGATGAAACTTCATTACCCAAAAATACATTACAATGCTTCACCAAAAAAAAAATTACATTACAATGATTGTCAAGATAGGCAGAGGGAACTTAAACTAGGAAGACCAGCTAAACCGTACCGAGCAAGCCTGTTCACAGGTCTCCCTATAAATATGCTGAAATTGACCTGAATGTCCTCATACATAGCTCGCATAACAATAGAACCTTAGTAGGGTTCTGCACTCTGAACCAGCTCCAGAGAAATCCGACTCGAATCGAACAGGATTAAAGTCCATTGTTCATCTGTAGCTGACATGCTATCCTTCCAGCAATATCCGCCACTCGTACTGACTAGGTCACCTGAGTCAACCCCATAGTACAGCCCATTTGGAAGGAACCATTGTGTCCACGAACCACATGGAAAACATGCAAGCTGGAAAGCAAGAGAAGTAGATAACGCAGCGGTAAGCGTGGCCATTAGACAGATTGCAATGATATTTTCTCAATTTAACCATTTATTAGATATTGAGTTTATATTCTATTTTTACACTTCTCTCCAACTCTGTAGTATGCACGAGTAATCTCTGCATTTATGAGTGCAGTTTTGCTCATCTAAGGAACAATTTTAAGGATTGTGAAGGACAAATATATCTCAACTACATGTATTAAATTTTAAACCTGGAATTATAACAACTACAAACTGTGCATTTGTTTTCAACCATCAGATTCATTTATCTCTCACGGTTCCTTATAAACTGTCCCTTAAACAAGCATTTCTCTATATGAGCAATCATTTTTGATGCTATTGATTTCAAAGTGGTTCAACATTCACCTTCTTGCATAGGAGGTTCGCCTTAGTACTACAAATTTTTACCTAGCCTCATACCTGAGCTTTTCGTATAGCTATCCTGAGATCATTATATATTTTGCAATCCCATAAATATCTGACGTTTTCTACATATTTGTATTCAAAAAGTTCCAATTTTAGCATCATAATTCCAAAACCTACCATTTTAGTCCAATTTTAAGAAATAGAATGTGACTAGAAATCCATTTTTACTTGTTTGGTTATTCAGAGGACGTCGTACTTTTTATTTTGATAGAAATCATAATTTCATTCAAATAAAATTCAAAAACTTAAATGACCCATGACACACCTTATTCGTCAATATTCGGGGGAAAGTTTGATCACAAAAATCCCTCGATAATTTAACAACTTGACTGAAGTTCATTTTATTGCCAGGAAAATAAAAAATAAAAAAGTATCCCTTTTTTTTTTTTTTTTGAAACTGAAAAAGAAGTATCTTAATGACAGATTAACATTTCGTTGCACCATACGATCGAAATAGACACCTCGACGAGCAACAAAATTTGGTTTGATTCCATGCATGAGTTAACAAGAAGAGGAGGATCATTTGCAATTGAAATCATCTATCAAACTCAGCACGAAGGTTTGAAGTTTGAACTACCTAAGAGGAGAGGCAATATCTGCACGTACATAATAGAGGTAGAGCGATCATGTCAATAGTCGTTGTTAGTTACTTGATTAGTTTCTCAAAGGCACTTTGAGTTGGAATGAAGCATGGGGTTTGCCTACACAAACTTGATTGTGTGATTGCTGGTCGTTCATCACGCGGTATATATCAAGAATAAGTTATATTAGGTTGACAATGTGCTTAATTATTAGTTCAATCATAAATTGCATGTTTCATAACGTAATGAAAGCCACACAAAACTTCTTTCTCTCCTAATCTTGTCCTCATTATCATCTACTTTTGTCTCAAGGGGACAGCTTACCAAATCTAACAAATTACTACCGACTATGTATGAAAGGCATTACTAATTTCTATAAAAACGAAAGGAAGACTAATTTAAGATTGTTGGCTGATTTTGTTTGTGTTGATGATATTTATCTCAGAAATAGTATAGTGGTGTGTTTATACCTTTTTTGAAGTTTAGAGCATAACATATTACATTAAAATTTAAGGCCATACATTTTTAGATGTAAACACAAACTCAATAAATTTGCAAACAATATCCTCCAACAATGCAATAATATGCTCAAAATTTCGGACCGTCACTAAAATTCAATACTAAGAACATTTAATGATGTTTTGTTGTTTTATATTCTTTTTCATACGATAATATCAACATTGAAACTTTTTCAATTCATTTGTCTACATTTTAACGGTGGACTATCCGATGCAATGATAAACTAACGCATGTTACTCGTAAACTAGAAAGAGTTTAATCTACTATTGATGAACCGATACAACTGTCTTACAAAAAATTTTCATATACTAAAAATAAAGTCTAGATAAAAAAATGGTTTATGTGGGGAGGAGATCACATGTGCCCAATTAGTATATCCCTATTTTATCACCTATTCCACTCATTGACACATGTCCTCTCACTTAACAGAAGATTAACTCTGTAACCTTTGTTAAGTCCATTATTTTCTATTCTTTTTTTTTATTAAAAATTTAAATAGACAATTAACTGAAAAGAGAAAACATGAAAATACCACTTTGTGCATGTCAATACCTCTTCGTGTCCTCTTTCAGATCAAAATCAAAGAAACAAAAAATACAAAGCATCCTCTTATCTCTATATTCTTAATTTCCTTCCCTTAATCCTCTACAGACTTGCATTTTAGATCCACACCATGTAAACGAAAACGATGTTCCTTACAATCGAGACGCTGACTCGCTGCGATTAACAAGAGAGGGCAATGAGAGTGGCTTCTGGATGCAAATTAGCACGGCTATGGAAGGGTAGGAAACCATATTTGGGTTGGATTAAGTTGGAGGTGCGTTATAGCTGATGGGTAAGCTTTTGCATCCGAGGTTCCAAGTAATGGAATTTCAATTTACTGGCTATAAGGAAACCATATTTGCAGGTTTCCTGGGTTCTTCAAGGGCACATTGAATTATTGGTATCCAGGTATATAAGGAAACATTCGCTTATGATCTATAACAGTAGTTTGGGTTCCAAATAGTCTCTTTTGCCTCCAATTTACCAAAACTAGCCTCATACCCGTATAATGCACGTGTTATCGTTGAAATAAGAAGAACATGAGACTTTTCTTCTCATCAAATTCCTCAATTTTATATTTTTTAAGTTTTCTTTTAATTATACCATAATAATTATTTTATGAGTTTTTATTTTTATTTTAAGGGGTATTGTAGACATTTCAAAGTTTGATGAAGCCTTTGACACTAAATTTTGGCTTTCCCTTTGTTATAGTAGAGATCAGATTGTAATTGAAACTTTAAATTCTTCTATGATAATATGCAATCAAATTTTTGAATATCTTTATCAAGCAAAATTATTGATTGTGAGGGACTTGAGTATATTAAATATGATATGGGTTTCAAAATGACGTGTTTTGATTCCTTGAATAATTAGGGCTAAAATGTGAAGAATTTTTTAGAGAGAAGGCGATGAGGATGAAGGAAATGAATAAATCTGATCTTTTTAATTAAAAATAATGCAACTTATCAGAGTCAAGTCACTGTGTTTGGAAACAGGTGATCTCCTTCCGTTTATGCGAGGCTAAAATGATATGTAATTCCACCGAAGCTTTTTCTCCTGTCCAATGTGGGTCGGTCTCTAGGTTTTGGCCTTTTTCGTGCTCCTTCCACCTCCACACACCCACCATCTTTAAAACATCACCATGTGAAGACAAGGTGGCACCATAACCCATAACCAGTGCAAGCCACCGATCCATTATGGGGGGCTTCCTTACTCTGTTCAAATTGACCCAAATACCCCTACCTCGCACACACCGACGCTCCCCCCAATTTGGTCTTCTTTGTCGGTGCATTCCTCATCTACCTCACCGCCACTCCCATCACTACACCGAGGGCATTTCGGTCAACCCACATTAAGACTGTCTGTCCTTATTCAAGGCAGCGCCAGCGCCAGCTTTTCCCTTGTAATAATAACACCTCTGTTTTTTCTCCTCTCCTATAATAAACCGCCATCATTAGAAAGAGAGAAGAAAAGAGTAGGACTCAATTTTCTCCGAAAGCTCTGTTTTAGTTTAGGCATAGGATTCTACATACAAACTGAACAATCAAAAATCTTGGCTGCATTGTGTTCCTCAGAACCCTAGTAGGCTAGTACTAATCAAACACTTACCCAGTAAGTAAAGCTTTAATCTTTTTCTTTATGCCACTATTATTATATGTATGGCCTCGCCAAAATCGATAAAAACACATTCTTGTCGTCAAAGCTAACAGTATTTTTTTTCTTTTTCAGCAATTAGCGTTCTGGGTTTTTGAGCATAGTTTATTCATTGTTTGCTCTTATTGTTGCAGTAGTTTTAGTGATGCCAGAGAAGGGAGCTATGAGCTGGCCTTCATCGTCAAAACAAAGTCCTCTGCTTCAATGGCGACTTGCTTTACTTACAGCTCTGGTTCTTGTGGGAATGGTGTTGATTTGGAGCATGGATGCAACAACTATGAAGAACTTGGTTGAAGCTACCAAGTCTCAGCAAGGTTATTTCACTACAAAGGTTAGTACTTTTGCTAATAATCTTGCTCAGAACCATGAGAATGTTGAAGTTAGCACAGCCCCCAGTGTAGTTAATCAGACCCAGAAAGAAACCAACTCGACTCAGTTGAAACCCGAGATTGATTCTCAGAACCCAGTGAATGATAGCACAGCCCCCATTGTAGTTAATCAGACCCAGAAAGAAACAAACTTAGCCCAGAAAGAAACCAACTTGAGCCAGTTGAAACCCGAGATTGATTCTCAGAACCCAGTGAATGATACCCAGTATGAGACCCTTTCTGATCAGAAATCAACTGGGGTTTCTGTGATTCCTGCTATGTTGAACTGGGTTTCTGCTAATTTAGAGCCTGATGTGACAAAGAGTCTCCTAGCTAAATGGTTAGCACCAGGAGGAGAGCCTTGTAGAGATGCTAGGACTGTTGGAATAGCAATTCCTGGTTTGGATGGTAAGGATCTGGTTGAGTTGTCAGCTGGTGAAATCTATGAGTTTGGGTTTCAAGCTTTAGATGAGAATAAGAAGCCTAGGTGTCTAGGTGGGGATTACTTTGAGACAGATCTTTCTGGGGAGTCATGGAAATCTAGGCCTGTTGTGAAAGATTTTGGTAATGGGTCTTATTCGCTTTCGCTTCAAGTTCATCCAGACTTTGTGGGATCTTACAATCTTACTATAATCCTACTATTTAGGCATTTTGAGGGTCTTAAATTCTCACCTACCCGGTTTGCATACGATAGAGAGCTTCGCAGAATTCCAATCAGGTTTTACAAAGGCTCGGCTCAATTGCCAGAGCTACAAGTTTGCAAAGAATCTGATTTTGGAAGAGATGTTTGGACTGGAAGGTGGACTAGGCATGGTAAGAATGACGAGTGTGAGATTAGTCAGGATGGTCGATACAGGTGCTTATCCCCAAGTTTTCCTTGCCAGAGTCCTTGGTGTAATGGTTCATTGGGGTCTTTGGAAAGTAATGGTTGGGTTTACTCCACACATTGTTCGTTCAGATTGTTTTCAGCTGATTCTGCTTGGAATTGCTTGAATAACCGGTGGCTTTTCTTCTGGGGCGATTCCAATCACGTTGATTCGATACGAAACATTCTCAACTTTATCTTGGATATGCCTGAAGTGCTTTCAGTCCTAGACGGTTTGATATGCACTTTACAAACCCGAAAGACCCTTCACAGAAGGTTCGAATTACAAGCCTTTTTAATGGTCATTGGAATGAAACACAGAATTACCAGGGTTTGAATTCCTTGAAAGATGAAGGATTCAGGAATTTGATCAAGAAGTATTTCTCAGAAGAAAAAGTTCCAGATACTATAATCATGAACTCAGGCTTACATGATGGCGTATTTTGGTCCAACATAAGATCTTTTTCTGCTGGGGCAAGCTATGCAGCATCATTTTGGGTGGAAGTTATGGATTCAATAAGGCAGAGAGGTTTGGTGGTGCCAAAAGTCTTTTACCGGACCACAATAGCCACTGGAGGGTATGCGCGAACTCTGGCGTTTAATCCTAATAAGATGGAGACATTCAATTGGATACTCATAGAGAAATTGAAGCAAGCTGGTATCCTTACTGGTGTGATTGACAATTTTGACATGACCTTCCCGTGGCATTTTGATAACCGTTGCAATGATGGAGTGCACTATGGCCGAGCTCCTGCAAAGGCAAAGTGGAGGGATGGCGTTATTGGACACCACTATTTTGTGGACCTTATGCTGGATCATATAGTGCTGAATGTATTATGTACAACCAGATAGGAAGCTGCTGCAAACATGTGAAGCAATTCAAATTTTTGCTGAAATTTTTCGATAAGTGGTGTTCCAGTGCTATCAAGAGTATCTGAAATGCAGGCTCATCCCGGAATGCCAGAATGAAGGGCATTAGCTTAAGAGAGCTGTGAATTGAAGGCAAAGTATGACGTATATGAGGTGGAGCATTCTTGGTTTTGATCCATATTGTTCATTAGATTGAGTTTGGCATATTCTTTACTTGTTTATATATAGTTAGATATGGTTAGAGTCGAGTGATCCCACAGGTTGTACATCATAAGAGGTTCTTGAATTTTAAGAAATTAATGAATTTGTATGAGCTATCATCATCTTAAGGTATTGTACATCTTTTACATGCTTCTTCAGCAGGGTTGCCCTTTCTCGATCTTGTTAGTTCTTATGCGTTATGGCAAATATCTTTTTAGGCATAACCATTGTGCATTGTATATCTTTCACACAGTTGTTGGTTTTAATTAAGAGCAAACACCAATAGCCCACCACCGCCATCACCAGTTAACCACCGCTACAATACTTTCGAACCCTCCAAACTTTTTGCAAGTCAAAGCCTTGACGTTGAAGGGAAACTGGGAAAGCCAGTATAGCTGTTGGCTTGTTGGAGCTAGATTGGCCTCCTTGCCTTAAAAGGGTTCGTTGATATCGTTAAATCGTTAATCCAATGAATGTTTAAATGAACAAAATGATTAATAAGTATGGAAACAGAAACCTGCCTTCCCTTATAAGTTTCGTTGATCTAAACTTGGTCGATTTTACTGCTAATCAAGATGTTGCATACATATGTTTTTGAGTAGTTGTTGGCCTACATTGTTAATTTGATAAGTGAACTACTCCGAATTGCTTGCATTCACATGTATTGAAAAGGATATGTGAAAACAAAAGAGGACATAGAATAGAGATCAGATGTTGAATAGCCATGACTAGATATAGCAAATTCTTTTGTTTTGGCACAAAGTTGGCTGTTGGCTTGCAATAATCAACGAAAGGGCGAATACAAAATGAAATGAAACCATGCCAAGGTGAAAATCGATACTATAACTGGATTGATTATTACTAGTTACAACCGAGTGGAACTAAAACTTTATATATGGCCCTTTCAAAAAGAAAAAAAAAAATTATATGAGAAAAAATATCACTTTGGTCATCGAACTATGTTTTGTTCAACACTTTGGTCATATAACTTTTAAAAACTTCACTTTGGTCACTGAACTATATCATTGTATATCACTTTGGTCCCTCCGTTTTTTTTTTTTTTTTCCTGTTTAAATGTGGCAACTGAACCTCACGCGCAGGGGTATATTTGTCAACCCAGTTAAAAAAGAGTTGAGTATTTGTGACTGCAGGTCAAAAGTCTATCTCTCTCTATACCATAATTCAAGCCAAAAGATTCTCTCTATGTCTCTATGTTTATCAGATTTCAAGCCACAAGGCAAAACCTTTGGGTAATTGATTATAAGATTGCACCTACAAAGGTATATAATTGATTCCTTGATTCTTTTTAGTTTTTACTGTTTGTGGAAAAGAGCTGCCGTCACCCTTCAAATTTCTTTCTTCTGCCTATGGCCGTGTTTGGCACACAGGATTAGATTGGAGAAGGAAATATGCTGGAATAGATTGGATTGGGGAGTGGATTGGCCAATCTAATCTTGTGTTTGACAGAAGATTATATAGGAGATGGATTAGCTTATCTGAATGTAGTGGCGGATCCAGGATCCTAAACTTGTCTAGGCTAATTTAACTAGAAGTGCACAAAATTTTTAGATGGATGACCTTTGAAGCCAAAAACCATGAATTTAAAGATATGTAAAAGAAATCTCAAACCTAGAAATTGTATGAACAAAAAGAAAACAAGTAGACAAACTTGTTAGACATAAGTAAATCACAACAACTAATAAGGCCTGAAAAGAACTTAAAATATAAAACCTAGATGGAAAACAACATCAGTCTATCAAGCAATAGTCAAGCACTTGTACTAAAATGATCATTGTTATGTATCTATCTCCTTATAAACAGAGATGCCAACAATTAAACATTTTCCTTGTACCTTGGACGTTGCTACATATCCTAACAGTGGCCAGCAATGGTGTACTGCATAGAGAAGCCATTAAAGCAACAAACTTCAATGTCAAGGTTTTCCAAGTTGAAATTTGTAAGATCTTTTAGCCAACCAACTTTTATCTAAAAACACATAACGACAACAATAACGGTTAGTTACTTTGATGGAAATTTGCAGCAGCAGCTCAGGGATCAAAGTTTTCAAAGAAGGATTGCAGCTGTAGTTCCATTACCTGCAATGTTGATGCACAAGACAAAGACCCAGAACGGTAGAACACAAAATGTCAAGTCCTGGAATAAAAAAGGTCAAGACCTAAAATCAAACAAACAAACTAACAAAAGCAACTCCAATTCTCCAAATCAAACAAACAAAAGCAAGAGAACAGCTTGTACCTGTGAACCTGTGATCCCCAAATTGGACTTTAAATCCCCAAATTACGGGCGCAGCTCGGGGTCATTGCCGAACGTCATGGACTCACAGGCTGATGGGCTCACGGCGATTTCATATGGGAGTTTGTGGGTTTAAGTGTTCAACTAAGCAGAAACTGATGTGTCGCACTGCCATCAAGTAGATGAGGACCCGGGGACTCGAGGGCTCGAGTTAGTCTAGTAGCTGAATATACATATTCTGAAGGGTTTTTAGGCCAAAATCATGTCTAGGCTACAACCTAGATAGCCTACCATGTGGTTACCCGCCTGTCTGATTGAAACCTTCGTTAAAATTGGATCTAAAACAATAATCTTTGTTGCGCGGTTGATTCATTGGTGGCACATATACGATAATTTAAGAAACTGGAGAAAGTTACAGTGGAGGGGATCAAGTACCTCCGCAATGTACAAGGAAAAGTATAGAATAGAATAAGATAGAGGGTGAGCAATTGATGCCTGGGATGCGATTGATTCATAAAACCTGCGGGCTTCTTTCTTCCATACCCATACTTTCTAAAGGAAGAGAGCTGGACTTCATTGAAAAAAAAAAAAAAAACAAAAGAAGAGAGAGAGATGTGGAACACAGAACCATGTTATGGCATTATTGGCTTGCAAGTGGTGTCCATACTCTATTTAATCAAAGTTGGAATACTTTGTGGTGGGCAAAACTTTCATCTCTAAAAGACCCTTGGAGCTAATGGAGAAAACGAAGAAAATAGACGAAGAGACCAAAGTGATATACAGTGATATAATTGAGTGACCAAAGTGAAGTTTTTAAAAGTTGGATGACCAAAGTGTCAAATGAAACATAGTTTGATGACCAAAGTGATATTTTTTTTTATATGCAATTGAATTGGATTCTAGATTCTAGTCTATCATATTTGGTGCATGAATTTTTTTTGTTTAATCTTAATAATTAAGAGCATTTGCTTTTCTGATCGAGCTGAAACAATATTAATAAGTTTTTTTTTTTTTTCAAAACAACAAATAATTTTAATAATTAGAAACAGTTACAAAGAGGCCCAATAAGGACTCCCAAGAAGAACTACAACAAACAACAAAGGCCCGAGAAGCCCAGACAAACAAAAGAGAAACAAAGACCGTCCCAAACTTTTAAGCAGCCACACCGCAACCTGCAACCGACAAGAAGAACAAAGCTATCGCATCATAGTATAAGTAAATTAAAGATAGAGAAAATTTCAGCTCACGTCCCCAAACTATGCTGCTAAGGCCAATTTGATACTTGAACTCTTAAAAGTATCAATGTGATACCCAAAGACCTAAATTGGCATCAACGTGATATTTCCGTCCAAAATTTCTGACGGCGCCATTTATTTGCTGACTTGGCAAGCACGTGGGCAAAAAAAAGAAGGGCAAAATCAACTTTTTACCCTTTTTTGTTAATTCATTTTTTTTTCTTTTCTTTTCATTTCTTGTCCTTCTTCTTTCTTCTTCTTCTTCTTCTTCTTCTTCGTCTGAGATTTTCTTCTAGCCCAAGACCAGTCCGACGACGATGGTGACTCTCTCCCAAGAAATCAAGGGAAAATGGCTTCTTCTTCTTCTCCTCCTCCTCCTCTCTCTTCTCCTTCTCCTCCGCCAAAACCATCACTAACGCCGCTGAGATTCTCTCCAATTCTTGCTACAAATCCATCTCCCTCGCACTCCTGTGGATTAACGACAATGTTATTGATAGGAACCACAACCAAAAGAAATGAAAAGGGCTGAGTAGCAATTAAGTGAGAGAACATTTTGGAAGAAATTGCAAAATAATTCATGAATCAATCTTGAGTCCAAATCAAGAGTTTAAAAATCATAATCTTGATCATCTTCACCCTTCTCCAGTTCATCATCTTCACCCCTACTCAATCCCAAAGGTTTGTCTTCATTCCTATGATCAAATTCAACCATCTTTCCTCTACCATCTTCAACCATGCTGTCAACTCTAACATCTTCAACCATCTTAACTCTGAATTCTTCAACCATTTGAGTTTAAATAGAGAAATTAACTAAACAAATCACAAATTAACATGCCCAAAATTTCCGAAAGAGAGAGAGAGAGAGAGAGAGAGACGTTGTACCAAGACCCAAATTAGTAAGCAACGCCTGCAATTTGAGGAAAAATTGAACAAGCCCAACAAAACCCAAGCCGACTGCAATTTGAGGAAAAATCGAGCAAGCCCAACAAAACCCAATCCGAAGAAAAGAAACGGATTCAAGAAAAGCCATCGATTTGCTGCACACCAAATTCCGGCGAATCCAGCTCCACCAACCATCTCCTCCCATCGCTTTCCCTGTTCAATCACTCAAGTCCGTCCCGTTCGGCGCCAAGATAGCTACCTTGCTCGACGGCCACTCTCTCACGGTACCTTTCGACTGACCGCCTCGTCTCGCTGAACAACTCGGCGGCCCCAATTTACGCTGACAGGTCGTTGATCATCTCGGCACCAGCAGGTTCTTCGACATGTATCGGGTTCGATTGGAACCTTCAGCCCCAAGCTGCTTGGCGCGACGAAACCCTAAGAATAAGAAGAAGAAGAAGAAGAAGAAGATGAAAAGAAAAGGAAAAAAAAAATTTTTTTTTTAAAAAAAAAGGTAAATTGGTCATTTCACTTTTTTTGGGACCCCACGTGCTTGCCACGTCAGCAAACAGACGGAGTCGTCAGAAATTTTGGACTAAAGTATCACGTTGATGCCAATTTAGGTCTTTGGGTATCACATTGATACTTTTGAGAGTTCAGGTATCAAATTGGCCTTAGCAGCATAGTTTGGGGACGGTAGCTGACTTTTTCTCTTAAAGACATCAGTCATTCAGCTTGTGACCAAGATTTGACTGGCCCCTTAATTACTTTGTCAACTTTCTGAGCTCCACTTTCCGTCCAACCTTGCTTGATGATTATTTGATTCCTTTCCAAAAAAAATAAAAAAAAGGTTGCGTCTTTTATTTTTGTTGAAAGTTTTTTTTTTTTTTTTAGGAGGAAAATAAATTACAACATAAAGCCTCTACTACAACCAAAACTAAACTGATCAAAATTAAAAGCAGACAAAGTTGAGAACGACAACTTTTTGGACCAAGTGATTGGAGTAGATGATCTATGACCCATATTTGTAACAGCATCAGCAACAAAGTTAGCTTCCCTGGGAACAAAGAGAAGGAAACAGTTTCAAAATTGCTAGCCAGACTCAAGATGTCTTTCACAAGAGTACGAAGACGCCAAGGAGGAGCACATTTTTTGTTGATAGAGTCTATAATTAACTTGGAGTCACCTTCGACATAAAGCTTTCGACAGTTAAGGAGGAGGGCATGATAAAGACCATCACGAACATCACTTCCTTCAGCAATGGGGACAGAAGCATGACCAATAGCTCTCGCACCAGCAAAAAGGGGAGAACCATCATGATCCCTGATAACAAAACCAGCAGCTGCTTTCTTATTGTTGACAACAGAACCATCGAAATTGAGCTTGACAAAGCCAGCAGGAGGAGGAAGCCAGCGAATAACTTGAGAGGTAGAAGCAGGACCCTTGAAAAGGCAAGGGTTATTCCTTCTGTAATTCTCACCAATGGATGCCGAAGCATGAACCACCATGTTAGGAAGAGAGGGAGAATGTCTGAAGATGAGGTTATTCCTCACCTCCCAAATTTTCCAGCAAAGAAGAAGAAGATTTTCAGTAGTAGACTTTTGGTAATCCTTCCTGAACCAGGAAAGAAACCATTCTTCAAAGTTTTGGAAATCTGTATTGGTAATGCCAGCAGAGCGCCAAACATTTGCAGCAAAGGGGCAGGAAAAGAAAAGGTGGTTTAAGTCCTCATCCCCTGAGCTGCAAAGGGCACACAAAGAATCATAATTAGTAGAATAACGAGCAAGTCTTGGCCTAGTTTTCAATCTTCCCCTAGATAAGAGCCAAGAGAAAATCTTGACCTTAGGAGGACTCCAGATTTCATTCAAAATTTTAACCCTCGAATGGGGAGCAACCGAATCACATTGAAGCCAAGTGGTAGAACAAAAAAAGTACCGTTGTAGGTCGGCCCCCAAACAAATTCATCCCTAGAGTCCAAAGCAGGAAGAGTAATACTTAAAATAGAGTTAACTGTATCATGATCAAGGAAAACAGAAAGTTTATTCACATTCCAACAGCCATTAACAATATAATCACTAACATTCTCATCAATATCAATAGAAATTCTATTAGTAGTCGAAATAAGATTGATCAAAGGAAAAGAAAAGGCCCAGTTGAAAGTCCAGAATTTGATGTCAGTACCATTACCAACAATCCAGAGCATACCTTGGATTAAAAGATCTCTATTATCAAGAATACCCTTCCAGGCCATAGAATGGTTGGCTTGCTTATTTTGCATGAAAAAACCATGTTTTCTTAAGTATTTCCTACGAACAATATCCACCCACCAGTTATCATGATCAGAGATCACTTTCCAGCCTAATTTTGCCAAAGCAGCCTTATTGAAGGAAGCTGCTGGCCGAAGTCCAAGACCACCTAAGGATTTAGGCAGACAAATTTGGTTCCAAGCAACTGGGGGGGAATGACAATCCTTAACCCAGAAGAAAGATCTAGTTTCTTTATTAATGGCTTTAGTAACTTTTGGAGGGCAATTGAAGCAAGACATAACATGGTTTGGCACTCCAGCAATATTAGATTTTATAAGAGTAAGCTTCCCCGCTCTAGAAAGGGTGGCCTTTTTCCAACCACTGAGCTTATTTGAGATCTTCAAAAGTAATTCTTTAGCATTCAAGGGGTCTTTCCAGAAAACAATATTATGGATCCCTAGATATTTACCAATTGAAACCTTGTGTTGAATTCCCAAAATACTTGTAATATTAGATTTAGTATTATTAGAGATTTTAGAGGAATAGAAAATAGAAGACTTATCTAAGTTGATCTTCTGCCCCGATGCTTGGGCAAAATCGAGGAGAATTTTGGAGATGTTATGAGCTGCCTTGTTGGACGCTCTGGCAAAAATCAAACAATCATCAGCAAACATAAGATTTGATATTCTATGTCCCCCAGGGGAGGAGAGAATGCCAACATGGTTCTTAGAGTTAGAAGCAGCGTGATTTAAATGTCTAATAAGAGGTTCCATGCAGAGAATAAAAATATAGGGAGAGAGAGGATCTCCCTGACGAACACCCCTAGAAGGAGCAAATGACCTTCTTGCTTGCCATTAATAAGAATGGAAAAAGTAACAGAAGAAATGCATTCCATTATTAAGTTTATCCAGTTAACATCAAACCCAAATCTGTGTAAACACAGTTTAATATAATTCCAATCCAAATAATCATAGGCCTTTTCTAAATCTAGCTTAATAGCCATGGAACCAGAAGTAGCCTTCTTTCTATTGAAAGAAGAAAATAATTCATGAGCAATGAGGATATTATCAACAATAGATCTTCCAAGAGCAAAAGCTCCTTGGTTTCTTGAAATGCACTTAACCAGGAGAGGTTTTAATCTAGCAATTAGAATTTTGGAGATAACCTTATAAACAACATTACATAAACTAATTGGTCTAAAATGACTAACAATTTCAGGGAAGTCAACTTTAGGGATCAAAGCAATGTTAGTGTGATTCAAGAGCCTTAGTGAAGTATTATGTTGAAAGAAATCCAGAACAATGTTACTTATCTTGTCTTTGTTTAAGTCCCAGTGCTTCTGATAAAACATGGCATGAATGCCATCA
Organism: Rosa lucieae; assembly: GCA_024704745.1. Classification (NCBI taxonomy): domain Eukaryota; kingdom Viridiplantae; phylum Streptophyta; class Magnoliopsida; order Rosales; family Rosaceae; genus Rosa; species Rosa lucieae. Next base: position 40,396,664 of record CM045495.1, on the reverse strand, counting down.
GGTCCAGGAGCTTTCAGGGCTTCAATAGAGTTAACAGCTAGCTGGATCTCATCCATTGTCACAGGTTTTAAGAGGTTCAGATTGTCAACATCATCAATAGTGGGATCAAGAATATTAACAAATGATGTAGCCCTTTCCAAGTTAATGGCATTTGTTGCTTTGAATATTCTATGAAAGTCCTGCAAAAAAATATATATAACTGATATCAGTATGATCATCAATCCATAATCCTAATTCATTTTTTATTTTAGTAATATTTCTCTTTCTTCTCTTCCTAATTGTAGTCTGAGTTTTAAAATACTTGGTGTTTTTGTCACCCAAGGAAAGCCAATTTGCCTTAGCTCTCTGAGCCCAAAATAGTTCTTCACTTTTCTCAAGTTCTAGAAATTGATCAGAGAGTTCAACAACTTTGTTCTGAAGGAAAATGGAGCTCGAACAAAGCATCAATTGATTCTAATAAAATTTCAAAATCATTTTGAAGGTTATTTAGGTTTCTGAAAAGGCTACCATAAACATCTCTACTCCAGTTAGAAAGTCGAAGAGAAAAAAACCCCAGAAATTGCCAAAAAATTCTTAAGAGGGTTAGGATCAAGGTTTTGAGACCAAATCTGCTTAACTAAGTTAACAAAATCAGGATGGGAAAGCCAAATAGCTTCAAACTTAAAGGGTTTAGTTCTAGAAAATCTGGATGGTAAAGTAGTCAATAAAATAGGACTGTGATCAGAACCTAGAATTGGCAGGTTCTCTAGAGTGCAATAAGGATAAAGTTGAAGCTAACTAGGGTTAGCAACCGCTCTATCCAAAAGTTCATAAATCACAGTGTGATTTTTGTGTTTGTTGGTCCAAGTGAAAGGTATTCCTTCAGCCTTTAGGGAGGTCATATTAATATTATTCAAGAAGTTAACAAAGTTCTGCATATACATATTGAAAGGAGAGTTACCACCACATTTCTTATCAGCAGAAACAATATTGTTAAAATCACCGACAAGGATCCAAGGATCATTATTTTGGGGTTCCAAATTACTTAGAACACCCCCAAAATTGGTCTGCAGTTGCTTCTGAGGATAAGCATAAACAAAAGAAATATACCAATTTGTGAGAGAGTTCATATCATTAACTTGGCAATGCAGATATCTGTCATGATGATCTAAAATATTTAAATTAACAGTATTAGAGTTCCAAAGTAAGAGTAAGCCGCCACACTGACCATCAGAAAGAACAAAATCAAATTTATCGAAATAAAAGGCAAACCGAGAAGCAATTTTATTGGCTTGACTTTCATCAGGAATTCTAGTATCAAGGACGAACAAGATGTCTAACTTCAAGCCAGTTATATAGAATTGAACTTGAGATAGAAAACCTGGCCAGGAACTACCCTGGCTATTCCAACTAAGGATTCTCATGATTAACAATTGTGTTTGAAACTGATTCATGTTCTTGGTCCTTATTGGTAATCATCAAATCTATCAAATGCCTAGTTATCTTTGCGGGGCTAGGAGCACCAAAAAAGGTCCTCTTCTTAGAGTATCCAGAAATGGCCACTAAATCTTCATGTAGATAAAAAAAACAACACATCTATAGTTTTCCTTAAGCAAAGCAAAAATATCACCCAAGTTTGGAGCACCAGAGGCATCCAAAAAAATCACTCAAATTTGCAGCACCATAACGACAAGGAGAATTTCAATACTTTCTTTCATCCGGTTCAGAGCAAAACTAAAGATTGAAATAAAAGGATGCTGGTCATCCATAAATGAAAAGAAAACCATATTCTTATCCAGTAATGAAAGCTTATGAATGGTAAAGATTTCAAAAACAGAGATAAGCTCACCCAAGAAGTTAGACAAAGATAAAGCAACATCAATTGAAAAAGGCAAGTAGAGATGAAAGATAGTGAACAAGAAAATCAACCAGCTAACCACTAATTGAAGTCGCATTGCAATCATCAATTGTAATGAAATTGAATATGAAAATTCAAGGAGCGTACCTGATTGATGATAAGATTCTAACCAAAACCCAATTCTTAGATAGACCCAATTTATCTTATTTCCAAAAGAAATTGGGAACCCAGAGAGTTCAAGATTAATTCCGCTAACCTCAAACAAGACTCTTGAGACTTGTTGTGCTAGCAAAAAGCAAGACAATCACATCGAAACTTCATCCCAGCAACACAAATCATCAAACAGAGCGAGTCGCAGAAGCAATACTTGGATAATACAATTTTGAGCCATCTGGGGATATGACACCGTTGAAGGAGAAGAGAGTTTGCCGACCCAATCTCAGAACACAATGTGTAATCGTTCTTTGCATCCCTGGGGTTGAAAGTTACAAAAGCCCCAAATTTTTTTATAGTCGAAGCGGAATAACCTTCTTCTTCTCCACCAAACTCTATAGGATCATGAAATTCATTACTTGCAGATGAAAAATTCGATTCTCGGCGTTGAACTTGATGGACTCCAGGCCACGGATTTCCCCATTTAATCACGAAGGCTACACAGAAAAGCCAGAGATAAAACCCTAGCAGAGCTCAATTTTTCGCCATTGACTTTGGTCGTGTATAATGGAGTTCTATTGTCTGAAAACGTTTTCTCCATATTTTTACCCTTTAACCATCATCTTCTACCAGAAGAAATGGTAGTTTTCTACAAACCAAGTTTGATGCAGTAAGCATTCTTCTCAGTGAATCAGAAATATATATAAAATATAGATCACAAGGGATCTATGAGAGCATTATATTGCTATGCCAATACTATTGAAACAATTTTTTTTCAAACTAGATTCTGGTGTGGAACTCGAGCTTAAATTTTTTTATGAAAGTCTTGCTGGTTCAACACTTTGCTGCTTGACTACTCATTTTGGTCTAAAAGGGCTTTGTTTTTAGATTATCTATCTTGATGTCATTTTACTATTTTGCCATTTTAGAATGAAATTTTTTTTATGCTCACTTTGACGTGTAACCGAAATAGTCCAAATCCCTAACCAAACTTGGGAAACTAATAATCAACGTTTTTCTCATTTGATTTTATTGTTTGTGGAAGAAATAAACCTTGACTCACGTGACCTAACCCTAAGTTTTGCAATTAAGAAAGTGGTAAAAACCAAAGAAAAAAAGTCAATTTGACCCTTCCTATGTAAGAAAAAAAAAAAGTAAAAACAGAGGAGTGCACGCAATGCTGCGCCCATAATAAACAAACCCACCAAATAGTCAGAAGAAGAAGCAAACCCTTTGATCCCACCAAACATAAATTTCCAGAAATAACTGAAACACATAACGATTTCAATTCAATTTCCCAATTCCCAATTCCCAAGTTGTTGCAATCAGGATAATAGAAGCAGAGCAGAAAAGGCCAAGGGAGACGGAGACAGAGACAGGTTGGAATTGGATAGAAAGAAAGGAGGAGGGGAGGAAGGTCTCGCATTTTTGGAGGGACACCCAATCTGGCAAACCTTGGGGGCCTGAGGCCTCGTTTGCCTTTGAAGCAACCCAACATATACGACCCAGATAGCGAGGAGTGTAGGCCTTGGCGTCGCAGGATTTCTATGGCTCTCACATGGGGCTCCGCGCTGAGGATCACACTCCTTCTCCTCCTCCTCGCCGCTGTTGCCACCGCCTGTTTCACTCTCCCCGTTGAAAAGGTCTCATCTTTCTCTCTTCTGGGCTCCTCCATTCATATATGAAAAGGTCTCATCTTTTTATCTGTATGTGTTGGTTGTTGTTGATTGGCTTATTGGGTAGGTGAAGTTCGCTCCTTTGATCGTTTGTGAGAATTTTGGATTCGTTCTAGTGTTGTGTAATTGCTGCTATGGGGCTTATGATGTTGGTGGATTACATGTTTCATGGGGAAGAACCTAATTTTGATGGGTTGGGAGCTTGGATTGTGGTTTTGAGCTTAATTGCAATGCTGAACTTAATTTGGTTTGTTTTATCTCTTGCAAGATTAGGTTGGGTTGGTGTTTAGGTCGATAGTTCCACTTTGTATCGAGTACTAGTTTGATTTCTAATCTGGATGGGGCTCTGTTGTTTGATGGTCGTGGAACTTTTTTGGTTTGAAATGTGACAATGCAGTAGGACTGTAGGACTTTTCTTTCTTAATTGCATTGGTTGTATCAGCTGGAACATGAGGTTTTGTTGTGGATCACTTTCTTGGGAGTTTTGTTAACCTGAGATTTTGGCAATACAGCTGATATCTCTTTTATGGATATGGTTATATTTGTTAACTGATAAGATAACTGCTTCCTGCAGATTTTGAAGGACTTCTTATTGTGGGTTGATAAGGATCTTGGCCCGTGGGGTCCATTTGTGCTGTAAGTAAATTGTAGCACTGAAGCCATAGCACTTTCAATTTTCAGAATCCATTACTTGCCTACATGTTCGATTGATTCTCAAAGATTACTTGCCAGTGAAACAGTGACTTTATTTGCCTTTCAGCTTAAGTTTCTTTTGGTTACATGCAGGGCCGTTGCATACATTCCTTTAACGGTCCTGGCAGTACCAGCTTCAGTACTTACCGTAAGGATATGTCCAATACTCATTTTTGTTATTCTACCTTAATTTCTTGTAGAGTCGTTATTGCTTACTTGTCCACTTCACTTAAATTTTTTCTTTTACATAATGTTTTCCATAGTATCAAGTCCATGTTCCAAAAGGTTTTACCTTTTTTTACTTTATTTGTTACCTTGTGCCCTTTCTCACTAGCAAATCTGGTAGGTAGGACGGAAACCTTCAAAACAGAAGTACAGGAGAGCGAGAAAATAGAGTCTTTCAAATAAAACTCTGATTTAATCGTAAGTTTGCATCCTTATGTGATTGCTCGTCTTATATGTTTCAGCTCGGTGGTGGTTATCTTTTTGGCCTGCCTGTCGGCTTTGTTGCCGACTCAATTGGTGCCACTATAGGTGCAGGGGCTGCATTCCTTCTGGGCAGAACTGTAAGTTTCTAAACTCTTCATTGATTTCTAAGTGTTTTGAGTTCGTGAAAGAGTACATTATGTGGAACAGAGAAGCAGTAAAGTAACTTTACCCAATTGGTGTATGAAGTTATTATTTCTCTTCTCCCTTCATACATATGGAATTGTCATTGTTTGCTTTGTTCGCCTCCTATTGGTCATATATGTAATATAAGTTTATCTACTATGTGTTTCTACATGTATCTTATTCTAGAGTTCCTATACAGATTGGGAGATCATTCGTCATTTCCAAGTTGAAGGATTATCCTCAGTTTCGTGCAGTTGCGATTGCAATCCGAAAATCTGGATTTAAGGTTGGCATGATTCATATCTGACCTTCAAAAAGTGATCTGATATTTTAAATATATGTATATTTACTGGTTTTCCCATGCACAGAATATAGTATTAGTTTACGCCAATTTATTGTTTCCAAGTTTAAATAGTCACTCAACGAAGTCGTGGTCTTTTTATATTGACATTTAGAAATCTGCTTGTTTTATTCTTTCCGCAGATTGTTTTGCTGCTTCGTCTTGTTCCCTTACTTCCATTCAACATGTTAAATTACCTCCTGTCGGTGACTCCTGTTCCAATTGGAGAATACATGCTTGCTTCATGGTTAGGAATGATGGTATTTTCTTCACCCCTGATCATCTTTTATCTATCATTGTATTTGTCTATGCTACTTGTGCTCCATTATGATCACAAGTGATGAATATGAGTTAAAAAGAAAAAAGATACAGACTGGATGTTAGCATAGTTTATCGCCATGTTTAATTTTTAAGTTGATCAAGGTGGTTATCTTAGTGTCTTTATAAGAAAGCATTATCTGCGTCATTGTCAAGCTTTGTTCATATCATAAGGTTTGCAGTTATCCCCCACCCTCTAGTTCGAGTCTGAAACATGCTACCTGTTTGTTGATCCTGGTTTGATGAGCCTGGATCTTTAGTTTGCACAAATACCTTTGATTCAACATCTTATGTACATAGATCATGATAATTTAGGGCACTAAGGCCATTAATGGGAGGGTTCTTTTGCCACCACCACGTTAGTGAAACATGTGATACATATAACATGGATTGACCAGTGTTGTGTTTTAAAGCAATGCTAATGGGTTTAAAATTGGTTCTCTTACAGCCGATAACACTTGCACTAGTATATGTTGGAACGACTCTCAAGGATCTTTCTGATGTGACCCATGGTTGGGGTGAATTTTCGAAGACCCGTTGGGTAAGAGCATCTCATCTTTCATCTTCTGTGTTACTTGTTATTTTTAAAAAATGATCTTTCCTTGGAATGGTTTACAAAGAATAAGGATCTCAAAGGGTGTTACGGACATATAATTCTCAGATTAGCAAAGATTTATATTTTCAAAATAAGGCTTGGGGGTATGGATGAGTTTTTCCTCACTTTCTAATTTTCTGATATGTGTTGTTTGATATTGTGTCCGGCCATATAGTTCTCAGATAGCAAAAATTTACATTTTCTGAATAAACTTGGGGTATGGATGAGTTTTTCTTCACTTTCTCATTTTCTGATATCTGTTCACTCTTTTTATGTTGTGTATGCAGGCTGTCATCATACTGGGGCTTGTAGTATCCGGTAAGTTAAAATATCTGGAGATGCATACTGCACCTTTATATGTTCTTTGGCCACCTGTTCTTTTCCTTCCTTCTGGGTTGGGAGGTGCAGGAACTTCTATGCCCAGACAAAAGTATCTGGGTTGTGTCTATGAAGACTTGATCTCTGTTTTTCCAGATTAATATAGCACTATACGCCACTAGCACAAGAACTAAAGAAACAAATGAGCATAACCATAGAATATATACATATGTATAGGGTTATTGTGATGCCTTAGACAGGAAAATCTGATTCTTGGACTTCGTAGAGTTGTCAGTTTTTTTGGATTGATAGGAGTTGACTGGTTGAAACAGGAAGAAAATGGGAAAGGGAAATTATGAAAGATCTCTGAAAATTGACTTCCAATTTGTCTATATATGTAAAAGTCATCAACGTCGACTATGAACTTGTGTTCATCTTAAGTAGCCCCTTTTGTTAACTCAAACCATGGAAAACTGGTGGAGTGTGTGTTTGCGGGTGATATCTTTCTGAAAAACTGAGATATAATAAATGAGTGACAAACATGCAAAATGATCAGTGCATTATCAATATAAAGCACATTTCTCAATCTACGGAGAGAGTAAGAAATGGAGGTGGGTAACTGCGGTAGTTGGAGGCAGAGGAGAAAAGGAGAGTGAACCATTTTGTATTGAAGGGCATTGTCTTTTAGCAGTGGTTTGCGTGAACGGTACTCATTTGTTGGTCCCTTTTCTGGACTGAGATGCCATTTAACGTGTTCATGAGCTTTTCTTGCACAATGCATCAGTTATCTAAGATAGCAGAGAAGGTGATTTGAAATAAACTCAGTATTTGAAACCGTAGTGTGATATTGATCAACATTAAAGCTTAGAAGACAACAAAATTGGGTCAATGTTCATGGGTTAGTTTTGATTTCCCCTGAAATAATGGAATTGGCCAAAACTTTTGTTAAACATTGCACTTTTAGTCTTCACATTAGTAGTGAGAGTAAATATATTAAAATGTCCAGTGTACTTCTATTATTGTTTGCAGTATTACATCATCTTACTTTCCTTTTTCTTTGGCTTGTTTGCAGTGATTCTAATGTTTCTTGTTACAAGAGTTGCCAAGGCTGCTTTGGAAAAAGCTTTGGCCGAAAATGAGGATCTTGATATCATAACGCCACCTGAGTTACCTGTTTCTGATACACCTGGTCATCTCGACCAGCCGCTTTTAATCAAGATAGATCCCTCTGAAGACCATCATGAAAAATGAAATCCATGTTCTCTGTAAATTCTTCTTCTACCTACCTTCTTTCACAGTGCTATGCCTAATTTATACTCCAGGATGTGGTACTTTTTATTTTTGACTTGTACAGTCTCCCCATCTTTTTAGATTTTAATATTGGACAAACAAGGCTTATTTGACAACCAAGACTGTGTTATTTAAGTGTAGTTTGTTTTTCCAAGTTGAAATAAAATATTAAAAGAAAAATCAGTTGAGATCAATTTTGTGAGTTCTTTGCCTTGGTTGGTTTGATGTAGCAACAAACAAAGAATAATTAGTTGATAGTGAAAGGAAATGAACTACTTTGTGTTTAGTTTGCCTGCCCCATTAATAGGTGGAGTTATAAGTTTTTGCTTCCTTCTATCCATCTTAATCGAAGAATTCATTTTTCCCCCACAAACCCAAATCTGCAATCTGCATATCGCTAATATTAAGATTCATGGAGCATATGGCTAGTAAGAGAAATTCTTAGGGAGGGACTACTCTACCACATGGCGGTATGGCAGCCCAATCAAAATTAATAAAAAACTTTGCGTATCTCAAAATTAACTCTCTTTTAATAAAGCAATATACCCAAAAACACCTCCTGCAAGGTCCTGATTGAGCAGTCCTATCTAAGAATCTCTCGGCTAGGAGTCGAGTAAAGTTTGGATAAACTTGTCAATGGATTGGGTTTTGATTCAGATTTGGTGTGGATCTGTTGTTAACAGATGAGTTCGGACGGGTTTGAATTTGATCATTTCAATAGATAACGGATCCGTTAAGTTGCTGAAGCAAATAGGGATCTAGGTTGGTGCAATCCCTTAACAACCCGGGTTAGGTTTTAGAATAATAAAATATTATATTTATTAATATATAATTACTATTCTTTAAACATGAAAATAATAAATTATATATTGATTTAGACAAAAATATGGCAGAAGACCAACGATCTGACATTTTTTTTTTTTTTTTTTTTTGAAACGGGGTTTGAAACTCATAATTTTTTTTTAGTTTGATTTTTTATATTGCAAATTGTAATTAAATTTTAAATTCTTTTACTTTAAAAACTAATAATATTTAATAATAATTGGACCGGACTAGTAAATCAAATATCCATTAATCCACCAATCCACCATACACAGATTTTTGAATTTGACTACCAAAGTATCAATGATCCGTTAGATTTTTGGTTCGGATTAGGTTGAATTTTTTTTTTTAACTATACGGATCCTGATTTAAGTCAATCGGCTCCTAATCTGGTATGTTGATAGGATTTATACCGCTAGGCCAAGGTTAAAAGTAGCAGAATACCATATGCATGATGAAACTCTCTTGCCTGATGTTAGGAATCCCGGGGTACCCTAGTCTTAGAGTTGTTTGAACCTTCCTAAAACATGTTATTGTTCTCTTCATCTCTTGAAAAGATTGTCAAATACAATGGTTGCTTCTACCATTAATTTAAAATAAATTTCCTTTCTGAATCGAACACTTCGTGAGAAAACAAAAACAGGATTTGGCCTGGTGTTGAAGCAAGGTATATGATTGGATATATGTCCGTGACTCCATGTGATTCTATATTGTCAGCTATGATAGAAAATATTATGCAGGGTAGATATATCTAGACTTGTTTGACTTTAAGAACAAACTGAGCCTCCTACTGTAACATAAGTAGCCTTGTGTTCTGTTTTACCAGAAACAAACTAGAAATACTAATCTGCTTGTGGTTCAAATTGTTAGGTTTCTTGTATGCTTATAGAAATGGGAGCAGTTTTTGAGGGAAAGGTGTTTGTTGGAAACTTGAATAGGAGTGAATAAAAAGCAAAGTCCTTGAGACACAATGGGAAGCAACATCATATTACTAACATGATGCCTCATTATTAGTCTTTTGGAAGCAGTGTAGGAACCATTTACTTCTTTCTCCCTGCAAAACAAAGGAAAAGCCAGTCTTTATCATATTTATTTGTTATTTTTCACTCTAATCTCATCTTTTCCGCTGTCTTGTTGAATCTTGGGCCCTCTTAAGACCCTACCAATTCCTTAATGGCAGGGCTAACAATATTCCAGGTTTGCTACTATATTCTATATGGCATGTTAAGTAATAGTGGCTGAGAAAGTAGGATTTGACTTTATGGAGGGGGCTTATATCAGTGAAGTGAAATTAGTGAAACTTCTGCAGCACATAAAAAATGCATGTTTTGTTCAAGTCTAAGGTCACCAAACACTTGAAGTCCCTGAAATCAAAAATTCCCAGATTGTGCATGTTCCCAATTGGGGGATGTTTTGATGGGTGCAGAGACCACACTCAGCAATCCTCAGGGTTTGGCACAAGGATTTGGAACCTGACTGACAAGCCTGTGGAGCTTCAGATAAGAGTTGGGTCCATATTGAAGAAGGTTCACACTTTGAAACCCGGCTCTTCAAAGAGACTGAAATGCAAGAGCATATACAAAGCTTATATGCCTGGGGAGAATGGCAAGGCAGGTATGAAGAGCTTGCTATATTACTATGATGAGACCTGTCACCCTTATGTTTGGATTCATGAGACTGGTGGGGATAGCATGAGGATGGTTAAGCAGCAATATATCAGTCTTGAGGATTTAAGGGATTGTTGTGAGATCAGAATCTTTAGGGATCATCAACGAGGCTGCTTATCGGTCCGGAAAAAACCCAGGCCAGACTTTTGCTGATGAAGTTTGAATGTCATGTGTTGGTTGGTAATTAGTGTGTTAACTTTAATCCCTCTTTTTTATTTGGGTTTCTTTGATGGTAATTAGTATTTGAAGAATTCGAATGTTATGTGTTTATGTTACAAAAGATACAGAGAATGGAGTTACTGCAGCAGTTGGGTGTGGTTTTCTTTATGTGATATTTGATCATCAAGAAGAAAAGGAATGCAAAATGACCCTTGTAATTTTTGTAGAAGCTTTTAGTGTAATTGAGATGTTGTGTTCTTGGTTGCCAACTCGCCAATGTTGCAATCACAATTATGATTGACTTGGATTGAAAAAGGATCATGCTTATATTAATTTATGTATCTGATATATGTTTTTGATTCTTGGTATATGTAGATGACCCTAAATGTATTTACTTATCTGTTATGTAGAAGTTGCCAATGACTCTTTCTTGTTGAATTCAAGGGCAAATCTGGTATGCTACGTGCTGAGCAGGTTGTTGGGCTTTGAGTTGTTTGAGAGTTTTGTCAAATCAAATTTTTGTTTTAAGGAAAGTCCACATGAAATAGTTGAACAAGGGTTTTTTTAGTTGATTCGAGTATAGTCTTCCTTTGTGTTACATCATCTTCATTTCTTGTCATCTTAAGTTCCTGCCTCGTGCTAAATATTTTCAAACGAAATTGATTAATCGAGTCAGTGATGAAGGACAACCTAGAGTTAATATGTTGAAGGTCTTCGGAAGGTGAATGTAGGGTGGTAATTTGTGGGGTGAAGGAGTGTTCTGGTTACAAGTCTTAAGACTGAAGGAACAGGAAGAGAATATAGAAAAATTCTGTAATTGCACCAGACGGATTGTTGGCATTACACCAAGGCCATGTTTGGTTTGTTGAATCAGGGCTTTGGAAAAAGAAAGTCATTAATTTCTTGTGTTTGGAATGGCAAAGGAAAGGAAAATGGTTCCCAAATGAAAGGAAAATAAGGGGAAAAATGGTTATCCCCACCCACCCTAGGATTCACTTTCCCTCTCAATTTCCTCCAGTTATTACGGAAATATATAACTATACCTTTCCAAACATTGGAAAAGAAAATTGATGGGAATTGCAATTTCCCATGACCATAGAAAGAGAAATGAATTTATTCAAAAAAAAAAGAAAGAGAAATGAATTGATTTTCTTTCTTTTCCTTTCAGTGAACCAAACGAAACCCAAGAATTTTTGGAATCACACCAAAACTCTTCTCACGAATCACTTAAGAAAAATCTCATTTATTTTTATTTTAATGAATACATAGTGAGCTAGCTCTTTTATATAGAGCTATAGAAGACACCAAAACAAAGCAAATGTTAATTAACTTTCACTAATGACTTCTACGAATTAACCAACAACTAATTTTTTTTTTTTTTGAGATAACTGTCATTAATAGCGGCCAAAAACAACGTATTACATCAGCTCCACATCTTGGTACATGTCTCTAGATCAAGCAAAACAAAAGACATAATTAACACTGCTCATTAGTTTCATTGAGCTCGCTTGAATAAACAAGATTACAAGTAAAAAGAAACAACCTAATATCTAGAAAATTGAAAATCAATCTTCCAGGCTGCAAAAATCAAACCCTAAACTAGGCAAACACTCGTGTCCAAAGAGACAAAAACCCTAACCTAAATCAATGCAACAAATCTAGAAGGCCCTAGCCCACTAGAAAATTCTAGCACCCTAGCAATCAGTCGTTACTGTCGTCACCAATATCTTTGGCACCCCCATCCCTTGCTGGCAATCTCCTCCGCCGCCGCCACAGTCTCTGAGAACCGATCAGTAAGCAAATCACCAAACAAGAGAGAAGTTGCAGGAAAAAGCAACCTAATATCTAGAAAATTGAAAATCAATCTTCCAGGCTGCAAAAATCAAACCCTAAACTAGGCAAACACTCGTGTCCAAAGAGACAAAAACCCTAACCTAAATCAATGCAACAAATCTAGAAGGCCCTAGCCCACTAGAAAATTCTAGCACCCTAGCAATCAGTCGTTACTGTCGTCACCAATATCTTTGGCACCCCCATCCCTTGCTGGCAATCTCCGCCGCCGCCGCCACAGTCTCTGAGAACCGATCAGTAAGCAAATCACCAAACAAGAGAGAAGTTGCAGGAAAAAGTCCCCCCCCCCCACTGATTGTGACAATGACAAAGCCACCCTTAATAGCAAACCTAGGGCTGTCAATTCCGACACGACCCGATAACACGACTCAAAACCAGCACGAAATAAAGCGGGTTGAACCCGCACGATTAAAAAACGGGTCGACGGTGGGTCAACCCGCCATGACCCATTTAATAAATAGGTTGGCCACGGGTCAATCCGGCAACACGAAGTGAACCCGTATAACCCAATTATGCTATGTTTCTTCATGAAATTTTGGACGTTCAGAGTATTTTATCATAGGATTAGACAATTTGAAATATTTCACTTTTTAATTATTAGATTTAATTATTTATTAATTATATATAATTATTTATATCCTTCGTCTTGTGGAGTTTTTAGTGAATTTAATCCATTTATGCATTTTTTTAGTTAAATGGGTCTCATTGTTAACTCTTAAATGAGTCATTTTGTCTAACAAGACACGACTTATTTATTAAATGGGTTAAGCAGGTTGGAAACGGGTAACCTGTTTAATAAATGGGTTGAGTTTGGGTTTATATTTTGCGACACGACAAATACCTTAACCCGATACGACCCATTGACAGCCCTAAGCTGCAAACCCAGTACAAACAATCCAATCCTTCAATGTGCATCCTCGGATATCATAGCACCATTTGCCAAAAGATTGACCTGATGATATAGAATAGCCGGAAAATGCATCACTAAGTTTGCCGATTTCAAGAGAAACCAAGCCTAGAAATAGCATCACAAACGACGCCACACTGGAGAACTGAGCTCTGCCAATGTTCATCCTTTTTTGTTTTATGTAGTATTAACTGAAAAGAATTACAATTAGCTGCTTAGTTGGAATATATAGCAAAAACTTGTCTTTAAATATGTACTTCCCATATGATTTGGGCCTTCAAGTAAAAATTCTCGTCAAAACTCATATTTACACACAATCCAATCTTCTTGTAATAAACTCGTCATAACTTCTTCTCGAAAAACAATATTCATGAACCTTTAAAAACTTTGGAAACTGACATTCAAGGTCTTCCATAGATATGAAACTCATTCTCTGGCTCATTTTGAGATGCTCTCAGTGCTTTGTTAAAGTTGACTGATCTGTATAGCCAGATTTGTTGTTTTTACTTTTTTATCCTTATCTTCTTCTACTTTACTCCAAAATACCTACAAAAAGGTAAAATGAAAATAAACAAGCAGAAGATATCAAGAATAACAAAGAAAATGTAGAGGAATTCATGATACATTTACAATAATGCTCCTATTAATGGTATTTAAACATATCGATTTTACTCTTTCCTCCCGTCCTACCTCTTCGCTAGCAACATCTCCTGTACCATGAAACTCTTCATTCATTTGGTTGTACACAATTATGTCTTGAGGTTCTTTAACATCTAAAACTTGTTTAGTCATCTCTTCATGCTATTCTTCCTCTATATTTTCATCTAATTTTGCTCAATTCTTTTTGGAGGTTTTTCAGCATCTAAAATTTCTCTCGTCATCTCTTTAACATGTTTTCGCAAGCATAGTCTTATCTCTAATACCTCTTATTGAGACATCAAGATATTTCCGCCATGCATATATTGCTCACATCGACCAATTAAAACCTCTATCGTGTCACTAAGTTACAACAATAATTCGTCTGGTAAGTCAACAAAAACCTAAAAGGGTAGTCTAATATGGGTTGTCATGCGTCACGGGCCTAACTTTGTGATGCTCAAAGAGGACCGTGCGGCACTTGCTAGTAGGCAAGTCAGCCAAGTGAGTACCTTGCAAGGAACAATGAAAGCCACACGATATTAAAATAGTGCTAGCGGCAAGCAAGATCACAATTATATAAAGGTTGGGGAACCACGATGAACAAATGAATAATCGAAATGAAAGATCACGAAACAATCTCAAGGGACACAGATGATTGAATAATTCCTCTTTTATTGATGGTAAGACGTGAAGGGAGGCAAAATTATATGTGCTTATCTATACTAGTTCCGTAGTCCAAACTATGTCTACTAGGAACCCCTCCATAAAGAGCACAACGGGCTTAAATGGCCAAAACAGTGGGAAACATGCACTTGGCTGAGGAGACTAAATGCTAAATAAAATAAATTACATTTATAAATTACCAAAACACCCCTAGCACACAAGCAACTAACCAAAAGCTTGACTAATGACCTTCGACAAGGTTGCTTGCGGCATTACACCGTAGCTCTGATATCAAATATGATTTATCTTCATGCCTAACTATGGGGGTGTAAAATTTTAGAATAGGAAATAATACGTTCCTAATCAAGAAATAGGTCGGAGGAGAAGCAGCCTGACCTGTTTAGGAGATTCGAGGTGAAATTTCCTCAATGAGGGTCTAGGTGAGGTGAAATCCCCTCAAGACAAGTTTAGGTGAGGTGAAATTCCTTCAAGGTGGGTCTAGATGAGGTGAAATCCTCTCAAGACGAATCTAGGTGAGATGGAATTATGTTCTAGTCAAGAATCGGGTCAAAAGCGATGGCTCAATCTATTGGGGGAACTTTGAGAAAGTCAGACCCCCTCGAGGTGGATCTGGATTAGGCGGAACTAGCATGGTCAGCTGATTCTGTAGGAAGCAGGAAGCACTTTCCAACCCACGTTGTCTTGAAAGTGGTGTAATGGATCCACTAACGCATGACTTGCGGACTTTACACACCACTACACGCACTAGTCAAGATATCCGTTCAAGCTCACTTATAAATACTTGGTGAGTTGAACATTCGAGGTAAGCATTGAATTCTGTCTACACCTACTACAACTTAAACAATCACTTAGGCATCAGAGTATCTTTTGTAGGTACCCCCTTCTTCAAATTTGACTTGAATATATTGATCTAAATTTGGAGGGCCTGAAGGTATTGACAGTGAAAGTTTCACTCACTCCAATCAGCAAAGTACGCGAGCAGATTCTTTATTGAATTTTTCCTCACTTAACATTAACATAGGCTACCTTGTGATCATCATACCAAACCAAAACTTCATTAGCCCAAACCGCCAAGAGATCTTAACCCATGCTCGTGAATTGCAAAAGTTACAACCAAATTTACTAACCCACCACCAACTCTATTATTTTCACTATTCCCCCATTGACATAGAAATAATTAAATGCGAAAGATTCAAAGGCCCCGTATTGTTCTTTTCTTTATAGAATTCTGCGTTTTCCATTTAACACCTCACGTTGGAAATTATCAAACCCAATGCGTGTCATTAATTTCCAAAGCAGCGCGCGTTTAATCGTCGCCAAAAACGGCGTGACGACTCTTCGACCAACCTAACGCGATCTTTGCTTTTCTTTTCTTCTCTTCCTCTACAGTCTTCTTTCCTCTTCTTCACATTCGTCTCCTTTTCTACAGTGGGACTTCGTCTCCGATTCTCCACCCCCATTTATTTTTTTTTCTTCCTCTCGCTTCTCACACCTCTCTCCCCAAAACCCCAAAAAATGGGGATTTCTTTCAGCAGCAACCGAAGACGTAACAACTACTACCAACACCCGCCGCCGCCTCAGCCCCTCTACCTCTCCAATCCTCACTACTACCCCTCCGACCCACCCTCTTTCTCTCCGCCTCCGCCGCCCCCGCCACCTCCTCCGCCGCCGGTGACTTCTTTTTCTTCCTCCTCCTCCTCCTCTTCTTCTTCCGCCGCCTACCCAGAACCCAATTCCGCCACCCCTTACTCCGCGCCGCCGCCCAGGGCTCCATACGCCTACCCTCTTCCGCCGCCGCCGCAGCAGTCGCATTACTGCTACGGTCAGTACAATTCTTGCAACCACGCGAATCCGATGATGGGTCGGTTCAGTTACAACCACAATTACCAGCCTTACTATGGTAATCAGGCGAGTGGGTGGCCGGCGATGCGGCCTCCGGTGGCCCCCCTTTATCCTCCGCCGCCGTACGTGGAGCACCAGAGTGCCAAGAAGGTGAAGAATGACGTCAACGTGCGTAAGGACACTTTGAGGCTGGAGATTGACGAGCAGAACCCTGATCAGCATTTGGTCTCGTTCGTTTTCGATGCCTTGTATGATGGGAGGTGAGCTATTTTGGGGTTTCTGTGTTTAAAGATTGTTGCTTTTGATTGTGAGATTGAATATATGTTTTGATTGTTGTGGATAAGAAATCGGGTTTTCGATGTCATCAGCATTTAGGAGCTGAGTAGGGAAGAAGCTTTGATCGTGTGAGTTGTGAGGTTAAATTCTAGAATTTGGTTTAGCTGAGTTGGAATTTCCTTGCAAGAAATTAGAGAGAAGCTATGCTTATACCTAGGGAAGGTAGATGAAGGAAATTTACTCTAAATGTGTTTGAATTCCTGTGTCCCTAACCATGAAGCTGGAATCCTAGTGTTATGGCAAGGATGCTGAACCAGAAGTTAGTGAGATATGAACAAATTAAAAGGGTGATGAGAAAAACCGCCTATGGGGTTTACAATTGCATTCTGCTATTGTAGTGACTATCTAGTGTAAGAAAATATGATACGAAGTGGATGTACAATAGTTACTTAATGTTCATCTTTGAGTCTTTGGATGATTCGATTGCTGATGGTAGAACTTATAACAAATGAAGCTCATGCATTTTGCCTTTTCAATGTTTTTCCTCTGTTGGAGGATGGCAACAGTGGACATGACCAGAATTAGCTACAACCGTTAAGAAATAGTGAATCTGTGGTTCACTATTTCATGTGTTCCTTTGATGGAATTTTATTGACAGAAAGTTTGGCTCTTCACTTGAAACTCTAGGGTTTTTTCAATTATAAGAAGTATTTACGCGGTGCCTCATCCCTTTTCATAGGAAGGCTCTCTAACATAGACAGGGGTTACATTTTCTTGCTCTTGTTAATTGTACAGCTGCTCTTAAGAGGAAGTAGAGATTGGAGGGTATAGGATTCTCTAATTTACTTGCTCAAGTGTTTGAATTAGCCGTACAAATAGACTTTTCCAGAACACTGTTATTTGTTTTAAAACTATTGAGCCAACAGCAAACAAGGATCTTCCCTCTGCTCCTGCCTGTTTGTGCTGTTTATCGACTTCCTTGAGAGATCGTGCCTGCATCACCTTAATATACTTTAAATGTTTTCTATGAAGAAATGGTCATGCTGGGATCTGCAAGCTTTATCACCTTTAAAAAGTGTTTCTGATATAAGATTTATACTTCTATAAGCCCTGAGAAAAGTGGCATCACTGCATTTATAAGGCTTTCATAAGATATAGCATCTATGTTAAGCATTATTTATAGGTTATTAAGAAAGCACTATGTAAAGTAATGCAATTCTGTAATATAGTCTATCATCTATATGCTGCTGTGCTTTCACTTTTATGCGTTGTATGAACAAGTTGTTGGAGTCGGGTTTTCTTTTACAATTACTCTTCACAACTGTTCTTTTCAGGAGTTGTAGAACCAAGTATCGTAACTGTTGTGCCTCCTATGAACACGTTGTTTTTGGTCTATAAATACAATTGCAAGTAGAGATTTATCTATTTTCATATTTGAGCTCTGTTAAAAAGTAAGGTTAAAAATGCAGTTTGAAGCAGCAAGCTGTGTGTGACAATTTAGTTATTGAAGTGTTTCGCATTATTTAATTGTTTTTCTTACCAAAATAGTGTATCTTTTAAATCTAATGCTTCTTGTGGGATGTAGAAGGTCATGTTAGCAGGTGCCTAGTTTGCTTGCATTGCTGTAGAAACATTTTATGTGCAATAACAGTCTTATGAGTCATAGTCCAATAGTAGAACTATGTAATAGGGTTAAAAAATATGCTAACCATTATTATGGTCGTTGAGCATGCATGTGGCACTCAACCTATGCATATATTGAGCATAGACAAAGTAAGGGGGTTCTCTTTAGATCGCCTGCTTATTGGCCATGGTCATGATTGTCTACTAGTTAACACCAGGATTTGTACTCCAGAATTATATGGTAACACTTTTCAGAGGCCGTTGGTGCCTTTTTGTTCCCTGTACTATCATGACATTTATATGCTTTGAGTAGATCTTGAATTCATTTGCTATTGGGTACTTCTTATATTCTTATTCTAATTATCTGGGTCATGTCTTCTTATTTACAGCATTACTATTCTCTACTTTGCCAAGGAAGAGGCAGATTGTACATTTGTTCCACTATTTCCTGAAGCATTTACACCGGTGCAAGTCCCTTTTCAGAAAGGAGTAGGCCAGAAATTTTGTCAGCCCTCAGGAACAGGCATCGATTTAGGCTTCTTCGAGTTGGATGATCTGTCAAAACCCTCACCTGGAGAAGATGTATTCCCACTTGTAATATCTGCGGAAACACGTACGCCGCCTGATTCAATCGACCATATTGGTGAGCCTGTCCAAGATGCATCTCCTCGTATGCAGATCACTCAAGCTGTGCTCGAAAAAAATAATGGTGACCCTTTCCAAGTGAAAGTAATTAAGCAGATACTGTGGATTGATGAAGTTCGCTATGAACTACGTGAGATATATGGAATTGCAACCTCAGCAGTGGAAGGCTTTGATGACAATGACCCTGGGAAGGAGTGTGTAATATGCATGACCGAACCGAAGGACACTGCTGTATTACCTTGTCGACATATGGTGAGAATTCATCTAATACTATATAGTGCTATTAGGAGATCAAAACAAATTTAGGTGAATCTGCACGTGTGCCATATATAAATGCTGTTAATGTTGATGGAGGAAGGCACAAGCCCCTTGTGTGTGAGCATATGTCTTCTATGAATATTCTCGTCATGAATTATCTTTTGGGTCGTAAAGGAGTTTGCTTTTAAAATTTCTAGTTTTCTTGGTTCTTTCAGTAGTTGGTAGAGTATTTTTGTCATGAATAGGAGTCAGAGGATTAGATGGCTGGGTCATTAGCATGGTACCTTGGTTTTGATAGTCACGTTCAAATTTATTTTGAACTTCCCTTGATGAGTTTCTCAATGATCAGAAAATGGATTGTGATTGAAATTTTTAGTTGCTTGGTAAATACATGAATTGTGTTATGCATTGTAAGCTAAGATAACTACTTTTTTTTTTTCCCTTGATTTCACTGTTATGACTTCAGTTGCTTAACTTTCGGTTCTTTTCTTGTTTATTCCAGTGTATGTGCAGTGACTGTGCAAAAGAATTGAGGATTCAATCCAATAAATGCCCCATTTGCCGGCAACCCATTGAAGAACTTATAGAGATAAAGATGAATAAAAGCCAGCAATGAGCTTGTTTTCTCCATTATGTGGATGTTGTGGTATGAATATCAAATATATTTTTTTTATTGATGGGCAGCTGTTATGTAAATGCGTGCTTTTTCTTTTGTATATTGCAAGTGATCTCTTGCTTTTCTGATTTTTTTTCATGTCATTTACATAGATGAATCTAATTAATCCTCAAAAGAATGAACTTTCTTAACCTCTATATACTCGCGGTGTGTGTTAAGTACAAGCTTTCTTCATCGTTTTTGCTCTTGCAGTGTTTTTGCTCTTCCTTCATTGTTTTGTAAAGTTTGTAAAATTGAATTTGAATTAAAAAAAAAGTTTGTAAAATTGAAGGAAACTTCTCTTATTGCATATATCAAAGACTCCCAGACCTTGCTTTGCCCTATGGCCCTATTTACCAGATCCTATATGAAGGTTTTCCGGTGCATGGTATGGAATCAAGAAAGCCTTTTCTTTATAGCATGGAGGAGTATAATGAACATTCTAGGTCTTGTGACATCTAGACACGAAAGCATTGGGAAGCATCTTTTTCACTGTGAAATTCAGCAAAGGAAAATCTGGGAGGGAATATTTTCCGGTGAAGTTTGCTAAGAATCTATAAAGCTTGGGTAGGCCGTATGTTTCTTGCATCTCATTGAACATCCTTTCTGTATTCTGCCTCACTCTACATAGTCGATCAAAATGGATCTTAATTTTCTTTCTAGTGTATGTTGTGTCTTTTAGACTATTCTTGTTCTTCTGGTGGGAGACTACAGGTCTACAGTCAGCTTTAGTATCCTTTTCAACTTTGTTAACCACTGACCCCAACCCCCATAGTGAATTCACCTGGTCAAAAGTTTCTGAATGCTTCAGACTTGTACAGTAATGGCTCTTTTGTTCTCTTTTGGAGAGGTGGCTTCTGACTAGAAGGCAAAAGATTAAACATGGTGGTCAGTTCGGAGACCTCTTTTGGTTTATTTACATTTTACATGGTGAAAATTCATGGGGAAGAAAACTGAGGCCAAGCTTTCATTATTTCACGTTACGATAGTATTGATTGATGGTAACTACCACTATGATTGTCCTGCTGTGTATCACAAGCGTTACAGTGTTCATTTTAGGCAAGGCCACCAAGTTCTCGATCAGAATTGCCCAAGTTAGCTATAAAATCCAATAAGGAATGCTAGCAATATTCCCCTCCAACCTTTTCCTTTCTACCTGCCTCATTCATTGCATGCCATGTGGATTCATTTATGATTACAATTTATGTATTTAGTACATTGAAAAAATAATTAATTTCATTCTATGTTTTACCCTTATTTATGTTTGACCTTATTAAATGTTCTATATTAATATATACTAGAAAATGTCCACACACCTGATGGGTGTGAGAGTAGTGGGGAATTATAATTCTGAGAGTGGAGAGTTTGAAATGGTTATTTTCTTTTATTTTGTTTTTTTTATTGTTTTATTTTGCTTTTTACATTTTTATCCCTGATGTTAAAATGTAATCTATGATATTTTAATATTTGAGGGTTATAAAGGTAAAAAAAATCAGTTTTGGTTAACAACACCTCTTCTCTTAATAATAGTATAGATACATATATATATATATATATATATGAATATGAATAATAAAAAAATAAAAATAAAAAGCTCTTGAATCTTGTTTTCTAACTTTTTTTTCATTTCTTATATTTCCTAAGTTCTTCAACGAAAAATTTTCTTCTATTTATTTGGTCATGTTCCATAATACTGAGACTTTTTTTATATAAAACTCACAAAAGCCAAAAAGAAATAAATAAATAAAATGATAAAGCTCACTAACATGGCAGTTGCAAATTTTTTTTTTTTTTAACATTCTCTTTGACATATGTATATAAGTAAAGCAAACGTTTGGCTAATTTTTTGGTTTCAATTCTGTCTTTTTTCTTTTTGGGAAAAAATTTTAAGTATGTTCTTAAATATATATGTACGTATTTCCGTATGTAAGCCCACAAGAGTATACAAAATGCAAATAAAAAGGATTCATGAAAGAAAAAAAAAAGTTGAAAAGTTAAAATTAATTACAATGCATGTGAAAAGGGAAAGTGAAAACTTGTCTTTTAATTGTATTAATTATTTGAATTATTTAGATAATGGAATACACATGGCATGCAATGAATGAGAAAGGTAGAAAGAAAAAGGTTGGAGGGGAATGTTGCTAGCATTTCTCAAATCCAATATCACCGCTCACTTTTCTTTATAACCTGTAGGTCGTTTTCTTGTAAACTAAATGTTTTCTTGCACCACAGTGTCTTCTAAGCAAGCAGTAGATTGCTCTGTCATCTTTCTTGCACAGTAAGAACGTTGAAACACGTAGATGTGGGTTTAGGGTTTGGAGTTAGACCTAGTTCGACATGGAAATTATGGAGGTGGGTGATGTTGATGGACATATACTCCTCTACTTATGCCTACGTCACAAGTATTTAATCATTTGAATTTTTATCTTCTTCCTGTCACTCAGATGTTAGAAAAACATTGACATACAAGTCAATGATTTAGAGTTTAAAGTCCATTTTAAAGATACGATGACATTTTAAATTCTATGTAGTGTTTCATCAAATTCACGTTATGTTAAATAAACTAAATAATTTATCTTCATTCATCCCCCTCATAATCGAAAGGACATAAGTGTTTGAATTATAGATGGATCCTTGCTTGTGAATCAAAATTGTACAAAAGCATAGGGTGTTAGGACTCAAAAGTCAAAACCTCAGCATGTATACCTCCATTATTGTTCCCTAATAGACAAAAATCCAGGGTCAAAACAAGGAAACATTGCAGAAACCATGTGGGCATGAAAGCATTTTAGATTGCTGGTAAGATCTAATAAATGACCTCCTCAAAATCCGATTCTTTCATTTCTCTCATCAATCACCATCCACAGGCCATATGGTGTGCTTCATGTGACGACCTCTGCATAAACTGCAATGGCATTTTCTGGGTGCTCAAGTCATTCCGCATTGTAAACTCTTTGGGACAAAGTTGACAAAAAAAAAAAAAATTTAATAAAAACTCTGGGGGACAAAAAAGATGCAAGTTCAAGTCCCAAATATAGCCACCCAACTGACATCCTTAAGTAAAAGTGTAAAACCCTAAATAATGTAGTGGGTTGGTTACAAAATAGTACCCCTAGTTTGGGATATTTCAAGTTCATACACCAACTACAAAAGCGCATGCATTAGTTACAAACATATTTTTGTTTCTTGCATTTCAAGATTAGATAGTGAGTAGACTTTAATCGTGCTTGGTCCCAGCCCGGGCTAACCTTAAGTCAATCAGGATCCTGCCTTGCTCAGGCCAAGCCAGCTCAATTTACAGTTCTAGATTCTGCTTCTCATAATTTGGATCACATAATCAACAAAATTGTATGATCTCTTATGCATTGAGCAATTGTATTCAAAGTCTTTGGTAGTCAGTGTATGACTTTGAAATACTTCAAAGCTCAAACACTTGTATAGAGGTAGCCCTAATTTAGTCGTAAAGTCACACGCAAAGCACCACACCATTTCTTCTATCAAGTATTGTAATATTGCAGTTCTTACCTCCTAATTCTCTCAC
Organism: Rosa lucieae; assembly: GCA_024704745.1. Taxonomy (NCBI): domain Eukaryota; kingdom Viridiplantae; phylum Streptophyta; class Magnoliopsida; order Rosales; family Rosaceae; genus Rosa; species Rosa lucieae. The sequence goes on along the minus strand of CM045495.1, from coordinate 40,373,263 downwards.
AATTGGCAATAGGAATCAACATGCAATAGAACATGGCTTTTGCTTAAACTTTTGCCCAACCCAGTGGCCATTAATCTCCACAAACTGCTTCACAAACCACCTTTTCTTTGAATTCAATTAAGAGCAAAGAAAGGGCCAAAATCAGTTGAGGAGCTTTGGCAGTTGGCACCATTCCTCTTTTAAGTTACGGCTTAACTTTAACATCTTCCTGAGGGATTAAAGGTAACAAAAGCCAAAAAGGGCTTGTTTTATTATAAAATGGGTTTTAGGCTTTTGAGAAGGACAGTAATGATTTGCATGCCCAGGAAACAAGTGCCCAAACTCATGAAAAAACTACCCATTAGCATGATTCATCTGAATTCAAGGACATAATTTGCTGTTAAAGTAGGATATGATCAAAGCCAAAGTGACTTTTATCGCTTCCATTTCAATTTTCCTTCCCATCACCTACAGCAATTTCTTTCTTTTTTCTTTTCTCAAAAGCTAATTAGGACAATTAATACACAGCAATTTTCATGCCATGGGGATCTGCTTTCATAGGAAAAAACCAGATATTTTTTGTAGTAAGCATTTTAGCACCTTTTTATTTTCCAAAATTTCCCAGATTTTGTAATAATGGCCCTTGGCAGTAAGCCAAACCATTTGCCAGATTGGTCGTTCAGTTTTCGTGTGAAAATAAATTGTCTTTCTGACTGTAGCACACAGTTTTTCGACAAGAAGGTGAAAGATATTTGCAAAACGCCAAATTTACTTTTTCTTTTCTCTATTTTGGAAGAGATAATTTTCTCTTTTATTTCATGAAAATATTATAAGCAAAATTACTAATCAGGGGCATTTCTCCTCAGAATTTCTCATTTGGACCATGCACTCTTTTACCATCCCTTATTGCAATGTAATAATTTTTGGAATTGAGTTTTAGCTAACTTTTTTTTTTTTTTGAGATAAAATAATACATATAAGTTGTATGCCCCTGTTTCATAGATAAGAATAGTATGAATCGACTACTCTATTTCAACAATCGTAGCTCAGAGTAGTCTATGTTAACAAAAGAATCTCGCCCTGTAGACAATATATTTTACCTAATCTCACATGCCGAGCACGCAATTGTGGTACGGTGACACTAAGTACTTTCACATGGACTCATGATAGAGATGCTCTCACTAACATAGACCTTATTATAAATAAAACTTTTTGTCTAGTTACCCCATTTCTATATATTTTTTTTCCACTTACCCCATTAAGTTTTTTTAATTCTCTTTTACCTAAAACATTCTAAGGAGATCTTCCCTAATACCGCATTAAGATTTTTATTTTTTAATACTATGTTACCCTCACTCCTTTGTTACTTAGAGAGAGAGAAAAAAATGGAAGAGAGAAACAACATATTACTTCCATTTTCGTATGTTGTTAACTATCGGGGTAAACATGAGAAATAAAACCAAGATCACTTCTGTATTTTTTTTTTTGAATTTATTTCTCATGTTTACCCCGATAGTTAACACTTAACAACATACAAAAATGGAAATAATATGTATGTAATACGTACTAGTAATATATGCATTTTCACTTAAAATACGATAACTTTTTATTACATCAAGTACAATTAATGTTCCATTCATAATATTTTCAATTTTTGAAATTTATGATCTTCTTTTATTTTACGTCCATGTAATAAAATTTTAAGATTTGTTGTGTGTTATTGAACAGGAACATCGTTGGAGTGATTAGTCTCCCTCTATTGTAGTTAATGCCCTTAAACCGAGAGTCAAGAGAGACCAGGGGTGGATTCACATAGAGCCCAGATTAGGCACTTGCCTAGACTGGGTTTTTGAGTTTACACTGATTTGGTGTCGGCAAGGTATGTGAAAATGGCATAAATTGGGTAAAATTAGGGATGGCAATGGGGAGGGGAGGGTAAGGGGATTAAATTACCATCCTCATACCCGACTTCATTCTCCATCCCCTTACCCGCCCCAATCCCCGTAATAAGAAACTGGGGATTCCCCGTCCCCGTCCCCATTGGGGATTAGGTCCCCGTACCCGCCCCAATCCCCGTTAACAATATTACTAATTTATTATATAAAAATTCATACAAATAATTATTGATTGTAAAGTATGAAGTTAAAATCAAACATCAACATAAAATAAATTCTTTATTTCAATCAAACAAAAACAAATATAAGTTTCGCTTAAAAAATAACAATAAAAGTCTGCATTCGACAAAATAATTCCACAATCAACTGCTTAGTGTAACCTAACAACTTACTCATTCACTCCAACAAGGTGAATTGAATAATATCAAAAATATATAGACAGAATTTAAATATTGACAAAAAGATGAAGTTTACATAGATATATTTATAAATAATATCAAAAATATATATAATAAATATATATATATATTTTTTAGATAATTCTTATTGGGTGGGTATGGGGATGGGGATCAAAATATCATCCCCACCCCGTACCTGATTTCAGAATTTGAATACTGGGGATCTCCATCCCCATTACCCGATTTCCCCCAAATTTCTCCCCATTAGGGTCGAATACCCGATGGGTACCCTACCCTATGGGGATTATTGCCATCCCTAGGTAAAATCAAGGCAAAACAAGGTGAATTGGGGAAGAAGATGGTAGAAATTAGGCAAAAACATGACAAAATCTTCATAAATGCCTCCAGAATCTATAGCTTCCCTCTAATTTTCCTCTCTTCCCCTCCTGCCATTGTCTTGCCTTACCTGAAAAAATTTCTGGCTCCGCCCCTGAGAGAGACTATCCGACTATGGATGGTTAGGTAGGTTGTTGTTTTGCTACAAGCTTACGCATTGGGCTATTATTGATCGAACATATGCCTGGATGAGAGTGGAGTGTTATTATGTCTAGTCTTAGACGGCGAGCATAGGTTTTGGTTTGTAAGCTTAATCAAGTGACACTTTAATTATTAACGTTATGAGCTTTACCTGCTCAATGTTGGAGAGAAACGTCTCACTACTAGACTCAATGTCAATTGACTATATCGATCCCTTGATTTTAATGTTCATACTTAATTAACTAATGCACTAATCACTTGAGTTGTCTTTTACTTTCATTCTTTTCTTATGCACAATATGATCGTTTTGTTTATTCCTTCATGTGGTACATGTGCGGTTGCATCTAAAAACTAATAATTGAATGATACATTCCATTTTTAACATGTCCATCTCAAGTATAATTAAAAGGCAGATAGAAATGACCAAATGTAGAATTTTTACTATTTAATGTGCTTGAATTATTTTTTCAAGCATAATTGGATTTGTATCGGGAAGTTTCTTATTCTCAAGCAAAGTATTGGGTTTGTATTGGAGAGTGAATGGAGAGTTTCCTAGTCTCAAGTAAAGTATTCATTAAATTATCTTCTTACTTCTAATTGCTTGTACATTGAAGCAAAGTCAGTGCCTTTAATAGTGTGCAAGATTGGAGTGAGAAAATAATGAGAGCTCAAGTAGTATATTGGAACTCGAAATGTGAGGTTGAGAGTTGTTGGAAAACTAGTGATCGATGGTTGCAAAACTTCCTTCCCTTTCATGAGTTTCATCAAATGGAAAGCAATTTTTTTGAAGAAGGCAACTTTGCCTGCTCTTTCTTATGAATGAGTTAGATTTGTATAGAATTTAGTTCATCAAAAACGGTGTAATATTGGCAAAAAACATGAGAGCATATGTTTTGTTGAATTTTGACAATGCAACGAGAATTTATTTAGAGATGAATATAAATTAGAGTTAATAAAACCTATAGAAAACTCTCATAAACAACAAATTAAATGTAAACAAAATTAAAAAGAAAAAAACTCAAAAGTCTCAACCACAATAAGAAAGAATAATTAGCAATTGTAAATCTCACTACACCAAGTTTTCCGTAAGCGCATCAAATTAATCATAGCATTTCTTATTACTACGTGGTATTTAAGACTTGTACGATGTTTTCTCAAATTCATTAACACCCATATGTCTTTATAAAAATGCATGATAAAAAATTGACAAATTAATGACATAAAAAGAATAAATGAAATAAAAGATTCTAACGATCCGACATTTTAACCATCTAGTGTGGTAAGGTGGGTTGAACTGCCTAGTATGGAAACTCCATGTTTAGAGTTCGAATCCCAACTCTCACCAATTTGTGGCCAACATGTTTGAGAGGTATTTGAGTTCGTGAGCCTGCGACGGGAAATTAGTCTGGCTTTGATGAGATACACTCGTGGACCTCGGTCCAAATAGTGACTGTGTGGGTGTGTTACTAACTCGCTAAAGTAACCAAGGTGGATTTTTACTTCACTCTCGATAAAAAAAACAAAAACAAAAAAATATGTTTTCGCTAACAGTCATATATTATACGTGTAATTAATATATGACTGTTATGAATTTTTTTTTTTATGGATTCGCTAACATCACTTTGTAAAAGAAGCGGTGAGTTTGAGTTTTCCTTTTGTTACATGGAATGTATGATTTGTACCATATTTTCCAAATTGTTCAACTTTTTATGTATTGATAATATGTGATAACTGCCAAGTTAGTGACACATTTTAGGAGTAATAAGATAAAAATGTTATTGAATAAAAAGCTTTAATTATGTCGTATATTTTTTTTTATTACTTGGAATGTTTGACTAGTACAATGATCTTATGAATTTTAAGTCATAGTACATAGACATGAGCAAAACAGTGGCAGTTTAACAGATAACAACACGTTTCAAGTATATATAAGAGAAAAAAGTGAGTCGAATGAAAAGTTTTAATTATGCCGTATATTCCTTTTCTTACGTAGAATGTTTGACAAACACAACATCTTTTATGGACTTGCTAACATTAAGTGTCTTAAAAAATGCATATGAACAAATAATTAGTATATAATAGCACGTTTTAAGTATACAGAAGATATAATATAAGTAGAATAACGAATTAATATTTGATCAATAGAATTATTAGTATAGAACAGAATAACCGCTGTACGATTTAAGACCAAGTTTTGAGCAAACAAACAAACACGGTAAGATTTTTTTTTTTTTTTTTTTTATCAAAGAATTCCTTGATCATTTTAAAATTTCATTGAATGGAGTTTTAGATGGTTAAAAGATGAAAAATGCAAGTCAAGTTTACTTTTTATCTGAGGGTCATGATAGTAATTTGAGCTAGACAGCTACGTATAGTGGTAGTACAAAAAATAAATTAATTATGTATGTGTAATATACATGAAACAAGGCCAAATTATTAAATGCCATTATTTATTGCAACACCCAATTTGAGCAGAGCAAATCTGACAGAGTTGTTTCACATCTGCTGATAATAATTATCTTTTTCAAAAAAGATTAAAACTCAAATCTGTGAGCTAAAGCCTATATAAACTCCTTCTCCACCATTTTCACTCAGACAGTAGAGCCACTGAAGCCAAGCAGACCTTAAGCTGAAGCTTGAAGCCACAACAGAAGCTCCAGTAAATGGCTAATTCCAAAACCAAGCCAAGCCAGATCCACATGGCTATTGCCTATTAGTAAAAAATACCATTAAATAAACCCCCCCTAGAGAGAATAGAGTGAATGAAAGCCTTGGAGGCAACAGCACACTCTCTCTTTCAGTCTGCAACAGTCTCCTTCTCTCTCTCTCTCTCTCTGTTTTTAGGCTTGTGCTTTGCTACTACTCACATCTACCTCTTCTCTCTCTTACCCTGAAATAGAGGAAGCAGAGATACCCATAGAAGCTTTAATGTCCAACCACCGCTTCTGAGTCCCCCCCCCCTCTCTTTCTTCAAAGACTGAACCTTTGCTATTGGGTCTAAATCCTTCTCTGCTCAGAGACGCAGACCTATTTCGCATTTCTTGCTCTCTGTGTTGTTGTTGCTTAGATAAGTCCCAAAAAGAAAGAAACAGAGACACCACCAACTACTCCTTTCTGTAATTCCCTCTCAACCATTTTCCTCTGTTTCTGCAGCTACTGTTTCTCTTAGATCTATCACCAACCTGCCCTTTTTTCTATTTCCATTCATTGTAGTCTTTGTGTTTGTTGCATTTGAGTTTTAGTAGCCATGAGTAAAGAAGAGTTCATGAAGATCCAGGTACTCTTTCACTCACCTCTCTGGTTGTTCTTTGCTTCATTTGAACTCAAAACCATTTTATCTTTTTCGTGTTATATTTATTTCCTTGCATAAACCCAATTATTAAACAGAGCACAACAAGAAGCTTTGCTCTTTTTCTTTTCCTCTCTTTTCTTGTTTACTCTACTTTTGTTCTTTTGGACTGTTTGTGCATGCAGAAATGTACTCTCAAAGTTAACATTCACTGTGATGGATGCAAGCACAAGGTGAAGAAAATCTTGCAGAGAATTGAAGGTATGCTTCATTTCCTTATACCCCATTTTCAGTTTTACTGATTTACCCTAAGATTTTTATCTGTTTCATGGTTGTCCTCAATGGAAATCAGTCATTAAATTGTGCATCTTTTTTGTCCAGGGGTTTGTACAACCGACATAGATTCCGAGCAGGGGAAGGTGATCGTTTCCGGCAATGTTGACCCCTCCGTTCTGATCAAGAAGCTCGCGAAATCAGGGAAACGTGCAGAGCTCTGGGGCGCTCCGAAGGCCAACAACAACAATCAGAACCAGAACAACATGGCCAATCAGAAGAACATGCAACTTGACAATGGCAAAGGTGGGAATAACAAAGGCCAAAACAACCAGAAGGGCGGTGGCGGTGGCGGAGGGGGAGCCGGAGGAGGAGGAGGCAACAACAATCAGCCTAAGGGTGGAGGACAACAAGGCCCAAACCCTCAGCAACAGCAACAAATGCAGCAGCAAATGCAGCAGCAACTCCTGCAGCTGCAGCAGCTTCAGCAAATGAAGGCGTTGCAAGATCCGAAGCTGCCCCAATTGAAAGGGATGCAAATGCCTCCTGGTTTCAAAGGCCCGAACCCACCTAGCCAGAACCAGAAGGCTGTGAAATTCGCGGACATGGACGATGATGACATGACTGATGATGAGTATGATGATCTTGATGATGACGAAGATTATGACGACGAGGATTATGATGACGAGCTGGATGATCCTCGCCTGGCTCTGAATAAGATGAAGCCGGCGACCATGGGTGGTGGTGGTGGTCAGGGGCTGCCTCCTATGATGCTGAATGGAATGAACCTCCCACAGATGATGAATGTTCAGAAGGCTGGTGGTGGACAACAGAATGGTGGCGGCGGCGGTGGTGGTAATGGTGGAAAGAAAGGTGGTGGCGGCGGCGGAGGAGGGGGTGCGCCGTCTCAGGGGAATATGGGCGTGGCGGTGGCGGTGGCGGTGGAAAGAAAGGCGGTGGCGGTGGCGGTGGTGGAGATCATGGTCAAAATCAAACTGGGGGTGGCGGCAAAAATGTAGGCAAGAACGGTGGTGGGTTTCCCCCAAATGGTGGTGGTGGGGCACAGAACAAGAATGGTAACGGAGGCCAAGGTGGTGGAGCTAAAAAGGGTGGTGGTGGTGGTGGAATGAGTGAGGCTCAACTTCATGCTATGATGAGCCACCAGAACATGGGTGGGAGACCTCAAGGCATGCCTGGAGGTAATGTGGGGCAGCAGATGCCTGGGATGAGCCAGATGAACATGGCAATGGGTCCAATAGGTCCAATGGGAAGCATGCCAATGGGTCAGATGGGCCAAATGCCGGCCGTTCAAGGTCTACCGGCTGCCGCCATGAGTGGCGGCGGCCCCGGTGGCTACTTCCAAGGAGCTGGGCCTGAGGCCATGCCTGGTAACCCATACCAGAACCAACAGTTAATGGCTGCAATGATGAACCAGCAGAGAGCTATGGGCGGCGGGGACAGGTCGTTCCAGCCTATGATGTATAATAGGATTCCTCCATCGACCAACTACATGCCGCCCCAGCATTACCCATACCCTCCTCCAGCTGGTGGTGACCCCTACACCCATTTCTTCAGTGATGAGAACACTTCAAGCTGCAATGTGATGTGAAGCCAGAGCAATCGACGGGAAGTTAGTGCTTGATCTTCTGAGGAATTGGGCTAGCTGCCGAGTTTGTTTGTGGTGGTGCTTCAGTTCATGGTTCCAAGGACTAGAAATCTGATGATGCCATATTATACATGGAAATGTTTTTTTTTTTCCTTTAGTTTTAATTTTCATCTTTCATTTTACCTTTTATCCTAAGTTATATTAGCATTAATTATCAATAGGGGAGTATCTATAGATAATATAATTAAAGCTTCTAGGGGAGAATGATGGGGGGATGTAAGTGAGGAAGAAATAGTGTTTGCGAGCATTCTCTTCTTTATGAGATGTTTATATGTGTTTATAAGTTGCAGACAACAATAATATGAAAAAGAGAATATGGGAGAAGCAAAACAACCCCAACTCTCTCTCTCTCTCTCTGCCCATTTTCTCCCATCTTCAGTCTCTCATCTCTGTTATTTCTTATACCAGAAAGCCTCATGTGCATTTTGCTCATTACAAAATTGCCTCTCTTGCTAGATGTAATGGACATCATGGATGTTCTGGTAGTGGGTCTAAAGCCCCCTCCAAACACAATGAGTAGGGCTAGTGGAAATTTGACCCCACTCATCCTTTCAGTGTGTTGGGTGAAAAAAAAAAAAAAAAACCAGGAGCATAATTCTTTTGAACCAAACCCAATAAGGGTGTTCTTCATACAAGTTTTACATGGAAGAGTAAAGGACAAAGCTTTTCTCTGTAAATTCTGGGCGTGTGAGTGAGAGGATGGAAGAAGCAACAAAGAGGAGAAGGGTGTTTGACAGAGACAAGCTAACAACTTTTTCTTTGATGAAAATCCAACGGCGTTGACACCAATTCAGCTTCTGAAGCAGTAAGGGAGGGACAGTCTCACTGACTCTAGTCTTATCAAACAGAAAGAAAGAGCATCCATTGTTAATGAAAAAACCAAAAAAACACAGAGGGTAAGAGGAAGATGAAGAGGAGGGGAGGGGAGGGACCCAGAACATGATGTGTTGGATTTTTCACATGATGATCATGATGATGATACATAATAGAGATGATCAAGGTCCATCCAATGTCTAATCAGACAGTGATCGATGGGAAGCCATTGTACCTTCACAAAAGTACATCTGTGTTTCACTCCCCCACCATATTGTATAATTTCATTGGCGAGGAGCAGTGGATTGTGGCCAAAGGGTTCAGCTTTGGATTACTATAATTCACTGGTTTGGTAGGGATAGTAAACTAATTATAGATGAGGACTTTTTAATTTAATTAGCTAGTTTTAGCAAGTACAAGATTAGCATGTCTGATATAATAATATTGTGAGACTAGGAATCGGCTCTCAGCTCATCGAAGATACGATTGATTACGACACAATACAATTCAAAATCATTAAGATGATATTATTTTGACGTATTTCTAATTTTAGAATTAATTAGAAATGTGTCGTGTTAATTAAATTGTCGATTAATAGGAACCAGACTAATATTAGAGATTTAAAATTTAATTGGTTAATCTACTAAGTGTGTTATGTTATTGACTTCTTATTTATTATGTCGTCAAAAAGACAACTAATGATCCATCGATTCCAAATAATTCAATGTCCTTGAACCTGACATTAAATTTTTAGAAATTCTGTCCATTAGTTTCTTCGGTCTTTATCTTGATACATCCACATCGATTGATTTTAGATAAAGTCCATCTTACTTGTTACACTGTCTGGCACGTTACATATTTAAACCATTAATTGTAACGGCATTTTTAAATGCAACGTTATCCAACTCATAAGATTATCGTAACTTACTTGATCAACAATGTGACAATATAACATATTAAACTTTGGATCAGGGGTTTTTAACTCCAAGTCTTTTGACTCTCGAGTGTTTATTTAAGTGAGCTGTTGCAACTTGCAAGGCGAGCCAACTTGTGCGCATCACAAGCTCTCGAGTCTCAACGGTTGCACGGGTGTGACCGTAGCCAAAAAGCCATTTAATGCCGCCGAGTAGTAGTAGAGCTCCAGATCCAATATTTGCTCGGGCTGATTGTCCCCGGTTCGGTTCAAAACCTAATCAGAAAATCAAGACTCGCCAGTTGTCATTCATGCCTGGCGCCACGTGGCGAGAGGATGACTACAACTTTGACCGGTAGATGAGGTGAGGTATTTATCACATGGGAAGAGGTATGGGGCGGGGGGGGCTCTGTTCCGATGCGGGCGCGGCAGGAACATCAGGGAGCAGCGGTGTAGCATGCAATCCTAAACAAACCTAACAAAAACGCATACACTGTTTTACAGCTGCACCATAATCGTGCTTTTATGTGTTTGGCTTCTTCTTCCTTTTTCAGTGAAATCTGGACGTGTTCACAAAGCTTTGCTGCTTGTGAGAAAGTGAGGTTCATGGTGAAGGTGGCATGGTGTTCATAACGTGTTTGATGTTTTCTTGGAGGCATTTGTGAAAGAAGGATCACGTAGTCTTGCAGGTTCAAAAGGACACTGGATGCATGTTTTGCATTTGTCATGATAATTGGTACGAGTCGTATGGTCAAAACTGCTATGAGCTTTATCCCATCCATCCCACAACTAACTAGAGTTTGCAATAATAGAATCTATAAAAGAAAAAAAGAAAAATGTAAATCAAAATCGTAGTAGAAGAATTAACCGATATCATACGAAACCCTAGCCTACGGTACCACCAAAAAAAAAAAAAAAACAAGAAGAAGAAGAGGAGAGAATTGCTTCCGTTAATGAAGCCTCAATGCGGGTAGAGATCATGCAAACAGGCGCAGTGAGTTTCTTCTCCTTTCCCTGCTCTATCTTCAAAGCTTTGCTTTTCAGGGTTTTTGGTTTATGGAAGTGCGACTTTTTCTTCAGTAATGGTGCGGGTTATCTTTAATTTACTTGTTATTTGGTGGTTGACATTGGATTACTGCAGGTGGAATGCAGCTCGTGCATGCAAAATTACTTTATTTTTCTAGATTTGTTAGGTTTCGATTTTGGTTTTTGGTTGTTGATTAGTTCAAGTAAATTTCCACTTCATTGACCTAGGGTTTTGGAGTTTGTTTTCATAAAGTCGTCTAACGCAAATTGGGTTCTTAATTAGAGTATGTTCACATATTGAGGTTACTGGGTCAATACTATTTACTGCTTTTTGCCTTTTCATTTCCACCATCTAGGTCACTGGGTCAGATACTGTTCACAAAAGATCACTCTGGATCACTTTCTGGGTCAATTTCCTGACCTGCCAACTAACATTCGGTGACATGGTTACGACCTTATCATGGGTACCGATTGTTTATTTTCAGTGTGTTTTTGTTGTTAATGTGTTGGTGAGCAGTCCTTGCATCCGTAGTAAACACCGGAAGGAAAATCAAATAGTCTTTCCTGAATACTTTCCATGCTTTACCAAACAGAAGAAATGAAACCTTACAGAAACTTTAGTTTTCCTTCCTCACGGGAAAAACAAAAGAATTTATTTCCTTTTCGTGAACCAAACGAAGCCTTATATGAAGTAAAAGTAAAAAATAAAAATAAAAATGAAGAAGGGATAAAGCTAGAAAGGTCCAATATTTAGTCAAGTAGAGAAAGAATGGTAAAGTCAAAAGAAGCAATGATTTAATATGCAATCAATTTATTTGTCTTTAATGAGACAGTGAAGTTTCACTAATTAATATGATTAACAAGGCTAATATTTCTTCTTTTTTGTTATTTTAAGTTACTTAGGAGTAAAGCATATATAATCTCTCTCTGTCATGAGGATTAGAAAAGTCTTGAAGTTCATTGTTTGACTCGATAATTTTCTTTTTCTCAAATGACACATAAAACAAACATGGTTTAGTCAGTAAGATACTCATAGAAGGCAATTTTTCTCTGGAAAAATAGTTGCGATTCTTTAGCTAGTCTTCCTTGTAGGTTAGTTGGCTTGGTGGGTGTGCCACAAAATCCACTTCCAAAGGTTCTCATGAGTTTGGAGTTCCATTAATTTCACATCCCCTCTCCAATTTCTGCGTTCATGCCACTCAAATAACACCATGAAGTTAAATATGTATCATTAACATTTTATCTATTTCAATTAGATATCAAAATTAGAATTTTATTGTGTTCCGTAGCATATGATATTCAAGATTTTTCAATCATTAGATCTATTTTTTTTATTAACCAAACTTAACAGTTAGATATTCAGGAACATTACATGCTCAGTGATATCTAGTGGCCATACGCGGGCTCCTTGTGGTTGATCGAATACATATATATTGAAAACGATCTATGCAACTGTTCCATTTAGTTTAACAAAAATTAAGGTAGTATTTATAATATAAAATCATTAAAAGTAATTACTGATCATGTAAGTAAAATAGCTCAAGGATAGAGTTGAAGTCACTATCTAGGTAGCATATGGCAATATTTTGGGTGGGAATGAAATTAGTTTGCTAGGAAGTCCTAACTAGAAAGTTGAGTTAGTTCACAGTTCTTTTCATATGGAAATAGTACCATATTTATATAATCAGATGAGATGGCTCCATATGATGATGTTCCATCACGTTTCACTATGAACTGATTTGATATCAAAAATCTTTAACGTGATGTGTGGTCGAATTGTTTGGCGAGGATACGATGGATCGTCCACAGTTGCTTTCATATACGACCATAACTTTGAAGTTGAATTCTCTTCAAACAAGGTGTTTCGAATTTTACTATAATTTGATGCGATCCCATCCTGTTTGGCCAAAACAGAAATACATCACCTTAATGTCTGCAATAGTTTGAAAACTTTCGAGCGTCTTTTAAGGTTGTGATTGCCTGATATTTTAGAATGATATTATGGATTCATGTTACAGACGATAATTGAAGTTATAAAAATCCAATGGGAACATTGTAATTGCAGTTTTATTGAATGATATTTCACTTGATCAAAAAAAAAATAACGAAATAAAACTAAGGGTTTTCTTAACATGCATATTTTCTCAAATTGTCGATCAAATATAATTAAGCAGTCTTATTATGTCCAAAATGAACGAAAATAAGTGGAGGAGTGGATTTGGAGATTTCCATTCCACGACTTGTTGGAATGATGTTACACAATGGCTTACTCAAGAAACTTAAAGCATTGCAAAATAAGTTAATAATGAATATCAAAATTTGATTCACTCGAGAGTTGAATTTTATTTTTATAAAGTTTATCATGGTCTTATTTTTATTTCAAAAGCCGGATAGATCACAAAATCGTACATTAATATTATGATTGAAACACCATAATTTTCGGCTCTTGACTTCTTCTAACCCTAGAATTGTTAAAATATCTAAGTTCATTCGCTATTTTAGTCATGAAAATAAACTAATAATTTTTTTTTTTGAGAAGAAAAAGAATCCATTAATAACCAAGAAAATTACAAAACATTGGAATAACCGGTTGTGGTATCAACACCACGACACATATTCCTACCAAGATCCATAGTTATGGGTCCGTCACCAATAGCAACATCCATGAACCGAAAAGGTCTAACCCCTAACCAAGTTTTCCGCCTATCACCCCAGGGTACAAAGAACGATAATCGATCCCGAGCGTCACGATACGACCTCGTCACCAACATCCAGACAAACCACTCCACCCTCTTCCACACCGTGTCCATAAACCGCCAGACCACGTGCAAGGGAAATCCACATTTCCGTTGATAACCAACCAACATCGAAATTATAACATATTGTTCCCAGGAGTAACACCATATAGATGGCTCCACAAAATGACCAGAACCTCCAGACCCTAGCTCAAAAGAGTAGGGATGATTTATTCGACCTAACCAAAAACCTGAAACTAAAACCCTAATAAAAAAACTGAAAGAAACTACCATCATTGACCATCCCTTCACGCACCAGACCAAAGTTATACCAAACAACTTCCCTCTCTCCAATTTGCCCGCCATCAGACCACCGCCACAACCCTTTCCCTTCGAGCTCACCACCCCATAGGTACCCATTCAACACCGCAAGCCACACCAATCCACCTGCCTGTCGTCGACCGGAACTAGATCTGGAACCACATCCACTCCAATCCAAACCACCGAGAAACAATAATGGAATCGCCGAGCTCTTCCACCTCGGAACGAAATCGCTCCACCCATCTGTGTCCATCCTCCCGGGAGCCCGAACCCACTGCTGCAAACATCGCCGAGCGACCCACCTCCGAATAGAGATCAGGGCCATACGAACCATGGCAAACCGCCTCCACGATCTGGCCTCTGACCCCTTGTTCCAAGCCTGCGCTGCCGTCGAATTCCTCCTCCCCACCTGTGCCTCTGCATGAGAGTAGAGAAGAAGCATGTCAAGCCCCGACCACTGCAAAGAAGACAAAATCGAAGGTCCCAAGACCCCCATCTCCCGTCCGACAACACCTGCCATTCGTCGCTGAGGCGGGAAGCCCCGATCGATGAGGAGGCGCCGCCGGACAAGCGACCACTGCTCCTTCACTCTTGCCAAACCCTAGTTTTCACTCCTGTTTTCTCGGTGCTTCTTATCCCCCGTATTACAATTCCTTGTTGTTGGGTTTTTTTATAAATAAACTAATATTGACGTAACAAAGATGTTTATCTACTTTGTCAAAATATAGCTAATCAATACGACCCGGAAAGATCTGATACGACCTCGAAAGATCTGATGGCAGTAGGTAGGAAAAACTTCCAATCATTAAACCCACAAGTCCTAAACCATCTAATTAACATGATTAGTGATAACCCTCCAAAGCTTAAATGTAAATAGGGTAATATAAACTGAATGACCTCACTGAATATATTATACAGTAGTGAGTCACAGTTAGTTACTAGTGAATTTTCAAGTGGAGTCAAATGGAGAAACCACCAGACCACTTTCTAACTCTTTGTTATGGTCATGTCGTCATGATCGAAGGAAGGGCTTTTTCAAGACTTTGACATTTTTACAGGACGTCTTGTTTGTTTTGTTCTATAATGCCTTGGTTGGAGTGGGTGCCTATTGTCCCTATTTTGCTACATGTTTGAAAATGGCAGGCTAAAGACTACTTGAAAGTGGATGGGCGGATATCGATTATACATATGGTGCTAGAACCTATGCAACTACTGCATCGTTTTTGTCTAGCAACTTTGTTTTTTCAACTATCGGAATAATTGAATATGCATGTTTGAGAGTGAATGGAATGTGTATACCTTCACTCCATTAGTTAAAAGATTTTAAACCCCTATAGGGTGATTTGCTCTTCGATCTTCTGAACTTTTCAGTGCTTATCTCGTGTTTATTATAAAAATTATGTTTATTTTAGAGCTGAATGATTTGTAGTTTACTATCATACTTTTGAAACACAATCACAATATCAACATGAAAAATATATATAATTAAATCAAATCATTTCAGATGCATTTTAAGAACAGACATATGCGAGTATGTAGTGTTACAGATTAAATTAAATATCGTTAAACATAATTATATATTATTTAGGAATGTATAAGGTGTATTAGTTAATTTATTTATTACAAAATTGATTATCCTAGTAGGCTAGAAACCCAGTGGGGAATTTAACAGAATGAGTTGTCTTGGATTGATTGAGATCAAAGCCTCACAAAAGGCGATGATTGTGTAAGATGTTCAATTAATTGGTGACTTTTTTCATAGCTCCGTGGTTTTTCACGTGCCCTTTGGATTTCGAGAGATACTATGTATCTATATTATGTATGATCATCATCATTACTTTGATAAAGATCACCCCAACAAACTCTCATCAACAAGATTGGAATCTAAAATTTAGCACTATTTTATTACTTCAATCTCTGTTTCTTTACCCCATTTCTTTCTTTTCACAGTTCTCTTTCGTTTTCATAAAGAAAACTCTCTTTCATTAAAACAAAATGAATATGTTTTGTTAAATGTGTAGAAAAGTGTTCAATGAATTATTTAAAATAGTACATAATATGATAAGTTAAAATCTTAGTATGCTATTTTGACTAAACGCTCTTAATATTTGAAGCAATGCGTCATGGTTGATTAGTAGTCAATAGTATTTGAGAATTTGAATATGGACCTTCCGTCAAATATGAAAATAAGACGTTCAAAAAATTACCTCAAACAATACGATACGTGCGGCTACAAAAGTTAAATCTCATTCAGCTATTGTTATAGCATATATGACGTTAAACAATAAACACTCATAATATTTGAAGCATGACTGCATGACTCATGGTTGGTTAGAGATCGGGCAAAAATTTGAATATTGAACTTATGCTAAATATATAAACAATGTGTTTAATAAATTATCTCAAAACAGACGCGGTTAAAAAAAAATTAAATCACATTCAGTTATCGTCGCAGTCTCGCAGATACACTTTAATGGGGGCGCTCACGATATTTGACAACAGCTACAAAGCAATGGGGTCATGTTTGAGTTTGTTGATCATCTCTTCCCAGTGCTTTTGTGCCTCTTCAAGTCAAACTCTTCGATCTACTCCTTGCTGCTGTCTCCTAAAGTTCACAGATTTTGCTTTTGGTAATAATTGCACTTGGACACTGCTGAGAGTTTGGGAAAGGAGGAGGAGGCCCCCGAAAAGGAAAAGGGACACTGCAAGCTTAGCTATAGCTATCTACGAAGGGTCTTGACCAAAAAGAAAGAAGATTAAAGCTTGAAGCTTAACTCAAATCCAAGTAGAAGCTGGCAAAAACAATGAGAATGGGAGATGAGGTTAAAAACTAGTGTAGTCCACAAAATTAAGTACGTTGATGGCTGTGTTTGTATGTCAGTATGTGTGTTTGGTGGGTAGGGGGCCTAAATGTTGGAGGGTAAAATGTGTAATTTTCTCAGTGATCATGGACATAGTGGGTACTGTATATAATGCTAGCTTGATAATGATGGATTGTCCTTAGACCTAGAAAGCTAGAATAATATGACGAGCCAAAGGAGTGGCTTCAGTGCCTCAAGCACCATTTCTTGTTGGGTAGCTGTAGCTTCATCAGGCTGACAGAGAATCATAGAGTTAGAGGTTGGAAGTTTCAAACCCGGATTTTGCTGCAAACCAGGGTTTTAGAGTGAATTACTGAAATCTCGAGAGGTATTTCAGTTATTTTGAATATTTTTGAAACTTTACTATAAACAAGCCGATACTTTGAGAATGAACCTACAATGTATGTTAAATTAAATTATCGTCTATAGTTCAAATTAAAAACAGGTAAAACCATATCTTATGTCCACTTAGAAGATCAGTTCAAGATAAAATAATCCAAAGCAAAAGATTCAAGATCAACATCTGGTCTCTGTGTAGATAGGTGTTATCTTTGTATGAGATAAGCTGAAGCTTTTATTGCAGATATGGTCATGAATGGTGTATAAATACTTAAATAGTCACCAAAGTATACCTCAGACAAAAACATCAAAAATCTAGAACGATATTTATTGTAAGTTTTGGAGTTTTTCCTCTCTGTGCAACACTGCAACGTGAGAGAATGGATAATATAAAGTAGAGAGCAAGAGACACAAACCCACTTACAGCAGTGCATCAGTTTTAAAAAACAGTATAAAGAGGAACATACTTTTTCTGCCTCTGATTTGGTTGAGTTAATAATTTGGTTCGACAAGAATAATTTGCAGACATTTAAAAATAAAATAAAAAATCAGTGAGTAGTGAAAATACAGAAATCTGGGGATGAAGGGTTTTATGGAATGGAGGGAAATAATTACCTCCCAAGTTCTAAGGCTTCTTTCGCTTCTATTATGCATTTCTTGAAACTAATAAGCTTCTGATGGACCAAAACAGAAAGGAAGAAATTAAGAAAACTAAAGCTAGAGATTTGCTTTGTACCTAAATATTGTTCCCTAGTGCTCAATTAGGTAATTTACGAGCAATTGAGTGCGCCTGCTATTTCTAGATGTGGATGGATAACTTTGGACAAGAGTTGTATGAGTTCAATTATTAATGAGCTTGCATAAATTATACAGTGGTCCTACTTTTTTGTATTTTAATTGACAAAATATTTAATTTTTACGTTTTTTGTTCACCAAAAAATATACTATATAGAAAGTTGAGCTAATTTCATTTTACCTCCCTAACATTTACATGTTAAATCAGTTGTGACCCTGCACTTTTAATTTCATCACATGTATCCCTATGCTTTCCAATTTAATTAATCATGTCCAATAATTCATTTTTTTGTCAAGTATTTTGTAAATTGAAAATGTGGCTCTAATGGGCTCCCTTGTATGATGACGATTCAATAATGTGGCATGCAAAATTATATCGTATGTGACTACAATTTCAAAATACATCACACAATATTTGGCAAAAAAGCTAAGGGTTAGACAAGATTGATTGAAATTGGTACTTACAGGGGCACGCGTGATGAAATTAAAAGTGTAGGGGCACAAATGATTTAAGGTGTAAAGATCAGGGAGGTAAAATGAAATTTGCCCGTTATAATGAATTTTTCTACATTAACGCCAACAGCAGAGAGATGTTGAAATCCGCTAATGGACTAATTAGTGAAGAGAAAATGTAAAAATTAATTATAATTATTATCATCATAATTCTCGTAATCTTTGTGATACTTTTGTTATAAGACACAATTCTCATAATATCCTTTTAGGAAATGTTGGCTATTTCACTAACAAGCAGGTTATAGTAGCACGATTTCTTCCTAGAAAGCGAAGGAGAACACCTAAAACATAAGAAAGACAATGGAAATTGTTTGGATTTTTAGAACATTGGGGTGGCATTGATCAAAGGGAATTCGACGAGTGGATTTCGACTTCCATGACCACTATCCTGCTGCTTAGCTAACCAACACTCTTTGTGGGTTTTAGGTTAGCGCGTAATTCGGCACCATAATCTGGCTTCCGGTTCATCCCACATCACAAGTCATGCTTACCAAAAATTGCCCACTTTGAGCTCTCGATTCCATAGCGTGGCTCAACAAAGCAACCACGTCGTCCTGCCTATTTAAAATATGAGAATAGGTGGAGGACATTGCTTTACTCAATGAAACTCATTCATGAGCTCTAGTTATTCGGGGGGAAACTTCAAAGAGAATCAAGTACTAGACGGTTCGATTAATCTTTTTTCCCTATACCCAAGTCAAACGAATGATTTACACTATTGAACCTATGTATTTCTCAACTCAGGTGACTAAAGTTGGTTGAACTACATTAACTTTAGGATTTGTCTATCACTCTCTATTGTATATTAAAATAAGTCGGTTAACAAAAAATTAGTCTTTAGAGCAAGTCCACCCATAGTCAAGAAATCGACCAGTCAAGTAACTGTTCACTGCCACTGGATATGGCACTCATTTTTTTCTTGACCAGTTAAGACTATTCATTTTCACTGTTCATCTATTTTTAACTGTAAATTCTCACTGGTCATTGAGTGTTTTAATTGTTTATTTTTACTGTTCATTGATTTTTATCAACAAATACATACCTCATCAACCGCATTCGAACCACTCTTGCACCAATTTTTCGCTTGCCTTAATGCACAATGCCACTCAAAGAGTTCAACCTTCAAAATTTTCCACCTTCCCTGCAAAGAGGAAGCTGATCGGCTCTTGGGCCAATTTGAGTCAAAGTGTCGCTTCACGCGCCTACATAAGTCGGTTTTTTTTTTTTTTTTTTTTTTTCTCCTGATTTGTGCCCACAGCCGGATTTTAGCTTACAACTTTCCAAGACTTGCACAATTGAACATCTTCCTCATCCGCCCATCTCCTTTTCTCTTCGGTATTATCATCTTCACTTTGATCTCCCTCTTGTCCGGCCACTGTGTCACGCCCCTGATTTTATACACAATAAATAGATATATAACCCCATAATTATATATGCGTGAAATGTTCAGCCATCAATACAAAATACTTAGAAACTTACTCCCTTTTAACCCAAGTACATATTGATGCCCTGAACCCACAAATTCAATATTGACTCGCCCCACAGAGTCACACAACACATGAGTTTACGAATTAAATTGTCAACAACAAAATAAAACGTAAATACTCCTCAGAGCTCACTACAAACGGAGGTCTCTATAACGGTAAGGTCACAAAATTGACTTACTACCGTTAAGCTGCAAGCACGCTACCTCAGTATCAGCCACGATCAACCTGACCTACAGAAATAACCCCTACACAGTTGGAATGGTGTACCGGGTTGCCACACAACAAAACCGGTAAGCTTTTGCAAGCCCGTATGAGTAACTCAAAACAACTCACACAATATCACGGGATAAAAGCCCGTACAACTCACGCCAAACACGAGGAAAACCTTTCGACTTTCGACTCGAGAATAAGGAAAACATACCCTATTTTCCCAAAACAGCACATTCTTTTCCCAAAAGAAACGAATACAAGTCACCCCGTGACAAAGTCATATTAATTGAAACTCTGACAATTAAATATGATAAACAAGTCCTCCCAGGACATTTAAAAGAAGAATCCCCGAAACTCCTTTTTAAAAACACATTCCCAAATCAACACAAATCACCCCGTGACAAAATCATAATTATTGAAACTCTGACAATTAAATATGATTAACAAGTCCTCCCAGGACATTTAAAAGAAAGAATCCCCGAAACTCCCTTTTAAAAACACATTCCCAAATCAACACAAGTCACCCCGTGACAAAATCATAATAATTGAAACTCTGACAATTAAATATGATTAACAAGTCCTCCCAGGACATTTAAAAGAAAGAATCCCCGAAACTCCCTTTTAAAAACTCGTACTCATGAGCATCAGATAGCTCTCCGTTACCCCCCATGATGTACCAACAACAAATCAGTCTAACCTAGACACACAACACATCAACACAGATTCACCACGAAGCCACTAATACATGAATACGTATGTATATGTATGTATCCCATAATATATATATGTACACACATAAACATTCACTCAGAAATGCCACCAATACATGAATACATATGTATATATATATATCCCATAATATATATATGTACACACATAATCATTCACTCAGAAATGTCACTAATACCATCTATAGTCACAGTTAATTCCATAACTCAAAGACAATATGGTAACTAGGCTCATAACACAGATAAATCTTTGGTCACCATCTGCAACCTATCACCGTCTGTGACTCTTGGTTTTCATACCCCGTCTGGTCTTAGAACCAACCGTTGGTCACCATCTGCAACCCATGCTTTTCAGACCCCATCTGGTCTCAAGTCAACGTTAAGTAAGTCACACCTGACCTAAAAACGTTACGACCATCTAGTTCCGGCTTTCCCCATCCCTGCTCACCATCTGTGACCCTTGGTACAAGGACCAATACATTTAAAATGAATCACGCTTGACTCCAAAATGTAACATCAAACTCAATACTTTTCAAACAATAGAAAACATCTTTTTCTACAATATTGTTTCTATGAAAAGTCTCATTCAACAATAATATGAACCCATCATGCATATTATTCATCACACATCATCCACAAAGAATATATATATTTCACGTAAATATATATATACGTAGTCATTCACTCAAGAATGCCTACTAATACCAACTATAGTTTGCAGTTAAATAATTAACGCCAAAACGATGATGGTAATTCCGTTCATAAAGAACCTTGTGAGATTACTCACCTTGAAACTCCCGCTGCGTCTTCTATACAGAACCAAACCAAAACTATCACCAACAACTCGTCCAATTCACCTTTAGAAGCACCTAATCACCAATGACCTCAAATCAATAACGATTCACAAACGATTTAAGTCCGAAACCCCTGTTTTGAACTAAATCCCCAAAGTGGCGCCAATCGAGGCAAAACCACATCCGAGACCTCCCAAAGTCTCCGAAATACGTCCACGATCGATGTGACCAAACCACAAGTCGATCGGACGCTCGAATCCTCACGGATCGAATAAATCGATCGGTATGAAACTGCAAAAATCATAACAATTCCATACGAACTCCAAAATTTGCATATTATATATCGAAACGCTCGTATCAACGAGTAGAACATATATAATACCAAAAACAGTTCCATAAGTGGCCGGAACACCGCCGGAACGCCGCCACAGGAGGTGGCACACCGCCGCCGGCTAAAAACTCAATATTTCACAAAACTCCCAACATCAAAGTTCTTCATCTAAGCATGCTTGTGAATTCTCATAGCTAGCTCGAAGTCAGAAAACAAGCATAAGGGGTCAAAAACTACCTCACAAGCCGTGAACAATAATCCCAACTGAGTTGAACAAGGTTTCACGTGAATCGATCTAAACAACCACCAAGGATCGATCGACGAGGCTGCTCTGAGCTCAACCAAGAAGACTCGAAGCCTTGCCGACGTCGGAACAAGGATTTCCGGTATGGTCCGATTTCCTCAACCTGTGCCGCCTTGCAGCGCAGCCGTGAAGGAGAATCGCCACTAGAGACCACCACAGAGACGACCGGAGCAAGGAGGCGAGTCGTTTTGGGCTGGTTTCACCGGAAGAGGTCGCCGGAGATGCAAGTTCCGACCGGGTCGGAATACCGGGTTCGGGTCGGGTCAGAAGGAAAATTTCGTTTCTGAAGGGGTTGACCGAGAGAGAAGAGAGAGAGAAAAATCTTTCCGGAAATGGAAAGTGGAATAATGAAAATAATTTCTGATTTTCCTCTATTTATACTAAAACGGAAACTTCTTCCGCTAGCCGTAACTTTCTCATACGAACTCCGATTTCCCCGTTCCACATGTCCACGAACTCGTATCGACGCGTTCTACAACTTTCGTGAAGGAAGTTTTCAGAGAATCCCAACGTATCAAAAGTCAACCTTGAATCCCCCCTAAAGTCATACTTTTCGAATAATTAATTCGTCCGAAACACTTCCGCTCCGTCCACGAGCCACGAAACCGTCCAACAACCATAAATTAGATTCAGGAAAATCCTCGGAAAATAATTACGAATTTCCGGGGCATCACACACTGGACGTGTGTTTCCCATTTGTTCGGCCATATTGGATATAAACAAATTTGGATGATGAGAGCTACATGAAGAGGAGAAAGGTTTAACTATGAAGTATAATTTTTTGGGTGTGAGATGTAAAAAAAATGGTAAGTATTTATAGATAAATTTTTATAATTTTTTTTCTTACCGTTTATTAACGTTACAATTTTTTTCCTTACCGTTTTCAAAACGATAACATATATAATCATACATATTCATTGCCTAACCGTCAGATCTGCCAAAACTATTCAATCTAACGGTGTGGATCATTTGACCGTTGGGTTCAAAATTCCAAACCAGCCAATTCCTCTTTGCCACATCACTGTCTCTGTCCCATTCACTGTCGCTATGCGACCAAATAGCCCAATAGCACGCGTTGTGCACTATTCTACGCTAGAAAACAAAAAAATGGCCATCACGCGCTACATTTTTGCGTCAGCCTCTCCATCGTTTTTGCTTACGTCAGCCACGATAGTTGATAGGTTGAGCTGGCTTGCTTCTTCGCCTCGGTCAAGCAATATGTCAAGGCCATGGCCTTTTTCTTCGACTGGGTCAAGAAATGCCATCTTTTGGCTGGTCAAAAAAGGACCGGTGGAAGGAGCAAAATGTTGTCCATAGTCAACACCTCAGCAATCTGAGCTGGTGACTGGTCAAGACATGCACCGCTGCACTTGCTCTTAGAGCACAAGAAATCTTATGAACTTTAGTCTTGGGAGAGCAAGCAATCCTAACATTGACCAGTTATGCTTTCCACTTATTACCTGCAAGTGTAGGCCACGTGGACATCCATCTATAAACAAGCGAATACATGAAGAGTGAGCCACTACACTCTCGGAACCTCTCTAGGTTTCACCTTGTTCCGAGTAGACCTCAAAAGAGACTCTTACATACATCTTAAGCTGCTCTGACATACCGTCTTAGGAGCACTCTTATTTCGATCTAGATTGGATCGGAGATGCATATAACGTAAGCCAAGGGAAAGCCTTGACGGTAGTTTCGTGAGTGAGAAAACACGCCATTTTTTTATTTTTAAGTTAGAGATCTATTTTGTGGCAAAACTAGTTTTATATTTTTACTCTTATATTTGAGCGGGTGAAATTAACGGGTATTTGGTAATAAATTATTAGGAGATGTCTAGAGCTAAATGGTTAGCTTCGTATCTTTTAGATAAGGTTTTCTGTAACATATCGGTATCTCTACCTAACTAAATCAAATCAATAGGTTAACCGAATATGTTTAACCTGAACTGTTCGTGTTCATAATTAGTATATTACAATTATGATTACCCAAATAATCACTAATTTAACTGAAAATTTGCATACATGATACTTACAGTTACAAAAACTTAAAAATTAAATGGTAGAGATGTTGATATGTGACTAAAAATACAAAGCTAACTGATTAGCCATAAAGCGCTTCTTAATAGAATTTCCCAACTATTATATATAATTTTACATTTGAATAAAAATTTCCGACGTATTCCATTCGAAATAAAAATACATACTCATTCATGTTCAACGTGGCAGAATGTATGAGTGAAGACACCAATCGGTTCTTGAACTTAGTGTGAACTTCGTGCAGAGGAGTTTAGCTGCCTCTACAGCAGCCACATTCACTGACTCATGCGACCCGGTTCATACTTGTTTAGTGCAACAACAACTAGACTGGAAATCTGGGATTATAAAAACCCTACAACAGTAATCCCACAAGCAAAGAATCAACTCCATCACTTCTTTAATAATATAGAATCACCACAAGTCAAAGCAAGGAATTCAAAGTTCAAAGCACGGGCACCAAGGAATTAGAGCAGTAAATCACATGGTGGCCATGTTGGTGTTTTGGCTTTGCCCAGTGGCCATCACCCAACCCCAAAAATGTAGGCAGAGAGAGAGAGAGAGAGAGAGAGAGAGAGGAACAGAGCTTCACACCAGTGCTCGCAAGTCGCAACTCTCTTTTTGGGTTTCGCAAGCATGGTTTTGGCGTGGAATATGGCTAAGGACGAGAATGCACACTATCCCTTGGACTTAATTCCCATGAGAGAGGTACTGTTTACTATTTTGCTTATATACTAATCACTAATGAGCTCCTTTCTAGTTTCTACTGCATGTGTGCCACTACCGTCTCTTTCGTAGGCCAACAATTTCACTAGTGCAGAATTTCATTTTCACACTGTTAATCTCTGTGTCTTCATGTTGTAAAATATGAACAGACTTCTAGGTTTAGGTCCCTTTTTGTAGGTTTCCTCTTGTTTCATGTGGTTTGGCCTAGATACCCAGAAAAGGGATAAATGGACAAGCCTGTATACCATATATAGAATTCGTACACAAACTTAAACAGTTTATTTAATTGGTTGGTCTGCGATACATTATTATGTTAATATATTAAGTAGTTCGTTGCAATACACAAGAAGATTGACAGTATATATTGGTACACTAACTCAGTTTCATCTCAAGTTAGTCTACAATTGTCCGAAGCTAATATACTATATACAAAATTTATCTAGGTTTGATATACTGGTACGTTAATATATATATTGAAATTTTTTTGTTAGTGACAATATTATGTGGTGCTGTGCATGGATGCAAATGTAGAGGGTACGATGCTATAATGTATAGCATATTAGCATAGCAGCTAGCTACTAACTGCATTATCATGATGTCGACCCTGTTTCGAGCTTATAGCCCCTTAGAGATGGCGGAAAGGTTAGGCAGCTTGTCCTTTAATATTGAATATCTAAGCCACTTAAAAAGCACCAGTACTTGTATTATACAATTAAGTATGCGATTAGCTTTACAAGAAATTGAGGTATGCATCTTTTAATTGGTTCAAAGTTTTAAACCCCCTACTAATTCAAAGGAACTTTTGACCAACAACCGCAACACCACTCCCTAAATGCCTACGTTTGTAGTCCCATAATTAAACAAGAAGTTGCAACTTTGAATACTTGATTAGAAACACGGTCCTTAAATTCATAGTCCACGCACTAGACAAATAGTTCATCACTGAAAACTACACCTAAGCAAGAACACCATGTTCATAATTTATGTATATATGTGCTCATGATATTTTGCATTGTTTAGTTTCTCAAGATTTTTAATAATATTTCCAACTGTGTTATTTATGCAACACATATAATAAAATGTATTATGGTACATTCTTGCCTCAAATTTTGAACAACCTACATATTCCTCCACTACGCTAGCTAATTGATGTTCACATGTTCCATGACTATTGTAGTTTGAATTTTTTTTCCCTAGGTTTCGAACTCAAGGCATAACTTTGGTACAGAATATATGGAAGACAAAATTATTTGAAAATGACCTATTACCGATTCAGTAGTGATAACACTGTGTATGGCATATAAAGGATACCCTCGATTGACCCAAGCCATGTAATTAAGGAATAGGTTTAGAGCCATTTTCTAATTGGTATGCCAAAGTTTCTCTAGTTGTTGATCTCGGTCGGATTCGGGGTCTTTATGGTCAGCATGATCATTTTTCCAGCTTCGAAGTGTAGTTTCGTAAGAAGTTATATTCAGGTCTGCTTGTTTGATGTTTGGTCTAAGGAGGGTGTATTCATTTAAGAGTCTAGAAGATTTTTTTATATTTTAAAAGTCCATGGGCATTCAATTGAGATTTTAAACAGTCCTTTAAAATCTTGATACATTCAATTAAGATTTAAAATTATTCACTCAAATATGCTGATATTCAAAAGTATACGGATTTTTAAGGATTTCATTAAATGCTGAATTTTGGAGGATTTTATAGTGCTTTTTATACATATTAAAACTCAAAAATAATCCAACCACTTCCCAAGAGATTTTGATGGATTCTATCTCACTCAAAAAATGAAGAAGCATCCCTCAATAGGTGATACTCATCCATTTTACCTTAGACCTATTTTTCCACTATCATCCTTTGCCTTTGCTCTCATTTAATAATTTTTTTAAATTTTTTTTATATATCACTATAGCTCTAGAAGCCTTAATCTTTCTAGCTAATTAAGCTACTTCCAATGGTATTGTTAAGATAATACATAGGCACATGTTTTTTTTTTTTGTAAATTCGATATGAAATAAATTATGTCATTAGTTTATTACTTTATTTTTTATGTAACATTTTGGCTGATTGCTTTTCTCTTATTGTTCATATATCATTATACATAACATAAATAATGGTAGATTGCCATATTTTTTTGTCATTGACATAGCATTATAGTTTGATTCGTACATCCATTGCTTAAATATTAAAGAAGAAAAAAAAATTAACCTACCAAAAACATCATAAGGACTTGTAAAATCTAAACAAATACTAGTAAATTAATCCATTAGAATCAATCAATGTTCATATAGAATTTAAACAATCTATGGATTAAGGATTAAGTAAATCCATTGATTATAAAAACTCAAACAAAATCTTTTAAAATCTAATTTTATTTTTTTTAAGAATATCATGTCGATATATATTAATACTCAGGTCAGAAAGGACCATTACATAGCCTCCCTCTAACATCTCTGGGTAGATAAAGAGTTTGTGAAAAATCACAGCGATACATAGATTAGGTCCAATCATTTGACTGTACCCATGCTCACTTATTCAAGCAAGCCTACAGACTATGAAATAACATAGTAAATAAGCAAGCCTAAAAGAAGAAACTTATAGTTACCCCAAAAACAAAGGAAATAGAGTTCCCTTAAAAAAGGAAATCATTGAACAAAGTAAGGGGACAAATAGTAAGCCCAGCCCATCTGCTGTCCTACCTAGGCCCAAGAGTTAAGCCTAGCCCATCTTCTCTCTACAACCCAATGGCCTTCATGCTCCACGCACACCTGCCGCGACTATGACCCTTCACCGACGCCACTGCCCCGTTCAGCCGCCCAACCATCTTGTGCCACCACCTAGAAGACGAAGGATGAGCTGCAACACATGCCGACCCCAACCCGAAACAAGTAAGGGTCCCTACATCGAAGCCTCTAACCCCATCAATGATGGCTGCAAAGGTCGTCGTCGTCTGGAGCGAAACCAGCCGCCTCCATAGTCACCTTCCTTGAAACCGGCGCACAAAACCTCCAGCCCCATAGCCATCTCGATCCAAATAGGCCCAGCTACAACTGCCACACCACAGACAAAGGGATTCCAGAGGTCTAAACCATATGTTGCCCGTCCGGCAGCATCCCGACGACGTCGAGGCGACGCCGGAGAGACACCGGACGAGATTTGGTGGTGCCTTGCCGCCGCAACCTTTGTGTTCTCGAGAGAGAGAGAGAGTTTTAGGAATAGACCCCCTTAAGTATTAATGAAATTTCATTTGATAATATATATATATATATATGTGTGTGTGTGTGTGTCATCGATTTTTGTTTATTTTGAATGTAACTAATAAAATTCCTTACTTTTCAAAAAAAAAAAATTCCTTATTGCCACTAATAGAAATGGGTACTCATAACAGCAAATGTGGCGATTTTGTTTTTATAGGGCATCATTTAAGCTAACAGACTCAACTAAAGCTTTGCTTTGCTTTATGAGGCCATTTAAATGCTCCACACTTTCTATTGGTTTGCTTTATTTCAAAAAATTGGGGAACCAAGATATTTTATCAAAAGCGCAAAAATTGTTCAAGTATAGGCACTGCATGTGTAAAGGTATGTAAATGCAGGAAATAATTTAGAGCACTAACGTGCACTTGCATAAATAATAATGAATAGTTGGATAATATTAAGTGCATTTTTTTGTTATTAAAAATTGTATTGACTACAAATATATCAATAGTTGAAATCATCTAATAGTTATTGGATCATGGGGGAGAATTCAGTGCACTGACGTGCATTTGCAGTGACATAAATGGATGGTTAGATTATATTAAATACACTCTTAGGTTATTAACAAAAATATCAAGGGTAAAAATCATATTATAAGTGTTGTGATTGCACCATCGGTGCATAGAAAAATTTCCATTTGATCATTTGTACTAGCGATTAAGAGAAATTTTTTTGGATAAATGCTTCCAAAGAGGATAAAATGTATTAATGTATTATGAAAGCTAGGACCCTTCATTTAATGTATTCTCTATGCAGTTTTGAAGATCGTTTATCAAATGGAGTTATATTTAGTTACTAGGGAATCCAGTTTCTTTTGTTTCCCTGTTATGCTCATTTTTATTGTTTTCAAGAAAATAAGCATATGAGATTTTTTTTTTAATATGAAAAAAAATTACAACGAGTATCTCCTTGGTTTTTATGAGATTGTAATTGATAATTCTTATTGGATGTGATTTTGGAATTTTTATTAAGGATGTAGCTATCATATAAATTCCAAAAAAAAAAAAAAAGATATTCTAGTCGTTGACAACTTGACATGGAAAAGTTTGCAATCCTCCCAACTTAGGAAGTGTTCTCAATCATAACGGATAACACCACACATGACATGTCTCATGTCTGATCTCTCCTCATGAAAATGAAACACTGCATCGATTACAACAATTATTCTTAAAAACTTAAAAAAAAAAAAAGAAAAAAAAAAAAGAAACAAAAAAATCAATCTCTCTCTCTCTCTCTCTACACCAATACGTTAACACCTGCAAACGCAGCTAATTAATCCAACCTCTGATCTGTAAGTAGCACAGTTGTCTACTTCTCTTCATCAAAGGACGAAGGGGACCCAAAAGCAAAGCAAGAAAAGGACTAATGAAGCTCGATTAGACGAAGAAGCAGCAAACCTAACCTAGCAATTGCAGGCATTGAATCCGTTTCATATTTACGAGAGAATCTGAAAGCATCGATCTTTTCTTTTCTTTGCCGCTGCATATTAGTACAATAGTACTGACTGATCTGATCGAGCATTGTGATTCCAAAACAGAGTACATGTTTACTTACACAACAGCTAAGCTATACAGAGAGAAAAGAGAGAGAGCGAGAGAGAGAGAGGCAGAAGCAGTAGCTAGCTAGCTAAGCTAGGTCTAGATCTATGATTCTATTCTAAGCTTTTACGTGCATGCATTTAATTACGAACTCGGGCCCTCCTCTCTCCTTTTTTTTTTCGAGAATGACCTTGATGTGATGAACTTTACCGGATTTGCAGAGGCAGAGGAGTTGAAGTACGTAAGAGAGAAAAGAGATGAGTTTAGCGTAAGAAATTGGCAAATAAATTTAATGTTCTCGGCGTAACACAGTGTACGTACTGGGTTCAGCGGGGTGGGTGGTGGCCTGGCCTTGTGAATCTGCGACACGCCGCACTGGAACTAACGTCGATCTGCCACAACTCTCACACGAAATTCAATTCTTGTTTGTCCTTCCGTCAACATCTGTTCTGGAAATATACGACTAGAACGAGACTTTAGAGCACGCAAAATACCTGAAGCCAAGAAGAGGAAGACGCATGAGTTTGTGTATATATATTAATTCTCTTGTCTGTTATCACCAAGAAATGGTAGAGTTAATTTAGGGCGTTTGAGTGTTAGGGTTAATATGCTCACGCGCGTGCTAGTGAAGCGATGGCCCGACACTCCCACACAAAGCAAAATATGTAATATTTGTTACGATAAGAATCATCTTGGCGTCAGATTGATAATAAGATGGGAGAGGATCCTCACCTAATCTCATTTTCCACCTAACCTTTCTAAGTTTTTCGTTAGATTTAGACACGTGATTATTATGAATCTAATGGTCTAAACAATTTTAGTTTGTCATTTTTTTTTTAGAGTTTCTATTGGGACATTTTAATCTACTCACTGGACCTCCCTTAATTTTTCATTATTCAATGACATATGTATCCTTATACAAAAAAACCGTTAAAGACAGCAAACTAATAAGGAAAATATTTTATTTCTCTGCAAAGATTTATAGTAATGGAAACACATTTACAGTACTTTAATTATTCATTTCTATTTTAGTTCTCATTTCATATTTATCATTTTCTTTGTTTATAAAAGCTTTTAAAAAAGAAAAAAATCAAGAGAAAATGCATTCAAAATTACTTGGCAAATTATATAAAAATAAAACTATGATACAAAGGTGTTTTTCTTGAGGATCATGAAACGGGGGATAGAGAGCCCTCATGTAAACTAACAAAATAAGTTTTTGAAGCGGCATATAAGACAAAAATAAATAATAAAAGAAGAGCATGAACAAATTTAATTTTGCAACTTATGTAAATTCCAGCATGCAACCATAAACCATAAAAACTAAACTTTGAAAATAGTCAAAATACATAATTGAGCTTGAAATAGTAGGCTTGAAAAACCCCATGATAAATTTATGTTAATTAGTTACACTATCTTTTTCAATAATTATTTCAGATTTTTTTTTAGCAATGTCAAGTTTATTTTGTGGTAAATAAATAATTATGGGAGTACTAACTCATCTTTAATACTCCCAAAAATTTTCTTTTATAAGTAAGGTTAAATTAGATATATGAAAGAGGTTTACTTATCAAATTTTACTTTTTAAAAATCAAATATGAGGAGGTGTAAAGAGCTAAGAGGTCAAATAAGCAAATATGGAGGTCCCAATAGAAAAACTTTTTTTTGTTTTTTTTATGTCTCTTCTTCTTTTCTTCCTTCACGCCTGCCTGCCGAAGTCTCTCTCTCTCTCTCTCTCTCCTTTCCGTTCCTTTTCATCTTCACTTAGCAATAATACAAACAACAACTAATAAAGTGGGTTTCAATGAAATTTGATAAGGGAAATGTTTTGATTTTCTGGAAATGAAAGAAAAAAGACCAAAGTAGTTGATCCAGCAGTGCTTGAAGAGTTTAGACAATGAAATTTTACAGAGAAGAACATCAACGGAACACCTAGCTCCAAATCAAATCGATTGAATCGCAACCTTAAATTTTGCCCCAAAACAATTAGGGTGCAAAAACACAAATCTCAAGTTCCAATCCCGGATTTCCATTATAGACCATTTTTGTAGAATTAATATGAAAAAGGGTTGGAGACAGAAAGAAGAAGATTGGTAAGGGCTCAGAGGAGACCATGATCTATGTGAGAGCTAATTGTAAGAAATGCGAAGAAGCTATAAATTTCTAAAAGAGAAAGAAATAGAGAAATTGGGGCAATCTATACGAGTTTTGAGTTTATGGGCATGAAGTTTTTGAGAATCAATCGCATTTTTCCATCAGTAGTTGAATTAAAAGAGCTTCAATTGAGAGTTAATTAATTAGGGGTCGTGTCTGCATCTCAATATTTATTTGAGAAGTAGGGTCGGGGTTGAATTGTTAAGCATGGATAAAGAAGTACAGAGTTGGAGTGACCGGAAGAGGGAGGAAGGAGGAGAGAGGAGATAAGAGGTAGGAAGGAGTGGAGAGATCGAGTAGGACAAAAACTGTGGAAAGGGTAGTATTGTAAAATTAGAATTCAAGAAGATTTTAACCATTGGATGTAAAATTTTCCACGTGTCTTCATCTGGTTAGAAGATTAGGTAGGTTAGGAGAGGATTCGAGTCCTAATAAGATAAGAAATATGTTTGATGTACTCATCAAATCGCCACATTGGGTAAGACAAGTTTGCAAATCAGTACTTGCAAAACCTAATTAATGCACGTGTAGTTGTGTACTTATTGATTGACATTGAACGTTTTGTTTTCGTTTGTTCTAGGTACGATAAAAACTCAAAAATATTATCTTAAATATGTATACTTATATCATAGGGAGTGAAATATACTCCTCATTTGATCATTTATGTTATTTTTAAATTACTAAAAATGGAAAGAGAGAATGTGAATTGCAAAATAGAGTGTAAATTTCACTTCCCATAATACTTAGAAAATCACATATATCAAATGAATAAAAAAGTATGCGATACCATGGTATTTTGAATTTTTCTTTTGTGTGTACCCTTTATCATTTGTCACACACTTTGACTTTGCCGTTTAAGTAAGAAATGGTGGGTGAAACCGTAAAAAGGGTCAAATATGAAAAATAAGAAGGTAAAAACTAAAAAGTAAAACAAATTCAGGAAAAGAAAAGAAAAAAAAAATCAAATTAGAAAGGAGCCAGCGAGCGAGGTGAAGAAGCAACGAGCCGATGGAAATTGGGAAGTGGTGAAAATAGAGATCTGGAAATGGATGACGTCATCAAAGTAACGGCAAAAGTTGTCAGTTAGCCAAACGCCTCTCTATTGGACATCACACGACTTGTCACTGGACACAGAATAGAGTAGTGAGTAGTCGTAGGTCAGGTGAGCCCATTAGCCGCGGGAATCTTTTTTTTTTTTTTTTTTTGGATTTTTGTACGGCAAGCTCACAGTACACCCCACCACACCGGACCACGCCTTCCCCTCATTATTGCTCTCTTCTCACACTTTTGCGTCCGTGTCACTCGGTAAGCAACTGAGCTTGCTCCCTCTCTCTGTGGCCGTCCACGTGGCGTGATGATGAGGTTCTCGTACTTGGACTTTGGCCGATGACGACGGGGTGCCGTCACCCGCGGGAGCTCCGCTGTGCCCTGCTCATGTCGTTTTTGTCAGGAAAAACATGTGGAGCGACTGAGATCTGCCGGACTAGGGTTAGGGTTTTGCATCACTCACTTGCATTGCATGAGTGAGGTCGACTGAGGTTTTGCTTCATTATCATTAAATTTGTGGTTTGACTAACCCGGCTGTAGTTATGTTTCACACCCACTTTGACCCAGAATATGTAATATAATCAATATTCAAAACAAATAACGAATTAAACTCGAACAATCACTAGAGTCAGATAATAAATCGACCAGTCACTCTTAAAAAATGCCTCGAAAAGCAATCTCTTATGATGCGCCAATCGAGCATGGAACCGAATCAATATAAAGCACCACCGATGATCACCAATGATGATCCCAGTATCCCATAAATATATTAAACTAAAATGCGATACCTAAAGAGAATAGACGTTACAATGCTCTTCTCAAACCGTAGCAATGCTTACATTTAATCGTTATTTTTTTAAAGAAAATAGAAGAAATTAATTTGTTAAATAAAAATTAACTATTACTATTAGCAATGCTAGCTATTTTTGAGTCAAATTTTAGCTAAAGTAGCTAAAAAGTCATTTTAGCTAGCCACTTTAGAATTACGTCTGCATCAATGCTCTCTATTTTAACTAGTTTTGATTTATATTATTTTTTAAATGAATATTAAATAGTTTAAATGTATTTATAAATTATATAAAATAACTTAAAAAGAATGTTTTAAATTATAGAGAGCCTCATCCCGCTTTCTATATTTAGGAGCGAGATAGCTAAAAGTTATAATAAAGAGCCACTTAGGAGTCTGATACAGCTGTTAAAATAGATAAAAAGCTAAACATGCTCTCTAAAATAACTAAGGAGTCACCATAGAGAGTCTGCTAAAAATGCTCTAATTATGTAAAGTTAGGGAATACGATAAATTGGCAATGAACTTTACTACCTTGAGACAATGGGGTACATTTACGAGTCTATGGTTCAACAAAATTTTGGCTGCTATTGCAATAATTTGGGTGCAAAATTTCATAACTGTTGGACCACTTTGGCTGGGTGTGTTCATGACAATTAGGACTTATTTGCAGAAATACAGATTTTGGCTCTACCTCAGTCAATAAAATCTTGTTCTGGGTTGAAAGTAAACATCAATAAAAACACAAAAGAAGCCAAAGCTAGAAAGAACAAAATGCATCAGATCAGTAAAATCACATCTGAAAGTATTTTCCACGTGGGAATCACCAAAATTCCTTCATGAATGGGGGGTGTTTCTGGTCAATTTGTAAACGAATATAAAACTTACCTAACAATCATAATTTACTCGTCTTTTCACTCTTGCTTCAGATTTAATCTTCTGCTGTTCACGTGGTAGGATTCTGAGGATCACGAAATCATAGTCTGTGTTCTTGAGCTGTTCCAATCATTATGATTTATGATGCAGAACAATTTAGCAGCAATTGAAAAAGACTATTCACAGCACAGGACATGCAGTGGATTATTTGTACTTTCTACTCTTTTTTTTTTTTTAATCAATTTGTAGTTACTACTCTGTGAATTAGCAGTCATGAACTTGAAGGATTCATGATCAAAATCCAATAATATATGCATGGACCCATCTAGGCAGGCTCAACCAAAATTAACTAGTAATTCTATCATGTCTTTATGGTTCAGCTTCCTCTAATAATAGATTCATAAATTTTTCTTAAAATTTAAGTTTAACAACAACTACCCAAAATTTTGGAGATCCCGAACTCATAAGTACCAGTTTTGTAGGTTTCATTGTAATTGGTTTGGCAATTTCTTCTTTGAGAAGTGAGTTTTGAATCAGTACTCCAGTACTCTTTTTTTTTTTTTTTTGGCAATTAAAGAAATTTAGTTTTGAATCAGTACTTATTAGCCGGATTCTATTATTATGTCAACAATTTAATAATTATGTTGTATGTTAATTGAGTGTGACTGCTTGCATTGGCCCCCCTTAAACTCCGCTTATGGCGGCAGCCGGCGGGTGGAGTTGAAGAGATAGAGAAAGTGAAGTTTTACTAGTTATTAGTTCATGTAGACCTGTGGACAAAGACATGAGCAGATAATTAATCACGGATTTGTGGCTTTTTTCAATGCTTTACTTTCTGCTGCTTTTTAAGATTGATTAGATAGTTTGCTTAGTTTAGTGGAAATAAGTAACAAATTAACCCACTTAGATATCTGGCAATCCAATCCAATCATATAGTATCATTATCATGTGCCAAAATTAGGTTCAGTCTCACCAAGTCACTATCACTTGCTATGATAGAGTTAGAGTAGACATTTGAAAGAAAGAAGTCACTGTATGACCACAGATTTGGTCACTGACCAATTAGGAAAGATTTGCAAATGTCAAAAGAGTTGGTGAAAGGTTGCAGTTCACTGTTTGGGAGATGAGGCCCACAAAGGATTGAGCCCATCACAATCTTCATCCCCGAGGCCCACAATGCAGTGCATGTTTTTTATTCCAGTGGCTCTTATCTTTTTTTGTTTTTTGTTTTTTCGATCGGGTTTATTTTAATGATTTGACTTTGGATTAGGATTAATGTAATTGGCTCTTTTCTTTTTTTTTTGAAAGGTGTAATTGGCTCTTTATCTAAACCAGATTGTTGGAGTTTTTATAATGTAATTGCATTGACACGGAACCTAGTTTAATGTAGTTGTTAACTTGTGGCCCAAATGTTCTTGAAATTAATGGCTCTTGATAAAAAAAAATATGAGCAGATTCAAGACGACGTGTATTATGGTTCGCATGGCTCCTCTAACTTACCGTAAGTTAATGTATCAGTACAACAAATTATTTTCTCACAATAGTAGACTCACTATATGTACATTATTATAAGTGCTTGAAGAATTTTGCTTCTCCTGGTCATTGAACCTGATCGACTCGACTCTATAGAGGTTGATAAGAGCAAGATACATATATATATATATATATATATATAGATTTGATTTCTAATCCGGCACCCGTTGGACTTTGAAAGATATTAGATATTTCCTAGCTAGGTCATCTACGCCAAAAATGCGCATTTCTTATTCAAATTATGGAGTTAGTGTTGTCTTAGTGTCCTAGGACAACATATTAATAGATCCTTCCATGCCATCTACAACTTTGGCAAAACAATGATGAGCATTTTTACATTACTTCACAACAGCAGAGAAAGAGTTGCTAGTTCTTGCCCGTCATTAAAGGGTACATATAATTCAGTTTGACTCTTCAGACATAGTTCGTACTAATGTTCTAACTAGAACATTACCACTTAATATGCAGAATCAAATCTGATTTCTAATCAAACAATACCCACCAACTAATAGTTGAATCATGAGTATTTGAGAATGATCCAATCAGACTCGATCAGTTAATGCAGATGGATCCTGTTGTAAGACCTTATTGAACTAGACATCAGCATTTTCACTTGAGATGACATTATTGTGAGGAGTATTAGAGTTCAGTTTGTAATATCAGAGTATTAAATAAAACCTGCAATTGAAAATAGTTTTAGTAATTCAATCTGTTTTGAATTTGAATTCAAATAGTATGGTTATTTAGAATAATCCATCAGATAAAGATAAGAAAGTTATAAGACAGTTCCTTGATGGAAGGAACTGCCTTAACTGCTTTTCTGATATAAAGTGGATTACAACGCCTTCATTGATCCCTGCAAGAGCACCACACCTCAATCAAATTGTCCCATTAACAATATGAGATCAAGGGTGAATCTAGGAGAAGAACAATGCAAGGAGGCAGTGGATCTAGTTAGTATCTCTACAATCCCTTTATCTTTGATTTCAATTTATATTGCTTGCTGTGATATATATATGTACTTACTGTGTTATGAGATTGCAACGTCATACGCATCCTAACTTAGGATCAAAATAACATGTCAATCCTATATTTGTCATAATTGATTTTCTATTCATGTAAATCTGCAGATATTATGATAGATATACTGTTGCAATCCTAAATTAGGATGCGACTACCACAACACTCCTAATACGCAAATTATAGTATATGTGTTTACATGTACTTATTCTGAGATAGTTTATAGTACTCATTTTGTGAAAATTCTAACACCGGCCTGTTCCACACAGTGTGTGTGTATATGCATGCATGTTAGTTGTATGTATATTTCTGCAATATATATGATATTACAGACCTACTATGATTTTTGATTCGTTTCAGATAGAATTAATTAACTCTCTATTTACACTCTTCCATGAATATGAGATACGTGGTGGCATATCATGCATGTAAGAGTAAATTAAGTCTATAAAAGAGTTTATATATCCAGACCAAAAGAGAGTTCATACGTAGGGCATATCATGCATGTAAGAGTAAATTAAGTCTATAAAAGAGTTTATATATCCAGACCAAAAGAGAGTTCATACGTAGGGCATAAGCATTGCTTATTATTCCAACATTTTTCAGTGAAAAGATTGTTTTCCCGTTTCATTTGCATACTATAGCAAATTAACCATGCATCAAACTAACTTAAGCAGTACGTACTCGATCAAACTAACTCTATATCGTCTGGTTATTTTGTTCTAGTTTTGGTTAATGTCCTTGATCTGCTTAATTAAGCAGTGTCCGAGCGCAAACTCTGTTGAACTTCAAGAACTAGATCCTCTACGCTCAGCTGACACTCCAGTCCTATCTGCAGCAAAGCAACAAAGCAAACAAGCAAACTATCAATGTACGATTGCAATTTCATTATACAATTTTAATTCATTGCTAGTTACAGTCCTTGATCAATATTGCTGAAGGGAAACGAACATGTGCTTACTAACCTATTCATGAAGATCATGAGTCGTGACCATGCCTCTTGTATTCAAAATTGATAATGGAATCAATAGCTTAGTTAATTATTGGCAATGATATATACGTGAATTTATACTACATATTGCATATGATCATATGATTCAAATACCATATTCTCAGTCCTTTTTGTTGATTCCAGATAAATAAAATTTAGCACTTTTAGATGTATTAAAATTATTTCTCCCAACAACATTACGAGGGTAATCAAAACCCTAAAAATTTTCTCTTGTAAGTTGGAGACTTAGTTCTCATTAGCTTGTCCTGGATAGATTTTTAATGATATATATATATATATATATATATATTTATAGGTTTAGTTTGTGATAAATATATAATCTAATTAAATTAGTACCTTGATCACGAAAGAGTATAAGACAGTGTCTTCCATGCTACTGATGTTGAGATGAAGAACCTCAAATGAAGACCTCTCCAGCACACTAATTATCTTCACAACTTGACCTGGAATTCGCCTGGATATTATCTTCAACACCACGTTCGACCCCGAGATTTTGGCTTCCACATCTGCCACCGGAGAGTTGCAGCATGCTCCTAGTTCCTTGACCGCACGGTCATGATTTTGATCAATCAACCCAAAATTGAATTTAGGGCTTTGATCAAGTTGGGGCAGAGCCGGCGGTGGCAGTAGTAGCAGTGGCTGCCTCGGGCTTGGATTGGGGCTAGGGCTTAGGCTCTTCCTCCTCCGTTTATTAGATTCCAAAGACTGCAAAACTTGATGCAGCTCCTTGATGAACTCTATCACACCCCCGATGATTGATGCTTGGTCTCCCTACCATGAACAACAAGTTTAACACCGACTTAGATTGAATCATACACAGTAAGAGATAAGAGAGTAAGTTAATAAGCAAAAACACATCTTTTCGTAACAATTAGTTGTAGGGTTTTTCTCTAGGATTGAAGCCAGCAAAAACAAGAACAAGGGAGAAATGTTCATTTCCTAGGTAGCTAATGAGGATGTGATATACCCTTTTGATGTAGAAACATGGTGTTAAAGAGCGTAGAACTTTGAGGTGCTCGTTCATCTGTTTCCTTCTGTTTCTCTCCACAGCTATGTGAGACATGGCTTTTGGTCTGGTTCTTGTTTATCTGTCTCTGTGTTTCTCAAGCTTTTTAATCCTCTCTATCGCATCAGCCACTTTGTTTGAACTCGAAAACTCTGCTATTTATACCATAAAGATACATTGAAACAAGGAAAGAGTTTAGGGTCGGCTTGCCGAAACCACCTGTTGGGTTCATAATAAATGCTCTATGTCGCATTCTCGTGAAGATATTTTTACTCCATTTTCCTGTGTCTCTCTAGAGAGAGAGAGAGAGAGAATATTACTACGCGTCTCACGTTTATGAGATTGGGTGCAACTACGTGCCCCCGTGCGCAGTTAACAGAAGGAAGATGATACAGGGTACGTAGTAAGAGTAAGAGTACGTAAGATCATAGTGGTACTAGTAGTTACTTATGCCTGTCTTTCATATCTCATGCACATTTATATATCGCTACTCTCTTCTCTATATATCATGCATCGCATGCTCACCTCTTCATGTTAGTTATACTACTAACTTGTATGAAGTCATGTATTTAGGTTTTCTATAGCCACAAAAAGATTAAGCGTGGAAGTACGTGAGAGACACCAACAGAAGCTAAATTGGGTGGTTGTGGGCTGCAAGTTGATCTTCCGACTTTATACCTAGCTAGCTAGGATCGTCATGTGCTTTACTAAATGAGCAGTGTATGTTAGTAGCTACAGCTAGTTTTCTTGTTTCTACATTTTCTTTTTACTCCCTTTGTAATCTTAGTAATCTCATTTCCTGATGCGATCGTCTTTCAATCTGATTCTTGTTGTTATTTTAGTGTTTAAGCAAATATTATTGGATTGGAGTTCTAGTTGATATATAAAGGCAAGTTGAAAGAATTACGAGTTGTGATTTGGTTGATTGTTTGTGTAAGATGATCCGTTACGAGCCTAGAACGATATTGGTAGGCGCCAAGAACAATTAGGAGGGTAACCTACGATTAGACCACATTCCA
This sequence comes from Rosa lucieae, assembly GCA_024704745.1. Taxonomy (NCBI): domain Eukaryota; kingdom Viridiplantae; phylum Streptophyta; class Magnoliopsida; order Rosales; family Rosaceae; genus Rosa; species Rosa lucieae. The sequence goes on along the minus strand of CM045495.1, from coordinate 40,333,048 downwards.
ACCATTCTCTTTCCCTCTACTAGTAACAAAAACAAAATAGTGGGTGGGTATGGGTAAGAGTGTTAGACTTCGAGACTTAAAGAGACACAGGGAATGTACGTCAACATCACTTAACTGGTATGACATTCTGGTGATATTAATAGTCTAGTGCATAAATAAATGGGGTTCATGCCCAAAACATTGTAGAGTAAAGAATGAGAGAGAAGGAAACACAGAGCAAGCCTTTACAGCTAGCTAGCTACTCTTGCTTAGTTTTTGCAGAAGTTGCAGTAGAAGGTTGTAGGAGATTCAAGGCTCATTGTAAATGTCTGTTCCCTTTTACACAAAATGAAAATGTACCGAGGATTGACATCCATCCCAAATATATAGATTCCTTCCACTTCAAACATTAAAATAAAGAGTTTCCATTTATGTTGGATTCTCTCTTACAAGTAATGATAAATGGTGAAAATATTTGTAATTTCTATTTTTATTTAAATAGTACAAAGGGGCGGATGTAGCCAAGTGGATCGAGGCAGGGGATAAAAGAGACCACAGTCACGAAAACACATACTAGAAGTCTCCGTTGCTGCGTATTAAGTATACCCACTGTCGTTCATAGTGAAATTGATCTGGATAAAAGCTAAATGCAGACTGAATTTCTCCCTTCTTACTTCATTGCGTATCATATCATCTTTCACATGGCTAGTTTATTAAACTCTATCCTAATTATTCACAATCTACTTAAAATTTAATCACCAGCATCAGGGCTATCATTCTTTTTCTTTTTGGTAACTATAAAAGTTCTATATCACAAAAGGTTTCATCTAGGTAACATGGTGAGCGACGAGGTTCTTCAAGGTAGTCTTTCCTCGTATAGTTGAAGTCCTTCAATTTGTCTTGTTCTCTTCATTTGCTACAGTAGGAAGAAATATGTGGAAAACACAATTAGAACAAAATTCATTGCAAAATATAAACAAAGAATGCACATTTATTCTATAAGGATGTCTGTAATATTGCTAGAGGTCAAGGCTCTATGTCCCCCTCTATGCATCATTTTCATTATAATACAATAAGTCAGGCGTGGGGATGAGCCTCCCAGCTTGGCTGGGTTCCAAACCCCTTCAAAAAAATAATAATAATAACAAAGAATGCACATAAGATGATTCCGTGAAGGAAAACAAATAACTAATGACACCATGCAGCTCAGGTGATAACAATGAATTCTTCAGTCAGAAACTGCAGAATATTTCACACCAAGACAAAGAAAGGATAGTTTGTGCTTCACTTGGACTAGCTGCTGATTGCTGAACCTTTTATTAATTCTACCTGGAAATGTTATTCTCTAAAATTGTTATTCTTTCTTTCATGGCCCGACTTAAATGACCAGCATATAATAGCATCTCTACTAATATAAGCTTCTTTATTCTACACTGGACGGGCTAGACAGACAAAAAACATTTTCACCCACAGGGTTGCGTTAAAATACACTGCTCAAAGTCAGAATGTCAGCATGAGAAGTTTATGTTGTTGTTTGGCTCAGGAGAATGCAGATGTTTCATGGAATAAAAGAGTAGGCAACTGGGCATACTACTCCAGCTATTTTAGGCACTAAGTTATACACCTAGTTGGATTAAAAGAGTAATGATTTAACTGCGCACCGTGAAGGGACCTTTCAAAGTCCTGCAGTTGTGACATAAAACCAGCATTGGGAGATGCCTGTGGCCGTCTGCTCCTCACATGTTCAAGAGCTTCAGATAGACTCATACCATGCTTTTTCATCAGATAAGCAAGAACAATAGTCACACTGCAAGGTCAAATAATAGATAAGTCCAGCTGCATCTCATAAAAGTCACAAATTGCAATAGTGCCCAAGTTCCAATTATATAGAGTAATAAAGAAGCAGACACAGTGTTTTCACTCAGAAGTTAATGAGGGTTGGGTACAGCTCAACTCTGATCCATGTTCAACCAAACTGAGGTAAAACCACCTAACTTGTGATCTTGATCAAGGTTAGGTAGAAGTTAAAATCAGAAATTGAAAGTACAAAAATCGTTCTGTTTTATTATTGCAAAGAGATAGCTCAAAGGTTAGGTAAAAGTATTAACCAGCAATTGAAACTACATAATGGTTCTGTTTTCTTATCACAGAGATATTTTGTAAGCATCTATTTTCCGAATTTATTAGAATCAGAGATACTTAAGGCTACCTATTATATACATAGAATCAAATTTTATAGAGATCATGTATAACCATATTTCAAGGATTCACTCTTATGGAATAGGATGGTGCTCGACATTTAATAGCGATATTCTTTTTCTATAACTAAGATAACCTGGAAGCAATAGTTTAGACAGGGAGAGAATACTACCTCCTGGATTTTCCCACAAAGCAATGAACCAACACACCACCAGATCTTTTACCTTCTTCAATATAATTGAAACACTCATCAAAGTGCTGTTTCAGGTCTGTCGATTCTTTGTCCACAACTACCTCAATTTTCAAAGAGCACCAAAAGATAAATTCAAATCAGTTCCATAATCTTGGCTTGAAGCAATAATTATGATATGCATTAGATGCTCTTAGATTCAAGGCAATAGTTGTCTTATTAAGTGGAGGCATTGGGGGGTAGTCAATAGGTGCAGAATAATAAAAAAGCTAAACAATCATCACAACTATAGAAAACAAAATGATAATCATGCAAGTAGTAGATTGAGTAAAAGAAACAAGAAACTTCGAGACAATAAATTAAAGCAAATTATCACACAACGCAGACTGTAGTTCAGTAACGTAGAAGATATGTAGAGCGATAGAAAATGAAAAGAGGAGAGAAAGTTATTACCATGCAAAACCTTATACACAAATTCATTTGGATATGCTGGTGCCAATGAACCAGCCACAGTCAAAATGTGTGTGATGTTTAATTTTTTAAGTTCGTCCTTGTTATGTGCAGCTCCAATGGAACCCAAGAAGAGACCCTGGGGACACAAAAATAATAAAAGCAAATGACCCTCGCCGCTGAATATATGCACAGTTAAATAATATAAAAACTGATTGTAAATTCAAATGAAGAACCTCTTCAATTTTGCATGGAACATTGTCCTCTTTACAGCACTTTGTCACATTGATGACTCTCAACAAAGCAGATATTTGTTTCCTGAGGGAATCTTCTATCGGATCCATCACTAGCGAAACGAAACTTTCCACTCCCTACAGAGGTAAGAAACCGAAAGTAAAAGACAGTCAGATTCAACATATCGCATCAGATTCCGATAAAAAAAAAGAAAAAGCAAATCACCAAAAAAACGTAATCAACAAGATTCAGACCAGAGCTCATCATATGACATAGAACATATCTCACAAAAAAAAAAAAAAAAAAAAATCTTAAGTCTGAACCGTTTCAAAATTTAGTACTTAAACCGAATCAATCTCATACTAACAAACGCCAACATCGATTAGGTTCTAAAGATCATATTGCGGAGTGTATATATCAAATTCAGACAATCAAATGCAGATAATTCGATTAACATAAAAGAGTTACAATTTTAACTTTAATTCGAATACAGCATCCAAATTCCTAATCAATAATTCGTTGGAAAAATCAGATGAGATTTGAAAAACAGAGAGCAGAGAATTGAAGTAGATCGAGAGTCGAAAAATTAGAGAGTTGAAATTGATAGAATTGAAGAGGAACTCACTCTCGGTCAGCTCCAGCTGCGTGTAGACACAAAAATTGGGGTCTGAGAATGAGGGCGTCTGTTTGTCGATGGCATTTGATATTTTGAACTTGGTGTATAGGTTCGCTCGGTTAGTCTGTGGTCTTGCAATTATGTGAAATTTGAAGCTAATCCCTGGACTTTGAGCATATAGCACTTTAGCCCATCAACTTCTAAATATTTCTGTTTAACACTTTAAACTACAAAATGTGTCATAATCTAGAAAATATCTTATGTGTGGGTGTGTGACAATTCGATTGGTCAGATCAATAACAAGAAGATATTGAAATATTCAATTCACGTCACGATTTATTATTTATTAGCTATACATGTTTGTTGGTCAAGTATTCTTGAACAGAAAACTTTTTAATAGCTTAAATATGAGTAAATTTTCTAAACAGCTGTCCTATCATGTAAATGGTGAGGTGGCCAATGAGCAACTTAGTAGGAGTTGGGGGCATTAATTAAAATATCTTCAATTTTTAAAATTTTTGTTTTTTTTCAAGCGTTGATATTAATTTTTACATCTTTTCAATATTTTATTTTTTTAATTTTATAATTTTGATACAAAATTTGGTAAAATTTCCATTGATATTTGACACGAACCGCGCATAAAGTTTCGCGCCATTTTCCGTGTGAGGGGCTGTTTCGGCGCGCAAAATAAAAATGGAGAAACGAGGCAGTGGGCCCCAGCTAAGAGAGCAATTTTCAGAGTGGCCGCTCATCCAAGTGCAATTGAAACAAGTTGAAAGCCTCTCCTCTGAAAACCAATTGCGAAAAAATGTTAGCGGTTCGAACCCGGAAGCCCGCCGGATACGACGACGTTCCGACGCTCCCTCTCTACCGCTCCGCCCCGGCCCTTGATGTTCGCCTCGAAGAGTTCGAGCTTTTCGCCATCGATCGCCTCCGAGGTAAACCCTACCTGTTTCTCCTTCACTTCAATTTCGTCGGGTTTTCACTCCAAATTTTTGTTTGGATCGAACCTCGAACACTATTTTCGGGTAGAAAATACGCACAGTGCATTCAGTGTTTTGGAATTGAGAACCGAACTGAATTTTATGTTATTCGATTAGTTTGGAATTGAATGGAGAGGATTTTGTTGTTGATTGGAATTAAGGGGTTTCGTTAGAATGCGTTACATATATTGAGGATTGTGGCAGTTGATGGCAATTATTGGCTTTTGCAGTGCTCAAAGGGATATCGGATGGGTTATCACGAGGAAAGAAACATGAAGAAATGGAGAAATTGATGAATGATCTTTGGAAGACAAATATGAGGCACCCTCAGGCATCAGAGGACATCAACAAGGACATAATATCACACTTTGTTCTGCGTCTTGTTTATTGCAGAACGTAAGATATTATCGCCTTTTGTTGTAACATGTTAGTCGGAAAGATTCTTGGTTTTTTTTTATCTAATTTCATACTTGTTACTTTCTAATCTGCACATTAGGGAGGAACTGAGGAAATGGTTTCTTTCCATGGAGACTGCCCTATTTCGTCACCGTTTTCGCAATGAAAGGCCTGAAGCTCAGGTAATCAGCATACTTCTTTTTGGATCTCTGATGAAAAGACTTGCCTCATTTTGCTTCTCAGTTTCTCATGAGTTTCAATTTTAAAATTGTTCTTTTGGGTCTGCAGAGGTCACTCATGGCAGAATTTGGTCTTGCCTACAAGAAAGTTGATATTTCAGAACTCGAGGTAATTACATACCTCAATTGGTTTGTAGCATTATGAGCTTGCATAGAGAAACATGCAATTGCATTTGATTTTAGAACCGTTTGAGATGTATTACAGTCGGACACTTTCTAAAATCTTCAACACCTTAGTATATGCTGCAATCACTGAATTGTTTTTTCTTCCTCTACAGAGTGTAATGGACAAACTGACCCAGGTTGCGCGTTCCACGAGTCAATCTTTACCCACTGGTAGGGGAAGAGTATCTGTTCACTTAATTGGTCATGTACTGTATCTCAATAAACTGTGTTTTCTCTGTTTCCAGTATGTATGGTCTTTCACAATAATTTCGAGTCAATAAATTGTCTCTGATAGATTGAGAATCGTGTCAATGTTAATTGGAGGCACTGTTAAAATGTTCTACATTATGGGTATGTGCAGAAGTGAGGTGTCTATGGTATCTCTTGGTTCTTGTTTTAAGGACATGCACATTGTTTCTTTGAAAAATGTTTCCAAAAAGTGATAATCTACATTTTCTGTTATTGCAATCTACATTCTAACTCTTTTCCTTTTCCTTATTTTCCTTTTTTTGCAGCTGATGCCATATTTTACAAGGTTTGTTCATCTTTTACTAGTTCTCTATTCTGAAACCTTATATTCTTAAGCTTGTATTCACGAATCATGAGAATTGGTCTTGTTTTACTGGGATATAAGTCCTCCAAGTTTTTTTGTATGTTGTATCCACAAACCAGGTCTGAGGTTCCTGTTGGTCCATGTGGTCCTCAAGAACAAAGTCACATTTTCCATTGTATTTATTCCATGTATCATTTTGTGGATATCATCAAATATTAAAGAGAAAAAATAAATTATCGGAGGAATTATTGAAGTCTATCTGGCTATCGGCTTCAAGCCCTTTCTAAGTTTGCTATGAGAGTAGATCATTGATGATTATGATGGTTAGATTTATCTTAATGCATAGTTTGGAATGTTTAGGAAGGACCTCCCTGGTCTTATAGTCTTCAAATTAAGAACATATCTCATCTGATGTCTTATTCCCCATCCCCCATGAAGGTACCATTTGAAGAAGTTCCAGAACTTGTCGGTAGCCGTAGAGTATTCATCAGCAAGGGGCATGCATATATAGCTATGAGTCAGGTTAAAGTTAATGCTTTCTTTTAAATCTTGCACCTTCCCTTAGAGTGAGGATAATAATCATTCTCCTTTATTGTCTTCCCCTCCCTCCTTCTCCCCCAATTATAGGTGGTTTCCCTTGTTGCCACACATTTCCGCAGTCATCTGTCAAAAGCACTGATGTTGACTAACAGGTGATGCTGGCTATTTAAATTCAGAAAGCATATATCCTCTTATAGTTTGAAAGTTCAAAACCTTACTGGTTATCCCTGATAGTTACTTGGCATAATTTTTTGTTTTTGTATTTTCAAGATAAGTGATGTCAGACCAAAAAAAAAAAAATAATAAGTAATCAGGTTTTAAAATTTTAAAATTATCTGAAGTTAAACTTTCTGCTCGCCTGCTCGCAGAAAATGGACATCAACTATAGTAGAACAAGAGAAAAATCGGTTGACTCCTGTGAGTATTCGGATGCAAACCTTGTATGTCCAAGTAGCATTTGTTTCAAGTTAGGTCTTTTGACATTTTTTTTCTTCTTCTTTCATTTCTGTTTAGATAGTTGAAGCCCTATCCACAAGCTACCTGGGTCCGGACTATTCTCAGGTAGTTCATTACCTTGTTTTATCTTGGTCTATTACCCATAGGTCCCAGTTTGTTTAAGTTGAAGTTGATCAGGTCTGTTGATTGTCTTTGTAGCCAAAAGAATTTGCTGAGATATCCTTAAGAGACATTGATGACATAGCTAAGAGCTCCTTTCCTTTGTGCATGCGCCACCTATTTGAAAAGGTAAATGATTGGCCATTCATTAAGCTTTTTATGTTTTTTTTCCGGCTTGTTCTTCCCTCTTTTAATTTTCTACAAGTAGATAATTAAAAGAGGGGAAACATAGAAAGCTGATCGAGTAACCCCTCTTTTTATCATCTGCTTTTTGTCTCAGTTACTTCTTTTCTTATGATGCTCTTATATGTCCCTTCCATTTTAATTATTTCACATATGCCACTTGTTTGCAGCTGAGAGAGGAGCATCATCTAAAGCATGGAGGGAGAATGCAACTGGGTCTCTTTCTCAAGGTATTTTTTCCATACATCCCATTATGGGAGTGTTTAATTGTGTACATAATAGTTTCGAATAATATGATGAGAATGTGGTCTGTTTCCTGTGTTTGTGTCAATGCCATTTCAAATAAAGGCATGTAGTGGAAATCATCTCTGACATGTTATTCTATTTTTGCACATTTGGTCAACTAGGTATCAATACGAATTGTTCTTTGTGTTTACCCACAACACATATTATGCACTGCTTGGATTACTTTGGTACTTATTATCTCTTTGTACATAAAATGGAGATAATAGCTATTAGTATCTAAAATGGTTGGATGTCAGACAGGTTCATTGTGTATGTTTCAGCTGCCAATTTATGTTAGTTGCATCACGTTGATGATGATTTTGGAAAATGCAGAGATGATGATGTGTGAAACTGTCAGTTGACATTTTACAAGCACCACACCAAATATTCATAAGGATCATGAATCTGTCATTCTAAGCCCTTCTTTCCCAATTAACCAACTGTTGACATGTGGTTTTGCTCAACCTCCATGTGCAGGGTGTTGGGTTGAAGCTGGATGATGCACTTGCATTTTGGAAAGCTGAGTTCTCACGAAAGGTGAGTTTTAGTGTTCTTAGAGCATTTCATCTACTAATTCTTCATTACCATAAGGGCACAAAGTTTCAACTATTATTTGATAACGAATGTTATAGGCCATCAAGATAGCAATCCATTTCCAGCTTATTATCCATCTTATAAAAAAATAAGGTGCATTTTGATTTGCAGAATATATGAGTATAATGCTTTGCTACAACATGTCTGGTCCTTATGATTTCCATACTTTTCTGATCTGACGCCTAGTACTTAATCTTGCAATAGGTTGGTGCTGAGAGGTTTGACAAAGAATATGCATATAGCATACGCCACAATTATGGAAGAGAAGGAAAAAGAACGGTATGACTTCAATCTTTATATTTTCAAGAGTCTACAGATGCTATATACTTTACTGAATTTAAGATAATGCAAATCCTGAATGATGAATTTAGAATAAAATCATAGGATACTTTGTATATTTATATATGGAAATACATTAAACCAAAATCGGAACTTCAACATAATTACTGGTTGTTAGAGTTTGTTGTTACTGTTATTCATAGATGCGCCAAACTTTTAGTAGTTGTTATTGTTTAAGACCTTGCAAAGCTCTATATATGGTGCCGGGTGTTATGGTCACCATCAAATATGTTTCTTTTGGACATTACAGGATTACACGCCTTATTCCTGTCAAAAGATCATCTCATCTACTCCTGGCGTAGGAGATCATCATGGATGCCCATATCGGCATTTCAGGTAATTCCATGACAAAATTTATCACTTTTTGGGATTCTGTTTAAAAAGTCTAAAACAGTCTATATTTTAAAAGTCATAAAGAAATGACCTCTAAACTTGACATGCACGACATTACTGGTTATATTAGATTGGATAGAACAATTGCAGCAAACAAACAAAGTTATGATGGTTTTTGCAGTCACATTGCTGCAAACACCATCTAACATCACAGTTCTGGTATAGTGCCAACGATCATTCCACCTTTAACCATTTTCTTTAGATTTTCCTCTATCGTGTTAGTTGTTACAACTCCTTTCTTGGGAACACAGTACTTGTTCACTAGTACTGGTCATTTTTATTTTGGAAATATATGGATGATTACTTTCTAAAATTGTATATGTTGACTCATTATTTTTCCTGTGACAGTGAAGAGAATCTGACAGCTGCTCTCAGTAGAATGGGAGTTAACAGTCGTGCTCTTGGCGATGTAATGAGCAAAGTTCGGAATAAGCATTATCAGGTGAATATGTTACCAGATGCATAACAGTTTAATGCAAGTGATTTTGTTTTTGCTCTAGCATGTTGCTGAAATATTTGGACTACTTGGCAATGTATGTATCAGCTGGCATGCACCTTAACGTTTGAAGCTGTCCATGGGACATCATGCGAAGCTGGGATTAACCATCCAAATCAATACTTCTCTGACAGCCAAATGATTATGAAGTCAAAGGTACATTAATGTTTTATAGATACCGAAAAAAATCTGTTTGGAGCATAAATGGATAGATTTGGTTGTATTGAATATATTGATCGATGCATTAGCATGAGGCAAAAATCTGCTGCACTCCCACTTTTAGAGTATTCCTTAGATTCCCAAAACCTTAGAGTGAGTTTTATAGTTCTAGTACATACTTATCCAAGTTTTTCTGCAGAATCAATCTACAGCGAAGGACACGCAAATGCAAATAGAATCTTCTTGATGAGAAGGAGCTCTGAGCTACATTAATCTATAAGTGGTTTAACATGTCGCTGTGCTTCAGCTCAGCTCAGCACAGCACAAATTTGTTGTCTTGCTGGTTGGGCTGAAGTAATCATGAAGCGCAAGATATGATGTACTGTTAGATATGTATGAAATGTCTTGTAAGGATAGAGGACAAGTTATCCTGATTTATAATTTATAGGTATTTGAATGCGTAATAGTTGAGAACTCGATGATCTTTTTTCATCTGTTGCAATTTGTTCCTCTTCCTGGAATGCTCGTCTTGGTGCTATAGAAACTATAGTATAGATCACTCCACATCATCAACAGTACTTTGTTTGCCATTTTCACTGTTATTATGATTCCAGGGTTCAAATCTCTCAAAATTACTGGCTGCAAAGAAAGTGTAAACTGACTGAAGGAGGTACAACATGACCATCTTAAATTACGAACCTATTGTTCTGATGAAGAAAGGCATAACTTCATCCCAAATCGAAAAGTATAATGGATCATGTTTACCAACAAATTTGCAAACCTTTGTATGAAATATGAGTTCTGTTGAGTAAATTTTATGCTTTTCTTTTTTCTGATTGAACAATTGTAATAGTACTTGAGAAGATACTACGTACGGAAGAGTAAAATCCTTAGAAACCCTTCAGAAGGAACAAGGGCTGATTAAGAACTTTGTGATATGACTTGGAGAGAGAGAGATCAACTAACATAAGATAGATAAGTAAATAGTTTTAAGCTATACTAACAGAGGAATTTAATATTTGAGCAGATACAAACTACTAGTGATTAACTGATTTGAATAACATAATTGTATAAAAAAATATTACATTTATATTGAAATGAAAAACCTTGGTAAGCTATTGGGTTTGATAAACAAGAGGAAACCAGAAACAAATGAAAACCGATATCAAACTCAGCTTTCTGCTGTCATGCTCGACAAAACTAGTCTTCCTTGTAGTCCAGATTTTCTTTCAAAATGACAAAACCTTCAAGGAAGGGAGAAAGGGGAATATATTTCTCAGTCACCAACTCTGCTTTCTCACCAGCTGCCAGAACAACCGGTGTTGAGTGGGTTTGGAAACCGGTTATTGTTTTTGGATGGCCAGCCTGCCCAACAACATCCACAGCTTTTCCCACTCGAACAGGGACAGACAAGGGTTTGAGATTCTCGTCCACAGTCAACAACATTCTTGGCTGCACAGCCATGACAAGATAGTAGAGAACATAATGATACTTCCCCAAAATGATGGCTTTCATATCAAGACATGCGTGCAGCATGACTATGATTCCACCAAGTGCTGCTGGTGATTGCAAGAAGCGGTCGGAATGATATGGATTTAGAGTCGATAAACCCTTTCCTAAATGTACAAGACCTTGAGCAATGCGCACGCAGAAGAGAAGGTTGGCATCTTTGTAGTAATAACTTGAAAGACTGCGAAGCATGCAAGCTATTCTGGCATTATTGGTTCCTGCACCTATCAAACCTAAGGAAACCACTGCAGCCATTGCTACTTCTGAATCTGTATCATGGCTAAGTCTGCTTAATGTGTCCATAACATTGACCTTTGGGTTTGATATGCAAAGGAGACCAAGGGCCAAAGGAGCTGCCTTCCGGATGCTTTGTTGTCCATACTGTAGAAGATGCTCTAATGAACGAATTGCCATTTCAAGTCCCAATTCTTCAGCCATTGCTACCATAGAAATTCCAAGCACAGCAGGTCCCTGGTGAGTTTCACCCTTCTCCTCAACATGTTGCGAGCAATGGCCGAGAAGGGTTTGAACCTTGAGAACATCTCCTGTTCCAGCATAAGCACAAGAAAGCAGAGTCATATCACAATGTCTTCTGATTTTTTCATTAAATGTCTGTGAAACTTGAGCAGTGGCTTCAACGTTGTCTTGCTTCCCAAGGTACACAAGGCCAAGGCTAACCGAAATTAGGCGAGCAAGGGGGTCTCCCAACTCTGCGTCAGTTCGGTCCATTAGTGCAAGTATGATAGCTTGAGCTACCTCTTCATTGCAGGAACCAATGAATATCAACCCCAATGAGATTGCAGTGAATGTGACCACATCAAGTGGAGCTTTTGCGTCATTAAGTATCGGATTCAGCTGACTACCTATCTGCTCATTCTTTGAACCAGCATATGCAATCCCTAGTCCCATTATTGCACCAATGCGGATAGATGGATCTTCTCTATCTACATATTCCCCCAAAATTGCCAGCGCTGGATCACAATCATGTTTGACACCGCAATTGAAAATTCCAATCCCCAACAAGGCACCAGCAATAACATGGTTGTCATTGCTGTGCAGGTACTTGTCAATGTGGGCAAATCCAGAGTCAACATCCCACAGTGAAATCATACCTAGACTTGCAGCAGCGCTGATCTTTCCATGCTCCTTATTCTTGAAAAGCCAATGATCTTTTGGTGGTTCAACTCTCGTCATCAACTTATCCTGACCAAAGCCCACATTTACGAATGCATTAACAAATGTGTCGGCCAAGTTCTGTCGCGCTGAATCAACACTACTACTTACTTGACCATGAAGCAAGTGTGCCTTGTATATATCCTGTGGAGTTTTGGCCTCCATGACCTCAAGATCTCGAGCAAGGGTAAGATAACCTTCGCTGAGCTTAGTGTTATTAATAATGTCCTGCATTACCTCTCGGTTATTACTATCCCCATCCATGTTATCATCATCATCATCATCAGGCACTGAATAATTACCACCATGCCTAGCAAGCATGTAGCAAAGTTGTTTTTTACACAGCACATCATCACAAGATGTAAACACTTCCCTTATCAACTGGTGGCCATCAACGAAAAGCGCAATCTGAAGTGCATTTGGATATTCTCCAAACTTCAGATATATCTTGTATGCAATATCCAAAGCTAAGTACGCATCGTCTGGTCTGGCAGGAAGGTATCTTGCTGAACTCGTCAGATAAAGGCAAGTCTTCTTCAAATTCGTCTTATCAACATGCTCAAATAACAGATTAAGGTGATCTCCAATCTCAACCAAGAGGTCAACCGCTTCAGTTTCGGCATTGTGCCTCATGTGAAAAGCAACAATCTGTCGTACCAGTTTCATTAGGTCACAATTAGGGTTTTCATCACTGATCTGAAACTGCAGCTTATTATCGGCATATTCTTCAGCAATTTCTGCAGCTAAGTTCCTGACATATTCATGACCCCATGAACCAATGTCACCGTTTGAACCAGCCAACATTCTGTACTTCAAGCTTTCCCGCTCTCCCTCAGCAGACATGGTCAGTGCCAAAACAGATAGTATATCTGCCAGGTTTATCTTCAAATCTGAAGCTCCCATTATTTCGTAATATGATTTTAGAGTTGTGTAATGTGGGCGAAGATATTTCAAGGGCTTTGGAACAGCCGTCATTGAACTGGTTGAAGAACGAATTTCGTGCCTCATACTCTCGAGAGCAACCATCTGCAGCCGAGGATCAGGATCTTGAACCCTCTCCACATATAGCTCCAATTTTTGCTTCACTGCCAAATCCTCCGCAGACAAATCCATGTTTGGATCGCCAAGCTTATATTATTTTCTCTCTAATTTGCTCGTTCACTAGAAAAGTTGAACGTAATAACTTACGTAAATCCTAGACTGTGCTTTTAAAGAGGAGCTGTACTCCTTAATCTTATAGAGCTAGTAAAGTGAACATCTAATCCAATTTGGTCAATTCTATTTAATCTTGTACGAAAAGACAAAGCAATATAATTAGACTATCTCCCGACCACCATAAAAGCCCAAAAAAAAAAAAAAAAATGGCTTTCTGTCAGTATGCAAGCCAAGCCAAATTTCGCGTCCAAGAAATTTGCTCATATGAGAGGCCATAATCGTAGCCATCTTTACAATACGATTACGAATATCCGACGCCTTTAGCCACGAAAATTTTTCATATCACAAAGAAGAAGGTGACTACTCAATTTTATAAAGAAGTAAAACAAAATGCTATGTTGAACATTGCAAGATCAGAAGCGATTGAATGACACATGCCACCTTATATGGTATCTCAAAAAGAAAAATTAAAATCCAGTTCCCATGCTTGAATTAAGGTAAATATGAATATGATCTGCTATTACAATCTAATCGATGCCTACTAATTGAAGGGGCTTCTCGTTCAAATTGATGGGAAATTATATCCCTAATAGGTTGGTCCCTTGGAAGCTTCGTATTGAGTGGGCTAACTGTTTACACTGTATTTCTCAAATGCAATTCCGTTCTTCTCATATTTTTCGAGAAGTAACCAGGTAGCAGATGCTTTGGCAAATTATGGTTCAACTTCTACTAGCTTGGTGTGGTGGGATATGCCTCCCTCCTTTATTCATGCTCATTGTAATAGGGACCGTTTAGGTCTGCCGCAATTTCGTTTGCGGTAGCTAGATTTGGTTTTGGTTTCTGTCCCCCTCCTCTTGTATTTTTCTTTTCTTTCAATAAGTTCTAGGGGTTAAAGGGGCTTTTTGCCTCTCTTAGCTCCTGGTATCAGCCAAAAAAAAAAAAAACCTAGCTAATAGGTCATATATTTTATGTGGTGCATGAAATCATTATGCACATTGCCATAAGTAACATGTTGCCTGTTGCATTTCCCAAGTCATACATTTTTAGTTATTGGTCATCTATATATGGAATTAAAATCTTTCTTTCATTTTAGTTATACTCTGAACCTATTGTTTTTTAAATTTAGATCCTTTTTTTGTTTATTTAGATCCCAAATTAAACTTTTCTTTTTCATTTTTGCAATCAAACTTAAATGTTTCATTTTTTTGAGATAATGGAGGAAACTAAATCAAACTAAAGAAATAAAACAAACCATATGTATCAGAAGTAGCTAATTATCATTGTGAACAAAAATAATTTTCTTTATAATACACGTTTTCTTTTATGATGACAAACCCTGTAACGATATGAGAAAGAGAGAGATATACTATTTTAAGGGCTTTTGAACAAGTGCAACCTTTTGCAACTCAGGATCGCGATCTTGAACCCTCTCCACATACATCTCCAGTTGTTGCTCCACATATAGCTCCAGTTGTTGCTGCATCAAATCTTCATCCGACAAATCTGTAATTGGATCTTGTGATGTGTCATGAAGCGATTTTTTTAAAATATCTTATTGTATTTTGGTTGTAGCATGATTATTGTTTTCTTTATGAATAGAAATAATAATTGATAAAAAAAATTATCTTCATATGAATGGAAAATGTGAGTTCCAATATGTGGCAATAAAAAAAAATAAAAAAAGCAAAGTAAGGAAAAAGAACAAAAATGTATGAGGAAATATAATAGGGTCTAAAAGAACAAATTGTTTACATGGAGTAGTCCTCTTTTGTACTATTCTATATCCAATTAAGTTAGGCTCTTATTTAAATCTATGAATTCCTCATTTAAAAAAAAAAAAAGGTCTAAAATGATCAGGAGAGGAAATACGTGGCAAAAAAACACTCATTTCCACTCCCTCTGCTTGAATTAAGGTCAATATGAATATGATCGATATGCCATTACAGTTGTATCGATGCCTACTAATTGAAGGGGAATTCTCGTTCAAATTCATGCAAAATCATATCCCTATTAGTTCATATGTTTTAAATGTTGCATGAAAATCATTATGCATTGGCATAAGTAACAAGTTGCGTGTTGCATTTCTATATGTCATACATTTTTAGTTATTGGTCATATATATATATAGATTAAACTTTTTTTTTCATTTTAGCAAGAAAAATTAAAATGTTTCATTTCTTTTAGATAATGGAGGAAACTAATTCAAACTAAAGAAACAAAACAAAACCATATGTCCCCGTTTAAAAAAAAAAAAAAAACAAAACAAAACCATATGTATTAAAAGTAGGTAACTATTATTGTTAACAAAACAAACAGGCTTTAATTTGTACTTCAGATTTTCTTTCAAGATCACAAATCCTTTAATGATGGGAGAAAGAAGCATATACTTTCTGTTGACAACTTTGCTACATCACAAGAGGCTAGATGAAGAACTGGTGTTGAGTGGGCTAGTAACTATGATTGTTTTTAGATGATCAATTGCCTCACTCTAATAGGCCGGAACACTCTAATAGCAATAAACAGTGGTTCAAGATTCTCGTCTATAGTTAACAACATTTGCGGCTGGATCGCCAAATTGAGAAAATAGACTTGTAAATAATATAATATGATTGTGAAAATATTAGTAAATATTTATTAACTGATAAGTTATGAATAATTTTTTTTTTTTTTTGAAAAGTACAAAGTTAAATAACGAGAAGTTTTAAATACACACCCTAACTACTTAATACACACTCCCTACTTAATACACCACCCATTTAATTTTTTATTCTAATATTTTACTAAATACACAACTCAAAGTACCTAAAATATTCTTAATCTTAAAAACTATGAAATATGCTATTATTTGACTATATTAAGACTACTATTTAATACGATTAGTATATTGTCGTTTTTTAAATGTCCATATTGATTACTTGTATTAGTTATTTGAAAATATATAAAGATTTATTGTTCCCTTCAAATAGATGCCTAGAAATAGGTTATGTATCATTTGAGTTCTCATCCACCAAACACCCTATTGATCACCCTATTGATCAAGTATAAAATTTGGAGAAATTTTAAATACACACCCCTAATCACTTAATACACATCCCTATTATTTTATATTTCAAATTAGATTTTGTAGGTAGGTTAAATGAAATAGTCATATTTTTCTTATATTATTCTATTTATGTATTTATGTATAGATAATTAGATAAACACAAAAAATTTCTATACATAGCTTCCCAATTTAATACAAGAATAAAGTTAGAAACTATCTAATTTAATTTTTCCTTAAATAAATTGTAATTAAATGAGGTTAGAAACCATAATATTTAGAATTTCAAAATCAATGGCATTAAATATTTTTAAAACATATCACTTTACTCCCATTTTTTAGTTAACTCCCTTCTTTGTTCTAAGAGTTATGATTAATCAATTTATTTTCTAATATAAAACATCACAGGTGAAAAAACTTTGTAATTGTTAATTTGTTTGGTCCCTCTAATGACAACTTTTTTGTTTCGCTACTATGGAGAAATTACTGATATAGTTTTGGTTGAATGTTCTACTCATAATTTTATACTTGATTAACATGGTGTTTGGTGGATGTGATCTCAAATAACAAAAAACCTATTTATATGCATCTATTTAAAGGGAACAATAATAAATCTTTATGTATTTTTTAATAACAAACACAAGCAATCAATACGGTCATTTACAAAACGTCAATATAATAGAATATACTAATCGTATTAAATAATAACCCTAATATAGTAAAAAAGTAAGATATTTCATGATTTTTGAGATTAAGGATATTTTAGGTACTTTGGGTTGTGTATTTAGTAAAATATTAGAATGAGAAATTAAATGGGTGGTGTATTAAGCATGGAGTGTGTATTAAGTAATTAGGGATGTGTATTTAAAAATTCTCTAGAGTTCAACATTCAACCAAAAAGTATATCAGTAGTTTCTCCACAGTGGTGGAACTACGAAGCTGTCATTCGAGGGGACAAACAAGTTGACTAATCATAATTTTATAACAAAAAAAAAAAAAGAAATTAAGTAGAAAATGGGAGTAAAGCGATCTGTTTTAAAAACACTTAATGCCATTGATTCTGAAATTCTAAATTATATGGTTTCTCACCCCATTTAATTACAATTTATTTAAGAAAAAATTAAATTAAATGGTTCCTAACTTTATTCTTGTATCAAATGGGGAGGCCATGTATAGAAATTTGATGTGTTTATCTATTCATTTATACACAATGATAGACCAATATAAGGAAAATATGACTATCTTTTTTCTTATTCTAATATATAAATGTCTGTTTTGGTAATTTAAACTACCTGTAAAATCTAATTTGAAATATAAAATAATAGGGATGTGTATTAAGTAGTTAGGGGTGTGTATTTAAAATTTCTCTTAAATAACTACCTGGAGTGGTAAGATTAGTTGAGCTACCTAGCATGGAACCCTCATGTCTAGTATTCGAGTCTCAACTCCCACTAGTTTGTGGCCAACATGTTTGAAGGACCTTCGGGTTTGTGCACCTGCGGCGGGAGATTAGTCTAGTTTTGCTGTAATTTCCTCGTAGATCTTGATCCGAATACTGACTGAGTGGTTGTGTTATTAACTCGCTAACGTAACCGAGATGGCTTGCTACCTCACCTCTGATAAAAAAATAAAATAAAAAATTCAAGGTTAAATTTAAGAGGTAATTCCCGCATACCCAAAAATCCTTGGTATTTTTCCCAACTGCCCAACACTTTGGTATTTCACTATAGATGAAAGACAAAGACTAACAGGGATAGTTTTAACAAACAAATGCCTTTTGTATCCTATGTTGACCTTAGATTCCTCTACCGTTCTATTCAACAAAAAGGAACAGTAAAAACTTCAAAACAAAAACAAGACTAGCCTTCAACATGCCACATTTCGCCTAACGACTTCCTGTCTAAACGGCTACTCACAGGGCGGAATCACTGCTGCTTGTCCTAATTTTTTCCATTTTAAAACTGCTTCTTTTGGCTGAACAGTAAAGCTTTAGAACTTTAGCTTTCCATGAGATGCATGCATTCGGATGTTAAACTTAAACATAAACATGCATGATAAAGATGATTACGAAATGTAAAGATAATGACATAAACATTTTATAAATTAAAGAAGTGGGTGAACATCCATCTGAATTTATTTATTCAAATATACATATGAACTTTAAACAATCAGAGCCTCATTCTCAGGTAAACAGCAAAAGCTGTTTAGCTACCCATAAGAATGAGAACAGTTACTTACTTGTACTGAAAGCACACTACTTCACACCTAAACAGGAAAGGAAGCACACTGCTACTATAGCTTTTGAGAGGATATTTTCTCAAGTTTCGAATAATCTAGTTCTTAGTTGGACCAGTTTTCGAATACCTTCTAAGAGAAGCTAAAGCTCCTTATATAGGGAGCGGAACTCAAACTAGAATTCAAAAAACAAAATGTACAGGACAACTCCGTGACTCTTGCTTTTCGTAGTGCTCCTGCTGGTGGAGGTCGGTCAGGGAAAAGCAAAAGGAAAAAGTGAAATGTTTTTCACTTAACCTTTTCTTTTTGAAAAGGAAAAAGCAAAAGTAGCTTTAGAAAAGTCTAAAGTTCTACAGTTGCTATTTTGGTGCTGATTCTTCACCTGTAGCTTCACATGTTCTCGTCTGTTTCAGAATGGTGGCCAAAGACAAAGGAGTTGTTGTCTGCTTGGGCCATGCGAGTGGTTGTTGCATTATCCTCGACGTCTGTATCAACATACATTTTGTAGTGGTTGTCATTTTCAATCTTTTCCACCCAACGCATGCATGCCATTGTCGAGTCTATCTCTTTTCTGGTTAGAGATAGGAATATATCGCTGCTGACTACGTCAGGATGATCGTAAGCAGTGATCATTGTCTTTTCTCCTGCTGCCAGGAATGTGTTGTTGCCGTCTTCAGAGATGATCTTTTTGATGTAGTCAAGAGCCATGGCCTTCATCCAGGGGATGCTAGAATTTGGTTGGCCGTTGTATGCTACACAGGCTGGTTGAAGATATCTTCTTTGAATAATTCTCACATAATGATATGGAGGAATATATTCAACTTCACCATCTGTCTTCTGAATCCATTCTGGAGGAGTGGATCTGAACTTTAAACGAAGCATACAGTCTTTTCTTCTGATGTTCTTGACTGTGTTGACAATAATAGGCGGCAAGCCTCTTAGATCATCATTAGTTTTAGTCCACAGATTATGGACAAAACCATTTTCAACAAGCCAAAGCTTGTGTTCTTGAGGATGTTCACTCTGAACATTTACCAGGTATCTTCCAACATATGGTCCTGAGACAATGAAGAGGGTTGGAGGAACTAGGTTTTCAGGATTGTGCCTTCCTATCAGATTATGGAATTCATACCAGTCTGATTCATTGAGTGCCATGATAGGGACCCTAGCACTTTCTGGACTTTCAAGGAAGGATAGTTTTTCTTTCCTTACAGCACTCTGCTGTGTATGAAGCTCTTCACCTTGTGGTCTACCATTCTCGTAGAGTTCTTCAGCTAATGCAAACAGAGCTGGGAACATTAAACCACTGCTTCTTTCTTGAAAGGCAAATAAGAGATTATCCAGGATTGCCTTCTGGTGATAAGCTAGTCTCCTGCCAGTTCTGAACACAGGAATATCAAAAGTTCTTAATTCATAATTAAAAACATTTATAACTCCACTCGGAGTTGGTCTGCTTTTTGGCAAAGCAGCAGCCATCAACGGTCTTGATGTGCCTTTACCGTCTGCCGTTTGAGACGGGCTAGCCAATCCTTTACCCTGGGATTGATCAGTTGAGGCCAAGCCTTTTGAGCTTAGCAGAAACCTTTTAAGGATTTTCTCCTTGGTTTCTTTTGGATCCTCTTCAGGTTCCTGTTCTTTCCCAGTCCTTCTGCTTCTGGGATTACGACCTTCGTCGTCTTCTCTTTGGCTGAACATTGCCAATTCTCTGGTCAATGCGTCTGGAAGATAGTTCTTGTTACCTGCAATTAATTCAACAGTATAATCATATTGGTTAAGAAAATTGCCAGTTTGCTAATCTTCCTCTATCAGCAGCTTTGTCAAGTTTAAAATTTTTAAAATTCTTTACTCTAGCACAATCGGTGCGGACAGTAAAGGTTTTTCCCAGATAAGCTGGAGAATTTAAAATCGTTTTCTTGACAGCTAAAATTTCTTTTTCCCCTGTGGGATAATTCAGTTCTGCAGGGCTGAACTTGCCACTACAAAATTTGCAGATCTTTTCAATGTTAGTTCCAGGCGCTCTCGCCAGAACAACACCGGACCAGTAATTATCACTCGCATCTGTCTGGAGGATAATTTCATCATTCTCTTCTGGTTGTTGGAGAGGAGGGAGGTTCTTGCAGAGATTTTTTATCTGCTTCACGATCTTTTCATCATCTTCTGTGAAGTTCCATTTTCTTTTGGAACTTGTCTTGGGAGATAACATTGCTGTTAACCCTGAGATTCTAGGGATGAAATCTCTCCCATAATTTATGACACCAAGGAATCTCTCTAGACTCTTAGCATCAGGAATTTTGTCTGGGAACTTCCAGATCTTTTCAAGGATGTGAGGTTGGAGCTTTATGACTCCATTCTTGATGTTTATGCCTAGGAAATCAACTTCATCAAGGATAAAGAAGATTTTCTTCTCACCTAGGATAATTCCATGCTGAACTATCAGCTTTGTTACCTCATGGAGGTGCTTCATGTGTTCTTCTCTGTTTTTGGAGAAGACCAGGATGTCATCTATGTAGACGACACAGAACTCCGCTACATGCTTGAAGATGTTGTCCATCTTTCTTTGAAATATTGAGGGAGCTTGCTTGAGACCAAAAGGCATTACCAGCCACTCGTAATGACCTTGTGGTGTTCCAAATGCAGTGAGAGGGATACTCTCAGGATGCATCTTGACCTGCCAGAAACCCGACTTTGCATCGAATTTCGAAAAGACTTTAGCTCCTCTGAGCTGGTTGATCAGTACTCTGACTTGAGCGATCTGATATCCGTCTTTGACAGTCTTCTTATTGACATCTCTGTAGTCAATAACCATTCTAGCTTTGCCTCGTAGATTCTCTGCATGATTTCTCACGTAGAATGCTGGAGCATGATGAGGGCTAGTGGAAGGTTGAATTAATCTCTTTTTCAGGAGATCTTCAATATCACTTCTGAATTCTTTTTGATCTTCCTCTTTGTACTGAGGAATAGCTTTGACATGGCAGATAGCGTTCATGTCATGCAATCTCAATTCACAGACCACTGGGTCTTTTTCCCAAAACTTCTGCGGGTTTGTATCCACATTCTGCTCTAGTAGTTTCTTGATTTTTTCAAGAGTGGGAATTTGCTGAGACTCAAGCTTGTTCTGAAAGTGCTTGAGGTTGTGCTCATGGATGAAACTAGCTTCTTCATCTTCACTAGTTCTTCTTCTTCTTCTGAAGATTCTTCAACAAGCAGTTCTTCTTGTTGTTTGATTTGGAGTATGGGCTGAAATTTGGGTTTGTAGGGGGTAAGATCACCACTATTCTGTTGCGATCTCTGATAGTGAGTAGTAAAACCGGGACCTACCACACTGAATGCATGTGTGAGTCGGTCTGCCCAGAACACCCGTTCTCCTTTCTGAAGCCTATCGCTTCTTCATCCTGAATGAATCGTTGTTGGAGAATAAAATCATTTCCCAACAAGAAATCAGATCCTTGGCCTTCAGATTGCCAAACATTCTGGATGATAAATGTTCCTCCACCAATGGTGATATGAACATTTTTTGCTACTTTCTTCATGGTGAGATGGCTTCCATCGAATGTAACACCAGTAGCTGACTTTTTCTTGTCTTCGTTCCAGAGTTCATCTGGAATTGCAAATCTCTTTGCAACAGTAAAACCTGATCCATTATCTACAAAAGCATGTAGATGATATTTCCTGTGATCAGGGAACTTGAGTCCATCTCTATGTAGTTGCTGTACTACTTGTAGAGACGACTTTCGATTGGTGAAGCTCATTTTCTTGAGCTTGTTCCTGAGGAATGAATGGTTTGCATTCTTCTGGAACATTTTCCTGATGGTGGGTTGTCATCATCATCCCAATCTGTAGGAATTATCTCTTTGCTGTCTGGATCATTGAACCAGGAGGAGGATCGTATCTGACTTATAATCAAACTTGCCGGAAGGTTGGCCAAGTAGATCCCATGTGTCAGTATTCCCTGTCGTTCTAAGAGATGAACAGTTTCTGGTGGTTTCACCAGTTCTTCATTTTCTGGTATTTCAACCAGTTCAATCTTCATCGATTGTTTCTTCACCGATGATTTCTTCCTTTATTTCTGAGGAAGATGGTTGTTCCATGGTTGTTTCTTGGAACAGGTTGCAACTCCTTTGTTTGTTCCATGGTTTCCTGGAACAGAGTTTCAACTTCTTTCGCCTTTTTCTCAGCGAAATACTCTTCATATTCTTGCTCAACCCATTGGCTGACAAGACCATTCTTGGTTTTTCTTCTTGCTTCAGCTATGAAGCATTCTTTGTGATAAGTCTTCTTAGACTCTTCGCAGAACATAGGGAGACCATTCTTCTCGTGACAAAAGCAGTAGTCACAAACGAATGAACCAGGGTTTACCTGATAAGAAGACATGAAGGATTCTGTCTTGCTTTCTTCCCAATTTTTGACTTTCAAAACATTCATTTGTCTGGATTCGAAGTACTCTACTTCAGAATCAATCTCAGACTCTTCTGATGAACTTTCTTCTTCTTCAGACCAGGCAGAGTAGACTGACCTGTCGTCATCTTCATCATCAGAATAGGCTATTTCGTAGCCTTTCATGTTTGCTACCTCTACTATTTGCTCATATTCTTCAAAGAGAGCATTAGTAGATCTTTTACCCTTTTCCGGGCATTCATTGGCATAGTGCCCTTCAGCTTTACACAACCAACATCTGCAAGCTTTCTTGCTAGGTTGTTTATGCTGATGAGTATTCTTCTTTTTCTTGAAGAACTTCTTCTTTGGATCTTCATCCTGTTGCTTCTTGTAATTGGAGCTTTTCTTGAATCTCCAATTCTTCTTCTGATTACTCTTTTTGAATTTTTTAGAGTAATATTTTTCTTTTTTCTTCTTTCTGTGGAATTTGGAGTCATGACATCCCCAGTTTGTGGGCATATCCAGTATTCCATAACAGAAATTTTCAACTCCTTTGAGTTGCTTCTTGGCCATCTTAGCTCTAAGATTGGCTTTGCATTGCTCCTTCAGTAGTTGCCGGATTCTGTCGGCAATTCCTCCAACTGAAAATCTTTCAATTGGTTTCTCAGCTATGCTTTCTCTCACAGCTGTTCTCCATGGTTCAGGGAGCTTTCTGTGCAACAGATTAACTAGATCAGTATTCTCTAGTTCACCAATTGTACAGTAATATTCCTGAAACTCATTCAGGTATTCTTCGAAATATCTCATGTCACAGATTTGAGAGCATAGATATTCGACTTTGCCGTTTCTTTGGCTTTCTCACTCAGATTTGAGAGATCTCCACAGAACTGATCGTACAGGGGTACTGCAAAATCATACGGAGACTTTGAATTTTTTATTTCTTCAAGCCAGTCTCTTCCTCTGGCAGTTTCTTTGAAGGATAGGTAGTACTTTTTTGCCACTCCGGAGAGTAGTTTCATAGTACACCTGCAAATCTGGTGCTTCAAATTTTCCAAGGGTAAGTGCAGAAGCCATCATCAGGCTGTCTACCCATTGGTCAATTGTTTTTCTTTTGTCTAGACTCTTGTCTAGATTCAACCAGATTCCATAGTTGGTGATAGGAACTCTGGGCAGATTGTCCTCGGGGACGAATCTTTGAGAATTTCTTTCTCCTTTTTTACCCGTGGGGGCTTTCTGAACTGGGAGTTTCATTTCCCTTGTTTCTTTTTTTATGAAAGTTCTGGAGCTTCCTCCTTCTTCCATTTCAACATCTTGGTAAGGAAAGACTTTTCTTGTCTTTCTGCATTTGAATTCTTTCATTTCCTCGATTAGTTTTTCTAATCGTTCAGGACTTTCACAATTCTCAGCTTCTTGTAAAGATCATAGAGCCTCTCAGCTCTGAGCATATGGACTGGTCTGCATAGATCAGCTTCCAGATCTTCTTCTGATATTGGCTCTTCAATAGTGGGTTTTGTACCACTGACACCGGCTTCTCTGGTGCTGTAGCTTCTTCTCAGAAGACTGCTGTTTATCCTGATGTTCTCAGGACAGACATCACTTTTTCTGTGATTGTCGAAGTTGAGGCTGATTTCTCCAGTTCTTCTACTCTCGTAGATCTTTGCTGTTGCTCTTTCCGGTAGCTTTTTTGGACCGGATAGTTTCCATTCAAGAGGAAAAGTCACTTCATTCCAAGCAACCTTGTGAATCTGCTGTGAATGGTTCTTCTGGCTGGTGAGGAATCCAGTAGTGAGACCAGGGATGTTGGAGATCCTTGTCTTTGGTTCCACTGTGGTGCTCATCAGTTTATAGTATACTCTGTATACTATTGCCAATTCTTGCATTTCTTCTTTCATTGAGATCCCGTCTGTCTTGACTCTCAGTCTGAGGCAGTGGGCTGCATCCTTCAAGCTGGTTGAAAAGTTGGGGAAGCAGTTGAAATATGCTACCTGGTTGCATAGTGATGCTTCTAGAGTTCCCAACAGACTAGCTTGGAAGTCTGTCAATCTGTTGTCTTGCAGGACACATAGGACTGAACAGTTGATGCCTTCTCTTGCCAACAGTTTTATGCCGACTTGGACTGCTCCAATGTGCATAAATTGGTACTGCTTTGCTTGTGCTCTGGCAACTTCAGCAGGGGTGATCATCAAGAGATCTGTTTCTCCTGTTGTTGAGGGGGTTGTGAATTCAAGTACTTTGAAATGATGGCTATCCATCAGGTCAAATGTTCCCCTTCTGTAGATCTGTTTGAAATCTAGCTTTGGAATTGAGGAGTTTTTTACCTCATGCTCGATTTCATTGTATTCAAATTCTTCAGAATTTAGGAGTTGAACTCCTTTCTTTTTTCCAAAGATGCTTCACATCTTCATTTCTCTTTTTTCCGGGTTTTCATACCGGATACTAGTCTGACTAGTGGATGGTTCCAGAAAAATCATGCTAGGAACACGATTTGTGTCTGGTTTTTCTAATGGTTTGAACCCATTAGTCTTCTTTTTTACTGTAGGCAATTTCTTGTCCTTCAGTATAGATCCAGCGTTTTTTGGCTGTTCTTTGATTTTTCTACTACACTCGTTAGTTTTTCTTCTTCCGTTTTTGGAAGATCTTTGATATAATCCAGTTTGTTTTCCAATCTTTCCAATTGGTGGATTATAGCAGGTATTTTTTCTAGAGTCGACTGACATCTAGATACTTCTAGTAACAGCTTCTGATATTTCTCATCAGAAGATTTCAGTAGAGAATTTATTTTCTCTAATAACAATTCTGACATTGTCCCCATTAAGGAGGGGTTCTCCTTTGAGCCTTTTACAAGCTCTGATACCAGTGATGTGCGGATCTAACCAATGCTCAAATAATTCAGAGGTTTTTGTTCCTCTTCCAGAACATATATGAGATTTTCTATCTCTTCTTCTATTTTATAGATTCTAGTCTGTAGTCTATAAATAATATCCCAGTAATTGGGAGATTCTCTATCAAGGTTGTCTCGATAGGTTTTTAATTTTCTCAGTTTTTCTCTCTCTTTCTGCAGTTCTTTAGTAGTATGTTTGCATATAGCTACTAACTCAAGTCTGTCTACAATTGAAATTATGAATAGTAAATCGTACTGTTTACCTTTCGAATTAGAGGATGACTGTCAGCTTCATATATATATTCAAATGAAACAAACTCTGATGGGCCCACCATGTTTCTAAAACAACATATATAAACTTATGAAAGAGACATATGCAGATGCAGACTCTGACAGACCAAAACAACAAAGAAAATTGCTGAATAAAGGGTACTAATGGTAGGAATTTTGAAAAGATGGGTAGGTAGGAAAGAAAAAGAGAAAAAGTTGTGTAAGAGGGAACAAAAATAATACACTGGGGTGTATGAGAAGTATTTTCCCAGATTTGGGGTGTATGAGCATTAACCCTAAATTTAAATTGGTGTATGTATGCACATCTAACGAGATTTATATGTTTTCCTCTTTTGTGGCCTTTGACTAGTTACAGGTTTGTTGAAGGAGTAAAATTCTTAACCCTAAGAACCCAAACTCGGAGTTTTTCTCTCTACCGTCCAATTGCTCGTTCGGCGGCCTTCCTTGGCGGCGCGACGTAGACCCCCACCCTCGTTGATAAGATGAGGACCTCGGGCCTCGTTGGGACTATGGGCCTCTTGTGCTTTGTCATCGGGATGTAGGTGTCGTCGGACGGGAGCCTAGTCGAGTTTGTGCGTTGGAGGTGAAGGGCACCAGTCAGATCTCCTTCTCGTCGATGATTTGAGGCAATACGGTACGTCGTGGAGAAGCCTGATCGATGCTGGTGCGGAGTCTTCTGCTGGAGATGGCAGGACATCGGGCTCGGATACTGCTTTGTCTTGGCGGTGTTTCGTCCGGTCGTTAAAGATGGTAGGCGGGTCGGTGTCTGACATCTCGGTAGCGGGCAGGTCGGTGGGCGTCGTTGGCTGGCGGCATGACAGTAGCACTGTTTTTTTTTTTTAGCGAGAGGAAGGAGGCTGGACTTCCCTGCTTATCACACACGAGCTCGGTGCATTGGGCCAGGGTTTTTTTGCCTAGGCCTTATTAGTATTTTTTTAGCTTGTCTATTTTTCAATAATTCCCTTGGTTTAGGGAACTCTATTTCCTATTGTTTTTAGGGCAACTATTAGTTTTTACCTTTAGGCTTGCTTATTTACTATGTTATTTCATAGTGTGTAGGCTTGCTTAAATAAGTGAGCATGAGTACGGTCAACTGATCAGACCTAATCTATGTATCACTGTGACTTACCACAAACTCTTTATCTACCCATAGATGGTAGAAGGAGGATATATAATGGTTCTTTCTGGCCTGAATTTTAATATATAAACATGATATTATTTCAAAAAAAAAAAAAATCTAACAAGATATATAAATTGAACCAAGTCATACCACACACAACTATCCATACTACAAATAAGAGAAGAAATAGCCCGTAGAGGAATACCAAGTTTATCAACAATATTACCCGTAGTGGAATTTACCAGGTCTATCAACAGTAGCAATGGTGGAATTACCCGTAGTGGAATTTACCAACAAGGCAACAATAGCAATGATTACAATGGCTTCTCTCAACAAAATATAGATGAAGGAAAGAAGGAAAAGAGGAAAATGCTCAACACCGTTTGTGAAGTAATGATTGTGTATTTATATTTGATCATAGAATTTGTTTCTTTTGCTTTTGTTCTAGCATGATAGTGATATAATATGAACTATGTATGGATGTATCAGTTGGCATGCACCTTGACGCGATTTCAGGATTAAACATCCAACAATACTTTTCAGACTTACCCTCAAAGGTACATTAATGTTTTTTTGGCCAAAAAAAAAAAGGTACATTAATGTTTTATAGACTACCATCAAGAACTGAAAAATATTTGGTTGTATTGAATCTATTCATGTATGCATGAGCATGAGCATGACATGAGCATGAGCATGAGGCAAAACACTTAGCAGTCTTATTTTGAAAGTTTGCCTAAGAATTCCAAAACCTTGAATTTCTGTAGTGTTCCAGTACATGCTTGTTCAGTTTTTCTGTTGCAGAGTCGATATCCATTGACGGACAGGCATATGCAAATAGCTGCAAGAAACTAATCTGACACGATTTGCATTCTGTATATGTTTAATCTAACTTTTGAAATATCAATCAAAAACTCTTAACTTGCAGATGCATAAGACGACTTGGTAACTGAATTACATTTCAAGTGATGTTTTGAATTACTTAAATCTAGTATTGCAAGTGTCCGCAACCGTGTCTGGTGAATCACAAGTTGGTCCGAAAACTATAGATGGATGTGTCACCAGTACTGAATTATTAGTATGAAGATGATGCTTGACCCAAGAAAAAAAAAAGTACGAAGATGATGAGTTTGAAGTACTGGATTATAAGCTGGAAGATAAAATGAGCGATAAGTAAATGAGTTTGAAGTACTAGACTATCTTCAAATTTAGGTCTATGAAGATTAAAAAAGAAAAAGAAACAGAATCCATCAGTGATCATAAAGGACAACAATAGCCCTGAATTTGATGTTTGATCATTAGCAACAAGCTATAGAGTATAGCCTATATGCTCAGATTCAAAAGGCAACATGGTAGTTTGGCTCCAAAGAGTCCAGCTACTTTAGAATGTACAAACCATTTTTGTTTTTTGGTTACATTTTCATAATGTAATTTAAGCACCGACTATATAGTGAACCCTGAAGAGACTTTTCAAAGTCCTGCAACTGTGAAATGAAACCAACATTTGGAGCTGCCTGTGGTCGTTTGCTCCTCACTTGTTCAAGAGCATGAGAAAGGCTGATGCCATGCTTTTTCATTAGATAAGACAAAACAATAGTCACACTGCACAGATCAGAAAAACATTAATAAGCCAAGTTCTATCTGATCAAAGGATACAACTTCTTGCTATTTCAAGTACTAATATATATAAGCAAGAAAAGTGATCACTCAGAGCTGTATTTGCTTCCAACAGTGCGAATAGCAAGTGACTAACAGGTATACAAATCCATGGTGTTTCTAAGTTCCAATCTATATTATATGCAAACAAAGTGGGATTTTTTTTTTTGGCATTGAAATATAGAATTAAAAAGCAAAATAGAACAGAACAGATGAGCCACCAACAGACCCAGGAGAAAGACAATTCTTGTGGGGGGTGGGGGTGGGGGGTTTGGCAGCATTAAACTGTATAACATGAAGCAAGAAGAAGGCAGGTTGACAACCCAGTCCGAGGGGCACATAACAAGATCCGCCGCTTTGTTGGCTTGTCTGCTGACCCATGCCAGTTAAAATGGTGCAAAGATTTGTTGGCTTGGTTGTGTTTCACAGAAAACTCTTAACTAAGGTTCATGGATGCAGAAAAAGTTACCAAGTAATCCAATTTTCCCCAGAAGCAAGAATCATGTGGAATCACTGGATCATTTGTTTATAAGATCTGCGGCTTCTTTGAAAATACAGTTTCATCAGGGGTATGATTTCTTCTTCATTAACACTCCACGATTTGAAGCTTGAATGTTTGCCAACCTCAAAGCTAGACCTCAAACACATAACTCTAAACCTTGGTATCCGACTTTAAATTTATGCTCAATGGAGGTGTAACGAGCTGTTTGACTCTTATTTTGTTTCAGCCTATGTGGCCTCGAAACAATATCATGGGTTATATTCAGAATGGAATAAAACAAATTGTTCTTAGTCCACTAAACTTATGAGTTAATCCCCCATCCAAGTGGCAATGTCTTACTACTGGTATGGAGGCAGACAGTGTTTGGTATCCAACTTTAATTTAATGCTGAAGGGAGATGTAACGAGCTGTTTGACTCTTCTTTTATTCAGCCTCTGTGGCCTTGAAACAACAAAACAACATCATGGGTTATATTCAGAATGGACTGAAACATATTGTTCTGAATCCACTAAACCTATGAGTTAATTCCCCATCCAATTGGCAATGTCTTCCTACTGATGTGATCGAGCTCAATACTAATGGTGGAAGACAGTGTTTGGACGGCTCAATACAGATGGTGGCAGACAGTGTCTGGAAGGCAAGATTTGTGCAAGTTCAGAATGGACTGAAACATATTTTTCTGAATCCACTAAACCTATGAGTTAATTCCCCATCCAATCGGCAATGTCTTCCTACTGATGTGATCGAGCTCAATACTTATGGTGGCAGACAGTGTTTGGACGGCTCAATACTGATGGTGGCAGACAGTGTTTGGAAGGCAAGATTTGTGCAAGAGGTACTCTCAGGGACTCCAATGGTCCTTGGCTTGAGGGATTCATAGCTAATATTAGTTATTATGTGGTATTTTCATGGATGGAAAGTTTTTCAAGGTCTCATTGACCATGACTCAAAATGTGTTATAGCTCTACTTAGGAAGCCCGTCTGCGACACTCATCCTCACTTTAGCTTCATCAGTTGCTGCAAAAGTGTAATTGCAATGTGACTCAGAAAGACTGAGAGCAAAATTCAGCAGCAGATGGTTTAGCTAGGATGGGTTATGCCTATGATATTGGATTACAGATCCCAGACAACCCTTCTGATTTGATTCTTACTTTGCTTGCAGATGATAACTTTATATTTTTTGTTTTGTTTTGTTTGTGATAAATGCCTTGCAGATGATATTGCTGGTGTTTCTGAGATGCCTAGTGTTTTAGCTAGCTTGTTCTTATGCTCTGGGTCTTTGACACTGCTGAACCCAAAAGGATCAACTAACACAAAAAAATTTCTAATTATATTCAGATTTCAGTGCCCTTAAAAGTAAATCATATTTCAAGGATTCACTGATGCAATTGATTAACAGTATCGACATCAAAACCTTGATACTCTGCTACAAAAAAAATAATAATAATAATAAATAACCTGGAAGCTATAGGGAAAGAATTCAGGATCTTAAGAAAGTAATGAAAAAATAAGCCAATATCTATCTGATTAATGTTGCACAAAACAAGATATAGCAAATGTTTCCTTCAAAACCGTAGTTTCTTCCCAACAGTGCATGTTTACCAACTCATTTTAAAGGTAGTATAAAGCATTACTCTCATTGAGATTCAACCAAACTTGGCTAAAACAAACTAGATTTACCTTTATAATAACTTGACACATTCAAATTTCTAAGCATTTATTTTCAGAATTCATTGGTTAAAGCTAGAGGATTATATACAACAAGTTTGACAAGAAAGAAACAAGTAGAATCACACTTCAAGGGTTCACCGTCTATGCAACTAATTGACAAAGTTTGACATACCCTCGATAATTCTTCACTATGAATAAGTAGAAAATCTGCAAATGATAATATAAAATGGGAGAGGAAATTCACCTTCTTGATCTTCCCACAAAGCAATGAACCAACACACCGCCTCCAGATCCTTTAGCTTCTTCAATATAGTTGTAACATTCATCGAAGTGCTGTCGTAGGTTTGTGTATTCTGTGTCCGTAACTACCTCAATTTCAAAGAGCACAAAAAAATATACAAAAATCAATTCCAGAACCTTGGCTTGAAACAATCATTATGACCTATATTATGTATAGCTCATAAAGTCAATGTCATGGACTGCAAACTAGAGGCTGGTGAAACCGAACGTTTATAAAGTGGGAGGGTAAGTGCTTCAAATCAGTGTGTCAATGCTTCTCCTGGAGTATACCAAAGACGTTTAGACTAATAATGATAAGATAATTTGAAAATCACTTTATGATACAAAATTATAAAAGAGATCGAAACAATCCCAGCTTTACGAAAGAATTGATATATCATACAAGTAGCAAACTGAGTGCATGAATCAAGAAACTTGGAGACAATTGATTGAAGTAAATTATATCAAATACTAGATTGCAGATTAAAAAATCTTATACTTAAAGAAAACAGAAAGCCTAGTTCACCAGATCAAGGAAGAAGACTCTTACCATTCAATACCTTATACACAAAATCATTCGGATACTTAGGTGGCAAAGAATTAGCTACTGTCAGAATGTGCGTCACGTTTAACTTTTTCAGTTCGTCCTTGTTGTTTGCAGCTCCAATAGAACCCAAGAAGAGACCCTGGATAATGGAAACCATGACAACAATTACTAGGTGCAGGAAAAGGGACTGAACTCAATGGTGTAAAACTGATTGTGAAATTAAATCTAACAACCTCTTCAATCTGGCATGGAACATTGTCCCATGTAGAGAATCTGTCATTCATAGATTGCAATACTTCTGCAGCTTGCTTCCTAAGGGAATCATCTACCTGATTCATTGCTAATTACAGAAACTTCCCACGGCCGTACACTTATTCCCTTCAACAAAAGAATACAAAAATGATAAGACAGCAATTTAAGTTTGGACATACTATGAGTCCCAAATTCACAATTTAATAAAGTGAGTCAAATTCTCCCACAGAAAGGAATTCTGGGAAACAACTACTTATCAACAGGAACAAGGCAGGTACAGCCAGAGTTCAAAAAGAAAAACAAGATTCTAGCAGCTAGTTATACTAGAGCAAGTTCAACTGTATGGGGAACTTCAGCGTATGATGAACAAGAAAAGTTTTCGGCTGATGACATGCATCTGTATGAACTGTCAAGCACAACTGTTTATACTTGGTATCAGATTCTGGTACAGCTTGCTCTTCATTGTGATCCATCACCTTTATGATGAACTTGACTTACTCGAGTATAACCGTACATCTCTCATGCCCTAACAAGAGAAGCTTTTCGGCTGATGACATGCATCTGTATGATGAACTTTCAAGTGAAGCTGTTGGTTCTAGTATCGAATTTATGCAACTTTATGATGAACTTTATTTACTCTCACATCGCCGCTCATTTATACAGACTCTTTAGTTAAGGCACCACATACTTTTTAACACATTTAGAGATTTCAAGATGACTTCCTGGCTGGACCATAAATTCAAGACCTTCTTCAGGTTCTTTTAAGGTTTCCAAACTAATCCAGTACACAATGTAAAAGTTTGTCATGATAAATGCTATAATTTATGAAACAATTCCCAATAAATGAAGTTTCTCTCATCAATGAGTTGGTGTTAGGCTTTGAAAGACATTTGCATTCCCCCTAGTAGTCAGATATGGCCAGGAATTGCCATTATCCACTTCCACTTCCACTTCCAAGAACTGTATTC
The DNA here is from genome assembly GCA_024704745.1 of Rosa lucieae. NCBI lineage: Eukaryota > Viridiplantae > Streptophyta > Magnoliopsida > Rosales > Rosaceae > Rosa > Rosa lucieae. Next base: position 40,299,790 of record CM045495.1, on the reverse strand, counting down.
CATTTCAGATTGAAACAAGGTCTCGTCATTTGTAAATACTACCAATTAAACAAAAGAATTTTTCTTCTTCAGTTGAACAACTCAGTTCATCAACCAACAAGAGCCAATGAGACAATTAAATATTCTTTTTCTTCGATGTCACCTTACAGTTCTTGCCGATTGTTAGACTAACTCCGCATCTCCGCTTGGATTTCATTAGGACTGAGCAATACTGTCAACATAGGGAGCTTTCAGTTTAATTCTTTTACTGAGCATTACCCTTGAAAGCTGCAACATCCACTAAGTGCCTTTGTTGAGAAAGCCCCACTAAAAGAATAGAATAAGTATGAAAGTCAACGGAAGATAAGCATTCCAGCTTCTCAAGTTCATGAAATGAGCAATAATAATCTACTGTACACCATTCAAACAAAGGTTTCTGTTGATAATGCTATGCATCAAACTGTTTGGTTTGATCCCACTATCAAGCACCATCCTAAATACACTTTTCTACCTCCTCAGATCTTCTAACTACTTTTAAGGACCCAACAAGATAACTATAGTAATCAATTTCTGTAACATTTCGGTTTCCTACAACTCTATCAATCAACTCATTACTCGTCTTCAACTTGCTCCTCTGCAAAATAACCCTTAATTAAAGAACTAACCATGACACGAGTCAGGAATTAACTACAAACTTCTATTTGGTCCAAAATATGCTTCCATTGCCCGACGTTTGTCACAATGATTTTGAATCGCAGACATACAACATTAGGACTACAATCCCCACCTTCCCTCTCCATCTCCGTCCAATAACTTCAAGGTTCTCACCATATCTGTGTGCCTAGAGAATTTATCAAGTAGTGCCAAGTACACCACAACATTAGGCAAACAACCATGTTACTTCATAAACTTATACAACTGACAAGGATCATCCAACCGACCCAGATTACAAAATCTTTCATCATTCCACGTATGTGATAAAAAAGGATAAAAATTCACCATACCCATCTCTTTCACCAAACTTTCAGCCATTTCCAAATCACCCTTATCATAACAACCTTAAAGCTTCACTTGCAAATCAAATTCTGGCATTTTCCCTATAGCCGTCAAAGCTTCATCACCAAGCTTAGCTTCTTCAACATATTAAAAACAACCTTGAATGTATTGAGATTAGCAGAAAAACCTTAAACTCTATATGCCTCCAAAACAACAAAAATCATACTGGGGTTCAGCCTAATCTTATACAACTCACAAGCTTGGCTAAACATAAACTAGGTAGGCTGAGTGCAATGAATACCACACATACAGGGAGAGAGAGAGAAAAAAAAAGCCTTGTAGGATGCATTTGGGATTGGGTAGGATAGCATCTCTGCAAAACCTGATTAACACATTTTGACTAGGGATTTCTCTATGTCACCAGTTTCTCTGCAGGTGATTGTCAGCTATCTCTCTGATGCACGAGAGAACTGCAAGTTTGAGAGTTTGTGATTTTTTTTTTCCGGCAAACTGATGGGAAGGGAAATCGAGAAATTGAAGAAAGGGCCACCATTTAAGGGAAGTGTATGGCTGATTACTCAAAACTATAACATTGACTACTTCCTGAAATAACATCTTAACAGAAAACAATCAAAGTGCAAAAATGAATAAAGAAAGAAATTTAAAGACTCCAACATTGACCTAAATAATTTGTATATCATCTGACATTGGATTGTGAACTCTAATGTGAACCTACAGAGATTAGAAGAATAAGAAAAACAAAAAGCAAATCTATACAACTCTGAAGCAAAAATTGAAGTAGCGTAAACACAATTGTAAGAAATTCGCATCAAATTGAACCAGCAAACATCTAGATCATCACCACATGAACAATGCGAGTAGTATCAAACTCAAATTTTCTCAAATTGCAATGAAGAATAGTATCAAACAACCACTCCTGCTCATCTAACTCAATTTCGGGACTCAAATGTCCAACAACGAACAGTCTCCAGAATCAAATACCAGTACAACACCAATTTTACACAATTTTCAGCGAAGAAAAAGAAGAAAACTTGCAGTCCAAAAATGCGATGCAGAGTTTGAAGAGAGAAATAGGATGAGAAAGCTTACCGCTCGGGTTGGCCCTCCTAGGAGAAACAAGGCGGCTGCCACTTTCTCACGGCGGGAGAGTTGACACCGAAACAATTGGAGAAATGGAAAGACTTTGAGAAAACGCTACGGTTTCTTTTGGTTTGGGTGTATTGGAGGCCCAAAGGCCCAAACAACACAAAAAGGAACTAGTGTGGTTTTTTCGCTTCATCTCCAACTATTTTTCATTTGTTAATCATTGCTTTTGCTCCTTTTTTTTTTTTTTTATTAACTCAAATGAATACATCAATATGGGGACAAATTTTTCTCCAACCGAGAACCCCCACATAGCTCTAGCAAACTACACAACATTTATGAAATAATGGAGCCAAGGAGCCCTATTTCTTTGCAAAACATAGCTTGCACCAACGACAAAGCTGATCTTGTCAGTTTATGAGCCATCATGTTAGAACGTTTCTTCACATGTTTCCAAGAAACCATATTAAATTCCATCATCATCAATCTAACTGCATCCAAAACTCATCCAATATCACTAAGGTCTTATCTAGAAGAATTTAGTCCATTAATCACATTGAGTGCATCACCATAAACTGCCATATTCCTCGGTCCCAATTCTTTACGATACTTTAATCCATGCCACAAGGCTAAGGCCTTAGTTGCAGCAGGTTTAATAGGTATAGGTAAAGGAATGGATAAAGCACCTATTAACTGACTTGTTTCACTCAGAATCACTGCATCCAACCAAACACACTCCTTAATCATGTCAACAACACCATCAAAGAATAATTACTTTCCTGCAGCGCCAACCACAGTCACCTACATTTTGTCCTCCACTGCAAATTATCATCACTTTTGCTCTTGTTTAAATTGTGGTGGTTATTGATTTAATTTTTTTTTTTTATGAAGTGGGTTTTAATCTATTAAATAATAAATAATTAAGGAATACAATGTATGGCAACTCATCTATTTTAGACTATCAAAATTAAGCTACTGCCTAGAGACCTTAGTAAAATTAAAAACTCTATGCAAATATGCCTTGGTTAGTGGTGTTCCTCAAGTAATAAAGTAAGCTGACATTACTGCAGATTGAACCCAACTAAGTTAAGTTCAAATTCAATTTATTCATAATATCATTGAACCTTCTTACGTAGTTGGGGCATCTTTAGGGATGGCAACAGACAATTAAGTCTTTTGCTTCATCCTTTTCATAACCAAATTCACATAATCACATGCATGTCATTTTTTTTTTTTCAAATTCACACACAAGTCATAAATTTAGTATTGTTTATTGGAGCACCTAAAAATTTAATAATGGGGTTGGTGTATAAAGAAATCCAATAAGGTGACAACAAAGCTCTCATCTTTCATTCGATGAGAAAAGCTCTCATCTTTTTTATTTCAAGTTCACACACAAGTCATGGATTTATTATTGTTTACTAGAGCACCTAACAATTAATTTTTTTTTTGAAAAGGAGAAGAGTTTATTATTAGATACGATTGAAATCGTACAAAAGGGCATCCAGTATGAATTCTGGAGCAATAGAGAACCATTCAAGATGAACATTACATTCAAAACTATAACTAGCCAACCTATGCGCCACAGAATTAGCCTGACGTGGAACATGAGAGAGTTTGATGTCCAAACTGGCAACTAACAGCTCTTGAACCTCCACAATCAACGCACCCAAGGGAGAGAGGTCTGGGGTTAAGGAATTTATGGCCTGCACAGCGACCAAACAATCAGTTTCACTAGTGGCTCGAGTAATATGCATAGCCTGCAGCAATTCCATCCCATTCTTCAAGGCAAGCAACTCAGTATGTAAGGGTGAGCTAACAAAATCCATTCGGAAGGAGAAACTAGCAATAACTGTCCATGAGAGTTTCGGATCACACCTCCCGTACCACCATACGGAATCGAAGGTAGAAACGCTCCATCCACATTAATTTTCAGAAACTCACCCTCTGGGGCAGTCCATTCTTTACGGGGCTTAGGTTGACGTGTAGAATGAGTATTAGTAGAGCAGTTAGCCTGGAGATATTCTTCATGCCAAGCCATAGCCTTGGCCAGCAGTGTAACACTCGGTTGAACACGATCAGTCCACAACTTATCATTACGGTTTTTCCAAATACTCCAAAGCAACACTAAGAGTCGGTCAAAAGCTTCTGGAGTTAGTGATTCGACTTGATCTAAAATCCAATCTTTCCAGCACAAGGATGAAGTGGGAATAGAGAAAGGAGGTGCACCTATGATTTCACGTGCGCAGCGACAATTGCAAAATAAATGCTCTAAGGTTTCCACATGAGTAGAGCACATAACACACTGCAGAGGACCCGTGTACCCTTTCAAAGATAGAGCAGCTCGTGTAGGAAGCAGATTGTGGACCGCCCTCCACCCAAAGATGGCAACTTTGCTAGGAACCTGAGCTTTCCACAAGGCTTTCCATACAGGACCATATGGATCCCCCGTGGAGGCTGAGGCAAAGACATTGCCGAGAGAGAATTCACATGCGATTTTGTATGCGGATTTGACCGAGAAGTAGCCTTTCTTATCGAGTTTCCATGCAGGCTTGTCCCGTGCAAAGCGCCTACTTAGAGGGATCGTCAGTACTTGGGCCACAACAGACGGTTCAAAACAAGAGTAAACTGCAGGGATATCCAATGACAATGAATCATGATTAATTAGATCAGAGACTGTTTCAAAAACCGAGTCCGAGGGCTAAGATAAAGAGTAACGAGAGACATTTGGGATCCATTCATCTTCCCAAATTCTAATAGTATGACCGTTGCCAACACGCCATAGCGAACCTGCTTGCAATACCGATCTGGCCTCCATTAAACTTCTCCAAGAGTAAGAAGGCCGGTCACCCATATCCGCTGTTAAAAAAGATCCAAACGGATAATACACTGCTTTGAAGACTCGGGCCACAAGAGAATCCTGATTTGCAAGAAGTCTCCATCCTTGTTTCGAGAGCATGGCTAAGTTGTGCGAATGCAGGTGTTTAAACTCCATACCTCCTTTATCTTTAGGGAGACACATCCTCTCCCAAGACCTCCAATGAATTCTTCTCTTGTCATTTGTGCTTCCCCAAAAGAACTGACAACAAAGTTGTTGTAACTCATCACACATAGATTTGGGCAAAAGATAGCAATTCATCACATAGTTGGGCAAAGTCTGGGCTACAGTTTTAATGAGTAATTCTTTGCCGCCGGAGCTCAGTATCTTTGCTCGCCAACTAATGAGTTTCTTGGATAGCCTCTCTTTCAAGTAGGCAAAAATTTCCTTCTTATTATGTCCGACATGGATAGGTAAACCCAAATACAAGCCATGCTCTGTAACACACTGCACTCCGAGTATAGAGGCTAAAGAATTTCTGTCCCGCAGACTAACATTTCCACTAAAAACAACACTCGACTTTTGGAGGTTAATATGTTGACCAGAAGCTCTTGCATAGATGGATAGTACCTGTTTAAAGGCTAGACATTCACGGCTTGAAGCTTCGCCAAACAAAAAGCTATCATCTGCAAATAGAAGATGGTGAATAGTAGGAGCTGTAGGAGTCATAGTGAGACCTTTAATGGTACCATTCTAAACACGAGAGGAAATAAGTGTAGAGAGTCCCTCTGCGCATAGAATAAATAAATATGGGGATAAGGGATCCCCTTGTCGGATACCTCGTGAAGGCAGAATAAAGCCCGTAGGTGAGCCATTGAATAAAATAGAGTAACTAACCGACTTGACTGTTGAGAGTACAACGTCCACCCAAACTCGACAGAACCCCAACTTGAGCAAAATGGCCTCTAAATACGTCTATTTAAGGCAATCATACGCTTTGGAGATGTCTAGCTTTAGAGAAAAAAAAACCTTCCGCCTGTCGACGCAGTTTTTTCATAAAATGAGCTACTTCGGTTGCCACCAAAGTATTGTCTGAGATGAGTCTACCCGGAACGAAAGCGCTCTGTAGTGGAGAGATAACATGGGGGAGGATCGACTTGAGTCTGTTGGCTATAACCTTGGAGGCAATCTTAAACACCACATTACACAATGCTATAGGTCTTAAGTCTGAGGGAAGTTTAGGATCCTTTATCTTTGGAATAAGAGTAAGATGAGTAAAATTGGATTCTTGAGAGATCTGACCTGTACTCAACACCTCACGAACAGCCATACAAACATCTCTTTCTACCACGTTCCAAAACTTCTGAAAGAAACAAGGAGACATGCCATCAGGGCCTGGCGATTTGGAGGGGTGCATTTGAAATAGAGCCCGCTTGATTTACTCATCAGAATAAGGGGCAGTAAGGTCTGCATTCATGTCAGCAGAAACCCTAGGTTGCAAACAGTTGAGGATCATGTCTAGGGCTTCAGGGTCCGACCTGCCAGCGTGAAAGATCTCCTCATAGTACTTGATCAATATGTCTGCAATGTCCGCAAGTGTAGAACACCATTGGCCTGCTTCATTAGAAAGACCTTTGATCCGATTCCGAGATCTACGATTCGAAGCTTTTCTATGAAAGAAAGCAGTATTTTGGTCACCTTCTTTCAACCATTAAACTCTAGATCGTTGGCGCCAGTAAATTTCAATAGCAGTAAGCAACTCATTCAATCGAAATTGTAATGCTTTCTGCTCATTGAAACGTCCAGCTTCAAAACCACGTTTCATCAGCTCATTCAGTTTACCTTCAATCAACTTCATCTCAGTTTGCCGCTGTTGAAAAACGCCAGAATTCCAACTCATAAAGAGTTGCCCGGTATGGTGGATTTTCCTTCCAACCTGCATCATCAAATCCCCGGAAGTGGGAAGCATCCAGCCTTGTTCCACCACCTTGGAACACTCAGGATGAGGTACCCACATCTCCTCAAAGCGGAACGATCGAGGTCGGCGATGCAGGGTAACCGGTTCCGGGTTAACTTCTACAAGGATAGGGCAGTGATCAGAGTGGCTGAGAGGGAGGGTGAGAGCCCTAGAGAAAGGATAGAGTTCTCTCCAAGAAACTGTTTGACAAGCACGATCGAGTCGCTCCTTAGTGAAACGATTGGACCACGTAAAACGAGATCCAACGAAACCCATGTCTATTAGATCACAATCCACAAGTGCTTGTCTGAATCGATTCATTTGGGCGACTCCAAGAGGAGGACCCCCCGATTTGTCTGCATGACTCAATATTTCGTTGAAGTCACCAACTACCAGCCAAGGAAGGTGGAGTTGAGAGGCTAATAGTCGAAGAAGGTCCCAAGTAATGGTACGATTAGATGTATTAGCGATTCCATAAATGCCCGTAAAACGGAAGACACCGTCAGATCCTACAGCCCCGACCTCTGCATCTATATGATTATTAGAATATGTTCGAAGACGAACTGGAGTTTCTATACGCCAAAACAAAGCCAATCCACGGCAATCATCGTCCTTAGGTGCACACACAACACCATCAAAACCAATCTTGCGGCGAACAGTCGTCAACAGATCTGGTGAGGCCAACGTCTCAGAAAGGAAAACCACACTAGGGTTTTGTCTCCTGACTAAATCAACGAGCGCATCTTGGGTCTCTATGTTATTCAGCCCTCGACAGTTCCAAGCAAGGATCTTGAACTGCTGCATAGGACGGAATGGAAAGAAAACAACTCCGAACAAGGCTAGGGACAGCTCCGGTGACGGCTAGGGTTTACTAGGGTTGAGAGGGTTTCTCCTTTATTTAAAATTCAAGACTTTGTCAACTTTACCTAACAATTAATAATAGAGTTAGTGGATAAAGAATTCCAATTAGGTAATATGTATTCTTACCAACAATACAAAAGATGTGGTAAATGCCTACCTAAGTACCTAACATGATAAACATGTGTTAGTGGATTGATAGTACTAATGGAAGCGAGAGTCTTCGTAAAAAACTGGCTAGTTGAGACGAATCTTGGTGAAGTTACAATTAGCTAACAAATAGAGGCTTACTTCAATCAACACTAGGGAAAACTCATATTATGGTGAAAACTATGAATATGAAGTAGTAATGGCTAAATGTCTTTCCAAAACACAATCGGCTTCATGATGTAGGTAATCCTTATCACAGCTCAAAAATCTCAACAAGTAAAACATATTAATATTTGCCGTCATTGGTTGAAAAAAGAACTAAGAATCACATGCTCGCAAAACTTAACACTGTATTAAAATACATTTCACATATCCTAAAATTTGTTGTTAAGTGTTGAAAAAGTGTAAAAGTGAATTGGAATTGGTTTACTCATTTCATTTCATAGTCATTTTATATAAGGATATAATTACAACGAAAACATCAATTAACATAAATTACAATAATGATAGTAAATGCTGATTGTGATGTGATTGCAATTCCTTTATTCCATCTTCGTCAGTCACTTTGACGAAGGTACAAAATGTGATTTTCCTTTAAATAGATCTCTTTTTTTCTTTTTCTTTTTTCAAATTCACATATTATTTATTGGAGCACTAAAAAATTAATAATGGGGCTGTGAGTCATCCAATAAGGTGACAAAGAAAGCTCTCATCTTTTTTTATTTCTTGTGTGTGAACTTGTCATGGATTTAGCATTGTTATTGAAGCACCTAAAAATTATGGGGTTAATGTGTAAACAACTCCAATAAGATGAGAAAGAAAGCTCTCATCTTTTTTATTTTAAGTTCACACACAAGTCATGGATTTAGTATTGTTTATTAGAGCACCTTAAAAATTAATAATAGAGTTAGTGTATAAAGAAATTCAATAAGGTAATATGTATTTTTACCAACAATACCGAAGATGTAGTAAATGCCTACCCAACATGATGAACATGCATTAGTGAATTGATAGCACTAATGGAAGCGAGAAAATCTCTGTAAAAAACTGGCTAGTTGAGACAAAACTTGGTGAAATTACAATTATATAATAAAGACTTCAATCAACACTAGGAAAAAATCATTTTATGGTAAAACTATGAATATGAAGTAGTAATTGCTGAAAGTTCTTTCCAAAACATGGTTGGGTCGAATTTGAGCTTTGTGTGAATTAAAGATAACATGAATTGTAGGGGGGTGTATTGTAGTTGGATTTTAGTGGATTTTTTTTAAGTGATAGATTGCAATAGATTTTGAGTTTATTGATTTGTAAAGCTTTTCAATAGATTTGTAAAATTTTTCAGGATTTTATATAAATAGGGGGTGTATTGTAGTGGATTTATTGTTGTTTTTTTTGTGCGATTTCAATAGATTTTGCGTTTTATTGATTTGTAAAGACTTTTCAAGATTTGTAAAATTTTTCAGGCTTTTATATATAGATTCATCGACTTTTTTTTTATTTATATACTTTTTGCTGGAATTTATGGATTTTGATGGAGTGTTTTTGTTGGCCCAAGACCAAAGAGTGAGAACAAAAACAAAAAGAAAGAATCGAGACGAGATGGAGAGTGAAAGCAGCGAGTGGGTATGGTTTATCTTTTCTGGTTTATCAAAACGCTTCTTTTTTCCTCTCTTCTTTTGAGTAGACCATCATGTATTCCCTATATTTTTTTTCTGCTAGTCAATATGAACAAATTCAAAGAACCAAGAATGGTTTATATTATGCCTGCATTATGTTGAAAAATACCAAAACATAAAAGAAAAAAAAAATGTACTAATACCATTGTAAAACAGGCGTATACTCTAGAAAAAAAAAACAAAAAAACAAAAAACAAAACAAAACTTAGAAATCCTGCATCTTCAAACAATCATGATTGTTCTGCTGCATTGTTGCCTTCAACAACGGGTGGAGGATTGGGTTCAGGATCAGGTGCAGGTCTTGCATCTCTCCACATGATTAGCTATCTCCATTCTCCAATCATTAGCTTCCTCTCTTTGTGGTCTTGGGTTTGGAATTCATCTTCCGGATCTTCTTCATGTTCATAATCTTCTTCATCCTCCTCCGGTTCAACAGGAAATAAATCAGAACGACATTCCTTACGAAGAAAGTTGTGAAGTCCTGCACAAGCCACACTAGCTCCGCTTGTGTCTTAAATGGGAATGGAGGTGCAGTCTTGAATATTGTGAAACGGGATTTAAGCACTCCAAATATTCCTCAACTACGTTTCTCAAGGAAGCATGACGAAGATTGAATAACTCACGCGCATTTTCGGGTGGCGACCCTGACCACTGAACTCTTTGAGATGATAGCGGACGCCTCTAATAGGTGCTAAGAAACCATGTCTATTTGCAAATCCAGCATCCACCAATAAAAATTTACCTAGTTAGACATGAGGTTAGAATTAGGAGACTACGTCGAATTAAAAGAAAAATTTACCTAGTTAAACATGGTATTGATTTCTGTTTGGATTAATGATGCAGGTTCACTACACTAAAGAACAAGATAGTTTTGCAATTTCATATGAATGTGGCAAAAACCAAATTAAGCAGCAACTATCAAGAAGGAATGTATCAATTATCAAGTAAAAATGTGATGTGTTCAAATAAAAAAAGACTGCTGCATCTTTAAATATTGCATAAGAAAATCAACGAACAATTTATGAAGGCCAAAAATGTTAAGTTCTGAAAGTTTCTCCTACGAGACACATGTTACCAGATTTTTGTGATAATTGAATAGAATAACATAATTCAGGAACAAGAACTGATCATAATAGAATAGAGATTAGGAAAGTTAAATCTTATTCAACTATTTACTTCTAGAAATTCTCTGTAACATGGTTGTAATATGTGAGATTGTGTTTCTTTCAGTAGAAAAGTTTAAACTTCAAATCTCTCAAAACTCCTGTTGCAGGCTTTGGTTTTGAGACATGGTTCTTTATATGTATTGCTCCCAAGGGATTAGATCATGAGACATGGTCCTGTAATACACAATGCAAATTGTGGCTTGTTTCTATGAGACATGGTTATTTATATGTATTGACTTATGATGCCGTGCAAAAATCTCCACATGCCATTACCTTTGCAAATATCTAAAATATAATGTGAAGTGGGAAGACAAGATTCATATATATATATATAGAACTGTGGTAACTGTGGTTGGACTAAATTTATTCACTTTCACAACTGACTTGGAGAGTCAAGTCAGTTTTTTTCATTTATGTGTTTATTAATAGACACTGTTCTTTCTGCTGGGAGTTATAATTCTAACGAGGAAGTTACCAAAGCTGCCAAGAACTAAATGCAGGTATTTTGGATCTTCTAAAGCATGTACCATCGATATAGCTAGTGAGTTTAACAAAGTCTAGGAAACTCATTTAAAAGTGGTCGTCATGACTGTCGAAACTATGCCAGTGGCATCACACAATCTCACACAATCCAATTAGCACACACAATCTCACATATTGCAACCATTCATGGCTTTATTATGTAGAGCAAAGAAAATTAGCAAACAAAAATAGAGTACCCAAGGTACGTTTTGGGTGTTATATATGCCATATATATTGTCGTTGTTAGGTTTCACAGCAACAGCCAACGAGAACGTAAAACATGTTTTCACAACATAATTTCAAACCATTTATAGATAATTTCACAGTAGTAAGAATTGACCTTTCACAGCAACAAGAATTGGTTATTTTCACACCAACAAGAACACTACTCAAGTCAAACTAGGGCCTATGGTGGAATTCATAGATGATCAAAATATGGATACATACAATGACAGCATGTACGTTCAAGAGCAAAGAAAAGGATTGAAACGAGAGAGAGGAGATCCAAATTTCAAGAAAAAACGAGAGAGGAGAGAAACCCTAGGAAAGAGGTTTCACGTACCTAGACGTCGAGCTGCTTTGAAAAAAGAATATTGCAGAAATCTTTGGTGGAGACGTTGATTTTCTTGGAGCTTTGGATTTATACTTGGGGCTCTACAATCCACAAGAGTCCACTATTTTATAAATTCTATAGAATTCGTAGGTTTTTTGAATACCTTCAGATTTTTATGGAATTAAAATCTCCCTTCAAATCCAAATCGAATACCCTAATACTTATAGAAACTCTTTAAAAGTCTTATTAAATCATAATTGAATACCCACAGATTTTTCAAATCCAAAAAAGTCTTTAAAACACCTTAAAAATCTAAATACAATACACCCCCCGTAGTCTCAAATTGATGTGTTGCAGTTGTTTCAATAGTAAACTATTAGACTCTGCTCAATCAATCATGGAAACTTTACTTGAGCTAGTAAATAAGGGATTTATTCTTGATAAAGTTTATAGACATTTCACATGTTTAGAATACCTTCTTTTTAACAAGTGATTATTCCCTCGACTCAAAACACTTTCTCTCTTGGAATAAAATTGATGATGGGTTAGTGTATAAGCATAGTAAAAAAGTGTGAAAATGCTAGAATAATAAAAAAAATGTGCTCAAATCCTAACTCACATGCCTATCCAACATGATAAACATTGGCCACGTCCTAGTGGAAAATGGACCACAAAACAACAACACCAAGTCTAGTCACCTAAAGTCACCAAATCACAAATCCCTTATCCATTCCCAATTTCCCATTCTTCTGTCTCAGTCAAAGTCCTTCATAACCAGCCGCGGCAACCCTCCGCATCATATATTACCTACCAACTACCCTTCACCCTCTTCTCCCCAATCCTCTCTGCTTTTCTCCCATGGCTGCTGTTCTGCACTTCCTTCTTCTTCTCTGCTCTTTTGCCTACAACTTCAACACATCTCAATCCAAACATACTCACCCACAACAAAAAGGTGCCATCTTTCACGTCACCAAAGATCTATCAACCCTCCAGTACGTGACCCAGATCCACCACGGCACTCCTCTCCAACCCACCAACCTCGTAATCGATCTCGGCGGCCCTTTCCTCTGGCTCGGCTGCGCTTCCGATTCCGGGTCTTCATCTTCTAGAACTCTCATCTCTCACAGCTCAATCAAGTGCTTATCAGCCAACCCCAACACTCAAAAAAGCAAGTCCAGCAAGTGTGAGACTTTCCCACAAAACAGAATCACCCAAATGGCCACACAAGGAGATTTGGCAGAAGACATCATAGCCCTTCCGTTCGTTGATGTGTCCAAAACCACCGTTGATTCCCTTTTCTTATTTTCCTGTGCACCCAAATTGCTTCTGAAAGGCCTAGCATCTGGGGCCAGAGGAATGTTAGGACTCGGAAGGAGTCGAGTTTCGGTGGCGTCGCAAATTGCTGCAGCATTTGGTTCCAAACCGCAGTTCATCCTCTGCCTGTCTTCATCAAACGGGGTCGTTTTACACGACAGTGGGGAATATGGTTCTTATTTTGTCTCTGGAGTTTCAGGCTCACTCACATACACACCCCTGGTTACTAAAGTTGACTCACCACACGAGTATTTCATCAACCTGAAGTCAATCAGAGTCAACGGGAAGCAATTGTCTCTGAATTACAAAGAGGGTCTTGGAGGGATTAAGCTAAGCACAGTTGTTCCCTACTCTACTTTGGAAAGCTCAGTCTATGCTGTATTTGTCAGAGCTTATGAGCAAGCTGCTGTGGCTATGAACATGACTAGGGTGGATTCTGTGGCACCATTTGGACTGTGTTTTGGTTCCAAAAACATCGATGGCATTCGGGTTGGTTCAAGAGCGCCTGTTGTTGATTTGGGGCTGCAGAGTGAGATGGTGAAGTGGAGAATTCATGGTAGAAGCTCCATGGTTCAAGTGAGCGATGAAGTTATGTGTTTGGGGTTCTTGGATGGTGGTTTGGAGCAGAAGACTTCAATTGTGTTAGGGGGTCATCAATTGGAGGATACCCTGTTACATTTTGATTTGGGTGCTTGTATGCTAGGATTTAGTTCTTCCACGTTGATGGATCAGAATACTTGCTCTGATCTGGGACTGGGTTTTGGGTTTAAAGATTCAATGTAACATATATACGTAAATGAGATTTGTTTGTTTCATTTTTGGTAAAAGCAGAATTCATCTTATGCTAAACGAGGTTTTTAGTTATAGTCTTATAGATACATAATGGCATAATGCATACATGTTGATGGCACATGTAGCTACATAGAATTCAAAGTCAAGTTGCCACTCTTGAAGTCTTCTAGATTTGGTCTCTGATTTCCTCCTTATCCTTATTGAAAATGAACCACTTTCAACAATCAACACAAAGAGACTCATCTTTGTTGGTCAAACACATCAAGACTTGGGAGGCTATGAATGGGTGGAGTTTTCTCTATTCATTGCTCAGTACTAGTCATCATCTTTGATTCCCGAGCCGAAATTTGGTTCTTCCAGTAGCTAAAGACTCTTCCGCCCTTCAATACATTACAAGCATCATGCAAAGATCCCCTGCTGTGTCCATAAAACTAACACTAGACCTTGGTGGTGGATTCCTTTGGGTAGATTGTGAGCAAGGCTATGTTCATCTACCTACAAGCCTATCCCTTGCAACTCAGCTTGATGCAAACTTACAAACTCCATCAGTTATACTACAAAGGGCTACTCTCCTGCTAAGCCACGTTGCTACAATAACACATGAGGTCTCTTCCCACGAAACAGCATGACTAGCATAACCACAGGCGGTGACGCTTTTCAAGATGTTGTGTACCTCCCATTCCACCGAGGATCTAACCCTACTAGCCTTGCTTCTTTGCCCAACCTCCTCTTCACTTGTTTTTCCAAATTTCAGTTGGATGGACTTGCAAGTGGCGTGAAGGGTATGGCTGGAATTGGACTTCCTTCTCTATTTGCTGCTGCCTCTAGCTTCCACAGAAATTTGACATTTGTTTGAGCTCTTCAACAAGTTCTAAAGGTGTTGCATTATTCGGAGATGGACCTTATGTTTATCTCCCCGGTATTGATGTCTCTAAGTCTCTGGCTTTCACTCCATTAATCCTCAACCCCATGAGAAGTGTACGTGCTTATTTTGTAGGCGACCCTAATGCATACTTCATTAACATAAAGTGGATCAAAATCAACGAAAAGCTGGTCCAGTTAAATTTTTCATTGCTAACCACTGACGATGTAGGCAATGGTGGCACACAGATTAGCACTGTCAATCCTTAAACGTTATCGAAGACCCCAATCTACAAAGCTGTGGTTAGTGGATTTGTCAAAGAGCTCGTTCACATGCCAAGAGCGACACCTGTAGCACCTTCCGGAGCATGCTTCGACCCAAAGAAGATTGGTGTTACGCTGCTGGGTTGGGCTTTACCTGCCATTGATCTTGTTTTGAGACTTTACACTGGAGGGTGTTTGGTGCAAACTCAATGGTGGATGTGAGCAAGGACGTGTTGTGCCTCGGATTTGTGGATGGGGGTGTAGATCCAGGGGCTTCTATTGTGATTAGAGGCCACCAATTGTCCTCCAACTCCTGCAGATTGATTTGGCTGCTTCCAGGCTTGGTTTAAGCTCATCACTGCTTTCCCGGCAAACAACTTGCACCAACACTAACTTCACATCTAGAGTTTAGCTTCATTGGAGTTACAGATTAGATGAAGATGCATTTTTCATTGATTAATCTTGTAGTTATAATAATAAAAGGTACTGGTCATCTAACTAACCTTTGCGAAGTTGCAAGAATTCTGCAGGCTTCATAGTAAAGTATATGGAAGTCCCTACATAAAATCTTAATGCAATTAAAATTAAAATTTTAGCCTTCTTGGCATATGATTATCGTATTGAACTACATCCTATTCACAATCTCAAGGGCTCATGCTTTCTTTTTTTTGTAACAACCTGGGATAAAGAAAAAACCACAAATCTTTCAATTAATTTTAGCAACACAATAAAGCGGGTTTTCCAATTTCGACACACATTTCACTTTCTTGTTCTCTTCATTAGATACTATCGTAAAGCATTTTCTACTTTTCTCTTCACACTACCTTACAATCCAGCATATAGTAACGTGACATGCTCAAGTCTCCCACACGGACACAAATCAAGTTGTAATTTCGAAAGAGTTTGATATTTGGTCATTAGCAACAAACTCTATGCTCACATTTAGAAGTTCCAACAGGGGCAGCATGGAAAACTTTATAGTACTATCGCATGGTTCAGGAGACTGAAGATAATTCCCAAACCAACAGTATACCACACTTGTGCATCTTTTTTAGGATGCAATTCATACACCTACTATTTCAATTTTTGAGAAGGAGCTACTTAGGAGATAATGACTTACCAGAAAGAAACATTTCATATTCATACAGCTGAAACCAGCATTAGGAGCTGCCCGTGCTCGTCCACTCTTCACATGATCAAGAGCCTCGAAGAGGGTCATACCGTGCTTTTTCAGAAGATAAGGAACAACAACAGCCACACTGCATGGTCAAACAATTAATAAGTCCAAGCTTGTTTGTAAAGAAATATTAATAAATCAAATTCTTTCCGATAAAAAGGTGTCAAAAATGTTGCAGTTTCCAAGTTCTAATTATGAAGAAGCAAAGTATTTCATTCTTCTAGCACTTTTTTCTACACTGCATGTTTCCTAACTTAAATAGTCTAAAATCAGCTTCACTACAGTTTAGGAAGGTTTAAGTAGAAGCATCTGTTTTTTTAGCTGTAATATTGAAAACAGATGCTTCTAAATTTCTAACCATTTACATTCAGAATTCATTAGAGTTACACAGTTTAAGCAAAAAATTATTTACATCGAAGTTTTACAAGAAAGAGATCAGTAGAAGTATACTTCAGGGGTTCACATTTTATGGGACTTATCAGTTATCAACAGTGTGCGGTCATCAGATCCATGATATACGTGTCACTACAAATGAGTCAATAAGCTGAAAGCCTGAAACAGGAATAATGTAGACAGGGAGACAAAACCTTCTGGATCTTCCCACAAAGCAATGAACCAGCACACTGCCACCAGATCTTTTAGCTTCCTCAATGTAATCGAAACACTCATCAAAGTGCTGTTTTATGTTTGTACTTGGTCCGTCAGAAACTATCTCAATTTTGAAAAAGCATCATAAAGTAAAAAGAAATTTCAGTTCCAGAAGTCCACCTTTGCTTGAAACAATATCAAACTTATGTTTTTAGGGTTCAGAAACGCTCATAGGTTCAAGGCATTAGATACTTAATTGGAGTTCTGAGGGATTGTCCTGATGTAAAGGCTGGTGAGAACGGGGCATAATGAAGTGGGAAAAGTGCTGCAGAATGCTTTCTCATGTGTGAGAAGAACAGACTATACCAAAGGAGAACTATTTATATTTTATAGGAAAAGATATGATGCAAAATTTTCTAAAAGCTAAAGGATCATCCCAGCTATACAAAACAAATGGTTAGACCACACGAGTAGCAGACTGAGTGCAAGAAATAAGAAACTAGGAGACTAGACTAAAGGAAATTATCTCAAAAAAGTAGACTCTGGTTTAAAAGCCAAAAGACATTCCCAAAAAAAAAGAAAAAGATAATCAACTTATTTCACCACAGCACAGACGAATGTTCCCACCTTTTAAAACTTTATAGACAAAATCATTTGGATATGCAGGAGGCATTGCACTACCCACGGTCAAAATGTGAGTAATGTTCAACCTGTTCAGTTCTTCCTCGTTATTTGCAGCTCTAAATTGAAAAGCAAGAAGAACAAATGATATCCTAACTGCATGAAACAGCGCAACAAAAACAATGCAAAGCGGTAACAAATAAGTACTCTTTGTTGTAAAATTAAAATCAAATAACCTCTTCAATCTGGCAGGGGATATTGTCCTCTTGATAGCATCCCTCATTCAAAGCTTGCAACAATTCAGCAGCTTGTTTCCTAAGGTAATCATCTACCTGAGCCATTGCTAGTCACAAGAAATTTTCAACTCCTCTACGCTTATTGTCCTGCTCGAAAAACCCCCAAACCATTAACAAACAGAATCAAGTATAGACAAAGTAAAACCATTTTAGTTGCATTGCATCAGATTCCCACAAAACCATATCCAGTGGACAACAACTTAGTAACTGAAACAGAAAGACAAACAGTTCCAAAAAGGATATATACACAGAGTAAGAGCCAAGCTAATACTGTGCACAACATACAATGTCTCCAGAAAAATCTAGCAAGAGTCAAATATCACAAGATTCAGAGAATGAATTTTCTGATGATCTATTACACCCATTCTGTGGTGTATATAAACAGATTACAATCGTACTACAACTATTGTGTACTACTGTACTACACAGCATATACAAGGTAAGTAGTTACAACAATATATTCCCTTGTAGTCTATTCCTAATAGGGAATGATGACTCACACTAACACTCTCCCTCAAGTTGGCGCATATACATCAACCATGCCCAACTTGCTTAGTGAGTCATAAAACGCCTTCATGGAAACTCCTTTAGTAAGTACATCTGCAAGTTGCTCTTCAGTTGGAACAAAAGGAAAGTTAATGATTTTGGCATCTAGCTTCTCCTTTATAAAGTGACGATCAACCTCCACATGCTTAGTACGATCATGCTGTACTGGAATCTGTGATATGTCAATAGCTGCCTTGTTGTCACAATACAACTGCATGGAATTTTTGAGTATGAAACCCAGATCACGTAACAGATTTCTCAGCCACAACAATTCACACACTCCGTGAGCCATGCCTCTATACTCGGCCTCAGCACTAGAACGTGCCACAACTTTCTGTTTCTTACTCTTCCATGTAACCAAATTGCCTCCCACAAAGGTAAAGTAACCTGATGTCGACCTCCTGTCTGTGATATTTCCAGCCCAATTTGCATCTGTGAAGCCACAAACCTCAAGAATGTTATTGTGTTTAGAAAATAGTACTCCCCTTCCTGGAGCTGACTTCAAGTACTTCAGAATTCACATAACAGCATCCATGTGACTCTCACTCGGATTATGCATGAACTGACTCACCACGCTCACTGCATATGCAACGTCTGGTCTGGTATGAGCCAAATAAATCAAGCGCCCAACTAACCTCTGATAGCGAGCTCTATCAGTAGGTACCTGATCTGGATACTCAGCTAAACCATGGTTCTGCTCAATAGGAGTGTCAATAGGTCTGAAATCCAACAAACCTGTTTCTGTCAGCAAGTCAAGAACATACTTCCTCTGGCACAGATAGATTCCTTCTCTCCCCCTGGCTACCTCAATTCCTAAGAAGTACTTAAGCTCACCCAAGTCCTTCATCTCAAACTCAGAGGCTAGCTGTCTCTGCAGTCTATCCATCTCAACAGTGTCATTACCAGTGATTACCATATCATCCACATAGATAATTAGAGCTGTTACCTTCCCATGTTGATGCTTGAGAAACAAGGTATGGTCAGAGTTGCTCTGCCTGTAACCAACCTTCCGCATGAACAGTGAAAATCTTCCAAACCAAGCACGAGGTGACTGTTTGAGACCATACAGAGACTTTCTCAATTTGCATACAAACTCACCAGGAGAAGCAACTACATACCCTGGTGGAAGGCTCATGTATACTTCCTCGGCTAACTTTCCATGGAGAAATGCATTCTTGACATCAAACTGTCGGAGTGGCCAGTTTAAACTAGCAGCAAACGAGAGCAGAACCCGAATAGTATTCATCTTGGCAACAGGAGCAAAAGTTTCATCATAGTCTATACCATACGTATGAGTAAATCCCTTTGCTACAAGACGTGCTTTGTATCGATTCACTGATCCATCTGCATTATGCTTCACGATAAACACCCAAAGACAGCCTACAGCCTTCTTGCCTTGTGGTGGAGGCACAAGTTGCCAAGTACTGTTCTTCTGCAATGCCTCCATCTCTTCATCCATAGCCTTCCTCCACTTTGGATCCCCCAACGCATCCTGCACTTTGTTAGGTACTGATACAGCAGATATTTGATTCACAAATGATTCATATGACTTAGACAACCTCCTAGTGGACATATAGTTGGCTACTGGATATGTTGATTTGGCAGTAAGAGTAGGTTCATATCTTTTGGCTGATTGACCTCGAGTGGTCCTATGTGGTAACACATATTGCTCAACATTAGACTCACTACTACTAGTATCAGTGGATGGACATACCTCAAATGGATGATCTTCAGTACCAGGAATCTGTGGGTCAGGGGTAGAAGCGATCGCAGGAGGGGCAGTTGTGTCTTCAACCTCATTTGGGACTATGGGAATTGGTATTTCTGCTACTGGAGGCGGCGAGCTAATAGTTTCAACCGGATCCGTCAAAATACCTCCTGGCTGTGTGGCTTCTCCTTTCCCTCTGATTCCTCCCCTCTCCATGATATAGCTCTTCAAAATATGAATTCTCCCCCTGAAGAGCTGTATCTGAAGAGGAGAAATAACTCATGTCTTCAAAGAAAGTAACATCCATAGTGACATAATACTTTCTGGTGGGTGGATGATAACACTTGTACCCCTTCTGATTACCTCCGTAGCCAACAAACACACACTTAAGGGCCCGGGCATCCAACTTAGACCTCTGATTTTGTGGTACATGGACAAAGGCAACACAACCAAAAACACGAGCTGGAAGATTGTGAAACGATGGTAAGGAGACATGAGAGGCAAGAACCTCAAATGGAATTTTTCCCTGAAGGACACTGGATGGAAGACGATTTATAAGATGAGAGGAAGCATGTATAGCATCGCCCCAAAGATACTTAGGCATATGAGCACTAAAAAGAAGGGCACGAGCCATATCAAGTAAATGACGGTTTTTCCGTTCAGACACTCCATTCTGTTCTGGTGTTTGTGGACATGTGGTTTGGTGAACAATCCCATGGATTTAAAAAACTCTTGGAACACATGATTAACATACTCCCCCCCCCATTGTCAGAACGAAGGACTTTAATGGTGCTATGATATTGTGTTTGAACAAGATTACGAAAGGTTTGAAAAGCGGGGAAGACTTTGTCTCTGGTTTTAAGAAGTGCAACCCATGACAATCTCGTACAATCATCAATAAACAACACAAAATATCGCATACCCGATACAGTAGGCTCTCTAGAAGGTCCCCAAACATTAGAATGAATCAACTTAAAAGGAATAACACTTTTATTAGAAATACTAAGAGAATAAGTAGCACGATGACTCTTGGCCAAAACACATGATTCACAATGTAAAACTGACTCATCCACACCAATAAACAAAGTAGGCATGGTTTTCTTCATAAGACTAAAAGATGGATGCCCTAAACGGCGATGCCACAACCAAATCTCACTTAGCTTATCAGAAGTCGAAGTCAAAGCGGCTAGGGATTGTGCTCCTGGTTTCTCTCTTGCGTATGTCTGATCCAGATGGAACAACCTGCCCCTCAGATACCCCCGACCGACTATCTCCCTGGTGAGAAGATCCTGAAAAATCACATACATATGATAAAAGGTTACAGAGCATTTAGACTCAGTGTTCAATTGTGGAACATATATCAAGTGTTGAGATAAGTCAGGCACATATAACACATTATGAAGTTCTAAAGTGGGAGTAATACGCACGAACCCTGACCCTAACACAGGAAAAGCCTCACCATTGGCATTGGTTACATAGGACACTGATGGGGAAGACAATTAAGTAAAATATGATTTGTCATAGGTCATATGATCGGAGGCACCAGAATCAATAATCCATGTATCAGAACCAACAAAGTTAGAAACATTTAAAGCCATACCAATTTTACCTCGACCAGCTATAGAGGCTGTAGGGGTAGCTCCACCTGCTGTATGATGATCTTGGCCAGCCACTCCATAGAAATCCTGTTCTTGGACCAAGTGAACTGCAGCTGTTTTCCCCTTAGAGCGATAACCTTGCTTTTTAGGTTTAATGTGTGGGTTCAACTTCCAACAAGTCTCTCGAACATGCCCAAGATCATTGCAATAAGAACATTGAGGACGAGGACGGTTGATGAAGCCTTGTGGGAAACCTTGCTGATGAGGTGGAGCTGAACTCTGTTGCTGAAGGAAAGGTGCAGGTGACTTGGCCTGAATGGCTAGGCTAGATACTTCAACCTGTGCATGTTTGACACTTTCCTGCTGAGACTCATCCTTGCGGATATATGTAAAAGCTGTGTTCAAACTAGGAGGGTCTGTCATTCTGAGCAATTCTCCCTTGGACCTGCTATGCTTCTCATCAAGCCCTCTCAGGAATACATGAATCCTTTCTAGTTCCTTCTCCTTCTAGTACCACACAAGATCTTCCTGATTCTTGATCTTGCAAGGACGCTTCTGATCAATTTCAGCCCATACATTCTTCAGCTTAGTGAAATACACAGCTACGGGTTGCCCATTTTGTTGAATACTAGCAGCTTTACACATCAATTCATGAACCTGTATAAAATCAAACTCATTGGTATACAGATCCCCCAATGTCTTCCATATTGTTTCAGCAGTTTCACACTCTTCTACCAACTGTAAAACATCTTCAGTCATGGCTTTGAATAAGAGAGCCATCACAGATCCATCATCATCCTCCCACTTAGCATAGGCATCCACATCTTCCTCACTAGGAGTTTTGATTGTTCCATTCACATGCCCCATCTTGTGTATGCCACGAAGATGGACAGACATAAGCTTTTTCCATGTTCGGAAATTGGTACCATTGAGTTTTGGACCACCAAAAGAACCACCATCTGAACTTCGAATAGAAACCTCAATCTTTTGGACCTCATTCATCTTAGAACTCTGTGCTTCACTATCATCTCCACCCATTGCAACAAGACAGCAGGAAAAACACACAATCACAAAGTATGCAGCGGAATAAAAGGGACAGAGATTCCAAAAATAATTAAACGTGCAGATTTTTTTTTTTTGTTTGGAACCTGTTACCTGTTGACTTGTTGCTGGTAATCAAGGGGAACTGAACGAAGCCGGAGATTGAAGGATCGAATAGAGGAAGCCGGAGACTGAAGGATCGAATAGACGACCAGACTGGGTCGTTCTCGGATGTGCGGTGGACAGAAGCAGTCGGCTAGGACGACGGGCTAGTGATCCAGGCGGAGGAAGCACGTGATGGGTCGGGTCGCGCAAACTGAGTGACGCCGCAAACTGATATGGACGGAGCGACCAGCGTTCGGGCCAAACTGACTGAAGTAGCGCCGGAAACTGGAGATCTAGAGAGTTTCGCTGGATGGTTGGTCGATCTGGGAAACGACGGCGTCTTCGGACGCGAAGTCGATCTGGGCAGCTGGGTCTTCGGGGTCGAAGTCGATCCGGGCAGCTGAGTAGCGACTGTGATCTGGACGGATGGACACCTTGGTTTGATAAGGTCAGTCCCTCAAAAAGATTTGACAAAGGTCGGTCCCTCAAGAAGAGACGAAGACCAGGCTCGACTTAAAGGCAGAGAACGACAAAACCAACCCTAGGGGTTTTGGTTTTGTATCAACTCCTCGGATTGAGGAAAAATTGGACAACTAAAGAGACAAAGTCTTCTCGGATCTTTGTTCTGATACCAAGTCAAATATCACAAGATTCAGAGAATGAATTTTCTGATGATCTATTACACCCATTCTGTGGTGTATATAAATAGATTACAATCGTACTACAACTATTGTGTACTACTGTACTACACAACATATACAAGGTAAGTAGTTACAACAATATATTCCATTGTAGTCTATTCCTAATAGGGAATGATGACTCACACTAACAGCAAGTACATAAATAACTTTCAACTGAAGTTTGAAACACTTTAAAAAGATGTTTGCCACGATTGAATTTCATCCAGACAACCCAGAGTATAGCTCAAGCCCGAACCAAGAGAGGAAATTTCTTCAATATTAACTTGTTGAAAGAACCCTAGAATGTGTAAGTTTCGTATCACATAGAATAAAATAAACATCTAGAACATATATGAAACCAGAAATTCAATATGATGGAGACTGGAGAGTTATAGGAAATTAGAAGTTGAGATGATAAATATAGAGAAGAGAAACTCACTGGGAAAGCTGTGATTGATCGAAAACTTGGGGACTTGAGAGAGAGTGATCGAGTCTATTTGGAACTAGCATTTGATCATTGAGTTCTGGGTCCGCTTTTATACACACTCTTGAGACTCGGCGGGAGAGTGGGGTTTGAACTCCGAACAGACTTGTTCCATTTTTTTCTTTTGGCGAACCCACCCCCCTCCCCTCTTTTTTGGGAGCTTCTATTCATACTTTTAGAAATAACCAATATGCTATCTACACCTCTCAAATTTCCCCACAATGTTCCTCCCTAATTTTCTCAGTTGATCTTTGCGATATGTACCCGAATGCTCTTCTTCTCATGATTTCCCTAGGCTACCATCCATGGCCTTACCCTTGTGCAAATAATATATGAATTTTAGGGTATATGTTAGATGTTAGGTTATAACTGTGCGCGTTGGAATTTTGTTGTTGTAAAACTCAATGATATGAGTTTGGAGAGTGTTGTTCAGCTTATTTAGATTGTGGCTTGTTTAGAGTTTTGGGGTTAGAATTGTGTCTTGGAATTAATTGAGCGAGACAATTCAAAGTAGAGAACTCTGAAATTTGGATTTCACGGGGATATATATACACACACACACACACACACATACATATCCTATCCAGAGTGAGACATCTCTTTGAAATTAAAGTGTAAGGTTAGAGTTTATGGTCACTTTTTGGTCTCGTATCCACATCTCGACCGTTCAGTTTTTAGGTACTAATGTATAGATCATCTCTGCAAAATTTCAGCCAAATTGATGGTCGTTAAGGCATTGATAACTGCCTTAAAACTAGTACGGTTCAGGTTGGACAGATTCAATTCGTCTATTGGTTTAAGCGAGTTAGATACCTTAAACATCATCAATTTGGTTAAAATTTTGCAGAGATGATATATACATTAGTACCTAAAAACTGAATGGTCAAGATGTGGATATAAGACCGAAAAGTGATCCTAAACTCTAACCTCGCACTTTAATTTCTGAGCGAGGCCTCGCTCTGGACAGGATCTGTGTATATATAATATATATATATATATATATATATCCAAGGAGGAGATTCACGTCATACTTGCAGCGGTCGATGTGGTCTAGGGTTGACTTTGTCCATCCAATTTGACCAAGATCTCCTACCACAACAAAAATAATTGGAAGTTGAGCTAGGTTTTTAATATGAAACTTAGAACCTTATCCTCACAAAGTAATTTGTATCATGTTCAACAGGGTTTTGGGTTCCACTAGAACTAGAGGACTTTGCGAGGCTAAGGCTGGACATACTCGGCTGCAATGAGTATGAAGGTTACCAAGATTAAGAACAAAAATGGTAAAATGAGTTTGGATTCCATTATCTTTCCTGAATATTGGAGGCTTTTCCCCCTTTTTTGTGCTTGTGCTTTATTGGTAATTTGACAAGAGTTAACAAAATCAACTGTTACTTGGACAAAAAAAGAGGTCCAAATACTAATTTTGGAGGTATGCCAAGTTCATCATCCGGAATAGTGGGTGTCACTTTTGGTTAGAGGAAGGGCCTTCTTGGCTCATGGATTGTATTGATCAAGATTTATCTGTCATCTATACTCACGGGGTTTAGGCAATATGCCCCCCACCCCCCCAGTTGTATTCTTCTTTAGTTAATAATATGGGCGTGGTGTTGCGCCTCCCAGCTTGACTGGGTTCCAAACCCCATTTCAAAAAAATAAAAATTGTGATGGGTTTTAATCCACCACAATAATCAGAGGAAAATCATAAAAAAAGGAAACAAATAACAATAAAAAATGAAATATAAAGAGAAAAACTTCATTTGTATGCATTTTTATTGGCCTTATTGCCCATACATAAGGGGTGTGCATTAAGTAATTGAGGGAGTGTATTTAAAATTTCTCCATACATAATCATGTAATTTATTTTATAAATTAAAAAAAAAGGCCTAAAACAATGTTGAATTAGTGTTGATTATGGTGACATGCGTGTTTGTCGTGTCATCCGAATTGTTAGAAAGTCAAAATCAACTTATGTCGTTTCAACTCTTGTCTGAGAGTGTTCAAAAGTATTGAAATGTCAAAAACTATCAGACATGCGACATTGCACCAATCGTAAGTGTTGTTGCTTTAGAGAATGGAACTCTGGGGAGTACATGGGGACACAGACATGGACAAACTATTAAAGCAAACAAAAACACTATTAGACTTGTCTCTAAGATGAACAAACTAATACGTAATTTTGATAACTTCAATGAAATTGGTCATTTTGCTGCACAATTTTTTTTTTTTTTTTTTTTTTTATCTTACGTTTCCAAATCATTAAAGACAAACATTAAAACTTGAATTCAAAAGACCCTTTTTTTTTTTTCAATTCATCTGAAAAGAAAAATAAAAAAACAAGAGGTCGCGTGGGTTCGCAACGAACTATGAGATGAACTATAATCCCCTATGATTTCTTTAACTTCAGCTGAAATCGTTCAGCCCCCATATTTTTGTTTTGGTTACAATTGGTGAGTTTTTGAAAAAAAAAAGGATTGGCTTCTCCCTTAACTTGGTCGTGCTTTATCTCTGATTAAAGGGTTTTCATTTGTCTTTCGTCCCAACATTTTCAATATGAAATTTTTGGAGAAATGGTGAGTTTGGAATCATGCATAGCGATAAAAGAAGTAGGCTTTATATTGGTCCACTTTCTGGATGCTTGAAAAAGAAGCTGGGATTTTTATGCATAATGATCACATATATTATAACCATAAAAACATCAATATCATACAGCTTGACCCCAGGAGGGAGACACCAAAAACTATCCTGTTCAATAAAACTGAGAGCTGAAAACAACAACATATTGTTGCTTTAGTACAAAAATACCCAACTAGCGAATACAAACAAAACTTACTTCTAAACCCATTTGTTTCTTCTTCTTCTTGTTGTTTTCATTGTGACACCAGTAGAAAACCCAGACCAAAAACAACTTTCATACTAGTCATATATTGGTGAAATCACAAGCCTCCATGCCAACCACTCCAGACACTGGTTTCAGCCAATATATGAATGGTATGCCAATTCTTTCTGAATATGATAGGAAAGTTGTTAAGATGGCAGGAATATTGGGTGGTGTGCTGAGGAGGGAGGGAGGTGACGAGAGAAATCTTTTCTTGGGTTTACTTTTTGAATCATCGTTACATATCTGATGGTGAGGATTTATGAACCAGGCCCAAGGAAATGGGTCAAATTTTCATTTACATTCAATAAACTAGGCCCAAGTGGAAAGTACTAGCCGATTACTCCATCTAGCATTGTAAGTTTGTAACCCACGTACTAACCCGTGCAAACCTCTTAGCAACAAAAATTAGCAACTGATGATTTGGAATATCAATGATATTTTGATCATAAAACTACACTATGAGATGAATATCTATACTTTAGTGTTAAACACCCACCCATTTACCCGTTTTCAATATGGGCATTTTTTTTTTCCGTTTTGAAATACCTACTACTATTTTTCTTTATTTTGACAAATACTTATTCCTTTGTTATTGTTAGCACTCACTAAGAGACTAATAAACTAGTGATCACCGTTTGAGAAGGAGCTCTAGCTTTATATTATTGATAGCATAAAGGCCTACCTAACCAATCCACCAGTTCTCGTTCCTCCAAAACCAAACCAACCGCTCAAACTCTACATCTCAGTAGCGGAAGCTTTAATAGGCAGCCTGCTAGCACAAAACGACAAAGCGGGAGTGGAGCATGCCATCTTCTACCTTAGCAGAATGTTAACAGATTGCGAAACCAGGTACACACCAATGGAAAAGCTATGTTTAACGTTATACTTCTCTGCATGTAAGCTGCGCCACTACATGTTGTCATTTACTACATGCATAATCGCTCAGACCGATCTGGTCAAATATATGTTGTCGCGGCCCATTCTTAGGGGCTGAATTGGCAAATGGATCTTGTTTCTTTCATAATATTCTTTACAATATGTGCCTCAAAAGGCTGTGAAGGGTCAAGCCATCGCGGATTTTCTAGCACATCATCCCATGCTGGATGCTCCAGATCTTCGCGAGCTAGAGGTCGCGGCAAATTTATAGGGAAAGGCATGTCATATACATTGCTTCGAACCTTTCACTGATGGCCGGGCAGCGGTTATGTTACAACCGTGGGTATTGTACTTTGATAGTTCTTGAACAGATACCATGGCCGGAGAAGGAATCGCACTGGAGATCACTTTTCGTACTCATTCCAGTTGGAGTTTCAATGTACCAACAACCAGGCTGAATATGAGGCCTCAATCATAGGCCTAGAAGTACTACTGGAAATGGGAGTCAGAGACGTACAAATACTTGGAGATTCTCTCCTGGTCATCAATCAGCTGCGCGAAAAGTTCAGATGCGTTAGCTTCGCACTGGTCCCTTATTTAAACATGACACTAGAGCTGTTGGACTAGTTTGATGACATGGATCTTGAGCACATTCCTCTCGAACGAAATTTCACCGCGAACAAGTTGGCCCAGCTGGCAACAGGGGTAACGCTGAGATATGGCGTGCACGAGAGAATCTTGAAAGTAGAGTGTCGAAAGCTTCCTTCTTGGATGGCGAGAAAAGATCCTCCAGACAACACGTCTGTAGCGACTTTGGAGCCCATTGATGTGGATTGGCGCATCCATTTGATCAATTATCTCAAACATCCTGATCAGACCGCGGATAGAAGGATTCTCTACCTTGCCCTCAACTACTTCTTCAGAAATAATGAGCTGCGTAGAAAAGGAGAAGATGGCGTAGATTTCAGGTGTGTTTATGGCAGCGAGACGAAACAGCTCATGCGAGAAGCTCACTCCGGCATATGCGGCGCTTACCAGGCAGGTCTAAAGATGCTTTGGTTACTCAGATGACATAGATATTTTTCGCTAAAGGTTGTTTGGACTGCCAAGCTCATGGGCCAGTCCAGCATGTCCCTAATATTCCAATGCAGCCCATTATCACTACTAGGATAAAGTTCATAGACATCAGTTCACAACTGATGTTAAAAAAAAAAAAAATCCGATGTCTTAGTGGGCGATGTTAAAGATCGCCAAAACTAAGACATCGGTTCACAACTGATGTCTATTTTGCAATGAGACATCGGTTTAAGGTCCAGAACCGATGTAAAAACGTTAATGTGATCACCATTTTGGTGTGTTTAGCTATTGTCAAACCTTCATATTTTGGCATTTGATGCTTAATGAAATATAGGTCTAACAACACAATTATCCATTTTAACATCGTTTCTATATTTATGGTAGATGTCCATATGATGGCATTTGATGCTTAGATGTCCATATTTATGGTAGACATCAGTTTTGTTTATATATCGATGTCCATAGTTATTCTAGACATCGGTTTTTCTTTATATATCGATGTCCATATTTATACTAGACATCGTTTTTGTTTATATATCGATGTTCATAGTAATGCTAGACATCGATTTTTGTTTGGTAACTTATGTATTTTCTCTTTCTTAACATCGGTTTTTGTTTCCAAATTGATGTATTTTCTCTTTTCTGACATCGGTTTTTGTTTTCAAACTGATGTAATTTCTGTTTTCTGACATCAGTAATTGATGTTTTTTTCATTTCTTGACATCAGTCTGTGAATTCAAACTGCTGTTATATATCCCTTTCCTGCTGTATTTGGTACTAGAAAGCTGATCCACAAATAACATGAAATTCAAATGTACTTTAAA
This sequence comes from Rosa lucieae, assembly GCA_024704745.1. Taxonomy (NCBI): domain Eukaryota; kingdom Viridiplantae; phylum Streptophyta; class Magnoliopsida; order Rosales; family Rosaceae; genus Rosa; species Rosa lucieae. Next base: position 40,270,278 of record CM045495.1, on the reverse strand, counting down.
TATTAGGGAATTGTATTAATTTCTATCCAAAATTAGAGCTTGAGGTAGTTTCAAAAGTTTTGCACAATAAACCCTAACCTCCTTTAAGGCTAGTATAGAAGATACCACTACTGCAATAACTACATGCAGTATAATTTGTTCAAAGATTTCCTGAAAGATATGCAGATTATTTATTTGGTTATGCCTCCCATGCTTGCAGTTCAGACACATTATTAAGGTTGTTGAGGCTCGAAGGCACACGCCCACTTAATGAATTTCCATCTAGGCGTCTGCACCAGAAAAAGAAAAATATTCAGTACAAATACTGTATGCAGGCCACATCTCTAATAGTAGTATAACTACAATAGTGAATATTAGAGAGATACTCACACCGCCAGCAATGTCTGAACAAGTCTAACAGTTGAAGGGATGCTACCACTAAGATTGTTTCTGTCAAAAATTCTGCACACATAAAAGTAAATTGTGTCATTTAACATATGCATTTCCAAATGATGAAAGCTCAGGATTCGGAGACATTATATCCAATATTCCATTACAAAAAGACGCAGCTAGCAGAGGCAATACCCTTTAAGATAAGAAATGTGTGCAAAAGTAGAGATAATTAGATACATGTTTTTTTTTCACACAAATACCTCGTATTTCCTATTTGTCAGTAGCCAAATGGTATTGATTTTTACTAGATCCTCAAGCCATAGTTATTAAGTATAACAAAACTTACAAATGTATCATGGCCATCGTTGAGCTGAAAAGTCGAGGTGGAATTGGGCCCGAGAGCTGATTGTTCCCAAAATGACTGTATTTGAAAAAGATCAGAGGAAAAATATGGACAGAACAAATACAAGGTAAAGAAAACTAGTCAGCTAAGAATTATAACTACTGTTGACATACAAGTGTCTCGCCTTAAGTAACTTATCAAGACCAAGTGTAGTCCCATTAGAGACTGGGATGGATCCCTGAAGCTTGTTGTCAGATAGGTTTATAAAAGTAAGATTGGCCAGATTACCAATGGAAGGCGGAATTGGCCCACTGAAACTATTGTTTTTCAGAGATCTGTAGTAGAAAACCAATGAAGATTGCCATACTTTGCATATTAGCCAAAAAAAAAAGCACTAGGGAATAGAAAGACCAGACATCTTACAGGTAAGACAGCTTCGTTAGAGATCCTATAGCATCTGGAAAAGGACCAAAGAAACTGCAACCAACCAGGTTTCTGATGTGCAAACAAGAAAGCAAGTTAGTTAGATAGGCAATTGCATAAGAAACCAACGAGTGGTGAAACCAGTAATTTTCATTTACAAGTGTACTAGTTTCGTCAATTTTCCAATTGAAGCTCGAAGTTGTCCTGTGAGGCCCTTGTTGAAAGATAAATTCCTATATGAAAAATGACCAGAAATGAGTTCCACAAGACTAATTGACATGTCTATTAACCATAATTTTAATGCATCAGATAATTGGGACTGAAATGTAGTAAACAGAAGTCTAGTAATGATGATAAATTCTTCAAAGAAGCGAGCGCTTATGAAACATTGAGCACTGAACCGTGTTCCTGGAATTTGGTCTCACATATTATAGTTATTAAGCCCCACATATAACTAATGTAAGATGCCAATTGAAAATAGAAGACCTACAGAATTTGTAGCTCAGATAACAACTCGATATCAGTGGGTAGCCGGCATTTCAAACCCATATCTGCCAACACTCTGCAATTAAAGAAACGAAATATCCTCATAAAATATGAAGCAAGTAACTTCCAGGAGCACTAAAAAGGTGAAGACCAAGAACTTACAAGGCAGTGATGCGTGAATTGAAGCTGAGAGGGGAGGCCCACAGAGAGAGAAAGGAGAACGGCGAACGCAGCTCTGGCTTGGGCTGGATGGGAGAGAAGGAGGCAGAGAAGGAGGAGGAGAGCGGTCGGAGGAGGAGAAGGAGGAAGAGGAGGTCGGTGGCTGGTTTTTGTCGCGGTGGTTAGGTTTAGGAATGAGTATGGGGTGAAATCTGACCAAGTGTTGGGAGGGAGTGAAAATTTGGCTCCCCCCGCTTACAAAATTTTAGACTTAGTACTTTCCGCCTTTTTTTAAAAAATTTGGATGAAAATTATAGACATCGGTCGAATATAAGAAATGCTGTTAATCGTATGAATAGAAATCTGATTTTTAAGAACTGATGTTACAAAAACAATTTACATCGGTTGAAATCTTAATTGATTTAAAAGACATGATGTCTATTAAACTTATTCTAGTAGTGTATAAAGCCTTGGCCCTCAAGAGGATGGGCGGTGGATTTAATTGGGATGATTCACCCACATTCATCACTTCAACACAAGTTCATCATCGTCACAACTGATTTCTTTACAAAGTGGGTTGATGCAGAACCTTTGAAGGAAGCATCGGTGGCACGTTGCGACAATTCCTATTCAGGAACTTCATCTGCAAATTTGGCATCCCAGAAGTTTTTGTTTTGGACCGGGGGGGCAGCTTTCATGGGTGGTGAAGTTGATAAACTGGAAAGAGAATGGGGAATACAGTTTGTCCATTCCAGTCCTTATTATGCTTAGTCTAACGGTCAAGCGGAGGCCAGCAACAAGATCATCATCAATTTGCTGAAGAAAATGTTGGAAGCTAATCCGCGATAGTGGCATGAGACACTTTATGAGACCTTTTGGGCCTACCGCACATCTAAGCGGAATCCAACCGCGACAACACCTTATGCTTTGATGTTTGGCCATGATCCAGTCCTGCCTTTGGAATTCAACGTTTAATCATTATGAGTTCAAGAGCAACATCATCTCATTGGAGAAGACTACGTTCAAGCTATGTGGCAAGAACATGAAGAGATCTTAACGAAAAGCTTTTGGAGGCTTTAGATAGTTTGGTCATGGAAAAGCAACGAGTCGCTCGTGCCTATGATAAGCGGACGCGGGGAAGGAGTTACAGCGAAGGAGAGTTGGTTTGGAAAGCAGTTCTCCCGCTTGGCGAAAAGTTAGATGGTCGTGGTAAATGGACTCTAAGATGGGAAGGCCCGTACATCATCTATAAAATCTTAGAGAAAGGAGCTTTTCATCTCAAGGACCTGGATGGAGATGTCCATCATAACCCTATCAATGGGAGATACTTGAAGAAATACTTTCCCAATGTTTGGGACTCGAAGGAGTCGTAGACGGTTTCTTCGCATAAGACATGGGGGGCAATTCTACTGTTCCTACACTCGCGAAGCCCATTCATGAAGGCTTGTTTTTGAGGCCCATAATCGTTTCTTCGCTACGCCTAGCAACACTAGAGGGCAACATTACACTATACTAAGCCGAGTCAGCGGCTCTGGAAATTTTTTTGAGCTTTGTCTCTTCTCTGGCAGAGAAAACACATTCGCGGGAAAATAGGGTTGAGGTGTGGATTTTCTCAAAACCTTCGCCGCGAGGCTCTTTTTGACGCGGAGCATATTTTAAAGTTCATATTATTTTCAAAGCTCCTGAGTATACAACTATGGGGGCCTATATTTGGGGCCTTGCGAGACACAATTATTGGCTCCTCACGGATATTTGAATATCAGGATAAGAAAATAGTATTGTATTCATAAAGTGGCTTTGAGGCCAAAAGCAGTACATATACAACTATGGGGGCCTATATTTGGGGCCTTGCAAGACACAATTATTGGCTCCTCACGGATATTTGAATATCAGGATAAGAAAATAGTATTGTATTCATAAAGTGGCTTTGCGGCCAAAAGCAGTACATTCATTACAAAACCAGAAGTGGCTAGAATACAAAATAGGAATCTTCGGATATCTTTTGAATCTTTCTTCAAATGGAAGCAGTTGAGGAACCAAACATCGGTTTGAGCCACGCCATTATCCCAAGGAAGGGCAGACTTCAGGGAAGGAAAAAGAGGAGGAACGGAGCCCCCGCACCTCCTTTACATGGAAGTGGCAGAAGAATCCAACGTCGGGTTGAGCCACGCCATTATCCATGAGAAGGGGAGACTCCAATGAAAGAAAATGGAGCCTCCAAGCCCCCTCAAGTGGAAGCAGCTATGGAATCCAATGTCGGGTTGAGTCACGCCATTGTCTCTCGGAAGGGCAGAGAGTGAAGGAACCAAATATCGGCTTGAGTCTCTGCACCCCCTTTAGCCTTGGTAACCACCATTAGTTGGACGTGAAGTATGGGAACAACCATTCTGTAACTTGAACCCATTCTTTCAAAGAGACCATCCTTCCTCATCCCTCCAAGATTCTGTCAAGAAGAGAGAGGGGAGAATGAGGTGATAACCAAAGCCTCTTCCATCTGCAGGGCACAACACAGGCCGAGTCCAGAAGGAAGGAAATATAGGAGGAAAGATGAACCGCAAAGTGGCCTTCCTCCCTTCCCAGTTTCGCTCCACGTGTGGGATTCTAAAAAAGATAATCTCGCATGACCGGAGATCCCACACTTGGAGTCCCCTTGTGTTTCTAAACCAATCTGAAGCCTGGCATTTTCCATCCAAACTTCTAGAAGGCTGAAATAAGGGGTTGCCTGAGATTACGCCATAAGGCCTAACCTAGGCTGGAGATTATGCCATAAAGCCTAAAATTTAGAAGCTAAATGCCATTTCATGAGGGGAAGATTTGTGAAGAAGGAGTAAGAGAAGCAAAGACTGAAAGACCATTTCTTGAATATTTCATAAGATTTGTTGTGAGTATTCCCTGCCCAAATACAACTATTTATAGGGATTTCAGGCAAATCCCCACCCTTGGATGGATGGTTAAAGAGTCAAACCGATGTCAGTAAATTGAGATTAGTGATTCCAAATCTAGGGAAAAAAGGGACTAGTCGTATGTGAGGAGACCGAGCGGTTTTCGAGGAGTTAGCTATTATTAGAGGATTAATAGCACGTGAGGAGACCAACGGTTTTCGAGGAGGCCTACAGAGATTGGCCCGCGAAGCTCAATTTGAAGCAAAGTTCTTCCACACGGAGGTTCGCCGCAATGACACCAACTTCAGCCTGAGTGGTTCGTTCTCTGACACGGACCAGGTTGCGACCCATTTCTTCAAAAGCAGCCAAAGATTCCTCGAGTTGGGCTTCTTTTGCAGCAATCGCATTCTCAACAGAGGCTAAACGGGCTTGGAGGTCCTCGATCTGAAGTTTGAAGTCGGACCTTTGGATTTGTAGTTCCCGTAGGCGGATGGCTCGCTCATTTAAAATACCGCAAAAGATGTCTATTTCTAGGGTGAGGCTATTCAAACCTCTCGAGCGTCACGAGCCTGGGCGTTCTCGGCTGATTGAAGTCGGCGAGCCCTACCAAACTCATTCAGCAGAGAGTCAATGGCACTGAATTGCCGCAAGGTCAATGCCTTTTCCTGGTGAAGATACCGTAGGGCTTTCAAGACTCGCGGGAGGACACCAAGCTCCAATACCCGATGACCCAGATGTTCGCGAAGCACTATCTTAGCCTCATCCACAGCAGAAGGAGGAGTTACCCTTCATCAATCTCTCGAATCTGGTAGGAGGAGGAGAAGGCGGTGGAGGCGCCGCAGGATCACGAACCACTAATGCTAAAGGGTGGACAACTTCATCAGTTTCTTCATCTTCAACAGATTGGTCAGTCTATCCCTTTAGTTGCTGGAGAATCTGGGAACTCAACTCGTGGCTCACCATAGGCAAGTAGAGCAGATTCAGGCACAGAGCCCTCAGCTTCGAGCTGTCTCATTTGTTCGCGAGAGGGGCACCACCACAGTCAGCATCATTTTCCATCTCTAGGGCGACTGTCCTGCCAATAGGACCCTTAGCGTTTGCAGCCACCTCCTCAATGCGAAACGAATCCTGATCATGCCAAAATTCTCAGAAGGAAGAACCATTTAAAAGAGAAAAATTGAAATCTTTTAAAAAGCAACAGCCTATCTCTTGGATTATAGGTTCGTTGGATGAAGCAGGGGGACCCAAAGAAACAAGGCGACCAACTTCATTTGTCGCGGGGATCTCCTCCACCACTCGATCATCAGCCAGGAGCTCAGTGAGAACGGACATGTTAAGACTCTCTGGAGAATCTTCATCGGAAACTGGTATCACTACAACGGGCACCGGTACTGCAGGGGGCGGAGGCGCCTGAATTTGCCAAGAGGCCATTCCCCTCGCGGCGACAGAGGATCCAGCCTCGCTCAAGCGAGAAGGATCAGTGTCCTCTGACGGACCTGTCAAAAGATACATAGTAAAGATCCTAAAATTTAAATAGGATAAGATGGGGTCGGAGTTTACCAATCGCATTCCCAGAGGCTCATCATCTTCAAAACTCTCTTCGACGAATTGAGCTCGGTCGCATTTGCAAGCGAGGACAGCAGTGGCCTGTTCGAGAAAAGAATCACAACTCAAAAAGGGGGGAAGCACCAAATATACAGGTTTGGGATCGTTCTTAACCAAATTATCTCAGCGGGATCCTCATCATGAGAAGATTCTCCCTCAGGAGTCTCCTCTGCTATTGCCTTTTGTTTCTCTGCTTGAACAGAGGCTGTCCTGCTCTGGGTAGTTCACTGCAAAACACACTCAGGAATAAGAGCAGGAAAATCTAAACAAGGAAAAGGAATGGTGAAGAAAGACGAAAACTTACTGTTGCCCCAGGCTCGCAGATTTGTATCCCTGGACGAGATGAGCGAGAAGGTAGAATAGGTCGCGGGGGTTATGCTGCAAGGTTGGAGAAGCGCTTAAGAATCTCGCGGTCCTCCGGACCAAGACTACTCATGCCACGAAAGATCAGGGCTAAGAGTTCGTCATATGGCAGGTCCCAACAGTTCACGAACACTTCTTTCCACCAATCAGTATAATTATCGTCGACATCGTTGAGGAGGTACAACACTCTGGCCCAAGGGGAAATCACTATCAAAGTAAACTGACTCTGAAATGGGGCAGACCCAGGCGGGGCTAATCTCCGCCAAGAGGTGTAGTAATTGGCAGAATCAACCAGAGGCCAGGGTACCAACTGGGCCAACCCAAATTGGTGAGTAAAGTGGTTGGGGGCATAGAACTCGTAGCTTATGAGGTCGGTGGCAAGAAGAATATCCAAGCAGGAGATGGCGCGATGAAAGGCCAGGAGGGTTCCTTCGCTATGATCCCACCCACTAGGCAGAAAGCCATCATCAAGGGGAGGAGGGAATCGCCTAGTAGGTTTGTTGGAAGAAGTGCAAAAGATAAATTTGCAAAGCCAAAATTCCAGGAATGCGATACCTCCTGTGTGGTACGCTAGGTGCAGTAATAGTCACGCCAGAATAGGTAGGATTTGCTGTGATGCCCCCGACCAGCCATATCCATTCTCAAAGGAAATTGACTGCCATCAAACTGACCATGCACATAGGGGTCAAAGTCAATGGGCAACCCCGTGATGGTAAGAACATCCAGCAGAGTTATGCTCATATGCTTAAACCGGAAATTAAATGTATTGCTAGAGGTATTCCAAAAGCAAAGAGCGGCAGCTAGCGGTGCAGGGCTGGTATTATAGGGAAGAAAAAAGCATAGATCGATAGTTTGGGTGATACCTACCGCATCCCAACGGGCCAAATCTCTCACTCGGCCCTCCTGATACCAAACATTTTCCTTGGGAACGATGGTAGGCCAGAAACCCACTTTCATTCTTGGCCCCTAACTGCTAAAATCACCAAGCACTTGCCAAAGAGCAGCTATGGGACTGCGGATGGGAAGCCCATAATAGGCCATAACATCATCTGGCAAATGATCGCAAGGTGTGGGACCCAGGCTCGCTTGATTATCACGTCCACCAAAGCCCATCAGTCGACTTCTCTCCTCTCCGATCTGACTTCTGCATCAAACAACCATGTTAGTCCACCAGGTGAATGCGGCTTTCTCAATGATTTCATCTGCCTGATAGATAACGAATGGTTTCTTAGGTGCCATTTCTGGGTTTCTTCAGAAATGGAAGACGAAGTTTGGAGGAAAGAGAGGGACTTGAAACAGTTTGCTTCTGGGTTTCTCAGAAAAAGCAAGATAGAAGAAAAGCCTCCAAGAGAATCTGGCCAAGAGAGATGCGGTCTTGCTACTGGACGCTACCACGGTCATGAAAGTGATCAAAAGTATGCTCAAAATGGTCAACTCAATTATCATGCATGTGGCTTTCATGGCTTTGGACGTTGTCATGCAAGCCATGGCCAACTTAATTATCAATTAAGTTATGGACTTGGAAAGCCAATCTGTGGCTTTATTGGTCAATTCAACTTCAAATTCTTCACCAATGTTTCGGGGCCATGCGGTGGCTTTGATATATATGGAGAAAACATCTACAACCCACGTTGCATGAATGGCCAGAATAAATATTCTAGTGGCCAATTTGTCATTCGCGACAGTAAATTGGAGTATCATCAATACAATTTAACTCTAGTTTACAGTTATCCAGTTCCAAATTTCTGGCAAGAAATTTGTCTATGATGATACTAAGCAATCCATAGAGGTGTCTCGATATGATGCCTGGAAAGAGTATAGAGGCAAACAAATATTTGATATGCCACTCTTTGGTGACTCTAAATATGATCTCGATGCGAAGCCAATCCATGATGAATATGATGATAATTATTATTTGATTATCAGTTCCAAAAATCATATGAAGGAGTTCAGGTTCTTTGAAGCTCTTGATATGGAGAATTCAGACCAGCAAGTGGTCGAATGCAAAAGCCAATTCGTGGCTAATTCTATAAAGACCGATCTATGACGTGGTAGTCGGCAACAAAGCCAATCTATGTTCATCCTCATATCCAAAGTTGCAAATGAAGATCATGCTCCGCCAACCAACAAGGATATTTGGGGGGCAAGATTACTCCTCCTACGAGCCAAACTTCTTCCAAGTCTTTGACGCGAAGTATCTGTGTTCTTTTTCTGCAAGCTCTCACAAGAAGGGTTTTCATGCTATAAATTTTGATACATCGGAGCTTGGAGTGAAGCATATATGGCCTCCCTCGTGATCTTGTAGAGAGCAAACTGTCATCTACTAAGAGGAAGCTGAACATCAAGATGAGGAGCTAAAGTGATGGAACAGAGACTCAAACGCAAGGAAATTTCTCCTTACTCGGATCTGATTCGAGGAGATTTCTCCTCAAAGAAATAATGGAGAAACATTTTAAAGGTCTTGGGTCCTTATTAAATCCAGCTCAAGGAGAAAGTCAGTAAGTGTTCACGAAGAACATTTTCGCCAAGCTCAAAGAGATTTCTCCTCACTCAGATCTCTCTTGAGAAGATTTCTCCTTACTTAGATCTTCCTTAAAGGAAATAGTCAGAAAATGTTCACGAAGAAAATTTGTTCGCAAAGAATACTTCTCCACTACACCTTGATTTGTGGCTCATATATTTTTGGAGATTAATTTGTTAGCTAGGCCAGTGAGAGGCTCTAGTTGATAATTAATTAATCATTATTCCATCTTGAGAATTACATCTGACGAGGCGGAGAAGAGATGGCATTGCAGCTTTCCCTACAATCGCAGGGCCAGCATAGTGGCCTGATGTTTTTTAATTAAACATGATTAAAACCCATGCAAATTTAGATGCTAAAGTTGCAGCAAGTATGGTGGGTTCACTTGGTCACATGTCATGATGTCAATAGCCATGATTCAATCATCTTGTTCAGCATAAGATTTGCGAAGGATTAAATGGCAGCAAACAGTTTGCTATTCTGCATCTTATTTCGCCAAGTACTGTAGGCCTTGATCAAACTTGATCTAGCCAGTGAAGCGGCTCCAACACCTACATTTGAGAGAATCAACAGAGAGCCAGCGAACAAGGTAGATACTTGCTGCTATACACATGGAAAAGCTACCACCAAGGAAGAGAAGGATCCTCATTCGCTATCAAAAGCAGTCTCCTTCGCATGGGGGTCACGCTAAAGTTCTGATCTCCTACAACCTGCCTAAGTTTCTCCAATTCACTGCATACCAGACATCAGATCCATATGGGGCAATAAAGTTGGCAAAGAAAGCGTCAGTTCATGACAAAGGCAATTCAGATTGTGGCTTTCAAGCTTTATGGCCTATTTTGAGGCCTATATGGAATCAGTCAAGTAATTTCAGTCAAGCCAATGCAAGTGGCTTTGGAGCAACGACATTATAAGAGCAGTGCTGATTCAAGACCTCTTCAGTCAAGACGAAGGCCTTTGACTTCGAGGTCTGGGGGGCAATGTTTGAACCCAAAATGAGCATTGGCCTGACAAGGAGTGTCTTGGAGAAATTGAGCCAATATCAGTGGCTCAAGCTATATATTGTCAAAAGTTCAAAATATATTATTTAGAAACTAAATAAAGCCTACCTGCAGAATTATGGAAGATTATGCAAGCTGCAAGAAAAGGCACGCCCATGCGAATATTCATACTCCATTCAATTAAGGGATATGACATGCACATGGGGAAGCATTAAACTATATTTCATGGTGGCCAACAGGGAATAAGTCACCATGATTCCATTAGTGCTTAAGTGTTAAACCCACCATGATTCCATTAGTGCTTAAGTGCTTAACCCACCATGATTCCATTAGTGCTTAAGTGCTTAACCCATCATGATTTGTTTAAGGCCAACCACTGTGGCCTGGTAGCCTATATATGGAGGCTACGACGAAGTAACAAACAAAATTCATCAATTAATCTCTATGATCATCCAAGCCTTTCTGGAGCAACCCCTCTCCTTCTCTTACCGATGACCACACTCCAGTCCTAGAATCCTCAGGAGCCGACTGTCAGTGTCACCAAACCCTCTGTCAACGCGCTTCTGTCCTAGTCTCCTCGGGAGCCGACTGTAGTACCGCGACCACAACGATTACAGAACCAGCCAAGCAAGGGTAACGCCCTCGCAAACCAGCCAAGCTAAAGTCACGCTTTGGCATGTTCTCCCCACTTCCCAGTGATTTTCGCTCTGCTTGATCTACGACATCGAGTATCGATTGTGTGATTTTGAAGAAGCTTAGCAAAAGTCCTCACCACGAGGCACAAAGAATCCCGCGACTAGGTTGGTGCTCTCCTCGTCCACAATCACTCGAAAGAAGTCAGGTCAAGGGACACCCCCAACGACCGCACCCGAACAGTGCTGGCACGCCTACGCAGAAAAGAGATTGTTGACCAGCTGCAACAAAACTGGAGCCAAACAACTACTTTATTTTTTGTGACACATTTTGGCTGGTTAGTTTTCTCTTATTGTTCATATATCAGTATACACAACATAAAGAATGGTAGCTTGCCATACTTTCTTGTCATTGATATAGCATTATAGTTGGATCCATATATCCATTGCTTAATTAAAGAAGAAGAAGCAAAAAAATTAACCTACCAAAAACATCATAAGGATCTGTAAAATCTAAACAAATACTAGTAAATCAATCTATTAGAATCAATCAGAGTCCATATAGAATTTAAACAATCCATGGATTAAGTAAATCTATGATTATTAAAACTCAAACGAAGTCTTTTAAAATCTGAATTGAATACACCCCTCTTAGAAGAGACAATGATAAGGTCGAAGTTCAATATCTATCCCTATAAGGTCGAAATAAATTTTTTTTTATTGTAAGAAAAGCAACACCAAGTGCGGGGAGAAAGCTTTTTTTTTTTTTTTTAACCTTTTCCTGCATCAATTTTATTTTATTTTATTTTAAATGGATTTCATTCAAAGACCCCTAAGAGAGTTGATTACACTTGAAATTTAGTGCATCAATGATGAACTCTAGAACATGATCAAACCAAAAAAGACTAGTGCTACTTTCATAGGCAATTCTAGCTAGCCGGTGAGCTACCGAGTTGGCTGTTCTAGGGGTGTAGTCCAAGGACACCGTAGGTAAAGCAAGTAAGCTCGTTTTAATGTCATCAATCAACAAGAGTTTCATGTTGAGCAGTAGCCACATCCCAAGTTGCTTGCAGACAATCAGTCTCAATGATAACATTTGCAGCATGCATTGATTCAAGTAAACGAATGCCTTCCTTGATTGCTCTTAGTTCTACCTGTTTTGGGGATGCCATGTTCGAAACCGGGACAGCAAAGGCAGCTGCCTTAAAATGCCCAACTCCATCTCTTAGGATTCCCCCCAGACCTCCCTTAACATCTTTTAGTAAAAAGCTTCCATCTACATTTAGTTTAATTTCCAACTCCCATTTGCAACTGGTTTCCAGAGAATCCTTTCCTCCTTCAACTTGGGTGTTCTGTCAATACTCCTAGCTTGATGAAATTCCTCCAACCAAGCTAGCGAGCTACATAAAATACTATCAGCAGTTTGGTTAAGCGATTAGAGCTTAAGTTAAAGAAATCACAGGAAATTATATGATGTGTGATAAGAATGCGCTAATTTTGCTCACTACTACAAATGTGGGCAAAGGCCACACTCTCTTTAGCCACAAATAAGTTAATCGTGGAGATTTTGCTCGGTTAGTACTTAGCATAGTAAAGATTCCGACTTTTCTGACTATAATCGTGCCTACGCAACTGTTTATCTTTTTTCCTACCACTGGGGCCCACTTTTACTGTTACGAATAGCAAGTTACCGCACCATCAGTCTTTATCTTTGCACGTGGTAACCATTCACTCTCCTTCTTCTCATCTCTCTCTCTCTCTCTCTCTCTCTCTCTCTCACATGTTGCAGCCATCTCCAGTCCATGGCAACAACAGCAGTACTTTTCCACTTGCTCTCTCAATCAGATTAGCAATCCGCCGACGCGCCCCACGCGAGAGAGGAAAACAGAAAGGAAATTCGGAGTTGCTTTCTCTCCCGGCCGAACGCCGATGGCTCTCCGCCACTGCGTTCTGGTCTGGGAGGGGAGGCTGGTGTTCTGAGTAGTGATGGGGTTCCATTGCAGCGGCGTAGCTCTGGGTAAGTGGATGGGTTGTCGTCTCCGGTTTGGGTGGATCGATCTCGATCTGCTATTCCGGCTCGTGGGTGTTGGCAGCGGTGGTGCAGCGACGGATCTGGGGAATCTGGTGGGTCTTCTTTCGTCATCGTCCTTGCTTGTTGGGCTGTGGCTTCCCAGATCTAATTGAGGCGATGCCGATCCTGGAAGGGACTGGTTCCGATCTCGTTTTTTGGTTCTGTGTGGGGTTGTCAGCTTGATGCGGGTTTGTCTGTGGCGTGTCAGGGCAGTGCAGCGGTGGAGTGGTTCGGAGAGACGATGTGTGGACGCGTGGCGACGGCACGGTGACGGTTGGGGCTGGTTGATTGCTGCAGTTTCTGCTTGCTGCGCTTGCCTGCTGCTGGGGGGTGGTCTTGGGGCTGGGCCTGGTTCTTGGGCCTCTATGGTTTGTTTTTGGATCTGGTTGTTCATCTGTTTCTTTTGTTTGGTTTTAGGTGTTTGTTTAGATATCATATTTAGAACTTCCATTTATATACAGAATTTTCAAAAGTTGAAGTCATCACAGGAGCTTAACCAGAAGTTGAAGTCATCACAGGAGCTTAACCAGAACTTGAAGTCATTTAGTCTCAAGTCATGATAACGAGGCCATCATATAAGGAAATCCTATATTCCTTCTTGTGAAATATTCCTTGCTTGTTCCAGTGTGTAAGTCTTTGGATTGCTGGTTTAATGAACTTCGTTGGAGTTATTTTGCTATGTATTGCTGTTTGGTATGCATTCCTTTGTGGCAGTTGATGGAAATATCAAATATGTAGTTTGCAGCTATGAAAAAACAAATAATTTGATCAACAGTATTTTTTTTTTAATATATTTGTTTATGAAGACACGAACAGAAAGCAAATGTGGCCTGTACTAATAAAATAAAAGAAGCCGACCACTTGCACAGTTGCGGGACCCATCATGTCACGTTTGAAGAGTTTGCGTGGGTTTTGGCAATAGATACGGCTCTACAGAGCACGGACCGCAAAGAAAGTGGCTGCACCGTTACTGTACTCTATAGACACGCATAACCGTGGCCTTTGACCCTCATACCCACGAATCATGAACGTGCCTGTTGCTAAGAATTGTGGTAGTGGCTGGAATAGGATAAAAATTAATTAAGAAGCGGGATAGAATTAAGAAAAGTGATTAGATTATTGGTAATTCACGTTTAATGAGATTACTAGCTGTTGAAATGTTTAGGAAGATGTAGTTTTGGACTTTTCGAGTTACTCATGCGAAAAGTTAAGTTTAGACTTTGAATCAGATTTGAGCAATTTTTGACAAGAATGTCTGTTTAAAATGGATGATATCTTTGCGGAATGGGAAAAAATAGATCTATAAGACACACTTTAGTGAGTCATGTTAGAATCAGACTTGAATCTTAATATTTTAAGCATGCATAAAAAAAATCTCACAGACTAATTTTCCAAGCTAATTTATTTTATCCTTGTATTAATATTTAAACATGGTGCTTATATACCATCTAGGACATCTCATGGCGTGGCCATCTATAGCGATGATAAACTAATAAAGGGCTGAATTTTAAAAATGAGAAGTTTCATATTCGTATAGGCAGGTGTATCAGTAATTGAATTCAAAATAGCTGGAGTATAACAATTGATGAAGTTTACTAAGAACCAAATAATATACTTTAAAAAAGACATACATCAACAAATTATGTAGTTCGTTAACAATGTATGAAATAGTCTATGACATAATATATAAAGACTAGAGTGAGGGATTAACTAGCAACATGTCGCTGATTACCAACTAACTAACTTCTCGGACAAAATTCTTCTCCATACTATCATCAAAATTGCTAATTTTGAAGATATTTAAACTATTGAAAATGAGTAGATTTTTTTTTTTGACAAGAGAAAAGGAGTAGAGCTATGCAGCGAGTAGAAGTCCCTTCACCCTAGCCAAGATATAGTTATTCATAATTATATGGCTACATTTTCAATGATGACCTTTTTATTTATGGTGTAGAATACAAAACAGTATAAAATTAACAGACCAGAGCACATGCAGCAGCTTGATCACTTGCGATTGGGTAACAAATGCATGCAATTATTATTACTACTATTACTACTACTATGTACCATTACTTTTGGCTATAAAATGTATGCAATTATCTAGCTGTCGTTCCTCTAGAACTCCAAATCTAAGAAGTGAAGTTGAAGTTGGCACAGGTTGTCTGTTGGAACAACAAGGAGGAGCTGAACCCGAGCCTCTTGTTAGCCAAATCAAACTGAAGAAGATTGTCCTCGATTTGATGCCCTCCAATCACAATAGAAGTCCTTGGCCTCACACCGCCATTCACAAACCCTAAACACAACACGTCCTTGCTCACCTGCACCATGGAGTTTGCACCAAACACCCTCCAGTACACTCCCTTGCTCAATACAAGGTCAATTGGAGGCACACCTGGGCCGACACGTGTGCTGCTGATCTTCTTTGAATCATAGCAAGCTCCAAAAGGCGCTACGGGTTTCACTGTTGGTATGTGAGCGAGTGATTTCACAAACGCATTGACGACAGCCTTGTAGATTGACGTCTCCAAAACCGTGTAAGGCTTCAATGTGCTAATACTAGTCCCGCCATTCCCGTCACGGTCGATGGCTAGCAAATTAGTATTTATCGGAACGACCTTTTCATTGACCTTGATAGACTTTACTTCGATAAAGTAGTCTGATGAAGCATCGCCTTCGAAATAAATAGCAGCCGTGCTAACCGGGTTGAGGATCAATTTGGTATACTTAAGCGACTTGGAGACATCAATGCCGGGAAGGAAAACATAAGGACTATCACCAAAAAATATGACACCTTTCGATTTTGCTGCAGAGGTCAAGCAAATGGCGAATTTCGTATTGAAGCTAAAAGCGTAAGCAAACTGGGTAGGAAGTCCGACTTTAAATCTGCCAAGGCCAGCCATGCCCTTAACACCAGCGGAAAGGTTTGCCAAGAGAGAAGTGTCATCACAGCTGAAGAGGATGTTTGGAGTAGAAACGACCGGACCCAAATTAGACCCATCTGTAGATCGGATTGAGATGACGTCTTGGCCCACTTGACCGATGTCTAGACCCGCTTTATTGCTATAGAATGTGGTGGCGAGATCGTTGTCAGGGAAGATGGTACATGTGTTGTTGTTACAACCCGGTTTTGGGGATGAGTAGCATTCTTTAGTACAAACCCTGGACCCAGCTATCTTGCACTGGGGAGATCCACAATGGGCAGGCTTGTAGGTGGAGGAGACATAGCCTTGCTCACAATCTACCCAAAGGGACTGACCGCCGAGGTCAACAGTCAGTTTAACGGGGACTAGAGGGGTTCTTTGGTTGATGGTGGTGAGGTATTGGAGGGTAGAAGGATCTTTCGTCACCGGAAGAACTAGGGCTTTGGGTTTGAAAGATGTTTTGGCTAGTGAGGGAGTGACGAAGAAGAAGAAAGCTAGTGAGCAAAAGAGAACAAGGCATTGAAATGATAAGAAAGCCATTTGTAGTCAATAAGTGGATCAGTGGATATGCTTGAAGTGGAAGGAGGGAATGCAAATTTATAGGTGTTACAAGAATGTTTCTTACCAAAACAAGGTTAGTCTCGTTCGTTCAGTATTGGTTTCGCTAGAGTAAGAAGTCTTTTAGTATTGAGAGATTGTGGGTGAGATCACAGTAAAGGAACTTATGGATTGGCCTTTTAGGTGGGTACGGAGGCTAAGATGGAAGACTTTGATTCAAGGGTGGCGACTCGGTGGTTCTGCCAGCGAAACCCACGTTAATATACTTATATACATCTGACTTTTGAGCTTCCCGTTGTTTCTTCTATTTCCCCGTTTTGCTATGGGCGGACCACTGAACAACGGACTGAATCTAATTTAGGTTATATTATGTAAAAACTGGACTTGTTAATATATGGATATAAAGCGTAAAATTCAAGAATGATAAGCTTATTCAATCTTATAGTAACTTTATTTGGTCAATAATCTTCTAGTAACTGAAAATTGATTAATCAATGGAATTAAGCTAGGTTTCTTTCAGTATGTTCAATTAACTGGGCTGCTAATTCTGCACCAACCAACGAGGGAAAGACTCCACTAGATCCTTGGCTATTTTTACATAGATAATCAGCAATTTTAATAAACTTTTCATTTATACATCATAGTTGGGAGTTAGGATTTTAAATTTGTGATTTTTCTCATCACTTTCTGTATCAACACCCTTCTCCAGTTTTTAGTTCTATATACTCCAACAACTACGTTTGATTTAAGTACTTCTATCTGATCGATAAGCTAGTCCCTGTTGATGATTAGAAAACTTGTTCAGGATTGAGTCCACGATTGTAGGTCAAGTCTTAATCATGTTTCTCCCTGCCCAAAACCATGTACTGTTTGTGAGAGTGCATTAATTTTGACAGATAAAACCTTAATTAGATTCAGTCCGTCGCGTATAGACATTGGCCGGCCCATAGCAAAACGTGGAAACAGAACAAACAACATGAGCTTCAAAGATGATTGCTGTGGGTTTCGCTGGCAGCGCCACCGAGGCACCGAGTCGCCACCCTTGAAAGTCTTCATTATTTATCCACTTGAAAGGCCAATACATAGTTAAGACTTCTTAGTCAAAAACAATACTAAGAGACCTACTCTTTCTGGTACTAGATCTTCAAAGACTTGTAATGCCTATAAATGAGCATCCCATCCTTCCACTTTAAGCATCAGCTTATCCATTCCTTAACTACATACGTAGAGTATAACAATGGCTTCCTCTTCATTTCAGTGCCTTATTCTTCTTTGCTCACTAGCTTTCTTCTTCTTCGCCACTCCCTCACTAGCCAAAACATCTTTCAAACCCAAAGCCCTAGTTCTTCCAGTAACTAAAGACCCTTCTACCCTCCAATACCTCACCACCATCAACCAAAGAACCCCTCTAGTCCCTGTTAAACTGACCATTGACCTCGGCGGTCAATCACTTTGGGTAGATTGTGAGGGAGGCTATGTCTCCTCCACCTACAAGCCTGCCCATTGTGGATCCTCGCAGTGCAAACTCGCCGGGTCCAAGGCGTGTACCACAGAGTGCTACTCATCCCCAAAACCAGGATGCTACAACAACACGTGTAACATCTCCCCAGACAACCCTCTCGCCACCACACTCACCGGGAACGGTCAACTCGGTCAAGACGTAGTTTCCCTTCAATCCACAGATGGGTCTAATCCAGGTCCGGTTGTTTCTACTCCAAACATCCTCTTCAGTTGTGGTGACACTTCTCTCTTGGCAAACCTTTCCGCCGGTGTTAAGGGCATGGCTGGCCTTGGCAGGCCTAAAGTCGGACTTCCTTCCCAGTTTGCATACGCTTTTAGCTTCAACAGGAAATTCGCCATTTGCCTGACCTCTTCAACAAAATCACAAGGTGTCATATTTTTCGGTGACAGTCCTTATGTTTTCCTTCCCGGCGTTGATGTCTCGAAGTCGCTTATGTTCACCAAATTGATCCTCAACCCGGTAAGCACGGCTGGTGGTTATTTCGCAGGCGATGCTTCTTCAGAATACTTCATTGGAGTAAAGTCCATCAAGGTCAACGAAAAAGTTGTTCCATTTAATACTAAATTGCTAGCCATTGACCAAGAAGGGTATGGTGGCACAAGAATTAGCACTCTGAAGCCTTACACGGTTTTGGAGACTTCGATCTATAAGGCTGTCGTGAATGCGTTTGTGAAATCACTCGCTCACATACCAAGATTGAATTCCGTAGCGCCTTTCGGAGCGTGCTACAACTCAAAGAGGATTGGCAGCACACGTGTCGGCCCGAGTGTGCCTGCAATTGACCTTGTGTTGAGCAAGGGAGTGTACTGGAGGGTGTTCGGAGCAAACTCGATGGTGAAGGTGGGCAAGGACGTGTTGTGTTTGGCATTTGTGGATGGTGGTGTAAGGCCAAGGACTTCTATTGTGATTGGAGGGCATCAAATCGAGGACAATCTTCTTCAATTTGATTTGGCTAACAAGAGGCTCGGATTCAGCTCCTCCTTGTTGTTCCGACAAACAAACTGTGCCAACTTTAACTTCACTTCCACTTCTTAGATTTGGAGTTCTAGAGGAACGACTTAGTTAAATAATTGCATGCTTTTGATACTTAATATGCAAGTGGCCACGCTGCTGAATGTGCTTTAATAATTGTTGTTAATTATTCTGTTTTGTACTTTACTTTATTAATAAAATGGTTATCATTGTCATGAATCCTCTCCAAATTAATCTAGCCCCATGAATATATTATCGAGTTAATTTGATTCAAGTCCTTTTTGTTATATAAAAATTAGGTCTAGTCCGCGCATATTTTCTTGTTAATTGTGGTCTATTTGCTTTTTTTAATAGTCCATTTTGCCCTTAGAACCAAATAAGGTCAATAATTTCAAATTTACTAATTAGATCACAATTTTAGCTCAATTTTAAATTTTAAATTCAAATTTCAAATTTACAATTCACCAATAAATAATTTTCAGACAAAGAAAACTAAATGCATTCATATAAACTCAATATACCTAAGATGTAGGTCTAATACTTATACCTACATTATAGGATGAAAAACATTAGAACAAAAATTCAACATTATTGCTTCATTTGTATCTATATGGTAGGTATTTAAAGTTGTATCGTAGAGATTTAATCTACCTAGACATATGAAGCAGGAAAAAAAAACATAGAATATATTCCCAATCTAATCAAAAGGTACAAATATGTATATATAGAACTTATACCTAATTAAAAGATAAAATGTATGAAAGAGAAAATGTGAGATAATGAGAGAACCTTAGATATAGAGATATATATAGAGAAACTTGATTTTTTTTAAAAAAAACTTGTGAAATCTTACCTATAAATAAGCCATGTAAATGTGAAATAAAAATGTCTAATCAAATTCTAGGACAAATCTTACCTATAACACCATAATTGATTCTATCTTAAAGGTAAGCAAAAACTTCTTACCAAATCTATAATAAAGGTAGCTGCGAATTGAAGATGTCATGTTAGTAAGACCTAAAACTGATCTAAGAAGGGAGAAGCCGCACAAACAAAATACTAATGTGAAAGAAAAAGCTAGAAATAAACAGAGAAATGAGAAATATGTGTTGGAAATAGGATATGCATGGAACAAGAAGAGGGAAAAAACGATGATTCGGTAGAAAAAAGGAAGAAGAAGAAGAAGAAGAAGACAATGTGTGATAGGCAAGATCAAGGAAGAATAATATCTTAATATATATATATTCATCTTTTGAATTCAATCAAGAAACTAATAATATAAATTAAAGTCAACACATTAAATTTGCTAATTTTACATTAACAAGATTGCAATAATTTAGGATTCCCATTAATATATTGGCTTTTACTGTTTATTGTGCAAAATATATTAAATAAGGGTATGTTAGGAATGAAAAATTTAGGTGTTGAGTCAACAAGATAAAAAAGGATATAAATCCAATGTGGCAGCTGAGTCATAGGACTGCGATTAATAAAAAAATTCATCCGGACTGCATCTAATATGGGCTGTGAGTTTTGGACTTAGATCTAATTATAGTCAATCCTAGCGAAGGAATAAATAAACAATACTTAAAAATACTTAACAATAATGTGAGGAGACATCATAACTAACAAGGGGCTGGAGTGCACATCTAAAACAGAAAAAGATGAGGTGCATCCTCTTCCAGTTTTTATCAAACCCTAGCCGCCATGGCTGGGGATCTAAGCAACGCCAATCGGTGCAAACAACAAGCAGAGTCTCTCCCTCTGCTTTTCAATGTCTTCTCGAGGTAATCCAACCTTGACTTCATTCGATGGGCTCTCAATCAAAATCTCTCTTTGGAAAGGATGGATTTGCAGGTGACAGAGTTTTACGATGGAGGCTGGTAACAGGGGAAACCTCCGTTCAGGATCTAAGTTGAATCCGACCAAGCAGAGCACGACTCAAGGCTGATGAGGATCTGGAATTTCTAGCGTGTATGAATTCTAATTGGCCACGGCGAACGATCTACTAGTGAGCCTATCATGGTAGGGGAACAAGTCTGTTCCCAGTACGTGGGCAACGATGAAGGAATTTGGGACTACTATCCGAAGCTTTGTACTCCACGAAGGGATGGTCGAAGCTTTTCGAAGACTCCAACCTGCAACTCTGCCTAAAGAGTCGGAGATTTGATGCACAAAGTCTTAAGTGTGTGGCAGCGGCGGCAGTGATCGGTGCAGGAGAAGGCAGACTCAATTGCTGTTGGGTGCCCAGATCAATTGTATGGCCCAAGTTGATTGGGCTTTGGGTGCCCAAAACAAATAATAATACTTTTTGGACTTGAGCCTTTCTGTGGACCAAACTGTTGGGATCTAATTTTATGGGGTTTCGTATTTGGGATCCAGGAGGATGGACCTGGCCAAACCTCCTAGCCCTAGTTTGGATGGCAAGGAGAGAATTTAGTTTTTTATTATTTTTTTTATGGGCTAAACACTGTTTAGCACCCTGTGATATGGGTCAAACATCGATTCAGTCCCTCGACTTTCAATTTCATCAAAAACACCACCACAATATCATCTTCTCGTCCAATAGGTCCCTCCGACTCAATTCGGTTAATTTCATACGTTAAGTGCTGACACGACATTTCCAACTCATCAAAAGTGAGGCCCACACAAAAGTGAAATTTCCAAACTGACCCTGGCCAACTGAATATGGAAAAATCCAAAATAAATTCCAAACTTTGAGATTGGGGAGACTCGAACTCCTCCCAACGCATGTCACTAAATAAATTCAAATTTAGATCGATCCGCTCCTAATTCGATCCATTTACAATTCAAGTATAGCCTTTCTGTCATATTCTTCTCTCTCTCAGCCTTCATTGATTTCTTTTCTCAACAAATTCTCTGAAACATCATGATGTTATTAAACACACGGTCTATGCTTACTGCAGCTGGGTCAACACGCATCCTACCAATGTTGGTCGGGTTGAAGTATACCCTGCAAGGCTCTACATGTGCGAGCACTTCTATCGTTATCATGAATAGAAGATGCTATACGTAATTTTTTTTATTTTTAATCACATTTCAGAATTCAGACTAACGATCCATATCAATTACATTCTCGGCACATTATATTGATGGATTTTAAAATTAGAATGATTAATAGATATTAGAAGTGCCAGGTTTAAGATATTAACCAAATAATTCACATCACATGGATTTGGATAAGCTTAATCAAGAACACCCTGACCCAGGTGAAAAGTTGTACTGATGATATATCAAAATATAAGAGAAAAAAAAAATTCAAGTAGATGACGCTTTGCATTGGTTGGTAATTGAACAAAGGCAGTAAGAGAAAATAAAAATTAACAGCAAGTCCAGCTAGCCACACACTAATAATCAAGCAATAGATGTGAAGTTGAAGTTGGCGAAACTGGTTTGTTGGGACAAGAGTGAAGAGCTGAACCCAAGCTTATTAGCAGCCAAATCAAACAGTAGAAGATTGTCGTCCATTTGATGCCCTCCAATCACAATCGAAGTTCTCTGCTCCACACCACCGTCCACAAAGCCTAAACACAGGACCTCATTGCTCATGCACACCATTGAGTTTGCTCCAACAATCCTCCAGTACACGCTCTCGCTCTGGAGCACAAGATGTATCAGAGGCACAACCGAACCGGCCCTTGTTGTGGCAATGTCCTTCGTGTTGAAGCATGCTCCGAAATGCGCTACAGATGCCACTTTCTGGATGTTGTTCCTCTTGAGTTCCTTCACAAATGCATTAATTACGGCATTGTAGAGTGAGGTCTCCAATACGGAATATGGATTCACGGTGCTTATCTTGGTGCCTCCGTAACCGTTTGCATTAATGGTTAGTAATGAAGTGTTTAATGAAACATGTTTTCCACTGATCTTGATTGACCTTACCCCGATGAAGTATTCGGCAGACTGCTCTTTTGATTAATAAGTGAAGATAGTTTTGGTGATCAATGGAGTGAAAATGAGATTCTTGGAAGCATCAACACCACTCGGAAGCAAATTGTAAGGTGCATTTCTGAAGAATGTGACACCTTTTGATGAGCTCAAGCAAATGGCAAATTTTCTACGGAAGCTACAAGCTGCAGCAAATTGGGAGGGGAGGCCAATTTTGCTCCTGCCAAGATCGGCCATGCAGTGTCTTGACCGAGTTGGCCTCAGCTGCCGATGCTCAAGCTTGACGCAGTCGGAATGATAAACTAGGTTTACAAGCGATAAACCTAAACAAAGGGTTCTGGAGTCCACCAGAGATAAAAGAGAAGATTCTCAATTTTATTGATAAAAGATGAAAGATGCATTTTGCAGCCGCTTAAGACTTCTTAAATAAGAGAAAATAAACCCTAGCGCGACTAAAAATGAAACCCTAAGGCCCATGGGTAAAAACGAAAACAATCCAAAATAGACTAGAAAACCAAAATTCTGAAAAAATAGAAAAATGCAGTTTTGAGGCCCTAAACGATCCCGAAAGCCCGAAAAATCCCACAGCTCGTAGCATTGTTCCTAGTGCGATTGCCTTTTCGGAAAGCTATGGTGCGCCCCAATCGGACACCGAGCTCATTCGTGGCTACTAGTACCTTTTCGTTTTTCCCATTTTGCACGATCAAACAGCTCCTCGAATCGGGTTGCCATCCGTTCTGCATCAAAGCTGGTCACGGAGTTTTCCGGGAGAAGTCGCATGTGTTGTTGTTGCAACCGGGACTAGGGGCGGCGTTGTACATGGTACAAATCGGGCTTTTTGCAAGTGAGCATTGTGCAGATTTGCAATGGGAAGGCTTGTAGGTCGAGGAGACGTAGCCATCGTCGCAATCCACCCAAATGTATTGACCGCCAAGATTCACGGTGAGCTTTAGTGACACAAGAGGAGTTCTTTGCTTGATGGTGGTGAGGTATTGGAGTTAGATCGAGTCTTTTGTCACCGGAAAAACGAGGGCCTGGGGTCGGAATGATGTTTTGGCCAGCGAGGGGGTAGTGATAATTTGGAAGATCACTAGCACTGAGCAGAAGAGAGGGCAATGGGAAGGGGAAGCCATTGTTATGTTCTAGCTGTTGCTGCTGACAAGTAACTGGGTTGCTTGAAGTGGAAGGAGGGCACCGCAATATATACTTTTAATGAACACATTTTTTTCTATGCATGATTGAATAGTTCATTGCAGCGTTTGTTTATTTTATCTTCCTTGAAAGTGACTACCCATGTTTGAACCTGCTGGAGCTAAAACTGGAAAACGCGTAAATAATACATTAATATACATGCCATGCGGAACCCACGTTTCCTTATGCTCATATAGTGATATCCAGCTGCACCCATATTGGTCTCTCGTCTCTTCGACTTGGAATGGAAAAAACTTCGCTGACCAGCCGTGGTCAGCAAGGGCTGCCCATAACCACTCATATGATGACACATAAGAGACCTTTTGGTCTGGCCCCTTTTATTTCTTTCTTTGCCTCATCTCTCAAATCTACTGCAGGTTTAATTCCTTTACAATTATTATTAGGGAAGCATAGTGGGCCCATACTTGAATTTGTTTATTATAATATGTTGCAGTTAATTCATCCTCAATGCTCAAAGATAAGCAGTTAAAATTTACTATTCATAATTTCGATTGTTGACAGATTAGAGTTACTTGCTATTTGTAGAAATACAAGCAAAGAATTAAAAATAGAAAGAGAAAAATTGAGAAAATTGGAACTCTTTAGAGATAATCTCAATAAAAACACTCCCAATTATTGGGAAACCATTTATAGAATCCAAACAAGCATCTATAGAATTGAGAAAAATATTGATAATCTTTTATATATGCTTGAAGATGAACAAAAACCTCTTGATTATTTGAGCATTGGTTAGATCCGCAAAACACTGGTATCAGAGCTTATAAAATAGCTCAAAGGGGAATCCCTCCTTAATGGGGACAATGTCAGAATTGCTATTAGAGAAAATAAATTCTCTATTAAATTCCTCTGATGAGAAATATCAGAGGCTGTTACTAGAATTATCTAGATGTCAAACTCATCTAGAAAAATTACCTGCTATAATCCACCAATTGGAAAAATTGGAAAACAAAATAGATTATATCAAGAACTTCCAAAAACGGAAGAAGAAAAGCTAACAGTCGTTAGTAGAAAAATCAATGAACAGCAAAAAACGCTGAAATCTATGAAAACTATACTGAAGGACAAGAAAGTGCCTACAGTAAAAACAAAGAAAGCTAATGGATTCAAACCATTAGAAAAGCCAGACAAGAATCTTGTTCCAAACATGATTTTTCTGGAACCATCTACTAGTCAGACTAGTATCCGGTATGAAAACCCGGAGAAAAGAGATATCAAGATGTTAAGCATCTTTGGAAAAAAGAAAGGAGTACAGCTCCTAAATGCTGAAGAATTCGAATTCAACAAAATTGAACAGGAGGTAAAAAACTCCTCGATTCCAAAATTAGATTTTAAACAAATCTACAAAAGAGGAACGTTTGATCTAATGGATAGCCATTATTTTAAACTACTGGAAATTACAACCCCCACTACAGTAGGAGGAGAGACTGATCTTTTGATGATCACTCCTTCAGAAGTTGCCAGAGCTCAAGCAAAAAAATATCAATTTATGCATATTGGAGCAGTCCAAGTAGGCATAAATCTGCTTGCACGAGAAGGCATAGACTGTTCAGTTCTATGTGTTCTACAAGACAATAGATTAACAGACTTCCGAGCTAGTCTGTTGGGAATGCTTGAAGCATCTTTATGTGATCAAGTAGCATATTTCAACTGTTTCCCAAATTTCACCACCAGCTTGAAGGATGCAGCTCACTGTCTACGACTGAGAGTCAAGACAGATGGCATATCAATGAAAGAAGATATGCAAGAACTCTCAATAGTATACAGAATATACTATAAATTGATGAGCACTACAGTAGCCCCCAAGACCAGAATAACAAATATTCCGGGTCTTACTACTGGTTTCCTCACCAATCAGAAGAACCATTCACAACAGATTCACAAAGTTACTTGGAATGAAGTGACTTTTCCTCTTGAATGGAAATTATCCGGTCCGAAAAAGCTACTGGAAAGAGCAAAAGCAAAAATTTATGAAAGTAGAAAGACTGGAGAAATCAGTCTCAATTTTGACAATCACAGAAAAAGTGATGTCTGTCCTGATAACCTCAGGGTAAATAAAAATCTTCTCAGAAGAAGCTTTAGCACTAGAGAAGCTAGTGTTAGTGGTACAAAACCCACTGTCGAAGAACCAATATCTGAAGAAGAATTAGAAGCTGATCTAAATAGACCATTCAATATGTTCAGAGCAGAAAGGCTCTATGAACTCTGCAGAATGTTGTGAAGATCCTGAACGATTAGAAAAACTAATCGAAGAAATGAAAGAATTCAAAATCAGAAAGACGAGAAAAGTCTTTCCTTACCAAGATATTGAAATGGAAGAAGGAGAAAGCTCAAGAACTTTCATTAGCAGAGAAAAAGGGAAAATAAAACTCCCAGCTCAGAAAGCCCCCACGGGTAGAAAAGGGGAAAGAAATTCCCAGATATGCCTACCAGGTCTGGTTAAATCTAGACAAGAGTCTAGAAACTACTCCTTACTGGAGTAGCAAAAAAGTATTACCTATCTTTCAAAGAAACTGCCAGAGGAAGAGACTGGCTAGAAGAAATCAAAAATTCAAAATCTCCTTATGATTTTGCAGTACCCCTGTATGATCAGTTCTGTGGAGATCTCTCAAATCTGAGTGGGAAAGCTAAAGAAACGGCCAAATCAAATATCTATGCTCTCAAAATCTGTGACATGAGATATTTTGAAGAATACTTGAATGAATTTCAAGAATATTACTGTACAATTGGTGAACTAGAGAATACTGATCTAGTTAATCTGTTGCACGGAAAACTTCCTGAACCATGGAGAACAGCTGTGAGAGAAAGCATAGCTGAAAAACCAATTGAAAGATTTTCAGTTGGAGGAATTGCCGACAGAATCCGGCAATTACTAAAAGAACAATGCAAAGCCAATCTTAGAGCTAAGATGGCCAAGAAACAACTCAAAGGAGTTGAGAATTTCTGTTATGGAATACTTGATATGCCAACCAACTGGGGATGTCATGACTCCAAGTTCCACAGAAAGAAGAAAGAAAAATATTACTCTAAAAAATTCAAAAAGAGTAATCAGAAAAATGATTGGAAATTCAAAAAAAGTTCCAATTACAAGAAACAGCAGGATGAAGATCCTAAAAAGAAATTCTTCAAGAAAAAGAAGAATAACCATCAACATAAACAACCAAGCAAGAAAGCTTGCAGATGTTGGTTATGTAAAGCTGAAGGGCACTATGCCAATGAATGCCCGGAAAAGGGTAAAAGATCTACTAAAGCTCTCTTTGAAGAATATGAGCAGATAGTAGAAATAGCAAATATAAAAGGCAACGAAATAGCCTATTCTGATGATGAAGAAGACGACAGGTCAGTTTATTCTGCCTGGTCTGAAGAAGAAGATTCATCAGAATTTGAATCAGATTCTGAAGTAGAGTACTTCGAAGCAAGACAGATGAATGTTCTAAGAATCAAAAACTGGGAAGAAAGCAAGACAGAATCTCTAATGTCTTCTTATCAGGTGAACCCTGGTACATTCGTATGTGACTACTGCCTATGTCAAGAAAAGAATGGTCTCCCTATGTTTTGTGAAGAGTCAAAAAAGACTTATCACAAAGAATGCTTCATAGCTGAAGCAAGAAGAAAAACCAAGAATGGCATTGTCAACCAATTGGTTGAACAAGAATATGAAGAATATTTCTCTGAGCAAAAAGAGAAAGAAGTAGAAACTTTGTTCCAAGAAATTATGGAACCATCTTCCTCAAAAATAAAGGAAGAAAGCATCGATGAAGAAAAGATCGATGAAGATATCGAACTGGTTGAAACACCAGAAATTGTTCCAGAAGAATGTAAACCATTCATTCCAAAAGAACAAGTTCAGGAAAATGAGCTTCAACAATCGAAGGTTGTCTCTACTAGTAAATACAGCAACTACATAGAGATTGGACTAAAATTCCCTGATCACAAAAAATATCATCTACATGCCTTTGTAGATAATGGATTAGGATTCACATTTGCAAAGAGATTTGCAATTCCAGAGGAACTCTGGAAAGAAGAAAGAAAAAAAACCGCTACTGGTGTAACATTTGATGGAAACCATCTCACCATGAGCTAAGTAGTAAAAAATGTTCATATCACCATTGGTGGAGGAACATTTATTATCCAGAATGTTTGGCAATCTGAAGGCCAAGGATCAGATTTCTTGTTGGGAAATGATTTTATTCTCCAACAGAGATTTATTCAGGATGAAGAAGCAATAGGCTTCAGAAAAGGCGAACGGGTGTTCTGGGCAGACCGACTTACACACGCAAAAAGTGTAGTAGGTCCTGGTTTTACTACTTAGTATCAGAGATCGCAACAGAATAGTGGTGATCTTACCCCCTACAAACCCAAATTCGAGCCTATACTCCAAATCAAGCAACAAGAAGAATTACTTGTTGAAGAATCTTCTGAAGAAGAAGAAGAAGAAGAAGAAACTAGTGATGCTAGTTTCATCCATGAGCATAACCTCAAGCACTTTTAGAATAAGCTTAAGTCTCAGAAAATTCCCACTCTTGATAAAATCAAGAAACTACTTGAACAAAATATCGATGTAGACCCTCAGAAGTTTTGGGAAAAAGACCCAGTGGTCTGTGAATTGAAATTACATGATATGAATGCTATTGTCATGTCAAAGCTATTCCTCACTACAAAGAGGAAGATCCAAAAGAGTTCAGAAAACATATTGAAGATCTCCTGAACAAGAGATTAATTCAACCTTCCACTAGCCCTCATCATGCTCTGGCATTCTACGTGAGAAATCATGCAGAAAACCTTAGAGGAAAAGCTAGAATGGTGATTGACTACAGAGAAGTCAACAAGAAGACTGTCAAAGACGGTTATCAAATTGCTCAAGTAAGAGTACTGATCAATCAGCTCAGAGGAGCCAAAGTCTTTTCGAAATTCGATGCAAAGACGGGTTTCTGGCAGGTCAAGATGCATCCTGAGAGTGTTCCTCTCACTGCATTTGGAACAGCACAAGGCCATTACGAATGGTTAGTAATGCCTTTTGCTCTAAAGCAAGCTCCCTCAATCTTCCAAAGAAAAATGGACAACATCTTCAAGCATGTTGCGGAGTTCTGCGTCGTCTATATAGATGACATTCTAGTCTTCTCCAAAAACAGAGAAGAACACATGAAACACCTCCACGAGGTTGTAAAGCTGATAGTTCAGCATGAATTATCCTAGGAGAGAAGAAAATCTTCTTTATCCTCGATGAAGTTGATTTCCTAGGAATAAATATCAAGAATGGAGTGATAAAACTCCAACCTCATATTCTTGAGAAGATCTGGAAATTCCCAGATAGAATTTCTGATGCTAAGAGTCTAGAGAGATTCCTTGGTGTAATAAATTATGGGAGAGATTTCATTCCCAAAATATCCGGGTTAACAGCAATGTTATCTCCAAAAACAAGTTCCAAAAGAAAATGGAACTTCACAGAAATGATGAAAAAATTATGAAGCAGATAAAAAATCTCTGCAAAAACCTCCCTCCTCTTCAACAACCAGAAGAGAATGATGCAATTATCCTCCAAACAGATGCGAGTGATAAGTATTGGTCCGGTGTAGTCCTGGCAAAAACACCTGGAACTAACATTGAAAAGATCTGCAAATTTTGTAGTGGCAAGTTCAGCCCTGCAGAACTAAATTATCCCACAGGGGAAAAAGAAATTTTGGCTGTCAAAAAAACAATTTTAAATTCTCCAGCTTTTCTTGGAAAACCCTTTACTATCCGCACCGATTGTACTAGAATAAAGAATTTCAAAAATTTTAAACTTGACAAAGCTGCTGATAGAGGAAGATTAGCAAATTGGCAATTATTTCTTAACCAATATGATTATAATGTTGAATTAATTGCAGGAAACAAGAATTATCTTCCAGACGCATTGACCAGAGAAATGGCAATGTTCAGCCAAAGAAATGACGACGAAAGTCATAATCCCAGAAGCAGAAGAACTGGGAAAGAACAGGAACCCGAAGAGGATCCCAAAGAAACCAAAGAAAAAATCCTCAAAAGGTTTCTGCTAAGTCCGAAAGGCTTGGCCTCAACTGATCAATCCTAGGGTAAAGGATTGGCTAGCCCGTCTCAAACGGCTGACGGTAAAGGCTCATCAAGACCGTTGATGGCTGCTACTTTGCCAAAAAGCAGACCAACTCCAACTGGAGTTATAAATGTTTTTAATTTGAATTAAGAACCTTTGATGCTCCTGTGTTCAGAACTGGCAGGAGATTAGCTTATCACTAGAAGGCAATCCTGGATAATCTTTTATTTGCCTTTCAAGAAAGAAGCAGTGGTCTAATGTTCCCAACTCTCTTTGCATTAGCTGAAGAACTCTACGAAAATGGTAGACCACAGTTTGAAGAAATTCATACACAGCAGAGTGCTGTCAGAAAAGAGAAAATTCACTTCCTCGAAAATCCAGAAAGTGCTAGGGTCCCCATCATGGCACTCAATGAATCAGACTGGCATGAATTCCATAGTCTGATAGGAAGTCATAATTCTGAAAACCAAGTTCCTCCAACTCTCTTTATTGTTGCAGGACCTTATGTTGGGAGATACTTAGTCAATGTTCAGAGTGAACATCCTCAAGAACACAAGCTCTGCCTTGTTGAAAATGGTTTTGTCCATAATA
This sequence comes from Rosa lucieae, assembly GCA_024704745.1. NCBI lineage: Eukaryota > Viridiplantae > Streptophyta > Magnoliopsida > Rosales > Rosaceae > Rosa > Rosa lucieae. Next base: position 40,239,689 of record CM045495.1, on the reverse strand, counting down.
TGTGGACTAAAACAAATGATGATCTGAAGGGTCTGCCGCCTATCATTATCAACACAGTCAAAAACATTAGAAAAAATGACTGTATGCTTCGTCTGAAGTTCAGATCTACTCCTCCAGAATGGATCCAGAAGACAAACGGCGAGGTTGAGTATATTTCTCCATATCATTAAGTGAGAATTATTCAAAGAAAATATCTTCAACCAGCATGTGTTGGATACAATGGCCAGCCAAACTCAAGCATCCCATGGATGAAAGCCATGTCCCTGGAATATATCAAAAAGATCATCTCTGAAGATGTCAACAATACCTTCCTGGCAGCAGGAGAAAAAACTATTATCACTGCTTACGATCATCCTGACGTTACGATCATCCTGACGTAGTCAACAGTGACCTGTTCCTATCTCTTACCAGAAAAGAGATAGATTCGACACTGGCATGCTTACAGTGGGTGGAACGGCTTGAAACCGACAACCACTACAAAATGTATGTTGATACAGATGTCGAAGACAACGCAGTAACTGCTCGTATGGCCCAGGCAGATAACGACTCGTTTGTCCTTGGTCACAATTCAGAAACAGACGAGAACATGTGAAGCAGTAGGTGTAGAAAGCACCGAAAGTACTTTTAGACTTTTCCCAAAAGATACTTTTGCTTTTCAAAAAGACAGGTGAAAAAAATTTCACCTAAGGAATCTGCTTTTCCCCCGTCCAACCTCCACCAGCAGGAGCACTCAGGAAAGCAGGAAATCACGGAGTCGTCCTGTACATTTTGTTGTTTTCAATTGTAATTTGAGTTCCGCTCCCTATATAAGGAGCTTTAGCTTCCTTTAGAAGGCATTTGAAAAATTTCGGGATCAACTCTTGATTCAGAAAATTCTCTAAGAAAGCCAGAATAAGCAGTGTGCTCTTTCCTTCCTGTCGTAGTTCAAAGTGTGCTTTCTTTATAAGTAAGTAACTGTAATCATTCTTATGGATAGCTAAACAGCTTCTTAGCTGTTTACCTGAGAATGAGGCTCTGAATTTCTGTAATCATGTTTAATAAATAAGTTCTATATGAAGCCCAATATGCAGTCTGAAAATATTTGCTTAAGTTTTGAATACTGCAATTTATCTGTTTACTAGTTTTTAAGCTAAGATTGACGATCCAAAAAGCCTAGAACAACAGTGATTCCGCCTCGAAAGTAACCGTTTAGACAGGATGTCGTTAGGTGAAAAATGACATGTTGAAGGCTAGATCTATGCTTTAGGATTTTACATTGTAAGCTTGATAATTATGGACAACAGATAAAGGTAGAAAAAGGTTGAAAAGAAAAGAATAAAAAGGTGGGACACGTGTAAGATACTTAGAAGGAACCCAAAACCTGGTCAGGAGGTGCTAACCACACCTGGTAGCCAAGTACTGTCCACTTGGAATTTGATGTCATGTGTCTTATTTGTTATCACTAGTCATTTACCCGTCTCCCTGGAAAATGAATATTTACATTACTTTAACTTGCATTTAATGTATCGGATGAAAAATCTTTTTTGTTTTTTTTGTTTTTTTTTCATTCTTTTGCCATATTAAATTACGAATATTACCATTTTTTTCCAAATAGAGTGATTCCTCATGCACATGACAAATTAATGTCGCCCTTCCCAATTTGCTTCCACTTTTAGCTTCAAAGGAAAATTCGCCGTTTGCTGCCCTCCTCAAGAAGATCATACGGTGTCGTATTCTTCGGGGACGGTCCTTATAATCTGCTGCCCGGTATTGATGTATCTAAGTCTCTTATACACCCCGTTGATCGTCAACCCTGTAACTACTGGGGCTAATTATGAAGAAAGCGAGCCTTCCTCAGAATATTTCATCAACGTAACGTCAATCAAGATCAACGGAAAGGTTGTTTCCGGATTCAACACTTCCTTGCTGACAATCGACAAAGATGGGTATGGAGGCACAAAGATTAGCAGCGTCAATCCTTACACAGTCATGGAGACCTCGATCTACAACGCTTTCTTTGATCTCTTTACTAAAGAACTCTCTGGAGTGCCAAGAGTGACACCCGTAGAACCATTCGGAGTGTGCTTCAACTCAACCAATCTCGGTAGTACTCGGGTTGGTCCGCCGGTGCCTACCATTGATCTGGTGTTGCAGAGCGAGAGCGTTTACTGGAGGATCTTTGGGGCAAACTCGATGGTGCAGGTGAGCCAGGACGTGCTGTGCTTAGGGTTTGTGGATAACGGTCAGAGCCCGAGTAACCCTAGAACTAATATTGTGATTGGTGCGCATCAAATTGAGGATAATCTTCTTCAGTTTGATTTGGCTTCTTCTAGGCTGGGATTCAGCTCCTCTCTCTTGTTCCGACAGACCACTTGCGCTAACTTCAACTTCACTTCTGCTGCTTAGATCCAGCTAGTAGCTAAGCCATGCATGTGATAATAAATGGTCATGGCTGCTTCCGATACAACCGTACATCAATGAATTGTTTTCTTTATTTTCTTAGTTCTCTACGTTATCCTGGTCAGAGTGTCCTTGTTTGATTTTATCCAATTCTGAAAGATCCGGAGATATTGTTCAAGTGAGAGTAATTAAATAAGTAATGCCATACCCTATTCCAATTTCTCTCTTTATTTTCTTAGTTCTCTACGTTATCCTTGTCAGTCTGGTCTCACTAGCATATTCCTCATCATGACCTACATAAATATATAGCTAGCTTTCACTCTCCTACATAGTCTAAACTTTAGACGTCAGACTTATATGAGTGATGCTTTTTTAAATGTTATAGAATATTTTCTCCTTGAACGGTAGGATCTTTTACTTCTTTCATGCAGCAGATCCAACATACCATGGCTGGCGAAGTTCTCTCGAAGAATTTTAGAGATAAGGCTTACACACATCTTTTCGTGTTTAGATAGTTAAGTTTTGACATATTGGTGCAACGTAAAGAGTATGAGAGCCTAACAAATGGTATATATATATATAATTAAAAAAAAATAACCCAGTTGTGTCATAAACACATAGATAGGGAAAAGTCTCGCCCAAAAAAAAAAAGAAGAAGAAGAAGAAGAAGAAGAAGAAGAAAAGAAGAGAAGACTACAAAAAGATACCTAAATTTTGAAGGTCATTTCAAATAAATACCCCAATCTATAAAAGTTTTTAAATAAAATCCTCAAACTCTTCTTAATCATTCAAAATCTCAATTTCGTCAAACATTCTTTTAAAACAACAGTTAACTGCCTAGGTGGCGTGTTTGACCCTTTCAATTCCTATTGAGGACTGGATCCTCTAGCAAGGGTATTTACCTGAATGCCCTTTTCTTCCATGTTGTAAATTTGTAATAGCCATCTTAATGCATCTTGTGCATCAACCAGAATATAACACCACTAACTTAACAATACTTTTGAATTCTTGATCACCTAATCTGATCATGACTTGTGCAAACCAACAATACTAGTCAACATGGTTTAATCAATCAGAGCCAAATCATAACAAATCTCACCTCAGAAACATGGCAAGCAAACTAGAACGCCACCGATAAGCTTATAAGCATTACTAAAGTAGAACCAAAGTTCAAATTCCACCAATAAATCCACTTGTCCTTCTCATTACTATCGAATCTCACTACTCCAAAGTCTTAAACTTGTCATTAACTGTTAATTTAGTCACTCTGTTGAAATATATGTTCTGCATGGATACAATTTCTAATGTTTCCTTGTGAAGAAGGAAAATATAGCCATCGATCACCATTCTACAATGCATTTACAAAGGCAAAATCTATTGCATCAAAATGACGCTTTTGGGTCATTTTCTTTAATAATTCCTATTGGTAGGTTAATAAACTGAACTACTAAAAATTACTCCACTTAATGATCGGGTTCAAGCAAACATGTTCAACTCCATTAAGCACAAAAGAACAAGGAAATCATGCAAACAAGAATATTGACTATGATCAAGCACTTGTATTCTTAGTTCACAACTCTTTAATCACAAGATTGAATTATCTTTTGGCACCCTAGAAAACATCTACTCATTGGTCAAACATCATGTTCTCCAACCAAATAACTCATAAACAAAACCTAGGTCTTATTGATCTCGAGCAAAGATTTTGAATAAAAGTTCAAATGAAACGGTGATTAAGAGTTTAACATAGAAATCCAGAAATTCAATAGCAAACCAACTAAACAAATAGAATAGTCATACTAGGGGCTTCATCTCAGCCCTAGCCTAGAAGTTTAGCAATCCATGACTATGAAAAACATGACTAGAATCAAAGAAAACATGAAACAAACAATAGAAGAATTGAGGAACTCGGGTCCAGCGATGGTGAGAGCTTTTTCTTCTCCTTGTTCTCTGCGGAATAAGCTCCTCTTGTGTCTCTAGACGTTCTAGGTTTTCTCTCTTGTATGTCCCATCCCAATCCCTACTTGACTTGGGCTTCTTTGGTCTTCTAGTCCAACTTGGAATAGCTTTCTTCTCTCCAAAGAAACGCAGGGTTATTAAAGTCAATGCAAGATATTACTCCAAATATGTCAAACTCGTTCAGCCTTGTTCCATTCAAGTTCCAAGAACAATGGACTTGGGCCTCCCAAGTCAGATTCTCAAAATATATGCAAAATCCGTCAGAATCTGCCTTCCCGAACTAGGTTCACTTAAATCATCATAACTTGCTCCACAAGAATGCGAATCCACTTCCGTAAAATTTCTCAGGAAGCTAACATCCGTATCTTTCTGTCAAGTTGACGCACAGCAGAGCCAATTCTGGACACTCAGGATAGCAAACACCTTTTCAATCCTGCGTTTGACTTTAAGCTCCAAATCTTTCTTTTCTCCAATTTAACCTACAAAACACAAACACAAAGTAAATGACTCAAAAATGATAAGAACTAAGCCTTGAATCCTACATTTAAGGGTATAAAAATGTATGAAATTATGAACCTATCACGATCATCATAGCTTCTTACTTAAGTCTGTCAAGGAAATAGAAAGATAGATCAAAAGGGAGGTTGAGACCTCAATATTGTAACATGCACACTAAAAATGCGTTCAAAAAACCTCAATATTAAAAGACTTGAAACAGCTATAAATTGTGATACAGCCTCCTCCCACTTCTTCAGCCCAGTCATCTTGAAAACAATGGCTTCCTCATCATTTCTTTGCCTTACTCTCCTTTCCTCACTCGTCTTCTTCATCGCCACTCCATCACTAGCCGAAACATCTTTCCGGCCCAAAGCCCTCGTTCTTCCGGTAGCTAAACACTCTCCCACTCACCAATACCTCACCAGCATCAAGCAAAGAACCCCTCTTGTTCCTGTTAGACTAACCCTAGACCTCGGCGGTTAGTTCCTTTGGGTAGACTGTCAACAAGGCTATGTCTCATCTACCTACAAACCTGCCCGTTGCAACTCGGCTCAATGCTCACTCGCAAACTCTAATGCGTGTACAACAGAGTGCGATTCTTCCCCCAAGCCAGGCTGCAACAACAACACATGTAGTGTCCTCCCAGACAACTCCGTGATCCCTACGTCCGGCAATGGCGGGGAGGTAGGTCAAGACGTCGTCTCCCTCCATTCCACAAATGGGTCTAACCCTACCACACTAGTTTATGTTCCTAACCTCCTCTTCGCTTGTGCTGAAATTTTTCTATTGGATCGCCTTGCAAGTGGTGTCAAAGGTATGGCTGGTCTTGGTAGAGCTAAAATTGGACTTCCTTCTCTATTTGCTTCCTCTTTTAGCTTCAAAAGAAAATTCACCATTTTCTTGCCCTCCTCAACAAAATCATACGGTGCCGTTTTCTTTGGAGATGGACCTTACAACCTTTTTCTTGGGATTGACATCTCTCAATCTCTTATTTACACCTCATTGCTCCTCAACCCTGTAAGCACTGCCAGTGCCTATTTTCAAGGCGATGCTTCTACGGAATACTTCATCAATGTAACGTCAATCAAGATCAACGACAAGGTCGTTTCGTCATTTAATAGTTCCTTGCTAACCATTGACGGAAATGGTTATGGCGGCACGAAGATCAACACGATGCATCCCTACACGGTCTTGGAGATGTCAATCTACAACTCTTTGGTCAATGCATTTGTCAGTGAACTCTCTCATGTACCCAGAGTGACACTGGTAGCACCATTCGGAGCTTGCTTCAACTCAACCAACATTGTCAGCACGAGTGTTGGCCTGGCTATGCCAACCATCGACCTTGTGTTGCAGAGTGAGAGCATGTACTAGAGAATCTTTGGTGCAAACTCGATGGTGCAGTGACCAAGGACGTCCTGCGTTTAGGGTTTGTGGACAATGGTCAGAGCCCAAGTAATCCTAGAACTAATATTGTGATCGGAGGCCATCAGATTGCAGACAATCTTCTTTAGTTCGATTTAGCTTCTTCTAGGCTTGACTTCAGCTCCTCTCTTTTGTTCAGACAAACAACTTGCGCCAACTTCAATTTCACATCTGTTGCATAGAAATATTTACTGGCCTTATGCTGCTAATTAATTGTTGGTTATATTGTTTTTGTATTTCAGGTGTTTAATAAATGGAAATTTATAACATGATCTCAGACCATAGTACACGCGGTGATGGTTGATTGCTTTTGAATCTGAATCCATCAATCATTATTGAGAAATAATTGATGTTCATAATATTGTTTTTGTATCTCATATGTTTTGCTATATATATATATAGGCTTTTTTACTATATATTGCTACAACTTTTTCAGTTGGCATGAGTCACAGTCACAAGCACAATGTTTTTATAATCTTATCCAATTATGCTTTGAAATTAACCATTTGTTGCCTCTGAAAATCACCTCGGCCTCGATAGCCGAGAGATCAAGGAACAAACGTCCTTCTTGATGAATGGATTGTGGGCGTGCCAGCACACGGCCAGAAGGCCAAGTGTGCAATTGGAGATGTAGTGCGCGTGTTCTGACTTATCAAAAATTGTAAGCCGAGGAAGGAACTTATTCTCAGCTGATAGTTCGATGCCTCTAGATTAAGGACTTGGTGGCTGAAGGTCGGGTGAATTAGGTGTGGTTGTGAGAGTGTGAGTGAATATGAATTGTCTAGTCACAGGGCTTAGGTCAATTGGATACAAGTAATAACATGTAACTGTAAAGATGAACTTGTAAACTAATGAAATCTTCAAGATTAATGCTACTATGCGACTATGAACAATAAATAACATGATCAAACAAGTAAAGCATAAAGACAATAAGGAGTAAATAAAAGATAATAACAATAAAACTGAAATCTTGAATGGCTAAAAATTATTAACTGTTGTTTGAAAGAAAATAAAGAGAACAATTCAAAATCGATACTAGGCTACAAGGAAAGTAAAGCAACTGAAATTGTAACTAGCAGAGCAAACTAACTAATGGACAAACGGAAATTCTACCTAAGCAAAAGGTAAGACGAAAACAAGAAAAGCTTGATGGCTTGAGTTTCTGGAGTTGTGTGTGATGTCTTCTGTCGATGTTTCTATTTATATTGGCTGCTTTGTGACTTGAACTGATCTCTTGACTCTTTGAAGTTGAGTGGAATTCGGCCTCCTCTTGGCTTAATGACTTTATCTTGATTTGGCTCAAATACTTATCGTCGGCTGACTTGACGCTGGACTCTATCCTGACCGGCTCTGATGATCGTCAGCAACTGCTGCTAACTAACCTTGAAGTAGAGTATCTTGGATTGAACTATCCTTATCGGCTAACGAACTTCAATTCGGTTGAAATACTAACTTGATCAAATTTCATCTTTATCACTTATCGGCCTTCTCCGTCAATCGGCTATTATCTTCTCAATTTGAGTTCGAGTTGGAAATCGACTAGAGTGACTTGACCAATTGGCCAATGGGTTTTTAGACAATAAATCTCTTTTTCGAATTGATGACTACGGGCCTGCCGATAACTAAAACCCTAGCTTTTATCTGACTCAACTTGGACCAAACGAAGTGTCCAATTATTCATCAGCCACCATTTCTGGCTACCGACCCAAATTACTTGTTAAGCGGCTCATTGTAACTACAAATCATTCAATAACCATGCACATTAGCTATGTCCGAGTGAACATGCAAATGTGGTACAAACACCATTGTATATAACTAAATTGAAGCACATTTAGCACTTCCGAACATAGCTATTTTTTCTAAAAATAAAAATTAATATCATTAGAACCAATACCCAACGACTAGAGTCTACATGAGTTAAACAAGATATTCGGTAAGAAAATCTGAAACCCTACCTAAGCAAATGCTACTCATTAAAGTCTAAAGCAAGCTCACTTTTAATGTAAGCCTAATCAAGCAAGAATAACCTCGTTTTCTAAGGCAAAATTAGCATCTAATCTCACATGCCATGCTAGCACGCAATTATGGTATAGAAGAAAACTCAAATCATCTTAGAAACTCCAAGAAGCTGGATCTTACACAAATAGGCTTGCAACCCATAATATGAAAAATAACAACAGAACTAAAAGAGCGCCAAGCTCATTCCCCGTAGGGTCAAAGCCAATACTCTCCTCCATAGCTAAAATACAAGCAGGCATCAGATTAGTCTTCTTAATTAAACACATGAATTAAACACTTTAGTTTAATTCTAATCCCGAGTCTCTTTAACAACTGTTGATTACACAGATTTACATGGATTTGATTATTTGAATAAAAATTGTCAATATCATGACAAACAACATCCATTCGAAATTAAAAATCCAGACCAACTTGAGTTCGCAATCTCGCATCTTAATAGTACGTACTGCAATATGGAGTGGATCAAAAGCTGACTTGAATTAAAATAAAAACCTTTTTTTTTTTTTCTAGATCGAGAGTACCCAATGAGATAAGGCATAAAATAAAGAACCGGCGCGGATAGAACGCTTTGTTGATTTTCTGCACAATAATAACCGAGTTGATCATAGAACAAGATGAAAAAAATCTCCAGTCTTGTTAATTAATTAAAACAAATTGTTTTTTTTTTTTTTGGTGGAATTAAAAAAAATTGTTTTGATGAATGAGCCTAGAAACCTTAAAAACAACAAAAAGTAACAAACCCTGTATTATAAACCCTCTATCGTCTAAAGAGAAAAAGAAAGGACATGCACCTATAACTCAGAGGCTCCACGAGTTGTTAGTAGCAGAGGCTTTAGCCGTAAGAGCTGGTTTACATGCAGCCTGGCTCCATGGTTTTCAACACTCAAATTGGAAGGTGGTTCTAAGCTACTCCTAGATAGCATCATAGGATTAAGTCCTCCACCATGGAGAATTAAACATGTGGTTCAAGATATTAAAGTTCTTATTAGACTTACTCGAGTGTCTTTCTTTCACCATATTAAGTGAGAAGCAAATTTTTTGGCCAATGCCATAGCCAAAATTGGTCATAATTCTTAACCTCAGAGTTGGTTCCATGCTATACCTCTTTCCGCTAGTTAGACTTTTTTGTTGGATAATTTAGGTATTGGTTGTTGTAGAAGGTTTAGGTTGTAATATTCTTTTTGTCGTATAAAAAAAACTGGTCGTCTTGCTTTTTCCTTCTAATGTCGACATCAATGGTGGAGTTAGAACTTTAAGTGGGGCATTTAGAAATTATGAAATTGAAAAAAAAAAAAAAAAAATTGGAACTCAAAGTATATACTAAAAGTCCAAAACATTAATAAAAAATATAATTTAGTATAAAATTAAGTTAAGATCAAAATTATTATTAAAATTTCATATTTTGTAAATCACATTTATTGGTTTTAGAGTGTTATAGACGAACATTTATAGGTTTTAGAGTGTTATAGACGTTCTTTTAAAGAAGAAGGAAGTATAGTGTTAATCTCTTAATGTTTAGAAAAATAAAAGATAGTGTTATATGTAGTTGAAAGCCACATGAAAAAAAAAATAGAAAAAGAGACCAATATATATGCAGCCAAGTTCAAACAAGAGACCCGGTGGTTTGGTGCAGTGGTAGCAAGCTGTTCCTGCATGTTGGGCGAACGTTACAGTGATGCTCCTGGTAGTAAGGAGGTCACTGGTTCGAGCATCCGCATGTGAAAGACACTCTATGGGGAGGGGTCGTCCTACCCATGTTGCTCTCGGCCCCGGAGTGGTAGTCCCACCCGACCACCATTTCTGTAACCAAAAAAAAAAAACTAGAGACCCGGTGTAAAAAATAGAAGATGCTAGACTTATATATTTCTTATTAGGGCGCAGACCCACTTGGTCCCGATGTGGCTCCACCACTGATCGACATTACCGATCTTCGATGAGACGCTACCGATTACTCAACCTTGTGACATGTTTCTACCATGAACACGACCGGTCATCTTTTCTTCCTATCGATTGTAAGCTTGACATGTCCCTCGATCTGCTACAACTTCTCCATCAACTCACCGGGCTGTTTTCTACTTTTCTTCCATTCTCATTCCCGGCCCGTTTTATGCACATTAGAAAAAGCAATTAAAAGAATTGTCGCGGTCTAATTGCTGACCTTGAATAGCCTCTAAGATTAAGCTCAACATATGGTTCTCATTTAAATATAATTCTTTGTAGATGTTGTAACATCATGAACCATCATCCACCTCTAATTGCAGCCTTGCAGGATATGCAGTCACTGCCCAATTATTGAAGAGTTATACTTTGCTAATTCCATACAATCTGTGATTAAGCCTTCCAATACTAGGTTGTGTTAGAACTATCCCAATTCTTGTAATAATCATTTAGTTTTTTAGAAATTTTTAGAGAAAAATGCACCATCAATACCTCAACTCTTGTGCACCGGCCAATTTGATACATGCACTCTCAATGGTATCAATGTGATATCTGAACCCATATTTTGCTATCAACGAGGTACTTCTGTCAGATTTTGCTAACGGCTCCGTCACATATCTGACGTGGCAAGCACTTGGACCCAAAAATGCCATGAAATGATTTAAATGACCCCAGACTCTATCAAACCTTGATTTCCCGCCATTTTCCATAGGGGATGACCACTATTCCCTCCATTTTTGTACTCTTACCACACAAATTTCCATGAAAATGAAAATCTAATTTAATGGGGAGAATGGGTAAGCATTGAAAACACATATAAGAGACCACATGTAATGAGCATAAATCCAACCAAACTTCCCATTCAATTCCCTTCCGTCAAGGACTTCGTCACCACCGTCTCCTCCGTTGTCGTTTTCCAGAACCGCTGCGACTCTTGCCTCTCCCACCTCCACAACCTCAGCTCTAAGTTTAAGCATACAAAATGTTCAATGCGATTTCGATTTCAGCTCAATCCAAAGTTCCAAACTTTGCTAAAGCAATGCTCCATTAAACCAAAACCCAATTCTCTAATCACAACCAAAACCCAACAAATTGCCAAAACCCAGTTCTCCAATCACAACCAAAACCCAACAAATTGCACACAAACCTTCATAAGGGTACAAAGCAAATCACAATCAAATACCTTAGAGAGATCGCCATAGAAATCGCCAGCTACATGGAGACACAAAACCCAAACAATTAGCAATCAACACAATCCATCGACGCCGCCTTGCTTCTCCACAAGAAACAGATGAACAAAATCGCGATGATTACAGAGGAAACCTCCACTGCGTCCTCGACATGCCTTGCTAGTGGCTTATGCCGAACACCAAATTTTAGATCAAGGTTTATGAATTGGTATTGGTATTGGTATTGTGTTTTTCAAATATAGGACAATGATCGAGCAACCCAATCTAAAATCCAAAAAATCGATAGAACGGAGTCCAGAAACTAATGGATGCGGTGGATTCAAAGAGAGAAAGAAGAAGAAGAAAGGAAGAGGAGAAGAGTCCCACGGATGCGTTGTTCATTTGGGTTTATTAAACCCAGAATTCATCTCCAGCTCAACCTTCACTTCTTCCTTCTTCAGTCCGGGGAGGTCCGCCTTGAAGATATGGGCATCCGAGGTCTCCTTCCAGTCGATTCGGGTATGGGCCAAGGCGGAGGTGTCGCCGTCAGTGGAGGAGGAGTTGATGAGAGAGCCTATGAAGGGCTCCCAGATGTAGAGGGAAAATGGGTCGAAGACGTTGCTGTGTCGGCCGGTGCCAAAGAAACAAAGAGCCATTGTTGATGGGCTTGCTAAGGTCTTCGATTTGCTAGTGTAGGTAGGTATTGGAAGACTTGGTTGCTTTGGATGATTTGATAATGGAGGAAAAGTGGAGGTTTTGATCGATTAGGATGCATTTTAGGCAAAAAGACATGTTTGCCCTTTTTTTGGGCCCACGTGCTTGGCACGTGACTTTTTTAACAGAGTCGTCAGCAAAATCTGACGGAAGTACCTCGTCGATAGCAAAATATGGGTTCAGGTATCACATTGATACCATTGAGAGTGTGGGTATCAAATTGGCCGGTGCACAAGAGTTGAGACACTGATGGTGCATTTTTTTTTTATAACAGATTTGATTAAGTTGTTAATTAGTTGCTAATTAGGCCTATTAATTAGGTTTAGTTGCATGATTTGTTGAATAGTGACCTACAGCTGTGTGCCACGTGTAGCTTATCTGTAGCTTTAAGCTTTGTATAAATACCTGTAACGAACTCCTTCTGTAATGCAGCCCTCATTTTCTTTGATTTTTCTAGTTTCTCTATTTCTCTTCAAGCTCTTTCAGGTATAGTTGAAGTAAGCCTCTGTTGAAACCAAAAAAAAAAAAAATTATTATTAATTATATCAGTCCAGTTTTAAAGCCCAGCTTACTTGGCTTAGGAGTACTTGGTGAGTAGACTCCCTATCATATGAAGACTCTACGCTGACAAAGCAAATGAAGCGGCAAAAGAAAAATGGTGATCAGCTATCATACAATTCAAAATGTTGTTATCCAATCAAACTTCAATTATCAATCTTGAAAGATAATGATAGGATGGAAACGTGAAACATGCATGCAGAAATTGAAATTGAAATTGACTGGTCAATATATACACATGATTTGGAGATTGACGGATCAACATGGTTTACAAACACTCAAATTCAAATATGAGTTCAAACCTTATCCGATCAACATCTACTTTGGTGTATAAATTAAACAGACCATGACGAGGCAGAGGGGGGAGAGAAATACAAAGATACACAGTAGAGGAGGATGAGAAAACACTACAGAGGGCAGGAAAAAAAAATACACAGAGAGAAGAGGAAAAAATCAGCAAGAGACTAAAGTTCTGCCAAAATCAAAGCAGATCCGGCAACGATTCAAGCTTCAAAGGCGATGCTCAGGTATACTACGCATCCTTGCTATACCCGTCTTCTTTAAGAGAGAAATACATTGTCCAGAATGCTTGCTGTCAACAAAAGATAAGCTGTTCATGAACAACCTTCTTTCTTTTGTTGAGCCTCTCTCAAGTTACCAAGAAATATATGGTCGTTCATGAATGACCAACTTTCATGGTGATCTGCTCCTCCGTTGAGACATATATGGTCGTTCATGAATGGCCGGAATCTCAACGCTTTTAGCCGCTGCAATTCCCAGCACAAGAACATAAAGTCGTTCATGAACGGCAAGTTCCGACGCTAAAAAGAAAAAAAAACAATATGCACAAAAGGCCATCTTCGCTCCCTGCAAATTCAGCAATACCCTTCTTCTACCTTTCTTCTTCCACGACTTTCAAAACTAGAAATACAAAAACTAAACTACTGCCAAGCTAAATACCAGCCGCATCAAGCAAAGGAATAAGAGCCTCACCCTTAATCATTGGTTCGAATCTTCTCTGGAAGCTGCGAACATAAGGGAAGTTAGTGGAATTCAACGTAATGGGTTCAGAATGACGCTCGCTCAAAAGGTTTCGGACTCACGTTGTCAACTAGATAAGTCGATCTGCCCCTTGAATACAAAGGTAGTGGTGAAGTAAAATTTGGCAGTAGCAAAGAAGACAAGTCTGCACACCACAAAGATTTCAAACCATTCGTTAATTAATTGAACTTCTTTCCCTGTCCATGAAAGTGGTAATTTAATTAACAAAGAAGACAAAAGAGGCAAGCTTGATTATAAAGCTGGTGAGTGCTCTGTGAAGCGGTGTTATTAACCAAGGTAGAAGTGGCAATGTGTCTAGTTAATTGAGCAGCTATTGTGATGCCATGATGTGATCAAATAAAGTCAAAATTGCAGTCTATACATGGTCATAGGCAAAGCTCTCTTGAAACGGTGGAGACCAAAAATGATGGAGGCCATATTAATTGTCTATATAAGCATTGAATCTTGAACATGCATGAACTAGAAGACAAATGATGGCAAAATTTAATTATATGTTTCTTTAAAACCATGGATCATGCTAACAAGAAGCCAAAAACATGGCTTTAATTATTCAATCTTGAATTTGCTTTATGTCATAAGCAAAGAAGACAAACGTTGCCAAATATAATTGGATGGGTGAAGCGGTGGTGAATGGTGGTGATGAACAATGCAGGACATGGTGACAACAACAAACACAAGTGCAGCAAATAGTCTTAATTATATATAATTGAATGGAAGCTTGTCAAAACGTGTTGCTCACCAAAGCTTTCAAATATATGTATAATTGATCAAGTGTGCTGCAGTTTGGTATTAAATACAACTCAGACCAAGAAATACAATACTCAACTCTGCTCATCTTTCAATCAAGAAGAAGAAAAAAACATGAATTTTGTTGCCAAACATAATTGAATGTGTGAGGCAGTGGTACATGGTCAACCAAAAGCGATTGCTTAAGTGTGCACAGAAGCGGTCGTACCAGATTGGAGAAGTCACCCCTGTTTTGCTCTTGCATGCCAATCAAAATCCCCGATCGCCGGGACAAACTTTAAACCTACAGCAGCCAAAAACATTGGGATTTTGTCAGTATTCAGAACGATGAAAGCCCAGTGGAGACGAGACGAGAAAGAGAAGCTTTTACCCAATTTCTTTCTCTACACAGGGGAGAAGCCTCAAATTCTTCGATTAGGAGAACAGACGCTGAATCAGATGACAGAGACCTCCCTTTATGCGGAGTACAAGAGGATGTCTCCGTTTCCAAGTTGAATTGAAATCCATGCCAGACTTCGACTCGACCTCTAACTCGAGCTAATGATCTAAAACTCTCTCAACCTTATGGAGACTCCAAGAACGTGTTATTGTGTAGACGGAAGCTTTCCTTTGGTTATACAGGTTGGGCTTCCTTTATTGGGCTTAGAGGTTCAGATTTGTGCAAGACATTTATTGGGCTTAAAATTGGGTGTAGATAGAGATGATGGGTGAACAGTAGACCAACCACCTACATATGTCAAAGCCCAGTTCAAGACAGCTCATTCACACAGCCCAGTTCAAGATTCAACACATCGGGTGCCCAAATTAAATTCCAGCGTCTGCAGAAGAAATACATTTGACGGATTCAAAAATAATATATGTACATCCGTCGACACAAAAAATTCTTCCAAGACCAGGAATACAAATTCTTTATGAACTACGGTCGGTTTGATCCCACAATGGGTACGTAGGCAATCTAGCAATACCCACTAGATGCAACCACAAGTCCAAACAGAATCCCTGACTCCACCAGTCAAAATTCAGCCAGTCCTAAATTGAATCATTGACTCCAGTCAAATTCTGCCAACACTAGAAATACAAACTCAAGAACAACAACGGTTTGATCCCTCTTTGAGGGTATGTAGGCAATCTGGCGACCCACTATATGCAATGGCAAGTCCAAACAAAATCCCTGACTCCCTGGTTCATCCAATCTGAATCCCTGACCTCATCAGTCAAATTCCACAAACACTAGGAAACGTCATAGCCTTTCCAAAAAAATCGAATCCCTGGTTCACTTACACCAAATTCGTCCAAACACTATGCTTATTCCAAAAAGCATACCTTCCAATGGGTCTTTCACCCATTGAAATTCTTGAACTACGAATGGCTTGATCCCTCTCCAATGGTACGTAGGCAACTCATTCAGATATCCGGGTGCAGTCGCAAAAATAAACAAACACACATCCACAATTGGTTTCTTCATAAATGGAATCAAAGGGTGTTTCCCTGTAATGAGGGAATATAATTAAGACACACATTCTGTCTTGAATGGGTCGAACCCGAACTAATTAAAACTCTATTCTTTTCATAAATACGAGTGAAATTATGTTGGGTGACATTTACACTCACTGTGTGCAATTTTTGCTCAACAGCCTCATCATTTAACCCACGCATCAAATGGGCCGATGGAGGCCTGCAAGCCCGATGGGTAAAAGTCTGGCCCGGTCCTCATAAAAACCCGCAAAGACCTGCATCGGTAGGTAAAGGGCTGGGCTTAGTTTAGGGGTTTAAAACCCGGTACGGCCATCCAAAAGTCATAAAAACCCACAAGAGGCCCGTAAAAGCCCGTAAATTAATATATATTATATAAAATATGGTAAATCACTAAATACCCTACTATATGAGTTTGGGGTACCTTCATTCTGTATGCAGTAATCAATGCTCTGTCTATATTGTTCGTGAACCCTGGAACAAATCCTACGGTATCTCGTTTTTTTTTCAAAACAAAGTTAACATTTAACTTGCATGATTGTGTAGAAAACATGATGCTGCATGGAGATTTAATAGTCCATGTGTCCTTTTTCGTGTTTACATGTTTCTTACTCATTACATTCAAATTTTAAAACCCAGAATTTGTTAATTCTCTGCATAAATTTTGCAAAACGGCAATTGACATGGTTTCATAACGAGCATATCTATCACTGGCTTGACGCTTCCAAACCCTTGGTATGCTCTCCAATTTGTTTCCATTATTTGCTAGAGATGTAGGTAACTCTCCCCTCAGCTTTATGTATTATTTCCCACACTATTTCTTTGCACCTGTGAGTGGTTAGACATATTATCTTTAGCAATTTTTTTTTTTGTCATTAATCAGTATGGGCATCTGGAATTGTTAAATTATGCTCATGTAAATTTTGTGTACTCATCTCACACTGGACAAGTTTTGCAGGATACTGTTCTAAACTTTATTTGTGATGCATACCATGACAACAGTGGAAATTGGGTTGTGCCTGAATCACTGCAAATGAAGAAAGAATTGTCAAGCCGCCGAGAAGTGTTTGAACTAAAGAGCAACCGAACTAAGAACAGGTATAGTATATGAACATTGAATGGTTTTAGTTATTGTTGAGTTGGCAAAAAGGGCTAAGGCTAATAGTTTTGTTTATATGCAATCATGCAGGCATTTTATCAGACATGAAGATTGTTCATATATTCTAGACTGGATACAGAGAACACAAGGCTGAAACAATGAA
The DNA here is from genome assembly GCA_024704745.1 of Rosa lucieae. NCBI lineage: Eukaryota > Viridiplantae > Streptophyta > Magnoliopsida > Rosales > Rosaceae > Rosa > Rosa lucieae. Next base: position 40,222,486 of record CM045495.1, on the reverse strand, counting down.
TTGTCATTTAATATTCACTTCATTGGTGCTTGATTTTTGCCAAAGCATCTGATATGATCAGACAGAACTATACTTGAGTAGGGATAATCTTCTCCTTACCGGCCAAAAAATCTCATCACAAAGTTTGTTTCTTTGGATAGGTTAGCTTTTAAGGCTCCAGCTTACTGCAGCTTTTATGTTGAGTCCTATAATTCTTTTCTTGAGATGATGTCCCAAGTAGATGGGCATGCACTATAATTCTTTTCTTGTTTAAAATGTTGGCTTCAATGATTGGGAAATACACCCTTTTTTGCTCTTGTATTGATTAGATTTTTCATTTGATGGTTTGCAATGTTTGTATTTAAAGACATACTGTTCGTTTGGTAAATGGACCAAATGAATACACAATCTAATTCAGGAATGGGATGTTCAAATGATTGCACAACATATTAGATATAATGATCACTGCTTGTTGTCTGAATGGCCAAAAATGGGACTAAAACACATTGTAATCAATCATATCACACATCGGTTTTTAAATAATCAATGTCTTCTAATTTATACTCAGACAACAGAATTAATTGAACTCTATTGTCCTAAAAGTTAATCACACAACAGAATTAATTGAACTCTGTTGTCTTAAAAGTTAATCACACAACAGAACCAATTGAACTCTGTTGTCCTAAAGTTAATCACACAACAGATATAGTCCAAGAACTAAAGTTTGAAGATCAATCCGACAACAGACAAAATAAAAAAATGTTGTCTAACACGCTTAACACACAACAGCTTAAAACTGGCACTGTTGTCTGAAGACAACTCCTCAACTGCTACGCAGCTACGCTTGGCATCTGTCGAGCCATCTGCCGAGCTATCACACAATAGTTATAACACATACCTGTTGTCTGTGGGTTTCTCACACAACTGTGTTCCACCGTTGTCTGATTTTTCATCAGACAACGATTCACTCTACAACGGTGGTCTCCAAATCTCACAACGGTTTTCTGCCGTTGTCTAATAAGATTTTTGGTGTAATGCAAGCATCCAGCAAACTAGGCTTACAGAGCCAAGGGAGAAGCAGAATGTGGGATGTTGTGTTGAGGTAGGGATAAACAAAACTAAAACATATTCGATCAAATGGAAATGAAATAAACAAGACGAGGGGAATTTATTAGGAGGTCAACTAAAAGATATAGAAATTTCCTTCTAACAAGCATCTTCAAATGGATATACACATCTACATGCAATAGATCAGAATAGTCACAACTCACAACATATGATCACTCATGAAAGAAACAAAGAAACATCAAAAGTTGTTTAAGAAATATTCCCACTCCTAAAATCAAACAAGGTAATAGAAATAATATATGTATCAAAATAATAAGAAAAATCCAAGCACAAATATGTTAACATTACCGGAGCTCGTGTTTTGGGTCTTTTGGTAGCCATGGAAACCACCCTGTTCCATTCCTCCTCTGCATTCTAAAACTCTCTCTCCCTTTTCTCTAATAAACTTGATTTTTAAGGGAAAGAAATAGGGAGTGAGAAGCTAGTAGTTGGCAAGTGTCATACAAGTAGAACCAATTATACAAGAAGGTATTTAATCAAAACCAATACAAGGTCTCATGTTGTAATTTTGAATTCAAGATGAGATATCATACAACTATTATATTGCCGAAAGCTTTCAATACATGGTCACAATAGTAGACCTTTCAAGGAAGTGAACAATCTGACGATTTCTTATGATCTTGGGTGGCTTATACTGACTACGTGATGCTCCGTTTGCAATGGCCACTTGTGATGGTCTATCAAAGCTACCAGGCTTTACACTAAATAACATCAAAGGACCTGCTTCGCCTCTATCTCTCTGCTTCACCTCCAGACTTTAGCTTTGAGGAGGTGGTGTTCCTTTGGGAGGCATTTACAAAAAAAATTAAAGATTTCTTTGTAGATAAAGCCCGGCCCTGAAAAAATGAGGGCTACCAGGCCAGGCCCATAAAAAACCCGCAAGGCCTGCTTTATATGGACGGGCTTGGATCTTGCGATTTACAATGAAACTCGGCTCGGCCTTGTCCATTATTATTTAAAAATACAGTAAGGCCCAGCTCGGCCGCTCCAAGCCTGCTATGCCCAACCCGTTGATGAGGCCTAAGTTGAAGTCTCTGCTTAATTTTCCACACTCACGCTTGAAAATTTGGTATTGCATTTCTCTACATTTTTTCTTGAGTTCTTTTTTTTCTTTCTTCCCTGGGTCCCTCCCACCTTTAGTATTCTTTGTGGCTGCCAGAATTTTAATACGAACTGACGCAACTAGGCCTGGGAATTCCACACCAAGAAACCGATATTGATCTCGTCCGATCTAAGCCGAAACCGTTTGGGTTGGTATGAAAAGTCATTTCGCTAGCAGCCCGATTCGAACTGTATCGAAATCTATGTAAACGGGTCAGCACTGGTATGGGTCAAATACATACCATATTGTCCGTCTCGACCTGAATTTTCTAACAGCTAAAATAGGAAGCATGACTTGTCGTAAGATTCAGCTCTAAACTCCATACTCCTTCGCGTTTTCAATTCAGACCCCAACCCTAAAACAACTTAGCCTCCATCCCTAAAACAAAGGCTCTCAGTCTCTCACAGAGACCAAATCAGACTTCGAGCGTGAAGAAGTTAAGAGCCTAGATTTGACTGCAAGTTGATTAGCAGTACTACAATAGCTTCTCACTCTCTCAGATTCTTCAAACCTCTCACTCCGAATCAATGGGAAAACTACGAGTAAGTCTCTCACTCTCTCAAATTTTTTTTGTTTTCATTCATGGCTCGATTAACAGTAGCTTTTACTAAGAAGAAGATTTACACTTTACAGATATGACCAAGTCGCCATTGTGAGCAATAGATGCAATACTTTGAAATAGCAGTAGCTTTTAGTCTTTTACTTCATAATTTCTTATGGAGTTGTCTGCTATGAATCTATGATGGAAAGTTTATGTTATAACAGCAGTAGCTTTTACAGAGTTGTATGTTTAGATGCAATGTTATATCATAGTTGATTGTTGATTAATTTACTTGTAACATTTTTGTTGCTTAATTTACTTGTTTCAGTTTATATTGTTGGTATGCACATACCTCCTAGGCACAAGTAGTGGAAGCACAAGACTCGTATCACCAATATAAGAAGTAAAGCCCTCAGCTGGTGATCCCTATACCCCATGGGGCGATATCGGGATCTCGAGCGTCCTACACCGAAAGAAACGGAGCTAGACTCCCACAAATCTGCTACAATAAGGGCATTTCCAACAACCCAAAGAGGTAACTATTTACTATCGCTTTCCATCATCATTATCTTATAATGATACTGACTTAGGCATTGGAGCGTTGAAGGCCGGTACACCCGATCTTTCCTCTAACCTTCGTCCGTTTTGTAGATAAACGAGACCGATAGCGATAGTAGCAGACCAAGATATCTCATAGCTGGACCATACCCCTCTCGAGACAGCTGAAACATATATCATATCTGATTGTTGCTTAATTTACTTGTGTTTATATCTAATTGTTTCTTAATTTACTTGTTTCAGTTTAAAAACAGTAAGAAGAGATCTCAAGTACATAAAGAAGCAGATTCTAGTCTAATTGTTTCTTCAACTAGCACCTCACCCTCAATCCCTGAGAAAGCTGAAGAAGATGTCACTCAAGCAGGAGCAGGCATGAGCTCCATCTTTGTCAGACAAGGTTAGTAGCAATCCTTGAGCTGATAGAAAACGTAGTTGGGTGTGGGAGCACTTTGTGGAATACAAAGATGTAAAAGTCACAAAAGTGAAGGGTCAAGAAGATATTGTAGAAGAATTTAGGAGGGCTAAGTGTAAATATTGTCCTAAGGGTCCTATAGGAGACTATGCTTGTGATTCTTACAAAAATGGGACTCAGGTGATGATTAGGCACATAAACAAATCATGCAAGTATTATCCAGGAAGAAGAGTGATAGATAAAAATCAGAAATTAAGTGCTTGCTGGTGATAAAAGTAAGGGTAATTCAATGAAAATTCTATGCATTTAATCTTGATGAAGTTATGAAAGCTTGTGTTGAAATGGCTCTAGTTGATGAGCTTCCTGTTGGCTTTGTTGAAAAGCAAGGGTTTAGGCATTTTTGTCATGTTATAGTGCCGATGTTTAAGGTTCCTTATAGGAAAACTTTGGTGAAACAGTTTCTTACATTGTATGATAAGACAAAGAAGAAGTTGAAAACTGATTTAGCACACTATAGGGTCTGCCTAACTATTGACACTTAGACAAGTGTTCAAAATTTCAACTACATGATGCTAACAGCAAACTTTATTGATGATGAGTGGGAAATACATAAGAGGATAATTAATTGCTGCACTATTTCTAACTATAGTAGGAATTCCATAGGTCCTTTGATTGAGTCTTGTTTGCTTCAATGGGGGATTAACAAGGTTTTAACCATCACACAGTAGATAATGCAGTAGCCAATAAGTGTGTTATTGAGTTTGTTAGGTCCAAACATAATAAGAGAAAAACCAGAATCAATCTTAGAGGGTCAGTACATGCATGTTAGGTGTACTGCCCATATTTGTAATTCGATTGTTGGAAGTGGGCTGAAGAGATTGATTAGAGAAGTGCTAGCCATTAGAAATGCTGTGAAGTTTGTTAGGTCTTCACTAGCAAAGTTGGATACCTTTAAGGCTTGTGTAGAACAGGACATATCCCTTGCAGAGGCTTAGTTGTTATGGATGTTCCCATGAGGTGGTATTCAATATTTTTAATGTTGGAAGCTACCTTGAAGTTCAAAACAGTCTTTAATTGCAAGGATGAAGTTGCAACCGGACAACAGCTTTTCAGCCTATTTCAAAGAGCCTGAGGAAGAGTATGATGAGTAAGGAAATTTGGTTCCAAGCAAAAGCAGAAGGCCTAGAGTAGGGCCTTCATCTGATGAAGAATGGGATAAGGATGAAGTATTTGTGCCGTTTCTTAGGGTGTTCTATGAAGTTACTCTAAGAGTTAGTGCTAGTAATTATCCCACAATCCATACCACTTTTCATGATGTGTTGTTAATTGAAATTGAGATTAACAAGCTCTTCATAGAACCTGAAATGGCAACAGGTTTGGACACTGAGAAGGTTTTAACTGATATGGCAGCAAATATGAGGTCCAAATTCATCAAGTATTATGGTGGCTTTAGGGATTTGAATCCATTGGTGTTTATGGGGATGATCCTTGATCCTAGATTCAAGCTAAGGCATGTAACTCATCTGTTGACAAAAGAATAGTTTGAATTGGAAGATGTGTAGAATAAAACAAGGGCGTTACGTGATGTGTTGATGTCCTTGTATGAAGAGTATGCACCAAAGGAGGCCCCTGCAAAGAAGAGAGATTGAAAGCTCATCTTCACAAAGCACTATAACAAGTACTGGCAGTAGAGGAAGACAATCTTACATTAATGATTGGAGAAAAGTAGTTTTTGAGCTTGATGAGGCTGTGGTTTCACATGAAGTAGACAAATACCTGTTGGACCCGCTTGATTCACAAATGAGAAGGAAGGGTTTGAGTTCCTAATTCTGTTATGATGGAAGATCAATGGACCCAAGTACCCTATACTTGGAACAACAGTCAAAGATGTATTGGTTGTCCAAGTTTTGACAGTTGCATCGGAGTCCGCTTTTAGCACAAGAGGTAGAGTAATCGACAACTTTAGGAGTTTATTGACTCCTAAATCTATTGAAGCATTGATTTGTCTACAAAGTTGGTTGAGGGGGAATGATATTAGCTACATAGAAGATGCACCATGCATCAAAGATTATGAGTTCTATGAAAAGTGTGAGGAAGGTAAAGAATTCTAACTTTCTGTGTTTGTGTTTTTATGTTTCAGTTTTTGCAATTATGGTTTACATTCTGATATCAGTTTCTTGTGTTTTGTACTTTGGTATGTAGAATATGTAACCTCAGCCTCTTCAAGCTCTTGTCCTCCTCCAAAAGCTAAGGGAAAGAATGGTACCGAAACTAATGATGAAGTTGTTGAAGTCAGTGAAGATGACTCTGAAGAAATGTTGTCTGATGATTCAGAAAACATTTGATGACTTGATGGTGATCATTTCATATTTTTTTGTTTCTGTTTCTGATTTTCTTGTTTCTGCAGCAAGCATGGACTACTTAGGCTTTCAGTTTTCTATTTTCAACTTGATAATTTCATATTTTCATGAACTTATTTAGCCTTTTAGGCATTTGGCTAATGAATTTCAATTTGTGTAAGCTACTGAATTGATTTCAATTTGCTACTAAATTTCAATTTGTGTAAGCTATTAAGCTGTCTGAGCTATATGCACTTCTGATTTTGTTATGTGAGATTTGTTTGGGTTTGTTATTCACTTGTTTTAGTTATTTGTAGTTCCAAGTTCTATTTTCATGCATTTTGGATTGAAATGTGCATGAAGTAATTTGCTACTGAATTTCAATTTATGTAAGCTATTGAACTGTCTAAGCTATATGCACTTCTGATTTTATTGTGTGAGATTTGTTTGGGTTTGTTATTCACTTGTTTTAGTTATTTGTAGTTCCAAGTTCTATTTTTATTTGCATTTTGGACTTAAATGTGCAAGAAGTTCACTGGAGAACTAATTAGGAAGGCAGGCAAATTTGACTACTACTGCATTTTTTCAGGTTTCTGGAAACTTTGGTTTACAGAACTATTGAAACTAATTGGTACTAAAATTGTATCGAATTGATCAGTTTCGGGACTGAACAGTATCCCTGATGAAAATCCGGCATCGCTAATCGAATCAGGCAGACTATAAACTCAGTATCGGTCTCGGTATAGGCCCATTCCCGAGTCGAGCCAAACCTATCCCAGGCCTAGATGCAAGACACATCGGATGGAAACAAAGTAGTTAACCCTAGTTCCTTTTGATTCTTTAGATTGATAATAGCCTTGAATTAAGGAATAAAATGAAGAATCAGATGAAACCTAAACTTTGTTGATTTTTTACACGAGAATAGCCAAAGATATAGAGGCATCTATACTTCATTGATTCTCGACAAATAGCTGAGATAAGATATCTGGTCAAGATCACCATTTGAGGACTAAGATATCTGTATTGATATATTAATGTACCGTATAATTTTTCTAATTTAATAATACACTAAACCAAACTAATTATGTAACAAAGAATGATTGAAATATCTGGGACTTTGCTGATGAATGGACTGGTGCTCAATTAAAGGCTAACACTGACACCCTGTACAGTTACACTATGTTGTCCTGGAGCAGACCTCCTATGAACCACTTCAAGCTGAACAGTGATGGAACTAGAGTGTCCTCCTCTGGAAGAATTGGTGCAGGTGGGGTCATCAGGGACCACAATAGTAATTGGGTGGATGGCTTTCAAATTAACCTTGGCATTGGAGAAATTCTGGATGCTGAGGCTTGGGGTCTCTTTTTTGGACTAAAGCTTGCCTTAAAGCATAATATTGCCAATCTTGAGGTTGAATCTGATTCTGCTGTCCTTGTACAGCTTATGCAATCATCAAACACTGGCCTTCATCCTCTTGGTTCTTTGATGGTTGTGCTATATTGATGGCCAAATTTCAGATTGTCAAGTTAGCTCAAATTTTTAGGAATGCAATATGACTGCGGATGCCCTTGACAAGAATAGCATTGATTATGAGCTTGGGCTGATCACCTTTGATGATCCCCCTATTCATGCTGCCCAAGCTTTCTTAGATGATCTATCTGCTGTAACTAGAGCTAGGAGGACTGGTTTTTGTTCCAGTTCTTAGTTTCTTTTGTTGTTTTGCTTCGGTCTTTTTTGCCCGCTTGTAACCAAAAAAAAAAAGACTGATTGAAATATTTATTTAAACTAACTTGATAGCTCGCTACTTTGATTAAAACTTATTGAAACTTGCTCGGGCTATATAATTAAACGTTGTTCGATTTTTAACTGCTGTGTCGACCATGATGGTATGAACTTGTCCATGCACCCTGAGAATGACTATGTTGTTACCTATTAGTCTATTACCTATGCACCAACATGTGAAGAGGTTGAGATTCAGATTTCCTTTTGGAAAAGTATCGAGATTTGATGACCATAAGGAATTGATAGAGCAACCAACACTACTTTGCGGATTAAGGTTTAAGAGTGAAATAGGTAAGAAGCACAAACTATTCCACTTTTAAGCACTCACAAGAATTGTGTTGAAGACCCAAATATCTTTTAGTCTTTTACCATTGAACCTTTGAGCCCTTTTTAAAGAGCCAAGACTGTGTGAACAACAAACTAACCTCGTCGTGTTAACCAATTGACTATCCATCTGGGCATGCAAGAAATACGTACTGCTTTTCTATTGTACATGTTCTTTGCACTTCCCCTTTTTCAAGCCCATTAAAGACTCAGTTTTGATAACAACTTCATCTGCAAAATTAAACTGTGTTCCCTTTTAGACAGTGCATGAGAAGCTAGCTTGATCATGAAAGGATTATATGAAGAGGCCAAACCATCACCCCAAATTTCAAACTCCGCGTCAACTAGCGGCCATTCTAAAGAAGATGATCCAGAAATGGGTTCCAATGCATTGTCAAACAGTGCAGATCATCATGTCTTGAACAACTCTGCCTTCTTCTGTTTTCCAAGCGGAATGAATTTAAATCTCGTGCGTGCGGTAAGAAAAAGAAACACCAAGCCTTTCAACATTCGCTAAAGTCTTTATATTCTCTTGATTCTGATAATTAATAATCTCTTGGTGATGTAATTTAGCACCGCATGATCAAAACAAGGCAATGGTTGCAAGCATATTCTTAACAGCCTAATAGCTAATAGTACTTGGGTAGATACATTCACAGATTTAGCTACAAATTCATGACAATTCAGAAACAAAAAATCTGCTGCTAGATTTTTTGGTTATGCTGATATGATCAAGAATTTAAGAAGAAAGAAGAGAACAAGCATATAACCCCTACTACCAAGCCTAGCTAGAAGAAGCTAAAATTTTCGTCCGTTCGTAAAAACTTTTCAATACTCTTTGTTGTACAAAAGTCATCTAAATAACTTGGTAATGAAAGGGCATCAACCAAAGCAGAAGCTTGTCACAGTCTTTCAGAAAAGTTCAATTCAATCATGTTACTGGTAACCTTAATTCATCGAAAGTAGCTTCTGAAAACAATTTGGCTTATTGTACTGTAATAAATAAGCAGGTTGTGGCGGAGATGGTTGGAACTTTTATCTTGATGTTCTGTGTATGTGGGATCATAGCAAGCACAGAGCTGCTGAGAGGAGATGTAGGTCTTATGGAGTATGCATCCACAGCGGGTTTAACAGTTGTAGTTGTGATTTTCTCCGTAGGCTCCATCTCTGGTGCTCATGTTAACCCTGCTGTCACAGTAGCCTTTGCAACCTTTGGTCATTTCCCATGGTCCAGGGTACTCAAACCACTTGACTTTAATTATTAAGGGTGTTTAATTAATCATCAAAACTGATGTTGTTTCCTGTATTTTCCACAGGTTCCTCTATACACATTGGCACAAACATTGGGTTCTGTACTGGCAGCATTCGTTGGAAAGCTTGTGTATGGCATAAAACCAGATCTCATGATCACCAAACCAGTACAAGGATGTGTTTCTGCCTTCTGGGTTGAGCTTATTGCGACTTTCATTGTTTTGTTCCTTGCTGCTTCTATGACACATCATGCTCAAGCTGTACGGAAAAACTCTCCATCTGTATTTTGTCCTTTAATTTGCGCTTGCATTTGATCCCCTCTTTATACTGAAAACCCAGATTCCCATGATAGCTAGGAATTCTGAACTTTATATTATATAGGATATTGGGCCTGTCCACTCATGTTCAATTTGGTTTCATTTTGGATGCTCTTATATATGTTCTGCTCATCCAATACAGTTCATGTACGAGTTTGGTCTTTTGCAGGTTGGTCCTTTATCTGGGTTTGTTGTTGGCATTGCCATTGGACTAGCTGTGCTAATCACAGGGTAGGTACATACATACAAATAATGAATTGCATCCACATCTTTCAAAACTCAAAATTGTACCCGTATTGTTCCAACGAAACCATCTTCACTCTTGAGATCATTCAAGTGTCAGTGTTATCTCAAAAGGCCTCAGTGCAACTAAGGGAGACACCCTCTAACATACTCAAAAGTTAAAGTCAGTTATCTGATACAGGACACTTATGTTTGATTCACGCAATTATTAACATCCTGATCCCGTTTTACTTCTTTAACTTAAGAATCGAAATCTTATTTGGGGATGTATTGCAGGCCTGTTTCAGGAGGATCATTGAACCCAGCAAGGTCCCTCGGACCAGCGATTGTTTCATGGAACTTCAAGGACATTTGGATATACATTTGTGCCCCAACCATTGGAGCTGTTGCAGGGGCTCTCCTTTTTCAAGTTTTAAGACTCAGAATCCCACCATGCAATCCCAGCCTCACCTCCTCTCCTAATACCTGTCTACTTGGGTGATCCATAACCTGTGGAACAAGCTAGTAGTTAGTGCACGAGAATATGATGTAACTGAACTTGAAGTTGTTGTCATGTACTTCTGTGATATTATGTCAGAATAGACTTCAGCTGCAACTAAATTAAGTCCAAACCACAACTACTACTATCCTAGAATAATTGGTGATGATGATAGTTTCTTACCAACTCTCTGAAATAGTAACAAAGGCTGGAGTGAATAAAAATCTGGCATCTACCGAGATTCAAATAAGTCCAATTTGTTATGTAAATAGTAGACGAAGTGTTGTCCATTGATAAATTTCATACGTGGATCTATGTTGCCCCAAGGTAAAGGGAAACAATTGAAATCCCATGACTCGGGCATCCTTGCTCCTAATTTAAACTTTTTTTTTTTACAAAAGTCTATGTTGGCGACAAAAAATTCCAAAGGAGAATTTGACTCGCCAATTAATGTTGACTGGAGTAGGAGCTAACCACTAATGATCGAGAAGCTTCCCTCGTCGTTGACTTGGAGTTTACCATTAGCTCGAATGAGAGGGGGGTACCTGCAGAAAACCCTCTGACGCTCAAGTTAGAAACTTTTGAGTTATGTGTAATAGAAATAATCGGAATGAGATATCTTACTTGGTCATCGTGCCCCTTATTTATAGGTGAGGGAGTGCTTGCACCATAAGTCGCGATTATTATTGCCTTAATACTTGTACTTATTATTGCCATCATGCCACGGTTAATAGCATGATTTATGATCGCCATCATGCCGTGTTTAATAGCCTCCTTCATTACAGTACTAACAATGGTAGTTATCTTCATATTCATGATTGACATTACTTGCATATTTATGGCGAAGTTTAATTGTCATGATGGTGAGTGAAAGTCGTTGACTACCACTACAATGCCAAATTTTCTCTTTGGACACTTGTCTTAAGAGAAAATTTCTAAAATCTGGCCCCAACCCGACCCCAACTTGAAGGTTCCTTCTCTTTAGACGCAATAAGATCTTCTTCTCCTGCTAGCCTTGATGCGGTTGTCACCTCGAACATCGACAAGGTTAGGCACCTCGACAAGATGATGCTTAATGTTTCACCAATATATACATTTAACAAGTATCAACCACCATATGCACTAACCTTCAGTGTTCAGCGCGGTCGCCTTCTCAAGCATTTGCCTTTTCAAGTCTACGCCTCCACTAGAGTTCACCTCCTCGTCGAGAGCTTTTTTCCTTGCTAAAAGCCATTTCGTCGTCAAGGGCTTCTTCTCGTCGACAATGTTTTTTCTTTTTGTCGCGAGTTTTCCTCATTGAGGATATTTTTTTTCTTCATCACGGGCTTTCCTTGTCGAGAATATGCTTTCCTCATCGAGGATATTTTTCTTCATTGAGGGCTTTCCTCATCAAGGATCTGTTTCTTAGGCGCGGGCTTTCCTCGTTGAGGATATGCTTCTTCGTCGGGGGATTTCCTTGTCAAGGATATATTTCTTCGTCAGGGGCTTTCCTGGTCAAGGATTTTCTTCGTTGGGGACTTTCCTAGTCGAGGATATTTTTCTTCGCCGGGGGCTTCCCTCGTTGAGGATATTTTTCTTCATTGGGGGCTTTCCTAGTCAAGGATATTTTTCTTCGCCGGGGGCTTCCCTCGTTGAGGATATTTTTCTTCGTCGAGGGCTTTCCTTGTCGATAGTCCTTTTACTCCCCATATTGCCCCTTGTTTTTCTTTGTTGTGTGCTCGTATGCATAGAAATGAAAACAATTTGTTTCCTATATGTCATTGCCGCCTTTACCAGGAGTCCGCTCTTGTGAAAATTTCAGTAACAATTAAAAATATGAGTATATTCAGAGTACCAGGAGTTCGAAATCAAACCGTATATGATAAATTCATGAATTGCTCTAAGGTGAAGAGTTAGTTTTGCATGGGACATAGAGTTGCCCATATTTTCCTTCGAGTTTGATAAACAACATTTTATTCATTTTGGCCAGGGCCTTCTATATTCATTTCGGCCACCGGCCTCATACATTCCTCTTGGTTCCTCTTGGCCACTAGCCTTGTATATACATTTTGGCCATGGGCCTCGTTCATTATTTCAGCCACCAGCCTTGCTCTTACATTTCGACCTCGTGTATTATTTTGACCACCGGCCATGCACTTAAATTCGACCACCGGCTTCATGTATTATTTTGGCCACCGGCCTTGCGCTTACATTTCGGCCACCGACCTCATGTATTTATTATTAAATGAGATTTGGTTATAGCTATCCTCGCTTGTTCCACGGGCAAGGGTTACCATGAAATCACACGAGTTAAGTAAATAACATTTTATTTATTCAGGCCACCGGCCACAAATACATTTTGAATACAAAAGGAAGCGAAAATCTGACAAATGATTACTAAAAGAAAGAACATCGGTCTATGTTACCTGGGTTTTGCACCCTCGACCTGGATTTCACCCTCGACCCTTATAATAATGTCATCCATGTCCCTTGGCTAGTCGTGTAATAGATTTTTGTATAGGGGTGTACCTAGGAAGAGTCCTTCTCGGAAGGCGATAACCGCGCACTGAGGGTCATAATTAATGTGCATCATCTCTGCCTAGAATCTTTTGAAGAAATACCTGATTTTCTCTCCTACTTTTTGCTTGGTGTTGAATAGGGTCGCCATGTCCTTTTGCTTGTGACTACAGAAATATTGAGATATGAAGGCTTGGCTCAATGTTTCAAAATCTAGGATTGATTGGGGCTTGAGGTCTTGAAACCATGTCGATGCGGTCCCCGTGAGGCTTGAAAGAAAGAGTTTGCACATAAATTTCTTGTCGGTTATCTCAATGGACATCTGCTGATTGTACCCCTTAATGTAGTCTATCGAGTCGATAGTCCTGTCATACTTTTGAAAAACGGGGGTGGTGAACATGTGAGGTTTCGACGCATTGAGGATGTCATCGATGAATGGAGACTTAGCAACGTCCCTTACGATTTCGGCAACGAGTTCTCGAGGCCGGCATGCTTGCATGTATCAATCATTTTCTCCATCTTTTTATGCCACGATTCATTGCATGCTCTCTTAGATGGGACTAGTCTGGCTCTGCCATTTTGCCCTCCATTCAACGTGCCTCCCATTCTCTTGACGAGAGGCGCTCTGGAGACTCCACAGGTGACACTGCTAGCGCTTGCATTTGCTATCACGTTGTTGGTTTGGCAAAGGTCACCTCCACCGTCGTCGTCTGACGAGTTGCTATCAAGTTGAAGAATTTTTTCGAGTTTTTGCCGTTTGTGGGCCTCACGGTCCTTTTTTTCCTTCCAGATTTGCTGGAGCTCTTGCCTCAGCCTTTGCGTCTCGTCAACCAGAGGCAAGTTCATGTCGTCGATTGGGTTGGGGATGGATCCATTCAGGGGCAGGTGGGGGGGAATTTCACCACTTCAGTGCTCAGTGACAAAAATGGGATCCCTTCACGGGCAGCTCCCGCCATCACTTTTTATGAAAAAGTGTTTCCCACAAACAGCACCACTTGTTGGCGACAAAAATTTCAAAGAAGAATTTGACTCGCCAATGAATGGTGACAAAAGCATGCGCTGACCAAGAATGATCGAGAAGTTTCCCTCGTCGTTGACTTGGAGTTGATCGTTAGCTCGAATGAGAGGAGGATTCTTGTAGAAAACCCTCCTCCTCTCAAGTTAGAAACTGTTTGAGTTGTGTCCTTGTGTGTAATAAAAAGAGTTGGAATGAGATATCTTATTTGGTCATCGTGCCCCCTATTTATAGGTGAGCTCGTGCTTGCAACATAAGTCGCAATTATTATCGCCTTTCTACCTGTACTTATTATCATGATCATGCCGCACTTAATAGCATGATTTATGATCGTCATCATGCCGTGTTTAATAGCCAGATTTATGATCGCCATCATGCATCGATTAATAGCCGGCCTCCTTCATTGCAGTATTAACAATGGTAGTTATCATCGTATTCATGATCGTCATTACTCATATATTTATGGCGAAGTTGAATCGTCATGATGGTGAGTCAAAGCCGTTGACTACCCCACAATCTATCTTTGAAAAAAAAAAAAATTTAAACTCTTCCACTCATTCTTACCTCAGCTTTAGTGTGTAATTAATATGTACTGTTCTACACTCCCAAAGCCAGAATAAATCTTGATCCCCTTTTATATATGGTGTAATATACATGAAAAGTGTTCAAAATTCATATCTTGAACATTTTTCATGTATAAGGTTTTGCCTTTTATATATGCATGCAGCATCCTAGCTTTTTTTCTTGTGCTTCTAAATCACTGAATGGCTAAATTTCAAGGACTGCTTCTAATATCTGACGACTAAACCAAACCCAAACAAGATATATAGAACAAAGCACCTTCAAACCACATAGTTTTCACCAACGACTGCGTAGCTTTGTGGTCTATTGGTCCTTAATATTAGTAATGGATGAGAAGATATAAGGATAAATAGTTATCAGTCACGCGTTAGAGGGATAGACATACTAATTTATGGTGAATACATCCATTTAAGTCCAACGTACATTTAATTTGTTACTTATTCACTTACTATATATAGTACAATTTCAAGGTAAAGTTTGAGAGTTGATACTTCCCTGGAAAACTAGGGTTTGAGAGTACTCTATTCTCCTTAATCCTCTCCATCAATACACCTTCATGAACCCTACAAAACTCATTATTATAGCTCATGGATTCTATCTACTGAGAAAAAATTAAGAAAATAACTGAGAAGAGTAGCATCTTCTTCCTACCATTGGTCACGTAAACATCATTATTGAAGCATGCCCTAGTGAAATTCTCACACCTTCTGGAATATATATATACACACACACTTTTTGGTCATTGACAAAATTCATATAATTAAGATTGAACTCACAAATTTTATAGATAATGCTCGCTTTCAATTCAAGTTGATCATTGCCTGAGATAGAGCCGACCCCTGAGATTGTTGAACACTCGGTCACTTTCAGCCAAGCTTTAAATAATGCAAACCCTGACGTGGAGAAAACCATGAACATCACATCAATCAAAATCGATCTCTACCTCATCTCATGTCCAAAATAACAAAAATAATTAAACAACTTGCTCCAAACTTTGCTCTCAGTGCTCCTACATGTGTTTTTAAATCCAACAAAAACCATGTTCCCTTATGTATGTAATTCAAATAAGAGACCATAGATTTCCTCTTCAAATTAAATTAAAACGGCATAGTATAAGAGACGAGCATTAAGCTCCAAGTGCCTAAGACAACGTTTTGGTGCTCCATACACCCTGGAATGATTATATTAAACTCCAGTTTAGTCGTTCCTAGTTGGATGATTAACCTTTAATCACCTTTTTTGTACAATTTGCTTTTAGTGGAATAAAGTAACCAAAGTGTTACTGCAGTGCCACTAATTATTGTTGAGATTTATTGTCTTGATGGGGAGTGGTTTCTCACTTTGATGGGTGTATTGTGTTTTACTCTTTTATTTTATCCGGAAGCAGATGGGTATTTTCATCTTTATAGTAAAGTTCATTTGTCATCAAGAATGGATCGAGACCTAGTCATACCAAGAATTGTTCTTTTTTGAAAAAGTCTTTGGATAATTCGTGTTCGAGCTTAGCTAGCTTCAGTTTGGTTAGCAGAAAAGAAAAGGTAAACTAAATTTGAAAGAAATACAAACCTGGTATGTCTGAAGGATTTTTTTTTTTTTTTTTAATGACAAGGTCTGAAAGGATATTAATTTTTCTATTTTTGGATCATATACATACCTCTCAGTCTCCCACGTGGTAGGTATTCTTTTCTCAAAGTTACATTTTTTGAAAAAAGACATTGCTAAATCCTTATCAATTTGAGTAATAAAGAATTTAGAATATGAATAAATGATAAAGAATTTTTTATAATATTGATTTAAAATATGTCAAACTTTCCTCGATCTTCTACTGATTAGCACCTTACATCTTTTTCAAAATGCAAACTAAAATTTGATTAGTGTTTACCTAGTATGGCTTCAAACATTTCAAGACTTTAACCTCTTACCAACTTTTGTCCTCCGCTTATGTTAAACATTGCTATCGCTATCGCTATACTGTTTACACTTGTCTTGGCTAAAACCTAATGTTCTCAATAATCCAGGACTTGCAGCTTGGGGAGAAAATGAAAAAGAAAAAAAAAATTATCGGAATGGGACAAAATAGATACTAGTAAAGTTGGGTTATCTCAAAGGATTTGACAAAATATTCCATTTGAATATATTTATACATTAACGTTCCAATTAAACTGGTCCCCGAAGCACTGGCTCTCATGCATTGTGTTGTCACATATATACAATACCGTCCCAATAGGGGCAATAAGACATGAGGTATCTTGCACATAACCATCTCCTTAGTTGTTATGAATTTGGAAGGTATCCCATGGTCAATGGAAAAGGAAGATTATGAGTTTGGATAGTTGGATACGATATTTCAAATACAAAGAAAAGAAAATGAGATATATGCACGAGTCTTAATCGAAGGTGTGTACTAGTGGTTGAGCGAAGCCCTAGCTAGCTATATATATCAGCTAAGCTTTTCATCAAACCAAGTGCACTATTTTGCTGAATACTATGGCCACATATTCATTACCACTAGCTAGTCCCACCAACATGAACAACCATCATTCTCAATATTCTTTCACTTTATCGTGGGGAAACAAGGAAAAAAAAAATCTGGGTATGTTCATTTTCTTACTTGAGCAAATTGGGATTACAATTGGGGTTCTATTCTTTTTGTTAAAAAAAGTAGAATCTGAGAAACTGAACCTCTCCAAATGTCGATATTAACACATTTCTTCATCACTTTTCTTCGCCAATTTTTTGGACTTCTTTTTCTTTGTATACGAAGGCCAAAACTAATTATAATGAAAAAATTAACTACAGAAGAACAGCACTGGCCCCGTGGCCCGACCATAGTGAAGGCATCAGAGTCCAGAGGACCAAAGACATAAAAAGAACTATAGGTTTAGATAAGCTTAACAGATAAAGGGTCCAAACTCCAGACCTTGTTCGTTATTAGTATACAGGTCTACGATTATGAATGAAATAAAATACCAACAGTCCTAATTCATATATAGTTCCACGTACATAGCTATCTTATCCACTCAACCCCAAGCTCTGATTGGATGCAATATTATAGGCTTATCTTAGCTAGTGCCGATTGGAAAAGTAAATAGCCCTACGAAATTGCTGTTCTTATCAATATTGCGACTTTACGGTCCCTTTTATCCCTTTGAAAATTTCAACGTCCAATATCTGTCTATTACACTTCTGATTATCATTTCTCGTCTAAAGCTGGTCCTTATATATAAAAGCAAAAAACTAAAATTGGTTGCTTTAATCAATTAAGTTTGATTAATGAAAACAATAAAGAGGAGGAAATATTAGGCCTGGGATCGGTTTGGTTCGGCTCGGGAACATGTCTATACCGATACCGATACCGAGTTTATAGTCGGCTCGGTTCGGTTCGGTACACCGGAATCTCATATGCAATACCGATTAGGACCGAATCTGATCGATTCGGTACCAATCGGTTCCAATCGGCCTGAACTGCTTTGAACAGAAAAATTTCCAGAAACCTAAAAAAATGCAGCATTGTAAATTTGCAAACCTTTCTAATTAGTTCTCCAATGAACTTCATGCACATTTCTGTCCAAAATGCAAATCAAAGCAGAACTTGGAACTACAAAAGTACAAATAACTAAAATAACTAAATAAGTGGTTAACAAATCTAAAGTGCATAACTGCAAATAGCCAAATAGTTCCCAGTTCCCACTGTTCTAAGCCTATCAGCTTAATATTACATGGAAATGTTCACAAACCAGTGAAACCACAGTAGCAAACTAGCAATTGAAATAAGTTCATGACAATATGAAACAATCAAGTTGAAAAATGAAAACTTAAAGAGTCCATCCTTGCGGCATAAACTAGAAAGTCAGAAACTGATCACATCAAGGCAATAAGCATCAACTGTTTTCTGAATCATCAGACACCATTTCATTCTCTGAGTCATCTTCACTGAGTTGAACAACTTCATCATCAGTTCCAATACCATTCTTTCCCTTAGCTTTTGGAGGAGGACAAGAGGTTGAAGAGGCTGAGGTTACATGATCTACATACCAAAGTACAAAACACAAGAAACTGTAGTCAGAATGTAAAAAATAAATGCAGAAACTGAAATGTAAAAAGTGAAAACTGAAAAATAAAAAAACAAACACAAAATGTTAAAAATCTGCACCTTTCTCACACTTTTCATAGAACTCATAATCTTTGATGCATGGTTCATCTTCTATGCAGCTAATATCATTCCCCCTTAACCAACTTTGTAGACAAATCAATATCTTATTGACCCATTACTTTAGTGACTTTTACATATTTATATTCCTTAAAGTGCTCCCACACCAAACTACTTTTTCTATCAGCTCGAGGATTGTTACTAACCTTGTCAGATGAGGAAGATGGAGCTCCTGCTTGAGTGACATCTTCTTCAGCTCTGTCAGGGATTGAGGGAGAGGTACCAGTTGAAGAAACAACTAGACTAGAATCTGCTTCTTTATGTCCTTCAGCTCTTTTTTTACTGCTTTTAAACTGAAACAAGTAAATTACACAACAGTCAGATTACTCGATTACATAAAAACATGCAAAATGAAAAATGAAAAATGCAGCTTATGAAGTTATGAACACGAAAATGAAAAATGCAATGTAGTAGGAACATTTATACATAGTATTAACTAATCTATTAATACCAGTTGAAGAAACAACTAGACTAGAATCAACATATCCACAAATCAGAAGCCTCCAGCCTAAATCACTTCAAATTTAAAACTCACTATGATCCCACAAGTCCACAACCACACACTACCCACTGCCTAGCACACCCACTGCTCCAGCGTAAAATTTCACTACTGAAACCTCACAGATCCAACCACTAATCAACCCCAAATTCAATCATGTTGCTACAAAGTACAAAGCATGAACGAAAACAGAAAAATCTGAGAAAGTGAGAGACTTACCTGCAGTTTTCCCATCGATTCAGAGTGGGAGGCTTGAAGAATCGAGTTGAGTCAAATCGAGGCTTTTAAGTCTTAACTTCTTCACTCTTGAACTCTGATTTGGTCTCTGTGAGAGGACTGAGAGGAGTGACCGAGTGGGAGGCTTCGATTCTTCAATGGAGGGGAGAGACGAGTGAGAGACTTCGATTCTTTGATGGAGGGGAGAGAGGAGTGAGAGCCTTCGATTCTTCGATGGATGGCAGAGAGGAGTTAGAGCCTTCGGTTCCAATCCGCCTATCTGAGCCTTCGAATCTTTGACGGAGGGCAGAGAGCCAGAGAGGAATTTAGGGTTTGTGTCTTTGTGAGTTGAGAAATGAGAACGGCAGAAGGGGAAAATGCGAAATGAATTGGGATTTGGGAGTATTAGGGCTGAGTTGCTGATCACATACGACAAGTCGTGAAAATATTAGAAAATCGGGTCGGGTCGGACAATACGGTATCTATTTGACCCATACCGATGCCGACCCGTTTACTTACTATTCGGTATGGTACGGTTCGGGATATGTGGAACAGAAATTGCAAACCGACCCGATCGGTATCTGCTCGGATCGGACGGTTTCGGTCTCAGTATGTCGGTTTGGAGTTCCCAAGCCTAGGAAATATATGTGAAAGACGAGGAAATATATATATGCTATTCATACACTCATTTTCTCTATTCACACACTCTATCTATTTTTCTATTACTTTAATTTAATTTATTTTTACAAATTACCCTAATTACTCTCCCTTGTAATTCTGATTATTTTTCTTTTTTCTATTTGGCAAGTTAATCATGAATCAATTATCATCTAAATCGCAAAATTTGCCCTCATACGAGTAGGAGAGGGTAAGGCGCATGCTTTACTCCTTTGTTGTCTGGGGTTCTAAAATTGCACGTAGCTTATTAAAGTTTCTTGTCTCTTATGGATTGTCAATAAGCCATTTTCAGACGCAGTCTGCAAATTTGGAAAATTTCCAAGTACAAAAAAAAATAATAATAATTGGAGTATAGTTCAAAATTAATTGAACAAGACTTACCTGAGGGGCTAGACAAATGCAGGCACACGCATAATCAATGGTATGAAACTCTTAATATAATGTATTTTAGATAACTATATTGAAAGAACATTCACCCATAAATAAAAGTTCAACATTAGGCTAAAAAATACACTAGACTTTGAAACATTATTTTCAGTATGTAACAAGTAGATCCTATGCAATAATTTCTCAAATGTTGCAAAATAGCATCCAAAGAAAATACAATAGCACTTTAGTCAAAAGATTGTTATTATGTAATGGCACTACAAATCTACAACAAAACATAAACAGAAAGAGCACAATGTTAGTCAATGCAGAGTTTTATAATGGATATCAGTAGTCACAGAAACTTTCTTGACTACTTTCTCATCACTCAAAACTTAACTTCTTCGTGCAAAATCTATGGATCATGGTCAAAATTCTGATGTAAGAAAAAAAATTTGAATCATAAACCCTACATAAGATTTTAAGAACATTAGTTAATGACCCAGAAAAAGAGTTTACCTCTTTAAAATAGTTAATGTTCAGGAAGCAACAAAGGTGCTCCTCACTTCAGTTAATATTTTAGTTGCCCTGCAAAAATAAATAAGACAAAACACTCAATTTCCTTGATTACTTCCTCATCACTCAAAACTTAACTTGTTCATGCTAAATCTAAAGAGAACTTAGGAAATTTGATACCAATTTGTCACACCCCAAAACTGGGTATGACTTAAGGGTTCTCAAGCAAGAGAAATTTAGAGTAAGACCAAACTTAACACCATTTAAAGTGGAACCTTAAGACATGAACAATTCAGCTTTGGAGATTCACTAAAAATTCATTTGTGCAGCGATGAACTTGAAATTTTTTAGAATCAAGTTAGAGCATCTTTAGCAATGCTAGCTATTTTTGAGTTAAATTTTAGCTAAAGTAGCTAAAAAGTCATTTTGGCTAGCCATTTTAGAAATACGTCTGCATCAATGCTCTCTATTCTAGCTAGTTTTGAATTTATATTATTTTTTAAATGAAAATTAAATAGTTTAAATATATTTATATGTTATATAAAATAACTCAATAGGAATGTTTTAAATTATAGAGAGCCTCATCTCGCTCTCTATATTTAGGAGCGAGATAACTAAAAGTTATAATAGAGAGCCACTTAGGAGTCTGGTGCAGCAGCTAAAATATATAAAAAGCTAAACATGCTCTCCAAAATAGCTACGGAGTAAAAATAGAGAGTCTGCTAAAGATGCTCTTAAACACATTAAGGTAGAGCGTGCTAAAATTTCATGCGGCTTGGAGTTTGGAAACTAAGGCAAAACTTGAACACAAAATTACTTGCAAAATAATGGCACGTTTACTTAATTGGAATGTAAAATAATCATGCATTGGAGACAAGTGGAATGGGAGAAGAAAGGAATCGGTATTGATTCCAGATGATTGATTCTTAGGGCACGTTTACTTACTTGGAATGAAATGAAATGTAATGAAATGATTAAGGAGTAAAAACACCCCTGTGTTTACTAACACATAAAGGAATCGGAATGATTCCAGATAAAAGAATTCATGTGTTTACTAACACATGAAGGAATCGGAATTGGTGTAGGTCCCACCTATTTATCAGGAATCGATTCCTGAATACTCAGGAATTCGATTAGGAAGGGGGGAGATGGGTTTAGGAATCATTCCTCCGGAATCAATACCGATACCTTTCTTCTCCCATTCCACTTGTCTCCGATTCATGATTATTTTCCATTCCAAGTAAGTAAACATGCCATTAAACCCATCTCCCCCCTTCGTAATCAAATTCATGAGTATTCAGGAATCGATTTCTTATAAGAAGGTGGAACCTACATCCATTCTGATTCATTCACGTGTTAGTAAACGCATGAATTCTTTTACCCAGAATCATTCCGATTCATTTATGTGTTAGTAAACGCAGAAATGTTTTTACCCCGTAATCATTCATTCATATTCCAAGTAAGTAAACGTGCCCTAAGGGTTTTAACACTACACCAATTTTTCAATCAGACGACAGTTTTTCACTGTCGTCTGAGTATTGTCTTTGCTGTTGTCTATCTCAATGCCGTCTGATACATAATCAGACAATACCAAAAAACTGTCGTCTGATAAATTTTAGTACAACAGCAGCTACTATCATGTCTGTTGTCTGAATACCACGAAGAACAACAGCAGCTTATATACTTGCTGTTGTCTGATAAAGTTTAGTACAACAGCAGCTACTATCATGTCTGTTGTCTGAATACCACGAAGAACAACAGCAGCTTATATACTTACTATTGTCTGAAGGATGTGCCAGACAACAGGGGCTTATATGCTTGCTGTTGTCTGAAGGCTTGATCAGACAATATGTACTTGCAAATCCCATTGTCTATCTATTATTGATACTATAGATTTCTAAAAAAAACCATTGTTTGTTGTTTTGCTGGACAATGGCTTTCTCGTTCTTTTAGTCCTTAAAGTATTATAGTTAGATGACTCATACAACAGTTTTTGTTAGGCATTTTATGGTGATCAATTATTGGACCATAGTTTTTAGCTGGAATAGAATGGTCCGAGAGACATTCAAAAGACCTACATTATGCATATATGGGATCCAAATGACAACCCAAAAGACATTTATTTAGGTAAAGATTCGATACATTCATCCACATATCCAACAAAGTGATTCTATCCCATCATTAACCCCCACGATACTTGTCCATAAATGTGATGCACATTAACCTTGCCTAAACCTCAAAAATATGTGAAAACAATGCACCAGCAGCTTTAAGTACATCCTTTTGTTTACCCTCAGTAAGAACCTGCATATAATAATGTAGAGATGAGTGAATACATTATATACTAGTATTGTATATCTTAAGAAGCTGTAAAGAGATTGTAGAAATATTAGAGATAAAGGCGTTCAATTAATCAAATGCAAATTAGAGTTCTTACAAGAATTTACTCCTTTCTACCTGCTAAGATAGTCCTATTTACAACATCAACTAGCAAAGTATAAGTTTATGGAATTTAAATCTTCTTATTTACACTTTTAAATCTTCTTACTACTCTATAGTTCATTGTTTCTATATAGAACACAGTATATAACCGGACCAATCATACAAATGTGAAATGCCACAGACCAACAATGGTAGAACAGAACATACCAACAAATGTAAACCTACAGCTATTAAACACTACACAATCGTGCCATATATTCATGAGCCATCAGTACACTTGGTAGGAGGCAAATCAATCTTAATGAATATAGGTGACTTACAATTGAGTTTCTCACAGGGTAAGAACCTGCATATAGTAATGCAGAGATGAGTGAATAGGCTATATACTAAGAATTATACATTGGACTAAACAATAGCTGAAAGTACAACATATTCTACTAGCCAATGAGTATGGAGAGATATATAGGCATACAAAAGGAGCTTGATATATTAATTATTATTTACGTACAAGACCCTTTGGTATAGATTGGGTTTCCAACTTTCTGCAAATTAAACAATATCAGAGTAAATTCTATAGCTTCAAGCACCATAGTTTCTTACTTTGTTTCACTTTAGAATTTACGCATACTTTGTGTAAGGAAGACAGAGCTGCAAGGGAATATGCAAAAACAAAATGAAACAAAAGTGAATATTTTGGTCCCAACACCAAATTATCGCGCAGAGCAACCTAATTTTCCAGAAAGTAGAAGTTCCAACCAACTCACATTCTATCCACACACACTCAAATGCATATATAACTCTTCTATCACCCTTGTTGGGGTTGAGGTGGGAATTCAACCTCATTCCCATCTAGGGAAACCTGTGTCAACTAGGACCTTGGAAACCAGCTAACCATACTTATCTTATTAGGTGGCTGGCAATTTTACCATTCCAGGACAGGCACGTGCTGACCAAACTAACACAATAAAATAGCCTAGTTACTAAAATATGATCTGATGTTGTCCGGAAAAAAGATGATATAAGAATCTTTACCTTGATGTTGCTGTCTTTCAAAGTTCTCATAATGTCATACAAGAGACCCTTGTGATCAGCACAGTGGATCTGAAGTAATGTATGTGCCTATTGTTACATTAGCGTTCTTCAATTTCGTCATATCAGGACTAAGAGCTTGAGAACGGATTTCTTTATCCAACAGCTCACACCTAAATAGCTCTTCAGCTACTAATGGAGACAGAGAAGGAATGCCATGGTGGGGATCATACTCAGGACCTACCAACTGAAGTTCGCAACTGGTACACGACTCACCCAATACGGCTTGCAACTGTTTCAATGTCTTATCTTGCCGCTCCTTTGTGTGCAGAAGATCCCTGAATTGAGAATTTAGCCCATATGAATCTTTATATGCAATAGCATCAAAATTTTACATTAACTGACTTATTACACTACCAAGAATACCAAATCAAAGACAATAATTTTGACTAGATCCCAGTTATATTCCTGGTCTCTGAGCATAATGATATTTTATCCTTTAGCAATTGGTCAGGAAAAAATTTAGTCAGTGGAGAAAAGTGGAAAGTTACAAGTTAGGAATTAACATCAGCTCAGAGAGAAAGAGGAAAGTGGGTAAAATTAGAAACCGTGTCCCATATTGTTACATATAGACAAGCTAAGTATCTACGCGACTAACCTATGATGTCTAGCCAATTTTCCATCTAGAAACCATGTAAATGTGAGAAAACAAGCAAATTATCATACAGAATTTATGAAAACTTTCAGATATAGAAACAGAAAATTACGAATACCAAAGCAAAACTCACATGTTATCTGTTATGAAGAACAGGTCCAAGACCCTGTCATATGGTGTTGTTGTCACTTTCACCCTTTGAATCGAAAGCTCAAGATCAGACAGAATTTCAGTGACATCTAAGACAAAGGAGTTGAGGAAACATGAGACTAGACCAAAGGGAGACAACTGAACAAAAATATTGTTCATTCCTGAAGAGGAAGTGGGAAATATTTCCCTTACCATGCAATAATCCATTACGGTCAGAGCAAAGAAACTTCAATAGATAAACTGCAGGGGGCGAGGAACATGTAGTCTGAGGGTAGAAGTAATACGGAACAGAACATGACGGGCACACGGATAGGAGCTGGTTCACCAAATTCGACCATTTCAATGTTGTTGAGTTAGAATGAGGAACCACCCATAATTACGCATTAGAGCTAACCTTCCAAATACATATGACAGAATCTCATGGTGCGACTGAGATGCCAGCTCGGGGTTTCCATACTTTCTTTCTCCCATATAAACAATGTAAACCTGGCATTACAAGTCACCAAAAATCAATGAAAAAAAAATTAAAACAAAACCCATCATAGTAAATTTGACCATTCAAAAAGAAACAACATAATCAAAATAGTAAGAGTAGACTCACATTTGTGGAAGCAAAAGAAAGAACGAACCCATAACTCTCAATCGCAACCACAGATTGCACAGCAGAAGCATTTCCCGCTCCAAGGAAAAGAACAGCAGAATAGGTTGCTCCCAGAAGGTTAACAATATCTTGTTGTTTCCCTCTGTTGACAAATCATATGTGTGAGAACTCTAGGAGACAATATTTACAGAAAAAGGAATGGGATCCTCTACAACTTTGTTCAAAACAAAAACAATTTTATGGAGGTCTAAACTCAGATTGGAGAAAACTTGTAACTCGGTCGCATATTAAAAGAACACAAAAAAAGAAATTGACAAATGGAGTTTATAGTAAGTTAAAGTTCTTAAACTTACAACACGTTTCCTTTCTTCCAGAAGATGACACCAAAAAGTACGCCGATGAGTATTGTGGTGAAAAACCTGATGGCATTGCACTACAAACAGAAATATATATATTTTTATCCAATCCAATTGACCAAACATTTCCATGACCAAACATAATTATCCAATCCAATTGACCAATTCCATTTGACCATTTGTGTCTTTCATACACTGATACACAGAGACACAGACTCATATAAATATATAATCATTATTCATTAATCAAACAAGCCACAAGGCCACAAAGCAATTTCCATCCCTCTCTGTCTTTCAACGAAGCAGCCAAGCAATCAAGCATATAAATTATAATTAAAAAAAAAAAACTGATCAAGCTGCTTAGCTGCATATAAATATATAATCAATTAACCAAAGAAGCCACAACCCACAAAGCAATTTCAATTTTCAAATGAAGACTCACATATTCACAGTCCGCACGTTCTCAGTTTCTCACCTCCTTCCTCCTGTCTACTCCGACTGCTCGTCTTCCTCAGTTCCGGCCTCCGCTATCCCCAAGACTCCAACTCTCCAAGAGTAAGATTTAAGACTAGTTAATCAAAAACAGAGAGTTAGTTACTGAGATTGGGTTGAAAATTGAAATAATTGGTTACTTGACTTACTGGGTTCATGAAATTTCAGATGAGGGACTGAGGGAGATTGAGAGTTGTGAGATGAAGGCGGCTCTTGGTCTTAATCAATCAATCAAAACATTCAAATCAATCAAAACATTCAAATAATCAAATCTATTAACTGGAGATCGATGGGTCGGAGACCAACAACCCAACAATGAAGTATAGAGAGAAGGTTTACTTACAGTGGGTCGAAGCAAAGCAGTGGGTCGGCGGTTCAGCGGTTCGAGATTACGAATAGGAAGACTGAGACTGAGAGGCTGAGGGAGTGAGATGACTGACTGAGAGGTTAGAGCTAGCTTAGAGATAAGGCCGAACCGTCGAACTTTGAGGTGGGTCGGCGGCGACTGAAACTGAGGGACAGAGGGAGTGAGTCGAAGAGAGGCTGAGGGTCAGGGTCAGTCGAAATCTCGAATAGAGGCTGAGGGAAAAAGTGATTTTGAGAGAGAGAAGCGGGAGCTCGGGTGTTTTGGTCGAATGGGGAGGGAAAAAGTTCAATTTTTGATTTTTGTCCTAGTGTTAAAGCAATATATCAACCCTAGCTAATATAAAACTCAGACGACATCAAATATAAGGTGCATTGTCTGAAACTCATGTGACAACAGACAAATTAAAAAGCATTGTGTGAACCACTCAAATCAGACAACATCTTTCAGCAGGCATTGACTTAAAAGATATCAGACAACAGACACCTAATAACAGTTGTGTGACTAAAAATAATCAGACAACAGCAAAAATCAACCATTGTATAAATGAACCTTGGACAACATCACATAATAACTGTTGTCTGAATTAATTCATTCAGACAACATCAAAAAAATCAACCATTGTCTGAAATGCTATTGCACAAGAGCTAAGAAAAAACTGTTGTCTGATTCCAAAACTCAGACGACATAATATTTCTTGCTGTCGTCTGATTTAATCAGACGACAGTTAAAATGTTTGCTGTCGTCTGATATGTGTTGTCTGATTCCGAAATTGGTGTAGTGTGAAATCCTCGTCTGTGGGAAAATAAAGGTTTAGAATTTGGCGATGATTGACTTGAAAAATAGAAGAAAAAAAATAATCATCATAATTGCAAGGGAGGGTAATTAGGGTAATTTGTAAAAATAAATTGAATTAAAGTAATAAAAAAATAGAGGGGTGTGTGAATAGCACCACCATATAGGGGTGTAAATGAGCCGAGCCGGAGCGAATACCAAGGTGATCATGTTCGGCTCATTTGTTTTTTATCGAGCTCGAGCCGGGCTAAAGCTTGAATTTTTTTTTCCATGCTCAAGCTCGGCTCGGCTTGAATATTTTTCTTAGGCCCGAGCTAGGCTCAGCTCGGCTTGATTTATTGGACGAGCTTGAGCTTGAATAGGCTCGGCTTGGCTCATTTGACTTTAAATTTAAAAAATAAAAAAGATAGAATTTTTTTTTTTAATTAATAATCCAAATTTGATGTCTGACCATCATACAAATCCCTTTTGTTGTCTAGAATAAACTCAAAATGATGAATCAAACTCAAAATTGCACTTAAACTAATTAAATAAGAATGGGGCAAACTCAGATTCTCTTCCAATTGAAAAGAAATGTAATAAAAAGAATTGAAGAATTGAGATTAGAATAATTATATTTTTATAGTATAAATTTCATTAGTCGAGCTTTAACAAACGAGCCAAGTTTTAACAAGCTCGAGCTACTCATGGAAAATAGGAGCTACTCACGAGCTAGACGAGCCGAATATATCCTTGCTCAAGCTCGGCTCGTTTTTTTGCCGAGCTTAATATTGAGCTCAAACTCAGCTCATTTATCTTACGAACACGAGCCGAACGAGCTAAAATCGAGCCGAATACCAATCGAACACTAGCTGTATCGAGCCTACTTACAGCCCTACCACCATATATATATATATATATATAATATTTATCCAGAGTGAGGCCTCTCTCTGAAATTAAAGTGCAAGATTAGAGTTTATGGTCACTTTTCGGTCACATATCAATATCTTATCCGTTATTTTTTTAGGTACTTGTCACGCCCCAATTTTTAAACACACTTAAAAATCAATATATAATCTCAGAATTATACATGCGTGATGGTTCAGTCATCAATACAAAATACTTGAAAAAATTTTCCTTTTAAACCAAGTACATACTGATGCCCTGAACCAACAAAGTCAATATATACTTGCTCCGCAGAGTCATATATTACACAAGTTACGAATTAAATTGCCACAATAATATAATAAGTAAATGCTCCTCAGAGCTTACTACAAGTGGAAGTCTTAATAACGGTAAAGTCACAAAATTTGCTTCCTACCGTAAATCTGCTAGCACTCTACCTCAGTTTCAGCTACGATTTCCCTGACCTGCAGGATTAACCCCTATACCATTGAATAGTGCACCGGGTTGCCACACAACAAACCCAGTAAGCTTATGAAAGCTTGTATGAGTAAACTCAAATACAACAACCGAAACAAATCACAGGAAAAACCCACACGTTCCAATTAGGAAACAACTCACACAAATCACTAGAAAAACCTACACGTTCCATTTAAGGAAACAACTCTCGTCCATCATGGACGATAAAAGAAAGAATATACTCAAGACTCTCTTTTAAAAACTCATACTCATGAGTCACAAGTAGCCTAACTATTACCCCCATGCATGAGATACCTCGTCGGACATACTAGAGCTCTAACTGATCATAACTATACCCCGGCCAAGGGCATGGGCCCGATAACCCACCTTTGGTCACTTTCGCGACTCTCGATCACATTTCGTGATCCACAATCCTCAACTCTCAAGTCTTTGGATCCTCGGTAGAAATACCAAAACATTAAGCAAGTCTCATTGGACCCAAAATGTTACACAATCCCGATCACCAGCTGTGACCTCTCGGTACAAAAACCAAAACATTAAGCAAGTCACAATGGACCCAAAATGTTATCCGAATCTAAAATAAAAGATTTCCCCGTAATTAATCTCTATTAATTACTCCCAGTACAAGACCCACATTTAATAAGTCACCCGTAACCTAAAAATGCTCCACAATACACAACACTTTTCAAAACAATAGAAATCAACCCTTTCCACAATAAACTGTTCACGAAAAGCCACACCCCAAAACAATAAGATGAACGCACCCACTAAAATTGTTTTCAACACAACAAAACCACCTACACATATATATTCCACGTATATATACACACACACACACACACACATGGTCATTCACTCATAAATGCCACTAATACCAACTATAGTTTACAGTTAACTAAATAACTCTCAACACAATAAGGTAAATCCGTTCGTAAATGAACATTGTGAGATTACTCACCTTAGAATCTTGCTGCGTCTTCTATACAGAACAGAGATAACACAATCACCAAATAACCGTCTAAGACAACTTTGTCAAGTACCTAATCACATACAGTCTCAACTTAGTACACATATCACAAGCAATTAAAGTAAAGTCCGAAACCCCCGTTTTGAACTAAAATCCCCAAAAGGAACACCAATCGAGGCTAAACCTCATCCAAGACCACGCACAGTCTTCGGAAAACTTCTACGATCGCTATATCAAAATCACAAGTCAATCGGACAATTGAATCCTCAAGGATCGAAAACCGAATGGTTCGAAATCACAAAAACCCTAACATGCTCATACGATCTCCAAAAATTACATATTATATATCAAAATGCTCTTATCGACGAGTAGATTTAAATAACACAAGAAACTACTCCTTACAGGGCCGGAATGCCATCACAACGCCGCCACAGGCGGTTGCTCAACCACCACCAGCCAAAACTTAAAACCACATTAATCCAACCGTCCAAAATGCCAAGAATACCAAGGAGAGCAACTTTAATACCTGGGGTTCAAGCCAACTCGGTCTAGATCGCCGCCTATTGCCTTCCAAAGCCCAATAATTACTGTTCATGTTGAGTTGCAACTCCACACTGAGAATCGTTTGAAACCACCACCAAGGATCGACAAAGGAGGCTCCTACGAATGCAACAAGCTTGGTTTGATGCCCCGCCGTCGTCGGAGATTAGAGAACTGATTGGGTCTGACTGACTCTAACTTTGCCGCCTTACACCAACGTCGTGAGCGCGAATCACCACTAGAGGATGCCACAGATAGGAGTGCACGGTGGAGACGAAGAGGTCTGAGCTTGTCCGGTGGTCCGTCGTTGCCGGAGCTCGGAGATAAAACCGAGTTGGATTCACGGGTTTGGGTCGGGTCAGTCGAAAAAGAAGAGAGAGAACGGAGAGTTTCAAACTTTCCAAAAAAGGGAAGTTTCCAAAAATATAGATAGTAAATTTCCGAAACCCGAAATTTCTATTTATAGAGATTTCCAAAAATATCCGCAACTTCCACATACCATAACTCTGTAATACGAACTCCGATTTCCTCGTTCCACCTGTCCACGAATTCGTATCAACACACTCTACGACTTTCATGAAAGAAGTTTTCAGAGAAACCCAACATATAAAAAGTCAACATTTGCGCCCCCCTAAAACCATATTTTTCGAATAACAATTCATCTGAAACACTTCTGCCTCATCCACGAACCATGAAATCGTCCAATAACCACTAATTAAATTCCAAAAAATCCTCAAAAAAATAATAATGAATTTCTGGGGTATTACAGTACTAATGTATAGATCATCTCTGTATAATTTCAGCTAAATTGATCATCTTTAAGGTATCTAACTCGCTTAAACCAATAAACGAACTGAATCTGTCTAACCTGAACTGTATTAGCTTTAAGGCAGTTATCAATGACTTAATAACCATCAATTTGGCTGAAATTTTGCAGAGATAATCTATACATTAATACCTAAAAACTGAACGGTCGAGATGTGGATATGCGACCGAAAAGTGACTATAAACTCTAAAAGCGCACTTGAATTTTAGAGCGAGGCCTCACTCTGGATAAGATCTGTGTGTGTGTAGGGCCCATCCACTAAGGAATCCTCTTTTTTTTTTTGCGATTTTAAGGGATAGCTTATTAGACCAACTTTTCGATCGCATTTTAGCATCTTGAGTCAAGATTTAAGCGTTCAGTTTTTTGCTTCTAATGTATAGATCAAATCTGTAATTTTTTAGCCAAATTGATGATTGTTAAGATATCCAACTAGTTTAAATCAATGGACGAACCGAATCTATCAAACCTGAACCGTTCATGTTTATAACTGTAAATCACAATTTTGAATGCCTTAGTAATTTTCAATTTGGCTAAAAATTTGTAGAGGTGATTTATTCATACAGACCTAAATATTGAACAGTAGAGATAAATATATTTAATCGAAAAGTTAGTCTAGTAAGCTATCCATTAAAATGACCACAAAAAAATATCTCTCATTAGAAGAGCCCTATACACACACACACACGTAAATTAATCAAACGTGAATACAGGAAAAATGTGTATTTTAATTTTAAAATCTAAATTACGTTGTCTAAACAAAATACATTGGCAAACAACTTATAAAACACATATGTCCTAATGGAAGAAGGAAAATGATGTCTTCATTTCTTCTCAACTAAAAACACTGAGTTGGTGTTGCGTTATGACGTAGCCCCACGTCAAAAAATATTGCAATTGGTCTGATTTCTTTTGATTCATCTGCTTTGCTCAAGTCACAGTAAGTAAAGAAATCAACGACACAGATGCAGCTACGCTGACAAATTTAGAAGAATCCACAGATAATTAGCAGACAAGAAAGAATATAAGAGACTGATCTAGAAGACCCAAGTTGGTTCATGCAAATTTTAACTTTGCTTCTAAAGCTTTTCTAACTATGGTGATGTTTGTGCTGCATACTACGAAGAAGAGATCAAGGACGGTACAGTTCGTAATAATATCATGAAAAAAATCTGATGGAGAGGAAGCTGATAGAAGGGAAAATAAAGGTCGAGTGGATCTGGTGTTTTTTTGTCTTGTAGTGATTACAAAACCACGGGCGGCAGTGCGTCACTGACAAGCTTTTGATTCTATCACTTTGTTTTATATTCTTCTTCTTCCCTTTTCGGGAACTAGCTAGGTTGGTTTTTACTTTTGAGAATCTTCACTTTCTTGTTAATGAAGTTTTTTTGCTTTCTAGTCTCTCTTTTATTGGTCAAATTCTCTAGTCTCTCTAATTGTGTAATTGTATTTGTTTAACTCATCGTTCACAATTGTTGTTTTAAGAGATCTCAACTCGAGATCTCCTAATTCTATGATTTTTAAGAGGAAGAAAAGTTTCAAGTTTTGAGTGAAAAAGAATATAAAAAAAGATGTCTTGTATGCACTGATATTTATCCAGAGCGAGGTCTCGCTTTAAAATTAAAGTGTGAGGTTAAAGTTTATGGTCACTTTTTGGTTTCATATCCACATCTCGATCGTTCAGTTTTTATGTATTAATGTATAGATCATCTCTGTAAATTTTCAGTTAAATTGACGATCTTTAAGGTATCTAACTCGCTTAAACGAATAGACGAACTGAATTTGTCCAACTTGAACCATACTAGCTTTAAGACAATTATCAATGCCTTAATGACCATCAATTTAGCTGAAATTTTACAGAGATAATTTATACATTAGTACGTAAAAACTGAACGGTCGAGATGTAGTTATGCAACTGAAAAGTGATCCGAAACTCTAAAAGTGCACTTTAATTTCAGAATGAGGTCTCGCTCTGGATAGGATCTGTCGTATGTACATCAACTTATCTTGAGAGTAACTAAGATTTTCATTTCCTTACATATGAAAGACTTATATTGTTAGGCATCATATCATTCTAAACATAATCAAGTAATTTAAAAACAATTG
Source organism: Rosa lucieae (assembly GCA_024704745.1). Classification (NCBI taxonomy): domain Eukaryota; kingdom Viridiplantae; phylum Streptophyta; class Magnoliopsida; order Rosales; family Rosaceae; genus Rosa; species Rosa lucieae. The sequence continues at coordinate 40,188,772 of CM045495.1, read as the reverse complement.
ATGAGTTAGTAAAAAAAAAAAAAAAACAACAACTGATAACCAATAAGTACCATAATAATCTGTTATCAAAAATACCATAATAATCGTGTTCAACCCACAACAAATATTTAAAAAATAAAAATAAAAAATCCTCACAGTACTATTCACTCTCTTATGTCTTTTATATAATTAAAACACAAAATTGAGTTTTTGTAATATTTTAAAATTAAAATAAAATGTGAAGTATCACCTCCCTTATTTAAAGTGTGGATCAAACCTAATTGTCTCACTATCATATAAGTAACCGCCTATCATAAGGTAAATGAAGGTGAGGACTTCTTTGAGGGTAATATTCTCTAACTATTACATATTGTTGTGACAAATGAAAAGGAAGGGCACTTTGCACAGTAAAATAGGTGTTCTAAATGACATGAGATTGACGCTTAAGACTAAGACGAATAATGCTTGCCTATAAGTTGTTCCATCCAATATAAAAGATGTTCGATGTGATTGACCTAATTTGATAAGCGCCCCACCATTTTTATCTTTTTTTTTTTTTTAGAATAAGAATCATTTTTTGAAAATAATCAAGATTACATAATATGAGAATGACCGGTGGTGGACAAGAACTCCCCACTCTCCTCTCTAAAAACCGAACTAGTTACGGGTCCGTCATCCAGAATAACATCCATGAGCCAAAAGAGCCCAACCCTAACCACCTATTTCGCCCAACCTCACAAGTTACAGATAATCTTGAGAACTCGATAACACCCCATAGACAACAGCCAAAGAAACCAGCGTTCTCTTCCACACCGCGTCCCAATGAAACCAGACCACGTGCAAGGATCGCTTGTTAGCACATTGACCATAAGATAAAACTGAAATTACACCAACTCGTCCCCAGGAAAGACACCACATCCATGGCACATCAATTTGACCCAACCCTAGCTCAAACGAGTAGGGACCAACTATTGACCAAAGTAAACTAACAAGCAACCTAACTAAAACCAGACTTTAACCAAAAGAAAAAAGTCGCCGCCACAGTACTCCTCACCCTTATCGTCAGATGACCCACCGGCAGGCCACTACCGCAGCCCCATGTCTTCAATCTCCCCAAGTCGAAGGTGCCTGCTGAACCATACAGCAAACCACATCAAATCTATCACCAATAAATCGATGAAAGACTCACCGTGCCTTGCCTCTGCCATGCCCATCACCTTGAAAACCCAGATCCACCACAGCTGCCATCTTTATCTAGCGACCCACTGTAGATTAGAAGTCAGCGCCATACGATCCATGGTATACCGCCGCCATGATCTGGCCTCTGACCACTTACACCACGCCGACCACCACCCATCCGACCTCCACACCGACGATGTCATCTGAGAGAAACGAAGAGAAGTACCAAACCTTGACCAGCCAAGCGAAGAGCAGAGGAGGACCCCTGAGATCCCAAGATCCCATCCGGCAACACCTGCCACTCGTCGATGAAGCAAGGAGCCACGGTCGACGCTGGGGCGCCGCCAGATAGGCTGATGACTTTTGTTAACTCTCTCCAACCCTAGTTCTGTCCTGTGTGAGGATATGGTTGGACTTTTTCCCCACCATTTTTATCAAAGTTTTATCTTTTCGTGAATACCAAATTTATTTATAAATCTATTTTGGTATTATTTAGAACTACGTTTATATCCTGCACATGCAGGCAGCTAATTTCATTGAATATTAGTTGATTACCTCCTTCAATAGGAACTTTGCCAACAGAATTAGCAAAGTGTACCAGGGGCCACCCATGGTTTTGGAACATAGAAACTTGGACCCGTCTATTATCGGTTATTTAAGTAATCTTTATTAAGATTCATGAATAGATTAGAGAATAACTTTGTTGAAATAAATCATTTAAAAAAATACCTAGAATGCAAAATTCTTCACCAAGGTGTGACTCTGAATTGTTGGTTGGTAAATTGGTATCTTAAACAAATGCCATCAGTTGCTTTGCAAGATAACATCCAAGTTAGGGCCGGGACATTTGTCCTCTAATGTACTATTCTATGTTCTATCTTGCTTATATTAGTATTCATCATGGTGTTTGAAGAAGTAAATATCTTGGTCTTTATGTTTTATCGTCTGTATTCCGGGTCGTTTTTGGTTTTGGCTCTTGGCCAATCTTCTTCTGTGTTTAGTTTGAATTATGTTTGTGTCTCTTATCTTTGGTTTAATGCAAGTTTGATCATTTCTATGCCAAAAATAACAACGAGAAGTGAATATCTTTGCAGATGTAAGGAAAATTTAATCACATTTGCAGATGGATATACAATCGTCACGGAATTAGCACGAGGGGTGTAGTATTACTGTTTGTATAAAATACACTCTAAAAAATCTGAATTGCTTGGGGATGTGCGATACTTACGTTTTTAATATTTGTATCGAGGGGTGTAATATTTGGTGTCCGTAATACCCCTCCAAAAATTCTAGGCCGCCTCTCTACTTCTAGTTAGGAGTGTGGAAATTATTCTATGCACCGACAGTGCAAGTGACCAAACCCTTATAAAATAATCTCAACCCTTGATATTTATTATCAACTTTATTTTTAATAAACAAAAAGTGTATTTAATGCAATCTAACCATTTATTTGTGTTGGTGCAAGTGCACGGCGGTGCTCTGAATACTCCCTCGTTAAGAGTGTCCATATAATATTGTAGCTAAAATTAAAGATTTAAGAGAATTTTTAGCAATTCTAACTATTTTTTAGTCAAATCTTAGCTGAAATAGTCACTTTGTTTGCATTAATTTTGTCTATTTTAACTATTTTTTGGCACTGATTCTTAGATCGTGGCTTGGCCCCTCCATCCTTTAGGGGGACTTTATCAATTTGTTATGAAGAGTCGCTCATGAGATATGCATTGAAATGTCGGTATTTTCACCACAAATAGATGACTCTTCAATTTTTCAATTTTCCAATCGGGGAGTATTCAGAGCACCGCCGTGCATTAATTACACTTTTTGTTTATTAAAAATAAAGTTGATAATAAATATCAAGGGTTGAGATTATTTTATAAGAGTTGGGTGCATAGAATAATTTCCATTTTTCCAATATGTAACTAATATGGCTAAAATCATAGTGACTCTTTTTGATAATCTCAACGTTAATTAGTGTGATTTAAAGACATCTCCAATTATGTCTCACCATTCGAATTCAATGTCTCCACCTTGGTCACAAGTATCTACATAGCTAAAATCCAAATCTATATTATGATCCAATTAGTTGGCCATTAGAGACTCCAATCCCAAGTTAATATGGTTCTTATACCACTTGTTAAACAGGAGTATCAACGGGTCTCCCTCACATATATGTAACCACTTCAGCCACCCGGAAAGCAAATGAGTATGAGTATTGATCTAATAAATAACTTTTCACTTTTTTATGTGAGACTAAAATATACCTAATCTAACTAGGACACATTTCCACAATTTTTTTTTGGGTTACGATCGAGTTACAAATATTGTGCTAATTCGGAGATGATTGACCACTCGATCGATTGGTGAAATAAAGATGGAGCACATACTACATCCCAGCTCACTGCTCTAATCTTGTTTTAGCAATAAGGTTCATCCAAATCAAAATAAAGATACACCTTGATTGTTGCCCAGTAATTCTACATATTCACGTAAAAGGAAACTTTATGTGAGATTTAATTGATTGATTACGCTTTCATCTTCATAAATGGGACATGATATTTACCAACTTAATTTGTACTTGTAGCTTGCCAAAAATTTCTCCTTGCTTGCCATACCTATTTCTAGTTTTGATGTGATGTACTAGCTAGCTAGCTTCCAAGTTGGGAAACCATACCCATTTAAGGTAGATTAGCAAACATCGACGGCCTTTGCTGCCTTAACTTTAGTTTTGAGGGATGCTCATCATCCTACCAAACAATACAAAGTCAGCACAATATTGATCATAGTTTACACTCTAATTAAAGAAAATGCTTTCTTCAATTAGTATCATGAATAGCTACTTTTGTAATAGTTACTAACAGTACCACAACCATATCGACATATTTCTAAATTTGTGGTATAACTATTAAGTTTGAATCTCACAATGAATTTGAACATCCAAAATAATGCTCATAACATTTCATGTCAGTGACTTTACAAATAGTTTTGGAATGTAGTCAATCCTAAGATGATATTCCAACAATGTTTGTCAAATCTTAATATTGCGTTTTTACTCTAACATATCACCTCATGCTTATCGAGAACTCAAAACAGTTGTTAGACATTCTCGCATCTTTAGGCCATTCAATTCAAAAGTCTTATTTTCCTTATGAGTTTTCTATTTCCAACAGTAATTAAATCTCTTCACGTAATTTTTTTTTCCTGACAGAATTGAGAAAACAAATTTGTTAAGATTAAATTCTGCGGTAATTCGTAAAAACCAAAATGCAATACTGTTTTCTTCCGGGAATCAAAATGACAAGGGTTGATCTTGTTTACTTCCCGAACTCTGAAGTAGACACTTCCTATAATTCTGCAATAAATCACGAAATCTGACAATAAAAAATAATAAAAAAGGTAAAATTCCAGAACCAACAACCCAACAAATGTCACCGACGACCACTCTTACTGTTCTCTGACGTGGCACGAAACCATTAGCTCAAAAAACAAAACGAACTGGGAAGCATCCACACGCTGCCGCACCCGATAGCAAAATCCCCTCTCCCTCTGTCCGCCATAACCTTCAGTTTGGCTCGACATGTAATCATACCTCCCCCGGCGGGCCCCACCCTACCTCAGGAATCATCGCCCCCCTCTCCGTGGGTCCCACGCACCACATGCCTCCTCCTCCTCCTTCATTGGACTCCTCCCTCCTCTCTCTAGTTAAAAAAAAACACAAACGAAAAAATAAAAAATAAAAAATTTAAAAAATGCAACAAAAAAAAACTATCAAGCGTCCTTAAAATGACGATAATGCCCCGTCCCCTTTCCCTATATATGAAATGCCACCCCCACCTTGCAAACGATCCCATCACTTGTCCGAGCTCTCTCTCTCTCGGATCACCTTCATTTCTCGAGAGTTTTCTTTTTCTCTCTCCGGTCGAATCGGTCAGAAGTCGTCATCATGTTGGGAGTGTTCAGCAGCGCGATCGTGTCCCCTCCCGACGAGCTCGTCGCCGCCGGCAGCCGCACGCCGTCGCCGAAGATCACGGCGGATGCTCTGATCAACCGCTTCGTCGAGAGCAATGCCTCCGCCGTGTCCATACAGGTCGGCGACAACGTCCAGCTGGCCTATAGCCACGACAACGAGTCCCCGATACAACCGAGGTATGATCGAAACCACGCTCGCCGGAATATATCACTGTCTTGAACTTTAGCATCAACTTATCCGGCGCCGTTTTACTGCTAGAATTTTTTTTAATCCATTTCGTAATCAAACTGAGTAAGAATCCATTAAAGAAAGAACAAGATCAGTAGAACTTTATTTTTCTATATCAGATCCTATACATGATATGATGAATTGAATTATGTGCTTCCTTATTGTTCTATGTGGTTTTTTTTTTTTTTTTTTGGAGAAGATATTGTTCATGTGGTTGGAGATTGAAATCTGAACCGGCATGAAAATGGTTAGAGAATCAATCGTCGGTCATGATTTCACAATCAAATCATGGTAATCGTTGATCTGATGATGAAGATCTCCTTCGGGATCACTAAGGGTATTGAGTGGTGTCTCGCATGACCGCCACGCGACGTTTATCATGTTGACTTGATTGTCCTCGAATGGCTCACGCTCAACGTGATTGCGCCACGTGCCAGAACTTCAATAAATATATATTTGTCTCGGCCTTTATTTCACAATAAATCCGTGGATTTCTGCTCCCGGTTTTCTTTTTCAATTTTAGATATTTAGAAAAAACAAATAAAGCTGTTTTTTTTTTTCATGAAAATTATTTCCTGAATTGAATGTCTGGATAAGACCCTATCCGTAGAGCTAGAAATACCCATTTGGTGGATGTCTGGATCAATTTCGTAGTGTCTAGGCGAAATATTGAGAAAGACTGCTGATGACGATGAGGATGGCCTAAGTGGGTGGGGGGACCTACATAAGTTCCATAGTTTGAGATTGATACAGTGGATGATGGTGATGCTACTCAATTATTCAATGATGTTATTTTATTCATGGATATTTAGTATTGGCCTATGCATTTATTCGAAAATTTAACTTATAACATGTATTTCAAATCAATCAAGACAAGTTGGTACCTTCCAACTGTATGTTAAAGATTCAATTATTGCTATTTATGAAGTCTTAAAGTATTAACACACAAATAATTGAATCAGTGTGACAGGTCAAACAAATAGTAAAGTTAACTGGCAATTTCATAGGTTTGTTGTATTCAATTATATGTTTATTTGATTAGTCTACGTTGTGTACTTGTGTAGGTTGTAAAATTCATGGTGCATATTGGATTACAAAAACACTACTAGTTTACGGTCTGACTTGAATGGTAAACTTGCAGGTCGTTTGCTGTTAAGGATGAGGTATTCTGCTTGTTTGAGGGAGCACTTGACAACTTGGGAAGCTTGAGGCAGCAATATGGCCTGGCCAAGTCTGCAAATGAAGTGATTTTGGTCATTGAGGCTTACAAGGCGCTTCGCGATCGGGCACCTTACCCACCCAACCATGTTGTTGGCCATCTCCACGGAAATTTTGCTTTCATTGTATTTGACAAGTCCACCTCCACCGTGTTTGTTGCTTCTGTAAGTCATCGATCCACCGAGAACTGTTGGTAAAGCTAATAGTTTTGATATTTTACCTCTAATAACAATTGGGTTTGGTGTGTAACAGGACCAATTTGGCAAGGTCCCTCTCTCCTGGGGAATCACTGCTGATGGATATGTGGCCTTTGCTGATGATGCGGAGTTACTTAAGGGTGCTTGTGGCAAGTCACTTGCTTCATTCCCTCAAGGTGGGTACATTCATTAATAGAACGATCAGGATCCAATGGTACCTGATTCTCTAGCTTTTTGGACCACAAATCATGAAAATTCAGAACATGATGATGATACATGTACATGGAAAAATCTACTCTTTGTTAACAATTATATATGTCTCTGATTTGTACAGGGTGTTTCTACTCCACAAGTGTTGGAGGACTGAGAAGCTATGAGAATCCTAAAAATGTAATCACTGCTGTACCGGCTACTGATGAAGAGATCTGGGGTGCAACATTTAAGGTAATTTAAGTGACTTAAAATTTAAAGAAAACCAATTATTACCATGTAGCTATATGGTTCCTCACCGTCAAAGTTTCTTACATATTTGTTTCTTATTATTAGCTTTTTAATGTCTTCAATTAGTAAACAAAAGTTTCTAGGTAACTGGAGTCACCATAAGAGTAGAAGTAAAATATTTGGATACTCTTTAAAAAAAAAGAAAAAAAAAAAGTTAGTAGGTTACTTGTGTTGAAAAAAATGTGTTTAACTAGGGGAGTTGATAGGGGCAATGAATCTAATTCTCACCGTCACACTCGCACTTGAGCGAAATTCAAGGCAGATGACTTGGAAGATGAGGATGGGGAGTGCATATTTGTCTCCCTCTTGTCTCCTCCAATCATGCTTTTGTTTGTGAAAACATACTTGATGGTGACGTTTCACACCAACTTAGTGATGTTGATTTATATTTTCAACAAGATTTCTCAACTTGGTGGGTGAAAATTTCAGGTTGAAGGGCCAGCAGTTTTTGCAGCCACAAAGTAGAAGATGTTCGTGATATTGAGAACGTATATCTTCAAAATCTACTATCCATTTCAGGGAGAGAATTGAGGTTTATATGGTGTTGAATGTGCATCAGAGGTCATGTAAATACCTGGAATGGTACTGTTGATAGGGAGTGGCTAATTTGGTAGAGCTTTGTGTATCTTTTACCTTAGTTTTGTTCGATGTGTTCTAGCTTTTACCAATGTACAGCTATGTTTTAATAAAGTTTGTATCAAGGCTTGAATTCAGTGATAAATCCACCATCAGTCCCTTCGAATGGTTTTCGGCATTTCGTAACACAATTATATACAAGTTATACATAAAATTCTCACACGGAAGCAAATGCAATGTTTTTTGGGTAAAGTTGTACCGGCATATTTGCAGTGAGACGCTATTTGTCTAGATGACTTGAACCAGTCCCAACTGTGAATCGGACTTTGTTTTTGATTACATTGAAAGTGATCGACCACTTAGCCCTATCGGAATTCCGCTCGATCTTGCTCCAGGGGCCTAGCAATCGCAGCTTGTGATCAACAACATCACAACTAGATGTCCCCAACCATATATCATGGTTTTAATTGGAGAAAACCCATTAGATGTGCTTATATAAATGTGGGTCCTTCTTTGATCTCTTGTTATGCATAGGCAATGTCCACCTTTTCCGTCAAGAGTAGAATTTGAACGGATTAGTAGGTATATCTCTCTTTCAAAAATCAAAAATGCAATCTCAAGTCCTAGCAGGGTGCCCCCTTGCATAACTAGCACACTACTTGTTATCAATGCTCCCGGAATTTGAAGTTTCTGTACTCATTCACAATCATGATGCTGAGTTCCGGTGACTATGGAGGCAAAGTGTCTTGCCCCAACACGAAAATCTGATTCTGGGTTTTACTTCGGGAATGGTTCAACGTAATTTTGTATGTATACTACCAGTAAATATATAGAACTATTTGCTTTCATGTCCTTTATGTTGCCTTTGTTTAACCCTTTTAGATCTTCCCCATAGTTGAAGAGCTGCATCGAGAACTAGTTTCCATAGGATCATTTCAGTAACGAAGGTTATTTTTTCACAAAAAAAATTGGTTTCTTTTGGATAACTTAATGTTTTTTTTTTTTTGGGTCAATGAATTACTATGTTGGTTATAAGGATCGTCAATAGGCCTGACCGAGCTTGGACGGAGTCGGGCTGAGCCTTACAATATTTTTACATAAAGACAGGCCGGGACGTGCCTATATTCTCTAATTCTAAATAAATATAATTTAGTGTACCCTTTTTTTAATTTACTAAATAAGTAAATTAGAGTTCTCGAAGTATAACACACACACACACACCACGCGTGGTGTGTGTATTAGATATGATAGATTTTATCCATCATATCTCACTCACTCACATACAATTTATGCAAAAAACTCATTTGATAAATTAGTAAAGGTTATCAACTCATCTAACTAACAAAAAAAAAAAAAATTGCTTGCAATTGAATTGATCTCGGAAAGACATTTTTTTTTTTTGAATTAATGAAATTTCATTGATAATAGCGCATGCCAAGAAGGTCATTACATACCCATCCGCTGACACATAACAATGGTCAGACAAGACTTTGTGGAGGAGCCACAATGGTACATAGGACAGACCAACTATATTTGAACTTATCGCTCACTTATTTAAAAGTGAGCATGCAACTATGAACTAATCACATAGTAATAGGCTAGTTATAACCAAACTAATTAAAAAAAGGGTCCAAAGACCCACTGCTCATTCTGGACCCAAGAGACTAGGCCTAAAACTAGATTTCAGTGCTGCAGTCGCACCTAGCGGCCCAAGGACCCACCAGCATGCTTCCTCCACCACCAGAGTCGCAGACGTCTCCGCCATTAAGGCCACCGAGAGCTAGGTGCAGAAAGGATCCCAAAAGCGGTACAACGCTTGCCCTACTGATTCGACACTAGCAACCATCGTCGCCGTAATCATCAGCCTCTCCATCTTTTGTTTACCAGATTGTGTGATGGCCAGATCCAAGGCTGGCTTAGAGGTCGGCTAGAGATGGTCGGAAATAGATAGCCCAGCCTAGGGAGGCTAGGGTTAAGGGAGAGTGTCGCCGCTCTCATTCTGGACTCTGTATCACTTCTGTATTTCTTAAATTTTATTTAAGGTAGTTATCTCGGAAAGGCATTTGGCACCGTATATATCCCATATACGATTCATATGTAGCAACACTTGAAGTAAGAGACATAGAACTCCTTTTTCAATATGAAACAAACTCAATTGATGGGATCATTACAACATATTTTCGATGTTTCATGGTAAGTTTAAACTACAGACGTATATAAATAAATAAATATATATATATATAGTTTCATGGTAAGTTTAAACTACAGACGTATATAAATAAATAAATATATATAATATATATATATATATATATCCCTTCCAGTGAGGGATCATTTTTTTTGTCTTTTATAGGGATAGGGCATTAGACCAACTTTTCAATCATATTTTTATATCTCAACCGTTCAGTTTTTAGGTCATAATGTGTAGATCAAATCTGCAAATTTTCAGCTAATTGATTATCGTTAAGGCATTCAAAACAACGATTTAAAATTATAAGTATGAACGGTTCAAGTTTGACAGATTTGGTTCATCCATTGATTTATTCTGGTTTGATACCTTAATGATCACCGATTTGGCTGAAAATTTGCAGAAATGATCTACACATTAGGACCTAAAAAATGAACGGTTGAGATGCCGAAATATGATCGAAAAGTTGGTCTAATGCCCTATCCTAGAAAAGACTAAAAAAAGGGATCCCTTAATGGAAGGGTCCTATATATATGACTAATTTCAGTTTACCCTCCGGAGGTTCGGGGTCGTCATCATGTTAGTCTCTTTAATTTTAATTTAAATAGTAACACCCTTGTATTCTCCAAATTCATCAGCCATGTCAAGTTTTGGACCTTAAATCCATTATGTGGGCCCCCGTAAGGGGGTAAAATGGTCATTTTTGCACAATCTAGCTCCAAAATTTTAAAATTGTGTCTTCAACCTATACACCACAAGTTATAATAGGTCTATAAAAACAACAACTAATTTGGAGCATAGTTTATCCCACAGATCTGGGTAGTTCCTATAAATCAGACATGCCCCAAACATATGGGAGCATTAAAATGATAATAACAAACATATATTAAATAAATTCAAATAAATGGTTCAAGGAACTAGATATTTCATTCAAGAATAAGAACACACATTGTCTTTAGCATTAGCATCCCAATGGATGAATATTAGTACATTACATCCATAAAACCAACAAAAACACATTTGCAGTGGGTTTTAGCTCTAATAATCTTTTCAAAAAATTAGAGCTAGCAACCAAATGACATAGCTCAAGGTTGCACAAATGATTGCAACATAAACCTAATACGATAAAGTTAGGGCATGCTAATTATACCTAATAGAGTGCCATAATCTACTTTTTCCCATCGTTTGCATTATCTCTGATTATGCTAGATGACCTACTCGGAGCTGCTTGCTTAGAAGATGATGATGGCTTGGCTGGAAGTTTACACCTTGTTGTAGCAGGAGGAGCTTTAGCATTTGTTGGAGCTGGGGTAGAAGTTGCTGAAGGCTTTGGAGGTCTACCTTTTGGCTTGCTTGAAGCATTTGATCCTTTTACTACTGCTGCCTTTTATTCATCTCTCTTTTTCTACAATATGAGACACCAAATTGAGAAAAAAAAAAAATCATTATTCATGTAAGGGACATCTTCACACCAACACACAAACAAAATGGACATAAATGCAACAGCCAAAAGCAAAAACTGTAGTAGTTTATTACCTTCAGTTTTTCTGCCCTTATCTTTACCTTATGCCTCAGCTCATTCTTAGTTGCGGGTCTCTTTCCCTGAAGTATTGGACTGCGACATATAAATACACAAAATTAGTATGGCGTCAGTTGTAAAACACAAGTCAAAACACAATGCAACAAGGTTCAAAGTTCATCCCTGAGTTTCAGAAATTGCTGCATCTAACTTCCTTTTTTTGTTTTGGTTTGCTGAGGTGTTATTCTTGGCTAGCAAGTGTCTATGACAAGTCTTTTGGTTGTGTCCAACTTGACCACATTTTCCACACTTGAGAGACCTTTGAACCTTATCAAGCTTGATACCACTAACTTCTACTTTCTCAGATACATCCTTCATCCTCTTTGTCCTTGGCCTCCTTGGCTGCCTTGAGTACTGTGGGGGAAGGATTGAGGGTTCACCACTTGTTGACCACAGATCCATACCATTAATAGGCTTTATTGTATTGTTATAAATGGCCATGTAGGTCTTCTTCATGTAACATTGGTCTTCAGGGGCATGTCTCATGAATTTTGCTGCTAAAATTGCATGTTTACATGGGATGCCAGTTAAATCCCATCTCCTACATGCAACAGTTCTTGCTTGCAGGTTCACCCATGCTTGCTTCCTCCAAAGCTTTCAACCTTAATTTCTGGTCCACCTAATCCACTAGTAATGCAATCTGTTGCTGACTTAACCTTGTTTTTCTCTAGTATCTTCCTAGGTTTGGGGCAGATTGTATCTTCATACCTCAGCATCTTATCCCTCCTTATATGGATCCTTTTCATCAGGTTAACCCTTATCTCTTCAAAACATGTCACAATTGGCTTTGCTCTAGCTGGTAGGATAAAACCATTAAAGCTCTCAAACACAAATTGTTTAAAAGGATGTCACACTTCAAGTGTGTGTTGAAGTGTGACCTGCTCCAATGCTTGGCTGGCCATTTAGGATCTACAAACAAGGCAGATATATCACATCAGTCCTCACATTGTCAAGTCCAGAAAATAATAGTTAAAATCATCATAACACAAACAAAGTCAAAAGGGCAATGATTGATTACCTGTTAGCCAATCATATGCTCCGAGATCAAGTAGATTCATAAGGTTCATTTCCTTGGTGAAGTAGTTCATTGTGGTTGCCTTTGCACATGCCCAAAATTGGTCCTTCATCACCTTACCAGGGAATAACTTATTGAAATTTGTCCACAGGTGCCTAACACAAAATCTTAGGTCTGCAAGCGGTACGATCTCTTCAAAAGCAGGTAATATTCCCTTTTGCTTATCACTGATAAAGGTCCACCCTCCTTCATCCCTTATGTTCAAGTCCTTCACTAACAGATCCAGAAACCACTCCCAACTGTCTTTACTTTTCATCTCCACCATAGCATAAGCCAAAACCCATGTTGTGTTATTTTCATCCAATCCCACAGCTGTCAATAACTGTCCACCATAGCAGCTTTTAAATGTCACCCATCAAACCCAAGGACTGACCTATATCCAGCTCTAAAACTCATCTTCAGTGCTCCTAAACATATATAAAGTCTCTTGAATACAGGTAACTGCTCTGGATTGTCAAAATCACATTTTAGATCAATTGTGGTGTTTGGGTCAACTCTCTTAAGCTCCTCTCCATATTCCTTATTCTTGCAAATTGCTCTCTGATAGATGCTTCTAGAAGCTGCAAGGGCCCTTTTTTTGCTATATAAGCTTGCTGAACTGAAACTCATCACTTCAAACTAGCTGACATACTTTGAGCAAGTGAATCTGTCAAGTATGAAATAGAAGAAAAGGGTTAGCAAACAATAGTTCAGAGTTCCTCAATTATAACCCTGTAATTGGAATATAAATTAGATGAATGAGGGAAGTTTAACCGTTGCGCAATTTGGGTTAAACTTAATCTGCTCTGCAAACTTTTCTGTCAAGTATGGTGTTCTAATCTTATTGTTTTCATGCACCCCAGCACAAGTGTGCTCTTCATTGTAGGTCTTCACTATGAGAGTGTCCTCATTTTGCATCTTAGAGGCATAAAGCTCAAAAGGCAGTTCTCTGCTTTACAAATCATCCTTACTCTAAGCCTATAACTTTTGACAAAAAAAAAAAAAAAAGAAGAAGCTTCCCACCCTTTTTGTATTGGTCTCTCTCTTATGACTGCTCTCAAAATTTTAGTTGTTGCAAACTTCATTCCTAAACAAAACTGAGGGTCATGCATATCAGTCTTTGGATGGAATTCAGGGAAGTCCTCTCCATCAGAGTTTGCCTTATTCCCAATTACTTCCTCATCACTGTCAACACTCTATGCATTGCTTCATTATCCTCAACCTGAACATCACCCTCACTTTCCATACTTGCACCATTTCCTTTACTCCCTCCTCCAATCCACTGCCCCATATTATTAAACTCACACTCCATGCCACCCAACCAGTCTTCATCATCTACACCATAGTCATCATAGTTTTCCTTGTCAAACTGTGGATCATAATCATCATCCTTTGAACTGCTCTCAAACCACAAGTCCTCATCATCAGTACATGCTTCATCATCTTGGTCTTCATCATTAGGTACCCTACTTCTAGTCTTCCTTCAATCCATGCAACTCACTTCAACATCCATAAGATTATCCAGCTCCTCAAATGTACTTGAATATGTGCCTTGGTTCACAAATCTGTGCTTCTCTTTTTGTACCAAATCCAACTCTTCATCCACAAGTTTTTGCTTCCCTTTGTCTTTAGGATCATGTACTTGGGCTAAGGTAGCTTGAGTAGGGACTACATCATGCCATTCTAACTCCTTGATGACAAGTCCATTGTTCTTCTTTGTTGGTCTATTTGGGGTTTCCTTCCTAGGTGAATCAAGTAGCTCTTTTATCACCACACTTGGTTTCTTTCTAGGTGAATGTAGTAGCTCTTCAATAATCACCCCACTAGAACCGGCCTGGTTGAAAGTAAAGTTATGATAATCATCTTCACCATACATGAAAAAAAGCATCTTCTTCCTCTTCATATTCACCCTTAAGCACTAAGTGATCCAAATATATGATAACCAGCCTAATTTGTGGAACACAACAGCACATCGTAATAGCATCAAAATCAATACTCAGCTTGGTTAAAGCATCATCCTCATTTCCAATCCTATACCAATAATCTATCCTTGAACCACCATAGTCTTCATTCAACCCCCTTACCATCGAATCAACTTCTACAAGTGAGATTTTATCCTTGTCAACATGGTCGCAGTAGGCTATCTTTCCCCCTATATACTGGCTGTTGTCCCTAATAAATCCTCCATCATACATTTTAACAGTAAAGTAATCCGGGTTATTTGCAAATAAAAAGGAGAAAACTTTACAAACAGTACCCGAACTTAGGCTCATTTTAAACTTCCGTACCCTACCATGCAAAACTACAACTTTGGTACCTGAAGTTTGAAGCCCGATCCAACATTCACGCCGTCCATGACGGTGTGAACTAACAATCTACATGCTAAATTTGGATGGGTATTTGGGTCATTTCGTTACCCAAACCTTATTTTGTAGATCCCTTCTTCTTCTTCCCTTATCTTTTGCAGATCCCCTTTTCTCTTTTCATTCCCTTCTCTCTCTTCTATTCTTCTTTTCCTACTATCAGACCCAAGGCCAAGGCCAACGACAGCGTCGTTTCCATCGAGATCCTTCAATTTGTTTGATTACTTTTGGTTTATTTCATCCTTTTTAACTGAGCTTGTTCTTCACTCCTCGAATTTGGGGATTTGCATTTTGGATTGCTTCATGCTTTTCTGAGTGTTGATGAAGAATTGGAAGTGTGTGGTGTGGTCTTCTTATTCAATTATATGAGCCATGACCGATTTGAGTGTAAAGAAGAAATTGGCATGGCCGACCCATGGGGAATTGGTGGTGATGATATGAAATTAAGCTGGTGATTTGTTTATTTAATCCAACATTTTTGTTTCTTTGAGTTTATGAATCAATATTGAATTTCAAGTTTGATGCTTGCTTAGCTTTGTGTGTATTCAATTATGAAGTATGGCTCTAAGCAATGAGAAGAAAGTGAAGTAAAGAACAAAGAAGAACATAGGGGAGGGGGAGGGAGAGAGAGAGAGAGTCTCTGTCCTTGAAGAGAAGAACAGAAGGGAGAAAGAAACAAAAACAATTGATCTCATAAATTTTTTTTTAATTAAGTAAAAAAAAAAAATTGGACCGAATTACCCCTCAAAATATGCCACGTGGCTAGACTTTTAACACCGTTATGAACGACGTGTACCATTCTTAGGTCGGGCTTCAAACTTGGGGTACCAAAGTGATAGTTTTGCATAGTCGGTACTGATGTTAGGAGTCGGTCTTAATTTGGGTACTGTTTGTAAAATTTTCTCAATAAAAAAACAAATACAAAGCTTCATCAAGTCAATACCACAAGAAACAAAGCATGCTAGGTCCACAGCAGAAATCACTAATAGCAGGACCGCATCAGCATCATTCTTTACTATATGTAGGTCCACAAGAACAATATTAAAAGCCCTAACTCACCTCCCCAACAACTTTCTTCATCCTACTTCAATACTATATTCATCACTTTCTCCAAACCATAAACACAAACAGACAAAAATACAAAATCCTACGATAAATTATCACAACCCAGCCACAGTTTTCAGTTTAAAATCACTTCTTCTTAAGTTTCGAAACCCCAATTTGTGCTATCCCTAGAAACCCCAAAATAGAATATAGAAACCCTAAACCAAAACCTTGACTCGAAACCCTAACTATCATAACAAAACTCAATCGATTAGGCTTATAAACAAACGATTAGCCTTAAAAACTAATACTCACTATAATTAGGAAGCTCCTCTCCTTTGCTTTCATTGCGCGGTATCCATTCATCATCTGCCATTCCGCCTCGACTATGCATTTCAAGTTCTCAATTCTGGAATTAGGATTAAATTCTGGGTATCGGGTTCTCTTTTGGATTTTGATCCCTCACTCTTCATTTTGCCTAAGAGAGTGGCTGTTGGTTTAGAATAGGTTTCGATGGAACTAATCCAGTTTTTTTTGTTTTAGATCTAAAATGGGGGACTGTGCTAGGGTTAATAGATGTTATTAGAGGAAGGCGATCAATGATTTTGGGGAAATGAGAAGTTGATTGGAGGGAAAAATGGATTAAGGGTAGACAATAATTTAGCCTCTAAAATGACCAAAAATTATTCAAGTTTAAACACAATAGAAGGATTTAACGTCCAATTTGGACGGAGGTCCAAAAATTGGACATAACTGATGAATTTGGAGAGTACAAGGGTGTTACTGATTAAATTGAACCTAGATGGATTAACATGATGACGACCTTGAACCTCCAGGGGGTAAACTGGAATTAGTCCCTATATATATATATGTATGTATGTATGTATATATGTATATAGGGTCACCTCTCATCAAACTGATTCTCGCCAGACAATAATAAATGAAGAGCATAGTATCTATGTCTTATAAAAAATAGGACAAATCAATTACATAGTTTGTTTGCCAGACAAACTGATTCGAATTAGTGTGTGTGTGTGTAGTTATGTGAATGTGTATGTGTGTATATTTATTGTGTAATATATAATTTATATATATATATATATATATTGCGGTGACGATACTGTAGGGGAGGTCCTGCGGAAAAATAGCTCGACGCTAGGATGATAAAAAGCTTAACACCCTTCGTTCTTATTACTTTTTCAATATGAAAAAGAAAAAAATGAAAAATGAAAGGGTTGTCTTATTCAAAACCCCAATCCAATTATGAAATCCCTTCTCTCCCACTTCACACCTCGGAACGCACCGTTCTTATATAGGGAGAAGCGCTTTCACATCTTCTTAACCGGAAACGGTTGACTTATCTATCAACTTTTCCACTATCACCTCCAAAAAACCAAACAATTAGCCACACATAGAATAGTATTTAATTTACTGGGCTTATGGGTCGGGCTCGACGGGCTTTTAAGGGCCTTCAGTGGGCCTGACTTATGCGCCGGGCCAGCTTCAAACCCCTAAACCAAGTAAGGATGGCAAAAATCCCCATCGGGTAGGGTACCCATAGGGTATTCGACCCTAATGGGGAGAAATTTGGGAAAAATCGGGTAACGGGGATGGGGATCCCCAGTATTCGAATTCTGAAGGTGCGGGGCGGGGATGGTATTTTGATCCCCATCCCCATACCCACCCAATAAGAATTATATGAAATACATATATATATATTTGTTTATTATATATATATATATATTTGATATTATTTATAAATAAATATTTATGTAAACTTCATCTTTTTGTCAATATTTAAATTCTGTTAATAAATATGTTAAAAAAAGAAGAAGATTCTTTTAATAAAAGATCTTTATCAACATGTTAATTTTCCTTGATTGAAATACGAAATTTATTTTATTTTGATGTTCAATTTTAACCTCATATTTTACAATCCATAATTGTTTGTATAAATTTTTATATAATAAATTGGTAATATTATTAATGGGGATTGGGGCGGGTATGGAGACCAAATCCCCAATGGGGATGGGGACGGGGAATCCCCAGTATCTGATTACGGGGATTGTGGAGGTATGGGGATGAAGAATGAAGTCGGGTATGGGATGGTAATTTAATTCCCTTACCCTACCCTCCCCATTGCCATCCCTAAAACCAAGCCTGACCCTCTACCCACCTGGCCGGACTTTTTGCAGGCTTTTATGAGGGCCGAGATGGCTTTTACCTATCGGGCTTGCGGGCTCCATCGGCCAATTTGATCCGCGGGCCAAATGCTGAGGCGTAGGTGATTATCAAGAGAAACTTACCAAAACTCTATTGTTAATGCACGTTTTGCTTTTTTCTATTCTTCTTTTTCGGTGCATAGACCATGTTACGCCAAAAAGAAATCATAATTGGTTTTAATATGATAATTATCAAAAGTGTTCACCTAAGACATAGTTTTTAAGAGTATGTGAGGGATGAGTGAATTTCGACAGACACGGCCACATTTTTTTTTTTTTTGGGTTTGAACATTAAAATAGAGATTTGATTAGTCTCAAGGCCAGAACAACACATACAATAGATCCTTATACACTTGTACCCTAAATCAGTGGTTAAGCAAGCAAGGGAAATTAGTACCATCCACTAGTACAATGAAACTCAATTAATTCAAGAGCCTACATGACTACGTAAAGTCATTTCACACAAAGTAAAATAGCTTGAATCTCTATGTGTAGTCATCTTCTTCCTCTTCATATATATTCACCCGTACGCACTAAGTGATCCAAATATATGATAACCAGCCTAATTTGTGGAACACAACAGCACATCGTAATAGCATCAAAATCAATACTCAGCTTGGTTAAAGAGTCATCCTCATTTCCAATCCTGTAACAATAATCTATCCTTGAACCACCATAGTCTTCATTCAACCCCCTTACCATGGAATCAACTTCCACAAGTGAGATTTTATCCTTGTCAACATGGTCGTAGTAGGCTATCTTTCCCCTTACATATTGGTTGTCCCTAATAAATCATCTATGTTACATTTTAACAATAAACTAATCTGGGTTATCTGCAAATAAAAAAACAAAAACAAAGCTTTATCAAGTCAATACCATAAGAAACAAATCATGCTAGCTCTACAGCAGAAAACACTAATAGCAGGACCGCATCACCATTCTTTACTATATGCTAGGTCCACAAGAACAGTATTAAAAGCTCTAACTCACCTCCCCAACAACTTTCTTCATCCTACTTCAATACTATATTAATCACTTTCTCCAAACCATAAACACAAACAGACAAAAATGCAAAATCCTACGATAAATTATCACAACCCAGCCTCAGTTTTTAGTTTAAAATCACTTCTTCTTAAGTTTCGAAACCCCCAATTTGTGCTATACCTACAAACCCAAAATAGAATATAGAAACCCTAAACCAAAACCCCGATTTGAAACCTACTCTAAACAAAAAGCTCGAAATGCATAGTCAAGGCAGAATGACAAATGATGAATGGACACTGCGCAATGAATGCAAAGGAGAGGAGCTTCCTAATTATAGTGAGTATTCCTTTTTAAGGCTAATCATTTGTCATTTCGCCTCGACTATGCATTTCGAGTTCTCAATTCGGGAATTACGATTAAATGTTGGGTATCGGGTTCTCTTCTGGGTTTTGATCCCTTACTCTTCCTTTTGCCTAAGAGAGTGGCTGTTGGTTTAGAGTAGGTTTCGATGGAACTAATCCAGAGTTTTGTTTTAGATCTAAAATGGGGGACTCTGCTAGGGTTAATAGATGTTATTAGAGGAAGGTGATCGATGATTTTGGGGAAATGAGAAGTTGATTGGAGGGAAAAATGGATTAAGGGCTAGGGAGTAATTTATCCTCTAAAACGACAAAAAATTATTCAAGTTTAAATGCAACAGATTGATTTAACGTCCAATTTGGACGGAGGTCCAACAACTGCACACATTTGATGAATTTGGAGAGTACTAAGGTGTTACTGATTAAATTGAAACTAGAGGGACTGACATGATGACGACCCCAAACCTCCGGGGGGTAAACTGAAATTAGTCAATATATATATATATATATTTATATATATAGAGTCACCTCTCATCAAACTAATTCTCTCTAGACAATAATAAATGAAGAGCATAGTATCTATGTCTTATAAAAAATAGGACAAACCAATTACATAGTTTATTCGCCAGACAAACTGATTAAAATTAGTGTGTGTGTGTGTGTGTGTGTATAGTTATATGTATGTGTATATATTTATTGTTTAATATATAATTTATATATATAATTAGCTACACATAGAATATTATTTAATTTACATTCTTATGGGCCTGGTTTGAGGGGCTTTTACGGGCCTTTGGCGGCCTGGACTATGGGCTGGGCCAACTTCAAACCTCTAAACCAAGCCCGACCTTCTACCCACCAGGCATGGCTTTTTGCAGGCTTTTATGCGGGCCGAGCCGGGCTTTTACCTATCTGGCTTGTGGGCCTCCATCCGCCAATTTGATCCGCAGGCCAAATGATGAGGCCTAGGTGGTTATCAAGAGAAACTTGCCTAAACCCTATTGTTAATGCACCTTTTACTTTTTTTTCTATTCTTTTTTTTCTTGGCATAGACCATGTTACGCCAAAAAGAAATCATAATTGTTTTAATATGATAATTATCAAAAGTGTTCACCTAAGACTGAGTTTTTAAGAGTATGTGAGGGATGAGTGAATTTCGGCAGACACGGCCACATTTTTTTTTTTTGGGTTTTTGAACATCAAAATAGAGATTTGATTAATCTCAAGGCCAGAACGACACATACAATAGATCCTTATACACTTGTATCCTAAATCAGTGGTCAAGAGAGCAAGAGAAATTAGTACCATCCACTAGTACAATGAAACTCAATTAATTCAAGAGCCTACATGACTACGTAAAGTCATTTCACACAAAGTAAAATAGCTTGAATCTCCCTTCGTCAATGCACTCAATTACTTGTTGCAGAAACCCTATAGTATTCAAGCTAAGCTAACAACAATTTTATTAGCAAAGGCCACTCCAAAACGAAGTAACACGACAAAAATAATTCCTCCTGAATTCCAAATCCGAAATCTCTTATTTTGTAGGCTAGACAAACCAGTCTGGAGTTAAGCCCAGATCCAAGTAACTCCCCAAATCGCTCGGGGCACCCCATTGTGAATCTCACCCTTAGCCATAGCTAACCATCTCTGTGCAACACCACCGCGTCGTTACCACAACGATTTCATCCAAAACCTTGAGGTTGGGAAAATCAATAGTTCCTCGCCAACTAGATGATGATCCCTATAAAATCTCCATTGCGCTCTACGCCCAAGAGCAGTAATAGTTCATTCACAATCAATGCTCCACTCAATCCAAGCTCCTTGCAATTGTTGCACTCTGATCTCTTTGCACTTTGAGGTGTCCTTGACAAGGTCGAGCCTTCCAACCTGAGACGGCAAACCCGCCCTCCTCTCTAAATTCACTTTGGTGAGAAATTACCTATGTGGAGGGGAAACCCGAGTACATCACCTCTATGGAGGGAAACTCAGTTGAAAGCTCGTCGAACGAAGTTAACGTTGAATTGTTGCGAGAAGACAACAAGAGGCAGAGAGGAAGAGTTTGCTTGGTGTTGACAACATACGGCGCCGTTGATGGAACCTAAGCCATGACGGCTAGGGTTTGATAGAAGTCGCAACCTCATACAAATTTCTACTCAACTTCTTCTAAAGTTTTCGGGCGACATGCAGTAAATTCATTGGCTTAGTTGATATTATAAAAACTTGAAATTGTGTATAGTTTCTCAACTACCCCTTACTGCCATATGTATTAAGTTCATTGGCTAATATTACAAAGTTTTTTTTTTAATAGAAACGACAATTTTTATCCCCACCTCACCTATTTCACTGAGATTTGAACATGTAATTTTCATGGTCTCGATTATTTCAAATAACAAACAGAACACAGCTCACTCACTGTTATTATAAAGAGAAAATTTTACAAACAGTACCCGAACTAAGGCAGACTCCTAACTTCAGTACTCGACTATGCAAAACTATCAGTTTGGTACCCCAAGTTTGAAGCTCGACCCAAGAATGGTACACATCTATCACAACGTTAAGTCTTTGCTACGTGGCAAACCATGAGGGCCCTTAAAATATATCACAGCGTATACCATTCTTGGGTCGGACTTCAAACTTGGGATACCAAAGTGATAGTTTTCCATAGTCGGGTGCTGAAGTTAAGAATGAGCCTTAATTCGGGTACTGTTTGTAATATTTTCTCTATTATAAAAGCTTACAATTATTTAGTTAATCTCAGTCATCAGATTCGCTCGTCCTTTACAATTCCTTAGTTACATTATCAAAATTTTAATTATCATATATTCAAAACACTTTTTGCCACCTCCTTCAAGCATATATCAACACCCTTTCCTCTCTTTAAAGAGTAAATCTCTTGAAATTAACTCATTAAAAAAGTAAAAATGGGTACCGACCAAAAAGAAAAAAATAATAAAAATAGGTAGCTGAGTGAACAAGGATAGATATTTTCATTTATTTTATTCCTTCAAATATTTAATTAATTGTGGAGGGGCAAAATCGTCAGATACGAAAAGTCAAACGAAAAGTTATAGCTGGGACGACGAACCAAAACTGGCGCTTTTTTATAGTGGGGAGAGTGGACGTAAATACTCCCCCCACTCCGATTCCCCCAACCCAGCTCCACTCCTTTCCTGTTTCATACTTCATCAGATTTCCCAATTTCTCCCAACCCAATTTAAAGGTTCGACCTTTTCCTCTGTTTTTTTCCAAATTTTCTCGCTCATCGTAGTTTGCAGCTTTCCTCTTTTCCATTCAAAGCTTGGGTTCAAATAGTCGGGAATTGACCAAATTTGCTTTCTTTATAGGCTTTACAGGTGGTTGAGCAAAACCCAGAACCCGAGAACAAGCAGAGCGACAAAAGGTACAGAATTTCTTTACTTTTGTGCTTGAGTTTTATTTTTTTATTTTTTTTTTAATTTCTTGGATTTTTATGCTTTATGTGTAATGTCTTTGTGGGAATTTTTTGTTTAAGTTGGAAAAGTTGGTGATATAGGCTGTTTTTGATTTTTTTTTTTTTGGTTGTAGTTTCAGAAACCCTAGAGTTTGATTAAGTGGATGGTGAACCAACTCTGTGTATAGGTAGGTAGGTGTAGTATGTGGCCAATTGTTTGTGTTTATGTGAAGGAAATCAGAGACAATAGCGATTTTCTCTATGGTTGGTTTTACTTTGCTATTTGACTCAGTGAGTTGGTAGCTTAGGCTTGAGTTGACTCACTGTATCTTCAGCTTCGGAAGAAAATTGGGAACTTGGGTGGGTAGGTTTACGTGGGGTTTGGGGTATGAATTGTGGTCTAATTTGGCAGCCGGTTAAGTAATCTTGTGTGAAAAGGTCTGCCAAGTGCTTTTCGTGCTTTGCCTAATTATAAGAGGGTGTTGTATAATGTGCGAGATGCACATATCTGTTTCTGTATAAAATTGTTAGTCACTTTTCTTGTTAAGACAGAATACTCAAAATTCCATAGTAAGTTTGTATGGTCTACGGGGGTTTCAAGTAAAAACTGTGGTCTGGTTTTAGCGATTAGTCTTGGGTGTGAAATGGTCTACCATGTGTAATTCGTTCTTGTCCAATTTAAGAGGGCCTTGTTTAATTTATGAGCTATACTTGTTAAGGCAGAATACTTGATTCCAAATAAAGTCTCGGTTTGCAACATCTAATATAGTGGAAATTCCTATGGTGGTCAGCTATTCGGATGAAATAAAAGGCAAATAGGTAGTTAGAATAAGATTGGTTGACTAATTGGACCTAAATGGAATGGTAGTAGGAGTACTAGAATTACTTGTATGGCTATATATGCCAGACCTTCTAGGGGAGAATTTTGGTTAAGGTCTAATATGCTTTCTGGTGGAGGAGAAGGTAGTCAACTTTGAAGGGAATTTGTACATTGATTGTTATGAAACCTTAATTTGACCATATAATGGTATTAGGTTTTTTGGTTTTCAATATAATTCTAGAATTCTAGAATTACTATATAAAAACTGTGCTGTATCTAGAGCGACACAGCTGGTTTTGAAAACAGGGTTGTGTTAGACAAATTGACAGCCTATATAAAAACTGTCAGATCAGAGACATCTATCAGGGAATCAAAATCCTATAGTTGATATTCAGCAATCTCTCTATATTTCTTTGGCTTTCTGAAACTTTATTTTTGATATTCCACAATGTACAAAGAGAACTTATTCTTTCCAACCTTATACCAGGATGGATCAGCAAGGGCATGGGCATCCAACAACAATGGGAGTCCCAGGTGCAGGTCAAGCATCATATGGTGTGAACCCATATCAGCCTAGCCAAATGATGGGACTCTCTCCAACTGGATCAGTTGGAATGATGCAATCTCCCACTCAGCCGGGAGGTCCTTCTGCCCCTTCTCAGCTTGCACAACACCAAGCTTATCAGCACATCCACCAGCAACAACAACAGCAGCTACAGCAACAACTCCAAAACTTTTGGTCAGGTCAGTATCAAGAAATTGAGCAGGCTAATGATTTCAAGAACCATAGTTTACCATTGGCCAGGATTAAGAAGATTATGAAGGCTGATGAGGATGTAAGGATGATATCTGCTGAAGCTCCGGTCATATTTGCCAGGGCCTGTGAGATGTTTATTCTGGAGTTGACGCTACGGTCTTGGAACCACACAGAGGAGAACAAAAGGAGAACATTGCAAAAGAATGACATTGCGGCAGCAATTACAAGGACTGATATATTTGATTTTCTAGTTGATATCGTCCCTAGAGAGGATTTGAAAGATGAGGTTCTGGCATCAATCCCAAGAGGTGGGAATGTTCCAGTTGTCGGTCCAGCTGATGGTCTTCCTTACTATTACATGCCTGCTCAACATCCACCACAGGTTGGTGCTCCTGGGATGATGGTGGGAAAGCCTGTGATGGATCAAAATATGTATGGCCAACCAACACATCCATACATGGCTCAGCCAGCTTGGCCTCAGCAACAACAGCCGCACAAAGATTCTGAGTGAAAGGATTACTGGAAGATGATTGTTTGTAATTTGAAGGTGTACCATTTTTAACTTATCCGATACACAGTTTGCTTTATATCCAGTCGTTACAGTTACAAAGTGCTTATTATTGCTACATGAAAAGATTCTGCAAAAGGTGTGGTTGATGAAAGATACCCTTTTTTGTCTGTAACTGAAGGATTACTATTAGATGTTAAAACACTTTGCTATATAACTATTTGTTATAACAGTTGCTAAGCGCTTGTTATTGCTGCATTGAAGTGTTTATGTAGAAGGTGTGGTTTCTGGTATTTTGGATCATTGACTTTACGTTCGATTTTACCCATTTAGGTTGAAATTAGCTACATCTTTTTCATCATTTTAGTCGTGGAATTTACTTGTTGGAAGTGATTGAGTTACTTGGTTTTATTGTTTCAGCCAAAGCTTTTGTCTGTAATTACTAATTAGAACTATAAATGGACCGGATTTTTGATCCATATCCGCTCTACTCCGAATCCATAATTTTGTAGTAATGGTACAAGATAGCCCTTAATAGAAGAAAAAATTTAGAGGGACGAAAGCGTCAAAAGATGAGTTTATGCATTTTCACTTGATAGCCGGAAACGTATACTGGTAAGAATGAACATGATTTATCTTAGCAAGTTGATTTTGAAACAATGGAAGCAAAAGAAGCATGAACTTACAATATATATTCTGACGACTGTAGACACAAGAAATTTAATGAAAATAAACTTAATTAAATAAATCGATCAATCTTTGAAATTTTGACTAAACAAGCTTAGTTGGCACATGAGTCATATAAAAGGTACACGTGGCTCATACGTCACCAAAATTATGTGAGCTTCGAGGATGACACATGTCAAAATATGAGTGATCCATCGATTGAATGACGCGGAAGCATCAATTGTGGAAGCGTCAATTTATTGCTGATTGATTGTTGCTCGAGTCAAGCATTTAAAGTGGATCAATCGTATTAAACTGATTGATCTCGATGAAAATCAAGCATCAAATACAAATATCGATCAGATTAAATTGTTTAATTCTGATTGAAATCAAGTATTAAATCAAATATCAATCAAATTAAATTGTTTAATTCTGATTGAAATCAAGTATTAAATCAAATCATATTTGATTGGCATATTCCTTAAATAAAAGGTAATGAAATCAACGAATTAAAACTGATTGATTTAATAACATATTTACGGAATGTGATTAATGCTATGTCATCAATGCATTCCAAATTAAGGGAGACGTCGACATTATAAATACCCCTTCTCAAATCAAGAGAAGGGAGGACGACAGACAGACGCAAGCAGATAGAAGAAACCTCTTCAAAGCTCAGAAGTCTCCCAAGCTCGTGAAGAACCATCAAGCTGCCAAATAGCCGGTCTCTTCACCTCACAGACTTTAGACAAACAAGGGAAATCACCTGCAAGCTCAGAAGTCGTCAAACTCGCGAAAAATCAACAAGCACCAAGCAAACGTGTTGATTCATCCGCCATCAAAGCCATACTCGCCACGTGACACCTCTTGTGGTTTAGGTTTGATCAAGATCAAGCCTCTTCAGCCCTTGATCATCCGTCGTCTTCAAGTCATCAACAAAGCAAAGCTTCTGCCAAGTTCTTCATCAAGCTCGTGGAGAATCAACAAGCACTAAGCACACATGCCGATTCATCCACCATCAAAGCTAGAGAACACTCACCACGTGACATCACTCGTGGTTCAAATCTGATCAAGAGCAAGTCTTCGCATCCCTTGATCAACCGCCTTCTACAAGTCGTCAACAAAGTAAATCCTCTATAAGTTCTTCATCAAGCTCGTGGAGAATCAACAAGCACCAAACACACGGGCTGGTTCATCCCCTACCAAAGCCGAAGAACGCCCACCACGTGACACAACTAGTGGCCTAAATCCGATCAAGATCAAGCCTCTACAGCCCTTGGTCAATTGTCTTCCTCAAATCGTCAACATAACAAGAAGTTCACACTACAACCGTTCGATTCAAGATCAAGTGCTTGTCACCCTTGGATTAAATCAACATCGGAGATCGAATCAGAGGAGATTCTTGTCAAAGAACATCTGCAGAGATTGTAACCCTCAAATTCATTAATAAAAAAAATTATATTATTTTGTACACGTGTCCTTCTTTCATTCATTGCAGGAAGTTCAGCAACGACCTAATGCAAAAGAAGCAAATTGATCAACACTCCCATTTCAAAAATTTCTGGATAAGCAAACTCCAAATGTAGCGGCTAATGCTAATAATAGCTTTAACCTCCTCAATTTTGGTTGCCCTAGAGGCTGTTCTCTCTTTTTTTTTTTTTTTTTTTTTTTTTAAAAAAATGGAGGCTGTTCTCTTTAGTTTGTTGTAGTTTTTTTGTATTTAATTTAAAAAATAAATGAAATACGAATATCTTTTTCTTTGTTTTTAAAATTAAACAGACATAATTTTAACATACTTTTTAATATCTCTAGTCGTGGTGGTCTAAAATAAATCATGGTCTAAAATTGTGGACTTTTTAAAAGTACTATTCATCCAAATGGTAAGAGCTATAATTTGCTTAACTCCAATCATTCAGGTTAAATGATAATTTGCTTAATATTTCATGTGGTTAACTAATCAACAACCCTTCTCCGTCCACTTGTTGTCTAAACAAAAACCTATCATTGGTCTTTAGACCCTTAAAACATATCTTATAATAGACTCAACCTGTTATTAGAGATGGGTTTGGAAACATAGGGTCCAAAAAGTGGACTCTAGACCTAGGATTGAAGATAATTTAAGTGTAGTAAATAACTTGCTTCTTTACTATTTTTAATTCTTACAATTAATGCTACAAAAATGCATGTAGAGAGTTTGATGACACAAATCATTTCCCCCATGAATAGACTTGGAGAAAAATTTTGCATATTAGGTATTCAATATGATCCAAGAAATTAATTAACCAAGTATTTGGTTGATACTATTGCTTAAGTTATCATTGCTTTAATTTGATTGAAAGAACTCATGTTATGCTCATGTACAATAGGTGTTTGACCTTTAGCAACTAGAGGTTCGTCAGTAAAAGATGACAATTTGTCACTAGAAGGCATTGCTTAGAGAGTAGTTATCATCAATTAGGCAATACATTAGACATAATCTACCTAAGGAAAGACTAAGTGGATCTTAGCTTGATCCAATATTTGAATACCACCAAATCTACAAGTTACAAGAATCCATACATACTGAAACCACTCTGGTAATTGAAGTTTAGTAAACATGTGATTATCACCAAGTATGAGCTCTATCTAAGGGAAGAAGTGATCATAAACTTGTACCCTATACAAGCAGATATACAACAGGATAGCTCCAAGACAGTTGACAAAAGTAGCCTTAATGCCAATAGACCAGCTGATATAAGAAATGATAAATTACCATGATAAAAAATATTTCAAGGACAAGAAAATAAAAAAGTATTTAAAATTCACATTCATTTGGTTTATGTGGTAAACTGGACATAGTTCACATAACTTGGTTTTTGCTACGCTTGTTTGTTCATGTGCTTAATAATTGTGTAGGCACATGATGTAATGATGTGATGCACTTGACACTTGCTTTTGAATATTCTTCTCTCTAATATTTCTAAATGTCTAGAATTCATTTGTTGTATTGCGTGCATTTTCAACAATAAGAACGCTAATTTATATGTGAGCATTTTCAAAGAGGAGAAAAAAAAGTAAATATATGTGAACATGAGGACAATTAATTCATTAGGCCTGGCAAATGAGCGGGTTGGAGGGTTACATACGGTTTAATGGGTTGCAATCTTAACGGGTTGAATTTGATGGGTTCAAAAGTTATCTGTTGGAACCGAAGTGGTTGTTTATAAACCCATCATGAGAAATTCAATACATCACGAACTTATTATTAATTAACAACTAATATGCAATGGTTGGCTAAATAATCAATTTTATCTATCTATATCTTTAACATTATATAATATAATAGTATGCATGCAGTGTAATATGATTATTGAATGATAGGATGCTTCATGAAGATTAGAATTTCATACTGTTATTATTTTAGAGACCGTTGGGAATGCACTGGGCATAATGCACCGATGACATACCAAACAGCTCCGTCGGTGGGCTCTGTCATTCTAGCCCACCTCGTCCATCAAGTGCCTTGCACAGTAGCAGCGGTGAATTTCGGTTTTCACTAACTCACGCATGCCTCATGTGTCCCTTCCTTTAATGTCATTTGATCAGGATTTGACCCTAATTCAATAGAGTGAGCTTTTTTTAAGTGTGGAGTGAAAGTAACCTAAAAGGGAATATCGATTTCCTCATTCGAACTCAATCGGTGCTTGAACTTGGGAGATGTTGAAGAGTGAAACCTAACCCAATGGGATAAAAGCAAACCCAAAGGGGAAATCAATTTCCTTCAGGAAAATGTTTCATTTCCTTTAGCATCACAAGGACCCAAACACAAAAAATGATCGAGTTCATTTTTCTAATGTTTCAATTCTGCGAAGCAAACAAGGGCCTAAGAAAAGCAGATATAGTAGGCAAGACAAGCTTATGGGTTTGAAATATCATTGCTCTTATGAAAAAATTGATGTTAGATTCTCATCCAGGTTTTTAAGAAGCGAGCGGCAAAGTTATCTTTCTATATACAAAGTTTAATATCTCTCAAAACTATGAAAGCTGTCACAAAAACTAAGAAAATTTAACTCTAGCTAATAAAAGCAATTGAGTTTCTGAAGATTCAACTCTATCATTTGAAAATCATTAGCACCAACAAATTGGACAAGCATCCTCAAAACCACAACAAAGAAAGTGTTGGTGAAATTACAATAAAAAATTATAATTCAATTTGAGAAACTCGTTGACACAGTCTAAGGCGCGGATATCTCAATGTTATATTTAGTCAATTGTTAAGACTATTTAGTCAAGTACAAAGGTTATGTTTAAAAAAGACTCACAGTTGGTGATGAAGATTGTGTATTTACTAGGAACATAGTGTATAAAGACGTTTTGCTTCATCCGCCAACAAATAATACAATTTATTCATCAGTACTACAATAGTAAAAGAAAATAAAACTACAAAAAGTTTTGTAGTAATAG
Source organism: Rosa lucieae (assembly GCA_024704745.1). NCBI lineage: Eukaryota > Viridiplantae > Streptophyta > Magnoliopsida > Rosales > Rosaceae > Rosa > Rosa lucieae. The sequence continues at coordinate 40,158,507 of CM045495.1, read as the reverse complement.
TACAAGATACACCCTTGATAAAAGAACAAATTTAGAGGGACGAAGGTGGTAAAAGACGAGTTTATGCATTTTCACTTAATAGGCACAAAGGTATATTGGTAAGAATGAACAAAGTTTATCTTAGCAAGTTAATTTTGAAAGGAAGGAAGCAAAAGAAACATGAACTTACAATATATATATATATATATATATATATTCTAACGACCTAGTGCAAAAGAAGAAAAATGGAACACTCTCATTTCAAAAATTTATGAATAAGTAGACTCTGATTGCAGCGGCTAATGCTAATAGCTTTAACCTCCTCAATTTTGGTTGCCTAGAGGTTTTTTTTTTTTTTTTGAAACAGAAATATTGCTGACAGGTATATTTAAAAGCCGATGAATATTGTGTAGTTTTTGTTGACTACAAAACATTGTAGGTTCATCTACTTGGCAGCAATATGCATAACAAACATGCATTCCAACAAATTATTTTAATCCTAAAGGGTCAACGAAATCATCAAATGACTCCACGTTCAGTGCTCGATGTAGTATCTTGTACTAGAATATCCGAGGTAATAGTCACAAGAACTATCTTCGATAGAATATCTTTAACGCCAAATAGGTTTATTGTACACTTCACAGGAACCTAACTAGTTATGGCAACATTCTGGTGATGAAAGTATCACTTAGTACACTAGAAAGCTCTTGACAAAGCATAACCAGTGGATATGAACACTTGTATCAAATCTTTCTAGGTCTTGCGGACTCAAGATAACTGCACACTACTACAAAAAGTTAATCACACAACACTAATCACACAACGGAACAGAAATCATCTGTTGTGTGTTTAAGTAAGCTCTATCATACAACGGTTTTATTTATATTCTGTTGTGTGAATGTCAACTAAGTGATAACTTTTTTATCAGAACTACATGGCACAACGGAAATGAAGTAATGTCTGTCGTCTGAGTCTTAAAAAATTTAGCGACAGATTTCCCTTCACTTTGGAGTCTTGGTTGGCTCTTGAAACACTGAAATTTGGGCTACTAGGACAACGGGTTTTACTATTTCCATTGTGTGATTGAAAAACTAAGCATCAAAGTTTGAGGAAGCTTGCTTGAATGTCTTCCCCTACATAGGCCTAGTGCAAGATATAGAAATTGTACAACAGATTTAAGATTTTCTGTTGTGTGAACTTGGAACTGAGCGGCAACATTTTGAGCCAAAATGATATAGGCGCCATGTTTCCCTCCATGATTTCACATTTTGATTTTTAGTGCTGCAGTCAGACGACAGTTGGTAAGTTTTGTGTTGTGTGAATAACTTTGAAAATTTTTAGCTAGTTTTAATTGCCATCGTGTCCAAAAGAAAGGAAGAAAAAGAAAGCCTTGACGCTCGACACTCAGCTCTCTCTCGACCCCAAATGAAATCTCAGTCCTCTCTTAAACCTAGAAACCCATCTCTCTTACAAACCCATCCCGATCTCAGTCCTCTTCTTCAAGAATTTCTCTTTACTAGATAAAGGTTTTGCCTTTGAAAACAAACCTCCACTAGTCCAGTGACAGCAAAAGTAGCTGAGAACCGAAGAAGAGAGAAATGTCGAAGCAGGGTGAGGTCGTATGCGTCACCGGTGGAAGCGGCTGCATCGGATCATGGGTTGTCCGCCTCCTCCTCGACCGCGGCTACACCGTCCACGCCACCGTCAAAGACCTTGTTAGTCTCCACAATCACACTCAATTTTCCACTTAACTTGTTACACACATATGCCACTCCACTCTCAAAATTCTTCTTCTTACAGAGGACGACGGCGAGACGAAGCATCTAGAAGCCCTAGAAGGAGCCCAAACGCGCCTCCGCCTCTTCTAGATCGACCTCCTCGACTACGATTCCATCTCCGCCGCAGTCCACGGCTGCTCCGGCGTCTTCCACCTCGCCTCTCCTTGCATCGTCGACCAAGTCCATGACCCCCAGGTAGGTTGCTCCATTTCCGATTACACTCTACAAATTCAGGGCTTCTTGTTTCATGATGATTCAATTGTGTCTACAGAAGGAGCTGTTGGACCCGGTGATTAAAGGAACGCTGAATGTTCTAACGGCGGCTAAGCAGGCCTGCGTGAAGCGCGTGGTGCTCACGTCCTCCATATCGGCCATCACTCCCAGCCCTACTTGGCAGGCCGATGTCGTCAAGAGAGAGGATTGCTGGACTGATGTTGAGTACTGCAAGCAGAAAGGAGTGAGTACTTATACTACTGAGTAGTGCCTTGAAATTGTTTTGAATTTATGTGACTTCATGGATTTTGGAAATCTGAACTAAGTAATGCTGATTGTGTTGTGTGTTTGGTTAGCTGTGGTATCCTTTATCGAAAACTCTGGCGGAGAAAGCTGCGTGGGAATTTGCCGAGGAGAAGGGGTTGGATGTGGTTGTGGTGAATCCGGGGACAGTGATGGGTGATGTTATATCGCCGAGGCTCAATGCTAGCAAAGGTGAGTGCTCTGTTCAGTTTCTCATGAAACCTTTCTTGCATTTGCCTAATTTGTCATCATATTATCTGTCTTATTAAGCTACTTCTTCTTAGTTCAAGTATCCCTGCTTGGTTTGGAATCAGGTCAGAGGAAGAAGAGGGTCGCTAGCTACAAGGTGTACACTCTGGAGGGGAAGCTGAAAGGGACTCTCAGGAAGAGCTTCAGGTGGCTCAAGCAGACCTGTGATAGAGTGGTCTATGGCCGGTAATGGTTGTTTCATCAATTTTAATGAATATATACTGGTTTTGAGTGAGATATCTGGTTAACTCTACTTGTAACATAATATAAGCTTTGGCATAGTATGGATCATTGACCCATTTATCCATCATATGAGAACGATACAAACTTGTGTAATCATAGCCAAAAGGCCAAGAAAATGATTCAACAATGTTGACATGCTTTGCTATGAGTCCTGCAAACCCATTTGACCCATTTTATATCAAAATTTCTGATCACAACACATGGTTTTAAGATTTTTCGTGAAACGTTTACTTCTAATTTTTTGAGTTTGTATGGTGGTGGTAAGTGGTAACACAGATCGAAGACTTTTATAAGGTGCAGTTGGCAACTTGGAATGTTTTTCAAATGTATGTCTTACGAGTCTTAGAAACCTCAGTGGCTTTTGCCCGAGTTTGATATTTGAGTTGGTTTATGTGAAAATGTCTTACTAGTCCTAGAGACCTAAGTGGGCGCTGTCTTTGGATTGATAATATTCAAGAACTGATGCTTGCAGTTTCACCAATGATTAAGCCATTGCAATCCCAAACTCACCTGTAATTTGCTCATGGAACTACAATGCCCTTCCATCTAAGTCATTTTACTTTTCTCTTGGTGGTGTCAAGTGAGATTGTTGGAGAAGAAGCTTCCACCACTTCTGGCCACATTATGCTACTTGAGGAACAACCCATTACTCATTCTTCTGCAAAAATGGAAGCTCAATCTCCAGGTATTTCAGCAATCCAGAGTTTCCTTATGTTTTTAGCTTTCAAGTTGGTTTCTATACTCTACTTCAATTCAGGGTCTTTTTGGGTTAATGGGTACTCATTACTTCCACATTCTGCCACTGAAACTCGAGTTTTATAAATGGGGTCTCAGTGTCAATTTGTTCATGTCAGAAATTTATTTTGTTTTTTTCCTTTTCCTTGCTCTGTGGGATGCCTTGCTAGATTACTGATTAAATATAGGGGAAAAAAAAGAGTTGACAAAATTTGAAAATCTCCAGTCTGTGTTCTTATGAAAGTTAAAGCAATAACAAAACTTTAAATTAATTACTTTTACTTTCGGAGACTGCTTTTCATATGCTTTATAATATATTTTTGTCTTGTCCTCTCTTGTTATTGTATAGAGAATGTGGGGATGGAAAGGAATGGATATTGTGGATCTGTACAATGTTAATTTTCTGAAACCCCAAAAAAAATTGTGGCTTGTTAAGCGCAGCAGTGTTGATTACAGTTCCGTCTGGCCTTTTTTCTCTGTTCTTTTCTAGATTACTAATTTTCAGGAAGGAAATATAATTTCAGGGTTGAAAGTATCCTATCTGGATTTTCATTTCGAGAATACTAACTTCTATGATTAAACCTTACCCTGATTCTTGTATGATTTCCCCATTATGGACTTCACATATGCATTTGTTCATATACTCATTAGTATCTGGTTGACTCATCTCCTAATTATTGACTAGAATTTCGGGTATTTTCTGTTAAACCAGGAGTCCCTGAGGTTAGAGTAGTTCACCATCAAGATTTGAACAAGAGCATTCTGATAGCACTCATTGTTGCTTCCACACTCCTTGTTGGAATTCTTCTGTTCCTGTCATGTTGTTGGATCTATAGACAGAAAATGTCGAAACACTCTATTGGGAAAAGGCAAAAGACAAACGGTATCCTCTTCTCATTCAATTTTCATTTAAATTTAAGTTCCTACTTAATTTATAAGTCAATAATGCTCATCATTTCTTTTCTCTTTCTTTCTTTGTATGCATGTGAAGAGGTTCCAATAGGGACGCCATTGAGTGCACTTATGGTTGAATTTAATTCCTTGATGTTGGGGAATAGAAAGGGTTCGGTTGTTGTATTCAATTATCAATTGCTGGAAGCTGCAACAAACAAGTTCAGTGAAAGTAATATTTTGGGTGAGGGTAGTTTCGGACCTGTTTACAGGGCTAGTTTTGATGGAAAATTCATTGCAGCTGTTAAGAAAGTAAACGGCATAAGACAGGATGCTGAAAGAGAATTTGAGGTAATTCCATCCAAAACTGGTTCTGGATTCAGTTTCCTGAATCTGATTCTCTTGTTGAGGTCCTGTGTTTTATGAAACCTTGTTTTGCTTTGCAGAATGAGGTGAACTGGTTGGGAAAAATTCGGCATCAAAACATCATCAAACTTTTGGGTTACTGTGTTCATGGAAAAACAAGGTTTCTTGTGTATGAAATGATGCAGAATGGCTCCTTACAAACTCAATTGTATGGTATGAACTTTCTATTGGTATCAAGTAACATAGATGGAGAAAGACATTTGCAAATGGCACAAGAAGGTTTTGTTGATGCGAAAAGATATTATATCAGCTTTTGATTCATGTGTAGCTAGCTAGGAATGCTTTCTTGTTTGGTACATTATCTAGTCACTTGAATGTATGGATGTTTGAAAAATGGTAATGGAATGATATGGATTTGAGTACTTTTGATGTGGTAATTACTGTCCAATAGTCACTGGTTTGTTACTCAACTTGATTACAATATTCACACTACAGCTAACCAAATAGAGTAGTTGTGTGAACTAACAACCAACAACAAAAGAAACGAAGTTCTGTTGTGTGAGATTCATAACACACAACAGAAACCAAATAGAATAGTTGTGTGAACAAACAACCAACAACAAAAGAAACAAAGTTCTGTTGTGTGAGATTCATAACACACAACAGAAACCAAATATAGTAGTTGTGTGAAGTAACAACCAACAACAAAAGAAAATAAAGTTCTGTTGTGTGAGATTCATAACACACAACAGAAATGAAATCATCTCCGTTGTCTGAGTAATCAACAGACAAGGGATATAATTTCACTTCAGTTGTGTGTTATTAATCTCAGACAACAAATAATGAGTAATATCTGTTGTGTGTTACATATCTCAGACAACAAAGAATGAGTAATATCTGTTGTGTGTTATGAATCTCAGACAACAAAGAATGAGTTATATCTGTTGTGTGTTATGAATCTCACACAACAGTGAATTCTTTCTTCTGTTGTCTGAATGTGCCGAGGCATCGCCGCGCATGCCATGCCAGGCACATGCTGCGCAGAACTCACACAACGGAAATAAGTATTTCTGTTGAGCAAACTATTATCACACAACGGTGAAATCACCGTTGTCTGATTTTTCAATCACACAACACTCACTTAGACCACGGTGAGCTTGGTCATCAGACAACAGAAATCCACCGTCGTCTGATGACCTTTTTGTAGTAGTGGCATGTCTCGTAATAAACATACTTTTTCCATCAAAAAGTATGTCTACATACTCAGGGTTATGCAGCTCATCCATCAAATGTCCTTCATACTTGGACACACAGGTCCCATCCTTCAAAGAATAAACTTGAAAACGTCCACCAAAGGTTGTTCCCTTTAGTTTGTTGTAGTTTTTTCGCATACATTATAAAAATAAAAATATGCAATATGAAACTCTTTTTCTTTGTTTTTTAAAATTAAAACGACATAATTTTAACTTATTAAGACTATCTCTAATCGTGGTTGTCTAAAATAAACCATGGTCTAAAATTGTGGATTTTCCAAAAGTACTATTCATCCAAATGATAAGGGCTAGAATTTGCTCAACTTCAATCGTTCGGGGCTAAATTATAATTTGCTTAATATTGCATGTGGTTGACTAATCTACAACCCTTCTTCATCCACTTGTGGTGTACAACGTGGTTTAAATAAAAACCAACTTTGGTCTTTAGATCCTTAAAACATAATAGATCCAACTTGTTATTGGAGATGGGTTTTGGAAAGATAGGGTCCGAAATGTGGACTTTAGACCTAGGATTGAAGATAGCCTTAGTGTAGTAAATATCTTGGTTCTTCACTATATTTAATTCTTACAATGAGCGCTACAAAAATGCATGTTGAGAGTTGGATAACACAAATCATTTATCTCATGAATAAACCTGGAGACAAATTTGCAAATTAGGTATTCACTATGATCCAAGAAACAAAATATTTGGCCGATACTATTGCTTAAGTTATTATTGCTTTGGTTTGATTGAAAGAACTCATGTTATGCTTATGTACTATAAGTGTCCGACGTTTAGCAACTAGAGGTTCGTCAGTAAAAGGTGACATTCTGTCACTAGAGGGTATTGCTTAGGGAGTAGTTATCATCAATTAGGCAACATATTAGACATAATCTACCCAAAGAAAGACTAAGAGGATCTTAGCTTGATCCAATATTTGAAAACCACCAAATCTACAAGCTACAAGAATCCATACATACTTAAACGAATCTGGTAATCAAAGTTTAGCAAACATGTAATTATCACCAAGTAGGAGCTCTATCTAACGTAAATAGTGATTATAAACTTCTACCCTATACAAGCAAATATACATTAGGATAGCTCCAAGACAGTTGACAAAAGTACCCTTAATGTCGATAGACCTGCCAGTATAAGAATTGGTAAATTACCATGATAAAATATATTTCAAGGACAAGAAAATAAAAAAATACTGGAAATTCACAAATATTTGGTTTATGCGGTAAACTGAACATACTTTTCAAAACTTGGTTAAGCTTCTTATTTCTGCTTGGCTTGTTTGTTCATGTGCTTACTTAATAATTGTGTAGGCACATGATGCAATGCACTTGAGACTTGTTTCTGACTTGGATCCATTATGAGTGTTTTTCTTTCTAATATTTCTAAATATCTAGAATTCGTTCATTGTATTGTGTGCATTTTCAACAATAAGAACGTTTATTTATATGTCAGCATTTTCAAAGAGAAGGAAAAAAAAGTAAATATATGTGAGCATGAGGACAATGAACTCTTTAGGCCTGTCAAATGGGTAGGTCGGGAGGGCTACAAACGATTTTAATCAGTTGCGATCTTAACGAGTTGAATCCAATGGGTTTGCAGGTTACCCGTTAAAACAGCTAAAGTTATTTTTTTTCCTTCCATTTCTTGAAACTCTTTTCCATGAACTTGTTAACTGGATGGATCCATCATCATCGTCATCGGAATAGCCAACGACGTCATTCCCGCCTTCACCTTCGATCTCAACATTGAGAAACTCAACCAATTCTTCATCTTCTTCATCTTCTTGACCAATGAAAGAGCGAAACTCCATAGATAAAGGTACAAAGAAGGATTTAAAACTCAAGGTTGATAGTCTTTTCATTTTTACTATAATTAATCGCACCCTTTTTCGATGCAACATTGTCCATTGAGATTGTCAAAACCTTATATATCCACAACTGAACCAAGCAAATTTCTAAATTTTTTCCAATGATTTTTCATTGGCGATTGGGAATGTCACAAAAGTTCAAGATGCATATTTCATCCATCATCAATGAAATGGGCTATCAGTCAAATAGAACAAAGGCAAAGAGAAAGTTTGGGAATTTCTCATGTATTGATCTTCTCAAAAGATGGAGTACATATACAAAGTATACACATTCCTAACAGGAAACTAATTACACAGTGATCTCTCCCCCTTAACTACATAATACTCTCTTTAACTATACAATCCTAATTATACTATAATTCCTACAATTATGGAGAGTGACTCACGCCAACACTCCCCCTCAAGTTGGAGCATACAGATCATGGATGCCTCACTTGTCAAGTGAATCACAAAACGCCTTGCTAGAAACTGCATTTGTAAGAATGTCCGCCAACCTCAGTAGGTATGAATGGAAAAGAGACTACTGATGAAGACAAAGGTGAGTTATGGGACAAAGGCAAACTACTACGCATCTCAGATGAAGATTGAACAGGGGAGACCACTGATGGAGAGGGAGAGACTGAATGATTAGGAGCATATTCTTGAAGGGTAGATGATTCGACAATTGTCTTTTCTGTTTCAGAATTCACAATGCTCTGTTTGGCAGTTGCATGGCGAAGAGTAAACTATTCAACAATTGCTTTTTCTGTTTCGGAACTTGCAATGCTTTGTTCGGCAGTTGCATGGTGAAGGCTAGACGATTCAGCAATTTTCTTTTCTGTTTCGGAACTCGCAACGCTCCGTTCGACAATTGCTTTTTCTATTTCTGCAGGAGTGTCGTTGGTTTCTAGGGCATTGGACACTTCCTCTTCACTAAACAATTGATCATTTGAGATAAAGCGATCGATCGTTGGTCCTGTTTGGCACTGTCATTCATAAAAAACACCCTGCTCCCCCTGACTATGAGTTGTAGAAGGTGGAAAATAACATGTATCCTTACTGAATGTCACATCCATGGTGACATAAAATCGTTGAGAGGGAGGATGATAACACTTGTATCCTTTATGCTGAGTCTCATAGCCGACAAAGACACACTTGAGAGCCCTTGAATCTAACTTAGAACGTTGGTTCTTATAGAGATGGACATAGGCTACACAACTAAAGACACGAGCAGGAAGGGTATTAAGAGATGAGATAGAGACATAACTAGACAATACCTCAAATGAAATATGACCTTGAAGAGAGGAAGATGGGAGACGATTAATAAGATGGGAGGCACACAACACTGCCTCTCCCCAAAGGTATTTAGGCATATTGGCACTAAGGAGAAGAGCGTGACCCATGTCTAACAAATGACGATTCTTCCGCTCAAAGACCCCATTCTGTTCTGGTGTTTGTGGGCAAGTGGTTTGGTGAACAATTCCATGAGATTGGAAGGAATCACGAAATGAATGATTAACAAACTCCCCCCCATTATCAGACCTAAAGACCTTAATACGAGCATCATATTGGGTACGAACAAGATTATGGAATGCTGTGCATCTTTTGACTTGATCAAAACAACCCAAGTTAATCTGGTGAAGTCATCAATGAATAAAACAAAATAATGCATTCCTGAAAGAGTTGAATTTTTGGAAGGTCCCCATAAATCGGAATGAATTAATTCAAAATGCATTGTACTAGACTGAAAGCTAGAAGGATAACTAGACCTATGACTCTTGGCTAAACGGAAGGCATGGACTTCTTCATGACACCAAGGGATGGGTGGCCCAAACGGCGATGCCATAACCACAATTCATTCATCCGATCAGAAATCAATGTCAGAGCAACAGGACCTTGTGGACTTGATGGTGCTTGTGTTGGTCCTCCATACATGCAATCCAAGTGAAACAGTCTCTCTCTCAGATCTCCCTTGCCAATTATCACCCGAGTGCACAGATCCTGAAAGATAACATACATAGGATAAAAGGTGACGGAGCATTTGTTTTGTGTGTTTAATTGAAACACAGACAAAAGATGATGAGAAAAAGAGGATACATAAAGGACATTATAAAGAGTAATGGACGGTATAACCTAGACTGACCTAATTCCTAAGACCAGAAAGGACTCACCATTGGCATTAGAGACATGTGTTATGGATGGGGAGGACAACATGACAAAGAAAGACTTATCATAGGTCATATGATTAGACGCACCAGAATCAATTATCCATGTATTACTACCAGTAAAGCCAGACATTTAAAGCGACACCAATTTTACCTCGATTCTCAAGAGCTAGGGAAACATTACCCTTAGTTTGATCTTGACTCCCCACATCATAGAAATCAGGTTCTTGCTCCTGCACCAATTGGATTGCCGCCTTGCTTTTCTGACCATTGTTACTTCTTTTCCAACCAGAGTTATTGGAGTTGAGTCTTAGCAACTTGGGGCATTGACTCTTGTAGTGGCCAATAGTTTTACAATAGTTACAAGTCACCTGACTGTTGAACAACAAACTAAGGGACAAATATGCCATTCTTCTTCTTCAAGCAGCAACATAAACCACAAAATTTGACACGGCTAAGGAAGGAGAGGTTGACGGAAAAGTATTGCAAACTTTAGGGTTTTAGGGCAAAAGGAACAGAGGATGAAGACAAAGGACAAACTCTTAAAGAGTACAAAGACAAATTTGCAGCGGAAACAAATGAACATAGTCCAGACGGATCTCTGCTCTTATACCAAGTCACACAGAACAAAGGCAAAGAGAAAGTTTGGGAATTTCTGATGTATTGATCTTCTCCAAAGATGGAGTACATATACAAAGTATACGCATTTCTAATAGGAAACTAATTACACAGTGATATTCTCCCCCTTAATTATATAATATTCTCTTTAACTATACAATCCTAATTATCCTGCAATTCCTACAATTATGGAGAGTGACTCACGCCAACACTATCAGCACCATATAGTTAACATTTAGTACCGATGTCCACAAATCGGTAGCTAGTGAGACAAACTTAGTGATTTCTTAGCTCTAACCTTAAATCCTTTTTCATTATACATCTCTAAAAATTTCCTCAGAATTACCTGCCTACATGGGATTACAAATTTGCAAACTGCAACTAAACAAAACCTCTTCAAGCCTCGAAGTATTCATCTCCAAGCTTTGGCAGATAAGGCTAAATCTAAGCTTGCAGTGGGTGTGTGGGTCTCTTGTGCTCTTTGGGGTGTGTGGAGGATTCAGAGCATTTATTTTTCAATTATTCTTTTTCCCAGCATATTTGGCAGTGGTTAGCTTGTTGTTTTTATCACTTCTCTGCCTTCTCATGGGTCGCTAGATGAATTATGGGCTTCTTTTATTGGGAAGCATTTTTCTCCTCAATTAGCTAATGTTTGGTTAGCAGCGAGTCTTTTTTGTCTCATGTAGATTTGGAAACTGTGGAACAAATAAGTATTTGACAATAGGAAAATTTTTAAGAACAGTACATGAAATATTGGCCATTATTTCATGTTACTGGATACCCAAATCGAAATGGCCAATATTTGATATACTGTTCTTAAAATTTTTCCTTGATAATAAGCAGCCCTCTCTTTGGCCTGTCCTCTGTTCAATTAAATCTGGAGTCCGTTTTGCTGCCCCCTATTTTTCTAGTCGTTCAAAAGGATTGTTGGATGCAAATATTCTTAAGGAATTTGGAGTTCATCCGATTATTCGACCGATCCAACTTCCTCGTATGGTTGTGGCTTTCTCCGACTCATCCTTGGATTAAGCTTAATACTAATGGTCTTGCTAAAGAGAATCCTGGGACAGCTCATATGGTGGCATTCTTAGAGTTTCTGGTGGGCGTTACATTGGAGACTACTGTCAAAACCTAGGTTTCCAGAATGCTTTCTTTTCAGAGTTAATGATAGTGATTATTGGTGTGGAGTTTGTATTTCAACTTGGTTGGCATACTCTCTGGTTAGAGAGTGATTCTATGAGTGTAATTGAAGGGTTAAAGTCCTCTAACTTTATCCCCCCTGGCGTCTATGTGTTCATTGACGCAATTGTTCAGCTCTTCTCAAGCTGATGCAATTTCACTTCAGTCATATTCATAGGGAAGGTAACTCAGCAGCGGATTGCTGGGCCAATTTGGAATTGTCCTTTGGTTCTCTCTGCTGGTTTTCTACGGCTCTGGTGGAGATTGTTTCTAAGCTTCGTAAGGATGCTCTGGGAGGCCCTCATTATAGTTGAGATGGTTTGATTGGTTTTCTGAACATGGGTTGCAGCGATATTCGTTGGGTGATCTCAGCAGCAACATAAATTGAAAAGTGCATATTTAATTGCCTTTAGAAGCTCTGCTTGGACCAAGCTATTGTCTTCTTAGAGTTTGGGGTTCAATATTGTGCTCAAGTGAGGTGAAGATTGAAACAGAAAGCTTAAGACTGAAAGGGAACAACATGTGAAGCAAGGGTGACAAAATACTGCTGATGCGTAGTTTGTGTTGGATGGTTATGCACACCAATCTCCCTGTCCATTACTCTGGAGTCTAGAGTTGTCCTTGTTTCATTTTTCATAGAGAGGTTTTGGTTGATGTCCCCCTCTCTCATATTATTTTTTCTCTTTTATTTTAATAAAATAGAGGCATGTGCGGTGGATTTTTAGATTTAGGAGAGAGTATGCGCCTCGCATGAAGACTATTACATAAATTTTTTTTTTTATTTATTTAAAAAAAAATTCTCTTAAAGTCTTCTGTTTTTTATGTGACTAAATGATAGTTCATCATGAATGATCATTTGACAAGCAACTTGTGTTCAACAGTTCAAGCTTGTTGTGTCCAACCCCTCATAACTACATTAGGTTTGGTAGTCCCATCATTAGTGAAAACTTGTTGGTCCTCATCATCTACATCAATCCTATTAGGGTACTAATTGTGCACATGCTCTAAGACCACTAAACCCATTATACAATGAATAAGAAGCAAGATTGGTTGTGCATTACTTACATTTTGGTCTACTTTGTGTCTACCTGACCCTACAGCCACTATTTTTTTTTTTGAATAAAGGGCTGGTGCGACTGCCCTCAAACCTTAGATTAATGAAACTGTCGAATACTAGAGGGGGACATTGAGCCTAAACCCCTGATTACAATAAGCATCTAGAGTATTTTCCGAAATAATATCAGAAATCTCTACGGTCACTATTTTCCATCTCCAACTTCGAATATCGGCTTCTTAAATTTCTACCCATAAGGCCATAACCTTGTTGCACTAAATTTTGCAGCTTTTTTTTTTTTTTTCTGTTCATCTTCCTCTTGGTCTTGATTGATTTCTTATTGACTTTTGGATAACTGCGGCATTTGTAGTTGGAGGAGCCTTGCCTTTACACCTTGGGTAACCAGCACCAACTCATTCCCAGAAAACAGAAGTAGGAGTAGGCATAGTTGATCTAGGCATTTTGATTGCAATGCATCGAATCAGGTGGCAAGCAAAGGATTTAGAAATTGAAATTTAGGAATTTAGGGTATGAAGAAATAAAACCTTCAAATTGGGAATAACAACATTAAGGATTTGAATTGAAGTGGATTGCGTCAAGGAAAATTCATTTTATGAGTGGAGTTTGCTAATTTTCATGGAGGAATTTTGATATTTGCAGAATTCAAATATGGGTTTGGGATGTTGAAGTTAGGGTTCTTTGAAGAAAGAATTGGGGATTTCGGTGTTGGTAGCAAATTAGAGAATGAGAGATCAAGAACTGAAGTTTGGGGTAAAAGGATTTTAAGATTCTCTGCTGACAAGTCTAATAGTATGTAACTATGCATAGACTTGTATATAAAGAAGTTTCGGTTCAATCAGACACAAATAATGTGAAACCTTAGAGTACGTGTATCAAACTGTATATACTTCGAGCGTGGTCACCAACTGCCCCCATTACTCAAAGTGCTAAAATCAAGTAGTTCTGGAAATGTGTGGTTTGGTCATTTGGTGCTAAGGGCTTGTTATTACTTGATGCAGCATGAAAAGCTTCTGTAAAGGTCTGGTTTTGAATTTTGGATGGTTTCACTGTCTACATAAATCACAGGTTTGATACCATCCTTTCTGCTTAAATTTGCTACTTCATCAGTTCACTTGTGAAATGACAAATTGGTAGGAAATCGAGTGCGCTGCAGGGCTTTTCTTGTTTGAGCTAAATCTGTTAAAACCTGTGGATTACTTGAGTGGTTTCACTATTAGAAGATATATCACAGAAATCTGTACTAGTTGATTTACATGCTCCATGATCATGATAACAGAGGCTTATGGCTAACATCATTTCCTTCGCAGAGATTTAGAGGCCAATGAAATATTCATCCCGATAATGTCATAATAAGCAAAACATATATACAAGAGAAGTTGTTTTCACCAAAAACGAGAAAAAGAGGAAAAAAAAAAAAAAAAGAGTTTTAAGTTTGGAAAGGGTGTGAAGGAAACCAAGGAAATGTGATTCTGGTCAACCGAAGCGAGTGAAATTGAGGGTCTCTGAATGTCGGTACATGCAACTCTGTCAGCAGAAGATTAACAGCATCAGGGAACTGGACAAATATCCTGCAAACTGCACAAGAGAGAAGAATCTCCAACTTAACTCTAAATTTGTACATCAAGATTACTCTTTTTTATGGGCAGCAGCCTTTACCTTCTTCCCAAGCATTCTATGATGTCAGTAGTAAGAGTTGACCTTTTCTTATTCTCAAAAGCGAGGGATGCAGCCTTCCTCATTAAAGAGGAGCCAGCAATGCAACCCAACATTGTGGGGTTTCGGGAACTGCAAATACACAAATTGGCACAAGTAGTTGTCAAACATGGGGTAAAACTACAAGGAACCAAAAGTTTAACATGTTTAGACCGTGTAACCTGATACTCAGATTCTCATCTGTGACAATTTGACGGGCCCATGAAAGAAATACAGCAACACTGGAGCCACAAAAACATGTTAGATTCAAATATAAAGTATCAATTAATGCAACAGAATATAGAATTCAGTAAGTTCTCAAGATCTGGGTTTTAAAGACAAATCATCAGTTGGTGACAATCACTTCAACACACATGTACATGAATTTTAAAAAAGTAACCAGGACTAGGAGACATAGTGAATTTTGCAGTATTCCATCTCTCTCTCACCCATACCCACACATGCGCATGGATGTTTGGGTAATGCATTCTTGGAGAGAAACAATTGAAGGATTGTAAATAGAACTTCAGTTACCAGTTAACACATACAAAAAGAAGCCATTCACAAAAAAAACGTCTGAAACTCGGAAACAAAAACTTGCCTTCCAGAAAGTATATCTCCCTGTCCACCACATCTTCGAGGAGAACCATATATGCTCACTGATTCAACTGAATAAAGAATAAAATCTTAGAACTAAGCATTTCAGGTTTCCTTATTTGAGAACACAATAGGGATTTCCAAGATCAAGAGGAGGTAAAAAGCCTTGAATTTAGTTAACAGTGTGTCAAAAACAGAAACCAAGTGACTTGCAGAACTTGTACATCAGATAATTGAAACCCTTTTGTATGATAACTACAAGTATAATATGGCTCTCAGGATCTTTGACAAGTCATCTTTGCTTCGTTTCACTTGATTGACACAAATTGACAGTGTCTTCAATTGGGAGAAATTATATTATAAATGAAAAAGGTTTAGATCATGCATTTGGTTTAAAAGCTGAACATTAGTCCCCCAAGATTAGAATGCAATAACTCATGGTCCAAAGAGTTGACAAGGTGTGACACAGGAAATGACTCCCACTAGCATAAATTTGTAAGATACTTACCTACATTCTCAAAGGAGATGTGGTCACATATGGAAATATATGTTTCAAGGAATAGTAATGTTATTAAAGCAAAAGCTTCACGAAGTACCAAAACAGCACAAAACATACAGGCATATTTGTTACGCACCTATCTCACCATCACTAATGAGGTCAGCTTTTCCTTTCCTAAGTATAGTGACACCACCAATCCTGACAGATACAGGTACAACAGTTAAATAAGTACCATAAGATTATTATTATTATTGTTATGAAATAAAAGCATACAAATGCAACAAGCAAACTACATCTATTTTGGAGTATAGGACAAAATACATCATAAAGCATTAGCCTTAAGTGTGAAGTGTATTTCACAAAATCATTAAGAAGGATTGCTCATGCATGGTATTCAACAAAGCTTCATCCAATTCCCAATCTGAACAATCACCAAGATGGTTGACGACCCTAAAAATGCCTGACCAACAGTCCTGTATGTAAGAATGCTAATACACATACATATTGCATAAGTGCATGTATGAGAATTTAAAACTGTTTTTGAAACTTAGTGGAGATGCTAGAGAAATATAAAACACCATTAGTGCCTTATCAACCAAATATATTCCAAGTAATGTAACTGAATTATATAATACAATACAAACAGTTGTCAACTAATAAAACACAATACAAAAGAATCTTGAAATAGATATATACCTTTTTGCAAGAGATAGTAATTGCTCACATGCATCTTCATCATTTACTTCACAACTCAAAACTTTTTGTACAAGTCGCTTGTATTCATTTACATTTGGAGTCAGGACAGCCAAGTGATATCCACTTACAAGATCAAGACAGTTTGTAATAAGAAAGAGTCCATCCTGGCAATTTTGATGCTGACATTAACTGACAGTTTCATAGCAAGAACATGTGTGGTGAAACTAAGAAAAGAAAACACAATCATTTATTGCAGGATCTCAAGTATGATATAGGCTTTTGTAATTACATACCCCATCTACGACAATCGGAACATTGGACTGTCTTGCATGCTTTATGATTTTGCTAACACAATCCTGGATTACAATGAGATAGTTAGAAATACATATGGTGTACATTATGTGCATGATCAAACTCTAAAGTAGCCTACAACAGCTCCTCAAGTAATTAAATCAACAGAAGCTAACCAGAAGAAATGGGTCCCTTCCAAGGCCCGGACCAATTACAAGACAATCAAATCTTTCCATCCACTTATCAACTTCACCAAGAACCTTTTCTAAGATAAAGCTCTTGTCCTCATCCCTGAAAATCGGCTTAAAAAAATTAGCAGCTCACTAGATGATAAGGACTTATATATCGATTGTTACAAGCATATGAATTTGTATTGAAAACTAAATCACCTAACACTGTATGACTCTTCTAAAATTGGGTGTACGATCAACTCAGGACTGTAGCTTTTTATAACTGAAGCAGCATCTCTTGTACAGAAAACATGGGACAGATCCGCACCCTGAGATGAAAAGGATATGCTTTCGTTTATCAAACTTACCTAGTGAAGAAAATACTTATTGTTTACCATTTCAGTCTATTAGCAACATTTTTGATTGAATCTGGCTAATATTTAGAAATGAAAAATAACAGCATGGCACTTACAATTTTTAATGCTGAGATAGCAGCAAAATATGGAGCACCAGTGTACTCACGGCACCCACCAATAACAGCTATATTTCCTGACCAGAACAGAGAAGAAATGTTAGCAGATTTGCTCCTTTCTTCAGTACAAACACATAAGAGACATCGAATAGATCGAGAACATTGATGAACCAAACACGACAAGAAATTCAACATGATTATATTGCAGGATCACACTTTTTCTCAAAAAAAATTAGTTATGAACAGAATGATAAAATAAAAGTGGACAAGTCCACAAGCAACAAGGAAAAGACACCAGAGAGTCGAAAGAACAACACTGCAGACACTTAATTGATGCAAACAAAACACCCAAAGAAACTAAACCTAGACTACAGCTGCCCTCCAGTCACCCAAACTCTCACACTAACCAAATTCAACTCTGATAAAGCAATTAAAATTGGAACAAGAAACCAATAAGGCCATTCCCACAATCAACATCACAACGGTGAAGGATGCCAATTACCTTAATCTTCAGTTGTTTTTTAAAACACACACATACAACATATATGGTATATATTTGCATCTACATCAGCAATACTCATTGTATACGAAGCTAAGAAATGACATCATTAGCCATTGAAAGCTTACCAGCCTGACCCTTGTGTCTATTTGGATCAAGGGTCGGTGTGATTGCTCTCAGAACATTCTCAGCATCAGCCTCCAAAGTAGCTCCACTACTGAATCTAACTCCTTGCATTGTTTTCTGATTAGTGTTAACGTTATGATCACTGTAACCTCCAACTCCAAGACACCTTATCACCAACTGTTGCCTTCTCAACACAGCTGAAGAAGCCAGCGTACAAATACAACTCTTTGCACCAAACCCAGAATTCACTCCCAGTTTTACAAACATCAATCACCAAGCACCACTCTTTCTTCCACTAAAAACCCACAAATACCAAATTCTCAGTATTCAATCTACCCAGAAATTAATCAAATTTGCACAAAGTAATGAACTTTGAAGCAGTTACAGATACGTACCTGGTAGAAATGCTCGACCTTTAACGAGTGAAGCCCACCTCTTTCCGTAAAACCTCTCCAAAATATTGAAATGGGTCCGTGGCTTTTTGCGTTGTGGAAGATGATATAGCCAACACCTGTAGTGGGTCCCCAGTTAGATTATTGTAAAACGGTGCCGTTTGGCTTAGTCTTCCTTATTTTATAGACCTGGGAGCTTTCATTTGGGAAGGGAGGAGAGGAAGAATGAAGGAGAGGAGGAATGTGAATGCGATGAGATCGGCGGTGGTGGTGCTCGGAGCATTCGCATTTGGGTACCTGACTCTACAGCTTGGTTTTAAGCCCTATCTTGAAAGAGCCCAAATTGCTGCTGACCAGTCTGAGCTCTCTTCTTCCTCAGAGCAACAACAACAAGAACAAGAACAACCCAACTCGAGCTCAACCCGCCATTTCTAAGTGAGTAAGACTCAGTATCTGGATAGATATAACCCTCTGATTTTACTTTCTGTGCTTTGTTTTTCTTACTGTTGCTAGTTAAAGATTGAGGCTTTGTGGATATTGGTTTCTTGCTGACCAAGAGAGGCATTGAATTGAACTTGATTTCTGGGATTTAGTACTCTTTATGATGGATTTGGATTTATAGAAGATGAAAGTATTAGCTATGAGACGTGCTCTTAGTGGGTTTTAGTCATTTAGTGCTATGCATTTGGAGGCTTGGCTGCATATTGAGAGTATTTGGTTCTATATAGGACTAGAAAAATTTGGTTCTGATGTTGATGTGGGTTTATAGTTCTGTATGATTCCTCCGAAAACTTGTGTATCCGATGAGTTTCAAGTAAATTTCAGGTTGATGAGCTAAAGTGGGCTTTTGCTCCATTATGAGTCTCAGGCCAAATTCATTGTTAAAAGTTAGCAATGCATTGCATTTGAAATGTAAGTTAAGTTAAGAAAAATAATGCTCATTTCAATTGGATATGTGGTTTCCATATCTCACCTTCATATTCTCTATGCATAAGATTGATTTTTGGTAGGTGCGTCGGAATAAAATGATACTTTTTCAGAATTTAAATGGATAAGGAGCAGTATTCAAATTTGACTCTCTTGCTTCCTTACAAATCTATATTGACCAGATCCTTTTTGAAAATGTGTTTAGTCAACATATTTCTCAGTCTCCAGCAAACCCTTGTATAGCATCTCCTATGTTAGTAGTTCAATTCCAATTCCAGTTCCAGTAAGCACCCTATTTTTTGCTTTATTCTGTTTAACTATGATTATGCACAATGCACCAGGCTTTATTAATTTCAGTATTGTGCGTCACCACCCCTTTAGCTAGTTTTTGATAGACTATCCTATGGCAATACTGGTAGTCATGGGGTGAACAGTAATTGCTGTGTCAAAATGGGGCTTTATGTTTTCATATAGTTTTCCCTAAAGAATTGTCTACTTAACTTCTTTTCTTTTTGTTTCTTCTTGAAACTGTGTAAAATGACTACACATACCATAGTTAGAGCAGTTTGTTTACTCACATATTTTTGTGCTCCTACTCCCTTGTAATTGTGACTGAACCAGTGGTGTCCCATGTCTCCCATCCCAGTTCATTTCCCACGCAATTACCCTAAATTGAAAACCTTTGTATAGTTAACAAAGTTAAGTGATTACCTTGTGGTCTTAAACTAACGTGTGATCTATATCAATTGGGTCCCATGGTGTTCGCTGTTGTGGTGATTTTTTTTGAAAAGCTAAATAAGTAGACTAATAGAGTTTCTAGGTTATACTAACAAGTTTCAAGGCGACAGATTGAATTTGAAAAAGCAGAAATGATCCAAGTTCTATGTGGTGTAGTATATGCCTTATTTACTGTGAACAGAAGGAAAAGCAGGACAAGATAATGGTATGAGGGAAGCAGTTGATTAAGTTGAGCATTTGATCATCACAGATTGGTATTAAGTTTTTGTTCTCAAAACTAATGCTATAGGCCTGCACCTTGCTTTTTAGCTTGAAGGGTTTGGGCATTCTTTGGTTCCTCACTTTTGATAAAGGCAGCAATTTTTTAATTTTTTTTATATTGCAGTGGTGTACATATGGCCCTTGATGATGATGATGGGATCAACTTATTTATAGCGGTTTCAAAAGCTTTGTAGATATAGTTTTCTTCTGTAATAGGGGGTTGTGGGTCAGGGAACTTGAATCTCATGCATTGAATTGGAGTTCTTGTGATATCCAAGTTTTAAATGACATTTGGTAATGATATCTTAAGCTTATATTAATGGCAGGGTGAATTTCACTTCTTTGAAGCTTTAGTGCCATTTACATGTTTCGATAGTTCTTATTGTCACCTATTACTTGTAGATAATGACATCTATGAAATTCTGATGTTATGATATAGATGACTGTCATGATTCCCATTTGGTGCACATTTTGTAGACTCACATGTTGTTTATTCCACTATTGATAGATACCTATGAATAGTCTAATGTACCGCTGTTGATGCTGATCAGTGATCACATGTTCAAAACTTGAAACTAATGTCTTTACTTCCTATTTCCTAACTATTCTGTATTTCAAGTCTTTCATTTGAAAACTTTTGGTTTATAACATAATCACATAGTTTCAACTTTCAGCCCTACTCCTTCGTAATTGTGGCTGAACCAGGTCTCCATCCTAGTTCATTTACCATGGAAATTTAAACCTCTGAGTGGAAGTTCATTTGCTCATCCTAGTGTTTGCCAGCTATTGTAGTGATGTTCTTTTAATGAGCTATTTAGATAGACAAATTTTTTGCATCATATTATACTAAGAAATGTTCAATTGATGTAGATGGGGCAGAGAGGAAAATGGACAAATAACGAGGCGGCAGCTGTATAGTCCCTGATGATGATTGTGAGTCTCATTTGTACCAGTCTCCAATGCTTTTCAGACAGTTTTGTATGAATTTTCCTTAATTGAGCAGTGTGTGAGTGAGGGGAATTCGAATCTGGTGCATTTGAAGTAGAATTGCTAACATATATGTATAATTACTGAATCCCAGTTGTAGACAATACTTAATGGATGGCACTGCATGAGATGGATTGAAGGCATGGCAAAACATGGCATTTATGTATTATGTTTTTTGTTGGCGAGAAACTAATAGGTAGGTCATAATAAAATTCAAATGGTTAAATGGTTTAGCCTTCGCACGCAAGGTTTAAGATAATGGGGACCCTCGCACCCGACCCTGCAATAAATGAGGCATTTTAACGTCCCCTTGCACTTTGCAAAATTGCAATGTAAACATATAACCCGCCACTGCAACCAGCAATGCCAAATGCGGGACAATCCCTGTGGGTTCCTATCGTGCAAACCGTGTTCTTTGGGGTGGACTCAGTTTTTGTTACTAACCGCTAACCGAACCGATGGCTTTTCTTTTCCACTTGAGTTATCGATGGAGTGAGTTTTATCTCTGTTTCGTAAGTCCCATTCTCTTTGAGATTGTTGTCCTTGTTCTTCTACTTCCCTACTTGTAGGGCAGTACTAGAGGCAGAGCTTGGGTTTTCAGGTGTCTCCTTGAACTTGGAGATAGACACTATCTATAGACAAAAATTCTCTTAAAGGGGGTTTGGTTCCTATCCCACCATTCACTCGACATCATAAGTTAAATACTTGGGGGCAAATCATTTTTTATTACTTATCCTGATAAAATTGATAGGGACATGAAATTAACACTCGTCATTTTACAATCCACACTCCATGTTTTATTTTTTTGTATGTTCAATTTGATCTTTCTGAGAGTGTGAATTTCATTCTAAAAAAGAAAAGAATGAGAGTGGATTACAATTTTAGGAGTGTGAATGTCATTCCCCAATTTATATGCATTACTTTAATTTGAACCAAATATCATGCATTGAAAAACCAATAAAAAAATAAACACCCATAAGACTTAAAAGTATATATAGAGACACTGATGATGATCTAGTGTTTTGAGTTGTAACCAAAAAGAAAAAAGATGATCTTGTGTTTGAGAGCATTCTATAGAAATAAAGTTAATAAGAATCAACTAATCTAATAAAACAATTAGTTACATATTTCTTTTGATTTAGTCTTTCTTGGTGTTTTTAAGTACTGAACGAAGATCCGTGTGAATGAGAAAGTTATTTAGCATTTCACTAAAATCAATTATATAGTTATGGAAAGATAATGAGGCCCGCGTCAAAGATGTGAGATGAGTATTAGCTCTCTCTCCAAATAGAATGGAAAAATAATATGTGCATGCAAATATATAGCGTTTCGATTTCAATTCAATTTGGTTTAGTGCAGTTGATTGGTTTGTGGTTCTAAAAAAGTCCACCCTTACGTGTGCCCATCGCTATACAGGATGCAAGCTTCAGTGATATGCTTGGGAGCACTTGTCTTGTTCTATGTCGGCATTAGAGATCTCCCTTACAAGAAAACAATGATTTAGGTATATTAGATTCTCATTGTTGTGGTACATTTTCGAGTAGGCAATCCTTTTCCCCTCTCTTCGTAGCCAACCATGTCACAATCATGATGCTGAAAATTTATTCACTAAAAGAATCAAATCTAGTGAAGCCATATTCCATTCAATCTTTGCTCCTCAACCACAGAAGAATCATCATCTTCATACGTACCATATTTCACTTCAAAACTCTATAGATTATTGGGGTGACATTATTTATTGGCTAAACAACAAATCTAGTGAGAGTTCTTCTGCCATGTCTAATGATGAAAAACAATATATCGATACTCTACGGAATAGGGAGAATTCGTCGATCTAAAAGTTGGACGGAAAAGGGTGAAACCGTCGATCCAAAAGTCGAAAACTGAACAATGTGATTAGTATGGCAGCTGTAGTCAGTTAAGCTACAATCTGGGCAACCCAAAACAGAAAAACCATAGCATACAAATGATTATGAACATGGCGTGTACGTTATTCTGTTTGTGCTTCTGTTCCGTCCCAGACAAGTGCCACGTGAGTTAAGGTTTCAACCTCCTCCTAGATATTCGATGGAATCCCACGAATGAAGTTTTACACCAGAACCACATTCACATTATCACATATAATGTAAACTATTCTTAGTTTATACCATCTTGTTGGGTAGAGAGCAATGATATCTAACTTGTATTAATAATTAGATCAAATCTCAGACCCTTAATTTACCTTCTAATTCCTTGCTTTGCCTCCATGTGTATTCCTTGCTTCCTTTCATTCAAAGCACTTGAGCTTGTGTTTAGACTTTAGATTAGAGTATCAAAGAAAGCTTGGGATGGAAAGGGGCAAAGTGCGTTGCATTGACATCTTGTACTTGAATATTGATCATTCAAACAAAAGCATCAAAGAGGTCCACTTTTTAAATATAATTTCAACCCCGCTGTCTTGTGTGTAAATCAAGTTTTTATATCATCAAAGCACATAACTTTTGCATTTGAGAGGTGAGGTAGATTCTAGGAAGTTGAAGCCATAATATGATGGAAATTTTGGTCTATCATTTTGTCATAGTTTTTGTTTTATCTATCACTTGGCAGGTACTTCTAGATATGAGAAAAACAAACGAATATGTCCAAAAAAAAAGAAAAAAGAGAGATAACAACAAAGGAAAAGAGAGATATTTTAATGCGGACTTGTTGAGAAATTTGTTATGATCGAGACTTATTTTTTCAATCACATTTTCGCAAATCAACAGTTGGTATTTAGATATTTATGTGTAGATCATATATGTAATTTTTCAACCAACTTGAAAATTGTTAAGACATTCATAATCATGATTTATCAGTTATGAACATGAACGATTCCTGTTTGACAGATTTGATTCGTCCATTGATTTAATCTAGTTCGGTATCTTAATAATTAGTATTAGAAAAAAAACTTTCAAAAGTGATCTGCTCATGCATACATAAACATCTAACGCTTGATTTGCCATAATGTAATAAAAAAAGTGGGTCTCTCAAATAGTTGATTACAAAGTTCTCAGTTAGTCCTCATTTTAGTGATCCTCATTAGAAGGGCTCCCTAACAACAAAATAAATTAGTGTGCTTTTATCATTTAATCCAAATCAATCCTCTTTTTTAAAAAAAATAAAAAGAATTAATTGGCATGCGGATTGAGAGTATGCATATAGCTAGTAGTAGATATTTGGATTAAGTTTATAGTTTGTGTGAGCTGTACTCAGTTCATAATCACTGTGGAGGTCACATTTAGGTTTAAAACTCACTAGCATATTGTGATGAGAAAGTTAGAATTAATAGGAGTAGGGATATTTAAAAAATAAATAAATTAATATTGTATATCATTAAATCCTCCAACTCGTAAGTTAGTAACCTCTCAGCTCTCACAAAGTCACAAACTACCTTAAGTAACATTTCTAAACCATGGTCCCAAAAAGTGTCATTTCACGAATGCGATCGAGCTAACTCACAACTACATGCAAAGAAAGCACCTCCCCGATAATCATTAAGGTTTAATTATTGGTCATCTCTATGTGCGTTTACACTTGATTGAAATTAGAGTGTCCAACATGCGCCTCACACAAAGAAAAATGAACAAGAAACCCTGATCAATATTGCACAACTATTCCGTGCCCAATTATCATGGTTAAATTCAAGTTCATCATTAGCATTTAGTAATTTGTTAGCAAAATTGTTCTCATCACCATCCCTTTTTAAGGAATTGCTCGCTTCTCTCATTATCATAAATTCATAATTGAGCCCATCACTACATACTTATTTAAAAAAGAAAGTCTTAAT
Organism: Rosa lucieae; assembly: GCA_024704745.1. Lineage (NCBI taxonomy): Eukaryota > Viridiplantae > Streptophyta > Magnoliopsida > Rosales > Rosaceae > Rosa > Rosa lucieae. The sequence goes on along the minus strand of CM045495.1, from coordinate 40,133,443 downwards.
TAGATAAGATTATGAGAGAATAATGCTAAAAAAAAAAAAGTCATAATTGGATAAGGTTATGAGAGAATAATGCTAAAAGAAAAAAGTCATAATTGGATAAGATTATGAGAGAATAATGCTTCACCATAATTAACGGTAACCATCAATTCTCCCTCTCACCATTTTTAAAATTAACTCCTGTAAATCAAAATTTAAATTTGAAGTTAATTTTTCTTTTCATTAAAAAACCCAATAAAAAATTTGATCCTTTTTTTATCCTCCCAAAATTTTGATTTTCGAAGAAAAATAATTATTACAGCTTCAGCCTTTCCAGCCGCAGTGGGCGTCTAGGATCATCCCCCACGCTCCACATCCCCTGCGTGCACCACACGACCCAAACACCGTCCAGAGTTTACCCCACTTCTGTTCCCACGTCCCCACTTAAGAACATGGCCGTTACCCACTTTCCTTCCCCACTCTTCAGTTTGTCACGAGAAAACCTTAAACCCTCTTCATCTTCTTTCAAAGTGTGGAACTTTGTTTTTGACCAGAAGCATATCAAAGTGTTTAAACCTCTCCAAGTTTGATTTGGTAAGAAGAGACTAAAAAGGGAAAGCATATATAACCTCCGCCATGAATGCTGCTTTGCTTCCTTCACACCCATCCAACTCTCCTTTTTAAGCCCCCCTCATTCAATTACTGATCTACCAAGCAAACCCCAAAACCCAATACGGCAGTTTTTTATTTGACCCCATATTGGCTTTGAATGAATGCCATACTTGCTTGTTTCACTACCTGGCCAAGTCCCAAAATCTGAGCTTGAGTGCCAATGTCTAAGGACCCATCTGAGCCTGACCTTGAAGCCATGCCATTCACTGAAGCTTTCAAGAAGTTCAAGCGGTTGAAGCTGTTTGAGCCCTCTTTGGGGGTCTTGGGATTCTTCTTTGTGTCTCTGTGTGTGATTCTGTGCTTCTTTTACTTGGATTACAGAGCTGTTGCTAAGGGGTTTCGGTTCTCCGGTCAGTCGGAGCGGTTCACGTGGTTGCAGAGCAATGAGTCTAGCAAGGATGTCAGGGTTGAGTTTCTTGGGGAGGAGGGAGGTGTTTGTGACGTGTTTGATGGGGATTGGGTGTGGGATGAGTCATACCCTTTGTATCAGTCCAATGGATGCCCCTTTTTGGATGATGGCTTTAGGTGTAGTGAGAATGGCCGTCCTGATTTGTTTTACACAAAGTGGAGATGGCAACCCAGAAATTGCAACTTGCCCAGGTACTTCAATTTTCTTGTTAGTACTTTTTGATTGCATATCTAAATTGTTTGGTCTCTCAGAAAGAGAAACTGAAATTGTGTGATTCCAAGTGTATAGTAAAGCTCAGATGGTTGAATATTTCATGCTTGTAATTGGCTTTGCAGGAACTAGAAGTTTGATTAGTGTTGAGTTAGGTTTCCATGTTTACAATACGCGAATTAGATAGTATTCCATTAACATGTAGTGGTGAACCTTTTTCAGCTTAGTGCGATTTCTGTGTATGAATGGAGGTTATTGTGATCGTTTGGCAAATGACTAGCCTGATAGTGACAACCATTTTTAGTTCCCACCTTAGAATTCTAGTGGGTATGCTGGTGATGAATAATGATAAGGTTGAATTTTACGGTCATCTGAACTTTGAAGTCTACTGATGTATGTATTTTGTCTCTTCTTTTGTAAGTTGACGTATGTATGTATGTATGTATGTAAGATGGTATGGAACTTTCATGTGTGGTCTTCTCATTTTTGTTCTTTCTTACAAGTTGAATTTCTGATATTGTAGTGCCGTTTGAACTTCCGAAAATTTTTGTCTTTTGTTCTGTAACTTGTGTAGATGGTGATGTAAAGTTTTAATGTGTGGTACTTCTACTTGTATTCGTCCTAAAGTTCGTTTGATCAACTTTCAGTTTCCCAGGATGAGAAAAGTTAAAACTTGATATTTGATCATCTTAGTTATGTATCTAGGATTTACTTTTCTTTTTGAACAATAGCAGACGATGCTTTACGAAAAACTTAAGTAAAAGATATATTGTTATCCTCAAAACATTAGATCAGTCCTTATACAATCAGCTAACATAGTACCATTATCTTATGGTTAATAAACAGATTTGATGCAAAGTTGATGCTGGAAAAACTGCGGGACAAGCGAGTAGTGTTTGTTGGTGATTCCATTGGACGAAACCAGTGGGAATCATTCCTATGCATGCTGTCTTCGGCAGTTCCTAATAAGGATTCAATCTATGAAGTGAATGGCAACCCAATTTCCAAGCATAAGGGGTTTTTGGTGTTCAAATTTAAGGACTATAACTGCACTGTGGAGTACTACAGAGCTCCATTTCTTGTAGTGCAGAGCCGTCCTCCTTCAGGAGCTTCACAAAAGATCAGAACAACTTTGAGATTGGACCAAATGGATTGGAATTCTGGAAAGTGGAGAGATGCAGATATACTGGTTTTCAACACAGGACACTGGTGGAATTATGAGAAGACAATAAGAGGGTAATCTCAAAATCTTAATCCTCTTCAGCTACTTGGTAAACTGCCCTCATTTGAATTTGGCATAAACCCTTTACTACAATGGATTTGGATTTGGATTAGTTGCATAGTGAATGAATGAAGGATCTGTCAAAGGCGATACGAGGTGAAGGGTTCGATCCACCCTGAACTCTTGTAGATTTCAATTTGATTGTGGAAAGAAAAAATATTAATCAATAACTAAACAGATGTTATTAACTAATAAATGAGTCACATCAACCTTCAAATTTTGATTGAGAATTGATGCTAGTGGTGCTGGACTTGGACATTTGGGACTTGTCATATTGAGGGGAGAAAATCAACATGAAGGATCATATTGGGGAAATTAATGGGTACATTAAGCAAAGATTGTGCATTTTTAGGCAACACGTGTTTAATCCTGTTTTGAAGTCTTAAAATTTGGTGTGCTCATTATTCCTATTTTTGTTATGAGATTTTCTTGATGGATTAACAAATTCAAATATCTTTTGATCAGGGGTTGTTACTTCCAGGAAGGGGCAGAAGTAAAGATGGATATGAGTGTAGAAGATGCGTATCACAGGTCCATAGAGACTGTGGTGCGATGGATAGATACTGCAGTAGATCCAAACAGGACTCGGGTTTTCTTTCGAACATATGCTCCTGTGCATTTCAGGTTCGTTTTGTTACTTGAATTAACTTTTCCCTGATGCACTTTTTCTACATTGTCCTTGATGATCATATTTGTTGTAAACATATCTGAAGACTAACGATTTTTAATTAGCAGAGGTGGTGATTGGAGGAATGGTGGAGCCTGTCACCTGGAAACATTGCCTGAGCTAGCCTCTTCATTGGTGCCTACTGACTCTTGGAGTCAATACAGGATAGCCAATGCTGTGCTATCAGCTTTGTCAAATACATCAAGGGCAATGAAGTTCAATGTGTTAAATGTAACGCAATTGACTGCTCGGAGAAAAGATGGACATTCATCTTTGTACTATCTGGGTCCTAAACTTAGCCCTGCCTCTATTCACCGGCAAGATTGCAGCCACTGGTGTCTGCCTGGAGTCCCAGATACATGGAATGAACTACTCTATGCACTGTTTTTAAAGCATGAGAGGACTAGTACAGTGAATGCATCAACTTATAGCGCGCCAGTATGAATTGGAACAACTCTTTGCTACAATGAAACGCTTCTGCTTGCACATCAATGGTTCTTAGGGAAAAAACTCAAAAAGAAAGAAAGAAAGAAACAGATAAAGATCAATTTTGTCACGGTTTGGGTTCAGGTTTGGGTGCTTTGATTCTTTTGTAGTACAAAATCTCAGCTCTAGGCTGTAAATGGGTTGCTGGGGGTTGCAGGGGTTTTTAGAATAAACTTTTAAACTGTAGAGAAATTTTACATAGTGCCTTTCCTTTTCTTTTGGGGTTAAATTATTAACCGCCATTATAATTTCTTTTGGAAGAAAAATGTAATTAAATAGTTCTGTTTATATTTCAATATTTACCCCATCAGTGGAGAACTATCAGATTCATGAGTAAACATTAAGGAATTACAGTTGTTTCTATGTTTTTTACTTCTTGTGAATGTAGCATGTAAATGAATAGTAGTTATGGTATTCTGGAGAAACAGAAGTACCAGGGCAAGTTGCCATCTCCACTTTGAGTGAAACAAATCAGGATGGCCATTCTCACTGCACCTAATTGGGGACCGATACAAAGGGTATGACTCAAATTTGAGAGATTTTCAACCTAGCTGATCGCTTCCAAAACTGTCTCACAAGTTTCTGTGTCCACTGGAAATTTCTGCAGGTCGAAAATACTGATCATTACTTTCAGAGACTTGGTCTTATCTGCAGCGAGGCTGCTAGTAATTCTCGAGTAAACAAGGATAAATGATGCTGTGAGTTACCCCAAAGTCTATCAACATATGCATGCACTTCTGTTTTGTTGCAATACTCCTTTGAGCTGCATGTGTAGTCAGCACCTGCAGTGTAATGCGTGGTTCTTTCTACCACTTCATTAGTGGTGACTTCATGATCTGGCTTGCCTCTTTTTGCAGGATATGCCCAGTTTATATAATGATCAAATAGAAACATAAGGTTCCTTGCCTTTCTTTCATGATATTCTGCTAGAGAAACCCTGTCATGTAGACTAGGCTGCAGTCCCTTGATTGGTATTGTTGATTTGGGGGGGGTCTTGTCCCGTGCCTCTCCCACTGAGAGTCATTCTCTTGTTCGAATGACCAGTGAGCATGGCCAACTCATAAGCTTGATACAAAGAGATAGGCTTCATAGCCTCACAGTCACATCAACTTTAGGTGATAATACATGCCAAATTTGGCAGAGAGGCTTGGTATTTCAAATCCACGTAGAATTTGACAGATAATCTGGAGATATTTTTATGTGCCAAAACTACATATTGAACCTCCACCCAATCATTTGGTAGATGGGCTGAAGTTGCTTTTAGAAAAGATAAAATATTAGCAACTTAGGGAATCAACAAGCTCTTACGAGAGACATAATTCTATCTGCTGCAGACTAGTTAGGTATAAAATATCTATATGGAAGTTCATAAAACCTTCTGCTTCTAGCGTCTCCCATATGTGAAGAATTTTTCGGACCAACCTTGCTCCTCTCTCATTCTGGGTTAATTCTATTTGGATTACTTGATTCAAGAGGATTGCCAACAACAATCCTACCGTTGGTTGAGAGGAGAATATATATAGTGTTCAAATGTGCTGCTCAAGACGCAACTCCTGTTGAAGTATTAGGACAATGATATCCCAAGAAGCAATGAACTTCCGGTGATAATCAGGTTTCTCATAGAGTTCATGCCCGTGAATTGGAGAAACGACAATCTCGTTGAAACCACAATGGCAAACAGAATGCAACATAATGCTGAGAAGGTGGGTAACGACACTGATACAAGTGCAGCTCCAACTTGATTTATGGTTGAGAAGCACGTATTATGTATGTAACACAAACTTAAACTCTTAAAGGACCCTACGACTTTCGAGCCAAGTAAAAGTTCAATTAAGTCCCACATTTTTCACAGAAACAATAGAACTTGTGCCCCTCCCGAAAAATGCATAATAAAAAACTCTGCTAGTTAGAAGGAGGAGGTGGAGTTGCAGTCGCCAATCTTCATAAGACAATCACGTACCGATTAAATATCTTTAGTAATTAACCATCACATCTTGTTTTTCATCAAACAACAAAGCTATTGCTTATCATGTCTTTCTTTCTGCCTTCTTTTCTGTTCCATTTGAAACTTGTAGCTGCTTCAGTTGTGAAGTCAATGTGTACCTTTGTAAAATCAGACGATTCACTGACATGCATTGTAGACTAGGTTGAAGTTCATGTGTAGGTAAAAGTATTTTAATGTACTAAGTGAAGCTAAAATCTCTTCACAAATCATGTCCACTTTCACATCGTCCTTTGCTTCATCCTGCATGCCGAAGTTCGCATATGAAGAAAATCATATCAATTATCACGTCAGTAGTCAGACAATTTCCCCTATATGCATGTAGCTAAACCAACCACAACTAGGACATGGAGATAAAGAAAAATATGCTTTGGACTCACCCTCAATTTTTAGCACACATTTCAATTGTAAATACAATTTTAAAAAGATTTTACAAAAACAGAAGAAAAAGATGACTCGACTAAAAAAACCAATTTCACTCAACCCCAACTCGAGTCTAATTCTGTCAAATTCTAACTCTATCTTTTAGAAAAAGCATAGCTCTCTGAATTGAATTGAATACTGAAGTTCTCAGGTCATCGTCTGCCTTGGCTCTGCTGACCTCGCCACCGACTTTGCTGTCGAGGTCGAAGTATTAAATGTTGTGTTTAGGGTTCTCAAACCCTAAACTTTGAATTTTTCAAATTTTCCAGTTATATGTATCAAACAAAATTACTAATTATCCACATTAAATTTCCCACCTAGATGATGAGACATTTCCATTTAGACAAGATATTTTTATATTTAATACATGTGGTTGAAATGCATTTGTCCCTCACAATTTCTTAAAACTGTCCCTTACGGTGCTAGTCAATTGACATGAAGTGTATATGGATAATTTCATATTCTAATTTTTTTTGTCTCTCCCCTCACTCAATGGGTATTACGGGCTCCTCACCGTATTTCCCCTTCACCGACCAAACCTCCTAAAACAACATGACCAACATACAAGGCTTGGCAAAATACAAGGTATGATAAGCCAACATGACCAAGGCCAGAGCCGGCTTAGATGCCGTGCAACATGTGCGATGGAATAGGGCCCCCAAATTATGGGGCCCTTATATAATTCTCTGTACTATTATATATTTGTGTGAAAGGGTCTCAATTATATGAATGTTTTGTAGTTTAGTTGGCACTTAATTTTTATTTTCAACTCAGTGATACAAGTTCGACTCACATTGCATGTCATCTTTTCTTTTCTGGGGGCCCTTTTTTCTTCCTCTATTTTCTTGTTTTTTTTTATATTATTATTTTTTTTTTATAGATACTACATGAGAGTTTTTATTGGGACCTCCAAATCTGCTCACTTGACCTCACTCTATTATGAATTATTAAATGACATATATAACCTACTATAAAATGACTGTTAAAGACAATAATTATACCAAAAAAATATTATACTTTTATGTAGACTTTCCAATTCAATAATATTAGATTGTATTCCTTATTATTTTCCTTATCTATTTTGAGAGTTTCTATTGGGACCTCCAAATCTGCTCACTTGACCTCACTCTATTATGAATTATTAAATGACATATATAACCTACTATAAAATGACTATTAAGGACAATAATTATACCAAAAAATATTATATTTATTTTATGTAGACTTTCCAATTCAATAATATTAGATTGTATTCCTGATTATTTTCTTTATCTATTTTCATTTTCCAATTTCACTACATACTCATTAAAGCATTCATATATATTTAATAAGAATTGAAAATATGATTAAGATCATGTGACATAAAAATGTATGATATATATGTTGAATGCATATTGGTGAGGGAAAACAAAATAAATCCTCTTATGATTTATGACCTAAATCTAAGTCAATCCATTATATTTCCACAAAAAAAAATTTTTAATAATTAATCATGTGGTACAAAAAATACATAAACAAACAATAAACATTAAAAAAATGAATGCTTTTTTTTTTTAGAATAAAAACAAATGATTTCTTCATTTTTTTTTTGCACAGCTAAAATAGAAATTAAAAAAAAAAACATAATAGTTCATGACATTTTCTCATTGATTAGACATTAATTTTTGAAACTCAAGTTTGATTAAGAAATGTATATTTAGTTAAGATTTATAGAGTGATTAAATCATTGAAATGACTAATTTTTTTATTTTAAAGATAATAATTTGTTTGCAAATTATATGAGTGAGGTTATTTGAGGAAGTTTAGTGAGGTTTAGTGAGTAAATTTAGTATTTGAAAATTTGATAAGAGGTGTAAAAAGCATAGAGGTCAAGTGAGTAAATTTGGAGGTTCCAATAGAAAAACTCATCTATTTTCATTTCCCAATTTCACTACATACTCATTAAAGCATTCATATATATTTAATAAGAATTAAAAATATAATTAAGATCATGTGACATAAAAATGTATGATATAAATCTAAGTCAATCAATTATATTTATCATGTGGTACAAAAAATATAGAAAAAAATAAACATTAAAAAACAAATGATTTCTTCATTTTTTTTTTGCACAGCTAAAATAGAAAACAAAAACAAAAAAAAAAACATAATAGTTCATGGCATTTTCTTATTGATTAGACATTAATTTTTGAAACTCAAGTTTGATTAAGAAATGTATATTTAGTTAAGATTTATAGAGTGATTAAATCATTGAAATGACTAATTTTTTTTTATTTTAAAGATAATAATTTGTTTGCAAATTATATGAGTAAGGTTATTTGAGGAAGTTTAGTGAGTAAATTTAGTATTTGAAAATTTGATAAAAGGTGTAAAAAGCATAGAGGTCAAGTGAGTAAATTTGGAGGTTCCAATAGAAAAACTTATACTACATTCATCCCTTATTCTTCTTTCATTTATTTTTGTACTACCCAAAAAATTATATTTATCTTCCTTTTCCTTCGTCCTTTTTTTTGTTGATAATACATTTATCTTTGATCATTCTTTCATTTATTATGTTCTTTTGGGTAGTATTGTATTGATCTTCGTTAAAAATGCAGTTGTAGTTTTGCTTATTTTCATTGAATTTTTGTTTACAAGTTTTAGTCCTCTTTATCTCTGTTGTTGTTGTTTTTATTTTTATTTTTATTTTTTTTAAAGAAGTGGAAAAGTAATATAAGATACATAAGAGGCCCAAAACAAAACAAAACAAACACTAAAAAAAAAAAAATTAATTGTATTTGTTAAAAAGTATTGACTTACTTTGTAGAGAGTAAGAAACGTATAAAGAGAGATGAGGGGAAAATAGAGAAGTATGTTATTCAGTCTTAGAGGCCTCCCTTATATAGAGGTAGGGTTTACATGATAAGTGTTTAAACTATTGATATATTACATGTAGGTCCCTAACTAATAACGTGGACAGCCACATAAGAAATAATATTTACAACACTCCCCCTTGGATGTCCACCAATTGATGATGGTATTGGACGCGCTTATTGTTGCCTCGTTAAAAACCTTGCCAGGTAACAAAAACCCAGTGGGATAAAAATAACCCTGGTCGAAGGACAAAAAGAGCACAACGCGCATATGTCCTAGGTAGCATGTTTCTTGATGCTCCCCCGATTGCAATCTCCCCCTGATCTTTGCATGCGTCGCTTGATAGCTTCGAGAGTCGTCTCAATCCGATCCCTTCCACTAACTTCTGGAAAGTACACTTAGGTAGAGATTTGGTGAATAAATCAGCCAAGTTTTCGTCGGATCGAATTTGCTTCACTGCAATTTCTTGATTCTTTTGAAGCTCATGAGTGTGAAAGAACTTTGGCGCGATATGCTTAGTCTTGTCACCTTTGATGAATCCTTCTTTAATCTGAGCAATACAAGCAGTATTGTCTTCATACATGACTGTTGGTTTGTCAGTTACTGAAGGTAAATCACAGGTGCTTCGAATGTGGCGAATCATGGATCTTAACCAAAAACATTCTCGGCCAGCCTCATATAAAGCAATTATTTCTGAATGATTAGAGGAAGTTGCCACGAGTGTTTGCTTAGATGATCGCCATGAAATTGCTGTGTCTCCACAAGTAAAAACATATCCTGTTTGAGAGCGACCTCTATGCGGATCAGAGAGATATCCTGCATCAGCATATCCAACAATCGTGGGATTATCAACAGATTTATTTGTGTAGAATAAACCCATATCTGTTGTACCACGAAGGTAGCGTAAAATGTCTTTTACGCCTTTCCAATGGCGTGATGTTGGAGCAGAGCTATATCTTGCCAATACACTAACTGCAAATGCAATGTCTGGTCTTGTACATTGTGCCAAATAAAGTAGGGCACCAATAGCACTAAGATATGGTACTTCTGGACCAAGGATAATTTCGTCATCTTGTCTTGGACGAAATGGATCTTTCATAGTGTCAAGACTCCGAACAACCATTGGGGTACTCAGTGGGTGAGCCTTTTCCATACCAAATCTCTTCAGAATTTTTTCTGTATAAGCAGATTGATGGACAAGAATCCCACTATCCAAATGCTCAATTTGCAGCCCAAGGCAATACCTTGTTTTTCCAAGGTCTTTCATTTCAAATTCTTTCTTTAAATATTCAGCAGTTTTTTCAAGTTCTGAAGAACTTCCAATCAGATTCATGTCATCGACATAAACTGCGACTATTGCAAAACCAGAATTTGATTTCTTAATGAACACGCAAGGACATATAGGATCATTGACATATCCTTCCTTAAGTAGATACTCACTGAGGCGGTTGTACCACATTCGTCCAGATTGCTTCAATCCATATAAGGATCGTCTCAGTTTGATTGAGTACATACTGCGTGGTTTTGTAGTTGCTTCAGGCAACCTAAGTCCTTCTGGGACTTTCATGTAGATATCAGTATCTAACTCACCGTATAGGTATGCAGTAACAACATCCATAAGTTGCATATCAAGTTTTTCCGAAACTACTAAACTTATTAGATAGCGGAATGTGATAGCATCCATTACGGGAGAATATGTTTCCTCATAATCTATCCCAGGCCTTTGTGAAAAACCTTGCGCAACAAGTCGCGCCTTATATCTTGCAATCTCATTTTTCTCATTACGCTTTCTCACAAATACCCATTTATATCCAACCGGTTTGACATTGGGTGGTGTTTGGACAACAGGTCCGAAAACACTGCGTTTTTCTAGAGAATTTAGTTAGTTTGGATTGCATCTTTCCATTTGAGCCAGTCATGTCTCTGTCTACATTCATTAACAGAGCGAGGTTCAGTGTCATCGCCTTTTATTATTTCAGTAGCTACTGCGAATGAGAATATATTGTCTATGATCATATCTCTACGATCCCACAACTCATTGGTGTACACGTAGTTTACGAAATTTCCTTATTTTCAGGTACCTGAGCCTCTTCATGGGCTGGTGTCTCACCGATGTCATTTTCCTCTTCTGTAGTCACAGAATCATGAATTGTGGATCGGACATTAATGTCTTGCCCAATATTCTCTTCAGGGCGATTTCATTAGGATTCAGATGTGCCTTTGTTTTCCTCTTTCTAGGAACTGAATCTTTTGAACCTACAGGTCTGCCACGCTTCAGGCGTGCAGTAGATGGCTCATTGGCCGCCACATTATTTTGTCCAATTTGGACATTAATTCTTGCCGGTGCATTTATTGCTGGGATATGTGATCTTGTCACTTTTGCTGTGTCAGTGAATGCATCAGGCATTGTGTTAGCAATACTTTGAAGGTGCAGAATCCTTCGTACTTCAATTTCACTTTCTTTAGTACGAGGGTCAAGATGAGATATAGTGGGTACAGTCCACATTAATTCACGACGTTCATTTGGAACAGTCTTATCTCCCCCTAACGGCGGGAATATTGTCTCATCAAAATGACAATCTGCAAACCGTGCGGTGAAGGTATCACCCGTCATGGGTTCTAAATACCGAATAATGGATGGTGAATCAAAACCAATGTAGATTCCCAATCGACGTTGAGGGCCCATTTTTGTTCGTTGTGGCGGTGCAATAGGCACATAAACAGCACAACCAAATGTTCGAAGATGGGAGATATTGGGCTGGCTCCCAGAAACAAGTTGTAATGGGGAATATTGATGGTTGGCTATGGGCCTCAACCGAATTAAAGCTGCTGCATGCAAAATTGCATGTCCCCATGCAGAAACTGGCATCTTTGTTTTCATTAGCAAAGTGCGAGCTATTATTCGAAGTCTCTTAATAAGAGCTTCTGCCAAACCATTTTGTGTATGAACATGAGGAACTGAATGTTCAATTTCAATTCCCATAGACATGCAATAATCATCAAACGTTTGAGATGTAAACTCACCAGCATTGTCTAAACGAATGGACTTGATAGAGTAGTCTGGGAATTGAGCTCATCAATTCCACATTACGGGTAGACAAGAGGCAAACATGTGACCATCTTGTAGAGGCATCAACTAGGACCATAAAATATCGAAATGGTCCACAAGATGGGTCAATAGGTCCACAAATGTCCCCTTGAATTCTTTGTAGAAAAGATGGAGATTTGATATCTACCTTTTCATAAGATGGTTTAACCACCAATTTCCCTTGTGAGCAAGCTTTGCAAGGGTTGCTTGGCAAAACAATATGTTTAGTCATCAATGGATGTCCATTGGAATTTGTAATGATCCTACGCATCATGGTGGATCCAGGGTGACCCAAACGGTCATGCCAAAGCATAAATGTATGTTGATTTTTGAACTGCTGGTTCACAACATGGTATGCCTCAATTGGTTGAATGGTTGTGTAATACAACCCAGATGATAGGGCAACCAATTTTTCCAATATATGCTTTTGGCAGTTTTTATTGGATGTAATGCAAAGATATTCCACATGATTATCATTCGTGGTCTCAATGTGGTATCCATTTAAACGGATATCTCTAAAACTGAGGAGATTTCTTCTGGATCTCGAAGAATATAAAGCCTCTTGAATGGACAATTGAGTTCCATTGGGTAGCCTAATGTGGGCTCTTCCGGAGCCTTCAATCAGGTCTGCAGAACCTGAGATAGTAGTCACATTGGTTTTAGAAGGCGTTAAAGTGGAGAAATAAATCCGATCGCGAAGGATCGTATGTGTAGTGGCACTGTCAGCAAGACATATTTCTTCTCCATCCTTCATAAGTTGAGAGCATCCAAAATCCATGTTCATGCCTTCATAAAAGAAATAATAATAATAATAAATTAATTAGTTTGACTAAGGCAGTAAAACATGATATGATAGATCATTTATAGATAAAAACAATTTAGTCATTCATTTGGGTACGAGAGAAAAATATATATATATATATATATATATATATATATATATATACCCATCATAATTCCTTGACGTTAAAAAGTATTGACTTACTTTGTAGAGAGTAAGAAACGTATAAAGAGAGATGAGGGGAAAATAGAGAAGTATGTTATTCAGTCTTAGAGGCCTCCCTTATATAGAGGTAGGGTTTACATGATAAGTGTTTAAACTATTGATATATTACATGTAGGTCCCTAACTAATAACGTGGACAGCCACATAAGAAATAATATTTACAACAGTATTTATATTTGTATATATATAACAAATATTTTCTGTAATACAAATCGTAAGACCAAATAAAGAAAGCCGTATTCTCAATCTCGCACCAGGGCCTCTAAAACTTTTGAGACTGCTCTGACCAAGTCTTGGCAAGAACTCAGCTATAGAATTTGCTTTCCTTCGAAACATGCTTGGCATTGTAATTGTCCCAAGGGGCAAGGGCAGGAAATCTTCCCATTGAGGATATATGTCAATAAGAACCTTAAAATCTACTTCAACTTGGATTTGGTGTCACTTCCTTAGCTGCAAAACTGCAAAGGCCTGTTTTGGTTAAAGTTGAAACTAAAACCAAAATAGCTCAAAAATGTTGTCGTTGTCTCCAACTGTCGGAGTAGTAGAGACGGTAGAGCTCAAACTCGTTCTTCTTGACTTGACGGCCAGAGCTGAAAGCCCATCCCACTGTAAGTAAAATCCCATGCTTTAACCTTTTCTCATTTTCACCATTTGTTCAATAATATCGACCTTAATTTCCATTCTCAATACACAACTTGCAATTATAGCTAGAAAGACCCATAGTTCATGACCAGAGCTTCATCTTCAATCTTAAGATTTAAGACTCCTCCGCCAAAACCCCAATCGGATACCTTACAACACAAACCAAAGATTCTAACTTTACACAAGTCGCTCAACAAATTTGTAAGATTCTTAGAACAAAGCCCAGGTGGGTTGAAGAAGAGTCTCTCCTCTGAATACCCTTTTCTTAATTTCTCTGAGGTTTTGAAGCACAAAAAAAAAATGTGATCTTCTAGCTTCATGTGGGGTTTAGCCTGATCCCATTTCCTCTTGTGGAGGCTAAGACCTGCAATGCTGCTAAAGCTTTTCTTGATGAGTTTTATAGGTTTGAAAGGGGCTGGAGTGTGCCTGTTACTTGTGATGTGGCTCTGTCATGGTGTGATAGGTTGGGAGGGTAGAATGTGGTGTTGTAGCTGATGTTGATGTTGAGACTGTGGGGGTATTGGATTTAAGCGTTTTGTGATGATTTTGAGGTTTCAAAAGGGTATGGACTTCGTTAGCAGGTTTTGCAAGATGGAATAGTCCCTGGAATGCTGCTTTCGAAAAATTGTTCTCTGGGGACTGTAAGGAGAAAGAATATACTTGAGTGTCCAAATCAAAAACTTTTGTCTCTGATAAAGTTCTCATTTCAGGAGGTAATCAATTGGTTGTGCAAGAGAGGGAAGGTGTTTGAGGGTTTCCGAATTTCAAATGATCTTAAGGTTAGAGGCTATGCTCCAGATATTTCATATATATAACCATGATCCATGGTCTTTGTATGATGGGTTGGCTTCGAGGAGCTAGGAAGCTATGGTTTGACATGATTGACAAGGGATATTATCCAAATGAGTACGCTAACAAATTAACAATAGCATGATTCATGAGTTTGGAAAGAGTGGTGATTTGAACAGGCCAGGATCTTGAACAACCATATGTGTGATAAAGGTTGTGAAGAAACCAGTCAGTTACAACAGAATGATGTAAGGGCTTTGTTTGCATGGAAGGACTGATGAGGGCATATAAAATTGTCTGAACTTTGAAGAAATGCCCGAGAAGTATACTGTTTGTGATGTGATAACATACGATACTCTAATCCAAGGTCTCTGCAATAAAGCTAAGATAGCTGAGTATGAACTTATTTAGAGAGTTCCTGACTCACGGTTTACAGCCATCAGCTTACTCTTATGCCCCACTTATTGAAAGCTTGGTCAGGTGGAAGAGTAGAAGAAGCAAAATTAAAATAGGTTGGGAAACAAGTTCCGGCAGCCATGATTGTATCACTAATGGACTGTATGATCAAGGTGATGTTGCAGAGGGAATGAAATGGTTGTGCTGATGCTAAGCAATAAGCTAAAATCAGGGCAGAGAACCTTTTGGAGATTGATTCATTGTCTCTCAGAAAGGGATAGGTTGGATGATTCTTTACATGTTTTGGACTTGATGTTTAGCGTAGGTTCTGTACTGGAGAAGGTATTGTTATTTTTTTGGTTAATAAGCTTTGCTCAAAGAAATACCGTATTGTTGTTGCATGTCTAGGGGACATCTTAGAAGGAAGTGATGTTTTAACCTGTTATGTGATCCATTCTTCCATGCAACTTGTAAGGTTTTTTGCTTTATTTCATTCTATGGCTATTAATCACTTTCCAGCATTGCTTTCAGCCTTTCACCATCGAGAGGGTACTAGGAATGGTCAGGCCCATTGTTTGCTCCCATGTGTCTGTAGTTGAATCCCCTCTTGGTACTTACATTGCTATGTGCAAGAGTTTCCTGCCTCCTAATAATTGTAGTGTTAGGAGGTTTAGAGTATTGGTTTCCATGTTATCAATTTTGTCATCTGTTTTGGTTGAATCCTATGAAATTGATGTAAGAATGTTTCTTCCTTTTCCGAGAAAGTCATGAGTTTTTCTTTTGTCTGTTCTTCAAACTTGATACTTATTCTTACATGTTATGATATGAAAAATTTCAATTTTTTGTTCACTTTTGTCATGCTGTCTCCCACATAAAAAATGTCAAGAACATTCTTAATTGTAAATTTTATTATATACATATGATTTAACTCACCCACACCCTCGTCTCATGCTTCCCCAATATTTGTCAAGAACATTCAGTGAATTTTTACTTTCAGGTTATAATCCTCCATCTTTATTTTTGCTCAGGCACGAAAGTTAGGGTGTGCTTCTGTTTTGAACCAGGTTGTAGCTGTTATTTTGTGGGTCATTTTCTTGGCTATGTTTTAGGGTTTTGTTGATTAGATTGGCAAGTGCATGTATTCATAACCTTGTTGTCTTGAATGTTCAAAATGTTGGCGAGGATGGACTTATGCTTATAAATGGAAGTGACTTCGGTTGATTTGATATTGATTAATTTAGGATACTTTGGGTCATATGTAAAATGAAGGGAGAGAGTATAGATGTGTTTTTGTGCAGTGTGAAATTGCTTTTCATTGAGATTGTATATGGAGGCTGGTTTGAGTTCAGAGATTCCAGCAGGGAGTCTTTCTTTGTTAAATGCAAGGTATCTTGGCTTTGGCAAAGGAAAGATGGCTAGAGTTCTATGGGGTTGCAGGGTATTAGTGGTCTTTTGGGTTCTTAGAAATAGATTCTTTTTTTTTTTGGGAGATTATAGAGGTGTAAGAGTGGAGGAGCCTAGGGCGCTTTGTGGGCTCCCGTTTTGGCAGAATTCTTGTACTAAGCATACAGTCTTTTATGGTTTTTTTGTTTACAGCTAAATAATTATTGATAAAGTAATTTGGGGTTCACATCCAAAACCAATTGACAATGGATGGAGTGGCCCAAATCCTTATAAACCCATAAGTAAAGTTATATTTTTTCAATGTGGGAGTTATATTTTATCGCATTCTCAACAATTATATTTGGTGTAGATTTCTGGTTCTTGATGTTTGGGTCAGGTCTCCTTGATGTGGAGCTCTTGTCTTCTTTTATTGTATCTCATGATCAATAAAAATATTTAACCCAAAAAAAAAAAAAAGTAGAAAAAGCAAAAACAATCTCATCAGACCCACCTTCGTACCTGGTCCCAGAGTAAACCCGTCAAGCCCTTTCCCCTATTTTCCTGATTTTCTGCTATTTTCAGTTTATTTTTGTTTTGGGCTTCTCGTTTTGCTTTCTTTGTTAAATTATTTTTCAAAATTTTGCAGCTCAGGAAGGCCAGTAAGTGAGACTGTGAGAGTGTTGGTGGTAGGCGCAGGTGGTTTGAGTTTTGTGCTGCTCAAGTCGCTCTTTGGTTTTCAGGAATTTGAAGTCATGTGATCGTATCCAGGTTTCTAATCTTAATCGCCCATTCCTCTTCATGTTGTGTTCCTTGAACTTTTTTAGTGCTTTGTTTTCAAGTATGTCATGGGTATTGTTTCATTGTTTGAAACTTTGAATTAGAGTTAGGTGAATTTTGACTATTATTGTCCAGTTCACAGTCTTTCACTGGCTAAAGATTGGTGATATAAACTAATACTATAACTCTATAAGCCTTGCTGAGGACATACATGCTGTACTATATGTCCTATCTCTCAATGATTTGGTTTCGTTATCTTAGTCTGAAGTTTTATGAACCCAACTTTCTCATCACAATCCTGAACTTGTTATCAAGAGCTTGAACAGATGGTCTCTGTTTTTGAAGTCATTGTGTACACTTTATATGTTTATTCAATGAACTGTTAGTAGAGATTGGAGGAGTTTGAGTTGGTAATATATCTAGAAAATAAACTGTTGAGTGAGGGGACTGCATTAAGATGAAGAAGCACCATGCTTTGTTGGAAGGCGATGTTAG
Source organism: Rosa lucieae (assembly GCA_024704745.1). NCBI lineage: Eukaryota > Viridiplantae > Streptophyta > Magnoliopsida > Rosales > Rosaceae > Rosa > Rosa lucieae. The sequence continues at coordinate 40,115,888 of CM045495.1, read as the reverse complement.
TTGCTAGATCGTTATGGAAAAAAATAATAAGAATAAAGACTCTGGAGTCCTGAACACAGATAATGTACTCTATTTATGTGTAGATGGTTGGTAAGTTGCAGTCTTCTCAAGATGACTACAAATATGGATGCTAGTCAGAACTACAGCTTTCAGATGTGCTTTTCTTTGTCCAAAATTTAATGTAATTACTTATGTACCGTCTACCTAATGCATCTAGTAGTTTATCTACTTTTGCTTCATCTATTTCAATCCTCATTGCTGCTGCCATGTACTCATGGATATAGTAGTTTCCTTTTAGTTCATGTGTGTTGTCAATATGTATGTTATCAATATCAAAAGCAATGACATAATAAGTCTTTGCATTTCAATTTTGGCTTGAACTTTCATCTCTAGTATCAGATCTTTTATTTTATTTTTGTTTTGGTGACATTTTCGTTGATGTGCAAATTCCACATTAGGATTATTTTCATCTATTAGGATTCCACACAACTACTGGGAGGAGGAATTTCCCCATGTCAGGCAAATAGCTCTTACTTTGTAACCTTCAGCTCACTATCCTATTCAGTTGGATTCAAACCAATTAGGAAAGGGTCTGACTGCTTTTAGGTTTGAAAGTATTTGTGGAGCAGAACTCCTCCAAACTGTTTCAAAGAATGGTGGAAGAGTGGGGGGATTCAAGGTTGGGAAGCTAACAAGTTCATGAGAAAATTGGAAGTGATAAAATTAATAGTCAATGAATGGAAGTTTTTGGAGAGTGATTTTCAAGGAAGAGATGATGTGGAGGGAAAAGACAAAAGTGCCTTGGGCTAGAGAGGTTGATGGCAATTCAAGAATGTTTGATGAAGTGTAAGTGGCAGAAAAAATTAGAATTCTAATGAAAGATTAGAATCTACTGACGGTTCTTTCACTTTAGATGAGGGGAGAACTGTTGAGGATCAATTAATTACTTTTTTGTTAAAAAACTTAATACTAAGTATGATTGGGAAAGCTAGTTGTTTGGATAGGCCGTTTGCAGAACAAGGAAACAAGGAAGTCGATTTTGATTGTGGCAAAGTAAAGTTACCAGGTCCTGATGGTTATTCTTCAGCCATGTATCAGCACTGTAGGGTTTTAAAAGCAGATTTGATGTGATTTTTGTGAGTTTTGCAAAGATGGTATAATTAATGATATTGCCAGTGAAACATATGTACGTGATCCCAAAAAGAGCAGAAGCAACAAAAGTAGGGGATATCTGGCCCTATCAGCTTAGTTTCAAGCTTGTACAAAATTATTGCTGAAGGATTGTTTCAAAGACTGAGGGAATTGCTTAATGATACTATTTCACAATCTCAAGGGGCCTACAGTTAGGCAGGTTTTAGATGTGGTTTTAATTGCAAATGAGGTTGCAGCGGCACTTAGATACAAGAGCAAGGAAGGATTGGTTTTCAAAATTTATTTCGTGAAGGCCTATGACCATGTAGATCAGGACATCTTGCTGTCTCCTGCATAAAAAAATGTCAAGAACATTCTTATGCCATTGTAAATTTTATTCTTATATCCTATATGATATAACTCACCCACACCCTTGTTGCATCCCCAATATTTTTCAAGAACATTCAGTGAGTTGCATTTTCAGGTTCTGATCCTCCAGCTTTATAGTAACCTTCATTTATGATCCGTGTTGTAGCTCTGGTTTTGTGGTGCAGTTTCTTAGCTATACTTTAGGATTTTGTTTTCGGTGGTAAATCGTGGCGTAATTCATAACTTTGTTGTCTTGAATACTCAAAAGTTGATTTGATGTTGATTTCTGGGTTTTGAATTTAGGATACTTTCGTTACATTTTACTTTATAGTTTATAGGAAATGCTTATAGACTATTGAGTATTGACCATAATTCATTTAGTTATATGATTATACTAGAAACTAATATACTGACATACTTTTCATTCTTGACTTTCTATCTAAGCGTTGGAATTTAAATTGGTTAGCAAAATAAAGTGCTTTTTGTGGTCCCAAAGTGAATCCTTCTTGCCCCTTCCCTTATCTTCGGGACATTCTGATATATTTATTGATTTTTGTTTTGGGCTTCTCGCTTAGCTTTTTTTGTAAATTTGTTCTTGAAAATTTTGCATTGTGAGCTGTTCAAGGATCTGGCTCTGTCTGGTTTTGGGAACCGGACGTAGATATGGACAACATAGAGGTTTCTCATCACCTTCAGGTTATTTTCCTAGAAACTCTTTTGGTGCTGTGTTTTTAAATTTGTCATTGGTAGTGCTTCATTTTTGAAGCAGAGGGTTAGGTGGATTGTGATGCTTATTGCCCAGTTCAGTCTTTCACTGGCTAAAGATTATTGATTACTAATACCGTAGACCTTGATTGTGACATAAGTGTACTTAATGTCCTATCTCTCAATGCTTTGGTTTTGCTATCTTAGGCTGAAGTTTTGTGAACCCTGAATTTTTCATTGATGTTTCTGTTGAATTATTACGATTTAACAGATACCCTGTTTGTGAAGCATTCATAGTATACACTGTATATGGATTTGTCAATGAACTATTGGTATAGATTGAAAGTATCAGTTTGTATCTTATATTTGCTAGAAAAGAAACTGTTGTGTGAGGGGACTACATTAGGATGAGGAAGAACCCTGCTTCATTGGAAGGTGATGTTAGTTGCTAAAAGATTACGAGTAAACTAAACATAAAACGACTCCACCGGTGCAGTGATTTGCAATACTTTTTAATTACTTTTTTTCATAATTAAGTGAGATTCTTTGACATATGATTCTTAAGTAGGGTGTAGCGTGACAGTAACCCATTCTTAACAGATATGACTGAAATTCCTAGGCTGACACCTCCCCTGCATTCTTATTGCAATTGTTATAATATATGATCATGATATAAAATTGTCAACCCTAGAAATGAAAGGGATTAAACAGTGACTTGACTGCTTATGCTTACCAGCTTGCTGGCATCTTCCTGCATAATATGATGATCATACATCAAGTTAATGAATTGAACAATATGGTCTGGTTGCTTATAATGCTTGTGCCATGTGAATGCGCATGAAACGATCCTCAATTATGAAATTGAAGTTTCTAGGTCTATAAAAGGCGACATTGTCAAGAATCCTTATCCTGGATTGGAAAGTGTTTCATGATGCTGCACAGAAACCTGAAGATGGAAGTGAGGCATTGGAAGACTGGGTGAATAAACTTTCGATTGCCCATGATGCTGATGATGTCTCAGATGAATTCCAATATGAGGTTTTCAGAGACTAGTAGTTCAAAGCAGATGAAGAAGATGGTAATGCACTTTAATAAAAATAAGGGTGTGTTTATGTATGACTTTTGACTTCAATTCAATGTTAAGACGGATCTTTGGATTACTTAACCGAGCAAAGGCAGGGGTGGAAGGTCAGCAGGGATTGCTTCAGCACCTTCAATTAGAGTTGACAGGTTTTCCCATACTTGAGGATGTTTGGAATGATGATACTAAAAATTGGAACGATTTGAAGAGTTGTTTGTTAATGCTCAGATCTGTTCGGGTAAACATGGTAATTGTCAGTACCTGCATTTCGAATGTCACATTGATCACTGAAACATTTCGAAGCCAAATGTGTGATTTGAAACTTATTCAACTGAGAATGTTGGTCCATCTTGATGGATAGAACATTCCCAAGTGGTAGTAGTTCTCTGAAAGATTCAGATCAATTGGAGATTGGAAGGTTTTTTTATTTTTTATTTTTATTATTTTTATTTTTTTATCAAATAAGAACTTTAATGAACTGCTTACATCTCTAACCTAGAAATGGCCTATTGACTTCACACTGAAACTCTATAATGACTGACTCTAAACTTGCACAACAACTGTATGACAAAGACAAAAGCGCAGGAGCAGTGAATCCTTAACATCTCACCTCTCGCCAGTGATAACTCTAAGACTAGACAACTCACTTGTGTCGACACTAAACTCACCAACCAGAGTCCTCTTGACCAACAGTTGATTGACCAAGTCAACACTCGTTGTGACCTAAACTCAACCAAATGGATTACCGGACATTCAGACCTGAGACTAAAAAACCAACACCATCACCTCCCTATTGTCAACACCATCCATCCACCACTGCTCCAAAACGCCATCGCCTCCGACCTAATCCCAGACAGAAATGACCCACTAGAAGGCCAAGGATGATTGTCTATGCCAGACTTTTTTGCCACCGCTGCTGACCCAACTCCAGAACATGAACGACCCCCAAGACTGCGAAATAGAAGATTGTCTCTGCCACACCTACAGTAGTGTCTTATTACCAACAATAAATATAAAAACAAACCCTAAAAACTTTAAAACAAATAACAACACCTAATCCACTCCGTCGACTAGACCATCGAGGAACACTCCAGAACCCAACAGTCGCCGAGATCTCCCCCTTCCTCACCTCAAAACCCGCCACCGCTATCTCCCCGATCCGAACCTGACGTTGCTCGAGGAATCCAGCGTTCTTCTGACCCACACGAAGCCAACAAAGGCCCGTCCGACGACGCGGAAGGGCTCGCCGCCGGACAGGGGGGGGAAAAACTTAATTTTTCTCGCAGGCTCTTTTTTTTAGGGTTGCCGAATAACTTGTTCTATTTTCTTTCTCTCTCTTAGAACGTAGATGGAGCTTGGAAGGTTGATCGCTAAAACCAGTAAAACGTGTGCGGGCGTACCATCAGTGGCAAAGGTATCATTAAACATTGTCATTTTGAATCTGCATGCTGCATTTGAATTCTTACTTTTTTTTTTTTTTCCTTTTTTTGTCAACTGTCGTATATATATATTTGCGTCACACATCAAGGATATAAGATGTCAAAATTACTAGAGGAACTTGAACCTTTAGACAATAAAGCAACAACTATAACATATTGAAACAATTTGGATATTAAATTTCAACATATTATTTACACAGTGTCCAACTCTGGATGGCAGAAGGATTGCTTCACAAAAGTAATCAAGAGATGGAAGATACAGGCAGGTGTTTTCTGATGGTGTATTAGAATCCCTTCCGTAGAATATCTGAACGTGAGAGCTCGAGGCGGCATACACCTCTGCTTCGACATGTTTCAGGGATTCCTTCTTCAACACTTGAAATCATGCGAGAAACAACCGTTTGGGAGATTTTGCTCACTATTGTTGAATGACAATGTCCCAGCAGATAACACATTCCGAGGTTTAGAGCTTTGCATGGCGTACATTTATATGAGCTGATACTGAGCAGTAGTCAATTTCTATTGAAACCATTTCGTACCAAAACCATCAAGTTTGGTTTACTTGCATCTTTTCATATCAATGTCATACGTGAAATGTCAATTGAAACCATCTTACTTGGGCCATCCATCTCCTATGAAGGAGAGCTAAAAATGAGGGAGGGCAATGATTTGGCACCCTGAAGGGTACTATTTGGATGGCAAGTACGCTCTATATGTTTTTCATCTCAAAATTTTACTTGCTTCGGTTTTTAATTTTAATTTTATTTATTTTTACTACTATTTACCATAACAGTTATACTTTGGAGTAATTTTTATCTTGTCTAAAAATATACACTGGCGGTTTACATGAGCGGAGGGAGATAAGGTTGGGAGAGTAAATCGGACATGTGGGAAACTATGAAAGAGACAAGTGTATAAACTTTGTATGGTGCGGAAAGAATTTAAAAAAAAAAAAAATAGTCAACTGTTGGAACCCATAATGGAATTTCAATTATTTTGTGTTGACTTAGAAAAAAGGAAAGAAGAACAACAGACTACTTGATCGCTCTCGGCCTGTGTGATTAGTATTCGATCACCATTGAGATTGAGAGGGAGACTCTTACCCCGGGAAAGATGTTTGTACTCTCTCTCCTTGAATCCGTTGCCGGAGAAGTAGTGAGTAACGTGGCTTCACTCGCTACTGATCAATTGAGACTCGATATAGTCTGGGGGTTCCGCAAAGAGATAAACAAGCTCAAAGAATCCTCAACTCTGATTGGAAATATAATCCATGATGCTGCGCATGAACCTGAAGATCGGGAACTCCGAGCAAGGGCCGAGTGGATGAAGAGGCTTATAAGCGTAGCTTGTTATGCAGACGATATTCTGGATGAATTACAATATGAAGTTCAGCGTATCGTTATAAAGGAGACAAGCCTGGATAAGAAGATACTCGGCTTCTTCTGCAACAATCCTGTTGTATTTCGTCTTCAGATGGCACGCAAGATTTACAATATCAACACATCCTTGGAGGATCTTAACAAGCAAGCACCCGGTGTGGGACTCGTCAGATCAAATGGAGATGCAGCAACCAGTCACGGTATGCAGGACAGGGAAACAACCTCATTCTTTGAGAAAAATGAATTCACCTTCAAAGATGCAATTATTGTTGGAAGGGATGAGGTGGTGTCAAATATAATTGCAACCTTGACCAACTCCAACAATCAAGAAAAGATTCTTTCGGTGATGGCCATTGTAGGATTGGGAGGCCTAGGTAAAACAACTTTGGCTCGCTCAGTTACCAAGCAACTGAAAGAAGGTGAAATGAAAAGTTACTTTGATGCAACATTATGGGTGTATGTATCTAATACCTTTGATGTCAATTCAATTTTATGTCGAATGCTAGAATCATATGACGACGTGAGGGGAGCAAATCTTTCAAGTCGGGAAGCATTGATTGGAAACCTCCAGCAGAAGTTGAAAGAGAAAAGTTATTTTCTTGTACTTGATGACATTTGGAGTGTGGATGCTAATAATTGGAATGATTTGAAGAGTTGTCTGTTGCAACTAAATTCTGCCAAAGGAAGCAGTGTGATTGTCACCACCCGTAGTGCCAAGGTTGCATCAATCATGGAAACACTTCCTAGGTGCAATCTAGGGATTCTATCGGATGATGAATGTTGGTCCATATTGAAGGATAGAGCATTGGCAGATCCTAATACTCCGATACCTTCAGAACTAGAGGAAATTGGAAGTTAATTGCCAAAAAGTGTGTTGGTCTTCCATTGGTGGCAAAGGTACGGTGTCTTCAATCACCTTATTGATTTTTTAGTGTGTAGATGAACTATTTGATATGTATAGATGAAGTTATGCTAAAAATTTGAATCTCAAAATAACTGTAGGTTTTGGGAAGCTTGATGCGTTCTAAGAACAGTAGTAAGGAATGGTTGTCAATTCTGGAAAGTAAAATATGGCAGGTATCATCAGACAAAGAGGATAGCAGGATCATGTCGGTTCTGAGGTTGAGTTTTGACAATTTGGAATCACCATTGAAACAATGTTTTGCATATTGCTCTATGCTCGAGAGAGGTTCCTCAATTGAAAGAGATAACTTGATCCAACTATGGATGGCTCAAGGTTTGCTCCAAAGCAAGCAAGGTATTGAAATGGAGGATGTAGGCAATAAGTATTTTGATACTCTACTGGAGAACTCCTTGTTTCAAGATGCTACAAAGGATGAGGAAGGCGTTATCACTCAATGCAAGATGCATGATCTTTTGCATGATCGTGCAATAGAAGTATCCGTGTGTGAGAGTTGGACACCAGACTTCGATAATGAGATGGATGATGATGAGATTCGACATGTCGCACGGATTCTTACTCAAAAACTAGAAAGTATGCCAAAAACAAGTATTTCAAGACTGCGCTCACTCTTTTCGAATGCCCAGGTTTCTAACACCAAGTTCCTTAAGTTTAGAGCTTTACGTGTCTTAAGTTTCTTTGGGTATGAGATTCAGGAGTTGCCATATTCACTTGGCAAGCTGAAGCACTTGAGGTATCTAGATCTTTCACATACAAAAATTGAAGCACTCCCAAACTCTATTGGCAAGCTCTACAATCTCCAAACATTGAGATTACCGTGGTATGTTGAAAAGTGTCCAAAGGAGATTCAAAATCTGATCAACTTGAGGCATTTTTATTTTGACAAGAGAATGGGATTTGAATCTGGGATTTTGAGGCGATTAACAAAACTCCGAACATTAACTTGTTTTAACGTGGGTAAGAAGGAGACATGTCCTGCAATTAAGGAGTTGGGCGGGTTGAACCAACTGAGAGGCCACTTAATTATTTCTAAGCTAGAACATGTAAGGGATGGAGAAGAAGCAAAGCAGGCTTTCTTAGAGGAGAAAAGTCACTTACGTGAGTTAACTTTTCAATGGTACGGAAGGCCAACTAATAACAATGAGACGGATGTACTAGATGGCTTGGAACCTCCTGCTAACTTGCTAAACTTGAAGATTGAAAATTTCATGGGTGCTAGATTTCCTTCATGGATAACGAGTCTCCAAAATTTGAAGAAGATTCGGTTACATAATTGTGAAGGAGTCCCAACACTCGGCCGTCTACCTAATCTAAGATCTCTTGAGATTTATGGGATGAGAAGGCTGAAAGTTGTGGGAGCTGAGTTTTATGGTACTAGTACGACTTTATTTCCTGCATTGAAAACATTATACATATCTCGGTGCAAAGAGCTTATTGAATGGATGGAAGCACCGAGGATATCATCAGAAGGAGAATTCGTGGTATTTCCTTGCCTCGAAGAGTTGATGATAGATGGTTGTGACAGCCTAGAGTCGGTTCGGATCTCACAGGGAATCGCATCTCTCCGTCAATTGAAGATCTGGAGTTGTCATGGATTATCAAGCCTAGAGGTTGGGCTCGATTACTGCACCTCTCTTCAAGAATTGAACATCTCCAAATGCCGTAATCTGATGACAATTCCAACCTCACAGGGCATGCCGTCTCTCCGGAAATTGACGATTGAAAGGTGTGACAAATTGTCAAGCCTAGGAAGTGGGCTCAACTACTGCACCTCTCTTCAGGAATTGGAGCTATTCCAATGTCATAATCTGACATCAATTCCAATCACACAGGGCATCACATCTCTCCGGAGCTTGAAGATTTCTTGTTCTAAGAGATTATTAAGCCTACCGAGTGGGCTCCAATTCTGCACCTCTCTTCAGGATCTGCAAATAACTAATTGCTTTAGTCTAGTATCCATGTCAGTATCATTGTGTGCGACCACCCGGACTCAACGAATCAACCGGAGGAAATTTCTCAAGGTGTTGATGCCTATTTGTCTTTACAGGAGGAGGATTGCCCTAGTCTAGAATCTATTCCACCTAATCTTCGTCAGTTGTTGATATGTCATTGTGGGAAACTAAAATATGTACCCACAGGATTTCACCGCCTCATTCGTTTGAAGGAGCTGACAATTGGTCCTTTCTGGCATAAGCTGGACGCCTTCCCTGATTTTCAGCTTGCACCTAATTCACAACTTGAAGAGTTATGGTTGTTTGGGTGGCCTAAGCTCAAGTCTCTGCCCCAACAAATTCAGCACTTTACTTGTTTAAAAAACTCCAGATATCATTTTTTATGGGACTAGAGGCTCTTCCTGAGTGGTTGGGAAATCTTACATCTCTTGAGCTTCTCAAGATCTCGTGCGGTAAGAATCTCAAGTATCTACCTACACAAAATGCTATGAAAAACCTCAACAAATTGAAGGAGCTCTCCGTTGTAGAATGTCCCCTGCTCAAAGAAAGATGCACCAAGGAGACTGGCCCAGAATGGCCCAAAATTTCTCACATTCCAAAAGTTTCCAGTAATTTTTTAACCAAATCAATCTGTTTTCATTTTTATTTTCTTTTTTCCTACAAATTTATTTCTTATTATGTCTCATTTTTCATCTTTCTTAACTCAGTCTGGGATTGAAGATACAGAATGCCCGCCATACTAAACTGGAATGTCTGTTCACGTTACAAGGTTAATCAATTCCCAATTGCCTGAAATTTATCCCTAAAGCAGGGTAAGCTTTTCAAACCACCATCTTTTTCTTCTCTTCTCACATTTCTTTTTTCACTTTAACCAGTAATGTATTAACAATCATACCTTTTCCTTTTGGCATAAATTATATAGTAGCAGGCTCTATCATACTTGACGGGAACATCAAATGATGCTGAATAGGTGATGATCCAGTCCCAGTAGTTCAATCACCTCTCCCATGTAAGGCTTGTCTGTTGTGTTTCATTGAAGACAAGGTGACCATGATACTGAAAAATATACTTCAATCATTTCAATTGAGTTATATCATATTTGCTCTCTCATGGAGGATAGACATACTATTAGAAATCATTTTAGTCTGTTATAAACCTAGAATTTAACATCTTTTTCCTTCCTAATGGCATAAATTATATCTTAGCAGGTTCTATCATACTTAATGGGAAGATCAGATGATGTTGACTAGTTGAAGATCCAGTCCCAGTAGTTCAATTACCTTCTCCATGTATGGGTTATTTGTTATGGGTCCTTGAAGAGAAGGTGACCATGATACTGGAGAAAAATTCTTTAGTCTTTAAGGAAGACTTGCAGTGAAATAAAAATATATCCGGAGAAATATACTTTAATCATTTCAAACTAATCATATCATATTAGAAATCGTTTCAGTATGTCATCATCTTAGTATTTAACATTTTTTCCAGGAAATGCTGTGTTGGTTTGGATACCCTGTTCCTTTCTTCAAGGAAGACTTGCAATGAAATAAAAATATATCAAAGCCCTGTTTGATTAATAGTAAACTTTTCTTTGTACAAATGTACAAGGATTTGATTTCTTTAGCTGCACCCGCAGATATCTTAAAACAGTGGTGCAGTGACTTTGCTAAAGAAGTATCCCAGCATTCTTTTCTTCATTTGCTTATGACACTTAATGAATTTGGCATTCATCGATGCAAGCCTACTAGGATGATTTCTTATTTACTTTCCTTCAATTTATATTTATAAGTTGTATCGTCAGTGTAACCTTTTATACTTTCTTTGTATCAGGTGTTAATCAGCAGCTGCTATGAGAATGAAAAGTACCCACCTAAAGTGGCAGCTATGCAGACAAAAGATGCACTGAGGACAGCCGACGTAAGTGGCTGACTTCTTATTTTCCAGAGGCAGTGTGTAATTTGTGTTTGTTCTTGTTCCCTCTATCGCTTTCATCTAGTTATTTAAATTATCAGTTATAAACCTGTTATTCTTTTCCTTTATAAGTACTAGTTTTTGTGATGGTGAAGTTCATCCTCTAGTATAAACAAAAAAGACATTGATAAGGATGAACATTATTGATCTTATTTTGGGTTGAGGGAGAGATGTTCAGTGGCAGCAATTAAAGTATTTGCCAGAGCAGTTCAGACCCTCATTCATTTGCAGTTGTCACACAATACTGATCCCTCCAACAATGATGTGAAGAATTACTTACCACTGAATCTAGCAGGAACCTCACCATATTACTGCATCTGGAAATTATTGGTTTTGACCATCTAAGATAGAATGATCGAGCATATTCAAACGGCTGGTTCACTGGACTGAACCCCGTCATTAAGATTTACTAGGCGAAGCTAGCACTAGTGCCATGACATGGAATAATCTTTCCAACTTGGATTATTTGGATGTCTTTCTTTAACTGCTACGATAAAATATAGAATAAAGGATAAGCTAGACTACTAGAGATTCAGAACAAGTGACATTTTGCTCCACTATAAATTTCTACTAGTTGTAGAACACTCAAGATTATGATGGATATATACAATGCTCTAATTACCAACTCTTTCTACCATAAAAATGCACATAATGGTTGTGTTATATGAAAAACTGAAGCCCATAAGACAACGATTCACTCTACTATCCTCGGCCCTCTCAAACATTTAGCTGCAATTAATTCTAAAGAAGTTCCCAATGGAACTGTGAAGATAACTCAACTTGAGACATCTTCAGTTTTGATGATAAGGAAATGTAGTGAAAGTTCCAGCTGCAGGATTGGTGCGACTGAGTGAACTGACTCATCTCCAGAAATGACGTCTTATTTGGCTTTGCTTGAAGCCTTGAACCAATTGAAAGGAGATGCATACATGTAACGGTCAGACCACACTGGGTATAATAATGTGTAAGAAATTTCGATAATTTAAAAGAAATTTTGTAGTATAAAGTTTGAAGGAATCTCCGCCAGCTCCTACAGCATGCAGAAACAGGTGGGATGTGTCATTGTGTCAGTACTCTGGGCCCATGCCAACCATGCCCAACGTCCAGTTCACACAATACATCAGTACCATTCATTCACCCTTGAGATTGAATTCTTAAGCTCGAAGTCGGTATTGTAGATTCTTGTCTCCAACTGTCGGAGTAGTAGAGACGGTAGAGCTCAAACTCGTTCTTCTTGACGACCAGAGCTGAAAGCCCATCCCACTGTAAGTAAGATCTCATGCTTTAATCTTTTCTTCTTTTCACCATTTGTGCAATGATATTGAGCTTAATTTCCATTCTCAATACACAACTTGCAATTATAGCTAGAGCTAGAAAGACCCATAGTTCATGACCAGAGCTTCATCTACAATCTTAAGACTCTTCCGCCAAAACCCCAATCAGATACCTTACAACAGAAACCAAAGATTCTAACTTTACACAAGTTGCTCAACAAATTTGTAAGATTCTTAGAACAAAGCCCAGGTGGGTTGAAGAAGACTCTCTCCTCTGAGTACCCTCTTCTTAATTTCTCTGAGGTTTTGAAGCACCAAAAAGAATGTGCTCTTCTAGCTTCATGTGGGGTTTAGCCTGAACCCATTTCCTCTTGTGGAGGCTAAGGCCTGCAATGCTGCAAAAGCTTTTCTTGTTGTGTTTTATAGGTTCGAAAGGGGCTGGAGTGTGCCTGTTACTTGTTATGTGGCTCTGTCATGGTGTCATAGGTTGGGAGGGTAGAATGTGGTGGTGCAGCTGATGTTGATGTTGAGACTGTGGGGGTATTGGATTTAAGTGTTTTGTGATGATAATGAGGTTTCAAAAGGGTATGGACTTTGTCGGCAGGGTTTGCAAGATGGAATAGTCCATGGAATGCTGCTTTCGATAAATTGATCTCTGGGGACTGTAAGGAGAAAGAATATACTAAAGTGTCCGAATCAAAAACTGTGTCTCTGATAAAGTTCTCATTTCAGGAGGTAATCTATTGGTTGTGCAACAGAGGGAAGGTGTTTGAGGGTTTCCGAATTTCAAATGATCTTAAGGTTAGAGGCTATGCTCCAGATATTGTCATGTATACAACCATGATTCATGGTCTTTGTAGGATGGGTTGGCTTCGAGGAGGTAGGAGGCTATGGTCAACTGAGTACACTAACAATACCAAGATTCATCGGTTTTGAAAGAGTGGTGATTTGAACAGGCCAGAATCCTGAACAAGGAGAGGTGTGATAAAGGTTGTGAAGAAACCAGTCAGTTACAACACAATGATGTCAGGGCTTTGTTTACATGGAAGGACTGACGAGGGCATAAAATATGTTTGAAGAAATGCCCGAGAAGTATACGGTTTGTGATGTGATAACATACAATACACTAATCCAAGGTTTTGTGCAATAAAGCTAATATAGCTGAGAGAATGAACTTATTCACAGTTTACAGCCATCAGCTTACTCTTATGCCCGACTTATTGAAAGTTTGAAACGCTTTGTCAGGTGGAAGAGTAGAAGAAGCAAAATGTTTGTGGAATAATATGAAGAAGGATTAATTCCAGATTACCCACTTCAACTTTGGGACAATCTTCATTTTAGTCCTTGTTCTTTTTATTTCATCAGCTATACCCCTGTGCTTCCAAAATTAATCAACCGTGTCCGATTTTGTTAATTCCGTCCAAAGATTCCGTCAACTGATGACGTGGCAGGAGGGGAGATGCAGAAACGGGCCCACAAGAAGGGCTAAAATGGACAATTTATATTTTTTACCAACAAAAGTAAAAAACATCCTACTATTCAAATACAACCGAACTTTTGTCCCTCCAAAAAGCTTCCTCTATTACATAATCAAATAAAAGGAAGAAAACTTCATCTTTTGTGGGTTAAACTGGGCATATGAACATTGCACTATTGTAATAACCAAAGATAGAGTTTAAAAAGTAGTAAAATAACACAACCTGCTCTTCATTAATAATAGGAGTAATACTGACATTGTCTTAAGAATTAGCAGCCAATAAGATGCATTTCACCGTTTCGCATCAAAACAACAACAAAAAAGTTGGAAATAGTTGCTTTGTCCAGATTAGCTCTAATCAACATAACAAAAGATTAGACCCAGCAACCTTGTGACACAGCACAAGGTTGCACAAAATAATGCAACATTTCATCAATCAATATAAAATAACCTGGCTTGCTAATCTCAGCCTCCTAGGTCTATTTTCATGCCTCCTTTCCAGCTCTAATCCTCTGTGATGATCTTGTTGGTGTTGAAGACTTTGCAGAGGTAGAAGCTTTACTGTTTGCTCTAGCAGCTTGTGTAGTGGTTGAAGCAGTGCTCGACTTTGTTGTTGCTTTAGCAGTGGTTGTTTTTGCAGCAGCAAAAGCTGCTGCCTTATGTGCATCCCTCTTGTTCTACAATGAGACATTAAAGCACAAATTAGAAACCTTGCATTTTCAGCAGCAACTACAATTTATAGAAACCACAATAACCAAAATATAGAATAATTCCAACACACAGTCCCAACAAATTACCTTCATCTTTTCTGCTTTCTGTATAACTTTGTCCCTAAGCTCATTCTTTGTCAGAGGAGGCTTTTTGGTACCTTTAGCCTACATTCAAAAGTACAGTTGTCAAATTATAAATATAATGCAAATTGAACCATAGAATGCAAACATATCCTGAACTTTAAATACCTTGAATTGATTAGTGGTGTCCTTTCCATTGTCTAGCTTCCTCTTTTTGCTTATCTTCTCCTTAGGTGGCAAGTGCCTATGACAGGTCTTGACATTGTGCCCCAAAATCCCACATCTGCTGCACTTCAATGATTTCTGGACCCTTCCGAGCTTCGTTCCCTCAGTAGCTTTCTCTGAAGCATCCTTAATTCTCTTGGTTTTTGGCCTACCAGGCTGTCTATTATACTGAGGAGGAAGAATTGCAGCATCATTAGACTGTTCCCAAAGATCCATTCCATTTACAGGGCTGATGGTGTTTGAGTAAGTGGCCAAGTATGTCTTTGTCCAGTAGCAAGGGTGTACATAATCCTCAGGTTTTTCCCTCATGAAGTGGATGGCAGATACAGCATGTTTGCAAGGGATCCCACTCAAATCCCATCTCCTACAAGCACAACTCCTCCTCTCAATATCAACTATATATCTAGCTCCTCCAATACTTTCCACTTCGATTTTTGGGCTACCTGAACCATATGGAATGCAATCTGTGGCAGCTTTCACTTTGTTCTTCTCCAGTATTTCTCTTGGTTTGGGGCAGATTGGATCTTGAACCTTCATCATTTTGTCCCTCCTAATGTGAATCCTCTTCATCAACTTGATCCTTATTTCCTCAAACATGCTGATAACAGGTTTGCCTCTTGCAGGCAGTATGAAGGCATTAAAGCTTTCACTGAGGTTGTTGAGCAGAATGTCACATTTAAGCACTGTGTTGAAATGTGACCTAGACCAGTGTTTTGCTGGTCTTTCAGGCTCTACAAAACACACAACATTGGTAGTTAATGTAAGCTAAAAATTCAATGACAATAATATAAAGTGAAGAGAAGTGAAAATAAAGAAAGCATTACAAACCTGTTAGATAGTTATAAGCCCCTGGCTCCATTTGGTTCATTAGGACCATTTCCTTGGTAAAGTAAGCCAATGTTGTTGACTTAGCAATAGCCCATAGTTGGTCCTTCAATGCTTTCCCTGGAAACTTCTTGTTGAAATTCGTCCATAAATGCCTAACACAGAACCTGTGCTCTGCACTTGGCAAAACCACCTCAAATGCTGGTAGTAGGCCCTTTTGCTTATCAGATATAAAGGTCCACCCAGCTCCATCACTCTTAATGTCCAAGTCATTAGCCAACAACTCTAGAAACCATATCCAACTATCCTTACACTCCTGCTCCACCATTGCATAACCCACTACCCAAGTACTATTGTTAGCATCCACTCCAACAGCTGACAAAAGCTGGCCTCCATAAGGACTCTTCAGATGACAACCATCTAGTCCTATCAATGACCTACAACCTGCTTTAAATCCCATCTTCAGTGCACCAAGACACACATACATCCTCTTGAAAACTGGTTGCTGGCCAGGGTTGTTGAAGTCGCACTTAATGTCCACAGTCGTGTTTGGATCAACCCTCTTCAACTCTGCTGTGTAGTCCTTGACCCTGGAATACTGTTCTGCATGTGAGCGCTCAAGTATACTCAATGCAGCCTTCTTGGTTCTATATGCTTGCTGAATTGAGACTCTTGCTTGCACTTTTGCTGACATAGTTTGGGCTAGAGAATCTGTGGCACAAAAAAGGGAGAAGGCATTAGTTGTAAATAAAGCTTAGTAGTCATGGCATTGAAATAAATTGATCAGTCTTGGAGAAATAACCTGTAGACCAATCAGGGTTGAGCTTTATCTGATCAATAAACTTTTCAGTCAGATAAGGGGTCCTAACCATGCTATTATCTAGCACTCTTGCACAGTTGTGTTCAGCATTGTATGTCTTGATCATTAGAGTGTCTTCATGCTGCATCTTAGAGGCATACAGCTCGAAAGGGCAGTTTTCTGCTTTACAAATCACCCTCACTCTTACTCTATCACTCTTCACAAACATAGCCTCCCAACCCTTTTGTATTGCCTTTTCTCTTACAGCAGCTCTCAGTATCTTAGCAGATGCAAACCTCATACCCTTACAAAACTGAGGGTTCCCCATGTCTGTCTTGGGGTTGAACTCTGGAAACCTCTGCATATCATCTCCCTCATCATCTGAGTTTGCTTCATGTCCAATCCCCTCTTCATCAGAATCCAGAGCCCCATACATTGGCTCATTATCTTCAACCTCTATGTTCTCATCTATATCAACATTTGTTCCAACACTAGCTTGCTTTTTCTTCTTTCCCTTCCTCTTTGCAGCACTTGTTCCTACAGATGCAGTAGCTTCCTCATGATTCTCAACAGTCTCTTCATTCTCTTCACATTCCACATAATCCAACCAGTCATCATCAACACCATAGTTAGCATAGTCTTCATCATCCCTACATGGTTCATAGTCTGCATCTTCACTAGCATCATCTTCACTGATCACATCTATGTCTACTAAGTCTTCAAAAATCTCAGCTTTATAATCTTCTTGTTCTTGCTCAAAATCAACTTTCTGTTTACCTTTGTCTTTGCTGTCACACACTGGAGCCTTGCTTGCTTGAGTTGGAACCTCTTCTTCCACCTCTCTAATCACAATTCCCACTGCCTTTTTTTTGTTTACACATACTTTAACCCTTCTCCCTAACTTTGGATCTCCTTTCAAAACTTCAGGCTTCTTTTTAGGTGAATCTGGCAACTCTTCGATCTTTACAGAGCATTTCCTCCTTGGTGAATCATGAAGTTCTTCAATCAACACCCCTGATGAGCCAGCTTGACTATACCCCCATGCAGTTGGTTCATTATCAAACATCTCTATATCATCTATATCAGATTGGTAGTCACCATGAAGATCTAAATTATCTAAGTAGATAATTACCAACCTGATTTGAGGTACACAACAACACATTTGTATGGCATCAAAGTCTGTGGAAAGCTTGGTCAGAGCATCATCTTCACTCCCTATTGAATACCAGTAGTCTATCCTCTTTCCAGCATACGCAGGGTCTACCCCTCTCACCATAGAATCCACCTCAATTAGGGACATCTTGTCCTTGTCCACATTATCATAGTAGTTGATCTTTCCTCCTACATACTTATTCTCCCTAATAATTCCACCATGGTACATCTTGATTGTGAATAACTCAGGATGCACTGCAGGACAAACATAAATCGACAGTTAGCATCCTTATCCAAACTTTAACCCGACAATGCTAAAAGCCATTTATTCCGTAAACAACAACAAAAATATAGTCCTTTTGGACCACAACAGCACATCTTTGACAGTCAGAATATTAAATAGAACAAGACACAAACAGTAGTATTTTAGCTACCCAACAAGGTCCACATGCAGATAGCTAGGCAGCAGTGATATTTCATACTTTAATGGATCCTATTTTACTCACAATTTCCCTAAGTAATAAACACAAGAAGACAAACTTTCAATAAAGAAACCCTACATCCCACCAAACCCAGATTCAATATATACATATATAAACCAAAGTGTAGAGCCACTGACACAAACAAAACTAAGCATGAATCCTACTTTAATAAAGAAACTTTAACACAATTTCGGTAAGTAATGAACACAAGAATACAAACTTTTAATAAAGAAACCTAAGTATGAATCTTACTTTAATCACAAGTTCAGTAAGTAATGAACACAAGAATACAAATTATTAATAAAGAAACCCTACATCCGCAGATTCAATATATACAAATATAAACCAAAGTGCAGAGCCACTAACACAAACATCACCCCAGGCATAACTCGAAACCACCAAAATAATAAGCTCCTAAAACCTACATCTCATTGTTCATCGAAACCCCCAAATGAAATTTTTTGAAATCCTCAAAACCCGACATTCAAAACCAAAGTTCTAAAATATGAAACCTTAAATCTCAACCCTTATCAACCCAGCTAAACCGAAACCCACCGTAATTGGGGATTTCATCACCTCCTTCTTCCGTCCTCGGTACCCACTCTTCAATCTCATTACCAGCCATGTGCTTTCAACCTCAAACTAGAGATTGGGATAGGTAGTCTGAAGATGGAGCTATAATGGAAGACGAAATCCAGGTTCAGTTGGGTTTTCAAATTTTCAAGACCGTAATGGGACCGTAATGGATAGGAGTCAAGAATTTAGACTGAATTAGTGGTAATGGGAGCCTAATGGATAAGAGTTTAGGTTTTTGGGGATGGACGCAGAGCTGGAGGGGGAGGGGTGAAAAATTTTCTGGGGATGCACGCCAAAAGGAGGGAAAATAGTCTAAAAGGGTATTTTCGACTTTTTGCATCCCCCTTCCTGCCACGTCATCAGTTGACGGAGTCTTTGGACAGAATTAACAAAATCGGACACGGTTGATTAATTTTGGAAGCACAGGGGTATAACTGATGAAATTAAAAGAACAGGGACTAAAATGAAGATTGTCCCAAAGTTGAAGTGGGTAATATGGAATTAATCCTATGAAGAATATAGGTTGGGAACCAAGTTCTGGCACTCATGATTATATCATTAATGGATTGTGTGATCAAGGAATGTTGCAAAGGGAATGAATTGGTTTATAGAATGCTAAGGAATGAGCTAAAATAAAGGCCGAGAACCTTTTGGAGATTGATGAATTCTCTCTCATGCAGAGATAGGTTGGATGATTCTTTACTTCTTTTGGACTTTATGTTGAGGGTAGGTTGGAGAAACGTATATGATATTGTTTGGTTAATAAGCTTTGCTCAAAGATTTTGTTGTTACATGTCTAGGGGAAATCTTAGAAGGAACTGATGTTTCAACTCGTTTCGCGATATGTTACATTCTTCAATGCAACTTATGTAAGTTAATAACAGTGAAAATTTAAAAAAAGATTCTAATGCTTTCTTTCATTCTATGGCTACTAAACACTTTCCAGCATTGCTCTCACAACAAGAGGATAGTAGGAATGGTCAGGCCCATTGTTTGCTCCCATGTGTCTGTGGTTTGAATCCCCTCATGGTCCCTGCATAGCTATTTGCTAGAGTTTCCTGCCTGCTAATGATTGCAAAGTTTGCCAGGAGGTTCAGAGCATTGGATTCCATGTTTATTGATTTTGTCATCTGTTTTGGTTGAATCCTATGAAATTGATATGAGTAAATGAGGAACAGTGTTTGTTCCTTTTTTGAGAAAGTCATGAGCCCTTCTTTGTTTGTTCTTCAAACTTGATACTTATTCAAACATGTTATGATACAAAAAATTTGATAGGATTAGGCCTTACTGTTGTCTACGTTTGTAAAGCCACAGAATTATTTAGCATATTGATTAAGCCCTACTACCTTCATATCTTTCATAAGTTTTCATTAAATGGTTTTATTACTCTCATCATTACCAGATTACATAAGCATCACTGAATTTTCATAGGATTAAGCCTAACTGCCTTATTACACATCTTTCATAAGTTTTCATTAAATGGTGTTATCATTGTGATCATTAGCAGATTGCATAAAGAAGTCCATCATACTTGCCAAATAAATTTTTGATATAGATCAATAGCATGTAGAAAAAGAGTGGTAGTTCTAATGAAAGTTGGCTACCTTAGATTTAATTGATTGACATTAAAAACTATGAGTAAATGTAAATTTTCAGAAATTCATGGTTTCCATTATAATCCAAATACATCTTGGATCCTGAATAACCAAAAAAAAAAAAAAAAAACCAGCTCAATTTGTTGTGTGTTGCTTTCATAAAAGGGGCGCTTTCTGCTCCATTGAATTTGCTTTAATCTTTCCTCTTTTTTTTTTTGTTTCTTTTGTTTTTTTTTTTTTTTCGTTTTCTTTTTCTCAATAATTATACTATTGGTTCATCACAGCCTTAACCAACCATTCCGAAGTTCATTAAGCACAAACTGGAAGAAAAAAATGAAAACATAGAAGAAAATGATCTTCTTGGATGATGCAAAATAATATGCTGCCTCCAATACAAAAACAGCATCACAGGCTAGAGTCATGGCAACTTTGAATCTAACTGCTACATTCATTTGCAAGGGTCACCACGATATTCATGTCGGTAAGTTTGATTCTAATTTAAGAAACACAACTATCTTCCTTTAGCTTTCTTTTTCAAAAACAATAGTGGCATTTTCTTCAGTAAACCTTTTCAATCTTTATTGCCTTTTGAAACTATTTTCTTAACATTTGAATTAAAACCAAAACTGAAAACCCATATTTGAGATTTGACAATAGTCATTGTTGTTGTTTGAGCCCAAAAGTAATTTTGGCAAAATCCTTTAGTGGGTTTGAGCTAGTGGGCCGATACCTGCGGCCCAAAAATGAGACTATACGGATTTGGGATGTGGTGTTGTTCATCCCGTGTTTCATAAGAAAGTATCGTCCTTAATTGAGCGCTTGTGGGAACATAAAGATATACTCGCAATGAATACGTGAGTATCCTAATGTTCGCATCCAGCGATCGTATCAAGGATTTTCACAGAGGCAATTAATCCTTGCCTATATTCTGGCAGCGATAAAGGAGGATAGTTATCACCCATAATAATGTCAATGCTATCAAGAGTTTTGATTTGATTCAAGGCCAATAACTGTGGCCTAAAATATAGTATTCCATTCCTATTAGGGAAGTGAATCTACAATGGGCCTATATATAGAGGCTAAACACGATACAGAAAGGACCTTTTTTCGGATATCAATCAATCCTAGCGATTACAAAGCCTCCCCAGAGCAAACCTTCAACCTTGTTGAAACCCGGTGACCGTGCGCCAGTCCTAGTCTCTCCAAGAGCCGACTGTCAGCATCACCAGACCAACCCGGCGACCGTACTTCCAGTCCCAGTCTCCCAGCGAGCCGACTGTGAGCGCAACCGCCACTGTTACTTTCAGCGAAGCAAGGGTAACGCCCTCGCAACCCAGTGAAGCTAGAGTCACGCTTTAGCAAGCCCGTGCTTCTCTCAACTTCCCAGTGATTGCTCTGCTTAGTCTACAACACTAAGTATCGATTTGGTGAACGCAAAGAGACCATAACCGAAGTCCTTACCCGCGTAAGTCAAAGAAGTCCTTTTCCGGAAGGCAAGAAAAGAACCTTGTGACGAGGTTGGTGCTCTCCTCGTCCACAGCGCTTGAAGAAGAAGTCAGGTCACGGGACTACCCCAACGACTGCACCCTGCGGTGCTGGCACGCCTGCGCAACCACTCGCCCAAAAGAGACCGTTTGCACACCAGCTGGTTTTGGAGCCAAACATTTTGGCACGCCCAGTGGGACCTGAAACTAGGGTTTCTTGCTAAACGCAACCATTGGGAAGCCCAGCGTTAATCCTTATCAAAAAGGCTACGCTAGCTGCCCAAAGCATAAGACCTCCAGCTACAGATCGCATTCTCGTGCGGACTGTCGTGGTCTCTCTGAAGAACAAGTGACGCAACGATTCTCTCTGCAAACTCAATCACCAAATATGTCAACTTCACAAGGTGAGAATCGCTCGACCGCGACTGAGGGTCAGAGCGTCAGAGCGTCAGCACTAATCAGGCTAGCGAGCCTGTTAATCCCACCACTGTCAACACTACAGTGGGCGGTGATGGGGAAGAGGCTTTTGTTTCAAAGCCTATCCCGGAAGGAGCAACCTTTGACGAGACAATTGCGATCCTTATGGAGAATGTTGAGAATCATAGCAAGAAGATGGACGCAGATCTCGCACGGGAAACCGCGAAGTCAGAGAGGCTCCTCCGTGAGTTCGAGCAACGTATGACTCTTTATGCAGAAAATACCAGGCAGCAGGTCACACAGACAGAGAGCGCTTTGAAGGCGCAAGCTATAACCATCGCTGCCGCACAAAATGAGCGTCATACGACAATCTTGAATGCCATAACGGATCATTCCAAGCAAACTGCATCAAACATAGCAGATCTCCGTAAGGATGGGGCCAACCTGGCAACTGAAGTGGCTATGCAGAGAGCCGAATTGAACCATGCGAAGGAGGTGATGCACTCGGCCCTAGGCGATCCTAATACTATCCTTGGTTCTCTCGCCCAGCCGCCCAGTTCGGGCAAGTATGTGCCCCCAAACCAGCGCGAAAAAGGGAACCAAAACATTGGTTCTTCGTCAACTACTGCGGCTGCTACTCCGTCAAAGAACAAGGAGCAGGCCTTGGTCATTCCTGGCAGTAAAGAGAAGACTGCTTCATCGAGTGGACAGGCCACCAAGAAACACCAAGTCGCGAGGGGTGCAGGGACTGTGTCAGAGCCTGTGACTTTTGTCCAGTACGACAGCGACGGAGCAGAGGTAGTGTATCAAGAGTTGCCAGGAAGCTATTATGCACTCGACCAAACTGGTATCCCGATCAAGATAACCGCTTTGTCAAAGGAAGAGATTGCCCCTGCAGTGACCCTCCAGCAGCAAGCTACCACCCGCATTGTGCATGCCAGGGAGGGATCAACAATGGTAAATCAGGCAACCCCTCAGCAGGTTGCTCACCGAGCTGCAGAGATGCCTCCTCCTCCAGGCCCAGAGTACGTGAGACGTGATGAAGTGGAGGAGATGATCAGATTGGCAAACCCTAGGGCCCAGCCAGATGGAGTGTACGAAGGACCTTTCCCGCCAAACATCATGCTCGCACCTTTCCCTCGAGGTTATAAGAACATTATTTTTTCCACTTTTTCAGGGGAAGACACGGAGGATGCGGCCACTCATCTGGCCAGATTTAGGGTGCAATGTGGCCAATATCAGAATGATGACATCCTCAAGTGCAGGATCTTTGGCACCTCCCTATCCGGCGCTGCCTTCAGATGGTTTTCCAAACTTAGGCCAGGGACAGTGGCAGATTGGCCGGCGATGGAACTACTTTTCCGCGAAACATTCGGGAATATTGAGCCTGAGGTAGATCTGGCATCTCTTACTCAGATGGCCCAACAGCCTACAGAATCAGCGGTCTCTTATCTTCAGCGCTTCCAAATCCAGAAGGCCAAACTGAATGTCATTCTGCCCGAGAAGGAGTTGGTCAAGTTGGCGGTGAAAGGCCTGGAGCCCCGGCAAAGGAAGAAGCAGCATGGCAACATGATACAGTCGATGGGAGAACTCATCACAGAAGTAGGCAGTTTTGAGCATCTCCTTCGGGAGACGGATGCAAGAAAGAATGCGTCCAAAGGGACGTATGTACCCGGTAAACACCGTACGGTAGCGGCCCTGAGCTACCAACCAACCACATACGACCCCTATTACAATCGTGGTACTGGAGAAGGGTGCCAGGACGATGAGGAAGACGAAGACAATGACATAGCAGCTTATGAACTGACCGGGAAGAAAAATCCGGCTTTGAAACAGCTAAAGATCTCCAAGGAGCCTGTTCAGCTCAAGTCGATGGCCTTCACCAAACCAGAATTCGCTGCATATACCTATGATGCCAATAAAGCTCATGAGATCCTCGACGAAATGATTGCTGCAAAGATGGTGAAGACTGATTTCGGGCCTTTTCCGCGACCGGAGCAGTTGAAAGGAAAGAAATACTGCAAGTTCCATAACCTGTGGAACCACAACACTGCGGATTGTGTGAAGCTCAAGGACCAAATACAGGTATGGCTTAATAACGGCAGTTTGCAGGTAGAGGCTCCAGTCACCGCTGCAGCACTGGTTGATGTGGACCCTTTCCCTGACACCGGAGTCAACATGGTCAATGTAGATTGGGACAAAAAGTGCCAGAGGAAACCAACGCTGGATCTGACTACGAGCGAACAGGGTCCGAGGATCACCACAGATGAAGTGACAGCTATGGATAGGACAGAGACGACCAAATAGGCTTCATCCGTGATTCTGTGCTCGCGATGTAAGGAGGAGTGCGGTATCCAAATACCGCACGAGGAGGTCGAACAGACGTTTTATTTCGGTTCCCTGCCACCAGTCAAGTGGACCTCCCCGTCGAGGAACTATCAGCCTGCCAGCCCGAGAGACCGGAAAAAAGTGACATCACCACCATCCCCCAGAGACTCTAATTTGTTCATGAAGTTAAAAGCAACCACCAGCGAACCGAAACAGGAAAAGATCAGAAGCGGTTGCAACGACGTTCTGACTAAGCCCTATATCCCACCCGCGTCGACCAACCCTATCAAAGAAGGCAGATGGTATACACGGGAGAAGGGGAAGGCAGTGGAGATTAGTCCGTCCCGGAAGCGAAAGCTGCAGCGCAGGTTCGGCGAAGCCAAACGTGAGCTAGAGGCTTTAGATCAAGGCCTGATAAAACCTTCCCAATTGGTCAAGTCGCCCGAACAATACCAGGAAGAGATGGAGGCGCTGGCCGCCAAACCGTTGAGACCTCCCCGTGGTCTTAACAGACAGACAGATTCATTTATAGGGGCTTCAAAACCCAGTGTTTTCTGCAGGATTACTAAAGAGCCCTCACCGTCGCCTGCCCAAAGGAACAGCTCGCCTACTCGACGACCGCATGTCAGGCGCAGGCTCTCTAATGAAGCACCGGACGTAAAGGCTTCAGTCTTTGACAGGCTGGGGGGCAAAGACAGAGTGGTTAGCACTTTGCAGTGGCGACCCAAGAGGGTCCAAAGTGTGGTCATTTCCGCCCCAAAAGAGCACACGGATCCAGAGAATCCGGCGCCTTCGGTAGGTGAGCAAGAACTTGAGTCACAGGGGCTTGAACACTGCCAAGTAAAAGGCCTTACGGAGGAGTCGTTGGTAGATCGCTTGGCTCGACAGTTCCAGACTGATAGACCCAAGATTGATTTGGCTGTCAACATGGAGGGGACTGAGTCAGATGAAGTTTCTTGCAATATGGTTTACGTGCTCCCTGCTAAATATGCCTTGCCGATTGCTGCTGAGGATTGCATGGAAATCGAGGAAGAAGGTGTACAACCATTGCAGGTTACGTCAGCAGCTGCAACACCTGTAAAGGATGGGGCCCTGCCTGAACCAACAGAGGTTCCAGACAAGGGGGCACTCATGTACTTCTCTAAGCCTACACCAGCCATGGTCCAGCACATGCGACCGCTATACATTACAGCGGATATTGGCGGTATCAAGGTCAGCAAAATCATGATTGACACTGGTGCGGCCGTTAATGTAGTCACTACTCGGACCATGCACTTGCTCGGAATCAAGCGGGAGAAAATCCAGTCCACATCTCTTGCGCTCAAAAATTTCGCAGGAACCGTAACCAAAACCCTAGGGTTATTGTTCTTACGCATTAAAGTTGGTCCAGCGGAGGGAGTGTATGCTTTCTTCGTGACAGATAGTTATGCGGCCTACAGCGCCATTTTGGGCAGGGACTGGATCCATCGGAGTTATTGCGTACCGTCAACACTTCACCAAGAGTTGGTTATGTGGAATAGCGAAACAGACATCGCAGAGGTGGTCCCAGCAGATCCCCGTCCGTTTCCGGTCTCCGCGAATTATGTAGATGCCAGATACTATTTGGAGCCTATTACTCCATTGCAAGTTAGTGGCATCGATGATAAGGGCCGCCCTACAGGGGTGACGGCCTCTGAACTGGCACAGTGGGGTCTCACACTCGCAAAAGAGGGCTTGGAACGACCTGGCCATGCTGTGCCCAAGCCTTTAACCGATTAATGGATTACGACCTTACTGAAGAAGGAATGGAAGCCTTCCACTCGATACATGAACGGTTGTCATCATACATGGTGGAAAAAGAGGCTTACGATCGCATTGCGACCTTGGAGGTCGTCAATGAAGAACTTGGTGATCCGGAGGTTGAAGAGGAAGTCCATATTCAGCTCGCTCCAGCGGCTTTGGACGATACACCTCCCAAGGTTAAAGACCCTACTGAGAAGATCAACTTGGGGACTGTAAGTGAGCCTATGGAGGTCTCTATCAGTGCTTACCTAGAGCCTAGCGAGAGACAGAAGCTCGTTGACCTATTGCTAGAATTCAAGGATTGCTTCGCGGAAAAGTATGAAGACATGCCCGGCTTGTCACCTGATTTGGTCTGTCACCAGTTACCAACTCTTGCCGAAAAGAGGCCCGTCAAACAGGAACCTCGACGAATGAACGCGGAGACCCAAATTCTGGTAAAAGAAGAGGTAGAGAAAATGCACAAGTCAGGCATTATAAGGGTTGCCAAGTATAATCAGTGGCTATCTAATATAGTGCCTGTCCGGAAGAAAAATGGCAAGATAAGAGTCTGCGTTGACTATAGAGACTTGAATCTTGCTACGCCCAAGGATGTTTACCCCATGCCAGTCGCGGATATGTTGGTGGATGCGGTGGCAGGCCATGAATTGCTATCCTTCATGGACGGTACTGCAGGCTATCACCAGATTCCGGTCGCTGAAGAAGACAGACACAAGACTGCTTTCCGCTGCCCTGGCTTTGCGGGGGTTTTTGAATATGTGGTCATGCCGTTTGGCTTGAAGAACGCCGGTGCGACGTATCAGCGAGCCATGAATCTGATCTTCCACGACATACTGGGGAAAGTTTTAGAGATATACATCGACGACGTGGTCGTCAAGTCTCAGCGGAAAAGGGATCACATCGCGGATCTCAGGAAAGTGTTTGAGCGCATGCGCCGACATAAACTCAAGATGAACCCGGCCAAATGCGTGTTTGCAGTTCAAGCAGGGGACTTTCTGGGGTTTATAGTCCACCAGCGTGGAATTGAGGTCCCCGAGGACAAGTCCAGTGCAGTCATTAATGCGTCTCCCCCACGGACGAAGAAGGAATTACAGCGTCTTTTGGGTAAGATAAATTTTCTAAGGCGTTTCATCTCTAATTCTGCAGGCAAAATCCAGCCATTCTCACCATTGCTGCGATTACAAGGGCAGAGTGAGTTTGTGTGGGAAGCCAAACATCAAGAGGCTTTTGACAGTATCAAAGCCTATTTGGCAAACCCACCAGTCTTGGTTCCACCCAGAAATGGGATCCCGTTAAAGCTATATATTTCCGCAGCCGTCGCATCCATTGGCAGCCTGCTCGCTCAAGATGATGCGGAGGGGGTCGAGCATGCTGTCTTTTATCTCAGCCGTACCTTGACAGACTGTGAGACAAGGTACACTCCTATGGAAAAGCTGTGTCTAACCCTGTATTTCTCAGCGTGCAAATTGCGACACTACATGTTATCCTTTACTACTTGCATCATCGCTCAGACCGATCTGGTCAAATATATGTTGTCCCGGCCTATCTTGCGAGGCCGCATTGGCAAATGGGTATTGGCGCTTTCAGAGTTTTCGCTCCAATATGTACCCCAGAAGGCTGTGAAAGGGCAAGCGATCGCTGATTTTCTGGCACACCATCCTCCGCTGGAAATACCTGTACTAAAGGAGATAGAAATTGCCTGCAACGCTACGACTCGACCAGATACACCGTGCATCCCTGAGTACGAGATCTGGTATCAGGCTACAATCTTTCTACAGCCATGGGTTTTGTTCTTTGATGGCTCCAGAACGGACGCTATGGCTGGCGCGGGAATCGTTTTGGAGAACCCGGCAGGTGATCGCTTCTCTTATTCTTTCCAACTTACATTCCAATGTACTAATAATCAGGCCGAATATGAGGCCCTCATCATTGGACTGGAAGTCTTGCTGGAAATGGGCGTCCGGGATATTCAGGTTCGCG
Source organism: Rosa lucieae (assembly GCA_024704745.1). Classification (NCBI taxonomy): domain Eukaryota; kingdom Viridiplantae; phylum Streptophyta; class Magnoliopsida; order Rosales; family Rosaceae; genus Rosa; species Rosa lucieae. The sequence goes on along the minus strand of CM045495.1, from coordinate 40,087,758 downwards.
GTGACTCCCAGCTTGTTATCAATCAGCTTCTGGCAAAATATCGCTGTACGAGTTGGTTGCTCATCCCATACCTGAATCGCGCAATTGAGCTCCTGGACCAATTTACAGACGTTGATATGGAGCATATACCACGTGAACGTAACTTTGCTGCTAATGAGCTCGCTCAGTTGGCTACAGGCATCACCTTGAAATACGGAGTACGTGAGCGCATCCTGAAAGTTGAGCGTCGCACGCTACCTTCATGGCTTGCTCGACCAGATCCTCCGGATGACCCCATGGTCGCGGTACTGGATCCCATTGATGTTGATTGGCGGATCCCTCTAATTGAATACCTCAAACGACCAGATTCCAGCGCTGATAGGAAGATTCGTTTCCTCGCATTGAATTACTTCCTTCGAGGCGACGAACTACGCCGACGTGGAGAAGATGGTATAGACTTTCGATGTGTCTACGGTCGTGAAGCTAAGAGATTGATGCTCGAGGTGCACACGGGAATATGTGGATCTCACCAAGCTGGACCTAAGATGCGGTGGCTCATCCGACGTCATGGTTATTATTGGCCCAGCATTTTGAAGGATTGTATCGCATTCGCCAAAGGCTGTGCGGACTGTCAAGCACACGGCCCTGTCCAGCACGTTCCCAACATTCCTATGCAACCCATCATTAAACCTTGGCCTGCGCGAGGCTGGGCTTTGGACTTGATTGGAATGATCCACCCTCATTCTTCCCTACAGCACAAGTTTATCATCGTCGCCACTGACTACTTCACAAAATGGGTTGAAGCAGAGCCTCTGAAGGAGGCCTCCGGCGCTACCATTCGCCAGTTCATCTTCCGAAATATTCTCTGCCGGTTTGGTATCCCTGAAGTGCTGGTATCAGACAGGGGGGCAGCGTTCATGGGAGGCCCCGTGGAGGAGCTGGTGAGTGATTTTGGTATTCAATTTATACACAGTACTCCGTATTATGCTCAATCTAACGGTCAGGCGGAGGCGAGCAACAAGACAATCATCACCTTACTTAAAAAGATGTTGGTGGAGAACCCTCGACAATGGCATGATACGTTGTCCGAAACACTGTGGGCCTATCGCACTTCAAAACGTAATCCCACCGCCACGACGCCTTACGCGCTTATGTTTGGACATGACGCTATCTTACCATTAGAAATTAATGTTCACTCCCTACGAGTCCAAGAACAGCATCATTTGATTGGCGAAGATTATGTTCAAGCAATGTGGCAGGAACACGAAGACTTAAGCGAACAGCGCTTGGCCGCTTTGGACAATTTGGTGATGGAAAAACGGCGTATCGCCCGCGCCTATGATAAGAGGACACGGGGGCGCAGTTTCAAAGAGGGTGATCTCGTTTGGAAGGCCATTTTACCCTTCGGTGAAAAATTAACCGGCCGCGGTAAGTGGACGCCGCGATGGGAGGGACCCTTTGTTATCCACCGAATACTGGAGCGCGGTGCTTTCCACCTCAAGGACGTCGATGGTGATATCCATCGCAACCCTATTAATGGTCGTTTTCTGAAAAAATACTATCCCAGTGTCTGGGAATTCGAGGATCCTCCAGACTATGTTCTTGCTCCGGCTGGGGGGCAACCTTAATCTTCACCGGCTCGCAGCGTTATGCTTCTTCGACCTTTGTTCTGAGGTCGAGTGTTTTGTATCTGCTCCCCGCTAAACATTGGGGGGCACCTCAGTATCTACTAGGCCTATACAAGAGGCTTTATTTTTGTGGGTTATTTTCGTATTTTGATTCGAGCCTATACAAGAGGCTTTGTTAATTATAGTCCATGTAACCAGTTGGCCGGCTTTATTTTATGCATTGTCTTGACAAAACGTGTTAAGAGTGAATACTAGGCCTATACAAGAGGCCTTATTTTTTGACCATTTTTTGCTCTGATTTTTACAAATTTTTGAGTAAACCAAGTATCTTATTCATAAAGAGGCTTTGCGGCCAGAAGCATACAAATAGAGCAATACAGTTTCATGTGCAATCACAAGGGCTGGTTACAGACATAAAAGTTTAAAGTGGTCGTCGTGGTCGCGTGGAGAAGGATCTGCGCGCTACAACTTCAGAGCATTCTTCCCCCTACGACAGATCCTCCTCCCATCTAAGTCGCCGCTGCTCAAAGGAGAGGGGAAAAAGAAAGCCTTCATGCCCCTGCCTGGGGCCTCCCCTTCAGACTGGAATTGGGCTCCGGAGCAGGCGCGACTCACAACCACATCTACCTCCTGGGGTAAATCAGAAAGTGCGTGCCCATCCCCCAGAGGTAGACCGTGGAGGCAGAAAGGTAAGCCTCAAAGTGGCCTTCCTCCCTTCCTCCACTTGCTCCGCGCGGGCAGTCTGAAAAGTTGGACTCCTCAAACTCTGGTTCCGCCGCGTTAGGAGCGCAGCATGTTCTTCGGTTTAACTGAGACTGGCGAGTTCATCCAGGTTCTCAGTAACCGAAGACATGCCGTTGGACCTGAGATTAGGCCATGAAGCCTACCCAGGTCTTGAGATTAAGCCATGAAGCCTAAGAATTTGTGGCTAAGGGTAAGATCACGGTGGGAAGATTTTAGAAACTGAAGAAAAAGCAACAGGGCTTGCGAGTTTATTCTTGGAAAGAACATGATGGTGTGAGGATCGTTCTTCTTCTTTGGATGCTGGTATTTATAAGAGTAATCTCACACCGTGCGATAAGCAGTTGAAGCGCTTTCAACGCCATCAATGAGAGAATCAATGCGGATAAATGCGTTTATCTCGGAAATGGAAGATGTTGAAAATGCGTGGGAAGCAGGACGGTCTCCAAGGAAGCAACCGCCCAAAAATGGGTTTATCTTTTCAAAGGTTTTGTTTTTCATTAATTGGCAGGCCTTAAATGATATTTGGGCCGAGCAGAAGCGGGCTAAATGTTGTACGTATTAAAAACATATCCTTATACAAAGTAGAATGGGCCTAAAGCAAGAGGCCTAAAGCTTTCGACCTGCATGGGTCAAGCGAAGCAAATGCTCATCTAGACGAAAGCTAGCATCGGCAGCAGCGCGCTCTGCCTGTCGAACTGTATCGCGCGCTTGAGCCAAGTTCTGAGACATCGCTTCTAGCGCCGTTAAGGGCTGTTCTATCTGGGGCTCCTCTTGCACCAGTTGGGCCGTGACCGTCACTAATTGGGCCTTGGCTTCGACTAGTTGGGCTTGGAGGTCTTGAATGTGGGTCCGAAGGTGGTTCTGTGAGATCCTCAGATCCCTGACACGAAGTGCTTGATCACCTAGGGAGTCGCGGGATGCTTCTGCCTGTTGTGCAAGGCCGCGATAGTGAGCCTGAACCTGCCTGAACTGTGCAGCCGCGGTCGTCCTTTCGTTAATCCGCGCAGGAAGGTTTTGCAGGAGCTCATATGTTTCAACAAATTCATCTTCAGTGATGGCACGTTCGCGGCGAAGTACCATCAGATATTCTTGAGCTTTGGCAGCAGCGCCTGGCAGTAGAATGTCAGGACCCAGGAGTCGCTGCAGATTGTCCTTCGCTTCATCTGCGACTCCTGGAGGAGCCACTTCTAGTACACGAACAAGTCGTTCCAGCCTATTAGGAAGCGCGAGAGGAGGAACTTCAGCGATAATTTCAATATCAGCAACGGCAGCAGGGTCTACTGGAGGCTCGACGTTCGGGGCCACGATTTGTTCTGATACTGCATTTATATCAGCATCTACTTCTCGAACCTGGGGGGCAGGTTCTTGATCCGCCATGCCTTCATCAGCAGGCTCAGCAGGGGCAGCGACAGCGACCTCCTCAGCGGGGCCAGCGGCGGCGACTTCCTCAGCAGGGACGTTATTCTACAGTAAGGAAAGACGGTCAAGTATGCAATGAAGAACAGGAATTAAGGCAAACATTTTCAACTAAGAATACCTCCGCGACAGGATTCTCGTCTGAGACATTCGCGGGTGCGAGTTCTTGAGCTTCTTCATCAGGAGTGCGAACAGGTGACGCGAGCACTGGCGGTTGTGTAGCGATTGGATCCTCAGATGGGGCGTCCGGAAGGGGAGCATTCTCTTCCGTTTCATCGGAACTATCCTCTATGATCTGCACGGGAATAGAGGCTGAGCCACCGTCAGCGCTAACAGAAGGTGGAGGATTTTCAGGTCCCACAGGTGTAGACGCTCGCGAAGCAGTTGTTCCTGGAGTGGCAGCTGAAGAGCCCTCCCCAGCATGTGTAGACGACCTGCGACGAACCTGTAAAGGGAAAGGGTGTGAGACGTTTTGGGCAGAAATAGTGATATATTCCAACAGAGGTTCTCAGTCTCAGTCTCTTACCAGTCGGTCAGCCATTGGTTCGTCTCCTTCCCAAGGATCAGCATAAGCACCCGAGCGACCACGCTTGCGGGCTATAGCAGCTATAACCTGTGAGAAGCAAAGGGTTAGCCGTTAATTCACAAAGTTGGCTTTGAAGACAAAGAGTTCTTACAGTTTGTGGATCATCGTCATCAGAAGAAGAAGATTGGTCCTCAGCTACAGCTTCAGCAAGCACTGCCTTCTGTTTCCCAGTTGGTTCAGCGGCCGGCGAAGCACTGTTGGTGCGGCGGCCAGGGCGCGGCACACTTCCCTGATACAAACAAGCATGAATAAAGAATGAAACAGTGAAGGAGTTTGCAGCAATTAGAATCACAATACTTACTTCTTGAGGTGGTTCACGGATTACGATGCCGGCCTGGGTCGGGCGAGGAGCTCGCGTCGGCCTGACCACTTGGAGGGGCCGAGGCCTGTTGGCGTCTTCAGAAAAGCGAGCGAGCACCTCGATGTCAGCGGGATATGGTTTCCTGAGCTCGCCAAAGAGAGTAGCGAAGAGTTCGTCATCTGGTTGAGTCCAGCAGTTGACAGAGACTTCTCTCCACCAAATCTCATACCCTTCTTCGGTCCCGTCTACGGCGTCAAGGTTTCGAGCCCAATCGGGAAGGTCGACCAATGCGAGCATACTTTGCGCCGGCGGGGGCCCAGAAGGAGGACCGAATCTGCGCCAGGACGTGTTATAATTCCAGGCATCATACAATGGGATGGGTACCAATTGGACAAGGCCAAATTGGCGAGCGAAATGATTAGGAGCATAGAGTTCATAGCTGAGTTCCTCAGCGGCAATCCGGATATCTGAGCAGGAGATGGCGCGGCGGAACGCCAGGCGAGCGCGGTCGGAATAGCGAGGATCGTCGGGGAGGAAGCCATATTGCAGTACAGAGGGGAATCTTCTTCCCAGAATTAGATCACAGTATGGCATGTCATCTAACAAATACAGATAAGAGAAGCACTCAGAGTAAGGGGGGGATGAATACTTGTCCTCGCGGCAAAACCATCGACCTAGCAATTGATCGGCCGGCGGGGATTGCGGGATATCTTCACGGCGGAAGAATGGGAAGTAGGTCTGGATCCAGAAGTCCAGAATCCAGAAGGGTCCGGAAACGTTGACCTCGAAGGGATGCATCGTCGCTTGGTACAGCATGCGATATATTGCACCCAGGACCGGTTGTCCGAGCCCAACGTTGCGGCCGTTGTAGAGGGCCGTTGCTAAATAGGTCCAGGTGCCAGTGGGCTTGCAGGAGGAGGTGCAGAATATGAATTTACAGAGCCAGTATTCAAGGAAAGCGATCCCTCCAGTCGCATTGTGTTCCCGGTGGTAATATGCCAGCCATCTTGGGTATGAGCCGCTATGAGCGCTGCGACCTTGCTGGGCCATGGTCAAAGTGAAATCAATCGAGTTGAATTGACCATGCACGTACGGCTCGCCATCGATGGGGAGGCCAGTGATAGCGAGGATGTCCAACAGAGTAATGCTCATTTGACCAAATCTGAAGTCAAATGTATTGGTAGCGGTATTCCAGAAGCACAGAAAAGCGGCGAGTGGCGAGCGATTACCACCGCGAGGAAGATGGAAGCACAGATCGATGGTGTGGGTGATACCTGCAGCATTCCAGCGACCTAGATCTCGCGCCCGCGCCTCACGATACCAAGAGGTCTCCTGGGTACTAATGGAAGATGGCCAATTTCCTATCTTGGCTCGATGGTTTTGGACACCCCAGCCGCTGAAATCTCAGGGAGTCCTTCGGAGGACGGGAATGGGCCGTCGAACAGGAAGACCATACATGGCAATAGCATCATCTGGGATAACACCTCGCGGTGCTGGACCTAACCCGGTGTGGTGGTCGGAGAAACGAAGGAGTAGAGGTCGGTGAATGTTGGTCTCTAGATGAATACGAGCGCCAATACCGGTGCCCCAGGTCCGGGCAGCCACTTCGTTCAACTCTTCCTCCTGATCGATGATGATTTTCTTAGGAGGAGCCATTTCTGGATTGTTGGCAAGGAAGATGGAGCAGAAATGGGTCTTTCTGGGTTTAGAGTTCGAAGGAGTATCTGAGGTGACAGGATTGCGGCTATGCTTTTAAATAAAGATTTTTGTGAGGGAAACGATGCGACAGAAACGTTTCAAAAATGAAGGGACGTGACCCTCATTAATGGCATCGTTTCAAGCGATCAACACGTTTTTCTAAGGCCCCTTCAATTAGTTGCACGTAGCAAGCCTGATTTCGGGGCCTGGGGGGCAATGTTTGAGCCCAAAAGTAATTTTGGCAAAATCCTTTAGTGGGTTTGAGCTAGTGGGCCGATACCTGCGGCCCAAAAATGAGACTATACGGATTTGGGATGTGGTGTTGTTCATCCCGTGTTTCATAAGAAAGTATCGTCCTTAATTGAGCGCTTGTGGGAACATAAAGATATACTCGCAATGAATACGTGAGTATCCTAATGTTCGCATCCAGCGATCGTATCAAGGATTTTCACAGAGGCAATTAATCCTTGCCTATATTCTGGCAGCGATAAAGGAGGATAGTTATCACCCATAATAATGTCAATGCTATCAAGAGTTTTGATTTGATTCAAGGCCAATAACTGTGGCCTAAAATATAGTATTCCATTCCTATTAGGGAAGTGAATCTACAATGGGCCTATATATAGAGGCTAAACACGATACAGAAAGGACCTTTTTTCGGATATCAATCAATCCTAGCGATTACAAAGCCTCCCCAGAGCAAACCTTCAACCTTGTTGAAACCCGGTGACCGTGCGCCAGTCCTAGTCTCTCCAAGAGCCGACTGTCAGCATCACCAGACCAACCCGGCGACCGTACTTCCAGTCCCAGTCTCCCAGCGAGCCGACTGTGAGCGCAACCGCCACTGTTACTTTCAGCGAAGCAAGGGTAACGCCCTCGCAACCCAGTGAAGCTAGAGTCACGCTTTAGCAAGCCCGTGCTTCTCTCAACTTCCCAGTGATTGCTCTGCTTAGTCTACAACACTAAGTATCGATTTGGTGAACGCAAAGAGACCATAACCGAAGTCCTTACCCGCGTAAGGCAAAGAAGTCCTTTTCCGGAAGGCAAGAAAAGAACCTTGTGACGAGGTTGGTGCTCTCCTCGTCCACAGCGCTTGAAGAAGAAGTCAGGTCACGGGACTACCCCAACGACTGCACCCTGCGGTGCTGGCACGCCTGCGCAACCACTCGCCCAAAAGAGACCGTTTGCACACCAGCTGGTTTTGGAGCCAAACAGTTGTATCATTTCAACTATCATCACTGTAATTGTTGCACTAGAAATCAGCGTTTAAAATAGTTAATCAATGTACTGATTCTAGATATTCTTCTGTTATCATTATACCTAAGTTGGATGATCATCACAAAAGAAAGTTGGCCAACTTATTGAAAGAAACAGAGAGAATTCAATAAGTACAGACAAAAAACTGGTACATACCGTTTTCTCCATTGCTTTTAGTTTTTTAAACCTATCAATATAAAAAGGAATTCAAGGATCACTACATCGCAGAAAAACATCAACTACATTCAAGAAAACTTCTTAAATATGAATTGTCGAATTTGATGATCAACTATTTTAATTTGCAGGCACTGGTTAAAACAAGAAGAAAATGTTCATCTGATTTCAAATGGTATTATAAGGACAGGTACAGTAGAATGAGGCTGAGATTCTGATATGTAATGTTACAAGATCAATTGTAATTTCATTTATAAAAGCGATTACTGCGATGAGCAATAACATATAATTGTAATTCCCGTAGCAAAGCGCGGGCACACTTTCTAGTATCTATATATATATATATATATATATATCATTAAAATTGCCTATAATTGAAAGAAAGTACAGAGTAGTGGATAGAGAGCCAGCCCAACAAAATTAGCTAGCCAAAACTAAGACGACAGACACAGGAAATAAACCATAATTCAGGAAATTAAGAAACTGAAGGACTAGTTGCACTCGAATTGGAGAAAATAGCAAAGAATGAATAATTTATGAACTCAGGAAAGTTAAGAAACTTAAGCCACAAAGGAGCTCGGAATTTCATCCTATCCTGCAAATAGCTCCTCCCCCCTCTTATCTTTCGAATATCTTCTGTTTCTTTCTGTCCAATTAACTTGAATGGTAGCCATCGTAGCACCTATTCCGGACACCAATCTCTTCTTTCTCTTGCCAAAAATTTGTACCTTTCTCTCAATAACGCCACACAGTTTGCTGGATTGACCCAGTTCAACATAGCTGCCTGAAAATATCTTGCCCAAAGAGCGTCAACAATGAAACATTGTCAGAAAAGGTGGTTAGTCTGTTTCTCTGAAACAGATCAAGCAATACTTATGCCTTATCTTGGCAACTCAGAACACCAAGTCTTCTTATCTTTATTCCATATCTCGTAATGCAAAGAGTACTTGACTAGAAGATAATGCGCATGCAAATGCAAAAGCATGTGGTGAAAGGTGATAAATGTGCAAGTAGTAAACTACGACCACAGTCGACATTTATTAATATTTAATTTTCTTCCGACGGTTACTAAGGGAGAGATTTGAGGGGTATGGATGTATTAAGTGAAAACTTGAGAATTATGGTTTTAGGTGTGCTCAAGGACATGACAAAATTCTTATGAAGGCCGTTGTATCTATCAGTAATTGGTGCGTTCTTAATTTTATTTCAACAGATTTTGGGAAGCACGACGCGTTTTAGAACACTGCAAGTGAATGGTCAGAAAAAGACAAAAAGAGAGATCTGTGAATTGCGAGGAGCATAGGAAAGAAAAATGTCAGTTTTGAAGTTCAGTTTTGAAAAGAAAAATGTTTTTCATATTGCTCAGTGTTCATAAAAGTTAATAGACATGGCTAACTGGATCCAACTCTGGATTAATTGGCAATAGGGTTGCTTGACAAAAATAATCAAGAGATGGAAGATACATGCAGTGGTTATCTTGATAGTGTTTTAGAAAACTCCTTTCTGTAGGAGTGTAAACGTGAGAGCTTGAGGCGGCACGTACACACCTGAGCTTCAACATGTTTCAGGGATTCCTACTTTCAACACTTGAAATCATGCGAGAAACAAGTGTTGGAAGATTTTGCTCGCTATTGTCGAATGTCCCAGAAGATAGCATTTTCCAAGGTTTAGAGCTTTGCGTGGCTTACAGTTAAATGGGGCTGATACTGATGAGTGAGGAGTTGTTGATTTCTATTGGCAAGTGATAGATCGAATTTTCAAGAAAAAATCACAGCTCTCCCCAAGTTGTTTGGCAAGCTCTATAACCTGCAGACATTGAGAATGTACATCCAGTAATAAAAATCCAATGAAGTTCCTGACTCCAAAATTTCAACACTCCAGAGCAATATAGGACACTCCAATTACCTACAGCTAAATTACTTAACTATCAAATACACATAACCTCTAAATTTAGTTAATGCAATCACCAAAATTGTCTTACATGAAATACTGAAATAATTTAGGACACCTAAAGCCCCAAGTTTGGTCTACTTGCATCTTTTCACATCAATTTTGAAACTTTTTTACTTGGACAATCCATCTCCAATGGATGCCAATAATGGAGGGCAATAATTCAGCACACCCTAAATTGTACTATTTGGATGAATAGTAAGCTCTATATATTTTTTCATTTCTAGTGGTTGAGTCTCAAAAGTTCTTAGACCGTGGTTTTCAAATATACTTCAATTTTTTTAATTTTGTAATTTTTTTAACTGTACTGCTGTTTTGACCGTGTCAGTATGTTTTTGTAAGAGATTTATATCTGTCTGAGATACTTGTGGAATTTTACATGATTTTGGTTTTTTAGCAATGAGAGGAGGTATAAAAATTTGAGAGTAAAATGAAGATGTGGAAAATTATGATGAGCAATTATGTGATTTTGGGCCCTTGTTGTCTTTGATTCAATTATGGCCCTTGTTGTCCTTCAAATTTTGTAATTTGGCACCCTGTTAGTTTGTTTTTGTGAGAAATTTATATCCTGTTTGAGATATTTGTGGAATTTTACATGATTTTGGTTTTTTAGCAATGAAAGGAGGTAGAAAAATTTGAGAGTAAATTGAAGATGTGGAAAATTATGAAAGAAATGAGCATGCGTATGGAAATTGTAGGTATATTTTGTGTTAGAAATAAGAAAGAACTCGTCGGTGCGCCGTTGTCCTTGTTGCAGTCGTCCCGTGACATTGGGCCTTGTTGTCCTTGATTCAATTATGGCTTGCCCACCGAAATTTCCTCTTGTCCAACAAAGTTTCAAACTTTCAATCATGCTCGAAGGAATCTCAGCTAGCTCTTGTCGTTTAATTTTCAAAGGGTCCCATACCCAGCTCTTACGACAACGACAGACTACTTAAACACACTCTCCCCCTCTATCTGTGATTGACTCGTGGAGCTTGCGTGACTATTCACCCTTGAGTTTGAGAGTGATTCTGAAGACCCCGGAAAGATGGTTGTGCTCTCTCTCCTTACTTCTGCTGCCGGAGGAGCGGTGAGTAAGGTGGCTTCACTTGCTACTGATCACTTGGGACTCGAAATTGTCTGCTGTTTCCGCAAAGAGCTATATAAGCTCCAAGTATCCTCAACTCATATTGGAAATATAATCCATGACGCTGCCCACCAACCTGAAGATCGGGAACAGCGGACAAGGACCGATTGGATGAAGAGGCTTATAGGCGTAGCTCATGATGCAGAAGATATCTTGGATGAAGTTCAATATGAAGTAGATCGGATCGTTATAGAGGAGACAAGCCTGGATGAGAAGATACTCGGCTTCTTCTGCAACAATCCTCTTGTATTTCGTCTCCAGATGGCACGCAAGATTCACAACATCAACACATCCTTGGAGAATCTCAACAGCCGAGCAGCCAGTGTGGGACTCGCTACGACAATGAGATCAAATGGAGGTGCAGCAAGCAGTCAAGGCAAGCAGTCAAGGGAAACATTCTCATTCCTTGAGAAAAATGAATTCACCCACAAAGATGCAATCATTGTTGGAAGGGATCAGGTTTTGACAAATATAATTGCAACGCTGACCGACTCCAAAAATCAAGAAAAGGTTCTTTCGGTGATGGCCGTTGTGGGATTGGGAGGCCTGGGTAAAACAACTTTGGCCCAATTAGTTACCAAGCATCTGAAAGGTGACACGAAAAAGTACTTTGATACAACACTCTGGGTGTACGCACCCAATATTTTTGATGTCAATTCAATTTTACGTGGAATGCTGGAATCATATGACGACCCAACGGGAGCAAATCTTTCACGTCGGGAAGCATTGATCGGAAGCCTCCAGCAGAAGTTGAAAGAGAAAAGGTATTTTCTTGTGCTTGATGACGTTTGGGATGTGGATGCTAATAGTTGGGAGGATTTGAAGCGTTGTCTGTTGCTACTAAGTTCTGCCAAGGAAGCTCTGTGATTGTCACCACCCGTAGTGCCAGGGTTGCATCAATCATAGAACCACTTGATATATGCAAATTAGGGACTCTATCGGATGATGACTGTTGGTCCATAGTGAAGGATAGAGCATTTGCAGATGCTAATGCTCCGATACCTTCAGATCTAGAGGGAATCGGAAGGGACATTGCCAAAAAATGTGCTGGTCTTCCATTGGTGGCAAAGGTACAGTATCTTCGATCACCTTATTGATTATTTAATGTGTAGTTGAACTATTTGATATGTATAGATGAAGTTATGCTGAAATTTGAAACTCATATAACTGTAGGTTTTGGGAAGCTTGATGCGTTCTAAGAATAATAGCGACGTCTACAACGAATGGAAGTCAATTAAGGAAAGTAAAATATGGCAGGTATCATCAGACAGAGAGGATAGCAGGATTATGTCGGTTCTGAGGTTGAGTTTTGACAATTTGGAATTCCCATTGAAACAATGTTTTGCATATTGCTCCATGCTCAAAAGAGGTTCCTCAATTGAAAGAGATAACTTGATCCAACTGTGGATGGCTCAAGGTTTTCTCCGTCCTTCTCATGATCTCCAAAGCAAGGGGATTGAAATGGAGGATATAGGCAGAGGGTATTTTGATACTCTACTGGAGAGCTCCTTGTTTCAAGATGCTACAAAGGATGAGGATGGCGTTATCACCGAATCCAAGATGCACGATCTTGTGCATGATCTTGCAAACGAAGTATCCAAGTGTGAGAGCTTGACACCAGACTTCAACGATGAGATGGATGATTTTGAGATTCGACATGTTGCATGGATTCCTACTCCAAAACTAGAAAGAATGCCAGAAACAAGTATTTCAAAACTGCGCTCGCTCTTTTCAATTGTCCAGGTCTTTGATATCATTTTTCCAAAGTTAAGAGCTTTACGTGTCTTAAGTTTGAAGCACTTGAGGAATCAAGATCTTTCCTATATGGAAACTGAAGCACTTGGTAAGCTGAAGCACTTGAGGTATCTAGATCTTTCCCATACAAAAATCAAAGCACTCCCGGAGTCTATTGGCAAGCTCTATAACCTCCAAACATTGAGATTACCTTGGAATCTTAAAAAGTGTCCGAAGGTGATTCAAAATTTGATCAACTTGAGGCATCTTTATTATGATGCGGAAATGAAATTTGAGGCTGGGATTTTGGGGCGATTAACTAATCTCCGAACATTGCCTTTCTTTAATGTGGGTGAGGAGAGAGGTCATGCAATTAAGGAGTTGGGTGGGCTGAACCAATTGAGAGGCCACTTATTTATTAATGGGCTAGAAGGTGTAAGGGATGGAGAAGCAGCAAAGAAGGCTCGCTTAGTGCAGAAGAGTCACTTAAGTGGGTTAACATTTAGATGGACAGCTAATGAAAATGAGACTGATGTACTAGACGAGGATGAGACGGATGTACTAGATGGCTTGGAACCTCATGGTAACTTGCAAAGCTTGAACATTGAATATTTCATGGGTGCTACATTTCCGTCATGGATAACGAGTCTCCAAAACTTGAAGCAGATTCGATTATACGGATGTGACAGCTGTGAAGGAGTCCCAACACTCGGCCATCTACTTAATCTAAGATCTCTTAAGATTGATGGGATAGGCAAGCTGAAACGTGTGGGAGCTGAGTTTTATGGTACTGGTACAACTTCATTTCGAGCACTGAAAACATTATACATCAGCAAGTGCGAAGAGCTCATTGAATGGATGGAAGCACCGAGGATATCAGCTGAAGGAGAAGTTGTGGTATTTCCTTGCCTCGATGAGTTGCATCTCAGTTACTGTCCTAAATTGAGAAATGCTCCGAGTCGTTTTCCACGTCTCAAGAGGTTGGTGATGTGTGGAATGGTTAACAGCATGCCAATAGAAAATATAAGCACTAAACTTACCACTCTCACTTACCTCAAAATAAGTAGTGTAGAGGGACTCACTTGTCTACCGGACGGGATGCTGAACAATAACAATAATCTCACACATTTAGAGGTAATGTTTTGTTATGAGTTGACGTGTATTGCTTTTGATGTATCTGACACGCTTCCTCTTCTTGAGGAGTTGAGGATACATGGTTGTGACAGCCTAGAGTCGATTCGGATCACACAGGGCATCGCATCTCTCCGTCAATTGGACATCTATAGGTGTGAGGGATTATCAAGCTTAGAGGTTGGGCTCGACTACTGCACCTCTCTTCAGGTGTTGAGTATACGGCGTTGCCCTAATCTGGTTTCAATTCCAATCGTACAGGGCATGCCGTCTCTCCGGGAATTGACGATTCAACATTGTGACGGATTGTCAAGCCTAGGAAGTTGGCTCAACTACTGCACCTCTCTTCAGGTATTGGAGATAAGGGATTGTGATAATCTAACATCAATTCCAATCACACAGGGCATCCCATCTCTCCGGAGGTTGAGGATTGATTCTTGTTTGAGATTATTAAGCCTACCGAGTGGGCTCCAATTCTGCACTTCTCTTCAGCGTCTGGAAATAAGGCGTTGCTATAGTCTAGTATCCATTTCAGTATCTTATGTGTGCGACCACCCAGACTCAACGAAACAACCGGAGGAAATTTCTCAAGGTGTTGATGCGTATTTGTCTTTACCGGAGGATTGCCGTACTGTAGAATCTATTCCACCTAATCTCCGTCAGTTGTTGATATGTTACTGTGGGAAATTAAAATATGTGCCCACAGTAGGATTTCACCACCTCACTCGTTTGAAGACGCTCCAAATTGGTGCGTTCTGGGAAGAGCTGGACGCCTTCCCTGATTTTCAGCTTCCACCTAATTCACAACTTGAAGAGTTAATCTTGTTTGGGTGGCCTAAGCTCGAGTCTCTGCCCCAACAAATTCAGCACTCTACTTGTCTAAGGGTTCTTGAGATGTATTCATTTATGGGACTAGAGGCTCTTCCTGAGTGGTTGGGAAATCTTACATCTCTTGAGGATCTCATAATCTGGTTCTGTGAGAATCTCAAGTATCTGCCTACACAAAATGCTATGAAAAGCCTCACCAAATTGAAGCGTCTCGTTGGTGGAGGATGTTCCCTGCTCAAAGAAAGATGCACCAAGGAAACTGGCCCAGAATGGCCAAAGATTTCTCACATTCCAACCGTTTACAGTAATTTTTTTACCAAATCAATCTGTTTTCATTTTATTTTCCTTTTATCTACAAATTTATTTCTTATTATGTCTCATTTTTCATCTTTCTTAACTCAGTGTGGTGAAGCTGAACTAGAATGTCTGTTCGCGTTACAAGGTTAATCAATTCCCAATTGCCAGAAATTTATCCCTAAAGCAGGGTAAGCTTTTCAAAGCACCATCTTTTCTTCTCTTCTCACATTTCTTTTTTTTTACTTTAACCAATAATGCATTAACCAATCCTACTTTTTTCCTTTTGGCATAAATTATATCGTAGCAGGCTCTATCATACTTGATGGGAACATCAAATGATGTTGAATAGGTTATGATCCAGTCCCAGTAGTTCATTCACCTCTCCCATGTACAGCTTGTCTGCTGTGTTTCATTGAAGATAAGGTGACCATGATACTGGAAAAATATACTTTAACCATTTCAATTGAGTTATATCATATTTGCTATCTCATGGAGGATAGACGTACTATTAGAAATCATTTTAGTCTGTTATAAACTTAGAATTTAACATCTTTTCCATGAAATGCTGTTCTGGTTTGGATGCCATGTTCCATTCTTTAAGGAAGACTTGCAATGAAATAATAATATATCTAAACCCTGTTTGATTAATAGTCAATTCCTCTATTGCCATTTGTATTTTCATTCCCTGATGATTTAATATTAAGTAACTTTCCTTTACAAATTTACAAGGATTGGATTTCTTTTAGCTGCTGACAGAGTTATCTGAAATCAGTGGTGCAGTGACTTGATAAAGAAGTTTCCACAACATTGTTTTCTTCTGATGTTTAATGAACTTGGAATTTATTGATGCCACCCCACTAGGATGATTGCTTAATTACTTTGCTTCGGTGTATATTCATAAGTTGTATAGTCATTGTAACCTGTTATACTTTCTTTGTCTCAGGTGTTAATCAGCATCAGCTATGAGAGTGAGAAATTGAGAAGTATCCACCTAAAGGGGAAGGTATGCAAACAAAAGATGAGGACAGCTGACATGAGTGGCTGACTTCTAATATTACAAAGGTAGATTGTAAGTATCTTTCTCAAATGAGTACTTTGTGTATGTTATTGTTCCCTGTATCACTTTCATCTAGTTATTTAACTTATCGGTTATCTTCATTTCTTGTGTCCCATTATTTCTTATCCTTTGTAAGTACCAGTTTTTGTGATAGGGAAGTTCATCCTCTAGGATAACCAAAAAGACATTGATAAGGATGTAACATTATTGTTCTTATTTTGGGTTGAGGGAGAGATGTTCAATGGCAATTCTTGTTAGTAAAGTACCTGCCAGACAACTTTAAACCCTTGTTCATTTGTGGTTGTCAGACAATTGTAATCCCTCTAACAATGATGTAGAGAATTACTTACCGCTGAATCTAGCAGGAACCTCACCATATTACTGCATCTGGAGTTTATTGGTTTTCACCATCTATGTGAAGTTATGCTGAGGGGTCCCAAATGTGATGATTACTTGTATTCCAATAATCTGGATGGATGCCAAAGTTAATATTGATATCCTAGATGCTCAGATCTTTGTTTAAAATCAACTGTGAACTTTCAATATCCCTTTCACCTCCACAACTGTAAACTACCCACATTTTTTCATTCACAACTATTCAGTGTAGCGTGTCATTGCTTTGTTGTGGAAAAGCTGTTTGAAGCACTTAACAAAAGAAGTAAACCTGTTATCCTTCTCTCTTTCTTTTCCTCAGCACTGACGAATCATTTTTCTGAAATCAGGTCTACATTGAAGCTATGAGAGGCCTCCTTAAACTAGCACAGTGGGATATTCATGAGAGGCCTCCTTGAGAGTTTAAAATTTCAGTTGTGCATGATTACTTCCATCGATGTTCTAAGTTAATTAGTTAAACCAGTTCCTAAAATCATTTTAAGCTTTTCAAACCCCTACCTCTTTTTTCCTCCTGGTGTTCCTCTTTAATTTGTCTATACAGGAGGATTGCCCTAGTCTAAAATCTATTCCACCTAATCTCCATCAGTTGTTGATATGTGATTGTGGGAAATTAAAATATGTGCCCAGAGGATTTCACCGCCTCACTCGTCTCAAGGAGCTGAAAATTGGTGCGTTCTGGGAGGAGCTGGACGCCTTCCCTGATTTTCAGCTTCCACCACTACTTGAACACTTGGAGTTGGAGAGGTGGCCTTAGCTCAAGTCTCTGCCCCAACAGATTCAGCACTGTACTTGTTTAAAAGCACTATTGATAGAAGATTTTAAGGGACTAGAGGACCTTCCTGAGCGGTTGGGAAATCTGACATCTCTTGAGGCTCTTTATATCTGTCGTTGTGGCAATCTCAAGTATCTACCCACACTAAATGCTATGAAAAACCTCACCAATTTGAAGGAGCTCTCCATTTATAGATATCCCCTGCTCAAAGAAAGATGCACCAAGGAGACTGGCCCAGAATGGCCCAAGATTTCTCACATTCCATTCCAGTAATTTTTTGACTAAATCTATCTGTTTTCTTTTTATTTTCTTTTCTACAAATTTCTTTCTTGTTATATCTCATTTTTCATCTTTCTTAACTCAGCGTGATGAAGCTACGGAATGCTTGCCTTACTGAACTAGAAAGTCTGGTCACGTTTCAAGAGGAAAATATTGTATCAATTGATTTCGTTCAAGTTACACGGTTAATCAATTCCCAATTGCCAGAGATTTGTCCCTAACTCAAAGTAAGCTTTTCAAATCACTTTCTTTTCTTCTTTTCTCAGATTTCTTCTTTCACTAGAGTTTAACCAGATTTCCATTGCATTAACTGATCGCACTTTTTTGTTCCTAATGGCATAAATTAAATATTAGCAGGTTCTATCATACTTAATGGGAAGATCAGATGATGCTGACTAGTTGAAGATCCAGTTCCAGTAGTTCAATCACCTTCTCCATGTATGGATTATTTGTTATGTTTCATTGAAGTGAAGGTGACCATGATACCGGAGAAAAATACTTTAGTCTTTAAGGAAGACTTGCAGTGAAATAAAAATATATCCGGAGAAATATACTTTAATTATTTCAAGCTAATCATATCATATTAGAAATCGTTTCAGTATGTCATCATCTTAGTATTTAACATTTTTTCCAAGAAATGCTGTGTTGGTTTGGATACCCGGTTTGTTTCTTCAAGGAAAACTTGCAATGACATAAAAAATATATCAATGCCCTGTTTGATTAACGGTAAACTTTTCTTTCTACAAATGTGCAAGGAATTGATTTCTTTAGCTGTATCCACAGTTATCGTAAATCAGTGGTGCAGTGACTTGCTAAAGAAGTATCCGGGCATTCTTTTCTTCATTTGTTTATGACGCTTAATGAATTTGGCATTCATCTATGCAAGCCTACTAGGATGATTTCTTATTTACTTTCCTTCAATTTATATTTTTAAGTTGTATCGTCATTGTAACCTTTTATACTTTCTTTGTATCAGGTGTTAATGAGCAGCTGCTATGAGAATGAGAAGTATCCACCTAAAATGGCAGCTATGCAGACAAAAGATGCATTGTGGACAGCCAACGTGAGTGGCTGACTTCTTATTTTCCAGAGGTAGAGTGTAATTTGTGTCTGTTCTTGTTCCCTCTATCGCTCTCATCTAGTTATTTAAATTATCAGTTATCCTCATGTTTTGTGTCCTATTAATCTTTTCCTTTATAAGTACTAGTTTTTGTGATGGTGAAGTTCATCCTCTAGTGTAAACAAAAAAGACATTGATAAGGATGAACATTATTGTTCTTATTTTGGATTGAGGGAGAGATGTTCAATGGCATTTATTGTAAGTAAAGTATTTGCCAGAACAGTTTAGACCTTCATTCATTTGCAGTTGTCAGACAATAGTGATCCGTCCAGCAATGGTGTGAAAAACCACTTACCACTCAATCTAGCAGGGACCTCACCAAATTACTGCATCTTGAAATTCTTGGTATTCACCATCTATATGAAGTTATGCCAAGGGGTCCCAATTGTGAGATTACTTGTATTACAATAATCTGGATAGATGCCAAAGTTAACATTCATATCCTTGATGCTTGGATTTTTGTTTAAATCCACTGTAAATTTTTGAGATCCCTTTCAACTCAACAACTGTAAACTATCCAAAATTCTTACCTTCACGACTATTCAGTGTAGCAAGTGTGTGATTGCCTTGCTGTGGAAAAGCTGTTTGAAGCATTAATAAAAAGAAGCAAACAAGTTTATCCTACTCTCTTTCTTTTCCTCAGCACTGACGAATCATTTTTTTGAAATCAGGTCTGCATTGAAGCTATGAGACACCTCCTTAAACTAGCACAGTTGGATATTCATGGGGTTCAAGTTCCAGGGGAAACATGTGCGTTGAGTGTTTCAAAATTTCAGTTGTGCATGATTGCTTCCATTCATGTTCTAAGTGCAACCAGTTCCCAAAATCATGGTAAGCTTCTTAAATCCCTACCTTTTCTTCCCTCCTGGTGTTCGTCGTAATTTGAGTCACCAGTTCTCAAATGCATTGTACTCTGCTCTATAGGCTATTTACTTACTATAGTTTTTCCCGAGGGCTGGCTTTATAGTTATTTTGGCATAATTTGTAATTTCTCACCAGGCTCTGTCCTGCTCAAATGGAAGAACAACTTAACTGGACCTGGTGTGAACTAAGTTCAGGTACTTCCGTTCTCCATCTCATGCATGTATTCGTTTCATTGAAGGTTATGCTGTCTCATGGTCTGTTTTATTCCTATTGGTTTCCCTCTTTTGATGAGTTTTTCTCTTTCTTCTCTTTATTAGCAGTCAAGTGTTTCATATACTTTCAAGTATCAAGCACCTTGCATACTGAAACTTGTCAAAATAGAATGTTACATCAGTTATCTTTTCTCAGTTTCAACTATTCTGTGTATTGTTTCAAAGAAACCTATTCTTTGTATTGCCAGTCTCTGCAATCATCTGCTCCCAAGTAGCACTTTGTGGTACAATATAAATTCACCTTTACATAATGATACAATTCATTTACTAAGGTAAAACCCAGGATCTGGATAAGTTTTCCTTTACAAACTATTTTTTTTATGTTGATCTAATGCTTTCTTCTATGTTCATTTGGATAATATTTTTGATCAGTTTCTTCTAGTAGGTTTGGTTAATTACATGTTTTTTTTTTTTTAATGTCCATTCTGACTCCTCTCCTCTCTTACTCAGATTTTGTCCTAGGATCAAGGAATTGGAGCACCCAAATTCGTGGTCTCAGGTGGCTGCTGTTTGTTTGGATCTGGTGAGGGCTGGTAACTTTGCCCTATAGAACAAACTCCATCTGCATCTTGGATAAGCCATTGGGTCAAGCATGCATGGTTTCTAGGAAACAAGGCTTCTAGTATCTGTGAGCTTTATGAACAACCTCCAGTCAGATTTCACATTTTTGCGCTCTGTTGGTGTTTCCATGGAAGCTTAACGAATGGAGCAGCAAACAAACCCTGAAGGACCTGGACAATTTGGTACTGGTTATGAGTTACATGTATATGGTTGTGGAGCTTATTGTGAGCTTCTCTGCACTTCCTATACTTCCAAGTATCAAGCCATATTTCTGAGATTTGAGCATTTATCTGTGTCTAGGTAAAAATGGCATCAGTTGTGGATTCATGATTGTGGTGGTAAAAATTCTTATACACGTTCTTTGAGTGTTATTCTCTTGGTTGAAAAATGAGAGATCTGTTTGAGGATAAACATAAATTAACAGAGAGAGAGAGTGAAGATTCAAGTGTTTATTCATCTCACAATGGAGGGTTTATATAGAAATATAAACCTAGTGTGAATGCTCTAAGAGAAACTCAAAATGATAACAATCTTCTCTTGGTTGATTGAGGGCTGCAGCTCCACATGGTGGCTGCAAAGATCACAATTGCCATGCTTGATGCCCTTTGGTATAAAGCTTGTCACACAAGTCTCTATACCTACATTATACACTCAAGTACCTATTGTATACATGATATAGACATTTATACTATGACTCATATATACAACATGATTCATATATACTACAACACTCCCCCTTGGATATTTCATGTCAATAGTATTGTCTAGGTCGTGCGCTTCGAAATTGCCTCGTTAAAAACCTTGCCAAGTAATAAAACCCTGTGGGAAAAAACAACCTTGGTCGAAGGAGAAAAAGAGCACAACGCGCATGAGTGTGGAGTAATAATATCACAGCTTCGGACATAAGTGGAGTCTTCTTATCAGCATCATAAGTAGATAACATGTCTACGAGAGGGATGCAAATAGAGTTGCTGCAACAAAACCTTGCCCGGAAAACCCAGTGGGAAAAACCCGTGGTCGAAGGGAAAAGATGAGCAAAAACATATATGTTGAATCAAAACATCTTCAGGATGTAGTATAAGTGGGGTGACCATGCTAAAGATGTGCCTCGTTAAAACCTTGCCAGGTAACAAAACCCAATGGGACAAAATAACCCTGGACGAAGGACAAAAAGAGTACACGATGGTCAAGTGGGTATGCTTCTGGATACTCCCCCTGATTTCAACATCTCCTTTGTGTCTCCCAAACGTGGTGCTTCTCTCGTTGCCTCATTTAAAAGCCTTGCCGAGTAAATAATCTCGGTCGAAAGGGAAAAAATAGCACAACACACTATTCACGTTTTGAGACCATATATGTAGACATCTCCCCCTTTTATTGATTTTTGAGGAGAGTCTGTTATTGCTGATTTTATGCTTGATGTTGTCGCTTTCCATGCAGCCTTGCTTCATTTGTTTCGAAATAAGCAGCATTATCTTAAATGCTTATAGGCTCATCTGTGGTAGACTTCAAACCACAATTGTTCGAACATGCGTAACTATGGATCCAGTCCATATACATTCACGAACTACTTCGTGAAGAGCAATAATCTCTGCAATGTTCGAAGATATAGCGACTAAGGTCTATTCTGTAGACCTTCAAGATATCGTGGTCTTTACCCATGGTGAACACTTCACCATTCTGGGGAGGCCTTTGTATGGGTCAACCGATACCCAATATCAGCAAAACCTTCCAAAAACACTTTATGTCATTTTGGGGTAGAGATAGAAAACGCAGGCCAGCGTTTGGCGGCGTTTCTGGTTTGTGATGGGTCTGATTCCATCATCTCTTTGTAGGGATAGAATAAGCCTATATCGATCGTACATTTCAAGTACCGAAAGATATCTTTTACACCAATCCAATGGTGTCGCGTTGGCGCAGAGCTATACCTTTTAGCTAACAAGTTTATGTCAAAACGAGATGTCCAGTCTTGTGCATTGAGCTAAGTACAATAATGCGCTTATTCGTACTTCTGCCTCTAGCACATCTTCGTCTGATCATCCTTCAGACGGAGAGGATCCTTTTCAGGATCAAGACTGCGAATGATTATGGGGTGCTTGAAGGTTTTGACTTTTGTCAAAATGCCTAAGCATCTATCAACGCGATGCTCAAGTTCCAAACTGAGGCATAATCGTGTTCCCCCAAAATCCTTTATCTCAAACTCGGATTTCAAGTGTTCAGCGGTTTCCCTTAACTCTTTAAGGGCTTCCAATGAAGATCATGTCCAACATGACAACCGCGATAGAATCCGAAACTTGTTATGGAAACGCGAGGGCATATCCCTTCCCAATCAAGTAGTCACTTTTAGTGAGCGTTTCAACTATATTGCAAACGCGCTCTGTGGTCTAAAGCCACTTGATTTGGGTAACTAAAGTTTCACTATGAACTTTCATGTATATTCTGTATCTAGATCCCCACATAGATACGTAGTGACCACATTTATAAACTGCATGTTCAGTTATTTGGAAACTACCAAACTGACAGGGTAGTGGAGTGCAATGACATCCATTACGAGAGAATATGTCTCTTCGTAGTCAATACCAGAGCGTTTTTGTGAGAAGCCTTGCGCCATAAGGCGAGATTGCCATCTCTTTTTCTCAACACACTTTCTAACGAAGACCCATTATTCAATAGGTTTTATGTAAGGAGGTGTTGGCATCACTGGCTCAAAGACCTTCCTCTTCGTTAGAGAATCTTACTTAACCTGGATCACATTTTTCCATTTTAGGCCAAATTTCTCTACGTTGGTATTCATGCTTCAACGGAGCGTGGTTCGAAATCATCGATCTTAACAAACTCATGTGCATCAAAATGCGTAAATACATCATCAATTATGATGGAGTTTCTATTCCACGTCTTATGTACACTAGTGTAATTTTCATAGAGCTCTATATTCTCAGAAATAGGTTTTGACGTTGAGGCGTCCCCCAACGATAACCATAATCCGGAAGATACTCATAAGACGGATGTTTGAGTGTCAATGATCCAAGGATTGTGCCAAAGTATCCTTCGAATCCACAGGCTTCCCACGCATCCTAGCTGGGGCCATGGCCTGTAACACCAGAGTGCCACGTTCTATGGCGTTAGCGCCTTGCCTACCTCTGTGTAGGGTGGTGCTACGTCCTCTTATAGGGACGTCCTTCCTTGCAGGCATTTTTGCAGCAAATGTGTGTGATCTCGTCACTTTTAATAGGGATCGAGATGAGACATAGTGGGGACAGACCACGACAATTCCTGTCGTTCCTGCTGAACATTCGAGTTCTTATCTCCCCCTAACGATGGGAAGACTGTCTCATCAAAGTGACATCCGTAAATCAAACGGGAAAGAGATCGCCTTGCAAGGGTATTAAGTGGCGGACGATTGTTGGAGTCTCAAATCCAACTAAGTTGCTCACTTATTTGTAAAGACCTACCATAGGCGCTGTGGCAGCGCAATTGGCACATAAATGGCTCACTCGAATGTGCGTAAGTACAAAATATTTGTACCCAGTCACTAGCTGTAACGCAGATATACATTGAGTGGCGGTAGGTCGTAGAGAAATTAGCATAGTTGTATGCGATATTGCATCACCCCAAGCGGATATAAGAAGTTTGGTGCGCATCACCAATGTCTGAACTACCATCGTAGTTATGTCCGCGAGACCTTTTGGGCGTGTATATGGGAATGTGATGTCTATCATCAGTCCCTTTGCAATAACCATCGAAAGTCTTCGATGTAAACTCTCTTGCATAGTCAAATCTATTTGACTGAAGGATGAATCTAGGGGGTGAACCCTTTGTCATATGATTTGTGCTAGGAGTATAGCATACGTAGCTTTTACAGGTAGATAATGGCACAACACGTGATCAGTGTGTTTGCATGTCAACCAACATCATGAGATATTTAAACGTCCGCAAGTTGGTTGAATAAGTCCACAAATATCACCTTGGATTCTTTGCAAGGATTCTTTGCAAGAATGGTATTTTATTTAGTGTCCTTTGCATAGGATGATCTCAATCCTATCTTTTGCTAAAAAGCAAGCTTTGCAAAACGAAGTAACTCTTTGGACCAATCATTGGTTCGTACTTCTTTCGTTTTGAGGAATGGATGTCCGTGAAGTCTTTAATATATGGAACATCATATCATGACCTGGATATCCCAAACGGTCTTGCCAAAGCCTATATGTGTCAAAATCCCATAAGTCATCTCTTATGACATGGTTTGATTTAATGACTCGAATAGTGGTTGTATGCAACCCACTAGAGCGACACATAAGTTTCTCTAATACTCGTTTATGTTCGTAGTCATTAGAGGCAATGCAAAGGAACTCTTGTCCATTCTTACAATGTGTTTTCACATGAAAACCATTGGCTTTTATATCTTTCAAGTAATAAAGTTCGGAAATTAACACATGTCCATGACATTGAATAATAATGCGACACTTTATTAATACGGAAAATAGTCAATGATTACATCAAAGTTTCCAAAGTCTATTCCAAAATACAATCAAACTTATACAAATTGTAATTACTCAATCCGTTTGGTAATTCCAATGAAATATGACCATGGAAGTAGAGAGATGTTGGTGGAGCGAGGCTCGCTTACATACCCTGATCTCAATTACTTTCCTAGACATCATACTTCATTGGGTACACCACATGAGAAAAAGTCAATACAATTGTCATTTATTGACCAAGGCACATTTGCCGTTTATTGGAAAATAGAAAAGGACTATTCTAATCAAAGTCTGCGGCATCCTCGTGCTCTTTATTTGCAGCTTTGAAGTCCTCAGTGGTGAGAGTGATATCTTCACCATCTTTATTTTCAGCAAGATTGATATTTTCATCTTCAGCATGATTGGTTTCTTGCTCTCTCAATTGCCTATACACCTTGTAGCTTGCAACTAGTTGGGTACTTGCATGGCATTGCTTGAACCAATGCTCAATTGATCCACACCGATGACACCTGTCATTGTGGTTACCTCCCTTTATTTGAGGTGTAGGTTGTCCATGTTGTGGATATTCCCTAGTAGGGTTGCTGCTACTACCACGTCTCATGGTGCGACCTCCACAGCCCATATTGTTACTGTATCCACCTCTCCCACGTGTGGAATTGCCACCACGTGTGTCCGCTCTAAAGTTGCGGTTTCCTTCTTTATTGGGGCAGTAATATGGACCCATATTGTTAGGGTACCGCTCCATGCGCCCTCTTTTGGGTGCATTATAATTCGCCTCACGAACGCTCTTGGTTCCAATGGGCTTTGAATTATTATTCTTTACAAGGATGTTGTCGTGCTTTTCAGCTACCGACAAAATATTAATAAGCTCATTAAACCTTGTAATTCGTCCAGCATTGACTTCGGTGCGATATTGCTTCGATATCACAATTGCTGAGACGGGAATGGTGGAGAGAGTCTTCTCAATTAGCTCCTCTTCTGTGA
This sequence comes from Rosa lucieae, assembly GCA_024704745.1. Taxonomy (NCBI): domain Eukaryota; kingdom Viridiplantae; phylum Streptophyta; class Magnoliopsida; order Rosales; family Rosaceae; genus Rosa; species Rosa lucieae. The sequence continues at coordinate 40,062,132 of CM045495.1, read as the reverse complement.
GAGGCTTTGCACAGAACCTCAACATGGCTTTGAGGCGAAGAGCTTCCGAGTTATATTCCGCAACAGACTTAAAGTCGGAGAAGCGTATATTATTCCACTGAACCTTCAAGTCAGGGAGGAGGGTATCTTGGATATTACCAAAACGCTCTTCTAGCGCTACCCATAGGTCTCGGGCATCTCTGATTGACATATACTCTAGTCTGAGTGCTTTATCCATATGGCGCCGCATCAAGATAATAGCTTGTGCATGCTTTGTAGGTGTTCGTTGGAACACAAGGCCTGGATTAGGAGCTTGAATTATGGGCAATATTCATCTTGAAGTGAGGTGGTTCTCAACGTCGGTTACCCAACTATGGTATTCCGAACCCGTTGAGCATTTGAAAGTCGAGTATAGGTTCATTCGACATCCTGAAGATAATAAGAGAAGATATATTAGTTTCGGAGTTTAAACTTCCACGAAAGCTAAAATCAATAATCTTTAGACCAAAACAATGATGTTTTGCGGACGCTCTTAGTCCGAATATTATGAACACTCTTAGTTCATGATTACGAACGCTCTTAATTCGTTTAGCGTGAATCCCCACGATTCCGCTTTTAATTCATAAATAGATGCTTGCGGACGCTCTTAGTCCGAATATTATGAACACTCTTAGTTCATAGATTACGAACGCTCTTAGTTCGTTATAGCGTGAATTTCTATAATTCCGCCTTTTTACTACAAGTTCCCGAGAAAAAAGAAAGAGAGGAAAAATGAGTAAAAACTCAAAAACGGGAACTTTTAGTAAATAATACCTTGAAATAGTGTTGTCAGAAATGACCGAAAAGTTGTCGAAAATTGCCCGGAAAGTCGCCGGAAAGTTTTCGGAAAAAGTGTCCGGAAAGTCGTCGGAAAAGTGTCCGGAAAGTCACCGGAAAAGTGTCTGGAAAGTTGTCGGAAAAATGTTCGGAAAGTCGTCAGAAAAGTCGCCGGAAAGTTGTCCGACAGTCGCCGGAAAAGTCGCTCGACAGATCTGTCGACAGATGCTCAGCAGCTGCTGCGCAGGTCTGGGTAGATGCTTCAGCAGGTCTCGGTAGGAGCTCTCGGCAGCTGCTGCGCAGCTCTGGGCAGATGCTTCGGCAGGTCTCGGCAGGAGCTCTCGGCAGATGCTCGGCAGGACTCGGCAGATGCGCTCGGCAGGTCTCGGCAGGAGCTCTCGGCAGATGCTCGGCAGGACTCGGCAGATGCGCTCGGCAGGTCTCGGCAGGACTTCGACAGCGGTTCGGCAGCGGTTCAATTTTTCCGGTGGCCGGTTCAGGCTGTTTCCGGCCGGTTCTGGAGGTTCTGAGGCCGGTTCTGAGCTTCTTAGATCAAGGGCTTTGATATGAGCTAGGGTTTGGGGGTTTTTTGTAGGTTTGGAAAAATGACTTCGATTTGCTTGATGAACTTCCTCTACTCTTATCAATTTCGATTCTAAAATCTAGAGCAATCTCGTGCTGATAACGTGTTTGAGAATAAGCATAAATTAACAGAGAGAGAGAGAGTGAAGATTCAAGTGTTTATTCATCTCACAATAGAGGGTTTATATAGAAATACAAACCTAGTGTGAATGCTCTAATAGAAACTCAAAATGATAACAATCTTCTCTTGGTTGATTGAGGGCTGCAGCTCCACATGGTGGCTGCAATGATCACAATTGCCATGCTTGATGCCCTTTGGTATAAAGCTTGTCACACAAGTCTCTATACCTACATTATACACTCAAGTACCTATTGTATACATGATATTGACATTTATACTATGACTCATATATACAACATGATTCATATATACTACAACAAGATCAAGCGTTTGTGAGCTTTAATTGGGCTTCTCTGTTGAGAATGGTTGAGAGTGCGCGCGAGATTACTCAGCAAAAACATTTTATTTTGACAGTAGTAGATTATTGCCTTGGACGTAGACCAAATTGGGTGAACCACGTTAAATCTTTGGCTCTTTGTTGATTGTGGGTTCTTTCAGATTTCACCATTTGCTTCTTCTTTCAACAAGTTTTGCTGTTTACCATATTTAAGGGCAAGTGAAGTAAATCAGAACTGATCAAGTGAAATCATTCTGAATGTGGTTCTGTTTATCATCAAATTTGCCTACCTAGACCATTTTGAATTTTGTGCATTGTATCTAGTAATGCTCTTAATATTGATATCCGAAATGCTCTAGAGCCTCACACTCGGATGCAATCTTAGTTTCTCTGAAGACCCATGCTCCAAGATATCATTTGAACAATTTTACGTGACATGGTAAAGATGCATTGAATGAAAGGGGTGGAACAACTATCAGGTTAGACAGAGATTATTACTTTAGATTCTTAAGGAGGATGAAAAAACTGATGCAGGGTTTTAGATTCAGTGAGCTCTGATACATAAGAAGCTGCAATTTTGGACTTGGAGCGACTAGTAAACCTGGTTAAATGGATAGAGAATGGAATGCCTTCTGAAAGTGCCTTGTTACATAAGATATTACTACATTTTGTTATATCATGAAAAAGACATAATGCACTTTTTGGCTCTGTTATTTGTCGGAACTGAATATGAAAGTTTTTCGTAAATGGTATGCAGAGACGGTGGTACAAGTTTGCTTGTCCTGATTATTTCTGGATATCCCATATGATTTGTAAATGGTATCCTTTTCTTTTGTAACTTATTTACAAAGACGATTTGACTTTGACGTTTAACGATTATAACTGCATTGTGGATAGTACTATAGGTCCCCTCCATCTTGATGTGAAGCTTCACAAAAGATCAGAACAACTCTGAAATTGGATAAAATAATTTGAATTCTGCGAAGTGTGGAGAGTGTAGTGCAGTGGCTGGACAACTGCAGTAAATTCAAGCACGACTCGGATTTTCTTTCGAGCATATGATAGGGAAATGAAGAAAATAACTAACTATATATATATATATAGGCCCGTTCTGAAGCGGACGTCCGCACTTTAGCGGCGATGCAGAGGAGGAGTTCCAGGCGGCGGCGGCGGCGCGCGGCTTGCAGGAGGGAGGCCGGAGGCATCTTGGACTGTTCTGGGCAGTGTTCAAGGTCGGAGGAGGTCGGGGTTGCAGGTTCTGGGCAGCAACCCGACCTGCAACTGCAGGTTTTCTGGGCAGCCCTCCAACCACGTCGCCGACGACTCCACCGACTGCAGACGGCTCCACCCGACCCCTGGCGTCCTTCCGGCAACCCTCGCGGCTCCGTCGCGCCCCGAGCCGAGCTGCAGCAACACCGTCTGCACTTTAGCGAAAGTGCGGACGTCCTCTTTAGAACGCCTCCGTATATATATATATATATATATATATATATATATATATATATATATATATTCAAAAGGCATAATGCAGATCGAAGTATTTATGTATTTATAAGCGTGCTCACAGCTTGTGATAACTGTTGTCTACTTCAAATCATACTGGTTGAGTTCACTGGTACATTTGCGAGCTAGCACATCTCCTCCACAAATGACATTTTGCTCCACTATTCATTTTTACTAGATTACTATGCATACAATGCTTTAATCACCAACTCTTTCTACCATAAAAATGCACACATATAATGGTTGTGTTTTATGAGAAACTGAAGCTTATTACACTACGATTCTCAAACGTTAGCCGCAATTAATTCTAATTAGATTGTACCGCGCATACTACTTTTTGTATCTGACGGTTGAGCTTGCTTCTTTCCTTTCCTTTTTTTATCCGGATCACACAACATACTTAGGGGGGTGTATTGTATTTGGATTTATGCAGACTTTTTTTAAATGACAGACTTTTTGAAAAGTCCACTGACTCTTTAAAAAGTTGATAGACTGTTATGGATTTCTTAAAACCATTGATTTTAGCAACAGACTTTTATTGATTCATGAAAATCTATATGCTTTATTATGAATGACTTCCACAGATTTCTTAGGATGTACAAAATAAAAAAGAAATTAAATAAAAAATTAAAGCAAATGCAGCCCAAACACAAAACAAAATAATTACTTGTTGTCTCTTCAATGCTCCAGTATCTTCTAATAAAAATTGACTCAAATAAATGATTGTTGTTTGGACCCAAAATAAACATTTTAGCCTGACAAGGCACGTCTTGGAGAAATTGAGCCAATATCAGTGGCTCAAGCTCTATATTGTCGACAAGCTCGAAATATATATTTAGAGGCTAAATAAAGCCTACTATGGAAGTATGAAAAGTCAACTTTAGCATATTTTCCTACTTCGGCTAGGAGAAACCGAGCTAGACAAGGAAGGAGGGGTGGCAGACTAACCAAATGAAATCGAAATGAGCTGAAACTTTCCATATCCATTCTAGACAGCCCAAGGATCATTTCTTATGAAGAGTGCAAGAGTTTTTTTTTGAGTGTAAGGCCTTCAAACAATCAGCCCAATTTTCTACAGAAGCAAAACTGGAAAACTGGACCTGTAAGATGTCCAGCAGCATTTTCGGCCCAACCGCATGGAATAAAAATCTGAAAATTTTTCAGGATGATCTACACTCATAGTGGAACATTTCATATGAAGAAGTCGAAGGCATATAATGAAGTCTTGTTGGAGAAATAATTGAAGGAATAAAGGGGCAGAAACTGACCTAAAAACAGCTCAATATTCACATGTTCATGTTTCCTACCCACATGAAGAAAGCTAGATGCTTTTCTCTTTTTCTTTGGATATATTTTTCTTCTACAATCTCTTTAATAGATCATCATCACTTCCATGTTGCTGCACCTTCATGCTTTGCTTTCATTTCATCATTTCTCTATCTTTTCCATATTTTACAAGTGAACTTAGATCCACTTTCATTATTTTTCTTCCACTCATCATTTCACTCTTCTTTTTCTTCCCTATATAAACACCTTCTCCTCTCATTCTAAGACACACATTCACAACATCAAAACATCTCTAAGATGATCTAAGTTCTCTCTAGAGCAAACCTCTCTAAGAGAAACTCCTCTCCTTTTCTTTCTCTTACCGGTGATCACACTCCTAGTCTTAGTCTTCTCAGAAGCCGACTTTTAGTGCCACCAAACCCTCTGTCAAAGTGCTTCGGTCCTAGTCTCCTCGGGAGCCGACGGTAGTGCCGCGACCACAACGGTTACAGAACCAGCCAAGCAAGGGTAACGCCCTAGCAACCCAGCCAAGCTAAAGTCACGCTTTAGCAAGTTCTCCTCATTTCCCAGTGGTTCTCGCTCTGCTCGATCTACAACATCGAGTATCGATTTGATGATTTTCAAGAAGCTCAGCAAAAGTCCTCGCCACGAGGCACAAAGAATCCCACGACGAGGTTGGTGCTCTCCTCGTCCACAATCGCTTGATAGAAGTCAGGTCAAGGGACATCCCCGACGACCGCACCAGAACGGTGCTAGCACGCCCGCGCAGAAAAGAGACTGTTGACCAACTGCAACAAAATTGGAGCCAAACAATTGTTAGTCTGTCTAGCGAGTTTGTTCTCATTCCTAATCTCCCAACAACATAAATATACAATATAGATCACTTGATGTTTATGGTTAATTATTCTCATCAATTTTGTTTTCGCTGATTAACATTTATTGTAGCAATATCGGTCAATGTCTTGATCTATAGTCAATCAATTGAAATTCAATTGTTCAACCTTTTTTTGAACCATAATATAAATTCAAATTAATAAGAGTAATTAATTAATAAAATAAAATTTAGTATGGTTCAAGGTTTTAGGGTTAGACCACAATATTTGAGTTTTAGGGTTTCATAAATCATTTTTATTGCTATTAGGGTTCAAAGTATCACAATTGAAAAAAAAAAAAACAAAAAAAAAAACAAAAATCACATTCAACAACTACAATGAACATGTTGGGTATCAAAAAAGGTTGATATCATAAAAGATTAGAGAAAAGACAAAAAATTAAGAAAGAGAGATGATGAAGGACAAACTTCTTCGTGCGTAGAGAGAAGAACTTTGATAATTTTTTTATTTTTTTTGAAGAGGAAGCTTTGATAGACTTTTTGAAATCTTTGGTCTGGAGGCTGGAAAATTATTAGAGTTTGCTATGTATAGTTAACACTACAAAATCCATGATTATCAATGATTTTCTAATTCCATAAGTATGAATGATATTTTGAATACCTCCGTACTTTTATTCATTTTTAAAATTCCTAATTGAATACCTCTAGATTTTGGTGGAATTCATGAAGTCTTTAAAAATCCTAATTGAATACCTCAGGACTTTCATGGACTGTTAAAAGTCTATATTGAATACACTCAGACTTTTAAATTCCATAGATTTCTTTAAAAGTTCCACTAATTCCATACACAATACACCCACCCCCCTTAAAGACTTTCTAGGTCTCTATATCATATTGAAATAGTCAATTGACTATCTTATCCTCGTATAAAAATAATTTATTTATTAATATTTATATTATGTGAGGGCATATATGGTAGTTCAAAAAATTTAACAATTCCCTCAAAGAATTGACTTAGTTACAACAGTTTCTCTACTGATGTTGGGAAAACTTCTAATTTTTTCATGAGAAGTATTGCAATTTTTTCAAATATGACATAGTCTATTGACTATTTTATCGTTGGGTAGAAATAATTTATTTATTAATATCTATATTATGTGAGGGCATATGTAGTAGTTCAAAAATTTAACCATTCTTTCAAGAATTGGGTTAATTATATAAGATATAAGATATATAACAGTCAAATTCGAACTTATTTGTCAAACAGCAGGTTCCAAATTGGGTTTTATGAATCTGTAAAAACAGAAGAGGATCTTGATAGCTTGAAATTCAAGCCTAGTGAGCCCTTTACTGCACAGTTTCGTTCCTTCTCCAAGTTAAAGGCACCAAAATCTCTCACACACACCCCCCAAAACAATGGTGGAGTCTACTGTCCAGCAGAGCCGATCGAGGGACCTCGACAAGCTCCTCCTCCGACCCGGAAATCTCGTCGGACCCAACTTCGAACCCGGCCCAGGCCTCAGAGAAGACCTCAAGGAGTACGTCAGAGTGCTGGTGGTAGGCGCTGGCGGGTTGGGCTGTGAATTGCTCAAGGACTTGGCTCTGTCCGGCTTTCGCGAAATCGAAGTCATCGACATGGATCGCATTGAGGTCTCTAACCTCAATCGGCAGTTTCTCTTCAGGTTCCTTTTCCTTTTACTATTTTGGTCCTGCTTTGGGTGTTGAAATTTGCTTAGGTCTTAACGAATGCTTTGTCTTTCAGTGCTGTGGGTTTGGTATTTTAGGCTCAAGTTTTACGAACCCGAAATTTTGATCCTAGTCCTGACCTTGTCATTGATGTTTGATACTCATTGCTGCTGCCATATATTACTGTACTGTGTAGTTTGCTTTAAATTCAGACTGTGTTATGAGCATGCCAAACAATGATATAAAAACTGTTAGCATTTACGTTTCTATTTAGAATGCTTCCTCATGAAGTTGTTCTTGCAGGCTTGAAGATGTGGGCAAGCCGAAGGCTGAGGTTGCTGCAAGACGAGTAATGCAAAGAGTTGCTGGGGTTAACATCGTTCCACACTTCTGCCGGATTGAGGACAAAGAGCTTGACTTTTACAGCAATTTCAGCATCATTGCTCTCGGTCTCGATTCGATTGAAGCTCGGAGCTATATAAATTCTGTTGCTTGTAGCTTTCTTGGTATGTCTCTCCAACCTATCCACTTTACTCATATATTATCCAATTGTTCAACATGTAGAGTAATTATTGAAGTATGACATGATTTTAGGTGCTTCCATAATCAAGTTTTTGTAGTTTATCAAGTGAAGTAGATCTGTTATTTGCTGATGATTCTTGACCTTGTTGTAGTATTTATGCATAATCACTGATATTTAAGAAAACAGAAGAAATAGATCTGAATAGAATAATTCCTAGAAAGCCTGCAGAGGGTTTCAAATTAGACTTGACATCATATGTATATTTTGGTCATTAAGCTTGCTTGTTGAATGCTATTTTGACTTTTATATGTCGCAGTCGGTTCAATTTTGTCTTGGACTTTCATCTCTAGTAACATGTCTTTTGAACTTGTTTTTGTTTAGGAGACATTTCCCTTGATGCCCCTTTGCATAATGCCACACTAGGATTATTTTCAAGTGCTCTTTTATCCTGGGATTATCCCATGATGCCCATTAGATCTCATTCTGGGAATGACTTGCTTGTACTGTACTACTATGCTTTAGCTAATGTGTGGTTTAATTTTTCTTTTGGCAGAGTACGATGCTGATGATAAACCCCAAGAAGAAACTGTCAAACCTATGGTAGATGGTGGGACTGAAGGTTTTCAAGGACATGCCAGGGTCATTATGCCAGGGATGACTCCATGCTTTGAGTGTACAATCTGGCTTTTCCTCCTCAAGTGAAGTTCCCTTTATGCACACTTGCAGAAACCCCTAGAACTGCTGCTCATTGTATTGAATATGCTCACCTAATTAAATGGGATGAGGTAATGGATTAGTCGTTATGTTCCATCTTCCCACTGCTTTTACTTAAAAAGAAAAGAAAAAGAAGCTATTACATGAATATGCTATCTAAACTTGCATTCCACATATAGGTACATAGTGGAGAGGCTTTTGATCCAGATGACCCTGAACATATGAAGTGGGTGTACGATGAGGTCAATTATGTGCAATTATTTAGTGATTTCTCTGTTCCCTTTATGGACCTTTATATTTGTTCCTTTCATTTATTTATTTACGTATTTGTTTTTTGCTCCCTTCCAATAGGCTAACAAAAGAGCTGAGCTGTTTGGTATTCCAGGAGTTACATTGTCTCTCACTCAGGTATATATATTTAAAGAAGTAGTTAGCCCTCAGATGATTTTCGTTGATTTTTTTCTGCAACATAACTGCATAGTTTGGGTTTTGCTGTTAAATCATGTGGGTGAGAAAAGGATTTAGGACTTCGAAACTTTGGGTAACTAATATTTGGCTTACAGCTTTTGAACTTTTTTCTGTCATTCTTGTTGGAAGCTGATTATGTTTTCAACAGGGCGTTGTGAAAAACATCATACCGGCTATTGCTTCCACAAATGCGATTATATCAGCGGCCTGTGCACTAGAAACATTGAAGATTGCATCTGGATGCAGTAAAACTCTATCGAATTATCTAACGTGCGTTCCTCTGTCTCATCAGTACTACACTAAATATCCTTAGAAATTTTTTCCTAGATGTCATAAACCATTTTTGGTTGTATAACAGATGCATTGGATTATCATTTTCTATGTACGAGCATAACATTAGATCTAATTGTTTACTTGTTTGGGAAGTCAGTATAACACTGTCTATTAGAAATACTTAGCACACCTATTATTATACTAGCAGAACACATTGTCTAGGTCCTGGTACAAAGGAAATCAGAAGTGGAAAGTCTTCTGGTTGTGTGTCTAATTTGTGTTCACAGTTCTGATAATATTTGTTCCTCCAATTTCTTATTCGTACCTGATAGCAAGTGTGGTCTCTGCATGTTGATATCAAGTGTTGGTGCAAAAAGTGGGTTCTCACTGAGGAATCAATTCCCACTAAGTTTTTGTAATTTGTATGTGTCATATATAGGTAGTTAGTTATCCCATTCTAATGAGATATTTTTGATGCACCATTGCATTCCAACCTCTTTTATGCCACCTCTGTGGACGATTGATCTCTGTTAAATATAGGTTTGTAGCAGCCAACTTTCTGCATAGATGTAGGAATCAAAACCCATTCTTTTATTCTCCTACTCTGATAAGTATATGGGACTCATAGACATCTTGTCATTGTTACTAGTTTTCAACATTCCCCCATATTTTTTCACGATTAAATGCAAAGGTCGTGCAAACTACCAATGTTTTCTTGCATGTTCAAATTAGCAGCTCTGGCAGCTCCTGTTAAATATCAATGTGAAGAATAAAGTGAACACTTGCATTGTCTTTATTGTTATAATCTAATCAAACAAAGGCACTTAAGTGATCAGAATCTTTTGTAGGTATAATGGTGCAGAAGGTCTCCACACGAAAGTGACCGAGTTTGTTAGGGACAAAGACTGTCTTGTATGTGGCCCTGGTGTTCTTATTGAGCTGGACACCTCAATTACTTTGCAAAAGGTATTTTCAGTTTCCTATGGTTTCATTGGATTTCTGTGAATTATGAATAGTAAGAGAAGAAAGGTCTAGATTAAGAGTACCAACTGGTATAGATAAAGGCTTCTATAAATGATGCTAGAGTCCGTGTAGTAGTGTTCCTAAGATCAATTAAAAGTGTTTGCTTGTCTAATCCTTGTTTAACTGAACTTTTGTGTCAACAGTTCATTGAGCTACTTGAAGAACACCCTAAATTACTGTTGTCAAAAGCAAGCATTGCACATAGAGGGAAGAATTTGTACATGCAAGCGCCACCTGTACTGGAAGAGATGACCAGATCAAACTTAAGCAAGTCTCTCTATGATCTAATGGGTAAAATTCCCAAAGATGTTGTCCATGCGACTGGTACTACCAACAAGAATGACAAAAAGACTTCAGTTCTGAGGAAGTTACGAGTTGTCTTCAAGGGAGTTGATGAGATTACAGATATGGAGACTGCAGCAGGTGGGGCATGAGTTTTATACTGCATCATCTAATCAAACGCCAGGACTTGATTAACTTTTGAAGATTGTCTATTCTCTAAAATTGTGGAAGCGAGCACACAGTTTGGTGAGGCAAGGTCGATTACCATTTGAACCTATAATTTTTTGTTTCTCGAATACAGATAAGAAAGCATCAATCATTTGATGTCATGGAGAGAGCAATGAGATTTTACAGTTCTCAGTTGCACTCGCAAGTCATTTGGATGAGAATGTGTCGGATGATATGTGCAGGGGGCCTTTGTTATGAATTCCTATAATTTCCAAATACCTATGCTTCATGCATTTTAACCTAGTAATATTAGTATATTTGTACATTTTTGTTTCATTAATATCTGAGCTTACCTAAAGGGAGAATGATTTTCAGTACATGAATATGATTTGGATATTATAGATGCTGGGAGTAGGAATGAGCAAACGGGGAATTCCCCCGCCCCCGCGCCCCCCGCTCCCGCCCCCGCTCTCAAATTCCCCCGCGCCCCCGTTCCCCGTTTGGGGATATTATCAGATGGGGGATTCCCCGCCCCGCCCCCGCAGGTAATGGGTTCCCCACCCCCGCCCCCGCCCCCCTCATTGGTCTTTTTTTTTTCTTTTTTTTTTTCCTATTTTCTATCTTTTTAGTTTTTTTTTCCTTTTCTTTTTTGACAAAAAATAATTTTTTTATTCTTTTTATTTTCATCATTGTTTTGGTCGATTGAGTATTTCAAATGCTTGAGACAGTGTTTAAGAAAGAAATTGTTTGTTTAGTCACGAGGAAGCAATACGTTTAAAACAAATATTTATTTCTATAAAACAATTTTCACAACCTGGCGATTAAATGTAAAGTAATAAAATCTCGCTGCGTCTTCTCTCTTATTTCTATAAATCCGGCTGTGTCTTTTTTTTTTTTTTTTTTGGCAAAAATCCGGCTGCGTTTTCTCGAACAGCCAAAATCACAAATCACAATTATACGACAATCCAACGGTCTGATCCTCAAGGATCGCCTAGAGGATCATCTTTACCAATTTATACGATGATCCAACGGTCAGATCCTCACCGATCGCCCTTAGGATCATCCTCTCAAAACTATATGAAGATCCAACGGTTGGATCGTCCCGGATCGCCCTTAGAATCATCCTCACAAAATTATACGGCGATCCAACGGTTGGATCCTCAAGGATCGCCTAGAGGATCGTGTTTTCACAATTATACTATGATCCAACGGTCAGATCCTCACGGATCGCCCTTAGGATCATCCTCACAAAATTATACAAAGATCCAACGGTTGGATCGTCCCGGATCGCCTTTAGAATCATCCTCACAAAATTATACGACAATCCAACGGTCAGATCCTCCCGAATAGCTTTGAAGGTGTATTCTGGATGGGAAACATAAATCCCCGTATAAGTTTTCTGTTTTTTTTTTTTTAGAATAAGAAAATTATAAAAATGCCTCATATGTTGGTTGAAAAATAATAGTTCTCAATTAAAAAAAAAGAAAAAAAAAAGATAAACGGGGACCCCGCATGGGTAATGGGAAACCCCGCCCCCACCCCCGCACCCCCGCGGGGGAAATAAGTCCCCCCACCCCCTGCCCCCGCACTTGTGATGGGGAACCCCGCCCCCGCCCCCGCTTGACAAATGCGGGGAAAACCCGCGGGTACCCCGCCCCCCACCCCCGTTTGCTCATCCCTAGCTGGGAGTGCTGTGGGCGTTGATAGGCACAAACCCATACAATAGTGGAACCTATCGTTTCAATTTCTTTTGGGAGAATCTGAGTAGATAATATGCCCTCTTGTTGAGGGATTTCATTGCAATTTTTCTGTTAGTCCTAAACCCAAAGATTCTTATCCGACCGAAAAAAAAAACCCAAAGATTCTTATGTTTCATTGCAAAGGAGAACTCAGAGATCCAAATATCACACGAAGTCAGTTGTCGAGTATCAAGTAATTTTACTTGTGATGGTGTTTATTCTATAATCTGTCTAATTTTCTCAGGTTTGGAAATTTATGTCTATTCTGAATCATAACTACATTATCCAACAATTTCAGTCCTATGTTTGATGATTAATGCCAAGTGAGGGGGATTTATTCTTGAAACTACTAGTAAATTCCGTTAAACCACTATAATTACATCAACTAACTATTGATCTGGCAGAATTTCTCATCCCACATAAAGTCCGATGAGTTCTCAAGTTCAAATGTCCACATTCGTTAGAGCATCTCCAACAATCTCCAACAATGGAATCAAAAGCTAAAGTCATTTGCAAAATTTGGCTCCTCTAGTGTCATTCCTATTCATTCATATTTTGCATCTCCAACCATCTTTAATCAAAATCTAAAGTCATTTTATAAATTTATCAATTGCTGCTAGGGCCCACATCAATTCTTGTCTCACTACATATGGCTTTTGTTCTATAATGTGTAGTCATTTTGACTCCCTTTTGACTCAAAAGCTAAAATGACTCTATCTTGGCTATTGTTGGAGATGGTGGATTTTGATTGGGGGAGCCATTTTGGCTTTTGATTACATGGTTGGAGTTGCTCTTAGAACCACATATCATCAAATAGAGTCCCTATATTTTCTCCAAATAACTGCCTTATATCTACTTATGCATGGTACGGATTCTAGTTACAAATTTAATAACTGGAACTTGTTAAGGTTGTGAATCTTGTGATGCCGAAAATTGGTCCAAATCCCCAATTTATGGAAGGAATTTAGAATCAGTTTCTAGTAGGGGTGGCTGAAAATGCCGGATCTGCCGAAACCAGCCGGAAACCGGCCGAACCGCCGCCGTCGGCGCCGACCAAAACGGTAACCGAAGGTCCGGTTCGGTTCTGCCGAACCGTATATACGTACACGGTACGGTAACGGTACGTCTATTTGCAGATATACGGTATTACCGACCAGCCGTATATATATACTTTTATTATTTTTATTTATTTTTAATACGAGATATGTTTTGAGCCGTTGATTTCTATCATCTGTAAATTACAGCCGTTGGATCTTAGTGGAGATTGAGATAACCTAAGGGGGTCAGCGAGGTTAGGTCATTTGTGCCCGCAGCCTCTCTCCTCTCTCCCTCGAGTCGACCCTCTATTCCTTTCTCTTCCTCTCAGAACCCAGCTCTAATTTCTTGAATCCAGCCCCAATTGTACAAAAACTTTGGCCATTCCTATCCCAAAAACACGATCTACGCAAGATGCAAACCTCACCAACATGAATTTTAACCCCAATATCATTTGATTTTCGAAATCCCCAAATCCTTCGACCCAACCCTAGCTGCTTGTTTGAACTTTGAAGTGGTTGCTCAGATGCTTGTACGGTGTTGAAGTGGTGGTTCAGAGCAGAAAAATATAGGTAAAATCTATATCCTTTTAGTCTTGTACTGTTGTTACTCATTTTAGTCTAATTTCTATGAAAAAAATTGTAAGCTGTTGCTGATTTTTTCATGCATGCACTATCTGCTCCAGATCTGTTAAGTTTTGCTCGATTTTCCATAGTTTCTGTATTGATTTTTATGGCTTGGTGTGGTTGACGCAGGTCAAGGATGGAGCTGATGGACATGGTTGGAAAGTCAAAAGAAGATGCCTCGCTTCCGAAAGGTAGATTTGATTTTGTGTGTTTTTTGTGGTTATTTTTGAAAGTTAGGTTAAATCGATTTTGTGGCTTTTGAATTCGATGTTGTCCGTGTGGTTATGAATTTTTCCGTACTTTTTCTTGGTGAGTTGATGTGATGGAACGATTGACTGTATATGTTATCTGATTCTTTGTGCATTCAAGCAACATTGAGCATTGCCTCAAAAAAAAAAAAAAAAAGCAACATTGAGTATTGCCTGAACTGTTTGTATTGGTTGTCTGTTTTTTTAATTTGAAGCAACTGCTGCGCTGCATTTTGGAGGTGCAAACTCTTCTACAACAACTGCTACTTGAAGATTTGGATGCTGCAAACTATTGGTGCTGAAGATATAGCGGCTTGTTTTTTGTCAAGTGATTGAAGTCATCAAATCAGTGAATCAGAAGCAGATTTTTGTTTGTTTGTAGTTCCTATTATGAAGTTATGTAATATTTAAGTACACGTTTAGACTTTGAAATCAGTCACGCACATGATTTCTGAACTTGTGTTCTTGTAATGTGGAACTGGAAAAAAGCTAAACTAGAGAAACATCAAGTCTAGAACTCTATAAGAAGGTGAGAAATAGGCTTGATGAAGATATATTATCGGTGCTGAGTTGAGTAATTGGTATCCATTGAATAAATAACTAATCAGAAAAAAAGGATTATTACAGTTTGATTGAGTAACTGGGCTGAAAATTTTCAATTTTTGTTTGGCCCATTTATTTTCGGTTGGGCCTAAACCGAGCCTTAACCGACCGGAAACTCGGTAACCGAAATGTACGGTTACCGGTTTTGGCGGGACGGTAGTGGTACAGCTTTTTGAATTACCGCCTCAATCGGTACGGTAGTCGGCTCAGCCTAAAAAAGTCGGTTACCGTACCAGGGCCAGCCCTAGTTTCTAGTTCCATTCTAAGATCCCACTGCAAACCAACGTTCCACTTCAAGAAATGAGGACAATTTTTATATTAATAATTCTTATTCAATGCTGATAATGATAACCAAAACATTATTTTTGTTTGAAGATAATCTTGAGGGGTCATGAAAAATTCCATGAACCACAAAGCTCAGCCAACGCCAGCCAGGAATGTCGAAGCAGAACGTGGACTACAGAGCACCCACATACATGTAACTTCAAACCAGTTGCTTTCCAGAGAAAAGAGTAAAAGTACAAATGCAGCCAAGGCCTGAGATATAGCTATAAATATCAACAAGTGGAAAGTAGAATAATCTTTGTTACTAAGTCTGGTGCTAGTAAACAAATTGTCTGACTGAAACAGTTGGAGCCTAGTGTATGACAGCAGCAGCTCTATGCCTTTTATTGATATTCTTCTTTCCCTGTTTGGTTTCTTAAAGAGGAGATGAAGAGGTGAGAAGCACCAAAAGAGTCTATTTTCTTAGTTATCAGTAGTTCCCCACTCTACTTGACTCCAAGGGTGGTTTGACAAGGATTTACAGTCTGCATGAGTATTTTGTCTGAGACCAACATGTTGCTTAACCATGTCTCTCACTCTCTTGTGAATCAAATGGTGTTATTTTCATCCTCTGGTGATATTTTCATTTCATGCAAACTTTCATTTTCAAGCACCCGTCACTTATCCCCTTCTGTCTTATACATATACAAGCCTACAAGGTCTGAATCTTGGAAGTAGATTCTCTGCAGTGCTTACTTGTTTCAATTCCGGCCGTGCATTACAAACTTAAGAATTTTAGCATTTAGATCTTGCATTGACAGATCCATGAATTTATCCCTCTATTCCTAGCCTTTACTTGCCTAGTTGCTCTAGCCTTGGTGTATTGAAGAAATTTGTTGCATACTCTGACTTAAGCTTTTTACGCATGCGTTAACCCTTGATTGTACTTCATCCTTTTAATTACCTAACCATATTTCCAAGCATGTTAACAAACATCTTACTCCGAACCTTAAAAGAGAGAAAAGCATAACAAAAAAGTTGAGCAGGCCGGGTTATTTGACTTCGATCATCCTCACTAGATCCCACTTGGATCCTACACGCTCAAAAGTGGAGAGTTCACTACTTTGTTGCCTTCTTCTTAGTTTTTTTTAAGACAATTCATTGAACACTTTGTCTTAACCCCTTTACACACGCATGTGAAGTAAAGAGAAGCAATATTGCATTCAATCACCCCACTGATCATGCATACTCACTTCTTTTTGCTTGGACGCAACATTAGATCTATAATAAATGTCAAAGATCATACAAAAACAAGTAGATAAACACCTAGTTAGCAGAGGATTTGGACTTGTGCATCTTAGAATGACAATAGTTTCCCCCCTCAACCCTATTATACTAAAATATCCATAAAGATAGGAGATAAGCACTAGGCAACATCAACATACTATATATGACTATGTTTATGTGGACTGTATATGAATCTTGAACCACAGAACAAGTACTCTCTTAGGAAAAATATGGATGAGAGGCAGAGAAGTGATTCACAACCAAGTGTCTAAGTTTTGCTTGAGATTTTGAGGACTCAAAATCTTGGATCGGATTTGATATCTGAATGTGGGTTGTTGCCGGCTGTTCCTCATCTCTTTTGGGGCAATTGGATAATATGATGACACACTACATGATTCTTGTGGGGGCACTCAAGACTTAATTTACAGATAGGTCCAACTGCCACTGCTAATACCCCACCACTCCACATGGCTTCACAACTCCATGTGTACCCATCATCCCCATGCTTCTTTCCCCTATTTAAAATCCTACTGATTCCCCCATTGGATTTGAAGAGCGCTTGAGCTTGAAGAGACTTGCACAGACCCAATTGCTAGATTAAGCATAAGAAAAAGTATGGAGGTGGCCAAGGAGCTTGAAGATGACTTGTTCTTTGCAGACTTGACTAAGCAAATCTCTCTTCTTATCATGGATGATGATGATCAAGACCCTATTGCCACTTGCCCTTCTGTTTCTCTTCAGGTACGTTATTTACTCGCTAGCATACCCTTTATGCATTTCATTGCTTGGTTCATTTTCAGCTGATTTTAACCGAAAATGCACCGGATCCCATTAGAACTTCGGAAGTTAAGCTTACTTGGGCGAGAGCAACGCATGACATGGTTTTAACTTTGTTTATATTTTTTTTTTACAGGCTTTCTCTTGTGCAATTCATCACCAGTTCAAGTCCCTGCTTATCTGTATGAGCAATCTTGCAAAAGAGAAACCAAAGGAACTGGAGTTTTCATCCCGCAATCGACAGCGCCGAGAAGAAGGCATAATAGGCCAGGGAAATACACTAATGCATACAACAACACAAAACCCCACAACAGATCACAAGCTGATCAGCGCAACAGGAAAATGGTTTCCCAACTACCTTCAGACTTTGCTTTTAGACCAAGAAATGGCAGAGAGTAGAAGAACAACAACCTTACTAAGTTTACAGTGAAATAAAATTTCCACCGATGAATCCCTTTTGGGCCAAATTTGGCCAGGCTATTCAAGGAGTTTATGATACTACTTTTGAAGTTATGGTGATGAAGATGTACATGTATGGCAGGGCAAGGAGAATAAAGCTACATATTTTTGTAAAGGGGGAGGCTTAACCAAAGGTTTTTAAGTCTCCCATTGGGAACATGTATGGTTATTGTTAGGTTGGATATAGGATGAGCATTTCTAATTCATTAATTAGCTGCTATTAATCAAATTGTTTTATTCTTATTTTTGAATCAGTTGATAACCAACTCAATAATGTAATTGATTTTCGTGTCCAATTTGTATGGAAAAATTCAATTTATTGAGTGAAGGTGCCATAGGATTCGAATTTACGATCTTATGAATTGAAATAGCAACATAATTAGCAGATCTTATGAGATTCTGCATTATGGTTTTCTGAAAGAACAAATGCTTTAATGCTTGATATATATCCAAGCAAGTTACCCAGTTGGCGAGCATAAAATCAAATTGGAGGAAGAAGATCTTGGAGAAATTGATTGTGCTGAAACATTCAGAAAACAAAGATCGTTAGCTTGGTGGATCTTCAATTAGAGAAAATAACTTGGTTTTATTTTATGCATGGAATAATTGGAAGAGGAAAAGGAGTTGAAATTATTGTGACAGCATGTGAGCAATTTGGTGGGTTGCAAATCGACCAAAAGGAAAAAGGAAAAGCTATCTATTGGATGTCAATATATGCTCTTGTTCACCATTGGAATCTCTTAGGGTAGTAAGAGCTGCATCATTGCAGGCATAAACTTTCAACTTCACTTTAATCATGACATAATTGATCAAATCTCTTTCCTACTAACATTGAATATGATTAGGCCTAAGCTAGCTAATTGATCTGTTAATCCAAGAGGAACTAGAAGCTTAATTAAATTAATTGGCTCAATTATTAAATAAAGCTTCACACTCAATTAATAAATAGCTGAATGATCCTAGCTTCTTTTGCTGCAAAAGCCCTTTAAACTCATCACTCTCTCCATGTCATTTTTGCAAAGTGCATACATTCCATAAGCTATTCCTTTCATTTTAGAGGTCATATTCTTTGATGTCCTCTTTGACATGCACCATGTTTTCCATTTCTTTAGCAATCGGTTTCATTCATTTTCTTGTATAGTTCTCAACTTCTCTGTCACCACTTATTAGTAGCCCTTCAAGTACTCGTGATCATGTTTAGCATACTAGGAATGGCCGCCCCCTAGGCTAGATATATCCTTAACATTATTTAATTTATAGCTACATATGTTTTTCATTTTTCTTTATAATTAAACGTAAGAGCAAAGTATTCGATGAATATCGTTACAAGAGCTAAAAGCCTAAAACAAACTGCTAGTGAGCCCTAAGAAGAAAAATTCATAAATCTACTATGCCAGATGCATGGTCTTTCACTCTCAATAGAAACCTTATCCAATCATTTGATATCTTGAGTTGTGTGAATCGTGCGGGCGTGCATGTGTTGAGTCCCAACATTAGTAATGTAACCAACATAAGCCACTGCAAAGATCCTCACCAGTCATTACTGAGTAATCCTTAGCAGTGACAGATAGACTGATGAACTAAGAACTCCAGTAAACAAAAGTGTTTGCAGGATACTAATTATTGACGAAATGGAAGATTAAAAAGACTGGGAAGGACAAAGTACGTACAAACTAAGTTGAAGAAAAAAAAGTAAGAATATCACAAGTCAGGGAATATTTGCTTTGAGATGGATCTAGTCCTATATAAAATTCTTTTTTTGGTTCAGATTTGAGATCAGAGATCTAGATAACAGTTGCCATCTGTTGTTGGGTGTGTGCTAAACTTGAAACAATCGGTGAATTATTTAACGAACAGAATGAATCCTGTGGGTGACCACTGCAACAGTATGTGTCTCTCTCTGTTTTTGATAGAAAGATGCATTGCTATCAATAGTTAGATCGATCAGAACATGCCTGGATTTTCATGAATCAGATTCATTATTTCGATTTCATGTCATTCTCAACAATCCTTAATCGTTGTAAAGGTGGATAGATGGGAACTATAGAAGAACTCAACTATAGAAGGGCAACTAACTATGTTGCCCTAAACGTGTCGATAATCAGTGAGGCCAGGTTGGAGCTGCAAAGTTGATCTTGACAATCCATGAGCCAACTTCTTGTTATGGACCACAGGCCTATCAACAAGCCCACTATTTTCCTAATAAATAAATACACTAAATGAAACAGAGGGAAAATGGTAGTTGTATCTATTTTATAGGGCTGTCACTTGGTTTGGTAATTACCAAACTAACCGAATACCAACCGATATTTTAAGTTTGATAAACCGACTTTTTAGTAACATATACCGATAAAACCGAAATCGAAAATTACTGAAAAAGTTGGTTTGGTTCTGGTAAATACCAAATCTACCGATTATCTTATATTAGCTTTATATACTATAGTTTTCAATACACATATATGTATATTAAGAAATAAAGATAAAAATTTTCATAATAGTATGAACTTTACTATATGTACTATATGTACTATATTAATAGTAGGGTTAAATACTGCTTACTCCCTATACTTATAGGGTTTCATCGTTTCAGTCCCTGACCTTTGAATTTCACCTAAAAAGTCCTTGAACTCCCAATTTCTTCCTAATTAGTCCCTGCCGTCAAAAACTCCGTTATCTTCCCCTAAAAAAGTCTATTATACCCTCAATTACTTCCAAAAAAAAAAAAATTTCTCTTCCTCTATTTTTGTATATTTTTTTTCTTTTTACCTCTTCTTTTTCCGGCTTTCTCGCATCCTTTTGTTCATCTCTTCATCAAGATGGTTCCAATCCACACACCTTCAAGAGGTGAAATAAAAGAGAGAGAAAAATAAATTTTAAAAAAATAAATAAAAGTGAGGGCATAATAGACATTTTTGAAAAATTTAACAGAAAATTTTGACGGCAGGGACCAATTGGGAGAAAATTGAGAGTTCAAGGACTTTTTAGATGAAATTCGAAGGTCGGGGACTGAAATGATGAAACCCTATAAGTATAGGGAGTAAACAGTATTTAATCCTTAATAGTACATGTATTTTAAGTAACCTAGTCACAGATTGTTAAAGAAATTACCTAATTTTATTGAAAATAGCTAAAACTTGATGTCATTTATACAAAAGAAAGCTATAATTAGTAGATGGATACAAAGTTTATGACTATAAAATTGAAAAACCTATTTTTGTTCATTCTAATTTTTATTTCAAAGAATTAGCTGTCCTAAAGTTGGTAATACCGAAAATCGAAATACCGAATTTGGTAGATATGATTAAAAACTGAAAATTTTGGTTGGTAATTGGTAGCTCAATTTTGAAACCGAAAGCTTTGGTTTTGAAGTTGGTAATACCTAAAACCGATTCGAACCGACCGAGTGACAGCCCTACTATTTTATGAAGTAAAACCCTTTGTCGGACTGAAAGTCCAAACGCCAAGATGCCCAACAACGCAAGCCTAATGAGTAGTAGCCAATATCTAGCCATAGGAAGCTTGGAGAGCCTAGCAACTATTGCAACCACAAATCACAATCTGGTATATTGCAAAGAATGGGGCAAGAATGCCTACATAATCACAAAGCCAACCAAAAATTCCCGAGTTCATGGAGCCACAAACACCTCTACCATGCAAGTCGCCATCTTCACAGATTGCATAGGACGATCATAACTAGCCCTGGGCCTAAAGGAGATTGAAGTGCTTCATGAAGGCAAATCTCTAAGGGTGAATCACTGCTCTTAGAGTCTTAGTTATGAGATATAGAGCCGGATACATCTAGGGGTCATTATTTTGCCCTTACCCGGGCCGATCTGGCCTTTTTTCAAATAGGGTAGGGTAAGGACCATGAAAATGAAGCCCAGCTCGACCCATTTGAGCCCATAAGGGCCAATCCCGACTCAGTCTTTTAAGCCCGCCCAAATAGGTCCTAATAATTTTTTATTTTTTCTATTTCTTAAATATATTCATCTTTTTTTATTCACATACAACTTATCCCTTTATTATTTTCTAATTAATTTAGAAATTTTATTTTCTTTAATATTTATTTTCTTTGTTAAATAATAATTAATTTTGAGAGATTTGGAGCTAAATTTAATTGTATATAAGTACCATAACTAACATTTATAAATGTTATTAAGGTAACTTCAAAAAAATGTGTATACTAAATAGGGTAAAAAAAAAAAAGAGTCTTGGATTACCCACCAATACAACAATTGAGCCACATTTTTGCCAAAAAAATAAATAATGTAGTTTATTCATTTTGTTAAACAAAGTAAGGTTCTTTCTGCCCTTGTTAACCCTATTAGGAAGGTCGGCCCGGTCCTTTTGACCCTTATGGGATGGACCTTAGAGAAAGTGCACCTTGGGTCACTAAATCAAGGTCATGGCTATTGGTCACTGGGTTACTGGGTCAAATGTTGTTCAGTGCTTTTTTATGTTTGTTTCCACCCTTTGGGTTTGGGTCAGTGTCCAAATTGACCTGGGTCAGTTTTCTGACCTACAACCTGGTCAGTTTGGAAACTGACCCAGTGACCCAGACCCCACTGGTGGAAACAAACATAAAAAAGTAGTGAATAGTATTTGACCTAGTGACCAGTGACCCAACGGGTGAACTTGCTCTTAAAAGCGAGTAATGACTTACATATTGAAGGCTCTGCCCTGCTCGACCCGGCCCGGCCCTAAGTTTCATTAACTTTGACTAAGCCCAGCCAAACCCTATCCTAATCCCTAAAATTTAGAATAGGCCTGCCCATGATGACTTCTAGATACATCTTTACTGTGGAATTATTTGTCAGCAACAATCTCTATAAATAAATCAAATAAAAAGAGATACATGTTAGCAGACGAACAATTCATCATTATAGCCTCCAAAAAAAATAATAAACAGACTAAAAAAGGACAATTTTGTGCGACAAATTAAATAATTTAAGCCTCCATAGAGAAAATAAAAAGTGGCATACTTGTAGTAACAAATCGTTCGTTGACAAGATCCTCACATGAGAAAAAAAAATGGACACATTGACAATGACAAAAATTACGTCCAAGAAAGCCTCCAATAAAAAAAAATTAAAAATAGGAACACACCTATAGTCCTGTACCACCAAATCTTTTGTCAGAAAAATCTTGACACTAAAAAAAAAAAGAAAAAAAAAAAAAAACCCAATCAAGCTAGGAGACTCATCCCCACACATCTATGTTATTATTTATCCAAACTGTAGCATCGCGGGGGTGGGTATGTAATACCTAAATCCCTAGTGCTCATAAGTGCATTACATCTAGTGACAGATCAATAACATAACCTATGCTAGTAAAGTGGGTTAATCTATCTACCACACACCTATACTATTCGATTCCCAAAAAATGTGTTGAATTACAATAACATCAAAGCATGTAAATAATCTTTACAATCATCAATAATTTGACTAACCTCTAAATTATCCTCCCCTTGCCAATTAAGAGCATTCACCAAAATGGAGGAACCACTCTCTAATTCAATCTCCTTCCACCCTTGAGGGACAGCTAGTAGTAACCCTAGTCTACATGCCTCAACCTCACAGTTAAGAGCTGAACCCACATAAGGTAGAAACCTGGACCATGCACACCTAAAGCTTGCAACCTCATCACACACAACCACACTGATTCCTTCACTCTCATAGTCACTCTAAAAAGCACCATCAAGATTTATTTTAGAGTAAAAACTCCAAACAGTACCTGAACTATTGCGAAGGCACTTTTTGGTACTTATGAATTTTTCTACCTCAAATTGTACCTGAAGTATTGAGTCGTTACCAAATATAGTACTTACGTTAACTTTTCCGTTAAAGTCGCCTACATGGCATGTATTTCTTTTTTATAAAACTCCAAATGGTACATGAACTATTGCAAAATGTATTTTTTTGGTACCTATAATTTTTTTTTTTTACCCCAAATGGTACCTCAAGTATGTATTTGGAGTTTCATTTTGAATTTGTGATTGAAATATATTTGAGGTACCATTTGGGTTAAAAGAAAATTATAGGTACCAAAAAATACATTTTGCAATAGTTTGGATACCATTTAGAGTTTTTATTCAAAAAATACATGCCATGTAGACAAATTTAACTGAAATGTTAATGTAGATACTATATTTAGTAACGGCGCAATATTTCAGTATCATTTGGGGTAAAAAAAATTCATAGGTACCAAAAAATACCTTTCACAATAATTCAGGTACCATTTGGAGTTTTTATCCTTTATTTTAAGTCTACCATGAGGTAGAAACACCCACTTAGCAGCTTCCACTCTCCTGCTCTTCTTGGTGACGTTCAAAGGGTGGATGCGTTGATATTCATTCAACAAGTTCAGAGACCAAGCGGCAGCAAGCATGGGAATAAAGCTACCTCCATTTTGAATTTTTCAAATTATATTTAATTAATACTTACCGAATTATTCACATACGTATTTTTTATGTTTAATTCTCATCCTGAATATTACTAACTATGGATACAATTTTAATTAAATATATGCATTAAAGTATTGATCCATTCAGCATTTCATCAGTTCATGAAACCAGTCTTTTACTGATGATTGGGATCAAATATATTTTTCCATGATTCTCCGGGATCGATCTTTACCGTAAATGAGAAAGCAAAAAGGAATTTTGCAGCCATGGTATTTGATATGGAATAGATTAGGGCTGGGCTCGGGTCGGTTCGGGCCCGAAAATCAGTGAGACCGAGACCAAACCCGAAACTGTCGGTTCGGGCCGGTTCGGGCTTTTTGTAAACTGAAAACCGACAGAAACCGAACCCATTCGGGCCGGTTCGGTTTTCGGGCTTTTTCGGGCCCAAAATGCCAGTTCTGCCTGTTTTGCCAGTTTTGGTACCTAGAAGACTGGAAAGCATATCAAATTATAATGCTGTGAAATAAACTCATTAACATAACTGTAATCAATTTGCAATAATCAAGTTTAGCCACAGTTTACAGTTTACAAACAAACTCAAGAGTCCAGAATACAAAACGTGGACTGAAGTTGCCGCTTGGACTAGGCATGTACACGATCTTGAGCTGCAAAAACGACACAAATCTCCCACCGTGAATCTGACCGCTCCTCTGGCAAGCGCTTCCAGAGAAGCACCTCCCTGCAATCGTTTCAAGTTCACAAGCACAAAAGCAAATTTGAACACTAAATCAAAATCCACTAATATTCAAAAACACAAACGCAAATTGCATCCAAATGATAACCAACTCAATCGGAAAATTGCAGAAGATGAATACCTCGATGGCGTTCTTGAGGAGGAGGTCGTCTTCCGGGCTCCACGGCGGCGTCGAAGCAGTCGCTGCCATGCGGATCTGGCGTCTCCGATAAGATGATGTCTGAAATTACAGCGATGAGGGAAATGGTGTACCTGGGTAAAGTTGAGAGCTTGAAGCTGGGAAACCGGTCTCGGGGCTTGCCGCTGCCTCACCGTCCCGGAGAACCCAACTCCACCACCTTCAAGCTCCGACGTAGAGCCCCGTCTTCTCCAGTGCACGGATCGTGTTTTGTTTCGATTTAAGCAGAAATTGAAGGGTGAGGGAGGAGAGACTGAGAGAGTGAAAGGGAGATTTCAGATTTCAGTGAAGGCCTATCGGATCTGGGTTTATCAATTTCTGAAATTTGGGGCTTAGACTGAGAGAGGGAGGCTGAGGTCGACAAGCAAAGAGAGGGAGGCTGAGGTCGACAAGCAAACAGATGGTATCGAACAATTTAGGGTTTTTTTTTTTTAATATTTAATTTATTATTATAACACTTAATCATGGACTGACATGTGGCAACTGCTACAGTCGGGTCGGTTCGGGCTTTCGGGCCCTGAAAATATGAAACCCGAGACCGAACCGATTACATGAATTCGGGTCGGGCTTTAGACCGAACCGAAAATTTCAATTCTAAAACCGAACCGAATCGGGCTTTTTTCCTCGGTTCGGGTCGGTTCCTCGGTCTTTCGGGTCCGGACGCCCACCCCTAGAATAGATGGGCCGGTTTGCCAAGAAACTGATAATGTTATTGTTCAGATTACCCTAATAGTACAAACGAAGCTAAAGCTTGCAGAAGAAGGTAGGAAACGTCTTCTGCTTATAATATGCTCATTGCATATCAAGATCATGCATGACATAGACACAGGCATGCTTACTCCAAAAGAGAGATCATGCATACAACTGTATGAGTTGGTCGCCAAGATCCCCAGAAGAAAGGTCAAGTATTCTATGGCAGCCACTGCCTACAAAGCCAAATCTTCATTTGCATCTATTTAACTAAAGAAGGACATACTTTGGCAACAAAATTTTCTTAGTAAAATCCTCTCATAGAAAACAATTAAATTTGGGACATTGACAATACTTAAGTATTGTCAATGTCCCAAATTTAATTGTTGGTTGACAAAAGCCTCCTATAAAAAAAATGACACTTGAGACGACAAATTTAAGTCGAAAAAACTAGTATAAAAATATTTAAAAATAGGGACACACTCTATGCCAAGTTAGTGAAAATTATGCTTAACTATTCTTGGATCTAAATCTAATGGTGGGAATAATCAATTTTTAAGTTTATTAGGTAGTTTTAATTTCTACCTTTAGATATCTAAAGTTGGTTAAGCATAATTTTCTTACTTAATTACTGTGCAGATGAACAATCACTGTATATCGACTATATGTCTAAATGTTTGTTGGCCTAAGCCAAACAATTATAAAAAAAAGGCCACACTCGTGTCGATGAATTTTTTTTTTGTTGAAAGGCTCTCAAATATAAAAAAAAAATTGGCCATGCTGTACCTGACTCAGATATAAGTAAAAGCTGACCTCTCATAAAATATAAGAAATTAACATGCTGGAAATGAGGAACATTTCTTTGGAAAAAACTTCCCATTAAAAAAAAAAAAAAATAGGAACACACTTGTGCCGATAGCTCTTTCATTGACGAAAGCCTTACATGCATAAAAATAAAATCACAGAAGGGACACTAACAAAATTGTCAAGGTTAAAAGCCTCCCACAGGAAAAACAGAAAAATTAGACACCTTTAGCCAAAGAACGTACCTTTGCCGATGTTACCAAAACCACACATGAATGCACCTTGCCAACAAATAATTAGTCAATAAAATCATCTCTTAATTAAATGAAAAAGATGCACGGCCAACGAAATATTTATCGATAAAAGCTTCCCAACAAAAAAATAAAAATAAAAAAGATGGATTATCGTCATCTTGAGTGCAAAATGTGTAGCAATTCACCACTTCGTCTAACGAATTTAGAACCTTAATTTTGTTTTTATCTAAAAAGAAAAAAAAGAATAATAAAGTTTATTATTTCTCTTTTCTAAAGCCCACCAAAAAGAATAATTTTGGTTTGCATGAACGTACTCATTCATCATACTGATAGTGATTCAGTCGTCAGTGATTCAGTCGTCGATCTTTACCAAAAACAAAAAGAATAATAGTGATCACCCTGTAGGCATGCAGCTTCCTACACCACCCTATTCTATATATAACCTGTTTGGCTCCAAAACCAGCTGGTGTGCAAACAGTCTCTTTTGAGCGTGTGGTTGCGCAGGCATGCCAGCACCGTGGGGTGCAGTCGTTGGGGTAGTCCCTTGACCTGACTTCTTCTTCAAGCGCTGTGGACGAGGAGAGCACCAACCTCGTCACAGGGTTCTTCTCTTGCCTTTCGGGAAAGGACTTTTTTCCTTACTGGGTAAGGGCTTTGGTTGTGGTCTCTTGCGTTCACCGAATCGATACTTAGTGTTGTAGACTAAGCAGAGCAATCACTGGGAAGTTGAGAGAAGCACGGGTTTGCTAAAGCGTGACTTTAGCTTCACTGGGTTGCGAGGGCGTTACCCTTGCTTCGCTGGAAGTAACAGTGGCGGTTGTGCTAGCAGTCGGCTCCTGGGAAGACTGGGACTGGAAGTACGGTTGCCGGGTTGATCTGGTGAGGCTGACAGTCGGCTCGCGAGGAGACTAGGACTGACTGGCGGTCACCGGGTTTCAACGAGGTTGAAGGTTTGCTCCGAGGAGGCTTTGTAATCACTAGGATTAGTTGATTCGAGAGAGGTCCTTTTCTGTATCGTCTTTAGCCTCTATATATAGGCTGCTGCAGATTCACTTTCCTAAGAGGAATGAAATACTATATTTAGGCCACAGCTATTGGCCTTGAATCAAATCAAAACTCTTAATAGTTTTGATAACTATCGTAAGCAATAATAGATTGACTCTGTCATAGCAATCTTTTAGGCAAAGTTAATTACCTTTTAGAATCCTGGATGCAATCTTCCTCTTCAGGGAACTATAGGATATGCATTAATTATATATATATCGTCGCGAGCACTCATCGCGGGGACTCCGTAGTATAGTTCGCGGCATGCAATCATAAAGGATGCTTGTTTGTAATCAAAGGGGCGACTACATCCTTCCATACGTCATACGTCCAACCACCCATGCAATATATATATATAGCCCACGTACTCATGCATGCAGCATGCATAATTAACCTGTATATAAATCGACTTTGCTGACCTTCGCGAGCAAGCCTTAATTGCAATATATGTATAGGCTTGATTCTTGTGCCATGCATGCATCACGTCCTCCTCTTTCCTTAATTGATTAAAGCCATGATCTTGTTGATCTTTTCCTAACCAAATACAACCACGATGCCATCTTTAATGCAAAGATCTTCCCATATGACCCGTCTTCGCAATCAAGTAAACCACTATTAATTATCAAATATCTTGATTATTAATAGTAAACCGATAAGATTACGATTTGCCTTAATATTACTTGGTCTTCAAGTAGGCTTTATTTAGCCTCTAAATAATATATTCCGAGCTTATCGCAAATATATGGCTTGGGCCACAGATATTGGCCCGATTCTCTCGAGTCCCCCTTATCGGGAAAAATATTTATTTTGGATTCAAACATAACCATCGATAGCTACTCCTGCTTCCATTCCAACTCAAACTCAAACTCAAAGTCTTAAACCAACACAGGAGACACTACTGATTACTACTACTCCACACCACAATCAATGGCGGACCCCAACTTCTCCTTCGTCCTCCTCCTCCCTCTCTCTCTCCCCCTCCTCCTCCACTTCATCGTCCGCCCCCGCCCCACCGCCGTCCCAATCAAGAATGCCACGTCTTCATCACCAGCGGTTTCGGCCTCGCCCTAGCCCACCGCGCCACCTCCAAGGGCTCCAAAGTCTCCATCCTCGTGCACTCTCTTGACAAGCTCGAGGAGGCCAAGAACTACATCCAGCTCTCCATCGGCATCCACATCGCCATCTTCACTGGCGACGTTCGTGACTACGACGCAGTTTTGAAGGCTGTTAAGGCGGCGGGCCCGATCGATGTGTTGGTCGTTAACCAGGGAGTGTTTGTGGCCAAGGAGTTGGAGAAGCAGGTATTGGATGAGGTCAGGTTCATGGTGGACGTCAATCTGATCGGTAGCTTCAACATGATAAAAGCTGCTTTGCTGGGAATGAAAGACAGGAAGAACCGTGGGCCGGGCTCGACTTTTCTAATGTTGTCTTAGGCAGGTCAGGTTGGGAATTATCTCTATGCTGCTTATTCAACTAGCAAATTTGGGCTTCGGGGTTTGACTGAAGCTCTACAGCAAGAGGTCATTGCAGATGACATTCACATTTCTCTGATTTTCCCTCCGGATACTGACACTCCTGGACTCACTGAAGGTAAACAAAACATGAATGATGTGGTAATTATTGTCAATTTTAGCAATGTGGGGTTTCATCCCATCGAGCTTTGCAGTCTGTGTCTGAATTGCAACACTTTGATTGGGGATTTATGAATTCCTTTGGTTAGTACTGTAAATTTTGAAATGTGCACTCAATTGCAAAAACTAAGACAAGGCCGCAACTTACTAGCACTATAGTGGAAACCTCTAGTGCAATGAAAGCCAAGGAAGTTGCGAAGAAAGCTTTGGATGGAATCAAGTCTGCTTCCTTTATTGTGCCTTGCAACTTTGTAGTGCTTTTGTTGTCCATTGCCAGTGCAGGGTTGTCGCCCCAGAGATCATCCGTCATGGCATTTGTGGAGGTGGTTGCTATTGGTGTAATACAGATAGCTGCTCTGGGATTTAAGTGAAATTGGTATACACAAATTTCATGGACGAAACAAAGTAAGTAGTCTGCTCTTTTATTTCACAGCTGCTTGAATAATATTGTTTAATATTGAATTGGATATTCTTGCATAGGCCAATTATTTATGTTTTCTGTTACTCTAACTTGACAAGTAATCTGCCTAGTTTCGATACTGCCTGAGATCTTTTGCTCTCTCTTGTGTTTACACTTCAGCTATTGCATGCACTTAAAACTTGAAAGTAAATCATTTAGCTAAAGAACTTTCAATATGAAGAGGAGCTTAATATGTTAGAGAGAGTTATTATCATTTCCTTGGAATTTTGGCTTCTGTGTCTGCGCTCCAAGCCTACAAAGTATATTGATCAATGGGTCCACCACCGAAAAGGAGTGACTTAATCAACATAGAGGATAGTGTTAAGAGAAAAAGATTAGAATAGAATGGTGCATGTAGTGCTTCACTGCTTGGTATTAGCCTATTAGGTAATGATTTAAAAATGAAAATACAGTGCATATAGGATGCCCCTACAAGTTGGTAGTTGGCTTCCAATAATTAGGGAAGAGGAAGGCTATGGTGCTGCCCTTACTAGTTGGTAGGAGATATAAGTGAAATTATTTTGCATCTAACTAGCTATAACCAGATTAAAGAGTTGCAGTCTATTCTAGTCTTGTTCTTGTTTTTTCTGCTGTGCAACTCCTTTTTTATTTGGTGTATTAACACTTCAGTAATAGCTAGTTTCCTATTTCCTTTATTGATTTTTCCACAATGGGCATCTGGTCTTTGTTTGTCCAACCACAATGGTATCCAAAAACCCTCTTTTCCTTCTAAACCAACACTCTTAAGAATCCCCTTTTTTCCTTTGCCAGCAATGATTTCCATGTATTAATTGGTTATCAGTGAAACTCACACAAATTCTTGTTTTCATATGATATCTTATTTCAGGGACCTGAAGTTCTTGCTGCATGATTTGGTACTTGTTAGTTTCTGAAGTTACCAGAAAGTTGATTTTAGCTGTTGAATTATAGCGCTGAACATAGATGCTAGGAGGAGAATTTCATTTTTTGACTATATACATTCACAAAGTTTTAGACACAGGGAAGCCGAATGATATCTTTGAACGTTAAGTTTAGGCTTGGAATTCCATTTTGCTTAGATTATCGTTATATTTTTGTTTGAAATAGATATTATCGTATTTATTAGTGGTGTTGAAATCGAAAAGTGTAGCGATAATTTGAAATTGTTTAAGTAAATCCAGAATATGTGTCTGACTCAAACTCTAGGTTACTTGACCTAGTGGTAATAGGGTTATTAACTAGAGATAATCTCAGAGAATCTTAGACATATACATTCAATGTATGATTATCTTTCCTTGTATGATTCAGATTCTATGCATTGTAATCCTCTATATAAAGAGATCCCTATTATCAATGAGAATACACAGCAATTTTCTCTCAATTCATGTTTCTTTAAAACACGTTATCAGCACGAAACCCTAAATTCGTAGCCTTCAAACCCTAGCCACCACCGCCTCATATATTGAAGCCCTCAATCCCAGGATTCCAAAACCTACGGCTGAACCACCAAAACTGGCCATAAAACCACCGAATCGGCCACCGGAAGTATCGAACCAGCCCTCCAAAAGAAAAAAGATGATCCCTACACCGGTTCACCACCTTCTGGACCTCCGATTGCTACCAAATTTTGCCAACAGCAGCGTCTCGATCCTAGGTTCTAGGAACAGGAAACAGAACTCCAAAAACCAGTCTAAAAGTTGCTAAACTGGCCTGCAGAAAAACCGGCAGAATAAAGAAAAAAAAAAGGAAAAGAAAGAAGCCTAGAGGCCCATAGATGTAGGCCCACTGTCACGTTAGCACAGGGACCCACTGTCACGTCAGCACAGGGACCCACTATCACGTCAGTAACTCGGTCAACTACTTCCGGTGACTTTTCCGACAACTTTCTGGAGATTTTTTTTTACCAAATTTTCCGGCGACCTATTTCAAGGTTTTTTTTTTTTTTTTTCCTTTCTAAAAGTTCCTGTTTTTGAGTTTTTATTTCAATTTCTCTTCTTTTTCCTAGGACTTGCAAACTCTTTTCTTCTACCCCCCTTTCTTCATCATAGGGGAGACCTAATTAAGCCGAACTGTGGGGGTTCGTTCTCACTCCAAGCTTGGAGCTTGTTGAGATCTCCAAACTTAGAGTTTGTAGAGAATTTATGATCGACCACTTACGTTATTGTTTCGATCTAATCTAATACCTCTTGGAATTGAATTTCTTGGAAGGGATTACGCTCAAGAATTTTATATGTTTTCGTGGTAGCTTTTTTGCTCCGAAACTAACCTTTTTTCTTGTTCTCTTTCAGGATGAGTAACCTGAACTAATTGGACTTTGCTCCATTGGGAACAACTGGCTCTAGATATCACAGGTGGGTTCGTGATGTCCGCCAACATCTCAAGGCCAATGGAATCCTGGATATGATTCTCAAGCCTAGCCAAGACGTGCTAACTATTTAGCAAGCTCAAGCTTTGGAAGCAAATAGAGCAGCCTTAGAGGCAGATAAGGCGAAAGCCATCATCCTAATGACTCGTCATATGGATAATTTGCTCCAGTATGAGTGTATGAATGAAGAAGACCCCAGAAGGCTGTGGGTCTCACTTGAAAAAAGATTTGGCAAAGTCCGTGACTCCCTGCTTCCTGACCTAGAAGTGAGATGGCATAGCTTCCGCTTCTGTGATTTCAAGTCAGTTCTTGACTACAACTTGGAAGCACTTCGCATTAAATCCTTAATAGAATTTTCTGGTAAAGAGATCACAAATGCGATGTTGATTGAGAAGACTTTCTCTACCTTCGCCATCTCTGCATTGATGGTTGATAAGAACTATCGAATCGATGTTACTGCAGGATGGATCACACGGTTTCATGAGCTCATTGGAGCTATGAATGTCGCTGAAAAGCATGATAACATCCTTGCAAAGAACAATAATTCGAGATCCGTAAAAACAAAGCATATTCCGGAATCCAATTATAGTCGCGCCCCTAAGAGAGGGCGCCAAGAGCGAATCTCTAATCTTAGGGATACTTCTGCACATTCTGGTCCATATTATTGCTCTATTTAGGAAGGTAACCACCAAAATAGTAGAACAAAGAGGTCAACGTGGAAAAAGAAAGGGAGGCAACTCCTCTGGCCATGTTGGTGGCGCCACCAACACTAAGAGCCATCTATATGTCGCTTTCAAAGCGCCTCAATCAATGGATTCTGAGCAAAGAGATGTATATTCTCGATGTGTAGTATCCGGTCATTGGACACATATTTGTAGAGCTTGTGAAGTAATTGTCACCACCTACAAAGCATATTGTGAAGCAAGAGAAGCTCACTATGTGGAACAAGATCAAGAAGATGATCTAAAGTGAAGGGTTGAAGACTACAAATCTGGCTGGGATCAATAGATCGCCAATTCTGTTTAAGTCTTTATTTTTCCAAGAGATGTAATAGGCAATTGCCATATACTTTGTAGTAAATGTCATTGGTTTAGTTTTTCTTCACATAGGCTCATCCAAAATGAGTATGATGTCTAGGATGGTTTTGAGATAAGTGGTACTTAAGCGAGCTTTGCTCCACCGACATCTCTCTACTCACCTGGTCATATTTATTTTGGAGTTACCGAAAGAAGTCAAACGACTACCTTTGTTTAAAAAGCTCTTTTACACTCTTCCGATCAGTGCAGTGCGTCCGTACGTCCTTCTTTAGGATATTTTTGAGTTATTAGGTAGCATTTGGATTAGATTCTCCTAATGGTTAAGAGACAATGATGTACTCCGTTGGCTTATAAATAAATTTTCGAGTTCTTTTCATTATGACTATATTTTGATTCTGAGCATATTACTTTTGTGACTACGATGGCTGGGTCATCAATATTAATTCAAGGACATGGAATAGCCTAAGTTCCCCTTGCCAAATGACACCTTGATTACTGTCACATAAACTTTCTACTCTCCTAGGGACAATCGCACCTAGGAATAGCCAAATGATTTCATGTGAAAATGCATGTAGAGAACGGAAATGAATTCCTTTGCAATGCCTCTAACGATTGCGAACAAAGGAGCATATTGGAGAAGTTTATGTGTCTCTCTAGTGGACTCTATGTCACTATTCGAGCTATTAAATCCAATAAAGTTATGAGAGATGATCGCTTAGATTTAGACATATAATGACTTTGTCACGACAAGATAGGTCATCCTAGTCATGATGATTCGTCTACTAAAGACTTCACACATACATCTATTCTTTCAAGAGAAACGAAGCATAAATCAAAAGTTGATTCCTGGACTAAGTGTGACCGCTGCTGCTGCCTCTGGCACCGCCGCCGTCCGCCACTAGCCTATGGCTGGCACAGTCCCTATCCATGACGCCATGGATGGCGTCCATCATGGTGATGGTGCCCTAGATGATGCTGCAATCACCAACTTTGCTTCAAATAGAGTTTCAGACGCTCAGGCCCAACCACAATTCTCATTGGTTGCTTCTAAAGCCTCTCGCTTGTTTATAAAGCATGTTCCTTAGGAAAATTAGGACTGAGACTGTCCTATGCAAAGGATATGAAAATACTCATTCTGTTCGTACAATTTGTGGACGTTTAAATATCTCATGATGTTGGTTGACACGCAAACACGCTGGTCACTTGTTGTGCCATTATCCACTTGTAATGCTGCTTATGCTACACTCCTAGCACATATCATATGACAACGAGCTCACTCCCCAAATCATCTTATTTAGTCAATTGGATTTGACTATGCTAGAGAGTTTACATTGGAGACTTTCGATAGTTATTGTAATGGGACTGATGTTGGACATCATATTGCCATGTACACACCCAAATGGTCTCACATAAATGACGACAATCGTAGTCAGAACATTGGTAATGCGCACCAATTTCCTTATATCCACTTGGGGTGATACAATATCGCGTGCATCTATGCTAATTCGTCTATGACTCACCGTCATTCAATCTACCTCTGCATTACAGCTAGTGACTGGGTACAAGTATCGTACTTACACATATTTTAATGTGTCATTATGTGCCAATTGCGCCGCCACAACACTTTATGACAGGTCCTTACAGACAAATGGGCAACTACGTTGGATTTGAGACTTTCACAATCGTCTGCCACTTAATGCCCTTATTGCAAGGCGATCTCCTTACGGGTAGATTTGTGGGTTGTCACTTTGATGAGACAGTCTTCCCGTCGTTAGGGGGAGATAAGAACACGGATATTCAGCGGGAACAACAGGAATTGTCTTGGCCTGTCCCTACTATGTCTCATCTCGATCCCCATTAAAGTGACGAGATCACACAAATATGCTGCAAACATGCCTGCAAGGATGGACGTCCCTACGAGAGGACGTAGCGCCACCCTACACGGAGGTAGGCATGACGCCAACACCAAAGAGAGTGGCACTCTGGTGTTATAGGCCATGGCCCCAGCTAGGATGCATGGGAGGCCGTGGGTTCGAAGGATACTTTGGCACATTCCAATCCTTTGATCATCAAGACTCAAAATCCGTCTCATGAGAATCTTCTGGATTATGGTTATCGTTGGGGGATGCCTCAACGTCAGAACCTATTCCTAAGAATATATAGCTCTTTGAAAATTACACTAGTGTACATGAGACGTGGAAGAGAAACTCCATCATAATTGATGATGTAGTTGCGCATAAGTTTGTTGAGTCCAATGATATCGAACCATGCTCCGTTGATGAATGAAAGCCAACGTAGATAAATTTGGCCTAAATGGAAAGTTGCGATCTTGGTTTAGATGAATTCTCTAACAAAGAGGAAGGTTTTTGAGCCAATGCCAACACCTCCTAACATAAAACCTACTGACTAATGGGTCTTCGTTAGAAAGCGTGATGAGAAAAAGAGATGGCAATCTCGCCTTATGGCACAAGGCTTCTCACAAATCACCATGGAATAGACTACGATGAAACATATTCTCTCGTAATAAATGTCATTGCACTTCACTACCTGTCAGTTTGGTAGTTTCCAAATAACTGAACATGCAGCTTACAAATGTGGTCACTACGTATCTCTATAGGGATCTACATACATAAAGGTTCATGGTGAACTTCATTTACCCAAGTCAAGTGACTTTAGATCACGGAGCGTGTTTACAAAGAGGTTGAAACGCTCACTAAAGTGACTACTTGATTGGGAAGGGATATGCACACACGTTTCCAAAATAATTTTCGGATTCTATCGCAGTTCATGTTGGACATGTTTTTATTGGAAGCTCCTTATAGAGTTAAGAGAAACCGCTGAACATTTGAAATCCGAGTTTGAGATGAAGGATTTTGGGAGAACACGATTATGTCTCAGTTTGGAATTTGAGCATCATGTTGATAGATGCTTAGGCATTTTGACAAGGTCAAGCCTTCAAGCACCCCCCAATGATCGTCCGTAGTCTTGATCCTAAAAAGGATCCTATTCTTCCAAAGGATGATGACAAAGATGTGCTAGAGGCAGGAGTGCCTTACTTAAGTACAATAGACGCATTATTGTACTTAGCTCAATGCACAAGACCGGACATCTCATTTGCCATGAACTTGTTGGCTAGATATAGCTTTTCGCCAACGCGACGCCATTGGATTAGTGTAAAAGATATCTTTCGGTACTTGAGATGTACGATTGATATGGGCTTGTTCTATCTTTACAGAGAGATGATGGATTCAGACCCATCACATACCAGGAACATTGGCCTGCGTCCACTATCCCCATCCCAAAATGATAAGTGTTTTGGAAGGTTTGTGATGTTGGGTATCTCTCTGACACACAAAGGTCTTTCCCAGACTGGTTAAGTGTTCACCATGGGTAAAGACTGAGATATCTTAGAGGTCTACAAAATAGACCCTAGTCACTATATCTTCGGACAATGTAGAGTTTATTGCTCTTCACGAAATGGTTCGTGAATGTATATGGATTGGATCCATAATTACGTATGTTCGAAAAATTGTGGTTTGAAGTCTACCACAAATGAGCCTACGAGCATTTAGGGTAATGCTGCTTGTTTTGAACAAATGAAGCAAGGCTAGATCAAAATCGACAACACCAAGGATAATCAGCAATAACAAACTCTCCTCAAGATCAAAGTGAACGAGGTTTAATCTGAGGACAGTGTGGCAGGCTTACTCACTAAGTCATTGCCTAAATTCCTCTTTTGAGGAACATATTGACAGCATCGTTTGCGGAAGTTATCCGAACTCCTATGACCGTAGTCATCAGGGGGAGATGTAGACATCAGGGGGATATGTCTACATGTATGGTCTCGAAACGTGAAGGGTGTGTTGTGCTCTTTTTCCCCTTCGACCGAGGTTATTTTTGTCCTACAGGGTTTTTGTTACTTGGCAACGAGAGAAGCACTACGTTTGGGCGACACAAGAGGGGGTGTTTAAGTAAATCCAGAATATGTGTCTGGCCCAAACTCTAGGTTACTTGACCTACTAGTAATAGGATTATTAACTAGAGATGATCTCGGAGAATCTTAGAGATATCCATTCAATGTACGATTACCTTTCCTTGTATGATTAAAATTCTATGCATTGTAATCCTTTATATAAAGAAGCTCCTATTATCAATAAGAATACACATCAATTTTCTCTCAATTCCTGTTTCTCTAAAACAGAAATGAGTTACCCTATTTCAACAGCAAACATTCAATAATCTAGTCTAATGAAATAATTTGCTGCATAAGAAGTTCAAAATGAATGAAGTCCTGGACTTCATTGTAAAAAAATTAATTTGTCTGTTCACTCAACTGCTATGCTATTAATATGCACTGTTAATAGTAGAATCTTTTTTATTTTATTTTATTCGAATGAGGTCAAATTTTATTAAAATATAAGGATTACAACAATGAGATGCAAAAACTCATCAGAAAAAGAAAAAGAACAATGCAAACTAAAAGATGCAAAAATTGCATTGAAAATGCCTAGAAATAGAAATAATCACTTCAACACAGAAAGTAACAAAAAGAACTTTGACGCAAAACAGAGGGCAATGTTCCACCAAAAGATCGAAGCCGGTCAAGGGTGTCAGAGCATGACCATGTTGGCAGGCGATCATTTACAAACAAGTAGCATAAATCCATATCCCTAATCCAATACTAATAAGAAGTAAGGGCCCAGTACCAATCTCTTTAGATTGAAGCCCAATGTGCATCGCAGAGGTTACGGATCTTCACCATGCTATCTCGTGTTGTTAGCAGGGTGATGTCGAGCGAGGCTCAGCCAGAGTTGAATAAGATGTCAGAGTTGATGGTGACACGCCAATGGATTTGGGCGTCCAGATCAGTATGGAGGACTATTTTTGGGTTCAAATCTAAGCCCAGTTCTAAGTGATTTTGACGGTGGTTTCTTGGTGATGTCCAAGTAACTGTGTTGGTATTTGGCAGTGGTCCAAAGGCGTGCGACTAGCTGGGTGATTCCCTGCAATGGAGATGTCATGGATTATGGTAGTAGTGTTGTTGCCTTAGCGATGTTGGGTTTGTACTCAAATTGGCTAGGGCAAACTATTGGGTAGAGGTGGCAAACAAGCCGCTAAGCACGAGCACGGCACGCTTAAAAGCGGCGCGGCCCAAGCCCGTTAGTGGCCTGGCATGACCCGAGCACGTTAGAATAACGGGCCGGGTTGGGCATAGGAATATTGGCCCATTGGCCCGGCCAGGCCTAAGCCCTTAATGGGCCAGCACGGCCCGAGCACGACATATTTGGGCCGACCCGTTTCAAACACAAAATTTCATTTTGTTTTTTAAAATATTAAAAGACCACAATGATGATATTTGAATATTAGACCTCCTTATTTAAAATCTCATGACAATTCCACCAATGCTATTTCTTTTATGTTGTCAAAATAGTGAAAAAAAAACATTATATCATTGTTTTGACATAAAATATTTTTTCTAAATATTAAATATATGTTTATGAATAAAGACTAATCTCATAATAATACAACTATAGAATGAAGAAAATAATAATATGATACTAAATCTTCATTATATTAATAAAGATTAATCTCACAATAATATACTAAAAGCAATATATTTTGAGTTTTTTTTCTCTCTTTCTTTCTTTCTTTCTTGTAGTGGAATATAAAAAATTATTAGAAAACTAATCTTAAAAAGCTAAGATTGAGAAAAACATTGTAGAACTTAATTTATTTGAATTTTCTAAATAGTTAAATAAAATTATTTTTTTATTTATTCAAATTAAGATTTTAAAATCGTGCTTTATAGTGGGTAGGCACGAGCACGGCTCGACAAGATATGGGCTCAGGCCATGAGCCGGATCGGGTTTAATGTTTAAGTAAATGGACTGGCACGAGCCTGACACGATAATAAATGGGCCGGCCCAAGCACAGCATGAAGCACGACTAGGCCAGCTTAAAATGGGTTGGGCCGGGCCGGCCCGTTTGCCACCTCTACTATTGGGCTATGCTTAAGGCTCTTGCAAATGGGCTCATCAATGCTGATGTGGGTTAGAAAAAGAAGATGAAAGAAGAGTGTGATGGGAACAAG
This sequence comes from Rosa lucieae, assembly GCA_024704745.1. NCBI lineage: Eukaryota > Viridiplantae > Streptophyta > Magnoliopsida > Rosales > Rosaceae > Rosa > Rosa lucieae. The sequence goes on along the minus strand of CM045495.1, from coordinate 40,022,810 downwards.
GCATCCAAGTCAATTAGGGTTTTCAGGAATTTGGGCAACTATGGGGCCCACTTCACCCTATTGTTAGACCAAATCTCTATATAAATCAGGAAGTGATTGTGCTCGACAAAATCTCCTAGCCCTAGCTTGAAGGGCGAAGAAAAATCTAAGTTTATGTGGCACTAGGCCTATGTACTCTGTCTTAGTGTCTCCATAGTCATAGACTTGCTTTAATAAGTGAGCGTTAAGTTCAAATATAGGTGGTCTATCCGTATGCATCATAATAGTTCTCCAATTACAACTTCTCAATATATCTAGTAGAAAGTAGTAGCTGGATATGTAATGGTCATCTTCACATGCATTTAATGAAATCCACATTCACTAAAAAAGAAAAATATCTGCACTAAGGGTCTTGCAAGAGAGTATTCAGTACATTGATGTGTACTTGCACTAACAAGAATGCATGAACGATCGGAGAACATCAAGTCCATGTTTTTGTTATTAAAAAAGGGTTGTCTACAAATATCAATGGTTGATATCTGCTGAATTTGTTGATTAACTTACAGTACCAGTGCCTAGAAGAATTTTTCATTATTGAAAGGGTTAGTGATACATTAACTAAACAGCTAAACTAGTTCGATTAAGAGATAAACTGGTATGAAAATACTCCACTTGTTATATCGGTATCTTAATCTAGTCTACCACAAAACATGTCAAACTAGAGTAATCTGGACATAATTTTTTTTGCAACTAACGAAATTTAAAGAGAATTTATAATATCGAAAAAACAAAAAAATTAATATGCTATTATTGGTCAGCCATTGACCGGACGGATCTACCCAACTTTAGAGGCGGAGAGCACAAACAGTATGTCTAACTAGTGAGAGCGCTAGCGGCATAGGTCTGAGTCTCTGAGGTCAGATTACCGATTATCGATTCTTCAGATTGAGTTCTACTCTCAGTTCATCCTCTCCTAACTGTGTAAGTATGTATTGCAATTTGGTTGAATTTCAATCGATTCATTGCTGGGTTGCTGGCACTTTGTTCTTCCTCTGCGGACTAGTATGAATACGGCAAATGAAATGAATTGATAGCATAACTAGTCATAGTATATCAAGCTCTCCACTTGGGGTTCCGTGTTCTCTTTCGGGAATCTAAGGGATGACTTTTATCTGATGCTTTGATTTTCTGTTTTATAATTGTAAAAGCAGCATTCTTTTTATCTAGAAACTATGTATTTGCTAGATATCTGATGTGGGTTTGTTTTCTGCAGATTTAATGCTGTCTGCAATTAGGTTACCATGTTTGTGTTTTGCTGTGAATCTGATAGCATAATTGATACCAATCTGATAGCATGTTTGTGTTTTAGGCATCCAAATGACCAAATTATAAACTCTAGTTGTTCTAATACTCAAACGGGAATTTGATAGCTTCTTTGACTCAGAATGCATATTCAAAACCAGTCCAAAAGAAGTTGGCTAAAAATGTAGGTAGTTTTTACTTCAGTTTGTGGATAGACAAAATAATATTGTTCTTCATGATTACATTTTCTAAAATGATACCTTTTTTTATTTTTATTTTTCCTTTTCAAATTGATCTTTTCCTGTACGTTAAGCTCTAGAGGAACAAAATCACCAACCTGAAGTTCATCTTCACTTCTTTTAAGTCTTTCTCTGTAATCTATTACCCATTACTGTGGATGTAGCAATCAAAGTTTGAACATGGACCAGCCCAGCTCACCTCTATGCCAAGAACAAATCCTACTTCTCTCAATTGTGAATAAGGAGACATTCTGCTTATTCTTTGCTTTGGACTTAGGGTAGGATAGAGTGAATGGAGAAAAGATTGTACAACAACTATACTTTTTGTACTGCTGTCCAAAGCAGAATCCTTTGTACAGTGTCCATAGAAATAGTTTGTCCTCCTTTTCGATGTAAGTATTGTGTTAATATATACCTCCAAGATAAAGCAAAAACTTATTTTTGATTATGAAGAAAATCATTGAAGTGATATATGAATACAGATTTCTGTTTGAAATGGTGCTGCAGCAAATGTAGCTTTATATTTATACCACAGCTTATTTTTTTCTCTTCTTTTTTTTCATCTATTTGTGCAGCTTAGTGATGTGGTGAAACCTGTCTGAGCTGGCATCTCTCTTGTTGGATATTGTTTGAATTAATTGATTGTTTATTAGTTGAGACAATGATAGAGGAAAACAGGACATAAATTATAGTGCCCGCTTAAAGTCACTATCTGAACCCTATATTGTCAATCAACGGTTCTATGATAAGTTGTAAAAAGGATTGTGTGTGTGCACCGGATTTTTTTAATTTTTATATATAATTAAGAGACCCAAAAATCATGTAAATAAAGTGGAAAAGGGGCCTAACTTATGTTACTTAATGCAATGAATATGTTTTTTTTTTTTTTTTTCACACAACACTAGCATGGGCATGCCTTTCTGTCTGATTTCCCTTTAACATCTATCTTGATTTTTTTGTTTTCTGCTATATTATTTATATATAATCTACCAGAAAAAGCCCATAGATGAAGTTTCTAGGGAAAGAGAAAGAAGGGACCTTGACCATAACTTTGCTACTTTCTTTTGGTTACTTTTGGGGTTTATAATTCTGTCGGATTGAGCGATTGAATGCTAGGGTGAAGTATTTGCTTACCATGAAGGTCCCATGTTTAGGGTTTGTTTCTTTTCTAATTTGTTTTGAATTGGTTTGACTATTTGGATCATGTCCTGGTATAAGACCTAATTTCTCAAACTCTTCTGTCTTTGAACTATATATGTCTATAAGCCAATCTTGAAATCTTAAGTTGACTTTTACTGCTCCGTATTTCTTTTGTGATGCTCTCCACTAAATTTAACGTGTTGTAGTTAATCCAATGAAAGGGACTGTGAGCATACATGCAAGAATTTGTATCGGAAGTTGATTTAATCATAACATAGGTGTAAATGGTGGAATCTGGCCTTTGTAGGTAAACAATGCAGGAGTGGTTGGATGCATACTAAACCCTGAAGCTTTTAGAGCAGTACCCAGTAATGTAAGGTTCAATATACCCTATATATCTTCGTAAATGATGACTTTGTTTGATGCGGCATTATTTGATGCTCACTGTTGTCCTTATTTGGCTTCTGAAAGTAAATGTTTTTAAATGGATCATTCTAGCTTGCACCTGTAATATGATATGAGTTGAAGCCGAGTTTGGTGTAGTATGATCTATGCTTTGATATGAATCTTTCAATTTTGGATGCTGCTGAGTCTATTGTTAGTGTTCTCAAAGGAAATCATGCCATATATAGCAATACACTTTCAAATTTGAAACACAAGTCTTCTTTCATTTGTAACTTTCTTCACCTTCATGCAGAAGCCAGAAGAAGTCGACTGGGCTGAAGTTTCAACACCAAAGTACGAGTTATCAGGAGAATACCTGAAAACAAACTACTACGGCACAAAAGGAGTGACAGAGGCACTTTTGCCCCCCTCGAGCTATCCGATCACAAACAAAAAAAACCAGCAGCAAAGCGCAGGTTGTCTCACTAGTTGCTACTACTAGTCCGCTACTCAACTCCACACCAAAATCAATGGTGGACCCCAACCTCTCCTTCCTCTCCCTCCTCCTCCTCCTCCCTCTTGCTCTCCTCCTCCTCCTCTACCTCATTGTCCGCCCCCGCCCCGCCACTGTCCCAATCAAAAACCGTCACGTCTTCATCACCGGTGGATCCAGCGGCATCGGCCTCGCCCTGGCCCACCGCGCCGCCTCTGAGGGCGCCAAAGTCTCCATCCTCGCCCGCTCCCTCGACAAGCTCGAGGAGGCCAAGAATTACATCCAGCTCTCCACTGGCATTGACGTCGCCATCTTCGCTGCCGACGTCCGTGAATATGACGCCGTTTCCAAGGCCATCGAGGTGGCGGGCCCGATCGATGTGTTGGTTGTCAACCAGGGAGTATTCGTCCCTGGGGAGCTGGAGAAGCAGGGATTGGATGAGGTGAGGTTCATGGTGGATGTCAATTTGATGGGTAGCTTCAACATGATCAAAGCTGCTCTGCCAGGAATGAAGGACAGGAAGGACCGCGGACCGGGTTCGATTGCTCTGATGTCGTCGCAGGCCGGTCAGGTTGGGATTTATGGCTACACGGCTTATTCAGCTAGCAAATTTGGGCTTCGGGGTTTGGCGGAAGCTCTGCAGCAAGAGGTTATTGCAGATGACATTCACGTTTCGCTGATTTTCCCTCCAGATACTGACACTCCTGGACTCACTGAAGGTAAATAAACCATGAATCCTGCGGTAATTATTGCCAATTTTAGCAATGTGGGATTTCATTCCATCAAGCTTTGCATTTTGTGTCTGAATTGCAACACTTTGATTTGGGATTTATGAATTCTTTTGGTACTGTAAATTTTGAAATGTGCACTCAATTGCAGAAACTAAGAAGAGGCCGCAGCTGACCAGCATTATTGCGGAATCATCTGGTGCAATGAAAGCCGAGGAAGTTGCGAAGAAAGCTTTGGATGGAATCAAGTCTGCTTCCTTTATTGTGCCTTGCAACTTTGAAGGGCTTTTGTTGTCCATTGCCACTGCCGGGTTGTCGCCTCAGAGATCATTCGTCATGGCATTTGTGGAGGTGGTTGCTGCTGGTGTAATACGGATAGCTGCTCTGGGATTTCAGTGGAATTGGTATACAAGTATACACAAGTGGCATGGACAAAACAAAAGTAAGTAGGCTACTCTTTCATGTCATTGCTTGAATAATCAGGTTTTAGTATTGAATTTGATATTACTGCATAGATCATTATGTTTTGTAAACACAGTTGCCATTTATTCTAATATTCTTTCTGTTACTCTTAATGTAACTAGTAATCTGCCTAGTTTTGATGCCTGATAGCTTTTACAATCTCTTGTGTTTGCACTTCAGATATTGCATGCACTTCAGCTTTGACTAGTAAGTCGTATAGTTAAAGAACTTTGAATTTGAAGAGGAGCTTAAATGTCAGAGAGACTTACCATCATTTCCTTGTTATTCTGGCTTCTTGTTTGTGTGCTACAAGCCTACAAAGTATATCGATCATCAATAAATGCACCAACTAGAAAGAGTGACTTAATCAACATGGAGGATAGTGTTAAGAGAAGAAGATTATAATAGAATGGTGCGTTTAGTGTTCTGTAATAGGTAATGACTTGAAAATAATCATCATAGGATGCCCCTGCTAGTTGGTAGGAGATACAAGTGAAATTATCTTGCACCCAACCAGCCAGATTAAAGAGTTGTAGTATATTATAGTCATTTGTTTCTGCCGTGTGCAGCTCCTTATTTTTTCGGTGTATTGACACTTTTACCATACGAGCTTCCCATTTCCTTGTTCATTTTTCCACAATGGCGTCTGTTTCTTTTCCTTTTAAAGAAACACTCTAATAAATTAATTGGTCGTTTCCTTTGCCCGTGATGATTTCCTTGCAATAATTGGTTATTAGTTATACTCACACAAATTCTTGTTTTCATATGATTTCTTATTTCAGGGACCTGAAGTTCTTGCTGCATGATTTGGGTACTTGTTAGTTTCTGAAGTTAGCAGAAAGTTGGGTTTAGCTGTTGAATTATAGCGCTGAACACAGTTGCTCGGAGTAGAACTTCAATTTTTGACTATGATGCTTTCATGGAGTTCTAGACTTTTAGACAAAGGGAAGCCGAATTATATCTTCGAACTTTCAGTTGAGGCTTTGAACACCATTTTGCTTAGATTATCGTGTTTATTGACCCAGAACGAATGTAACTCCTCTATGGGTATGGATAATCGAAAAGTGTAGCGATAATTTGAAATGAGTTGCCCTATTTTCAGCAGCAAGCATTCAATAATCTCTTCTAATGAAATAATTTGCTACATAAGAAGTTCAGAGTGAATCAAATCCTGGAATCTTTTTTTTTTATTTTTTATTTTTTTTTGGCAATGTTTCTTTGTCAAAGGGTTAATAGTGAGCCCGGGTGAACCGGATGGACCGTTTCGTCATATCTGATAGACCGTAATAACCAACTATTAGTTTAAAACCCATCATCACACTGGCCCAGTGTGTTCTAGACCAAAAAAGCAAACCCAAACGAATCGAGTGAGTCGACTCAGCTCGATGGCGTCTACACTTCTAAAGCGAGCGTCCTACTCCGCGATGAGGTCGGCCGTCGGAATCGGAGCCTCCTCACGAGGCTACGCGGCGGTGGCAGTCGGTACGGACCTAGTCTCCGCCGCACCCGGTGTTTCCCTCCAGAAAGCTCGGAGCTGGGACGAGGGCGTCTCCTCCAAGTTCTCCACCACTCCTCTCAAAGACATTTTCAAGGTCTCCCCTTTTTGTCTCTCTTCTCCACTGCCTTTCTTCACATCTTATTTCCAACATTTTGGGTACTCAGTTTTCGTGAATTCTGTGTTTTCAGGACAAGAAAGTCGTCATCTTTGGCCTCCCTGTAAGTTTCTCTCTCTCTCTAATGATTTATGTTTTTGTTCTGTTTCTATTTTGCTGAGTGTTTCAAGTTTGCAGGGGATTTATATAAATGGGTTATTGTTATTTGTGTGTATGTCAGGGTGCGTATACGGGGGTTTGTTCGCAGCAGCATGTGCCTAGTTACAAGAGCAACATTGATAAGTTTAAGGCTAAAGGGATTGATTCTGTGATTTGTGTAGCGGTTAATGATCCCTATGTTTTGAATGGATGGGCAGATAAACTTGAAGCCAAAGATTCGGTATGTCATTTATCTAACTGCTGTTCCATCTCTTCGGATTTCCAGAGATATGTTTTCTCAATTTGCGATACCATGCTTGTTTTGTACTGAATTTGAATTCCCTTATTCTCTGTATTTGCTCTTTATTTTAGTTGGGAAAGTAGTTACTTAACTGTTAGCGTGGCCACTTATGGATCACTGGATCATTTCAATTTTTGCATTGTAGTGGGAATTATATTATGAGGAAGTTATCTGAGTTCTAGAGGATTTAGCTTTCCTTTATGTGTAACTTTTTTTTATATATATTATTTTTTCTAATCAGTTTTAAGTACTTTAGGAAATAAGGTAACTCGTCCATAATGAGCAATTCCTTCAAAGTGTAGCAATAGTGTGATTCAGTTTTTCCTTCCGTTCAAAGTTCCAAAATCATATTTTGCATGGTAGTGAATTATATTACCAGTCACTACTGAGGTCAATTGAGTTCTAAAGCAATTAGCTTTGTTTGTTCATACTTCATAGCTTCTGTTCATGTTTGAAATGTTGTTTGTCAATGTAAAGTAAACTAATTAAGGAAATAGCGTAACTTGTACATAATGCAAAACTCCTGCATAGTGTGGCAATGGTGTGATTCAATTTTTCCGTTGATGCAATAGTAATTTTATTGTTTCCGCTTAAACTAGAGCAGCATTGTTTGACTTAGTTGAATACTTGCCTTAATAGATTGAGTTCTATGGGGATTTTGATGGGAGCTTCCACAAAAGCTTGGAGTTGGATAAAGATCTCTCTGTTGCTTTGCTTGGACCTCGTTCTGAGAGGTATAATCTCTAGTCCAGTTTGTTTGTTGTTAGAAATTAGCTGCATTGAATAATAAAAAAAAAAAAAAATAGAAATATTAGATGGTCTCGGACTCATTCTATCGAAAATTTATCAACACAATCCCTCCTCATCCTCTTTTCCCTACTATTGACGGATAGAGCCACCTTCAGTCTGTCATTCTATTTGTGTTTTACTGTATGCATTCAAGTTTGTCAGTCTTGAAGATATGGTTACTCTCTTTCTGCAGATGGTCGGCATATGTGGTTGACGGGAAGGTTAAAGTTCTAAATGTTGAGGATGCCCCATCAGACTTCAAGGTCTCTGGTGGAGATGTCATTTTGGGACAGATCTAGAGAGACAGGCATGAATGCTTCTGAGACATGTCATCTGTTTGCATCATTGATAACTTCAAGACCTTGTATGCTAAAAAGTACTCCTGGACCTCAGTAGTTGTTCTCCTTCAAAATAATATGCTTCCTATGCAAGCTTCAAACTACTCTCGACTAACTTCTCTTTTGTAATGGGGCGAATGGTAAATGGCTTAACTATGATGGAAAGTGTTATCTTCACCACATCATCATATCCCAATCATGAAGAGCTAGCTCCAATAGTTCAATTGATTCAAGTTAATACCAGAAGGTAAAAGCTTAACAAGCTTGTTATACCATCAACCCCATAGTGCGTGCAGTGAGGAATAATATTTGTGGCTTCAAGTTTCATAATTCATCTTACCCCAATATCAGTATAAACAAACATTAGAATGATTAGATCGAATTTAACAAATATTGAAAAACCCACAGTTACATAATACAAAAGAAGTTCCGATCACAAATGGGCAATGACCCACAAAACAAATGAAAGGGTTTGCTCCAAGTTGGACTAATTCATAGGACTATAGGAGATGCAACATCCACACTCACAAATGACAACTACAGTTTTTGTGCCGGTCAGTCTCGGAGTTGATAATTATTTCAATCTCACAAGTCTTGGAGCATTTTTGAAACTTCAAAGCTTTCTTATGCAACTTCTCTGCTGTCATTCGACGACTCTTAAAAAGATGACTCTCAAGGGTTGAAATAGTTAACCACCTAAGAACTTCACTATACTGCAACAAATATTTGACCACTTCAAACTCATCATCATATCCCATGAAATTAATGATAGAAATGGTCCTGAGGTGCGAGGAAACACAAATAGGAACAGCCTCTGGTGGATTGAAGGGCCGGTACCCTTTCACATATTCTTGTTTACCCCATGTCCAAGTCCAAATATCCAAAACAATATCTTCCAGATTTGGTGATCTCTTGAGCAGCTCGATTACATATCCCCAATAAGAGCAACGAAACAGGCCAACCTTCAAATGCTTCAAATTATCGAATGAAGGCAGAGAACGTGCCGAAAACACAGGAGTTAAAAGAGACAAATATTTAGCACCAGAGACTCCTAGCAAGGGAGGTGCGCTTTCAACACGATAAATATTCTCTCCGCTAAAACCATGGATTAAATGGATCTCAGCTTTGACCATGGCTTTTGCATTGTTCGAAAAGTAGGAAGCTTTGCTCTTTTTGCACTATGTGTTAAGGGTATAATAGGTATTAAATAGGAGTGGTTATTTTAGAATAGTATAAAAGTCTTCACTCTGTAATATTCATCATCAGTTGAGTAAAAATGTAACCCTCACAAGTTTTTCTTGCTTTCTCTTCTCTCTTTACCTTTCTTCTTCAATGTTTCTCTGTATTGCTTTCATGGTATCAGAGCTCAGGTCGATCGGTGACCTAGATGTTCTTGCTTCCTCTATCCTTTGCTTTCGCGTTATCAGTTTCCTTCAATTTTTATTTTCCCCAATTCCAAACCCTAACCCCCAAATTCACTTTCTCCCTCTGCCATGGATCCTTGCTCAATGCTTGTGCCAATCGGCTCCCTATTTCTCTCTGATCTGAGAGAGCTTCTTCGTTATGTCATGATATGATTTCAGTACTTCTGGAGTGAAACTCAAACTGAGAATGCAAAACGTCGTCGCCTACTCCTGCGCCTCAACTCGCATCGGAACCTCTGCAATATAATCATCGCAGCCTCCACTGGAATTTGAGTGTGGACTCATCTAGATCGTTTGGTACAATCACAGAGATTTTGGTAATTTCTTTCCGATTGGCATCTCTCTTTTCTGCCCTTGAGCTATTGTCTATCATGGAATCTCTGGACTTGGTTGTTATGTCTCGTTTTCATCTGTCCATGTTGAAAGTATAGTTGAATTAGTTGAATTTTGAAGAAGAAGAATTTGTGATATTTTCAAGAAGAATTGGTGGAATCTCTTTTCTGTTGAATTAGATGAATTTCGAAGAAGAATTAGTTGTTTATATTTGATGAAGAAGAGTTGATTGAATGTTGAAAGAAGAAGTGAATCATTTTTTTGAAGAAGAATTATTAGATTTTGAACAAGTAGAAGATTTAGTTGTATATATTTGTGAAAGAAGGAGTGAATTTTGAAGAAGATGAATTGGTTGAATTTTGAAGAAGTAGATGAATTAGTTGTATATAGTTTGAAGAAGAAGATTTAAGTGATTGTTAAAAGAAGAAGATTTAGTTGAATAGAAGAAGTTTTTCTTTTCCTTTTTGAAGGGATGGTTATGGTTCTGGATATGATTTTGGTGTTGGTTATGGTTTTAGGAGTTATGGAGGTGGAAGGTAGTTTAGTAAGGTGGATAAAGAAGATATCGAGAATCATGTGGCAGAGTATTATCAACAACAGATTAAAATGATTGAGTTCTATCAAGAGGTCCTGGTTTGAGTCTTCATGCTTCCAGTGTCCATGATTTGAGAGTATTCTTTTCTCAATACCCAGTTGAAGTGCTGAAAACAAAGCCATTCCGTAGTCGCAACGATCATGAACAGAGAATGGAAACTTCTATGGGTACTCTTGTTTGTTTGATCACAACCTTGTTTGCCACTGATTTCTAAGGCTGTCAAGGACATTAAACCAGCTTTGGAAAAGCACCTTATCCTCTCCACTATTCTTATGACTATTGAAATTGCAATTATTTGCTGGGGTGCTATGCCATCATCCTTCACAATCTACAATTTTGGAGTTCAAGAAGTTGTAAAGAACCGGCAATTGTTCTTGTGTGTATCTTTTGGTCTTGAGCTAGACTACTATTGGGTTCGTCACTGCATATCATACTAGCAATTGATGCAGCCCCATGCAGGATGTTGCTGATTTCTTTAGGTTAGGTGCTGCCCCCAATGTTTTGTTTGGGCTTGCTCTAAGATACAAGTCAATCACCATTCCAATTCTTGACATTCAGATGCTTCTTGACCGTTGCAAAAGATGTTTTTGGTCAATTCTGATGATGAGGGGAATATATTCTGCTACATACGGATTCAAAGAAAATCTCTTGGCCTTTTGGCCTCTATGTGAATGAAGAGCAACCATACGGCAACCAGCTTAAGTGTAGCATATTTGAAGCTCGTTTCTTGTGTTGCTGAGGTTTTATTTGATGCTTTGATAGATTAGCAGGGTTTTTCTTTGTTCTAACCATTATGCTTGGGTGCGATACCCAAGCATATGGTTGAGGGGGGATGTTAAGGGTATAATAGGTATTAGATAGGAGTGGTTATTTTAGAATAGTATAAAAGTCTTCACTCTGTAATATTCATCATCAGTTGAGTAAAAATGTAGCCCTCACAAGTTTTTCTTGCTTTCTCTTCTCTCTCTTTACCTTTCTTCTTCAATATTTCTCTGTATTGCTTTCACTATGGAGGACTCAACTCATTTATTTGTTTCTTGTTCCTTCGCTCAGCATGTTTGGCAATGGTTGTCATGATGTTTTGGTACTTAGTTACCAACTCATGGCTCAATTGGTGATTTATGGAGTACAATTGTTGGTACACCGTTTTCTCCTCAACTCAAAAATTTATGGCTTGCTGGCTGTCTGTTTGCTTTCATGGCTACTTGGAAAACACGTAATAAGCTTTGTTTTAATAATAAGAGGCCTTCTCTTATGTGTGTTTTTCGCCGTATTAAATCTTGGTTGCGGTTTGCTGCACCTCATTTTCCCGGTTATTCCCATGGTGTGTTGGATTCTCAGTTGCTAGTGAGCCTGTGAATCCAACCAGTTGCTCGCAAATCAGTTGCTCCTCGGTTGGTTCTTTGGCATCCCCCTATTTTCCCTTGGATTAAGCTTAACACTGATGGGTTAGCTAAAGGTATTCCTGGCCCTGCAGCTTGTGGTGGTGTTTTTCGGGTTGCGAATGGTCAATATTTTGGAGGTTATTGTCAAGGTTAAGGTCAACACTTAGCTTTCTTTGCGGAGTTAATGGGAGTTATAATTGGTATTGAGATTGCTTTTCGAATGGGTTGGCATTGTATTTGGTTGGAGAGTGATTCGACGAGTGTTTTAGCATGTATTTCCTCTACCTCATTTGCACCTCCTTGGCCACTGCGCATTGCTTGGTTGAATTGTTTATCTCGCATTCAGTCAATGACATTTCACTGCTCTCATGTTTTTCGTGAAGGCAATTCTGCGGTAGATAGGTTAACAAATTTGGGTTTGGCTTCTTCATCTCTGATTTGGCATGCCTCACCTCCACCCGAGATCTCTCCATACTTGAGAATGGATGACCAGGGGTTCCCTTATTCTTGTGTTTCTTCTTGATGTTGCTTTGGGCTTCTTGGAGTTTATCTCTTTCTTTTTCTCTGTTCGAAAGATGGAAATTTTTTTTTCCATCTTTTATTTCTTTATCTGGTCTGTACTTTTGGGGTTTGGCTTTTGTCCTTCCTTCTCTTGTTTGTATTTTTCTTTATTATTAATAAATAAAAAATAAGGGGACATGCGGTGGGTTGCCAGAGTGTGGTAGGCCCTTCACCTTCGAGTTTGAGGGTGAGACTTGCTCTCTAAATTGTCTATTTCCGATGAGCTAATATCGCCTCATCCCTTATTTTATTTAAAAAAAAAAAATCCAAGTTGACTTGAGACGACAAGGTTTTCAAGCTTTGGGGCATTGATAGAAAACCTGTACGTATCCGCATCCATTAAGCTACCTAGAATTCTAAACGTTTTCAATCCTGCTGCAGGGATATTTAGAGTATAGAAATTTCCAATTGTACATACATCGATGGTCAAGTCTTCAAGCACAGGACATTTGGAAGCGAGCATTTCAAAAATTGAGGCACTATCAGGCCAACCAAGTCTATAGTGGAGGAACTTGAGACTTGGAAAACAAGCTGATGCCGAAGGAGGAGGAGCAAGGTTCATACAATTTGAACTAATCTTCAAAGCCACAAGAGTTTTGCATGTGAAAAGGCTCACAGGAAATTGAAGGTCTCCCAACCTGCTAGAACCATGATTATCAAATATATGAAGATCAAGTTCAACTATGTTATGCCTCATGGCGTCGCATATCCATCTAGAATTGCGAGACAAATATTCATCTCCATTATAATAGGAATTTCGACTACATGGACGAAACTTTTGGATGTTTGAAGAGGCATGCAGTGAAAGAACAATATCAACAAACTCCCCACATTTATCACTTGAAACTTCATGTGGGTCGAAGCCTAGGTTGGGAATGGAAATCCAAAGGTTGTTCCATCTTTTAGACAAAATAGTGGTTCGTACTGCATCTCTCGTGGGAAGGAGAGAAAGGATGTGAGAGAGAGTATCATCCGGTAATTGACTGATCTTGTCTTTATGTATAGCTTCCCACGCCATTCTTCTTGCCATTCTGGCCTCGTACTTTTTCTTTTCCTATTATTACAACTCTACCAGTCTTATATATACTACTTGATCGATGGCTTTCTAGAATTCCATAGTGGATTGGGTTTTTAGGCTGATATTTAAGGAAAGATTAACTAAGAAGCTGATCAGTTGGCGCACAAAAATCCCGAGTTCTGCAGGGAAGGAGATTCTGATTAAGGGAGTGGCTCAAGTTATTCCAATGTATGTTATGAGTTGTTATATGCTTCCTAAAGGTCTTTGTGATGATCTCCACCAACTTTGTGCTCAATTTTTTTGGGGAGGTTCAGATTCTAATCGCAAAATTCTTTGGCAGTCATGGGAAAAGATGTGCCTGTCTAAAAGTGAAGGAGGTTTAGGTTTTCAGAATCTGCATGCTCATAATTTATCTCTGCTTGCGAAACAGGGATGGAGGTTAATCACTAATCCTAATTCCTTGTTGTCTCGTTTTTTCAAGGCTAGGTATTTTCCTAATGGTTCTTTTTTGGATGTAGATATGGGGGATTCCCCCTCGTATGCATGGAGAAGCATTATGGAAGCTAGAATTGTCCTTCAGGCTGGATTATTTTGGTAGGTTGGTAATGGCTCCTCTATTCATGTTTGGAGTGATCATTGGATTCCAACTGTTTCTCCTCATCAACTCTGTAAACCGGCTGCTTGCTATGTAGCTCGGGAGGTAGTGATGGGGGATGTCTTTGCTTCCACCTCTCTTGGTGATACTTTTAGTATTCTCTGAAAGTCACTTTGGAAAGCTAAGATCCCTGGGAAGGTCTCTATATGTATCTGGCGAGCTTGTCATGATGTGTTACCAACTAGGGAAAGTTTGAGTAAGAAGGGTTATACTGGTGATATGGGGTGCCTGCTTTGCCTTCACTAGGTTGAGAATGTTGGACATCTGTTATGTGGGTGCCCTACTGCGCAGGAAATCCTTACTGCTCCTCCTTTTTCAATTCAGGTTCCTATTACTCATTCTTTTATTTTTAAGGAATGGTTACTTAAGCAAGCATCTACTCTTTCCTCTAAAAATTTTTCTAAGTTGTTGATGCTTTTATGGGGTCTTTGGAAGAATAGGAATGATAAATTGTGGAATGATAATGCTAAAAATGCTTCTACAATTGTTGCTTGTACTATGGCTTAGTATGAAGAGTTCCTTCAGGCTAATAGGGGTACGATTATGGTAAACGATAGGAGGACGAAAGCTATAGTGCATTGGTCTCCTCCCATGAGTGGCTTATTGTGCATGAATGTTGATGGTGCTTATGTTTCTTCTCTACAACATGGAGGCATTGGCGGTGTTCTGCTTATAGAGTGATTAATGTGTCCTCTGACTACCATGCTGAGTTGCTTGCTATTAAAGCTGGGCTAGAGCTCATTCAGGCACTTGGTGTGTCTAATATTGCACTAATGAGTGATTGCTTAGAGACTGTGAAGGCTGTGATTGCAGAGGATCAAGTCTTCTCTACTTTGGGTGATTTGCTTTCTATAGGTGTTCATCATACTTACAGGACCGCTAATCATGTTGCTCATAGACTAGCAGTATTTGGTTTTGATTCTGACATTCATATGGAATGGTTTTCTCAAGCTCTAGAATGTGTTCTGGAAGCCCTACAGTATGATTGTAATCGTATAATTCATTAATAAAATTTTAGCTTTACCTAAAAAAAAAAGAAATGTATATTTAGTTAAGATTTATAATTTTATAGTGAGTAAATCCTTCAAATGACTAAATTTTTTATTTAAAGATAATAATTTGTTTGCAAATTATATGAGTGAGGTTATTTGAGAAAGTTTAGTGAGTAAATTTAGTATTTGAAAATTTGATAAGAGGTGTAAAAAACTGAAATTAGGGGTCAAGTGAGTAAATTTGGAGGTTCCAATAGAAAACTCATCATAACACCCTTTGACTTTTTTTTTATCAGAAATAACTTCATTCAATCAAACTGCAACTACAACGCAATCACAGCACCCAACAAAGATTACATCAAAGGACAAACACCAAAGGATGACACTACATATAGTCACTATGAAAAAGAGAGATTGACGCGTCAATAGATCCAATGTCGAAGACTGACTTGATTAGCTGCTTGTGTTAAATTGACCGAAATAAGTAGCAATAACTGGAACATGATCTAACCACAATAGAAACCTATTGGGTGGGCCATCCCAGGATGTCAGGACCCACCCCGAAGTTTCCCCCTAAACTCCGAGATGGACCTGCGGGGCCCACTATTCGGAAAAATTCGACAGAACTTCCCCTAAAAGCGGACAACCCAAACCTGTTGTAAAGACATAAAGATGATGTATTCCTAGGTTTAACCCAATTCCAAAATTCTGAAGTCACTTTGCTTCCCAAATAAACAATCCACAACTACTAAGCATAAAAGTCGAAGTGTAGAAGAAAAAAAAACATGAGGACTGATATATTACAACCCACAATTCCAACCTTTCCACTTCCTCGAAATTACACAAACCCTGACACGTTCCAAATTATACAAACATTTAAATAAAGCCTCCCAAGGTCAACAGAGCAATCCACAGAGAATAAAAATATAATACATAAGGTAGGTTAATAAATAACCTACAGAGGATAGGTGACAATGATGGTGCTAAGCCTTAACTCCTACGCCGGACAGCAACACTGCGAACTGGGCATTTGAAACCAAAGAGCCCAGGGGAAAGTAAGTAAATAAAACGTTAGAGTGAGTGGACAAAAGAATAAGTACTTAAAAGAAAAGGAGGGTTTCTTACTTCCCACATTTATTCATTTAAAACCAATCCAATGCATGCAATAAGGTAAAAACAATTATCTTAAAAATCAAGCATTAGTAAAACTAAGCAAGCCTCGCTGGTTAAGTGATATTCTGACTAGCCCCGCTAGTCAAAGATAAATAAAAAGTATGGGGAATGCGTCATCACCATACGGTAGAAAGGGAGCTTCCCAGGCTCGGGTCGGAGTCTCCCACACTCTTGAGCATACCATGCTCGGCTCTACTCACCCGCAAACACAAAGTAAGCGGGGAGGAGTACTAATAGGCTAGCTAGCAATAAATATGACGACCCAGGTATGGTGGGTTAAAACCACGAAAAATCGAAAACCAAAGGGCTTCCCCAATATCTCACAAGAATAAGATATAGCCAATGGTGTGACCCCGCACACCCAAATTATTCTCAACCTCCTAAACCAACAAACTGGATTAAGGTAAATCCATAAATCTCTATGAAAATTTCTTTCCGAATATTCTTTAGAAACTCAAAATTTATTAATAGATATAGCTTTAAATCCCGGAAATAACCTCTGAAAACAATTCATCGAAAATTATTCCAAATAATGTGTTAAAAATGGAGCATAGCACTACTAATCCGAAATCCAAACGACAAATAATTTATATTTAACAATCGGATGATATTCTCAAGAAAATAAAAGGGTACTTAATTTAAATAATTCCTTAACTTAGAAAATTTAATTGCATGCATTAATTTAAAATCAAACGTCCACTCACAGTATGCGGTTAAGTCTACCGTCGATCCGCACCCTCCTCGTGGGAATCCTCCTCACGTCCTGTATAATTAAACGTTCGTAAACCAATAATTACAAGACGGAAAATTAAATTTACAATAGAATAAAACCGAACCCAAACATTGTCTTATACACCTAAAACCTCCCAATCTTCTCCTCTATCTTCAATTCCTTAATTTAAGGGCTTAGGGCAGGATCAAGGAAATCTGATGGATGGATTCCTCATAACTCAATTAACAAATTCCACCCTTGAAAAACAATATCAAAAACCATCCACACTCTTCACCAATTGTACTCAAGATTACAATTATGGAAACTAAATTGCACAAGTGATTAATTAGCTAAACAACAGCAATTAAAATCCTGCCCTACACCTCCCCACGCGCCACCCACAGTGGCGGCGAGTGGCGGCCACGCGCCGGTGACAACCTCCACAACCGGCTATCAAATTCCAAGTACAACATCATTTCAACCCACTGATCATTTCTCTCAACTACAACACTTCTAAATTTTACCTTGAAACAGTCAAATCCGACCGGCGAAGAAAAACCCAGAAAACTCAAGAACCCTAGAAATTGCAATCATTAATTCGGCCTCCACACTACAAATTGAAATGACAGACCTTAGGGGAAATGATCTCTAGCAAATACCGAACCTTCGACGCTGGTTTGGTGACCGGAGATGGCCGGAATCGCTGGAAATCGACGAAAACCCCAAACTGCAGATATGAAGAACTTTGCTTCTATCCAAGGTTTCTCGGCCAAATCGCCACAATCTAAGGCCACTAGGGTGCAGAGAGGAGGGAGGCACCCCTGTGGTGGCCGACTGCACGCCTGTTGGTGGCCGAAAGACGTGGAATCGAAGGAAGGAAGAAGAACCCGAAAGGGAAGAAAGAAAAGTCGGGGGAGAGGAGAGAGGGAAGGGGTGAGTTTCCGGTTTTGGAAACCTACCTCAGTAAATTTCCTTATTTAACTAAATTTTTATCATGAATTGTAACTTTCATATTTCACTCATAGCTTTCACATATGAACTCCAATTTTTATGTACCACATATGCACGCGCTCGGTTTAAAGTCCTCTACAACTTCCATGAACAAAATTTCCTCAAAAACTGACTCGAACAAAAGTCAACCTTTTAGGGCCACTAAAATATTAGCACGAAGTAAAAAATTAAAAGTAAACGACATTTACCGTCTAAATGGTTAGTAAACCGACAAATCTAGATTTGGGATGTAACATAGGATCTTCCGAAAACCTCAACACTTGCTAAAAATGAAACACTCGGCATAAAGATGCAATACGACTGGGTTCTATTAGCAACAAACCAGCTACCCAAAGCCAATCGCTCGCCTGAATCTATGACGACAACCGAAACTCGACAGAGTTTAGACGTATTTGAAATCTGACGAACATATCCAAAAACTAAGAACACCAATAAAAAGCTAAACAATAAACGCATCAAAACTGGCAATAAGAGTCCAGTCCCGGCCCTCTAGAACGAAAGTTTGTACCTTGATACTTCACCAATCTAGAAGAAAGATAGGCCCCACACTGACAGACACACCATCACCAGTATCCTGCCGTCACGAGGCAGTAACAGAATCGACCCAGTCAACACTTTGAGCAGCTGCCGCCGCCTCTCCAGTCCCCAACAACAATTTCAAGGAAGGCTTGACAAACCACACACCATCTTGTGACCATGATTCTATCCGATCATATTCATCGCCACCACCATCCGAACAAACCCATAGCACTGCAGCCCATGCTGCCACCACAGTCAAACCCGATCTGGCTCCCATCCTTTCCACCACCCCAGTGTCATGCCACACTACTGCACAACATCGCGCCACCACGGATTGAATCCGTTCGACAATTGCAACCCGATCCCAAGGCAGAACAGAACCATAATGTTGTGGTCGCGACAGCCCAAAATATGAGATCGCCGCCCTCACCCAAAACTCTGGTGCATCGATAACTCCAGACTTCACCGCTGCTCAACCGCACAGCACCGCTGCTCCTCACCTGAGGTCGTCCACAAGCCGCGAAGGACAGATCGAGATCTCTCTGTCCGACATGGAAAACAAACACCAACCCCCTTCCTTGGGCCATAACACATCCTGAACCCCTCGTCGGAGTGTGTAGAAACACCACAGACCATCCTCTCCCAGGCTGAAAAGCACCGGCGGGGAGCCAGCGGCTTTCAGCCTGGAGATAACTCGCACACCGTCGGTTTTTTGTTCCCTTTCCTTCCCGCGTGAGGCACGTTCCCTAACCAGCCTCCAATTTGTTTATCCTATATGTTTATTAGTTGTAGACTTAATACCCTTTGACTTAAATAGAAACTCATAATAAAATCAAAGGTTATTATCACAAATGGTATCTGAACTATACCTCAATCTTATCGATGGTACCTGAACTTCAATTTTAATCACAACCAGTACCCAAACTTTTCGATTTCATTTTAAATGGTACCTAGAGCCACCTCCAGTCAATATTCCTACTAAAAATAGCTTGTGAGGCGATCATAGTGATGATTTTTGATGATTTCAAGGGTTGCGATCATATATAGTGATGATTTTTTTGGTAATAGACTTGCCTTGAGCTTGAATTTTTTTTTTTATTTTTTTTATTTTAAGATTTGGCTTTTTTGGCCAGAATAGTGACCGAAGGTGGCCTTAGGTACCATTTAAAATGAAGTTCGGGTACTGGTTGTGATCAAAATTGAAGTTCAAGTATCATCAATAAAATAGAGGATAAGTTTATGTACCATTTGTGATAATAACCCTAAATTTTATTTTCATAAGAGGCTAGAGCAAGGTTCGAAAAATCGCTAGGCGCTAGTCGGGCGGTGAGCTGGGGAGGAGCGCCCAGGCGGCTAGGCGGGTGCCTAGGCGGCGCCTAGGCGGTTTTGTATTTTTTAATTTTTATTTAATTTTTATAGCTTTTATTTATGTAATTAAAAATATATAAACTTATAAAAACTCAAAGAGTAATAAAATTACTCCTAAAAATCTAGAATATTCAAATTTTAAGAGAGTCCTAAATAAACATACATAAAGATTAAAGACTAAAGTTATAAAATTGCACCTAGAATGTTCAAATTTTAAGAGTCCTAAATAAGCATCCATACAGAATTAAAGATTAAAGACTAAAGTTATAAAATTGCACCTAGAATGTTCAAATTTTAAGAGTCCTAAATGGCTAAAGTGATAAAACAATTGCAAGCCTAAATGGCTAAATCTCTAACTCTTCCTCTCCATATCCATCCAAGACTCCTTCGGTGTCGGACTCAAACTCAACATCCTCTTCTTCTCCCTCCTCTTCCGTGTCCTCATCCGATACAAAATCTTCATCATGAAGCTCTCTTACCTCTACATTTCTAGAACTTCTCCTAAGCCCACTATCCACTCCCGAAGACTCTCCCTCTATTTCACTAATAATATCCGAGTCATCTTCTTCATCACCACCATCCACAATCCATCCTTGAGCCTTGCTAGCTTCATTACCAAGTAGCACATCCACACCCAACTCTTGAGCCCTTCTCTTTTTGTTAATAATCTTGGCATTGAATTGGACATAGACTAGATTATTCAATCTTGAAGCATCTAGTCTATTCCTTTTCTTTGTATGGATCTACATAAAAAAAAAATGTATATATATTGATAAGTTAGTAACAAATCAACCATTATGAGAAAGTATTCTTCTAAGCATTTGAAAGAAAACACTTACTCCCTCAAAAGTACTCCAATTCCTTTCGCACCCGGATGAACTTGTAGTTAAAGAGAGTATTCTTCTAGCCATTTTTTGCAATTTGGGTGTTCCACTTCCATAATTGGACCACCATCCAACTACACATGCACAAAGCCACAAACAAAACAATAACAATAAGTAAACAAAATAAATATCATGAGTTAAACAAAATAAATATCATGCCTTGTAATTTTCACAAAATAATGAAAGTTTTAGTTTCTTACCCGGATCATACTTGTCATCATTCTTTGCACATCCCAACTTAGCTAATGCTCTTCCAAATCCACCCCCTTTGCTTTTATACATCAACAATTCTTCATTTGTCACCACACTTTGGGTCTCAAGGTCATCGGGAAAAAACTTCTCCACACAAAGAAAGAACCCTTCCATGACAACATGATCATATTGAATGTCTTCATCCTTGTAGAAGTAATAGGGGTTCAAGAGGTAAGCCGCCAAATGTAATGGACTATCAAGACGACCACGGGCTTTCTCATCAATAATCTCTATAATTGGCCGATAATTGGCCTCTTGATGTTTGAATGCCTCTTTAATGTCTTCCTTTGCCTTGAGTAATTCTCCATACAAAAAGCCCATTGATGGCTTTTTATCACCATCCACAAGGCGAAGCACCTTAAACAAAGGAGCAAACACTTTCAAGCAAAGTGTTACCCCATTCCAAAAAGAGGTGCTCAATACGGTATTATATGCCATTTTCCCCTTAGCACTCTTAGAATGTTTGCAAGCGGTCCAATCATCACAAGCAACCATACACCTCAACTCACTCTTCTTCTCCATCAAGCTTTGCAAAGTTAGAAAGGAAGTGGCAAATCTAGTGACTCCTGGCCTCACTATGTCTCTTTTCTTTGTATGCTTCCTCATCAAAGCCAATGTCTTGTGATGTGCATAGATAAAGATAGTGAATGCCTTTGCCTTCTCAATCACTCCTTTGAATTTTGGTTGGTTACCAATCCCTTGAAGCATGAGATTCAATGTATGAGTGGCACATGAAGTCCAAAATATATTTGGCCTCTTTATCTTCAACAAATTCCCCGCCGCCATATTGTTAGTAGCATTATCCGTCACTACTTGAACAACATTTTGTGCCCCAACTTCTTCAATGCATTTGTCAACATATTCAAAGATATAGGCCCCGGTGTGTGATTGATGCGAATCTTCCCTTGAAGAAAGAAAAGTAGTGCCTTCCTTGCAATTAACACACAAGTTCATAATACTTCTTCTTTTTCGGTCACTCCAAGCATCGGTCATAATGGAACAACCATTCTTTGCCCACTCTTCTTCATGCTTCTTGAGTGAATTTTTCGTCCTCTCAACCTCTTCCTTCAACAATGGCTCTCTTAGTTGGTATTGAGTTGGAGGTCGGTAACCCGGGCCAAATTGACCAACTGCTTCTACAAATCTTTTGAAGCTATCATTATCAATGGCATGAAATGGAATGCCGGCTTCATACACCCACCTAGCCAACCATTGATGCACACTATGTGTTCTTTCCTTCCAAATGGCATCATTAATGTTTTGTTGACGCATCTTCTTGCTTCCATCAATTGAAGAATCGGGAGTGATTGAAGATGCAAACTTGTCCATAGGCCCAAGAAAGTGCGGCCTTTTTCTTGACAAACTTGGCCCTTCAATTTCTACATCTTCTACATCGTGTGATTGAGAAACTTCAACTTCTTCCCGCACTTCCTTCTCATGCATATCCTTTTGCTTTCTCTTAATTTTTGCTCCCTCTATTGCTGCTATACATTTGGCTTTATCGGCATCCGTAGAATTCTTGCATGAGGCAACATTCCCCTTGATGTTTGCAATGTGTTGCTTCATTCTATGTATTCCACCACTAATTACTTTTCCACACAACTTACACTTCAACTTATCTAAGTTGTGTGCATCCGCCAACACCGCAAAGTCCCATCCAACATCGTTTGACCCACGCCTCAATGATCTAACTACTTCATTAGTAGCATTAGATCCTCCGGAAGATGCCATCAAGGAAGGCCTATTAATAAACAAACAATGATTTAACAATAGTGGCACTGTGGCAGAATGTATAATTGTACATGCATTAACTAATTTAACTCATTAATTCATTATATATTTATATGCATTAAACCATTAAGTCATTAACTAACTGTCTAATTTAAGTCATTAACTCATTATAATTTAACCCAAGTTACTCAATGATAGTCATAGACTGATACTTCAACTCTCTGAGACCCTAACACAACCACACTCTGCTCAATTACACAAGCAAGGCAAACAACAGAAACATCCACTAAGTCAGTAACAGAAACATCTAGTAACAACATAAACATCCAGTAACAGGGCTACAACAAAAACATCTCAACAATTATCAATTTCCAGTAACAACAGGGGTCATGGCTACAACAGAAACATCTCAACACTTATCAATTTCCAGTAACAATTATCAATTTCCAGTTTCCAGCAATAGCAGTAGAACAATAACAACAAGATTATCAACAACTTAATAAGAACATTATCAATTCCAGGCTCCAGCAACAAGAACAATATTCCAGCAATAAGCCAACAACTCAACAACAACAAGATTATCAATTCCAGATTTCCAGCAACAAGAACAATATTCCAACAATAAGCCAACAACTCAACAAGAACAAAGATTATCAATTTCCAGATTATGAATTTATGATTATCAATTCAACCAAAGATTATCAATTTATCAGAACTTACCGTGGAGAAGCTGTGGAGCGAAGGGGAGGAGCTGTGGAGCGAAGAGACGAAGAAGCTGCCGGTTGAGATGATGGAGGAAGACTGGAAGAGTCGATACTGGAGTGGAAGGGCGAAGAAGACTGGAAGAGTCGATACAGAGCTCAGCCGCGAGCAGAGCCGCAGAGAAAAGAGAGAGCGACGAAGAAGCTGCCGGTTCCGACTTCAGATGATCCGATCTGGTTCCAGAGAGAGCCGTGCGTAGAGCCGCAGAGAGAAAGAGAGAGCGACAAAGAGAAAGACTGAGAAGAGATCGAGCACGGAGGAGAGGCTCACCACCGACGGAGAAGAGATCGAGCACGGAGGAACTGACCCTGTGATTTGCGGCGTTTTGGCCTTTGGGAGGAACTGACCCTACGAATTTGGGCTTAGGTCTTACCGTCTTAATCTCGCGATTTAAAAAAAAAAAAAAAAAAAAAAAAAAAACGCCCGGCTCACCGCCCAGCCGCCCAGCCGCCTAGGCCGCCTGGGCGCCCGCCTAACTCAGAAACGCCCAGAAGCTCCGATTTGCCATTCCTCGAGGCGGAGAGGCGACGCCCAGCGCCTAGGCGCCGCCTAGGCGGGCTGGGCGGCCGCGTTTTAGAACATTGGGCTAGAGATACATTTTTAACTCTATGTTTAATTGAACTTCTATTTTTATTAACATATTAATTGATCAAATATCTAGTAAACAAAATTATTTAAATGGGTATTTTCGTCAAACTACTCTTGAGTATAGGTCATGTGTTTTGCACAAATCTCAGTTTTTAACGAAACATTAACAGAAGTTAGTGATATGTACCATTTGAAATGAAATCGAAAAGTTCAGGTACTGGTTGTGATCAAAATTGAAGTTCAGGTACAATCGATAAGATAGTTGATAAGTTTAGGTACTATTTGTGATAATAACCCTTTATTTTATGATTATGCTAGGTTTTAGAAGACAAATAGTTTCCGTAATTCTGAAGAATAAAATAAATAGAGAAGAAGGAAGAAAAAAGTAAGTAGGAGACGCTCATTATATAACTACTAGGAAACACGCATTATATTCACCTAAAGCATTCTTACCTATGTTATCTCTAAGATGTCTACAATCGCAGCCAAGAAATAGGAGATACTTTGGGATACCACATACTCTAACCTACAAATACAGAAGGACCACAAATAGGAAGCTAAGTTAAGCTTTTCCTCATGTCAAATGGCCATTAAAGAAAACAAATATTATAAGCAAAATCATTTTGAACTCTAAATGACATAGCAAAAATAACATGTATAGTACCAAATTGCAGTGTAAGATTTTCAAACCAGTATATTTAATTTGAAATAGTAACAAAGAGTCTATGCCTTTCTTCCTGGGACTACAGAAGGAGGGATCAGTTACATCATGCAAAGGTTCTTCATGAGGAAAAAAAAAAGTAATAAGCCAAGCACTATTAGTATTAGCCTCGTGAACAGAACAATGTATATATCTAACAAAAAGATTTCACCAGAGTTAGTTTCATGATCATCAAGGTTGGTAATCCAGAATATAGAATAGTTATGTGGGCAAGCTTCCTTCAAATAGCAATCAATGAGATTAGTCATGAAATGAAAATAGTAATAATTAATACTAGTACTGACAACAGCATTACAGTAGTCCACGAAGTCAATAGTTTTGCCAAAATCATTATGCAAAATAGTTGCACACAAACCCAACATCATACAACATCATGCAAAGTAGCCAAATAGAACCCATAAACAGAGAAAGATGAAATTAATTGATCAACTAAGATTAATTGATTATCGATTAAAAGCGTGAATTGCAACCAAGTAAAGTAAAAAGGCCCAGAGCGCGTACCTAATTGACAATGACAAATCAAAGAGATTGACTAAGTTTGAATACATACCCACTCCGTTATGATTCTGTTGACGTCCCACACATCTTCAACTAAAATTAGGAACCCACAGCAACCAAAGAGAAGAGATAAGCAAACATTATCCAAAATTCTTGAGCCATATTCCAGATGCTGGCCTAAAATTCTTCAGCCATATTCCACAAAGAGATTGACCAAGTTTAAATACATACTCTGTTGTGATTCTGTTGATGTCCCACATTATACATACATCTAAAGACGGATCCACTGTTATACTGTTCATCCCGGATTGTCGATTTTGCCCTTTTTCTTTCTCATAATTACTCGCTGCCATTCTCTCCTTTTTTCTTTTTTTTTTTTTTTTTTTTCTGGAAGCGTCTATGTACACTGGCTCTCCTTTTTTTCTGACACTATGTATTGGTCTAGCCAGCCACCATCTTTGTTGCACAACCAAGCTCAGAAGCACAACCATTCATCCAGAGAGATCAATTATCAAGAACGATTGAGAGAGAGAGAGAGAGAGAGAGAGGTACCGTCTGTTTCTCCAATTCAGTTCTCTCCAATTTAGACGAATCAGAAACTACTCCAGCTCTGTTTTCACAATCCAAAAGAAAGAAAGAAAATCCAATTCCGAACTCCTTCGATCGTCTTTGTCAGCTTACAAGGTATGCTGATCTGTTTCTCTCTCTTCCTTATCTCTGTAGGTTTTGTGTGTGTCTTTTGATTGCTCTGCTTTTTTATGTGAGTAGAAACTAAAAGCTTGAATTTTCGGGTTTTCTTGATTGCTTGATTCAAATCACTATTGCTATCATTATTATCGGCATCATTTGATTTAAGATTAGGTTAAAAAATGGTTCAATCCCTTTGTAGAAATTTCTTTTGGTACAAGGTAGTCTTATTCTTATGTATTTGATGTGTGCTACATATATGCATTTTTTTATTTCATGAAAAACTATTTCTAAAGATTAGATACTTGGTAGGATTTAGAGGGTTGGTAATCTATTGATAGAACTTTTATATTATGCAATTGATAAAACTATGTCTTATTGGGTTTTGATATGGGGAGGAAGGGGGTGAATTTGGGTGGTAGGTAAGAATGATTTTCTGGGTTTCAGCTATTTATGATCTTCTGAAAACTGGAGTTTTGATTTTCTGGGTTCCTTTCTTTCTTTCTGTTGGGTTTTGGATCTTGGCTATTTGGCTATATGTGTAATAGAGCTTGGTAGCTGAAAATATGTGCAGCTACTATTAGAAATATAATTAACTAATCAGTGTTTGCTCAATTTGACTTTCAAACCTTTGTTTTTTGTTTTTGCTTTCACTTCTGTTTACAGCAAATTTGTGTTCAAGTTAGACTTGACATGGATTTAACCTCTAGATATGATATACTGCAGGGATTTCCGTAAGCATATCAAAAGAGGCAGCTAATACAGTTGGAGAAGAATCTTAGAACTTAGAAAAGAGCACATCAGTTGATAGCAGAAAAGGTAACAGTAGCTAAACCAGTAGGAATGTATAAAACAGTGCTTACAGACTTAATGATATTACTATTTGCTGATACCTTTTTGCCATGTGCATACTATTTGGATCAATCTTTTATTTTTTGGATCAATCCCAGCACAAACTATTTGGCTTTGTATTCGCTTAATTTCTGTTTTCGATGTAAATGTAGGTCATGCTTCTTATCAGAATTGGTCTAATCTGTGGGATTTGGTCAATTTCAGTGGGTGGTTTTTTTTTTTTTTTGGGTTTTGTCTTATTGCATGTGATTATGTGAAATTTGTTCTTAGTTTCTTTTAGTGTTCGTGTTTTTAGTTGGTAGCCTAGCATCTACCAATTAATAGTTTTATACCGTGCTAACAATTTAAAGTTGGAACCTTTTTAATTATTAAATCAAATGAAAGTCATTCTGGTGTCTGTTATCTAATGTTCTTGATTGGCATCAAATTTTTGGACAATTAGATTAGTTTGTTCCAAACAATTTCAGTGTTATTTTGCTTTTTTTTTCAAAGTTTGGAGGTTTTCAATCATTAAACAAAATAAAAGCTATTCTGATTACCATATTGTCTGCTATGTAAGCTTTTTGATCGCTATGCAATCCGAATTAAGTTGTTAGAATGCATAGCTGGAAGCAAAAATGTATCAGAATTAATTCTATGAGTGACAAAGTTTCATAGTATTTAAATTAGATTAATAGCAGACAAAACTGCTTAGTTTCTTCACCATTATATTCTATATTATTGCCGTTTAATCACTGTTTTTTTCTTGAGAAAAAAAAAAGGGACGGATTTAGGTGGTAACTGTAAATGATTTTCTGAGGTTTCAAATTGTTATTATAGGGGTTACATGTTTGCACGCTTTCGGTGTACGGAGCATGGCAAGTAGGATTGCAAGTGTAAGGACGGTTTATCTTTTGGAATGGAGTTCGGTCATAGAACCAGTCTCTAACTGCCCCTACAATTGTCTGCACATGAGTTTTTACAGAACCAATTAAAATTAGTGTATTTGCAAGCACGAAATAAAACCTAGATATTTTTCTTTTGAAAGAGGGTGTTTGTGGTCTTTGTTACCATTTTATTAACAAGTCGCTTCTAATTCAGTTTGACTGTATAGATAGCAAGAGTCTGAACATTCGTCTCCTGCAATCTTGCTTTTCTGTCTTAATCACAACTATGAACAATAATGTGATTAAGAATCTTAGAGGAAATTTAAACCGTCTAAAAGTGTATCAGACAATGATCCTCATCACCTACCAAATAAAGAAATCATTTGATTACGGTTACACGAGTATTTAAATGGAGTCCTATCTTTATTCCATTTGGGGTCCTATCTGGGTTTCATTTTTATTTTCCTTTCTCTTTCTGGGAATCAAATAATGCAGTATGAAGCTAAGCTGCAAATTTCCTTTTAGGGCTTTCGGCTTTGATAGTGTGTATTAACTCCAAAAATTAACTATGTAGTTGTTTATGTACCATAAGATAATTCTATCCTACAAGTAGTTTTTTTTTTTTTTTGGGTAAATTGTGAGGATTTTTTTTTTTTTTTTCTGAATTCTATCCTACAGTTTGGACAAGAGAACATTGCAACTTTTTTGTGCCGCAACATCGCGCGGCTGGGTTTTCTAGTTACCTATACTAAAGTTCTAACTCCTTATGAACAGTAACATCCATATTGGATTACTGTTTTACCCATCTTTGTTGTTTTATTACGACTATGTCATTCAACCTTCAATAGTGAACAATAATATTGTATTATTTTACTTTTTTGCCTCTCCTTCAAATCCACCACCCACCACAAATATTTGCACATAATTTCAACCTTAATTCATAACTCACACACCATCCAAATGGTGTGTTGACAATTTCTAGTATTTACTATATACTAAAGATGAGTTTCACTGTTCTACTATTCATAAGGGCTACAGGCAGGAACAGTGCGTGAGGGTCCAAAAAGACTGTTTTGCTCTCATTTGAGATTTTTTTGCGCCTCTGCCACTGGCCCGGGTATACTGGATCCTTCCATCGGTTTCTTCTTTCCTCTACGGCCGTATAACCAAGATTGACGTACGCCGCAGTCCACCATTTCGACCCTAACTCCTTTTCTGCTTCTTCTGTTGATTGACAGAGACAGAGACAGAGAGCAAAGGAGACGACTTTGATCTCGCAGTTGTTAAGTACTACACCCGAGAGGAAGTTGGGATTTGTAAAGTACGACACCCGAGAGGAAGTTGGGTGTAAGTACTACACCCGAGAGGAAGTTGGGAGTTGTTAAGTACGACATTCACTATTCTAAAGTTGGGAGTTGTAACTCCCTTATGAACAGAGTCGAGAGGAAGTTCCGCTTCTTTGCTTTGCACAGAGAGAGAGAGAGAGAGAAAGAGAGAGAGAGGAATATGGTGCTTCCCCTTGCTAGATAAAGGTCTGTTTTTGATAGCTCTACTTCCCGGTTTCACTCTTTTATGGGTTTGAGTTCCAAATGATTTTGGGTTTAGGAGATTGAAGATTGAAGATTGAATTGAATTTTTTTTTTCCTTCTGGGTTCGAATTTAATATGATTCTAATCCGCAAAATATTCGTATAACGGTATAGGATTACATGCATAAGATGGGGTTTATTGGGTGTGATTGATTCAATCGTTATTGTACTAAAGTATGTTGCTTTTTAATTTTTGGTGGGTTTTTGCGGTTTCAGGTTGAATATGGATTTGATGGTGAAATGGGCATTGGTTAATATAAAGAGCTAGTTATGAATATGATTTGGCTTATTCAGTAGATATGAAAAGTGAAGCTTGAAAGTGGGTTTTAAGTTTGATATACATATTTGATGTTGCATCTATGTGGATAGCTTCATTTTAACCCAAATTGTCAAATTTTTTGATGTGGTTTTTGTGTGCAGGATTCTATGAGGTTCTATTAGAGGCGCTGAGCGAGTATGAACAGATCGAGAGCTTGAATATCTGTGATAATTTGGCTGACAAATGATATTTTTCTTCTCTGTCTTCGGTGGGGTTTAGTTGCTGATGTGATTTTTTTTTTTTTCAATATTAACCTCAATGGCATATATTAGTTTCAACAAATAAATGGGCGTATATTAGGCACAATAATTATACTTATGTCCACAACTTACTTCCCTTACTCTGGGCTGCTTAAATAGCCCCTAACTTCTATTACATGATTCCAGAGACAATATTTGCTTCTATTGTCATGCATTCAAATGAAATTACTTCTCATTTAAGCATAATGACTTTACTGAAGTCAATTCACATCAATAAAGACCTACAACTATTGTTTGTATTACTACTTAGTTTAGTATCTTCTCTGTTTATGATTGCTGAGATGGAGTTATCCCCACTCTCACTTTGATAATTGAAGGAAACCTCCTTAAAGGTATACAATGTGAATTATATATCAAAGTCTACAATTCCTAGAATTGGTTTTAACTTTTAACTTAATTTACATTGTTCAGTCAATTAAGAAAATCGAGAATTTTCTCATTAGGCTCTCTCTATCCTTTACCAAATTGAGAAAGAATGGCATGGAAAAACCTATCCTAGCATTTAAACCTTTTAACATAGCTGAGAACAGATTAAGAGGGTTTGTTCCATCTAACGCAAGAAGTATAGTGTCATTGTCTCTTTGCCTTGAAGCCCAAGGCAATGTCATTCGCTGCTGCTATACCTCAACAAGGATACAGAATTTTGAGATAATTTCTAACTTTGAATCACCTTTGGTATCCCTTTACCTTAATACAAATTAATGTTGATGCTGATGTTTAGGGAAGATGTTAGTTGCTATTAATTTTGTGTTTTTTGTTTTGTTTGTTTTTGTTTTTTTGTGTTTTTTTTACTGCTTCACATGCATATCTGAGATATATAGCAGCAAACACAACAATTTTCAGCATTCATATCTTTACAGATATGCATGGTTTAACTCTTTTTACACAATACTGTTCTTATTTAGTTTCTTTACTGTTTGAAATTTATACAGACATTTTGCACTAGCTCTGGTCAGTGGGACTCAAGTGTAAGTTTTTTATTCAACTTCATTCATTTAGTCTTTATACTTTTTTACTGGGTTTGTATGAGTTGTTTAAAATTGTGGTTTTGATTGAGTTCTGTGTACGTTTGAATGGAGCTGCTGAAGTGATGATGTTTTTGTTATGTGGTGAGAGTGAAATATTTGAAGCTGTTCTTTGTTTAAGAGAATTGGTTGCTTTTGTATGTGGTTTTAACCTCAAAATGGAAGAGAGAATGAAGAAGGAAAGTAAAAACATAGGGGAAAATGATCTCCTTGGATGGATTTTCAAGCATTCAAATCTGTCAAAGGAGCAAATTCGTGACCGGATATTGAGGTTGCTCTTCTTTGGTCATGAAACTTCATCGGTATCCATAGCTTTAGTCATATATATTGCAATTGAAGAACAACATGCAACAATTTTTCTTCAACTAAAACTAGGAACCCACAACGACCAAAGAGAAGGGATAAGTGAACATTACCCAAAATTCTTCTACCATATTTCACAAATGCTGGCCCAAAATTCTTCAGCCATATTCCACAAAGAGACTTACCAAGTTTGCATACATACCCGCACCGTTGTGATTCTGTTGATGTCCCACATATCTTCAAGTAAAACTAGAAATCCACAACGCCCAAAGAGAAGAGATAAGTGAACGTTACCCAAAATTCTTGAGCCATATTCCACAAATGATGGCCCAAAATTCTTCAGCCATATTCCACAAAGAGATTGACTCAGTTTGAATACATACCCACTCCGTTGTCATTCTGTTGACGTCCCACATATCGTCAACTAAAACTAGGAACCCACAACGACCAAAGAGAAGATATAAGCGAACATTATCCAAATTAAATTCTTGAGACATATTCCACAAATGCTGGCCATTGAGAAATTGGTTTATCTTGTTGCTGATTGAAAGGACAGCTTGAAAACTTGATCATTGGGTAGTTGTCTATATCGCCAGTGATGGAAGTCCATAGCTGCCCCAAAATTATCCGTGCCTATTCAAATGAGACTTCTCCCTACCCACCACACTTAGTACGATCACAAAATTTGTGGTTTACTGCTGAAACATGCGGTTCTCAGCCGTAAAATTGATCGAATCCTAGCCATGGATCTTTCCATTTGATGACAAAGAAGGTAATAAGACAAAGCCCTAGCAGAGCTCTTTAATTCTCACTAAAAATTACTTCTTTTCAAGAGATTTCTATCCTTATTACCTTTAATAAAAGATTTTCTTTTTGGGTTGGGTTCAATGGCCACAAAATATGACACAAGTTTTTACACAGATTCCTGACCATTAGATTTTATGGCAATCAATGGTGTAGATTATGGATGACATGGCATATTTATGGTAATTATTTATTTTCTATTTAATGATTTTATCCTAGCAAATTAAATTACTTTACTCACAGAAAAAAAAAAAATATTTATTTATGTCTCCTTCTCTCCTACTGCATTCATGGCCGCCTTCTACTCTTGTTTTCTTTCTTTCTTTGCATTCAAATCAACGGTGACAATGATTTGCAGAGAGAAAGGCATAGGTCATTATAGGCATTTGTATCATCTTGAGAATGGATTCCTCGACTCTTTGTGAAACTGGAATACTGGGTGATAATCAATGATTTCCTTTGAAAAAAATCTATCAAATTGGGTTTAGATTCGGAAGTGTTTTAAGCTTTTGGCTTTTCAACCTCAGCCAATCTGTGTTTCACCTCAGCCAATTTGCGTTTCACCTCAGCCAATCTGCGTCTCACCTCAGCCAATATGAGTTTATGAATTATGATTGATCACTTGATTCACACATTGTCTGTGTTTTGTGAAATCACTGAGGGCATTATATCTTGGTTTGTGAATCTGGTCAAAATTAGAGAAACACATAATCGATCAAGAATACATATCTTGTTTTTTTTTTTTTTTTTTATCATATTCATCAATGTTTGAGTGGATTTACAAAAAAATAAAAAATAAAAAATAAAAAATCCATTAGAGAGTGAGAGAAGTAAATGATTTTATCAAGATAAATGATAACAGCAAAATTAAAAAATTACTTTTTTTCTTACAAAATATAGAAATAAAAGGTTTATTTGATATATCATATATGTCATCATTTATAATCTACACCGTCAAATGTTATAAAAATTTAACGGTTAGGAATTAGTGTCAAAACTTGTGTTATATTTTGTGGCCATTGAACCTAAACCTTTTTTTTTGTAATTTTACTTGTTTATCCTTTTTCATCAATGAGATTTTCATAGTATCTTTATAAGGGGTATTTACGTAATTTTTTTTATTTTAGCTAACAATCTTTTAATTTTAATGAATAAATTAATTAAAATAAAAGAATCCTAATACATATAGAAGATTATCTAGAATCCAGATTTTCAAAAAAGTTCTGTTAGGTTCTTATTAGTAGTCAGCAATGCAAATGTCTTCTAGGTGCCTCTAACCTCAACAAACAAAATTTAGCAGTATCAAACTTAAAAAAGACTAAAATTTTGCAACATCAAAAACCTAATTCGAGATTTAGGGTACTAAATGAAAGAAAAGAAACTAAGAGAGGCGAAATAGATGAAAGGGATTGTATGACAGAGACAGTGCTACTGGGAGGTATTGGTGTTTATACGTTCTTATGCAGAAGTTGGAGAGCAGTGGTTGTCATATAGTTTGAAGAATTGAGATAAGGGGAAAAGAAAAGTAAATGGAGAGTCTATAATTATATGTGAGATCGAAACTACATCGTTTTAATACCAATTGGTTGCTACACACTATTTATTTTTGCCAAACCCTACCTAGATGAAAAGTTAAAAAGAAAAAAGAAAAATACTACAAACAGAATTTGTCCCTAATTGTTTTCGTCCAACTAACCGCTTAAATTTTACCAATTATTTACAAAATCTAAAATCCATAGGAGATGAAATTAAATTTTGGGATAGATATTTTTTGTCCCTAATTGAAAATTATTTGCCTCTAAATAGTCTCGAATCAAGAGTTTTGAAAAACAAAATTTTTAGGGACAAAACAAAACTTTTTGTCTCCAATCATGTGTTTGGGAGATCAAATCCCAAAAAGTTTTCTCAAGTAGTGCAAACTGCAAAGTATTCTTCTATATTGGAATTTTGAATCTAACTCTACATTCGAAACCCATAATCTATTCACCGTGTAGACAAAATAAAAATAAAAAATAATAAAAATAATAAAACCCCAAGAAGATATAAATAAGCCCTAAAACAAAATTTACATACACAACATCCTAAAGATTTAAGAACAATTAAAAAGACAACCAAGCTCCTTTCTAGGAAACCGGTGGAATAGTAGCTCGGTATTAAACCTTCCTCTCTCAGCGCTAGGGTTTGCAAAAACGTTGGCTTGCCTCCGTCCGACGGCGCGTCCATGGACGCCATCGTGGAAGGGATCTGGTGCTTGGTGAATGCGGCTCCTCTGGTCGGCTTGTCTTTGCTCCTGATCGAGGGGATCAGTGGCCTGTAGTAGGAAAGATCAAGTTCGCCATGAGGGTTTGGTTTAGTTTTTGCAAGTCGGAGTTTCAAGTCAAATTGGCGGCTAGAATCATGACTGGTGGCGCTAGTTTGGTGGAGAAGAAACCTGGGGAGGCAGGCTTCGCGGCGGCTTGTTTCCTGGTTGGGCAGAGATGGTGGTGTTCGATAAACTTTTAGATAATTGGGGGGCGGACCAGGGAATGCTAGCTGTGGAGTGATCGGGGTGGGGGTGAGCCGGCAATGGAGCAGGCATCTTGGGGTGGTTGTCTAGGAACTACCTTCTTTCCTCGTCCGATCCCGATCAGTCACCGCAGGCGCGAGACTGATGAGAGGATACTGGTGGGAGCGGTGCAGACGCTAGGCTAGGCCCAATCTGGTGGCTGCAACTTTCATGCTACTTGGGCTGATGGTTGGGTATGAGCTCAATTTTTGGGCCCTGCCCTAGTTGTTTTTTTTCTATATAGTTGTTTTTTTTTTAAATTTTTGTTGGTTAGTTTGGTTGCGCATTTTGTGAGTAATAAGTTCCTACACTTGTTGTGTAGGACTAGTTTGGCTAACTGCCTATGTGTGCACTCAATGTGCTTGTCTGCTCTAGGTAGGCAGCGAGTTCCTTATTTCGTCAAATGGTCGCTGCCTCCTAATGGCAGGGTGAAACTTAGTGTCACTGGATGTATTTTCCAGTGGCAACATGATGGGAAAGCTGTGAGTATGGAAATTATGTTATGCTGTAATCGAGTTGCAGATCGAGTTATCTTTCCGTTGTGTCACCACTGTAAAGCAAATAGAGTAGCCTGTAGAGCGCTCTTTGCTAGTTGGTGCGTAATTGAATACAATTGTTTAGTAGAGAATCATGATATTATTTCAGGATGTTCTCTAGGTGCCTATTGTAATAAGGGATTTAGGCTCAATGTCCCCCCCCCCCCCTTGTATTTGACAGTTTCGTTAATCATGGCTTGAGGGCAGCCGCACCAGCCCTTTATTAAAAAAAGAAAGAAAAAAGATTTAAGTGTTGAAGGAAAACCTAATTTGTGTTTAGCCCAAACTCTAGGTTACTTGACCTAGTGGTAATAGGATTTAATTAGAAGGATCTAGAATCCTAATCAATGTAGAATTACTTTCCTTGTATGATTGAGATTCTATGCATTGTAATCCTCTATATAAAGAGGCCCCTATTATCAATGAGAATACACAGAAAATTCCTCTCAAATTCAGTTTCTCTACAACACGTTATCAGCACGAAGCCCTAACCCTGAAATAAATAGTTAAACCCTGATTCAAGAAGCTAAAAACCTTGAATCCGAATACAAAACCTTGAAGCTTTTCTTTCCTCCACCTCACACCTTAAAGAACTCTATCCCAGGAGTCCAGAACCGGCAGCCCCACCTCAAGAACCGGCCGGAAAACCACCGAACCGGCCACCGGAAGCTCTGTACAACTAGCAGCAAATATTCCACCGGTTCGCCATCTTCCGGACCTCCGATTTCCACAAAATTTTGGTAGCAGAAGCCTCTCAAGTCAACGATTCTGGAACCGAAAGAAAAAGTGAGAAAACCGGCCTAAAAGTGCGTGAATCGGCCGACTAAATATCCTGCAGAAAACCGGCAGAAAAAAAAAAAGAAAAGAAAAGAAAAGAAGAAAAAAAAAAAAGGAAAAGGAAAAGGAAGCCCAGAAGCCCAAGCCCAAGCCCACTGACGCAGGCCCACTTCCACGTCAGCAGGAGGACCCACTGCCACATCAGCACTGCCACATCATCAATAGGGACCCACGGCCACGTCAACGGTCAACGGTCAGCGGTCAACGGTCAGAGGTCAACACCGGTCAACCTTTTTCCGACGATTTTTCCGGTCACTTTCCGGCAACTTTTCCGCCTGCTACAGTAACTTCCTGTGCTACAGTACTTTTCGGGCAACACTTTTTCCGCCCATTTTTAAGGTATTTTTTATTAAACGTTCCCGTTTTTTTATAGAGTTCTTAAATTAAATTTCTCTTCTTTTTCTCGGGGACTTGCAACCTCCCTTCTTCTACCCCCCTTTCTTCATCATAGGGGAGACCTAATTAAGCCGAACTGTGGGGGTTCGTGCTCACTCCAAGCTTGGAGCTTGTAGAGTCCTCCAAACTTAGAGTTTGTTGAGAAGAAAACGATCGACCACATACATCGTTATTTCGATCTAATCCAAAACCCCTCTTGGAATCGGATTTTCTTGGAAGCGACTACGCTTAGAAAATTCCTAATTTCTTGGAAGCGACTACGCTCAGAAATTTAATAGTTTTTCGTGGTAGCCTTTTTCACTCCGAAACTAACCCTAATCTTGTGTTGTTTTTCAGGATGAGTTACCTGAACAAGTTGAGCTTTGTCCCACTCGAGACAACTGGCGTAGGATACCATAGGTGGGTCCGAGATGTGCGCCAACATCTTAAGGCTGATGGAATTCTGGAAACCATCCAAGAGCCTGGTCAGAACGTGCTCTCAATCGAGCAAGCTACTGCTTTTGAAGCAAAACAAGCTAAGGCCATAATTCTCATGACAAGGCACATGAATGACGCGCTCCAAAATGAATACCTCAATGAGGAAGACCCAAGAAAGCTATGGGTAGAACTAGAGCAGCGATTTGGCAACGTTCGTGACTCCCTGCTTCCTGATTTAGAAGTGCGATGGCATAGCCTCCGCTTTTGTGATTTCAAGTCTGTGCTTGATTATAACTCGGAAGCTCTTCGTATCAAGTCTCTGATGGAGTATTGTGGCCAAGCCATAACTGATACGATGTTGATCGAGAAGACTCTCTCTACCTTCCCCGTCTCTGCATTGATGATTTCAAAGAATTATCGGATTGATGTAAATGCAGGATGTATCACAAGGTTTCATGAGCTCATTGGCGCCATGAACGTAGCTGAAAAGCACGATAATATCCTTGTGAAGAACTATAATGCTAGACCCGTGGGAACTAAGCCTATTCCGGAGTCTAACTATAGTCGCGCCCCCAATGGAGGTCGCAAGGAGCGAAACCCTAAGGATAGAGACAATTCTGGACGTTCTGGTCCATATATTTGCCCTAAAGAGGAAGGAAATCGCCAAGAGAGGCGTGCACGGAACCGTAGAGGTCAACGTGTGAAGAGAGAGAGAGGCGGAGCCTCCGACCATGGTGGTAACGCCACTAAGAGCATAAGTCGTCCAAATCGCGCCCCAATGGCGCCTCGATCAAGGGAGCCTGACCATAATGATGTTTGTTTTCGATGTGGATCAACTGAACATTGGGCAAAAACATGTATCGCACCCCAGAATGTTGCAAACGCATACATGACGTATCGTGAAGCAAGGGAAGCAAATTACATGGCACAAGATGATCAAGATGGTGATCTAGATCTAAGGGTGGAAGACTACAAGGATCAAGACCCAGAAACTGGCGATTTTGATTAAGTCTTTTTATTTTCAAGAGATGTAGGCGATTGCCATATTCCTTTTTATTGGATTAGATTTTCTTTGATCATAGAAACAATGATGTATTTCGTTGGCTTATGAATAAAATTTCGAGTTCTTTTCATTATGACTCAATTTTGATTCTGAGCATATGACTTTGTGACTACGATGGCTCGACCATTAGTATTAATTCAAGGACATGGAATAGCCCAAGTTCCACTTGCCAAATGGCACCTTGATTACAATTGTCACAGAAACTCTCTACGCTCTTAGGGCAAATAGTACCCTATGAATAGCCAACGAATTCCATGCGAAAATGCATGTAGAGAACGGAAATGAGTTCCTTTGCATTACCTCTAATGATTGCGAACAAAGACGCATCTTAGAGACGTTTATGTGTCTCTCTAGTGGACTTTATGTCACTATTCGAGATCTTTAATCCAATAAACTTATGAGAGAAGATCTCTTGGATTTAGACACATATTGGCTTTGTCACGACAGGATAGATCATCCTAGTCATGATATGATGATCCGTCTACAAAAGACTTCACATGGACATCATTTTTTTGAGCAAAATGAAGCAAGATGCCGCCATAAAAGGCGCCAACCATGGGCATAACGCCATGGTTGTTCCTCCTTGTGGCCATGACCCATACATGCTTATTTCCATGGCTCCCACGCCATGATGGGAGATGTAGTCACACATTTTGCTTCTAATAGCGCTACAGACGCTTAGGCCTAACCAAAATCCTCATTGGTTGCTTCTAGGCCTCTCGCTCGTTTTACAAAGCCCATTCCTTAGGGAAATTAGGACTGAGACCGTCCTATGCAAAGGATATGATAATACTCATTCTATTCTTACAAAGAATCCGTAGGGATTTTGTGGATTGATTCAACCAACTTGCGGACGCTTAAATATTTCATGATGTTGGTTGACACGCAAACACGCCGGTCACGTGTTGTGCCATTGTCCACCTATAAATGCTACTTATGCTACACTCCTAGCACATATCATGTGACAACGGGCTCACTCCCCGAATCATCCTATTCAGTCAATTGATTTGACTATGCTAGAGAGTTTACATCGAAAGACTTTCGATGGATATTGCAATGGGTTTGATTGGACATCACATTCCCATGTACACACCCAATTGGTCTCGCGGAAACGCCTACGATGGTAGTCCGAACATTGGTAATGCGCACCAATCTTCTTACATCGCTTGGGGTGATGCGATATCGCATGCAGCCATGCTAATTCGTCTACGACCTACCGCCACTCAATGTACCTATGCGTTACAGCTAGTGACTGGGTACACGTATTTTGTACTTACGCACATTTGAGTGAGCCATTTATGTGCCAACTGCGCCGCCACAGCGCTCTATGATGGGTCCTTACAGACGAATGGGCAACTTTGGATTTGAGCTTCCAACAATCGTCCGCCACTTAAATGCCCTTGCTAGGCGATCTCCTTACCGCTAGATTTGCGGATGTCACTTTGATGAGACAGTCTTCCCGTCGTTAGGGGGAGATAAGAACAGAATGTTCAACAGGAACGACAGGAATTGTCGTAGTCTGTCCCCACTATGTCTCATCTTGATCCCTATTAAAGTGACGAGATCACACAATTATGCTGCAAACATGCCTGCAAGGAAGGACGTCCCTACGAGAGGACGTACGCGCCACCCTACACGGAGGTAGGCATGGCGCCAATGCCAAAGAGAGTGGCACTCTGGCGTTACAGGCCTGGCCCCAGCTAGGATGCGTGGGAGGCCCGTGGGTTCGAAGGATACTTTGGCACATTCCAATCCTTTAATCATCAAGACTCAAAATCCGTCTCATGAGTATCTTCCGGGTTATGGTTATCGTTGGGGGACGCCTCAACGTCAAACCCTATTCCTGAGAATATAGAGCTCTATGAAATTTACACTAGTGTACATGAGACGTGGGATAGAAACTCCATCATAATTGATGATGTAGTTACGCATTTTGTTGCGCATGAGTTTGCTGAGTCCGATGATATCGAACCACGCTCCGTTGATGAATGAATGCCAACGTAGAGAGTTTTTGGCCTAAATGGAAAGATGCGATCCAGGTTAAGATGATTCTCTAACGAAGAGGAAGGTTTTCGAGCTAGAGATGCCAACACCTCCTAACATAAAACCTGTTGACTAATGGGTCTTCGTTAGAAAACGTAGTGAGAAAAAGAGCTGGTAATCTCGCCTTATGGCGTAAGGCTTCTCACAAAACGCCCTGGAATCGACTACGATGAGACATATTCTCTCGTAATGGATGTCATTGCACTCCACTACCCTGTCAGTTTGGTAGTTTCCGAATAACTGAACATGCAGCTTACAAATGTGGTCACTGTATCTCTATAGGGATCTAGATACGGAATATACATGAAGATTCATGGTGAACTTCATTTACCCAAGTCAAGTGGCTCTAGACCATGGAGCGCGTTTACAAAGAGGTTGAAACGCTCACTAAAGTGACTACTTGATTGGGAAGGGATATGCCCACGCGTTTCTATGACAAGTTTCAGATTCTATCGCGGTTCATGTTGGACATGATCTTCATTAGAAGCCCTTAAAGAGTTAAGGGAAACCGCTGAACACTTGAAATTGAGTTTGAGATGAAGGATTTTGGGAGAACACGATTATGTCTCGGTTTGGAACTTGAGCATCGTGTCGATAGATGCTTAGGCATTTTGACAAGGTCAAGCCTTCAAGCACCCCCATGATCGTCGTAGTCTTGATCCTGAAAGGATCCTCTTCGTTCGAGGATGATGACGAAGATGCGCTAGGGCAGAAATGCCCTAGTTAAGTACGATAGGCGCATTATTGTACTTAGCTCAATGCACAAGACCGGACATCTCATTTGCCATGAACTTGTTAGCTAGATATAGCTCTGCGCCAACGCGACGCCATTGGATTGGTGTAAAAGATATCTTTCGATACTTGAGATGTATGAATGATATTGGCTTGTTCTATCCCTACAAAGAGATGATGGATTCGGACCCATCACACACCAGGTATGCCGCCAAAGCTGGCCTGCGTTCTCTATCCCCATCCCAAAACGACATGTGTTTTGGAAGGTTTTGCTGATATTGGGTATCTCTCTGACCCACACAAAGGTCGCTCCCAAACTGGTTAAGTGTTCACCATGGGAAAAGACCGTAATATCTTGGAGGTCTACAGAACAGACCGTAGTCGCTATATCTTCGAACAATGCAGAGATCATTGCTCTTCACGAAGTGGTTCGTGAATGTATATGGATTGGATCCATAATTACGCATGTTCGACAATTGTGGTTTGAAGTCTACCACAGATGAGCCTACGAGCATTTAGGATAATGCTACTTGTTTTGAACAAATGAGGCAAGGCTACATCAAAAGCGACAACACCAAGCATAATCAGCAACAACAGACACTCCTCGAGATCAAAGTGAACTAGGTTCGATCTGAGGACAGTGAGGCAGACTTGTTTACTAAGTCATTGCCCAATACCACGTTCGAGAAACATGTGGCAAGAATTGACTTGCGGAAATTATCTGAACTCCCATGATCGTAGTCATCAGGGGGAGGTGCAGACATCAGGGGGAGATGTCTACATGTTCGTTTCGAATCGTGAAGGGTGTGTTGTGCTCTTTTTCCCCTTCGACCGAGGTTATTTTTGTCCCACTGGGTTTTTTGTTACTCGGCAAGGTTTTTAACGAGGCAACGAGAGAAGCACCGCGTTTGGGCAACACAAGGGGGAGTGTTGAAGGAAAACCTAATTTGTGTTTAGCCCAAACTCTAGGTTACTTGACCTAGTGATAATAGGATTTAATTAGAAGGATCTAGAATCCTAATCAATGTAGAATTACTTTCCTTGTATGATTGAGATTCTATGCATTGTAATCCTCTATATAAAGAGACCCCTATTATCAATGAGAATACACAGAAAATTCCTCTCAAATTCAGTTTCTCTACAACATTAAGAACAATTAAGTGGTTTTTCACTCTGCAAAGTAGCTTTTTACCGGAGGACCCAAACCCCAGAGCAATCACTGATATGAACAGAGTCTAATTACAGCAGCAACACCAAACCAATTTATTTTTTTGGTTGCAACACCAAACCAATTTACTTGGGGCAAATTACAAGAGGTCGGTCCAGAAAAGACATAAAGCTAGACTTTGGTCTTTTTCAACAGCTAAATGACTAGTTCTGAACTTCTGATTAACTACGCGGAGACCAATTTGAAATTTTGAATTGTAATACAGAAACTACTTCTAGGTAGTACGGACGTACCATAAGTCGGAAAAAACATACTTCGCTACACACCTTCATATTTTGCAGTTTTGCACTGTCCACAACACATACTAATTTTGCTTAAACGTTCAGCACCGCACTTGGAGACACATAAGCTAAGAGCTCCATATCGCTCTCAAACCTAGTCATGACTTCCTCCTCCAAGCTAATATAAGCCTCAATTCCACCACCCTCTTTGGTATCCATGAAGTTCACTATGTTCTTGAACGTCAATGCCGGTAACCCCACCCACGTAGGCCTCCCCCAACCAAAATCGCTATCATACAGAGGAAACCAGCAATAACTACTGAAGCTAATTATAACCTGCTCGCCTTTAGCAAAAAGTTCAGCTTGGGTCTTGATGAAACTCAAATGCTCATCACCCTTCTGCAGTTTTCTCACGTACTCATTGTCGATCTTGCTTATCACTTTTCGTATACCATGATATGGTTCCCTGCAGGAACTTATTTGTAACGGTGCTGTCATGGCTATTCGGTAAAGGTTCCCAAAAGAATGGTGCGGCAGTGGTGGGTCGAACCTCGG
Source organism: Rosa lucieae (assembly GCA_024704745.1). NCBI lineage: Eukaryota > Viridiplantae > Streptophyta > Magnoliopsida > Rosales > Rosaceae > Rosa > Rosa lucieae. The sequence goes on along the minus strand of CM045495.1, from coordinate 39,980,445 downwards.
CCGCAAGTTCACAGCATGAACCACCCTGTAAAACTTGTCAGCTGATCCAATATCTTTGGTAGCCTCCATAAATCGGCTCAAGATGAAACAAGATAAGGCCTCAACACGTGAAGGGCGTGTTAAGTTCTTATGTGCTTGAACTTTTCTGAGCTCCTCTATGTTAGAGGCACTAAACACAAAGCGTTTTGTCACTTTGTTTCTTGTGATACCAGTGCGCGCATCAAATCCACTTAAATTCTTGGGAGGGAATAGTGTGGCGGAAATGAACTGCGGACGTGCTATGTTGGGTTCGCCACGGGCAGTGGCGGCCCAAGTTTTGCTGAACGTGAAGTATGATAACCCATCTGCGAGCTTGTGAGAAACGCACTGAGCAATAGCAAAACCACCACATTGAAAGATGTTGAGCTGGATACCAAGGGCAAATTTGTTTGCCACATCGTCCAGTGCAAATGGCATGAGCTTGTTGAGTTCTCCGGGTATCGGATTGTCGAGAACATCTGAGAGTTTGCAGTTCACTTGAGCTTCAAGGAAGGGTATACCATTGTCGTTGCAATCCACGTGTTGGTTGCCATTGAGTCGTCCGGCTAGTGGGTAGAAAAGGGTTAAGACTTTGGCTAAGGAGGTCTTCAGGTGGTTGGATATTTCAGTGATGTTGGGTTGAGTTTTGGCATTGAATTCATAAAAGAGGAGCAAAGGGTTATAGACGGGGGGAGATATTTGATCAAGAAATGAGAACTGGTAATGGCGAAGATGGTCAGAGGTTGGAGAAGAAGGAGTGATAATTTGTTTGGAGATTACTTCAGCTTCTATCTTCATTATGCCCACCGATCTCTCCTTACTCGATCGAGTAGTTGTGGCAAAATGATATATCGGATTATGCTTCGACTTTGTTTGGTTCGACCAGTGGTGTTTAGGTTGCTCCTACTTATAGACACATATGTAGGGATACAAAGTCAAATTAAGTGTGATTGTTGCAATTGCGTGCGCTCATGGTGAAAAACTGAAAATCTAAAACCGTCGGACGGTGGGTCCTCTGAGATGCAACCATGGAGACTTTTTTCTTTCCAGTTATGGACCCATAACTGAAGTAATCTCCTTCTCCTTTTCATATTTCTAGTTTGACTTATGTGGGGATTATCCTTCCCTATTCTGTTTGTATCTGGTGCCTCAGCTTTTTGCTGGGCTGTTTTTGGCTCTGCCCTTAATGAAGTTATTCATTCCAACAAAAAACAGAATGGTGAAAATCTGAAACCGGATCCTTCTCCGGATATTAAACTTGCAACATATAATATATTTTGCCACGTATTAAACTTTTCGTGCTACCGCCTAATGAAGTTTGATTTTGCATGTGGGAAAATGTTTGTTGGCCTCAATGAGATGTAAAAGTTGTGGCCTCAATTTTTGGTATCATGTCATATTATCTATACATTTTCTTATTTGCCAAATCATGAGTTGTATTTCTTGAAAAGAAAAATATCATTTTATCATTTTAAAATCTAATTGCTCTATTTTATTTTGGCTTTCTTCTAAAGAAAAAAAAAATGGTTTTTCGTTCTTTTCAAAACACTCATGGCTCATGCTTAGATCTAAACAACAATTTTTTTTCTTCAATCAATAATAGAAAAAATTTCATGCAGTTCGATTAGTAGATTTGTATGTACATTCGATTAATAGATTTGCATAACGCATGTTTGTGAATTCGAAATTTGCTGAAAATTTGCATAAATAATGTACACATAGAGACCTAAAAATATAACGGTTAAAATGCTGAAATATAATCGAAAGTGGGTCTCAACAGAGATCCCTCAAAATGACTAAAAAATGGATCTCTATCTTAGTGTGTGTGGGTGCGCGCGCAGATTATGTGCATTTAACTTAAGCATACCAAAATCAGAGTTCTTTGATTTTCGACGGTCGGCAGCCACAGACCCCAGGCCCTGCATGAATGGATCTGTATATTCATGGTCTTGGATATTTAAAGTAATAATAAACTTGTAATATCTAAGGTATTTAAAAATAGAATAATAACAATAATGCTAATGATAGGAGTAATAATAAATTATCGTAATAAATAGAGGAAGTTTGAAGATGGGAAGGTAAAGAAAGAAATAAGAGAAATAAAAAACTGATGTGATCTGAGCCATAAATATTAACACGGCTTAATATGAGCCATTCATTTTATCTATCTAATACTTGAGAGAAGAGGTTAGGAAGGGGAGAGAATAGTAGATCTGTCTGGAGATCACACCGAGTCTCTCTTTTCTCTCAATACCAGTCACGATCCACTACTAAATTGATTCTTTCGATTAATCCGTGTTCGGGTTGTTACAAATGGGATCAGAGCAGGGACAGAAATGAAGGCATGCCATTTTTCATTTTCCTGAGTTGATAGTGTTGGTACTGAATGCTGATTCCAGGGTATAATTTCTGGTTCATTTGTTTTAATTTTTGCCTTTGGGGCACATGCAAGCATTGTATTTGCTGTTGTTTTATGTTGGTCAAGTAGACAGTTGTTTTGTGTTCTGGGGTTGGTTTGGCCGACTCTCAGTTCTAGCATGTATTACTTCGACTTGCATCACTGCAGAATGCATTATGTAAAGCCCAAAGCTTATCATATTGATTTATGTCCTCTTTCCATGATCTTAGATGACATAGTTTTTGTTTTTTTTTTTCCTTAATATTTTCAAGAAATTCTTAATTAGCTTATCTTTCTTGAAATGATTATATACTGTTGATAGGTTTCCTTCTTGAAACCTGGTATGGTGAAATCATTTTGACTTGTTATATAATTGCAGCTTCGTATCAGTTTGGGTATCATAAACTACTGATTATATTGAGATAGTAATGGTACTTGCTAGTATAAGGTATATCAGAATTTTTTCCCATGGGAGTTTCAATAGTTGAAAAGTTTGATTAGATTTTTGGACCTTATGTATTAATGTACTGTAGATAACCCAAGAATCTATGACTCCTTGTCTAGATTTAGAATCTTAGCTTTTTCACGAGTTGGTTTGGCCTTAGAGCTTTATTTCAGAGGTGGAGTTATCAGGAATATGAATATATAAGAAACCAGTCAATTTCAAGGGATGCCTGATGCTTCCTAATGAATATATTTTCAATTTCAATTCAAAATAAGAGCTGAAGAAATGGAATGGTCAGAAATGAAAACAGTAAGTTTTGGCAATGATGTTGAGTATTGTATTACTGCAGCTCATTGACTAGTGAATACATGTTCCCCAGTTGTTTTTAGGTGACAAGCTACTTTACCTAATTTGCATTATTCTAATGCTTATTCTGGTTGTCATGGTTTGAATTTTGAATATTATGTATGGGTTTCTCTTCTTGGAAGGTATTAATTTAATTACTATTCCTGGAGATGATTGAAGGTCCTCTTTGTTTTCCAGCTTGGAGACACCAGTTCGTTATTTAGTCGTTTATATGAACTTATAAGTCTTGGATATTCTTTATTATTTGCTTACCAATTTCATGATGCAGTATCTCAGGTCCCGGTACATTTAGATTTTGTAGAACTACATGGAACTAATGATATGCAACAGGTGATGCCAAGGATACATCGAAGTTACTAAAACTTTGTAGCTCATCTGGGAAAGTTTATCTAGTAATTGGAATCGACCGTTCTTGAAAGGTGCTTGTTCCCCTTACTGTATTATATAGGACAATCTTTATTTGCTAGTTTTTGAAAGTTTACAATACGCTGTCTATGATGTAGATGTAGTCATGCCAATCTATTATCTCTTTTTAAGAGTTTGTACATGTAAATTATATGTAAATGGGTCAGTAAAAGCCTGAGAGGGATGCAATAATCTCTGGGAAGCAGGTATGTATATCCAGGTAAATTCCTTCCCTTAGATTTACACCACATTTACAGTTGTAGGTATGTTTTCCTTTTCATTTAGATTCTTGAATTCTATCCATATACCTTGTTGGGGCTTTTGTGTTTGCATAGATGATCAGGCTTTATGAATTAGCCGACTTCTTTTCACTTGCACAATTAACTGAGCATGGTCTATCTATGTTTGAAATTTTCAAGTCATGATGACTTTATTGAAAGGAAATTAAAGATGACAGAATGTGATATGAATGAAAGGCAGCAAGTTAATTGTTTACTGAGTTGAATCCGGTTAGGCCTGGGAAAAATTAAGTAGGGATTGTGTCTCCCTTGGGTGAAAGACCCTAAACCTGATTGGGGCTCGTGGATTCGAGCGGATAATTAAGTAGGGATTGTGCCTCCCTAGGGTGAAAGACCCAAAACCCAATTGGGAATCCGCTTAGTACGGGGTGTCCTCGGTGGCCTTAATCTGAGGTTCCGCTTAGTACGGGATTCTTGATGACCTTAATTCGAGAGATTTTGGGCCTAACCAGGGGAAAGAGGAAATAAAATTGTTACTTGACAAATTTGAAAGGAATATGGTGAATAAATGTTATAAATGCAGACTTGTGGAATTCATTTGCTTATTTGCTGATCCACTTTGTGGATAGATGAACATATTGGTTCTGTTATAGGGATTGTCCCAAGCATATTGGTTCTGTTATAGGGATTGTCCCAAGTTTTTTTTTTTTTCGACAACGAAGAAAAAGACTTGGTTCAACAGAGAGCTGGGCTATGTTTAGGGTCTTCACTTTGATGGTTTAATAACTAATTTGACTACTGAACAAACATTTAGTAAAAATCACGGTTGTACAACGTTGTGACTTCCCTTGCCTTCGTTCTGAAATAGGTGGTCAAGACAGTTTTGTGTAACAAAAACTATTACTCCTAGCCTTACCTAGCTATCAGTTGCTTTTGACTACGTCAATAGGAAACCAAACCAAGAACTCAGTATCTTGAAATGCGCAGCCAACTTTGGAAGAGCCCACCCTCCCACAGCTTTGAGCGCTTTGTAGAAGCTGGATCTTCTAGAAACAACATCGAACACTGGCATCCCTTGAATAATGAAATACGCTTCTTTCAGGATATCAGTGTTCTTTTCTCATTTACTTTGACCCAGCTAGAGGAGCCTTTGCCCACTGAGCTGCCAAAAATTTTGAATTTTCGGTTGCATTTTTCCTCGTCAACCATGCTTTCCAGATCGAATGTTGGAGTTCCCTCTAGAAGATGGTGAAGAATCTTTGTCAAATTGACACTGAAACTTTTTATTTGGATTCATAGTATAGTCCCACAGAATTACAAGTATAATTATGTTTCTCGTCGCATGGCAAAGGTAGGGTGCTTTCTGAAAATGGATCCGGATCCTCTCCTAACCCAACAATCTACCTAAGCTTTGAAAGAGGTAATGCCACGTGGCAATAACAAGATCCAACGGTATGCAACAAACACATGATTTTTTTATCATATTTTTTGAGTTTGATTTTGTCTTTAGCTAAACTCGTTTCTTCTCTTTGTACTTCTCTTTCACTTTCGTTCTTCTTTCTTCTCTCTATTCTTCTTTTCCTAAACACCAGACCCAAAATCTCATGTATTACTTCTATCGCCTCTGTGCACTCTTAAGTAGAGGACATCGGTTTATGTTTGAGTATGAATATTACATGCCATCTCAATGAAGTCAATTACCACAATTTCAAAATGGAATCTCAAACACAATCACCACTGCCTCTTCTCTAAAATCCATTGAAATTTTCAGAAAAATCAAGAGCTGCCATTAAAATTCATCGAAACCCACTTGAGAGTATTTGTTAAGGGTGTTGAGTTACGTGAGTGAACTGGTATACCATCAATTGTGTTTCTTCTGGGTTTGATAGCATGGTATCAGATCTCTCTACCCTCTGATTCCTCTCATCAAAATCCAATCATTACAAGGCCGACTGTGTTTACAAGCCTTGATCCCTCTTTCCATCAATTGCATTTACAAGCCTTGATTCCTCTTTCCTACCTCTACTGCTACTACTATAAGGCCTTTGGGAGGGAATACAACAAATCTTTCATCAAAACCCATCACCAAAGCCTGAGTAACTCTAATGCTATCAGAAGATTGACCGCATGGTCAAAGAAGAAAGCTTGAACAAGATGTCCTGTGGAATTGATGTTCAGTCTGGGTTTTGGCCATGTTTAGAACAACACCAATTCAATTGATGATCAGCATTCCCAGTGTTATCCCATCAATTGAATCCCAACCAATCCCAGAAAAAAAAAATTTATCAACCACCAAAACCCACAAGGTCGAGTCAAGAACTTAACAAAGACTATAAAAAATTGAACCGAAGTGGAACAGAGTGGAAGTAAAATAAAGTTAGATTTGGTCTAATAGAGAGCTCCGGAGATTGAAGAATAGAAGAGGGAGGAAGGGAGAGAGAGAGAGAGAGAGAGAGAGAGACTGTATCGGTGGAGGGGCAGGGTCCTGTGTATTGGTTTTTGATGTCAATCACTTCGTGGACTATTGTGGACCATTAGATGTTACTTTTACACGTGTGATTATGTAGTTCAAAGCTTATGTAGCTTAGGTAGATTGTTAGATTAGGAGAGGATCCGGACCCATTGTTAGAGAGCTCAATTCTCATTTTGTTCTAAAAAATGGGATAGCACCTTCATTTGTTTCCCTTGTTGGAGTTGCCCTAAAGAATGTGAATACAGCACAAACAAGTTTAATTAAGTAGCTGCTTTGTGGGGAGAGAAAATGACAGGACCTGCCCCAAATTTCACCATGAAATCAGATGTGGCCCCGCGGGGCCCACCTTAGTAATATTAATAATTTTTAGTGCCGCAAGCTATTTTAAACAAAAGGTACTGATGTTAGCTAGCTAGAATCAAACATGCCAGACAAAAACATGCCAGACCCACTGCCCTATGCTAGTTGTTTGTGATTCTCATAGCTTATTATTTATATAAAAGTTGACTGGGTCACGGGACCCAGTGTACCCCAATGTGGCTCCGCCACTGGGGCTAACCCCTGAATTGGGTCACAACATCTATGCCAAAATCTTCCTCTCAGCATCCCAAACAACTTCTTCGACTACCACAAGGTCAGATTTCAAAGGAGGAGGCCGGAATTTACCTCCAAAGCAATGAGCCCGATTTCTTCCCAAAATTTTTCTAAAGCTTGATTATCCCTCCACGCTTCGAATCGTCCCAAGCCGTTTGGAGGGTTTGCTCTATGGTGAATGGGCTTCAAAATCTGACTAGTATCGTCACCGGAGGTGGCCGGAGTTGAAAGTTCCGACCGGGTCAAGCTCAGGGACCTGAATTGTCTTAATCTCTTCGATTTGCCGCCGTCGTCGTCTGATGGCCGACGATGAGGCCGGAAAGTGGACCGGTGTGAAGCGACGCTCCAGATGGGACAGGTCCGGCGGTTTGGGGTGGCCAAACAGCAGAGAACCCGTTGGGTCGACAGGTTTGGTTAGGCCGAAAATCCAGGTCGGCGAGAGACAAAACAGAGTTAGGGTTTTGGGGTAAGTTTCTGAAAATAGAACTTACCAAAGGTGAATGGCTATTTATAGTAAGTTTTTTGAAACAGTAACTTTAGTTTTCTGACACTTTCACATACGAACTCCGATTTCAGCGTGCCACGTGTCCACAAACTTGGTTTGACGTCTTCTATAACTTCGGTGAAGAAAATTTTCTCAAATAAGGAATGAAATAAAAAAGTCAACTTTTTGGTCCACTAAAAGTATCGAAACGAAGTAAAAGGTGAAAGTAATTGTCTTTTACTGTCCAAATGACAAGTAAACCGGTAAATTGAGATACGGGACGTAACAGAAAACCAACCATCTAAATAATCAACAAAGAAATGCCAATTGGAAAAAAGTTCTCACCCATGCGTCACTCCTTCGAATGTCATCTAGAATTGATAACCTTCTCTAAGTCTAGTTTGTAACAACCCGAAACCGGATTAATCGAAAGAGTCAATTTAATTTATAAAAAGAAAGAATATATATATATATATATATATATCATTCTAACTCAAATCCTTCCATTGAGTTTCTTCTTATTGTTATCTTTATTTTTTAAACATCAATTGAAACTGAAACAAAAGCACAATTTACAAGATCGATACCTGGTTCGATAATTCAATCTTATCACTATCTTCGATTGATCGCTATTGGGGGTTGCAAGGACAAGAAAGGAGCAGAAACGGTGAATCATTTCACAACCCTAGCTGGATCCATCATCTAGCAGCCAAATAAATGGTCTGGTGACATCGAGACACCATGTGCCAGCGAGCCGAGAAGGAGAGTGGACTTGGGAAAGATCCAGAGTACCTCCTTCTCTTTCCATTTTAGTAGTGTCGTGACTATATTAAGAGAAAAGAGAGTCGGTGTGATCTCCAGAAAGATCTCTCCTCTTCCTAACCTCTTCTCTCAAGTATTAAATAGATAAAATGAATTACCCAGATTAAGCGGTGTTAATATTTATGGCTCAGATCATATCATTTTTTATTTCTCTTATTTCTTTCTTTACCTTCAATCTTCAAACTTCCTCTATTTATTACTGTAATTTATTATTACTCCTATTATTGGCATTATTGTTATTATTTTTAAATACCTTGGGTATTACAAATCCACACCCTTAAAAAAATTCCGTCCTCAAAATTTAAGATAGCCTCTATAGAGGCTATCTTAAATTTTGAGGACGGAATTTTTTTAAGGGTGTGGATTTGTAATACCCAAGGTATTTAAAAATAATAACAATAATGCCAATAATAGGAGTAATAATAAATTACAGTAATAAATAGAGGAAGTTTGAAGATTGAAGGTAAAGAAAGAAATAAGAGAAATAAAAAATGATATGATCTGAGCCATAAATATTAACACCGCTTAATCTGGGTCATTCATTTTATCTATTTAATACTTGAGAGAAGAGGTTAGGAAGAGGAGAGATCTTTCTGGAGATCACACCGACTCTCTTTTCTCTTAATATAGTCACGACACTACTAAAATGGAAAGAGGAGGAGGTACTCTGGATCTTTCCCAAGTCCACTCTCCTTCTCGGCTCGCTGGCACATGATGTCTTGATGTCACCAGACCATTTATTTGGCTGCTAGATGATGGATCCAGCTAGGGTTGTGAAATGATTCACCGTTTCTGCTCCTTTCTTGTCCTTGCAACCCCCAATAGCGATCAATCGAAGATAGTGATAAGATTGAATGATCGAACCAGGTATCGATCTTGTAAATTGTGCTTTTGTTTCAGTTTCAATTGATGTTTAAAAAATAAAGATAACAATAAGAAGAAACTCAATGGAAGGATTTGAGTTAGAATGATATATATATATATATATATATATTCTTTCTTTTTATAAATTAAATTGACTCTTTCGATTAATCCGGTTTCGGGTTGTTACAAACTAGACTTAGAGAAGGTTATCAATTCTAGATGACATTCGAAGGAGTGACGCATGGGTGAGAACTTTTTTCCAATTGGCATTTCTTTGTTGATTATTTAGATGGTTGGTTTTCTGTTACGTCCTGTATCTCAATTTACCGGTTTACTTGTCATTTGGACAGTAAAAGACAATTACTTTCACCTTTTACTTCGTTTCGATACTTTTAGTGGACCAAAAAGTTGACTTTTTTATTTCATTCCTTATTTGAGAAAATTTTCTTCACCGAAGTTATAGAAGACGTCAAACCAAGTTTGTGGACACGTGGCACGCTGAAATCGGAGTTCGCATGTGAAAGTGTCAGAAAACTAAAGTTACTGTTTCAAAAAACTTACTATAAATAGCCATTCACCTTTGGTAAGTTCTATTTTCAGAAACTTACCCCAAAACCCTAACTCTGTTTTGTCTCTCGCCAACCTGGATTTTCGGCCTAACCAAACCTGTCGACCCAACGGGTTCTCTGCTGTTTGGCCACCCCAAACCGCCGGACCTGTCCCATCTGGAGCGTCGCTTCACACCGGTCCACTTTCCGGCCTCATCGTCGGCCATCAGACGACGACGGCGGCAAATCGAAGAGATTAAGACAATTCAGGTCCCTGAGCTTGACCCGGTCGGAACTTTCAACTCCGGCCACCTCCGGTGACGATACTAGTCAGATTTTGAAGCCCATTCACCATAGAGCAAACCCTCCAAACGGCTTGGGACGATTCGAAGCGTGGAGGGATAATCAAGCTTTAGAAAAATTTTGGGAAGAAATCGGACTCATTGCTTTGGAGGTAAATTCCGGCCTCCTCCTTTGAAATCAGACCTTGTGGTAGTCGAAGAAGTTGTTTGGGATGCTGAGAGGAAGATTTTGGCATAGATGTTGTGACCCAATTCAGGGGTTAGCCCCAGTGGCGGAGCCACATTGGGGTACACTGGGTCCCGTGACCTAGTCAACTTTTATATAAATAATAAGCTACGAGAATCACAAACAACTAGCATAGGGCAGTGGGTCTGGCATGTTTTTGTCTGGCATGTTTGATTCTAGCTAGCTAACATCAGTACCTTTTGTTTAAAATAGCTTGCGGCACTAAAAATTATTAATATTACTAAGGTGGGCCCCGCGGGGCCACATCTGATTTCATGGTGAAATTTGAGGCAGGTCCTGTCATTTTCTCTCCCCACAAAGCAGCTACTTAATTAAACTTGTTTGTGCTGTATTCACATTCTTTAGGGCAACTCCAACAAGGGAAACAAATGAAGGTGCTATCCCATTTTTTAGAACAAAATGAGAATTGAGCTCTCTAACAATCACTTCGAGACGGGGTTGGTATCCGAAAAAAGAGACCTAGTGCTATAGAAGGTGTCAAATTTGTTCCATTTCCAGCAAGGGTCCGGATCCTCTCCTAATCTAACAATCTACCTAAGCTACCTAAGCTTTGAACTACATAATCACACGTGTAAAAGTAACATCTAATGGTCCACAATAGTCCACGAAGTGATTGACATCAAAAACCAATACACAGGACCCTGCCCCTCCACCGATACAGTCTCTCTCTCTCTCTCTCTCTCTCTCCCCCTTCCTCCCTCTTCTATTCTTCAATCTCCGGAGCTCTCTATTAGACCAAATCTAACTTTATTTTACTTCCACTCTGTTCCACTTCGGTTCAATTTTTTATAGTCTTTGTTAAGTTCTTGACTCGACCTTGTGGGTTTTGGTGGTTGATAAATTTTTTTTTTCTGGGATTGGTTGGGATTCAATTGATGGGATAACACTAGGAATGCTGATCATCAATTGAATTGGTGTTGTTCCAAACATGGCCAAAACCCAGACTGATCATCAATTCCACAGAACATCTTGTTCAAGCTTTCTTCTTTGACCATGCGGTCAATCTTCTGATAGCATTAGAGTTACTCAGGCTTTGGTGATGGGTTTTGATGAAAGATTTGTTGTATTCCCTCCCAAAGGCCTTATAGTAGTAGCAGTAGAGGTAGGAAAGAGGAATCAAGGCTTGTAAATGCAATTGATGGAAAGAGGGATCAAGGCTTGTAAACACAGTCGGCCTTGTAATGATTGGATTTTGATGAGAGGAATCAGAGGGTAGAGAGATCTGATACCATGCTATCAAACCCAGAAGAAACACAATTGATGGTATACCAGTTCACTCACGTAACTCAACACCCTTAACAAATACTCTCAAGTGGGTTTCGATGAATTTTAATGGCAGCTCTTGATTTTTTTGAAAATTTCAATGGATTTTAGAGAAGAGGCAGTGGTGATTGTGTTTGAGATTCCATTTTGAAATTGTGGTAATTGACTTCGTTGAGATGGCATGTAATATTCATACTCAAACATAAACCGATGTCCTCTACTTAAGAGTGCACAGAGGCGATAGAAGTAATACATGAGATTTTGGGTCTGGTGTTTAGGAAAAGAAGAATAGAGAGAAGAAAGAAGAACGAAAGTGAAAGAGAAGTACAAAGAGAAGAAACAAGTTTAGCTAAAGACAAAATAAAACTAAAAAAATATGATAAAAAAATCATGTGTTTGTTGCATACCGTTGGATCTTGTTATTGCCACGTGGCATTACCTCTTTCAAAGCTTAGGTAGATTGTTGGGTTAGGAGAGGATCCGGATCCATTTTCAGAAAGCGCCCTACCTTTGCCATGCGACGAGAAACATAATTATACTTGTAATTCTGTGGGACTATACTATGAATAGAAGATCCGACCTCCCAGGCATCGCTTTGCACAGCCGCCGCTCCCCTAGCTGGATCGAAGCCCCTCAGAGCCTAGCATTTGACCCGATCAGATCTTGGTCGTGCCGGTGTTACACGGGCCGATCCTTCCCACGTTTGTAATCTACTCTTCCCCCTGATCATCCTCATATCCTAGTTGCACGACAATTTTGAGTGTGGAGTAAAAGATCACGAGTTGAAGATTTTGACGTCTCTGATTCAATCTGGAATCTGATCGGAGGGCCGAGATTAATCCAACTTTCAGGCTTGATCTATGACGATCTAGACCAAATCTCGCTTAGCTCCAGGTATGAAAGTTGATTACCCTTTTATTTTGAAGAAGTTTGTAGTTGACGACTTTTGTATCGGAGGTGGTTGACCTTTGTTGACCTCCTCGTTGACCACCGTCTGACCTCCGCTTGTGGCTGCGTGTCGGACGATATTTTGAGTTTTTATTATCTGGACGATGATCTACGCATCCATGCGAGCATTTTGATATATCACAAGGTTATTTTAGAAAAAGTTGATAAATAGTGGATTTATGTTTTGACGTTACTATTTACGGTTTTTACATTTTATCTTCGGTTTACGATTTAAGGAGATTAGACCATCGGTTTTACTTCAAATTTTAACATGTTGATCGTATGACTGTCCCGATGACTTTGTGTGGTCACGGGCGAAGATCCGACCGTTGGATCTTCATATAATTGTGAAATAGTGATTTGGAAGGCGATTCGTGATAATCCGACCGTCGGATTTTCATATAAATTTGTGGAGATGTTAGTAAAGGCGATTCAGGAAGATCCGACTGTTGGATCTTTGTGATAATTTAGGAGGATGATCCTAAGGGCGATCTGTGAGGATCCGACCATTGGATCATCGTTTAATTTCGATCTGACTGTTGGATCATCGTTTAATTTCAATCCGACCGTTGGATCGTCGTTTAATTATGTTTTTGAGTTGTTGGCTAAGTTAAGATCGTATTGGATTAGGTGATTGACGGATTGATTTGGCGGACGATCGTGAATCGTATCTTGAGCTGTTAAGAAGACGCAACGGGAATTAGAGGTGAGTAAACCTCACGTGGTTCATATTACGAATCGAGTACTTTTAATTACATTATTTTCTGTGGTAATTGTGTGAAAATATTTATGGAATAAATATTTGTTTTAAATCATATGGACTTGATCAACTACTAGGGCTGGCACATTCTCCCGAACCAAACCGTACCAACTGCATCCGAGCCGAGCCAAGTGAATTGGTAGCCGAAAACTTGGTAACCGAATTCTTGGTACGGTACAACCGTACCGACTCTACATACACGGTACAGTAATGGTTTCAATTTTCACATATACATGGTATACCGTACCATACCGAATACATGTATCATACTCATATTTTTTTAATTTTTTATTCTTTGGTCTTCTTCTTTTGGACTCTTCTTCTCTCTTCTGAGTCTTCTGACTCTTCTCTCTCTCTCTCTCTTCTTTCTTCTTTTTCTTTCTTTTCCCCGTCTCTTCTGTCTCTCTTCTTATCTTCTTCTTTTTAGTTTTTTATTCTTCTCTCTTCTCTCTTCTCTTTCTTCTTTTTCTTTCTTTTCCCGTCTCTTCTGTCTCTTCTTCTTCTTCTTCTTCTTCTTCTTCTTCTTCTTCTTCTTTCCCATCCCTTCTGATTCTTATCTTTTTCTTCTTTCAAGGTCATTTCTTCTCTTTCTTCTTTCACCTCAGTCTCTCTCTCTAATCCAAGCTCATCAGCCCTCAAACTTTGTTGCTGTCACTCCCGCTGTCGTCGGACGGGCTGTGGCCGTAGGCGACAATGGTAGATGGGAGGAGGAATGAGATTTCAGGGGCTCTGAGGGGTGGGGTTTCAGATCTTGCAGACCTAGAGAGGATGGGATTTGGAACTTGGTTGCTGGTTTGGGGTCGGAGGAGAGTGAAACGGATCTCGACCTTCAGTTTGGGGGAGTCGGCGCGATTTACGCGGTGGTGGAGGGATGGCAGTGGAGTCGGCGTGATCTGGGTGGTGGTGGAGGGATGGCAGTGGTGGTGGTGGTGTCGGGTGGTTGGGGTTGACTCTGCAAGATCTGGGCTTGCCTTGCCTAGCAGGCTCAATTCTTGGGCTCTGGCCAGATTGTGGCCCAATCTTAAACTCTGTTGGAGGCCCAACCAACCGATACCGAGAAGTTGGTAACCGAAGTCTTGGTACCGGTAATGGTACTTCATTTTGTGTACCAATAAGCTCTGGTACGGTAGGTGGTTTTAGACTTGAAGGCCCGGTACCGTACCGAACCCAGCCCTATCAACTACGGTCCATAGGTAAGTAAAACGATTTTAACTATACAAATGAATTTCACGATTTTTATTGCTTGAACTATAGTTGGTATTAGTGGTCATTCCTGAGTGGGTGATTACGTATATATATATATATATATATACGTTATTATATACGAATTGGTATGACATTGAAGAGTGTGGAATGGTGATGATTAAATTATATGGATTGAAATGTGACTTACCATATTTATATGTGATGAACATGATTGATGAGTTCTTGTTGATATTCATGATTTATATTGGAGGATGTATAGAGGTGGAGAATGTAAGGTTCTGAGGACAGGTGTCCGAAGTTCGACGGTTAAGGATAACCGGAGTGTTTGTGTTCTAAGGACGGGGATGTCTGAAGTTCGACGGTTAAGGATAACCGGAGTGTTTGTGTTCTGAGGACGGGGGATGTCCGAAGTTCGACGGTTTATTATTAACTGGAGTATATTGTTCTGAGGACGGGGGTGTCCGAAGTTCGACGGTTATTATTAACCGGAGTATATTGTTCTGAAGGCTGGGAGCCCAAAGTTCGAGGGTTATTAAGTTAACCTGGGAATATGTCGTTTTACTTGCACCCAGGCCAAGGTGACTGTAGCGATGTAGTTAGAGCTCTAACGTGTGGTTGGGATGGACCAAAGTGGTGTTATGTGGGGTTGAGTGTTTGTAGGACCAAAGTTGGTGTATTGTGATTTGAGGATTGTGAAAATGTATTCCTTGTGGATTTCCGTGAGTTGTTTGATGTCTCTTTGCAGACGTAAGATTGTTGATTTCTACTTGAGTTATAAGAATTGTAATTTAATAAATCAACAGTTCATTCTTGTTTACTCATACGAGCTGTCAAAAGCTTACCGGGTTTGGTGTTGTTGCAATCCTGTACACTATTCAATTGTGTAGCGGGTAATCCTCCAGGTCAGGAGGATCAGGGTGATGATCGTGCGGGTTAGAGTATTTGTTTTGATTTTACAGCTTTTGTAATTGTGAGGTGAGTTATGCTCATTGAGCCTTACAATTTGATTGGTAAGAGTTGCTGTAATAAATAACTTGAGGATTTGGTTTATGTAATATTGAGAGGTGTGAAGTATGGTTGTTTATTTCAAGGAAAAAAATTCAGGACGTTTATTTGATGTTGTGGTTTAATTCATGTTTCAGATTTGAATTTGTCATTTAAAATCCGGGGCGTGACATACATAGTACAAAAGAAGTTCCGATCACAAATGGGCAATGACCCACAAAACAAATGAAAGGGTTTGCTCCAAGTTGGACTAATTCATGGGACTATAGGAGATGCAACATACACACTCACAAATGACAACTACAGTTTTTGTGCCGGTCAGTCTCGGAGTTGATAATTATTTCAATCTCACAAGTCTTGGAGCATTTTTGAAACTTCAAAGCTTTCTTATGCAACTTCTCTGCTGTCATTCTTCGAGTAGTAAAAAGATAACTCTCACGGGTTGAAATAGTTAACCTCCTAAGAACTTCACTATACTGCAACAAATATTTGACCACTTCAAACTCATCATCATATCCCATGAAATTAATGATAGAAATGGTCCTGAGGTGCGAGGAAACACAAATAGGAACAACCTCTGGTGGATTGAAGGGCCGGTACCCTTTCACATATTCTTGTTTACCCCATGTCCAAGTCCAAATATCCAAAACAATATCTTCCAGATTTGGTGATCTCTTGAGCAGCTCGATTACATATCCCCAATAAGAGCAACGAAACAGGCCAACCTTCAAATGCTTCAAATTATCGAAGGAAGGCAGAGAACGTGCCGAAAACATAGGAGTTAAAAGAGACAAATATTTAACACCAGAGACTCCTTCTAGCAAAGGAGGTGCCCTTTCAACATGATAAATATTCCCTCCGCTATCACCATGGATTAAATGGATCTCAGCTTTGACCATGGCTTTTGCATTGTTCGAAAAGTAGTAATTTGATAAACCAACTTGACCTGAGACGACAAGGTTTTCAAGCTTTGGGGCATTGATAGAAAAACTGTACTTATCCGCATCCATTAAGACACCTAGAATTCTAAACGTTTTCAATCCTGCTGCAGGGATATTTAGAGTGTAGGGATTTCCAAATGTAAATGTATCGATGGTCAAGTCTTCAAGTACAGGACACTTGGAAGCGAGCATTTCGAAAATTGAGGCACTATCAATCCAACCAAGTGTATAGCGGAGGGACTTGAGACTTGGAAAACATGTTGATGCCGAAGGAGGAGGAGCAAGGTTCATACAATTCGAACACACCTTCAAGCCACAAGAGTTTTGCATGTGAAAAGGCTCACAGGCAATTGAAGGTCTCCCAACCTTCTAGGACCATTCTGATCAAATATATGAAGATCAAGTTCAACTATTTTATGCCTCATGGCGTCGCATATCCATCTAGAATTTCGAGACAAATATTCATCTCCGTAATAATAGGAATTTCGACTACATAGACGAAACTTTCGGATGTTTGAAGGGGCATGCAGTGAAAGAACACCATCAACAAACTCTCCAAATTTATCACTTGAAACTATATTGTGGTCGAGGTCTAGGTTGGGAATGGAAATCCAAAGGTTATTCCATCTTTTAGACAAAATCGTGGTTTGTACGGCATCTCTCGTGGGAAGGAAAGAAAGTATGTGACAGAGAATTCCATCCGGTAATTGACTGATCCTGTCTTGATGTCTAGCTTCCCACGCCATTCTTCTTGCCATTCTGGCCTTGTTTGCATGCTTCCGAATTCTGCGATCCATTCTTCTTTTATTTTTGCTCGTACTTTCTCTTTTCCCGTTACTACAAGTACTCTACCAGTCTTATATATACTACTTTATCGATGGCTTTCTACAATTCCATAGTGGATTGGGTTTTTAGGCTGTTATTTTAGGGATAGGAAAACAGCCTTCTAATGTATCGGAAGCCAAAGCAGTATGGTAGTAGGAAACCATCCACCACAAGAAAAGGAACAGGTCTATCTATATACGACTCGAGAATATCTCAAGGCTGTGGCTGTATTCCTTTTTTGCCCTATTCTCTCCTCTCTGCATCACCATAACACACGATTTTTTCTTATAAATCTGACACAGTCTGAAGTAACCCTAGGTTTACAAGCAATAAACCTAAAATAAATATTCTGGAGTCCACCAGAGATAAAAGAGAAAACTCTCAATTTTGATTGATAATATGATAAAAGATAGGTTCTGCAGCCGTTTAAGGTTGCTTAAATATGAGAAAAGAAACCATAGGGCGACTAACAATGAAACCCTAAAGCCCACGGATTAAAGCAAAACAAATCCAAAATAACTAGAAAACCTAAAATAAAAAGAATGTAAAACTAGCCTAAAAATATAAAATCACAAATCGGATAATTAAGACGATACATTTTGGCCTAAATCTGATAGGGCTCACTAAAGTGAGTCTTGAAGATCTCGTCGTTCCCATTCTGGAAAGGTATCATGCGTCTCAAACGGACATTCTGGCCAAAAGTTAGTCAAATCTGATTCAAAATCAAAACCTGACTTTTCGCACGAGAAACCCGAAAAGTCCAAAACCAAATCTTCTTGAATATTCCAGCGGCTAGTAACCTGATTACGTGTGAGTTACCTATTTTCCAATTACTCTTCTTAATTCTACACTGCTTCTTTACTTTTATAGTTTTTCGGCTAAACTGGGTCCATTCTCATCCTACATCAAAATCTGATTTGTTACAATTGCTACTATACTCAGTGTCCAATTGAATGTAGAAACAACAAATAGGGTCGCATCAATTCAAAGACGTCGTATAGTAATCTGGATATACGAGTCTTATTAAACCATTTGATGTTAGTTGTTAGTGATTGATAGAGCTGAGTAATACTTTACCAACTTAATCAATGTTAATGAATATGATCGAGTATATATATATCACTTGCAATTCTAGTACCTGTAAAGACTTCCTCGGGTTGTTTCATTGATTCGCACACATATTTATGATGCTGAAATAATACTAGGCCAGAGCAATAAGTTATTTGCACATCCTGAAGCGAGGTGCAAAATTGGAGCCCACTCGGTAGGCTTAATAATCTCTGACAAGAAACGATCCTCAACCTCCGGAGAGATATGATGCCCTGGGTGATTGGAATTGATGTTAGATTATCACATCCCCATAGCTCCAATTCCTCAATAGAGGCGCAGTGTTGAGCCACTTCGTAGGCTTGATATCTCTGACACCATTGGATATTCAATCTCCAGATAGACGGCGTTCCCTGTGCGGTTGGACTTATATATTGACATCAGATTAGGGCAATAACGTATAACCAACTCCTGAAGAGAGGTGCAGTAATTGAGCCCAACCTCTAGTCTTGATAATCCCTCACACCTATAGATCTTCAATTCACGAAGAGATGTAATGCCCTGTGTGATCCGAATCGACTCTAGGCTGGGACAACCATCTATCCTCAACTCCTCAAGAAGAGGGAGCGTGTCCAGCCCATCAGGCAAATGCCTAGTTGCTTACAATTGATAACAATCAGTGATCGAAGAGATGTGCAACAACCAGTTACATGGGGAGCAATACAAGTTAACTCACCACAATCACGTATCTCCAAATATGTGAGACTCTTGTTCTTCTTCAACATCCCTTCCGGCTTTTTTTTTTCCTCCTGTTTTTGTTGTTATACGCCTATACTACAACTCTACGTGTTTCTTCATACTACTAGATCGATGGCTTTTTACAAGTAATTGATTGGGTTTTCAGGCTGTTATTTTAGGGATAGGAATTCAAAGCTTCTTGTTTTTATGGTACTAGGAATCCATTTGTGTGTGTATCTTGAACTTAGTTTCCCAACTTCATCCTTGGATAGTTGCATGTTAAATTCTTATTAGTATTTGATTCTTCTAACAGTTCAATACACACACAAACACATATTGTTTTTAGATTTTGCAAGTTACTTGGATTACCCAAAAATCGTTCTGCCTGTTTGACATGAAAGACAAATCCAATTATACAGTGGTGTTCACCTGGTCAGTTGCTGACCAAAGAATTTATACTCAACAACCCTTAGATTTACATCCAAGGGTGGAAAACAAAACACCTCAACTTAATAATAATTCTCTCTGCCCTTGGATTAAATCCAAGGGTGGTTGAGCATTATTTTCTTGGTCAGCAACTGACCAGGTGAACATTTTCGTCCAACTATATATCTTTCCATTTCAGGTTGCAGAGCTCTGTGATTCAAATACATTTCTATAATAGATTTTTTGAAGAAAAGATAATTTCATTATTTATCCATGGTCAAAAGGCACGTGTATCAGATGCTGTCTTATACCAAAATCATAAATGGCACAAGCTGCCAAGCAAAATATAGGTGACCCTCACTGTTAACACTTACGCTCCATTATTGGGCCCAAAACAAAGAAAACAAATCCTCACTACCTACCTCCCTTTGAACAGTAACCTAGTCGCCTAGAGACCTCAATTAGTATACAACTAGAGGAACTAAAATGCTAGCAGTAAAAGACCATACTTCTACTGTTAGACACAGAGGATTAGAGGGACATCTCACTCCCCCTGCAAAAAAAACAATTGCCAAGCTGCTGAGTAATGGATGAGGGTGTCAAGGCACCCTCCATATATGCCCAACTAGCAAATGGGTCAAAGACCTTACAATCTCCTTGTAACCCATTTCTAGAGCAAAGCCGAAGAGCCCAAGCCTAGAGACGGGAGAAGGAGAAGCAGCCCATAAGCTCCATCACCTCGTCGGGAGGTCTTCCTCCCCAGCAGGACAACGTCCGCGATGGACTCTGCAAGCTGATGTCTGATGAGCCTAGAATACCGCTGCTGTGATCGACAACAAGGTTGCACTTCAACCACCGACTCCGCGGCTGAAAATGACTAAGAACCACCAAGAAAATGATGATCGATAATGCTGGGAACGATACTATGCCACTGAAATTGAAATGAGGACGCCGCTGGGATGACTCGCGTTGCAATTGAGAATGACAACTAGAAGACTCGCGTCGCTGGGTTCGGCTCACGCCGCTGGGTGGCGACAAGTGCCGTTGTAATGGAAAAGATCGAATACCTTGTGCAGCTAGGGTTTTGGCCGCCTCTTTATTGCCTCCGAGAGTTTGTCCGCATTTCTATGATAGATCAATTGTGAATTGTTTACTTAATTCCAAATAGGACTCTTTCATATATTAAATTTGGTTAAGTTAGCCATGATATCAATAACTATGGATTATGGCATTTTTGCACAGTAAGCCAAGCTTGAAAGTAGTCAAGGCCATCTTGAACATAATTAATTAAGCTTCTCGACCTAGCCAAATCAAGTCAAGCATTATGCTCAGTGATGCTCAGTTTGGTTCTGCTCTCTGAGTCACATTACTGTGGGTAGATGCCTAGTTACTTCTCCCTTAATGTCTTTTCTAGAGTCTTTCAAATTGGAGTGTTCTAGCTCTTTAATTTGTTGGAAGCATAGCTTCATGTTATAAGGAAACCTTTTGCCACAAGGAAAAAGCGAAAAAGACTTATAAAACACTCTTTTCTTTTCTTTTCTTTTTTTAATGTTAACGTCAATAAATAACTAAAGACATTATAATTTTTTTTATTACAATTAATGACATTACAATTAAAAATGTAAACAACTAGTCATCAGGTAAGGGATATTTTTTTTTTTTTAGTTTTTTATATTTACTTTTGTTTTTTTTTTTTTTTAACATCAATTGTTCATTTTTTCGTTTGATCAAAATAATATGACAAAACCGAATTCATGTTCATAAATCTATATAGATCGCAGGCCTCCTCGTGGCCTTCATTTTCGTCAAGCAGATCAGATTGGAGGTGGAGGCTGCAAATTTATTTTTTTTAGGTTGTGAAGTTGGGAAAAATAGTGATTCAAAATGTTAAAATGGGATGTGTATTATGTTGGTTCCAAAACATTGCTTCATTTGCTTGGGCTGTAGGGCTTCTATTTCGGTGATAAGAACATATTGGGCCGATGGGTAAAGCGTTTCATTAGTTCCAAATGTCCTGTTAAAACCTTCCGCCACAACTCTATAAGAATCGCCTCGCATGTAGTAATACCTAATCGCTGCGAGAGGAACCGATGGATTCCAAATCAAAACGTCCGGAAGGAGCTGAAGATAGGATCAATCAATTACCGGACGATATTCTTGTTCATATACTATCCTATATTCCGACGGTCTATTCTGTTCGATCCATGGTTTTGTCTAAAAGATGGAACAACTTATGGACCTTCGTCCCCAGCCTACACTTCGACCAACTAGATAATCGCATAGGACATTATCGAACTTGGTATACTTTTGATGATTTTGCGAAGTTTGTTGATGGTGCACTCTCGTTACACAACTCGTCGACAATCAGAAAGTTTCGTCTTCATATTGAACGCAACATTCAGCTTCGAGAGGAAGGTGTTTCTCGCATTCGTGACTGGATATGCACTGCCATGAGGCATGAGGTCTGTGAACTTGATCTTTCTTTTTGCCCTTGTCAGTGGAGAGAGAAGATAGAGTTGAATCTGCCTCGAAGAGTTTTCTTGTGCAAAACTCTGGAGGTTTTGAAGGTACATTCAAATTGTATCAACTATCCTCCTACTAAACCAGGTTACTTTCCAAGCCTCAAGTTCGCCAAAGTTACCTCAGAACATGGAGATAATTCCTCAATGGGAGAACTTTTTTGTAACTGCCCTGTACTTGAAGAGTTGTCTATCGATGCCCATCTTATGGAAAAAGATGTCAAAATCTGGATCTCTGCACCTGAATTGAAAACTTTAAGGACTAGAATTCTTGTAAATGATGATGAAAAAAAGGTTAAAGGGATTTCTATCAATGCCCCAAAGCTTGAAAACCTTTTTGTCTATGGCACTGATTTGACAAGGTATGTCTTGCGGAATGCAAAACCCCTCGTCAAAGCCAACATAGAACTCACAAATTTCGAAGAAAATTTGAGTCCAGAGCTTTTGAACCGTGCAACTGCTTTACTTGCAGGAGTTTCCAGTGTTGAATATTTGCATATATCAGGTCCTAATTATGTGGCATGTTCACTGCCCAATTTCTGTAATTTGAAGCAATTGAAGCTCATTCTTTTTGGGTGCTCTTATTTGGAATATGTAATGGAGTTGCTCAAGCGATCACCTAAGCTTGAAGATCTTGTCTTAGATGTTGATGTCCGCTCATGGTATCGTGAAGAATATGTCGAAGGATACGACCCCTTCAAGCCACCAGAGATTGTGCCTATTTGTGTGGTGTCCTACCTTAAGACTGTTTCCATTACTCACATCACGGGACATGATGATCAGGTAGGTGTGGTAAAGTATTTGTTAAAGTATGGTCAAGTTCTGAGGAATATGACTATATTCACCTGTGGTGCTCTTCTTTTTAAGACTCGTCATATCACAGAAGAGAAGTTCCAGAGGAAAATTTTGAAGTATCACAAGAGTTCAAACACTTGTGAGGTTGAAGTTAAGTTTGAAAATAAAGGCGTAGTTTCAAAATATTGTTTCCACTGTGGAAGCAGCAACCTCCACCTAGATCAAAGATATCGAAGATAGTTTTTTTTTTCCCTTTCAGAAAGAATCATCGTTAGAGTTTGAATTCAGATTGTTTCACTTCAATGTTCGTCATTGAATGTAGTTTCCAGGCCAGCTCCAATGGAACTGTAATCATACGAGAAATTTTCCTCTAAACTGTTACATATGCATTTGTGCGATCGGAAGTCTTTTGTAAAGAGTTGAAATTAAACACACACGCACACGCACACGCACATGTATATATGCAATGGGAATATATATACAGATCCTATCCAGAGCGGAGCTCCGCTTTGAAATTAACGTGTGAAGTTTGAGTTTTTGGTCACTTTTCGGTCGCATATCCACATCTCGACCGTTCAGTTTTTAGATACTAGTGTATAGATCGTCTTTGCAAATTTTTAGCCAAATTGATGATCGGTAAGGTATCTAACTCGCTTAAACCAATCGACGGACTGAATCTGTCAATCTGAACCGTACTAGCTTTAAGATAGTTATCAATGCCTTAACGATCATCATTTTGGCTGAAAATTTGTAGAGACGATCTATACATTAGTACCTAAAAACTGAACGGTCGAGATGTGGATATATGATCGAAAAGTGACCCAAAACTTGAACTTCACACGTTAATTTTCAAAGCAGAGCTCCGCTCTGGATAGGATCTGATATATATATATATATATATATATATATATATATATGGCATACATTTCTGTTGTATCACTAATATTAATTCCAGTCTCCTCTGCTCTGATATCAATTGCCCTGTCCAAAAGAGTCCATATAATTGTATCATATATTACATTGGAATTCTTTATTTAATTCGTCTAAACAGGTTGAAAGTACATGTATATGATGTTGTTACTAGAGAATGAAAGTGGATATATATCGTAGCTCAATCTGTATCCATTACTGGCATAGTTATTAATGCTGGAATTGAGGGAGGAGAAGCAACACCAGGTGCACGAGACAGGGGAAGTGGATTCTGAGCTAACAAGGAAGTCAAAGCACCATTGCCTAAGCTGGTCACTGTTGCAGTCATTGGTTGAGACTCTTTTGCATTCTGTCATCATGGAAAAAATATGAATGGCTCACAAGCTGAGTACAAGGCAAAGGCGGGCTGACAATTCATAGATATTAAGAAAATTGGAATGAAGCTAAGCAGCCCAACTCTGCCATTAGAAAATGTGCATGCAGGTTACTAAGACACTGGGGGAAGAAGATTGCTGCATTTTGTGCCAAATGATGGTCGATTAAACTACATCGAAGAGAATCACGAGGTGTTGATTGCCGGATTTGGACATAAAGGCCATGATGTACGCTGGTGATATTCCTGGAATTAGGTAGGTAGTACAGGTTTCAGGCGTGTCTCGTATAAGTGATGTTTCATCTGTCATGTGCTACTAAAATGTTTTGATTTAGATAAATTTTGTCTTCAACG
Organism: Rosa lucieae; assembly: GCA_024704745.1. Lineage (NCBI taxonomy): Eukaryota > Viridiplantae > Streptophyta > Magnoliopsida > Rosales > Rosaceae > Rosa > Rosa lucieae. Next base: position 39,956,110 of record CM045495.1, on the reverse strand, counting down.
AGAGTAATGACTTCAATGTCATAATCGAGTCACCATGGGGGTAGGAGTGAAATCCTTTGATCCTCTTTTAAAGAAGTAAAAAAAAATTAAAAAAAAATAATAATCGAGACCTGGCAACAGGTAACTTGAGTGTATCGAGGTGTGTGGCTAATACATGCCTGAGGATTAGCATGCGAAGCAGCGGCTTAATTTTCAAGTGCTTGCAACGCCATGCAAAGTTCATCCTGGAGGGGCTTCACAAATGCTGAGAGAGCGAACTGGATGAGAAACTAAAGACCCCTCATTGCAGATGGAGAAGTTCCCAAACTTTCCATGGAAAACTTGCAGCCCTGAAAAATGTGACTTGAACTCATCACATCTCTAACGCCAGGAATGAGATATGCACACCATCAGGGGATTGAATTCATTAGCCTGCTGATATCAACTTGGAATAGGATTGAGAGTCAATCGCCCTGCCCTGCACGCACAGGTAAGTCGCTGTAGGATGGCAAAAACTAATTTAGTAGCTCTCCTTATCTTTTCTTTACTTTTTGATAACGTCGGTACTTTGCACAAAACCAATTTAAACAATGAAGCAAACTAAGACTATATTATAAAACGAGTTAACCAGTCAAGGCAACTGGCATACATTAGGAATTCCCTGGAATCCATTTGCAACTGGTACATATAAGGAATTCCCCAGAATACATAACCTACGCAACTAAGCAAAATAAGTGCTGGACATGGCACATAACTCATCCACATGGAATAACTAAGGGTTCTTTTGTTTTGCATAAATAGGCAATGCAGGACGCAAAACCAGCCAGCAGCTTGGCTTTAACCATAACGTCACTTGCTGATATGCCTTGTGCTTGAGAAGTAAAACACAAACAATTATTCTTCGATGAGCTAGATCCAAACCCTGTAGCAACATTGGCCACTCTGCAATGTTAGTGTTGGCACTGTAAATATTAATATTACTAATAATAAATCATTAGGAAAACATTTCCAAAGTAAATATTTAGGACCTGTGCAGAAACTTCAAGTCAGCCTGATGACCTGAGAGGGTGCTTCTGAACTTTCATCAGCAATTCTTCCACTACTTTTATTACACGACTGAACAATAACATTCTCTAGCACAGCTTTTCCCTTGACGGAGAAGTTTGAAGTACCCCCACTACGACCAGAAACTGGAGTAGGGGCACCAGGTTTCTTTGAGGTAAGGTCTAAGCGCTCAAACATTCGTGCAACACCAGCAATTCCTGCAGTCATCTCACGTTGAACTCCTTTGCTCATCTCCTTGACTGAGTTGTTACGAGCAAGTAGCTTTTCCTTCAACCCTCGGGTGCCTTTGGAGATGGACTCTTTGTATCTTTGACAACATGAAAATTGTGCACATGAGTATAAAACAAACAATAGCAGTTTTTTTTTTTTCTTCCGTAAAGAGTAAATATCATCTTAAATGAGGAGCGTGACATAAACATTTGTACCTGGCTGAAGCAGCAGACAGCTTTGATTTGATTGACTCGGGAAAATTGAGCATCTCAGATGGGCTCTGTCTTTGTGGTCCATTAGGTGTTGGCTGGCCAAAGAGAACTCTGCATTGACCAAAGAAGTGGTAAGACACAGAAAAGGATGTGTAGACAATAAGAAAAATTCAATAACCAAGTTTACTTCATGATTCATTTATATATGATATAAATACTTTCTCCGGCCTTAATATTTCAGTGCAAACTGTATTCTAAGTGAATCAATACAATGCAGTGGCTGGTAGTATTAATTTTCATTCATGATCTTCATGGAATATTTTCTCAGGTTCTAGAGTGCATGCTAAGAAAACTGAATAATAATTTCATGCCTGGCCACATTTGGAAAATACTTCTGGCCCTAGGTGCATACCTTGGTTTGAAAGGAACATCATTGTTGGCAGCAGTGCTGCAGATAAAAGATGGTGGAGGTTGAACAACAGGTGGTCTTGGAGAAGTTGGTGAATCACCTCCTGGTGACCCATAGGTGATACTTGGACGTTCTACAGGAGAAGTTGGGTGTGCTTGCTCCATACCAGAAACATTTTCACGAGGGGAAAAATTAAAACCATTGGAAGGGCCCAGTCCAGAATATCTCTGTCTTTCCCTTCTGCGTACATAACGAGCCCTGCTAGACGCAGCAGCAAGATGCTGCATAATACGCTCGTCCAAATCGGAGTCATCTGAGAACGAATCCTAAAAATGCAATTTTCCCATTAATAAAAATCCATTCTCAACAACCAAATATTTCAAGTATAACAAATTTCTAAAATCATTAGAATCTCACATGTTCAAAGTCAAAGTCCTCAGAGGAATTATGAAAAGTTGGGGGGGCAATGGAAGAAATGTTTCTTGCCCTTGAGCGCTTCTCATTCTGTACAACATCTAGAAGCCCTTGGCTGAACAAAACAGTTAATTGACAAATAAGATTAGCATAGAGAAATTAAAGAGAAGTAGCATATTCCAGAACTCGAGAAAGTAACATACCTAGCCGGATCCTTCAAGACAAGTAACTGCCAACAAATTGGGCATTCTTTACTTCTTTGTGACCTGAAGAAAGATCAAGTTCAATTAGAAAAAAAATCATTCATACAACACAGCAATTTGCATCTGTGGGTAACAGATAAATAAGAGATAACTGATTCGTAAACTAAATTGGGTTTACCATTCTAATATACAGTGGAGATGATAGTCATGTTTGCAGCTGGTAATCTGAAACAAGAACGAAATTCTAGGAGTCAACACTCATTTAAAATCTAAACTAACAATCACCAAATAACTTTCAACTGATCACATCATCACCCCAAATCCTCATATCACCAAGAAACAGACTATGCTTGACAGAACTTCACATGCTATACGATAGTTACAAATCAACCAATGGAACTTAACATCTGAACCACCGAATAGCTTAATATAGATGTATTACACATTATTTCCATGCTACAATAATACATCATATCGAAATTCAATCAAACAGAAAACTACACACACTGCTCTATCACCAAAAACCAAAACCACAGATGAATCCCGTATAAAAACCAGCAATTACAGATTCCAAAAGTACATTCAAAACTAGAATCAATCTTTACGAACAGCATTTCGAAACAGAGACCCAGTGATACTGTCACTTGGGTAGTGCCAAAAACACCAAATTCAACCAAAAGAAACAAACTTTTTTCCGAGCTGTGCAGTGATCTTACAGTGGCTGGGTCATCGGAGCAGAAAGGCTCGAGGCAGATACTGCAGGAGTCTTCATACGGCTCGTCGGGAAAAGCAGATACAGAGGAGGATGGAGTCCAGATGGGTATTGGGTTATCAGAAGAAGAGGAAGAGGAAGGAGCGAAAGATGCCATTTTGGAGTGAACAATGTGGGGATTGGAGGGATGGCAGAGGGAAAAGGTAAAGGTAGTGACTTTATGGTGGGAGGAGACGATGGAGATTAATAATAAGAAGAAGAAGAAGAAAAGAACCCTACAAAAGTGTCGAATGAGGGAATGAGAGGGTACACAGGGTCAAAGTAAAGAATTTTAAGGGGTAGAGAAAGATGTTTGAGCTCAGAAAACTCTGCCACCTAAACCGATTCACACGTTTTTTGATTTGATGGAATCAAAACTCGATTTGGTGCAAATCAAACCCTGATTTGTTCTTTAGTCTTTTTATCATTTCCTCCTTTCAGTTTTGGGTTATTGTTCTCTAGTGCATTCTTCTATTTTTTTTTTTTTTTGTTCTTTTACGAAAGGCAAGAAAACCACAATTTATTTTAAAACTACAAAACGTAAAGAAATATCTTGTGTCAAATGATTAGAAAATAATAAATTTGATAAAATTGGTCAAGGTTTTGATTATTTGTTAGAAAATGACAATTCATATGAGTAGTGTTGCTACTAAGAGCAAGTTCACCCGTTGGGTCACCAGATCACCACTATTAATTACTTTTTAGTATTAATTTCACCATCTGGGTCACGAGCACAGTGTATTTCGTGTCCTGGTCACCCTGTACAGTGTTCTGGGTCACCATGGTGACTGCACAGTGTATTCGTGCCCGGGGTCATAGGCACAGTGTATTTCGTGACCCAGAGAATGAAAATATACAAAAAATAATGAATAGTAAGTGACATGGTGACTCAATGGATGAACTTGCTCTAATAAGCAAGTCAAATATTTGAAGAAGGCATGTAATCTCTTACATATCCACATTAATTGATACAATTATTAAGTTTGGAGAAAAAGATATGGCAGATTATTACTAAAAGAGACAAGAGAATAAAATCATACACATGTAATTGTTAATTGATATATTTGTTCTTAAGTATGATTCGTAATTGAAGCGATTTGAAAGTTTTCATTAACTATTCAAGTATTAAATTTAAGAGTGATTTTTCAATACTTTATCCAAACTTATATCAAGAGGGAAAAACAATGACACGACATTGATAGAGATGTTCCCGGAGTAAATAGCGCCACTAGATGAAAATACTAAACCTGAATTTCCAAGCGCTAGAACAAAGATTCCTGAAATGAGTAAGCCCTTCAGAAGAAATGAAACAAAATGTGAAGGGCCATAGGAAAGAGGTACAATGATGGTAGATTTTAGAGCTTAAATTAGGACATGTCTCATTGTATTGACCGTCCACCAACTCCAACCGCACTCCCAACCGACGTCATCTACGTGACCCTCTTAACTCATCTCCAACCAAAAACAAATTAAAACGTACACCCAATACGACACCGTTGGCTTTTGCCGCCGCTTCTAGACGCTGACTCCCATCTCCAATCCTCTACAGTCCAGCACACTTCGTATCCTCAGACTCTGCTTCAATGGCTACACTATCACCTACCCAGCTTCTCCCTCTATCACCCCCAATTCATACTTCAAATTCCCGCCATGCCCATTTGAGCTTCCAATCCCTAAACCCTAACCCTAGAATCTTCTCATTCAATTCCTTTGTATCAAATTTTAGTCCTTTACCGGCGGTTCTGAGCTCTTCTCCGACCACCGCTGAATCCGACTCCGATAACGATGACGTCACTCTCAGGCGAATTTGCGAGCCCCATGTTCCGGAGCACATACTGTGCAGAATGGAGGAATTGGGATACGTGGCGCCGACGCCGGTGCAGCGGCAGGCTCTGCCGACTCTGTTTTCCGGGCGGGACTGCATACTTCACGCCCAGGTCTAAATTCGTAATTACTTTGATGGGTCCGGGGTTGTTTTGGAAAGATAAAAGTTTGAATCTTGGGTTGTGGGTTTTTGGTGATTTGTGTAGACAGGTTCTGGGAAGACGCTGACGTATCTGCTTTTGATATTTGCTGTGGTGAAGACTCAGAGATCGGCTGTGCAAGCCCTCATTGTAGTGCCCACTAGGGAACTTGGCATGCAAGTAAGAAACTTAAGACTTGGTTACAATGGTTGTGTTTGTATTGTATCATTTGTATGGTGATTTCGTATGATGTGGTTCAAAGGAAATGACTGTGTGTGTGGATTGATGAGTTAGGTTACAAGGGTTGCGAGAATGTTGGCGGCGAAGCCGAAGGAGGGTGAATTGGAGCAGAAAGCATGTACTGTTATGGCTCTTTTGGATGGAGGAATGTTGACAAGGCACAAGAGTTGGCTGAAGGTGCTGCATTTTAGTTTGTGTTTTTATTGAATGTGCATGTCAGCAGTGAGTTTAGTGTTCTTTGATCTTTTTCGCATGTCTTGTAGAGATTTTTTAATTTATGTGAGGTGATTATATTTTCTCAGGCAGAGCCCCCTACAATAGTGGTGGCGACGATAGGGAGTTTGTGCCAAATGCTAGAGAAGCATATCATTAAGCTTGAATCTATGCGAGTGCTGGTGATCGATGAGGTATATTGGAAGACAATGTTGTATTTAGTTATCCTGTCAGCTATTTTTGTGGCATACATTTTGAAGTTTCAACACTATTAGGGCAGATGGGACATTCTCTGAGTTGTGCGATATATTAATGTTTCATATGCATTGTTTGGTTAGGTTGATTTTATGTTTGGTTCAAAACAAGTCAGTTCTCTTCGCAAGCTTTTGACTTCATATTCGTCAATCAATAGCCGTCAGACTGTTTTTGCCAGTGCTTCCATTCCACAGCATAGGCGATTTTTACATGATTGTATACAACAGAAATGGACCAAGGTTTGCTGCTATAGTTCTTGTTTCCACTTTACACCTTTATTTGGATACTCTGCTGCCTCTATGTTTTTCTGTACATGCATAATGGTGTGTATACACTGTGCAGAATGATGCAATTCATATCCATGTCAATCCGGTTCAGCCCATGCCATCATGTTTACACCATAGATTTGTGGTATGAAAATTCTTCAATCCTTGTAACCAACTTCATTCTGCTATCTGGTTTTTCTGTCATTTTATGTTCTTACTAACCTGATTTAGGATCTGCAAAAATCTGTCATGTCTTAACAGATAAGTGGTAAAAACAGAAGGCATGAAACCTTGTTGTCCTTATTGCAGTCCGATGCACTGCAGTCTGGCATTATTTTTGTCGGTGAGCAGGTTTGTGCTACATATCCTTGTCTCTGTTTTGATTTTTTAGGCTGAAGAAATCCTATAATTTTATGCTGAAGCCGAGCGTCATCTGATCAATGCTTTACCAGAAGTAGTTATATAATGAAGGGTGTCATTTATGCAATTCATGTATATAAAAGCTTACAGATATAGTATGTTTTCTAAGTTGGATGTTTCATGTTCCTTATAACTATATAGATGGATTCCTATCTAAGTAATATAAATTCTTATCTATTTGTTCAGTCCGAGAAGTCAAAGAAGGCTGGAAATGCTCCACCAACAACTCTATTAGTTGATTTCTTGAAGGCTTCGTATCAGGGATGTTCAGACATCCTCCTTTTGGAAGAAGACATGAATTTCAACTCACGTGCAGCTTCTCTATCAGTAAGTAATGCTGGAGTCTTCAAAACTAAACACATTATATTTGACATATGACATACATTGCAAGTATACATAGGAATCACTGTGAGATATAATCAAGCTAATGTCATCTTCTCAAAACCAAAATCTGATGATAGTAGTTTAATCAAATGTTGAAAGTTGTCATTAGAGCTTTGGGTTGTGACATACGGGCAATTACGTCTTTGCAATTTCATATATAAGGGAACAGAAACTGAGATGGAGTGCTGAAAGCCTTGAATAGGAAGGCCTTTCTGTTTTCAAGTCCCTGAGATACCTTTTGAAAGTATCCAAACTTTCCAATTCTTGACCCTGTACTCTTGTTGTTTGGATCAATATGTTTTCATTGTTGAACTCTTCTGACATATCTATCTATTTAATTTAGGAACTGAGACAAGGAAGCAGCTATCTTCTTGTGTCAACAGATATAGCGGCTAGAGGGGTTGACCTACCAGACACCACTCACATATACAACTTTGATCTACCAAGAACTGCTGTTGATTATCTTCATCGAGCTGGGAGAACAGGTAGGAAACCTTTTTCAGACAAGAAATGCACTGTAACCAACATTATAATGTCAGAGGAGCGATTTGTTTTGCAAAAATATGAAAATGAACTGATGTTTAACTGTGAAGAGCTAATTGTATAGAATCAATGTTATCTCAATTTTGGACACAACTTGCCCTTTCATTGAAGCTGTTTCAATCCATCTTGCTTTGATATGCTTTGATATCCTAACACATCGTGTTTGAGACTAGAATGAGTCACTTTCCTTATGGGAGGACGATTATACAGTGACAAAGAGGGGTCTAATGGAAGAACAATTGTGGAAATATAATCACAAATGCTTTTGACCTGCAAGTTTGATAGAGATGGAAATGCGTTATGGCATCTAAATCGTATCAACGTTTAATGGGTCAAGCCACATGTTCAATCAGTCTTTCTTCATAATCCTCATCTTTCATGAGATATTAATGTTGTCACACCTTTAGCCGCTGAAGGTGTATTTGCACCCTCAACGCGCTCAATACATTGTCATCACTGGACGCAAGTCTTTGATTTGATGAATCATTGAACGAGTTATTGTATATAAATAAAATGGCAGAATTTCTTGTACAACAAGGTTTATACACGTTCGCATGATAGAAGTGTCTTGCTCTACTTACATGAGTAGTTTATTTCGGGATATTGCATCATCTATTTTAGTTCGGGATATTGCATTATCTCTTTTAGTTCCATCCAGATATACCCAAAAACCAAGGATGGAGGGATGTTTTAGATCGAAAGTCCATCTTGGATAGTTGAATTTTTCAATATAACAGTTACACCAGAGCGGATGTAAAACCCTTCCGAAGATCTGTCAGCCTCTTGTACTCCCTGAAAATACATACATAAACAGAAAATGGAAATTAAAAGGAATTGAATAAACTACATCAATGTTGTAAAGCACAGAAAACTGATCTGGAAGATCAGCAGTCGCTTTCAAGTTTTAGGAAATGTAACTCGGCCGTACCTCGGTGTTTGCAATAACAACATTCTTCCCGATTCTAGCGTTTTTGTCAATAATGCAGTCCCTGAAAATAACATTAAGATTCATGAATTATGAGAAGAAAGAGTTTGAGCATTGTAACTAGTGAGAAACAAAGGGAGGTGTTAAGCAGCTTGTACTTGATTTTTGTGTTCTCTCCTATTCCAACGGGAACTCTTCCTTCAGCTAACAGTGATACCACCTCTGAATCGGTTTCGTAGTAATCAGCACCAAGCATCACGGTGTCCTGCATGTGTTTTGATAATCATAAACAACCTTGCCAACTTGAGCTACACATAATGAGAAAATGTAGAGAGCAAACCTTAAGGTGAACATTTGCGTTTATCCGGGATCTGATACCGACAACACTGTGCTCTATAAAGCAATTGGTTAAGAAACTTCCATGCGATATGATGGAGTCAACAATCTGCACAAGAACAAGGCACTTTACAAAACAAAATTATCTTGCTTGATACATCATAGAGGTACCTTCTCTATATTCTTGGTTTTTTCGAGAGCATTGTTGTGCTTGAACAACTGATCTGATTTAGCTCATCACATGGATAGATATCATGCATTTTGATGCAACTTCTTTCTTAGTTGAGGAGCTTCAAGAGAAAATCAAAGACGAGTCCTTCAAAACTACTAACCTTGCTACCATCAATCTTTGATGGAGGTAAGTTTCTTCTTGAAGTATATATTGGCTTGGCTGCATCATAGAAACTAAACTTGTTTGGCTGAAAGAATCGAAGAAAATAGGGTCAGATTCTGTTCAAGTTCTTCCAAAGTTATGATTAATGAATCATGATACACCCGACATTAGAAGATCACCATTGTAACTTTGTTTAAGCCCTTGCTACTTTACCATCTTGCTTTCTACTTACATGCTGAGTGAGGGCAAGGTTTGCCTCGAAGAAGGATCTGATGGTTCCGATGTCTTCCCAGTAATCATTAAACAGATAAGCCTGCACAAAATATATGGCAAAGTCAATAGAAAGGTTAGTGAGTTCGAATTAGATGTGCATGTCTTGATAGCATGTATATTGAGTTTTAAAAACACATATAAATATTATGAGACAGAGATTCAAAATAAACCTTTATGAAAAATTCATTAGCTGAGGCTGGAATAATCTCTGATCCAAAGTCATTTGCAGTCGGGAAGCGCCATCTGGCTCAAATAGTTAGCACAATTTTCAAATATCTTTAACATTGGGTGTGTGTAAGTGCATATGTATATGAGTTTCTTTAACCCAGGTAAACTTTACATGATTAGCACCTTAGAAGATTCAGAAGTATCTCCTTCTTGAAGACGTACACTCCCATTGAAGCAATGTATGGCTTCTTTACTGCCTCATCCACAGAAAGTCCCAGAACTGTCGTATCTACTGCCTGGAGTATGCAGTAGTGTGAGCATATAAGTCACTATAGTCCTCTGCCAGTTCAAAATGTCAATTATTAGTGATAGCATTAGGTATGAGTGTATGACTATTACCATTGCCTTCAGGTCAGCTCCTTTAGGCTTTTCACTGAACGAGAGGACTTTTCCTTTCTTGTCTATCTTCATCAGACCAAAATCTGAGGCACGACTGTCATGGAGAGAGAGGGGGGGAGAGAGAGGGAGAGAGAGAGAGAGAGAGAGAGAGAGAGTCTTTAAATGTTGATCTTCAAATTTATATTACCAGGAAAATTTAAAGTCAATAAAACTAGGAAAATTCAAGAGAAACTTAGCTCTGGTGAGATTAATAGCGTACCTGTCATCCATTGGCAAACAAGAAATGGTAATATCTGCACCACTTTCCCGGTGATTCTGTAGAGTGAGATAAATTTGTTATGTTTGAGAATTGGAGTTCTGAATGTATTTAGCGAAACAAAGCTAAGATGCTGTGGTTTACTTGAATGTAGTCCATGTAGTCCATTCGATACAAGTGATCTCCAGATAGAATCAGGACATCCTCAATGTCTCTACTTCTTGCATCCTGCAGCATGAATAAAACAGGTGTATTTTATCATGCCACCAGTTTTTTAGGGCAATCCTACTCAAGATACAGTCTTTAGTTCCCAAAAACAACTATGTGCATAACAATGAGCTCGAATTTTTATTGGTTTACAGAATAATGATTTTTGTGTTTCTGATCATATACAGCTCAGAGTGAGAGTACTAGTTCAGTTTCAGCCCACTGTGTAAATGCAACCACTTGTGAATATGTGATTGATATATTTTTATCACAGTGTGGAAGTGAGAAGTTCATGAGCTAATAATGACTTCAAAGTAAAGAATAAATAGTTTCATCCTCACTGTATTTCTTGTTTAACGCATGCCATGACTTTTGCTCTTCAATATAACTGGATGCTCCCCAGCATACCGTGGTCTTAACTAATATGATTGTTTGAACAAAATAATGACCTCTGAAGTATAGTTTTCTAATCCTACTCACTTTCCGGTTTGTAAATGCAAAGTTCTTTAATTAGCAAAGGACAAGATTTGGACTTATGAACTCAAGCCAATATAAACTACCTAGTTGCTAATGATCGAATAAACAAGATGGTGGTTCAAGAGGACCCAGACATCCGATCGTGTTATTTGGAAAGTGAGTAGGGTATTAACCAGAGGGTCAGCATCCATTTCTCGTAGTTTTAATGGTGAAGGAGTTCCTGCAATCTTCTTGTTACTGTGATGTACACATTCATTGAAAATAAAATAAAAAAATTGATAGTGACACTGAAAGTGTAGCTCCAAAAAAGCCTACTGCAGTGAATCTAACTGACCACACTTATTGGAACCTAGGTGGCCACAACATGTAGCAGCAACATTATTTCAGCCATGATGTACAGATTTTTAGTGCCCATTCCAACTGATGAAATTGTTCCGGTGAATGAAACACTAAATGATCTCCTCAAACCGCACACCAATTCAGGATCAAGAAACTACTATATGGTTTTGTTATCAACCATGTGCTTGATGGTTCGAAGGGAAAAATTACTAAAAAGAGCAGCTGTGGTGCAAGAGAAGAAATCAGGAAGAGTGTTTTGGACTATGCTCCAGGTAGCGCAATTCTAAACAGCTAACAACGTTAAGGTTGTGAAGGGAAAAGGTGGATTTGTTTATAGAGTGATGCAGGAGTGTGTTTGGAGACTACGGAATTCGCTGATGCAGTGAATGACACATAATTTCCCTTCAGAAACTGTAACCAAAGGAAAGCCTTGCACACGTTCTATGCCCATAGCTAGTCTTCCACAGTATGTAAAATCTCTATACTACAAAATTCAGGTTCTGAAATTTTTTTTTGTATTTTATTTAATGGATAGTTGGGTTTGAGTACCTCAAAAAGCCAATGGAACTGTCGAACAGCATCTGCGGTGCCCTGGAACCACATCTGACCTGACTCTCCTGGCGTTTGAGTAGCAGCTAGAACCTGTCATGCCAAAGGGTGCGAGTAACATTTTGTCAAAACTACTTGCTGGCTAAGACAATATTAGTTTCATTGAAGCTAACATACCTCTACGTAGCCATCACCAAATGTTGTACCGCTGCCAAAGTTGTAAGCGCGGGAAATGTGCCTGTTGAGTGATGCTGAGTTGTACTGAGTGAGGATGTAGACTTTGTTGATTCCACTGTTGATGCAGTTGCTCATTGGCACATCAATAAGTCTGTATGCTCCCCCTATTGGGACCTAAGAAGAACATAATGTAGCATAACAAGTAACATTAATCACTCAGAAAGTGTTGACGGACTTGTATATGATCACACAAAATAAGGAAGTTGCAGCTTTGTAGAAAGAAAGAGAGAGCTTACAGCAGGCTTTGCTCGCCGTTTGGTGAGTGGGAAAAGACGAGTACCAGCTCCACCTCCCAGTATAATTGCAACGACGGTCTTTGGATTTCGCCTCTCTACATCCATGTCCCTTAACTGCACTAGACCAATTGCCAGTTGGTTAATTATGAAGCAGAAACTTGTTACGGTCCTTTGATCTCCCACTTCAGACGTTAATTGGGTGTGTTCATATTTTCACTTGGTAACAAAAGTTGTGGTAGAGAGTGCAGTCCTTTCTACAGTTAAAGTAGTTTTTTTTCTTTTTTTGTTTTGTCTAATTACTGTTATATATAGTAGTTATGAACAACAATTTGAAATACATAACTAGTTAACTACTAAGAGTGAAGGTTGAGTCTTGCTCTCTTAATCATGGACTCCAATTCGACCGATGTGAATTGCTTAATGATGTCAAATATGTGCATTTGCATGCCATCCTATGTCCAAAACATAAGCCTAATAAGATTTCAAATAATTTTAAAGGTCATCGAAGATTTAGGTCTAAAAGCATATTGTGTTTTTCACATTGCATCGCATTGCTTAAAAATTTCAAATATCATCATTAAAGTAAAAAATGTAACATTTTAGTCCAATTGTTAGTTTTGTGCTACAATTTGATAATTTTTTTTTTTTTTTGTAGACAAAGTCTATTTTACCTCAAGACAAAATCGAACTTCTTAAACAAAAAGGTGCAAATGTTAAACATTATACTCGAAGGGGGGAAAATTTAATTAGTCCCCAACCAAAAATCAAATAGAAATATCAAAAGTCATGAACTCATGATTAGCAATTAGCTTACGACATGCATTTTGTTTAATACTACTTATGATTGTCTAAATGAGAATCTGTTTAGGCCAATGCATGCATGTTTCATGTATTCGTCTATGTTGTGAGTTTTTGAAAGCTCACCTTGACCTCACCAATTACATCAGCGGCAGTAAGAGACATACAAACATGTCCATTCTTCTTATTCTTCATGCTACCATCTCCTTGCTGAACCTGACTCAGCTGCAGCTTCTTCCCCATCACTTCTCCATTGCAAAACTTCACAAGCCCCCTCGGATTCCTCCCCCCAGCCCTGCTGCGCCGCGTGACTGGATGGCAGCGGAGAGGGAAATCCGGCAATGATCGGCCGACACTGCCATTGTTGTTCTTGAATTTTGAAAATCCAAGGAGAAGATTGGAATTGCTATAAATGGAGGGAGCGGTTTATATGTGCAAGGCCCGTGAGTAAGGGAGGTCTAAAGTTTACATGGATGATGCATGATATTTTGGCCACGCTATCCATATTCATTTGCATCCACCAGTTACATATTGTGTTTGTCTCCTTGCAAAAGAAGAGAAACATCCATTTCCATATTAATCCTCTCTCTGGTTGAGAATTTACGGATCAAAGAATATGCTGAAGCCTCAAGGGTTGCCTTCAGACCACCAGATGCCCTTGCAAAGTATTAGCAAGTTACATTTGGACGTGAGTTTTTCATTTTCTTTGACAATCAAAACTGATCAAGTACCATATATTAAAACTCAGGGTTGTAAATATATAAGGACTTGATTACATTTCATGAAAAATAACCTTGGCCGAAATTTGCCTAAAAATAGAATTAACTTACACAAAGATTTTCTTTTTATTACCATATAAAAACAAATGAACTATTTAATTATAAACTAATTGAAGTTATACACAACCGATTACAAATATTGATTTCTGCAGCTTGACTGAATTAAAGAACCTAGTTCTTCTCATTTTTTAAAACTAGATACAGATATATGAAAAGTGGTACTTCTTCATAGCAGTAAAGTCGTGTATAGCCACTTAATTTCCTGTTGAAGTTGACAACAAACAAACCTATAGTTTTGTCCAATATCTCATTTGGTGATCACTCTATTAGTATATAGTTCATCTAAAACCTGAAATTACAGTACACTAATTACACACGACTCCAATTCTCTTCCATCTCATTATTTTTGTCTCTACTATAATTCTTATCCTACACTTGCATGGTATGTCAGTATTGTATCTAGGCTCTTGTAATGATAAATAGAAAAATAACACAATCGAAAAATATAGAGGATATGATTCGCATTTTCGCATGCATTATCTCATTCATGCACAAACACTGGCTATTTAGTCATCAATATTATATGTTTTTGTTGCTCATAAATACCATGTGTAAATCTTTCATTCTCAACGGCAACTTCTCCAACGATGAGGGTTTGGGTGCTCTAATTAGGCCTCTCTGGTTTGGGCTATGTTCTTCTTCTGGCCTTTTCTGTTGGTAGCTGGTCTTGTGTCTCTGGGCTCTTGGGCTGTTATATTGTTTTCTCAGCCTTCTGGCTTTGAAGTTTATGGTTTGCTGTAATTCCCTTGGTTTTGAATAGATCAATATATTGATTCTTTGCTCATCAAAAATAAATAAATAAATGTAGTATATGTAAAGCCATGTGGAATGAATGGATACAAATTGAATTTCCACTCACTCTATTTAAGTTTTAACCAGAGTATAGTTAGTATTACATCTTTTGGAAATTTACCTTTTGTCCAGAAGCCGTTTCATAGGTCCACAATATTTGTTTAAAGGCCACACACTCCTCCATTGTGGCAATGCCAAACAATAAACTGTCATCAGCAAAGAATAGATGGTGAAGCGTCGGAGCTTGAGGGCACATTTTGAGACATGTGATGTGATGTGACTGAACTAAATGAGTAATGAGAGCAGAGAGGCCTTCGACACACATGATAAATAGGTAAGGTGATAAAGGATCAGCTTGCCTGATCCCTCGGGAAGGTGAGATGGGAGGTGTGGGCTCACCCTGCTGTAAAATGGAGTAGGTCACCGATATCACAGTAGAAAAGAATACTTCAATTCAGCTTTAATTTGATGATACTATTCATCCCATAATAAAGGTATATATACAAGTACAAAGGAGTAGTCTAACTCTAATAGGAAACAATCTTTCCATAATTACAGGATATCCTAATTACATACAGATTTACAGCGATTCTACTCTCCCCCTCAAGTTGGTGCATAGATGTCTATCATGCCCAACTTGTCAACTGAGCTGTCAAATATCTTCCTAGACACTCCTTTAGTAAGAACATCAGCTAATTGCTCCTTTGAGTTTACAAATGGAAAGCGAATAACCTTTCTGTCAAGATTTTCTTTAATAAAATGACCGTCAACCTTCACATGCTTTGTTCTATCATGCTGAACTGGATTATGTGCAATCTCAATGGCAGCTGTATTATCACAATGCAAATCCATAGGCTTTTTAAGCTTGTAACCCAGGTCTTTCAAGACATTACGAGTCCATAACATTTCACAGACTCCGTGTGCCATACCTCGGAACTCAGCTTCTGCACTTGATCTGGCAACAACTTTCTGCTTTTTGCTACTCCAAGTGATAAGGTTCCCTCCAACAAAAGTGAAGTACCCAGATGTAGAACGTCTGTAAGTTTTATCACCAGCCCAATCTGCATCTGTATACCCAACAACTTCTAATTCATCTTTTTTCTGAAACAGTAACCCTTTACATGGCGCCATCTTCAAGTACCTCAAAATACGAAAGACTGCATCCATATGCTCTTCACTAGGACAATGCATAAATTGACTAACAACACTCACAGCATAAGCAATATCAGGTCTAGTATGTGAAAGATAAATCAACCTTCCTACAAGACGTTGATACCTCCCTTTATCAGTTAGAACTTGATCAGGATAGATAGCAAGTCTGTGATTCATCTCAATGGGTGTCTCGATGGGTCTGCGGTCTAGCATCCCCATTTCAGCAAGTAAATCAAGAACATATTTCCTCTGTGAAAGTGAAATCTCCTTCTTAGACCTTGCAACTTCAATACCCAAAAAATACTTCAGTTGTCTCAGATCCTTCATTTCAAACTCCCTGGACAAATACTTTTGCAATTCATTTATCTCTTTCGGATCATCCCCTATAACAATCATGTCATCAACATACACAATAACAGCTGTAACCTTACCATTCTTGCGCTTGATGAACAAGGTATGGTCAGAATTTCTCTGTCTGTACCCAAAGGCTTTCATGGACTTTGAAAATCTTCCAAACCAAGCTCTTGGAGACTGCTTCAGGCCATACAAAGACTTCTTCAATTTACATACCTTGCCAATGTCACTTGGGTAATTCTTAACACTTGGGGGCACATCCATGTACACTTCTTCCTCCAAATTCCCATTAAGAAACGCATTCTTCACATCAAACTGGTGCAAGGGCCAATCTTTGTTTGCTGCAAGTGAGATTAGAATCCGGACAGTATTAATTTTTGCCACAAGTGCAAAAGTCTCCTCATAATCAATCCCATAGCATTGTGTATATCCTTTGGCAACCAACCTCGCCTTGTATCTATTAATAGTTCCATTTGCATTAAGCTTCACAGTAAATACCCAACGACATCCTACAGTCTTCTTTCCAACCGGCATAGGTACTAGCTCCCATGTTGCATTCTTTTGAAGAGCTTCCAATTCTTCATTCATCGCCTTTATCCATTTTGGATCCATCAATGCATCCTGCACGTTACTAGGAATAGATACAGTAGATAATTGATCAACAACAAGTGCATGTGACCCAGAAATCCTATGGTTAGACATAAAATTAGCTATATGGTATTTAGTTTTGGCTTTGATATCTGGTTCATATTGTTTCTTATGAATTCCCTTGGTAACCCTTTGTGATTTCCTAGATTCGACACTGTCTAACCCAGAGGACTCATTAAAGTTTAGGGATACCTGAGGTGGATCATTCTGACCGGGATCTTCACTTGGTGATGCATAAGGGGAAATATCTTGTGTGTGAGCTTTAGATACGTCTTGATTTTGATTCAAACTATCCAGGAAAGTCATCTCTTCTGTCTCAGAATTCACAACACTCTGTTCGGCAGTTACATTTTCTATTTCGGAATTCGCGACACTTCGTTTGGCAGTCACATTCTGTTCGGCAGTTTCATTTTCTGTTTCGGAATTCACAATGCTCTGTTCGGTAACTGCATTTTCTGTTTTCTAATTTCTACCTTCAAATCTATCCTCCAAATTTTTCAAGTCTTCAAAGACATCAAAATCAATAATAGAACGAGCATTCCCTTCACAACCTCTCTCCCCCTGAAGGGAAGACTAAAAAGCTCCCCCTAAGTAATAAGGCTCGGATTCAAAAAAAGCAACATCAAGAGAGACATGTATAGTACCAGTAAGAGGATCATAACAGCGATAACCCTTCTGGAAGTCAGCATAACCAACAAATATACACTTACGGGCACGGGGATCAAGCTTGCTACGTTGACACTTGGGAATATGAACATAGGCTATACACCCAAACACCCGGGGCTCCAAATTAGGCATAAAAGGGATGGTCAAAAGTGTATGAAGCTTCTTATGAGGATTCTGAAACTCAATCACCAGTGAAGGAGTACGGTTGATAAGATATGCTGCTGATTTCGCTACTTCTCCCCAATAGGACCAAGGTACATTCATGCCAAACAAGGAAGCACGAACAACTTCCATCAACTGTTTGTTCTTCCATTCTGCTAAACCATTTTGTTGAGGAGTATAAGAATTGGAGGTTTGATGACGAATTCCATGTGACCGGCAAAACTCAATCATAGGGCCATTCACAAACTCTCCACCATTGTTAGACTGAAACACTCTGATGGATTGTTGATACTGAGTTGCCACCATTTTGTGAAATTCGGTAAACATTCCAAATACATCACTCTTATTCTTCAGTAATGACACCCATGTCATGCGAGTGCAATCATCAATAAACGTTACAAAATACCGAGCTCCAGAAAGAGAAGGAATTTTAGCAGGACCCCAGACATCAGAGTGAATCTTCATAAAAGGAACATGACTTTTATTAAGACTTGGTGAATATAAAATACGGTGACTCTTGGCCAGTTCACAAATGTCATAGTGGAAATCCAACTCACTAACAACTGAAAACAAATGAGGTTGCAGCTTCTTAAGATAACTAAAGGATAGATGACCTAAACGGCGATGCCATAACCATACATCTTCCTTCGCATTCTCTACCCCGTTGATCTGATTAGCTTGTCCCAAAAGATGCTTCTGGTTCTCTCCAGTCTCTGTCAGACCCAGATAGTATAATTTCCCCCTTCTAACACCATAACCAAGGATCCGCAGAGTCAGAATGTCCTGAAACACACAGAAAGATGGATAGAAGGTCACAATACATGCAAGAGATAAAATAATTTGACCAACAGACAAGAGATTATAAGCTAGTGATGGAACAACTAAGACAGATTCAAGGGTTAATGTATCAGATAAAACAATAGAACCTTCTCCGATGACCGGAGTTGGAGTACCATCAGCAGTAGAGACAACAACTTGAGGGGAATGTCTAAGGTTTTTCACAAGATTAGGGTCATTGGTCATATGATCAGATGCACCTGTATCAATTAACCATGTATTATTCAAAGTAACCTTACCATTCATACCTGATTACGCTACATTAGCGGAGGCATTGTCTAGACGCTCTTCCTCTGTAGTAGCAATGGCGGCCTTGCCCAGATTCTTTCGTGGTTTCTTGGTGAAGTCCCACCAATCAGGGTAACCAATCACTTCATAGCGCCGCTCCTTGCTATGACCTAGTTCCCCACACACAATGCACTTTCTATTTGCATATGGATTTGGTTTACCTAGAGGATGACGTGAAGAAGGACCTGAGAAGCCTGGAGGAGGATCTGGTTTGCGTTGGACAGCCATAACAGAAGATTCGGTAGGTATCGACTGCCCCATAGCCTGTTTCTCTGATTGCACCTTGCGAATGTAAGCATAGCTCTGCTCCAAAGAGAATTTAGGTTCCTTGTGCAGGATTTCTCCACGTACCTGATCATACTCTAGGTCAAGTCCTCTCAAAAACATGTGAACACGCATCCGGGACATCGCTGAGGTCTCTTGAACTACAGCTGCAACATTATCATTCTGAGAGGCCACCCTTTGATCAATCTCCTGGAACATCGCCACTAACTCATTATAGTAGGTAGGAATAGGCCGTCCATTTTGCTTTGCTTCAAAACACTTCTTGTTCAATTCAAAGATCCAGGTTTCATCAGAATCATCATAAAAAGTTTTCTCTATAGCTTCCCAAATATCTTTTGCAGTAGGGAGACGAATATACCGGTTCATAAGAGAGGACTCCATGGAGTCAATGAGCCAACTTTTCACCTTTTCATTGTCCGTGTCCCAAGCTTCATACTCTGCAGAATTTATGGCGGGTTCAGCCTTCACTCCGGTCAGATAACCAACCTTCCCTCGTGCTCCAATGCGCATCCGCATGAGAGGAGCCCATATGGTGTTGTTGGATTCATTCAAGACAACACTTGTTGGGAACGCAGAGTTGTCTCTTTGGGTGGTGTAGTGATGATGGATGACTTGTGAGGATGGCACCATTGCCTTCTTGGGATTTGACTGCTTGCCTTCAATTACAAGTTCGGCCATTGAGGAATTCAGGATTTTTGCAGGATTGGATTTTCTAGGGTTTCAAGATGGATCTGAATTTTTTTTGAAAAAAGGTAGGGTGATGGTGGTTTGGAATTCAATCGTGGGTGGTACGCAGCGGTTTGTGGTTTTTTCAGGATTCAGGATTCAAAGAATGCAGTGCAAGTTCAAATGATTGAACCTGCTCTGATACCAAGTAGAAAAAAATACTTCAATTCAGCGTTAATTAGATGATACTATTCATCCTACAATGAGGGTATATATACAAGTACAAAGGAGTAGTCTAACTCCAATAGGAAACAATCTTTCCATAATTACAGGATATCCTAATTAAATAAAATCCTAATTACATACAGATTTACAGCGATTCTACAGTCACATTGAGCATTATCATGTTAATCCAAGTAGGGTGAAAACCAAGCTTAGTTAAAATCGCTTGGAGGTAAGTCCATTCAAGGCGATCATATGCCTTACTAATATCTAGCTTCAAGGAGAAGAAACCAGCCTCTTGATGACTCAGTTTATGCATGAAATGCGCTGCTTCATTTGCCACCAAAGTATTGTCTGAAATTATACGCCCTGGGACATAGGCACTATGAAGGGGAGAGATAATATCAGGGAGCCCAACACAATCTAGCATCTATTCTTGCAGTCAAAAGAGAAGACGAACATGATAAATATCTTGGACTGCCATTGAGGGTCGGCAGGTCAAAAACAATGAAGTTTGCATACATCAAAGAGAGATTGTCCAAGAAGTTAATAAGTTGGAAAGCCAAAGTTCTTAGTTATGGAGGCAAAGAAATCCTCATTAAGGCCATTGCTCAAACGATGCCGCTATATGCCATGAATTGCTATCTGCTTCCTAAAAGCCTTTGTGATGACATCCATCAATTATGTGCCTCATTTTTTTGGGGTGATACTGATGAGAAAAAGAAAATTCACTGGAGAAGTTGGGAGAAATTATGCTTAACCAAACAAGAGGGAGGTATGGGCTTCAAGAATCTTTATGCTTACAATATTGCTATGCTTGCTAAACAAGGATGGAGAATTATCTCCAATCCTCAATCTCTCATTGCCAGGTTGTACAAAGCAAAATACTTCCCACATTACTCCTTCTGGGAGGCAGAAATTGGAGACTCACCATCTTTCTCTTGGAGAAGCATTCTACAAGGAAGACAAGTCCTAAAAACTGGGGTTCAATGGAAGATTGGAGATGGAACTCAAGTGGATGTTTGGAAAGACAAATGGCTTCCTTAATTTGTCTGTACCTAGTCCAATTATTAGACCATTCGATACTAGTGTTCACAAGGTGGCTAATTTAATTGATGCTTCAAGCCGGCAATGGAAGTCCACGCTAGTATACAACCTGTTTCCTAACCATGTTGTAGAGCGGCTTTTATGTATTCCTCTAGGTAGGACATCTAGTCCTGACAGACTGATATGGAGTCCGGAAAAGAAAGGCTATTACTCGGTGAAAAGTGAATACTGGATTGCTCGGATGGATGTGATGCAACATGTTCTAGTTTCTCCTTCAACTGGTGATCCTTATAAGGAGTTATGGAGGAATATTTGGAAGGCAAAAGTTCCTGGCAAGGTTAGTATTTGTGTGCGGACAGCCTGCAACAACTTGCTTCCCACCAGAGACCGGCTACTTACCAAAGGATACACTGGGGAATTACATTGCCTATTATGTCCACATGGCATTGAAGATGCTTATCACCAATTCTGCAAATGCCCTCTGGCTTCCACGCTTCTGGATGCACCACCGTTCAACCTGCAGACTGATCTGTCCTCGGGGGGTAATCTAAAAGATTGGATGCTTGAGAGAGCCCTTACTCTAAGAGGTGAAGTATTTGCTAAATTGATGGTTGTACTGTGGGCAACTTGGAAAAACCGGAACAACTTAATTTCTCTGGAATGGTACACAATAAACAGCACAGGACATCCTTCTTAGCAGTTTTTCTTGGCTGGAGGAATTTCAAAAAGCTCTAGCTCCTACTAGTCAAACGATAAAACAACCTAAGTGTTTCTGGAAACCTGCTGCACCTGGGAGTCTGAAGCTGAACGTGGATGCATCTTTCTTACCTAACCAAACCAAAGGAGGAGTGGGAGGAGTGCTACGTGATGATACTGGTCAGGCTGTTGCTGCGTTTGCTGGTCCCATTCTGCATGCTACTTCTCCAAAACAAAGTGAACTGTATGCCATACGTGCAGGTCTTGACCTTGTGAATACCCTACAGGTACAACAGGTCACTATCGAAAGCGACTCTATGGAGGCAGTGGCTGAAGCCACATGTGTCGATCATAGTCTTCTTGCTAATGGGGGCCTAATTGACGACATTAAGCATGCCATGTCCTTAATCCCTCGAGTTCAGGTGCAGTATGCTCCACGTTCATGCAATTTAGTTGCACACAGATTAACAGGCATAGGCTTTGAAGCTACCCATCACCATGTGTGGGTATATCAGACCCCTGAATGTATTCACGATGTTGTTACCTATGATTGTAATCACCTCACTTGAGGGCCTATCAATTAAAAGTAAATCTTTGTTTCAAAAAAAAAAAAAAAAAAGTTAGCATTACATCTTGGCTATATAAAATGCTTCTCCAACAGTCTTTCGAATACCAACTGCTAAAATACTTTTACAAAATATAAAAATGGTAACATTTCTAGTTATGCAGAATTTAGTCGAAGGACAAGTAGAGTATTACCTTCTTCTTCTTCTTTTTTGGGACAACTAGGGTATTACCTAGACTACTTTTATATATGTTCTCAAATGGATGATATTTTGACACACAACTCAAATCTATTAGGTGTGCCCTAATAAGTCCATATGTTTGAAATACACACGACACAAAATCACTAGGTGTACATTAATTGTTGAACTGCACACACACAACACCAACATGTGCAATTCTAAATTACTAAGAGATGAGTGCTCATAAGCGAATTTTTGAAAATATATAAAATCATTTCAAAACAATCATCTAGCTCATGCTAATAAGTTATAAAATCATTGAAATTCGTAAGATTAGTTTCAAAACAAAGGTCTAGCCATTGATAGGAAAACTAAGCGTAGTCATTTCTTCTCTGGTTTGTCCTAAATCTTTGATACCACCCTCAATTTCATGTCTGAAAGCCTGACTTTTTGACATCTCGAAATTTTAAGAGTAAATTATCTATTTTGGTTTTCAAGTACACCCAATCCTCCTAATTGGCTAATTCCAAAATTTCATTCTTCTATGGATTGAAATTATAAATTTTCAAAACAACATGACAAATCGACAGTTAAATGTACATATTGATTCTGTAGCACCTAAAAAGACAGCTCATATATATGTTTTCGCCTAATTACAAATTTAAAAGTTATGGCTAAACTCTTTAACTTAAATGTTTAAGTATCCAAAAAGAATCCTTTCGGTTGAATTTTTGATATTGGCCAAACTTTCTAACAACAAGTTTGATCTAGAATATAATGGAGTTGGTTCTTAAAGCTATACGAGTAGTTCATGAACTTTATGAGCTAAAACATGCTTGATTCGTTTTTCTCACTCAACTAGTTTCCTTTATCAACACCAACCTAACAACCCAAAACAAATACCATTAAGACACTAAAAGTATATTTCGAAATGATTTGATACTGAGTCATAAATTGCTGGTCGGTTCTGACTGTGAAAGCTTACCTCAAACGTCGTCGTGGGCCGTGGGGTTCAGTTAGGGCATGGTCATCAAATAGGTTTCTATGCTTCTAGCTTCTAGTTAAAGCAAAGCACCCTCTCTCGAGAACCTATATTGTTTTCTTTTGTGACCTCTTCACCAAACTGAACCCTCTTCTGCCTTCTTCACCAGCAATGGCGTCTTCTCTTCGTCTTCTCTTTCCATTGTTCCTGTCTTGCATTGTTTTGTTGAATCACCAAGTCAAATGCGACGACGGTATTGTTTCTCTCCAACAACATTGTAGTAAATTTCCTTTCTTTTCGTTGTTTCTTTATATGGGCCTGATTTTGCGGCGATGGGATTCACATATTTATTACACTTGGGATTCAGAAGATCTTTTTAGCATTTTATTTCCTTTTTGGGTTTGTTGCTGATTTATGGATATTGCCTGAAAAACCCATTTCATATGAGATCTTATTACACTATGCTGATCTGGGTTTAGAATGCGTTCTTAGCTTACTGGATCGATCTTATAGATTCTCTATCAGTTCTTTCAAATGGGTATTTGGAACTTGTATCCTTAGCTAGAAAGTTCAAATCTTTGGTGAAACTGCGTTCGCCTGAGTGTACTGATCTGTATTTGAAGTTGTACTTAATCCTGATCAATCGTAGTGTTACACTGGCTTAAATCCTTGCCAAAATGGAATGCTTTACTTATGTTTTTTGTGCTGATGCTGCAACATCAAGTAGTCCCGTTGTTTTCAGCACGTGGGCTAATTTTGATAGAGGCACTGCTAGATCACTCTGTTGCCCTCTTTTGGAATTGTGTAGCTTTTTGATTTTTGACATCAAGTTCTTTCAAGGTAACAAGTCGTCTCGCAGACAAACATACAGTAGCTGATCCTTTACCATTTACAGCACATGTTTTGGCATTAGCTGAATAGCTGTTGTGCCATCACTTCTATCTGCAAACACTTGATGTTTTTTCACTAGATTACTAATGCATTTTCACCCTTAACCATTTAGAGCACATGTCTGAGCATCAGTTGTTTTCACCATCACTTTTATCTACGAACACTTGATGCTTTTTGACTGGATTATTAGTTTGTTTATGCATCTATTTTGTTTTCATGAACCGGTAGTAGTACACTATCTGTTGGTGTTATAATAGTAACTGTGACCTAAGATCTGAAAATTGTGGTGGACCAAGCAGCATGGATGCTGGTTAGTCTAAAGTCTCAATTATGCTGGCGGTTTGGTTCAATGGCTTGGACGAGTTTGCTCGAAAAAGCAATGGTGCAGGGGTTAGTTGTCTACACTCCAGAGTTGTCAGCATTTCTCACTGAGCTGCTTGCTCGACACACATATATAGTTGTCTCTATTGTTTCTTGGTTTTTGGTAGTCCCCTGAACTTGAGGAACTCCCTTCTTTGGGCAAAGTCTATACCAGAATGCTTGTCGAAAAGACAAGTGGAATAGGGCAACCACTACTAGGTAGTGTAACCCAAATCATTGTTGAGGTCAAGGCTTCACTGCAGAACCCTTGCTGAACAACCTGAAATAGAACTCAAGTTCAATTAATCTGCTGCCATATGATTGTATAGTTACTTGGAAGTATATTTGTATAGTTACTTGGAAGTATATTTATTTCTTTTACTTGAACTTCTTGATGATGAAATTTTAATTCATTTTTTTCCAGTTGATGAGGAGGATAATCTTCTTCAAGGCATCAACAGCTATAGGGCTTCTGCCAACTTAACAGCCCTTACAAAGAATGACAATGCAGAGTGCCTGGCAGATGAGATAGCTGACCAATTCAAAAAGCAACCCTGTACAAACACCACAGGTTCCTTCACGGTACCAGGCACTGAAACCCAGTTTACCAACTTTCCAGACCTTTTAGCCAAATGTCATTTGAATGTCTCAAACACAAGGGATGGAGTCATAATGCCTTCTTGCGTTCCAAATCTGGATCCTAGTCTCGTCCTTACCAACTTCACTAAGTCTCAGTACTCGTCAAATCTTAATCAGACAAATTTTACAGGAATTGGAATTGGTTCTGAAGATAACTGGATTGTTGTAATTTTGACCACGAGCACACCCGAAGGAAGCTATGTTCCTGCACAAAGCACTGACAGTGCCACTGGCAGTGCCAGTTTAGGTTCCAAATCCAAGATTAGTTTGATTCAATACTTGCTGTGTTTGCTGATGGGGTTTGTCTTTCATTTGTAGACCAAGAGGTTTATCATACCAATTTTCTGCTTTTCCGACCTAGAGAGGACAATGATTCTCCCATCGGAGCTGCTTCCATGGTGGAATTCGATTTCGTACTTGCATAACTTGATGTGCTCTGTTGTAGCTGATAGTAGAATGTTGAAGAGTTGTGTGAACCATCACTGTTGTTGACCGTTTTTCTCCCAAGAATTTATGATATGATCATATGAATGAGATAAAGAAAAAGAGGCTGGATTTACTCAGTTATTGAATAATATTTGCAATACTTTATTTTATGTCTCAACGTTTTTGTTAGGGTGACAATTTCAATTTAAAATGAGGGCTGTTATCAGCACTCCTCATTATCTTCTGTATACAGGAGATGATCAGAACTCAGAAGGGTTCTTTTTTTTTTTTTTCGATGACAAACTCAGAAGGGCTCAAGGCACCCCCAAATCCCCTTTAGCTGTCACAGTACCAATTCCCTTTGCTTTTTATTTTTTGGGCCATAATTCACTATTCCAATTGAAGATTCATAATATGCCCAACCACACTACTCTGCTTCGAGCTAATAAAAACAACCATGACAAATTGACAATATATATTTTTTTCCTGCTCTTTTCAACAATTACAATTACAAGATGCTAACAATTACAAAATACACATGAAGAAGAACTTCGTCTCCAATCCATATTTTCCTTGCTAAACTTTCAGCATCTCTAGTTTTTATGACACCATTTATGTATCAATCAAATCGTGAACAAATCCAATGGAGCATCTTTAATAAGAGGAGTTCATCTCTATATCAAGCGCTCTTTAATCGGCTTTGCTTGAGAAAGAGAAATTTCTTTAGTGCAATCAATAGGACCCAGGTGGTTTTTGTGATCTTCTCCTTGATCATCAATAGCAATGCCGAGCTTAGAACAGTTTTTAGTATCTGAGCCTGTAATCCTTTGAAGAAACCCAGTGGCCCCTCCCTTCTCCAAATGGCATAAAATGCATCTGAAACTGTCTTTTTGGTTTTTGGAGACCTTTCTTGAACTTCATTGCTACCTTCTTCATCTTCATCTGCAGCTTGAATCATCACCTTGCACCTGTTGCAAGTCATAATCCAAGTTCATTGTTGAAGTCGTACCAAAAGATAGAGAATGGTGCAGCATGTATCAATGTTTAAAATTTGCTAATCTTTTTCTTGAAAGACTAATAATAAATTTATGCTGCATAAGGAAGACTGAGAGAATTGACTATCCACCTGATGGCTGGGTATGTCAAGCAAGATGCGATACACTTTGAGACCGCACCCAAAGCGAAAGCAGAAAAAGCAGAAAGAGCTACTGGAGATGACTCTGTACCAGTTCTTTTGCTCAGCTGCGCAATCAATAGCTTTTGCTTCAGCTGATCAAATACCGTATACTGCATAAAAGAGAAGTCCAGGATTCAACTTCAGTTTCTTTTCTTTCAAGCTAAACATCATACTTGCGCAGACATTTAAAAAAAGAAGATGGAAAATCTAAGTAATAGCTAAAGGTAGCAGTTTAACCTCTTCAAGCAAGAATGTAACCTAAGTTCACTTCTTGACAATATAATAATGAAAAGAGATAATCGTGACTTCATTTATCTTAAATCGCAACAGAACCAAGTAAACAATACATGTGAGACACACATTGTTATATGGTGTGCCAAACAAAAGAATACATGTAACCTAGACTGCACACTCAAGTACCTGGATCGATGGGTTAGAAGTCAAAAGAAGTGATATGCCAAGACCATCAAATGCCTCAATCCAAGTTCCCTCTGACAGGGTCTTCCAGAGTCCTTTGGATTTCCCAAACTCACTTGTTTGCATCCTTGATGATGCTGTATCCAATGGCTGCAAAGTAAAATTTAGAAATCTGAATATTGTAAAGACTAAAATTAGTTGCTGAAAACCATATTTCACAAATAAGATACACATTGGACACTACAAGGGCTCCAAGGGAATTGGTTGTTGATAACATATGTTTGCAAATGGTCTATTTGACTTTATATGGCTCAGGACTAACAGGCGTTTGAAACTGAAAATGAAAATGTACGATGACTCGCCATTGTCACTATGACTGTACAAGCTCCAGCAGCTGCTGCAACTATCAAGTTTGCTTTTGTACCCATGATTTTGTTTCCACTTTTCTCCAAGTACAACCTTTTAAAAAAACTGTATCCATAGAAGTAGATGAATTGTGAAATAAAGGACTGCAGGTTCTTTGTCCCAAGGCCCTGGTATAATGAAAGCACCTGACGGGTAGAAATTGCTTCCCAGAAAACATCAGAAATGTTCCTGCAAATCCGAGAAATTAAAATTTAGAAGAAAAAGAAAAAGGAAAACATGACCTATGGATCACTAGGAAAGGCAGTTGTCACAACAAGACTCTTCAAGCCAAGATAATCTGAACTGGATACAAATTCCTGCTGTGCATCAAGATTCCTTCCTAAACGTCTAGAGTGAGTTTTAGGGTATTATCATAGTACAAATTAGAAAACTGCTAAATTCGAGAATAAGCAAGCACAAACTTTGTCAGTGACAAAATTGATTCAAACAACAAGTCTAATCACACTAGTAAGTGTATTCTTATCAACATGGTTATCGCATAAAGAGAACATTTTGAAGGAATAGGGAAATAGAAGAACATTGCATGAGCATATAGTAAACTACTGCAGGCTCATAGGAGACCTTCAGTGGATACTTTTTAAGATACTGTACACATGAGAAAGCAATACATTAAAAAAACTCGAGTTTGACTTTCATATCACATCAGCATAGCAATAATTTATGCCCTTAAATCTAGAACATGATATGTATCTGCTTACTGACAGCTGAACACTCTACAACAATATCAACTCTAGTAATACACCATCCCAAAAGCCAAAACCTTTGAAAAACCAGTCTGCATGACAAATTACAGTGACATTCCCATTGAAATTTGCAATTTGGGCAACAAGAAAGCTCATTACATACAAGCAGTTTGCACCAAAATTAGCTACAAGAAAAACCCAGAAAAAAAAATGCAAAAAGAAGTAAAATCAAGTACTATTATGTGGAAGGGATAGGTTGAAAAATCAATCAACCTGTACTTTAGCTGATTCTGAGCTCGGACTTCAGCTTGGTATTTGGTCTTGCAGGTATCAAGTGGGTACAAGATGGTGGTGCTGACCAGAGCTCCAATGGCCCCTGAGGTTGCCTCTGCAACAGATTCAAGATCAAACCCCATCCCTTTTATGTCAAATGAAATTGAAAGAATTGGGTTTTAAGAAATGGGGAGTGCATTTAGGAGGGCATGTGAGTAATATGTTCCGCGGTGGTGATGGTGCATGTTAGTGGGCAACTGAAGGTGACGCAGAGGAAGGAGCAAGCCAATTGGGATGAGTAGTAGCAGAAGCAATGGGTTGGTTTTACTGTGTTTGTGTATCTTCTTGGGAATCGGAAACGTGAATACTCCACCCTCTGTCTCTATCTTGCATTTTTCTTTGTCCCATGCTTTTTTGGAACCGGGTGGGTGCCCGACATCGTATTGGGTTAAACAAATATGGGTTGTCAAATACGAATTTCCAATGTAGAGAGGGAAAATCGTCCGTACAGTACCTGACCTTTGCCCCATTCTAAACTTTAGTACCTCACGTTCAGAAAATATCAGAACGGTACCTGAGGTTTCGACCCCGACCGAACATCGGTACCTAGTGCCGTTAGTTCCGTTACAAAAACTGATAACTGAAGGATATTTTCGTCTTTTCATGTCTTAATCCCTTATTTTTTCTATCAAAACATTTTTTTCTATTTTTTTTCTCTCTCCCTACTCTCTCTCTCTCTCTCTCTCTCTCGTTCCCATTCAAACCCAGAATTCTCTCTCTCTTTCTTTCTGAAACCCAGCAAACCAGAATTCTCTCTCTCTCTCTCTCTCTCTCTCTCTCTCTCTCTCTTTCATTCAAACCCAGAATTCTCTCTCTCTCTCTGAAACCCAGCAAACCCAGAATTCTCTCTCTCGTCCCTAGATTCATCAGAGGAACCTCAACAACATAATGTACAAGGAAGGGAAAACAATGAACCCGCAGTGACCATAACACCTCAAAATTCCAATTTCTGCAATTCTCCTCCAAACTGAAATTTAATTATATTGCCAGGTAACGATGGGCTAAGTAAGATCGTTCCAGAACAAAAGCTAGCAGAGAGAGACCAGAGAGAACCCTAAGAGAGAGAGAGTCCACTCGTCCGGCTGCGCCGCCATGCTTGCCTTGGCCTCTGGCCAGGTCGGCGTGTGTCGAGTGCGGCCGGACGGGATATGTGTGTAGATGATCAGAGATGGGGGTTGGGTGGCCTTCCTTTTCATTGTTTTCAGGTGGCGGCGGTGGTTGCACAGAAGAAAGGTGTGTGGCCGAGGGTGGTTTTCCGTCGTGTGGCTGAAGGGCGCACTCGGTCTGGATTCCGGGTTTGTGGATGGATCTGGCTGGATACATCACAGATCATGTGGAGTTTGGGTGTGATGTGGTTTTGGATTGCATAACAGCAGGGGGCGAAGGGAGTCACAGCGCAGCGATCGTTCTGCTCGGGCTCTCGAGGGATGGGATTGTGGCGGTGGGCGATCTGATCTGCTGGTGTTCTACAGTCGTCTGGGTCCGCAAGCAACGGCGCGGTGGTCTGAGAGGTGCGATGGTGGTGGATGGGCTGGATGTGAAAAATTGTCGTGGGCTGGGGTCGATGCTTGGACCCTCCCGGTTTTATTCCAAAGGTTGTTTTTTCTGGTGCGGCGACGGAGATTGTCCGTCAAGGGCGGCGTTGGGATGGTGGTGGTGCGTCTGGATCGGGTGTGCCTTGGTGGTGGGCAAAAATATTTGCTTTTTTATTATTATTTATTTTATAAAAAAAAAAACTAAAGAAAACAAAAATTAAAGGGTAAATTGGTCATTTGATGATCAAAATATGCCAGCCATCAGTTTTTGTAACGGAACTAACGGCACTAGGTACCGATGTTCGGTCGGGGTCGAAACCTCAGGTACCGTTCTGATATTTTCTGAACGTGAGGTACTGAAGTTTAGAATGGGGCAAAGGTCAGGTACTGTACGGACGATTTTCCCATGTAGAGAATGAAGTAGGAGAAAATTTTACATACAGTATCCGAACTAAGGCTGATTCATAACTTCAGTACCTGACTATGCAAAACTATCACTTTGGTACCCCAAGTTTGAAACCGAACCCAAAAAATTTCCAATGTAGAGAATGAAGTAGGAGAAAATTTTACATACAGTATCCGAACTAAGGCTAACTCATAACTTCAGTACCTGACTATGCAAAACTATCACTTTGGTACCCCAAATTTGAAACCGAACCCAAAAATGGTACACGCCGTCCATTACAGGGTTAAGTATCTTGCTGCGTGGCAAACCATGAGAGTTAATTATGTCATTTTGTTACCCATCTATCTCCTTCACCTGTTCTCTGCGCAAGACCCATTTCGCGTCACCTGAGCACCACTACAGAGTAGCTAAAACCACCTATCTCCAACTGATTTGTGAGGCAGCTGAAATACTCGAGCTTGGGCAGAAGGGTTTTCTCAAAATCGGCTGTAAGAAATTGTGGGCGTGACCTAACAACCTGAGCGATCTGGGTTTCAGAGAAGCCATGGTTTCTGAAATGGGCCAAAACGGAGTCTGGTCTTGCTGCGGATCTCAACTTGACCCTTTTAAATACTGAAATTGCTCCTTACGGTGATAACCCACATGAGTTTATCAAGAAATTCACTCTGAAATTCTCATCTTGTGAGGTGATGATGTGTGTGCAAAGAGATTTATGATTTTGATGAGAAAAACATGAGGGTGGTCGATCACCCACAATAAGTGTTCTACTTTTGGAAGCAAATGGGAAAGATAACATTGAACAACCCAACCGGAGGATCTTCTTCAGGTTGTGCTGCAATACCATATTCGATGTCGATGACGGTGACCAATTTCTGGTGGAGTGGCCAGATAAGGCTTGGAGCTGGTGGAGTGGGCTCTGATTAAGGTGTCGTACATGTAGGTGTTGGGGGTCTGGACTTAGTTGAAGAGGAGAGAGGCGTATCGGAGATTGCCGGAGCCGGAGAGTGCGCAGAAGGCGATGAGTTTACTGACGGCGTATTTGTTGAGGTGGAAGCCGTGGGTGGATTTGAGTGTGCGCATGTTGGTGTAGCATTGGACTCTTTAGCACTGCTTCCATGCTTGGATTCTGGTGTAAACCAGTTGCTTCATATGAGTCTGCTGCGTGTGCGCATGTTGGTGTAGCATTGGACTCTTTAGCACTGCTTCCATGCTTGGATTCTGGTGTAAACCAGTTGCTTCATATGAGTCTGCTGCGTTCTGGGCGTGCGCAATGGAACGGTGTTGTTGGTGTAAAAGAAAAAAAAATTGGTCTCATCATTTTTTTTAATTAAGTAAAAAAAAATGAGTTGGACCAAATTATCCCTCAAAATATGCCACGTGGTTAGCTAGTTAACGCCGTCATGGACAGCGTGTACCATTCTTGGGTAGGGCTTCAAACTTGGGGTACCAAAGTGATAGTTTTGCATAGTCGGGTACTGAAGTTAAGAATGAGACTTAGTTCGGGTACTGTTTGTAAAATTTTCTCAAAGAAGTAAATACAAATCAAGAATTTATTTTTTTTTGGAATGAAATATATACACTTTTTTCCTTTTTTTAATTAAATTTTTTATAAAAAGAAAATTTTAAGATATTAAAAAAAAACATAAATACGAATCAATCACTTTTTTTTTTGTTAGGACTGTCACTTGATTGGTTCGGATCGGTTATAGTTTAGAGGTTTAGGTTTGAGCTCTGGTTTGATCTCTCTCTTCTTCACTTTGCTCATGTCAACGGTTAAGTCTTTAGGCTTGAATTTGGTCCCAAGTCTAACATCATCCACATGCCTAAGATTAATGATGGACTATTTCGTTGTTGATATTAGAAGAGGAGCCCAATCTGCTTGTACAATACTACTATTCATTAGCTCTACGTATCACTTAATTACTAGAAGTGTTGCCCGCGCTTTACTGCGGGATTGATTTGATCATTGATTGTTTTTGTCGAACTTTACAATTTAGGTAAGGTGATCTTATAACATTACATATCAGAATATTTATATTGTTTTTGTCAGATACATTAATTTTTTGGCTGCATGATTAAAACACGTTACACGAATTTCTCCACCAGAATCATTAACTTGAAATCAAACCTACTGAGAAGATAATGTTGATCCAGGTTGTTGTTGAGGTCCTGCAAGGTGAAATAGTTGATTGTCAAAATTCTAGATACTGATATTTGAAAAATTTTGTTGAATGTATGTAATTAAGAGAAAAATATGTATAGGATATATTATACTCACACTGATAGTCCATAGAAAGTCACTTGCATGAAGTGTATTGAAGTTGTAGTTATCTGAAACTCTGTCAAATGCTGTTGCTTGAGACTCTGCAGAATACTGCGATGATTTCTATGAGATATGGCTATTCTTTCAGTGATGAAGGTCAAAAGGGAAGAGAAGATGATTGATGATTACCTTTTATGGATAGATTGAACATTGGAAAGAGCTCTGATCCTCGAGATTGAATAGAATCTTAATTCCTCAAGTGTAGAATTCCTCTTTCAGTTGGTGATCCATAAACCTCTACGTTAGTACCATTCTGAAAAGAGTACCAACAGAAAATTACTACCACATCAACCCTTGATTTACGATTTAACTTTCTGCTAAACAGTTTTTAAGGATGTACCTGTATCTCAGCCGTAGACACTGCGATTTGTTTGTGCAATGCTTTCAATAATTAAGGACCATAGCACTGGAGGCAATCATGACTTATTCTCAGAAGGATAGATTTTCTTCCCACTAACAGCATAAATAATTATTCACAAATCAGCACCACACAAAAAATTATCTACAGGCATGCAAGCACACTTGTTTTATTTGCAATATCTGGAATACTATTAGTACTTTTGATTCAAATAGATCACTATTAGTACTTCTATTCAGAGCTATTAATTGATCAGAGATGCACAGATTGATTTTAATCAATCAAAAAACAAAGAGAAGTTAAACGATCTACCTCCTAGTTCAAAGTTTTGTTCCAGTCCAGGAGATTATAACAGTAATTCACTTAGTTCAAAGTTTAGTTCCATTAGGCACCGTTAAGTATTCTTAAATCCCAATGAACTGATATCTACTTTGCATTTAAGATTCTACTAAGGCTCTGAAAGTATAAACATGAGATGTATAAAAATAAAATCAAGTAGAAGTACTAAGATCTTATGTGCCATCATTTTGGTCATGGAATAGGCAAGACTGTCATAAAGAACAGAGAAATAAGAAGTATATAAAGATGAATATACGATGAAATCATGTGGTTTCTGATATGCATTTTGTATTAACTAAAAACTGATACATTACAGAAACCAAAACCTGAGTCTTGGTTTATGCGTTCACAGAAATATTGTCAAGTAGATACTACTGCAATAAGAAAGAGTGAATATTTGGTTGTATAAATCGAATCATACATTTCTATTCTCTGCCTCTTCTTATGATAACTTGGAACCTGTTGCAGAATTCAAACTAAGTAGGTTCTTGTAACAATGAGATCAATGAGATTTATTCCAAATATGAAAGTGGAGTACCTTCCAGCTGCTGCATCTGTTCTTGTACCATAAGATGGAAGGGGTTTAAGCACAGACCACTCATTCAGGTCCTAAAACCCAGTTGATTGGTTGAGTTGATATGAGCAAGCAAAGCACATGGTAAATATAAGCAAATCTATCAAACATATCATAAGAGACCAAAATTCAAATTTTCCAAATTACTGCTCAAGTCTATATTAATTCTTCTCGGAATCAATAAAATCTATATGATAGTGCGACAATCTTTCATGTGCTGATATTGAGGCTACTTTGAGTTCATGCATAATGTTCAGTTTAGCCATACATGAACAGTAACATTTTGTTACATCATTTCGGATCTAAAGTCTTAGAACTGATTTTCATGAGGATTAATTCATTCTCACATCCTACCGACACACATAACCACTTTATCACAGATAATTAAAACATTGCCTCTCAAAGCATATTCTTTTCCTATATATGCACCTCATCTCATAAAAACAATTACAAAAGCTTTGATCTGAGTCATTGTATAATCCAAAAAATTTTGATCTCATAAACTTTGGAAAGGAGGCTGAAAATAATATGATCAAAATTTAGCAGATTTGATCTTTACATAATCTTATCCTTCTTGACATTGTAAAGCTGACTGTGGTTGTTTCCATCCAGGTGCTCCATTACCTGTTGATGCAATCTAGGAGCATAAATGTCTATGATGCTTAATAGAACCGAACTCCATCGAACTGGTGATGCATGCCTTAGATCTTTCCCTAGAAGAATAGAAAAAGCAAATCATTTAGACCCATTTCTAATAAAATACCAAAATCAATGAGGGAGTATAGAGGGATTATGTCAGCCATTAATCGACTCATATAAAAAAGCCATGCTTCTAAATATCATGAGGTATGTCCAAACAGAACAAAAACTTGGACAGTAACATGCTATGCATGATCTTATAAGATTTCATTATTTTACAAATAACAAATGAGATAGATAGTAAAGCAAAACTGATTGAGAATACACAGTTCAAAAGACATGCATGCAGTTTCTTGTTTTGGACCATAACATACCAATCTAACCAAACTAAATCAAATAAAATGATTCTTTTTTTATTATTTCAATTTTATTTCTAAAGTGTCTAAGTATAAACCATGTTTGTAATGAATGGATTGAATAGCTACTTTGTGTCAAGTATGCTGTGATCTTCCTACAGGTTTGTGAGTCATTATACCCAAAAAGATAAGTTATCAATTGAGTATCATGGTACCTCTGGCGGTAAGTACATCCAGGTATGGTGCTCCAAGTGAACGACTGAACCATCGATAGCTCCAGCTAGATACAACTTGAGCAAAAATCACCGATAGCTCCACCCAAAAACTCTTCCAATCTGATATATACACAAAAACCAGAGAAGTATGATTGAAATTTGTTGCAAATTGATTTTAAATCTCAACCTTTATTTACACATTCCATACCATACTTTGATCAAATAATCCATTGTACTATCAGAAGTTGCTTAACATGCATTCTCTTCCATTTACCTTGATTGACAGATTCAAGCTTCTCCTTTTTGTCAGACCATGCAGACCAATTTTTGACAACAGATAAATCAATTGCAGCAACAATGATAGTAGCAGGTGAAACCTACATACAAAACCAATTACAGTTTGACATTAAAAACACATATCAAAACCATAAATCCCTTAAAGAAAAAAATATAATATAAAAAAAAAAATTTAACAAACAGAATCAAATCCAAACAAAACCCAAATTCATACAGATTACAAATTATGAACACAACTCCAAAAATCCATAGCAACCTACAATCACAGATTAAGAATATAATCAACACAACTCCAAAAATACTAAAAAATCCCGTGGTTTTCAATCTTATCAAGCAAAGCTACAAATTTATAAAAGGGTTTCACAAAAATAGATGCTTCATCCAGAAAACCGAGGTGAGCATCTCTTAAATTGGAATTTCATCCCTACCATTTTACTCAATTGAAAACTCTAATGGGGACAATTTACAATTACAATAGAGAAATTGAGAGAGGGGAATTAAGGAACCATGAACGTAGAAGCAACCTATGTCTACATGCATGAACAATGACTCGGGAATCGGATGTTTCAGGCCACAACTCAAGTACCAGAAGCTGCAGCTCTCCTGCTTTCCTCAACGCACCTCCACCTCAAGGTTGAGCCAATAACCCAGAATCGCCTTCCTTCTCCTTGTTGATGACAAACCCAATACGACAACCCTAAACCCCTGCATCACCAGAACCGCAAATCAGAATTCTTTCAAAAAAAAAACCACAAATTCTTTCATTCTCCGTTTTTCTTGATTATTTCTCTTATCAGAGAACACAAAAACACACACACAGAGAGAACATGCAGAACCTATTCTCTGTAATTCTCTCCCTCTCTTTCACTCTATCAACAATACAAACACAAAGCTCAGCCAAGGACGAAAAGAGAGAAAGAAAAGATCATGTATGTCAGCTTGAGAAAACAGATTACGTGAAACCCAGAAATCTAACTCATCACCAAAACCCAATCTTTCAACCCGAATCGTAGTTAACGAACTGTAAAT
This sequence comes from Rosa lucieae, assembly GCA_024704745.1. NCBI lineage: Eukaryota > Viridiplantae > Streptophyta > Magnoliopsida > Rosales > Rosaceae > Rosa > Rosa lucieae. Next base: position 39,919,243 of record CM045495.1, on the reverse strand, counting down.
CCAAAGAAAACCCAACAAAGAAATCCTTCACTATCTACCTCTTTGTGGAATGAAGTAGCAAAGACACGATAGCACTGACCAGCACCCAGGTGTCGAAGGAAGAAACAGCACACACTGAGCAGGTGTAGAAGCAAGAAACAGAACGGAGGCGGCAAAATCGTCTTTCATCCATAACCGGCTCGGCTCTAGCCGTCACTGTTTATAGGCCGATGAACAGTGCGATGAGAATAATTTAGTAAGTTTTACATTAAGTTGTTCTAATATTGATTTTCTCGGGTTTATAGATGAGAAGATTGGTTAGAATTAGAACATGAGGTCAAATGTATGGGCATTATGGCCTTTTACAATCTTCTAAAACATGGCATAGCATGGACTTCAGTTTTTTTTTTTTTTTTTTAGGAGATGTGTCTCAGTTTCTTATACTATTGTTTTGCTGGGCTTTTACAATACAACTTAATCATTTGTTGTATTTTTTTGAGTAAATGAAGATTTCATTAATCGCAGGCTAGAACGGCACTTACAAATTTCTCAAAAACGGGAATCATGCACCATTCACTTAAGACTTGAAGCTCCCAAAAGTAAGGAGCCTAACAAACTACAACATTACCCTACAAAGAGATAATTTGGTATGAAAACTTCCTTTGCCAATGCGCTCAATTGCGGTGAGCCAGAAGCTTCCATTATCAAGATGTAGAAAGAAACATCATAATCTGCAGGCAAAAGGCACCTGTTAGCGCCCATTAAGGAACTAAAACAAGTATAGCTCCCTAAAGAAATAGGTAATTATTGGAATTAAACAGCAAAACTATTTAAAACCCTAGTAGCCCAAAATAGCCCCAAAAAGCCCAACAAAAACTAGCCTGACATGGCCCAACCCCCATCCCTCACCCAGCAGTAGCACGATACCGGAAACCAAATTTACGCCGTCCAACCACGCAGTACACGATCGGCGTTACTCCGATCAGCGTCGCCCCTACACCTCCCAGACCATGAGCTGCACTGATTAACGTCAACCCAAGCCTCCACCACAACCCGCAACATCCCGATCTCGCCCCACCGCGAATCTGATCCGCCTCGAACCGCAGTCACCGATCTCGTCCCACCATGATCTTGCTTCGCCACAATCTGGCATCCCACGCACATAACCACTGTGCTCACTTAATCATTTGTTGTATTAGAACAACTTAATGTAAAATAATTAAGTAATACATTTTGTACTAAGAATTATTCGTTGTTTGTATTGGTTATCAACTATAGTTTATTGTTATTGTAAAAAAATTTCAATTACAATCATTTGTCGTCTTAACTCCTAACAGAAGACATTTATTTGTGGTTAAAGTTGCGTTTAAGATACAAATTTATGTTGTCTGAATACATATAGAACAATAGGTTTTTTCTTCTATTCTATTGTTTTTGAACGAAAATTCTTCTACCCACCCAGGTGGGTGGTCACCCGGATGAGCTGTCAAGAGATCTGCCGTCCTTAGGCGACTACACAATCTGAGCAAACGATGGATCGTTAGTTAAGAAAGACGGCTACTGTCAGCGCTTGGAACAATGTTGGCCAAAAAACTCTCGAGTCAACCTGGTAAAAATCAGGTTGATGGAGTGAAATAGACGAAGAGGTCCTCAAAACCTCAATTGTCATCTCATCCAGGATCGGAGAAGTTGGAGTTGTCGAGTTCGGTTGGATTTCTGTATTGAGCTAATGTTCAATCAAATTTTACAAGTGAACAGATGGTAAAAAGGGCAAACCCTTGTATGGCAATAGTGTTGTAGATCAGATTGAATTAAATGAAAACAATGAGGATCGAAGAAGAAAACAAAATCCCATAACCAAAACCCGGTTCTTTACCATAACAAACCAATTCCCAGAATCCCTGCAAACATTAAAGATCATTTTAGTATCATAAAAACAGTAAAACCATTTGTGAACATTGAAAGCACCAAAACCCAATTTGCTGAGAACCCATCAAAAAGTTACCAATTGATCATCTTACCTCTTAAACATCATATTTTAAAGACTGACCACCGATAGCTCCAGCTAGATCAATTTCACCGATAGCTCCACCAAAAAATTCTTCCATCTGATATATCAAAAACCAGAGAATATGATTGAAATTTGTTGCAAATCATTTTAACTCTCAACCTTTATTTACACATTCCATACCACTTTGATCAAATAATCCATTGTACTATCAAAGTTGAAACATGCATTCTCTTCCATTTACCGATTGAAGAAGTTCTCCTTTTTTTCACCATGCAGACAATTTTTGACAACAGTTAAATCAATTGCAGCAACAATGAAGTAGCAGGTGAAACCTACTCAAAACCAATTACAGTTTGACATTAAAACACAGATCAAAACCATAAACCCTTAAAGAAAAAAATTTTATTTAACAAACAGAATCAAATCCAAACAAAACCCAAATTCATACAGATTACAAATTAAACACAACTCCAAAATCCATAGCAACCTACAATCACAGATTGAATAATCAACACAATCCTAATACTAAAAAATGTCAATACAAAAAGCACAAAAGGGCTTCACAAAAATAGATGCTTCATCCAGAAAACCGAGGTGAGCATCTCTTAAATTGGAATTTCACCCTACCATTTTACTCAATTGAAAACTCTATGGGGACAATTTACAATTATATTGAGAGAGAATTAAGGAACCTTGCGTCCTATGTCCAAGGTCTATTCAAACTGGAGAGGTCTAAAAACACCAAATTAGTACACCGCCGCAGAGAAACTCTACCGAGAACCATTTTTTCATAATCTACTATAACTCATTTCACTCATTAAAATACATATATTCTGTCAATTATAGCCACCAAAATACATCTATAATAGTCATTAATTGTTTCATGAAACTTAACTATTGAAGCTGAATAGCAAAATAATTTGCAATGTACTCTACAGCTTGGACATTTGTTTTACCTCCTTCTGTGGCTCGGCATCCTTAGCCTACTACAATGTCAAACTTCTACTGCATTATTGGTTTGTTCAGAGTCCACAGAGAGACTTTTTCACTACATATGATGGAAAGTTAAAGTTACGGAACATGCTAAAACTGCAAGTTTTCTATCTCAGGAAAGCAAACAATCTGATAAATGTTGTTTTGGGGACTTCAATGCAAAGAAACAGCAAGCCATGCTATACAAAAGTGTATACCCACGACAACATAATAATGATTGGATAATTAAAGGTATGCAGAGACCAAATATTCATGTTTCCTCAATGAACTATATCTCTTTTTTGGACAAGTAGACGATCAAATCAGTATACATTTCTTCCGATGCATAGCATTGTTGTTTTCATCAATAAAGGCATAGTCAATTAGAGGAAAAAATAAGGCAGATGACATCAAAGTTACTAGATTTTGATAGGGTATTTCTGAAGACATCAAGACCTTGGCATAGGTTCTCATTCCAATACTCAAACTTGTGATTACAAGAAAAAGTAATCTCTGCTACTAATAACCTGATTCACCAGAAACACTCCTTGAATCAGAAAGAGTTTAACCTCTTCAGAAAACAAAATTTCAATACCAGAAAAAATCTTCGAATATGAAACTAACCCAATTGATTTTTTCTACGAGAAAAAATATGATCTGATGGAATAATCACCAAACAAGTGCTACAAACAAAAGCACTTCTAGCAAACCCAGAAACTAGAAATATATAGTTATGCACAAAATTGTTCCTACTCGGTCCTTGTTTAGTACACAAAGATGCAAAGGTCAGGCTAACTAATCCAAGACTTATCTCTGGTGAAGTTAAGCCTCTCCGAAGGTATTCCTTGAACACATGTGAAGCAGAAGTCTTTTATCCTAAAATAAATCAATTTGAACTTCAATTACAACTACTCAACATTCATTAATGAAATAGGTATCATCCTCTATATATATATATATATATATATATATATATATATAGAAAGTGTCATATCAATTAATGAACAAGTGACCATTTCTCCTTGTCCAAAGCAATTGCAAGATAGAGGTTCCAAGTATCTGAAAATCAGAAAAGAGAGATAAGATAGAAATAACTTGCTTTAAGCATCCAACAATTTAGTACAGTGATTTTTTTTCATTTTCTGGTATGACAGTGAATTTTATATCAAAAGAACATTTCTCAGTGGAAATTTGCATAAGATCGATGCAATCTATCAACACCAAAATCTACCAATGATGATTAATAGAAGAAAAAATGTCATCATAAAAGTTAAGAATTCATTCTACATACCCTGTTGGCAGAAAGCCATCAGTCAATCCACCAATAAAGATGATTTTCTGTCTATTCAACCATAAATTAATATTCGAATTACAGATATAAATTTAGGTCGCTTTGTCTTTGATGCAGAACGGATGGCAGCCCAATTTGAAGAACAGTTAGACCGTACTAAAGGAAAACGAAAAGTGACTAGTAAACAAGAAATAGCTCGGTGTCTGATTGGGACGTGCCTTACCTTTTTGGAAAGGGAATCGCGCCAGAAACAAGACTCATCAGTTCACCATGAGCTGTAGCATTTTTCGGGCTTTCGGGGTCGTTTAGGGCCTCAAAACTGCATTTTTTGGGGTTTTCCCTTTTTGGTTTTCCTAGTTATTTTTTTGTTGTTTTCGTTTTACCCATGGGCTTTAGGGTTTCATTGTTAGTCGCCCTAGAGTTACTTTTCTCTTATTTATGCGGCTGCATAACCTATCTTTCAACTTTTAATCAATCAAATAGAGAATTTTATCTTTTATCTCTGGTGGACTCCAGAACCCTTTTGTTAGGTTTATTGCTAGTAAACCTAGTTATCAATCCGACTGCTTCAGGTGGTATCATAGCAGGTCTTCCCTGTCTCTCCTATTTACCTTGGTAGCAATGGGTGAAGTTACAAAAGCAGATATCGAAGCTATTACAACATCGTTTACCGCTGCCATCAATTCCATGAACACTCAGATTGGAGAAATTTGTGGATTGTTGGGAGAGAGGAACAACAACAACAACAACAATCGGAATAGAGGCGGGGAAGGAGGCCAGCGAATTAGGGCTCCACGTGGTGAAGTTGTTGTTAATCCTTCAGAATCTGAGTCTGAAGAAGAAATTGTGCAACATGAACACCAAGGACAAGCCGACCAAGATTACAAAGTCAAGGCTGAGATTCCTTTCTTTTCAGGCAACTTGGGTGTAGAAGATTATCTGGATTGGCAGCTTCAGGTGGACAGATTCTTTAAGATTATGGAAGTGACTGAACATAAGCAGGTTAAGCATGTTGCCTGGAGATTGAAGAGTACTGCTGCAGTTTGGTGGGATAAATTGCAAAACACTCGAAGGAAGCAGAGGAAACAGGATGTTAGAACATGGCGAAGAATGAAGCAGTTGATGATGGAGAGATTCTTGCCAGATGATTATGAGTAGATTTTGTACAGGTTGTATATTGAATGTGTCCAGGGAACTAGGACAGTGGCTGAGTACACCGCTGAGTTCTTACGCTACTCAGAGCGTAATGAATTAGGAGAAACTGAAGGCCAGAAGGTGGCTCGCTATATCAGCGGGCTGAAGCCTTTCATTCAAGAGAAAATTGGGTTAGTCACTGTGTGGACTGTGGCAGAAGCTTCAAACGTAGCATTGAAGGCAGAGTTGTTAGAGAAGCCCTCACGAGCTTCTTCTTTCCAGAGATATAACTACCAAAGGAGCATAGATTTGGTTAACTCCTCAACTGACAGGGGTAAAACCACACTACAGAAAACAGAAAACGCTTTTAGGGCATCCAATCCTCCTTTTAAAGGGGCTGGCAGTTCTAACAATTCTAGTGGTGCTCAAAACAGGACCCCGAACCAGAGACTTAATAATCCTTATGCTAGCTAGACCTACAACAGACGTCTGTTATCGATGCAACAAACCTGGGCATAGATCTAATGTGTGTCCTGAGAGGAGACAAACTGCTCTTATAGGTGAATATGATGAAGATGAAGATGAGGAAGAAGGAGGAAGAGGTGACGATTATGATGGGGTTGAGTTTGCGGAGGAGGAGTCTCCTGAAAAGGTTAATATTGTGTTGCAGCGGGTCTTATTATGTCCTAAAGAAGATGGGCAGCGACGCAATATTTTCAAGTCATTCTGTTCCATCAATAATAAAGTGTGCAATTTGATTGTGGATAATGGGAGCTGTGAAAACTTTGTAGCCAAGAAGCTGGTGGAATACTTGCAGTTACCTACGCAGCGTCATGAAGCACCTTACTCCCTTGGTTGGGTCAAGAAAGGTCCACAGGTTCGAGTTACTGATTCCTGCAAAGTACCGGTATCCATTGGTAAGCATTATAAAGATGAAGTTCTGTGTGATATTATTGATATGGATGCTTGTCATATTTTATTTGGACGACCTTGGCAATATGATGTGGATGTGATTTATAAAGGCAGAGATAATGTGATGATGTTTATGTGGAATAGTCATAAAATTGCTATGGCTCCTATGTGTCAATTTGAGAAATCTGGTGGAAAGAAAGGGGAGAGTTTTCTGAGCTTGTCTATTAGTGAATTTGAGATGGAGGAGTCCTTTAAAGAATCTGAAGTTTTCTGCCCAGTGGTGATAAAAGGGATGTTGGCTGCAGAAAAGGAGGATGTAGTGATCCCTAAGGAAGTGCAGAATATGTTGGGAGAGTTTGAAGAGTTGATTTCAGATGAGTTGCCCAACGAACTACCACCTATGAGGGACATTCAACATCAGATTGATTTGGTTCCTGGAGCTAGTTTGCCAAATCTACCACATTACCAAATGAGTCCCAAGGAGAATGAGATTTTGAGGGAGCAGATTGAAGACTTGTTGAAAAAAGGGTTCATTCGTGAAAGTATGCGTCCTTGTACAGTTCCAGTCCTCCTTGTGCCTAAGAAGGGCAATCAATGGCGGATGTATGTTGATAGCAGGGCCATAAATAAAATAACTGTGAAGTACAGGTTTCCCATTCCTCGTTTGCAGGACATGCTTGATGAACTGGAGGGTTCCAAAGTATTTACCAAGATAGACCTTCGAAGTGGTTACCACCAGATTCGAATCAAGCCAGGAGATGAGTGGAAGACAGCTTTTAAGAGCAAGGATGGCTTGCTCGAGTGGATGGTTATGTCATTCGGGTTGTCTAATGCACCCAGCACTTTTATGAGGCTTATGAACCAGGTTCTTCGTCCTTTTATTGGTTCCTTTGTCGTGGTGTATTTTGATGATATATTGATCTATAGCAGGACCAAAGAAGAACATCTGGTACATTTGCGACAGGTTTTGGGGGCCTTACAGGAAAATAAACTGTACATTAACCTGAAGAAGTGTACTTTCTGTACCAACAAACTGTTATTTTTAGGATTTGTGGTTGGAGAAGAAGGCATTCAGGTTGATGAAGAGAAGGTGAGAGCAATAAGAGAATGGCCAGCTCCAAAAACAGTTTCTGAGGTTCGGAGCTTTCATGGTTTAGCTACTTTCTACAGGAGGTTTGTGAAGAATTTCAGTACCATTACTGCCCCTATTACTGAATATTTGAAGAAAGGCAAATTCCAATGGGGAGAGGAACAAGAGAAGAGTTTTGCCTTAATTAAGTAGAAACTTTGTACTGCACCAGTTCTTGCTCTTCCTAATTTTGACAAGGTATTTGAGGTTGAATGTGATGCTAGTGGCGTGGGGGTAGGTGCTGTGTTGTCACAAGAAAAGAAACCAGTAGCATTCTTTAGTGAAAAGCTTAGTGAAGCTCGTCAAAAGTGGAGTACTTATGACCAAGAATTTTATGCAGTGTTCCGAGCATTGAGGCAATGGGAGCACTACCTGATTCAGAGGGAGTTTGTACTATTCACTGATCATCAGGCCTTGAAGTACCTTAATAGCCAGAAAACTGTGAATAAGATGCATGCACGGTGGGTGAGTTTTCTGCAGAAATTCCCTTTTGTGATTCAGCATAAATCTGGTACTCTTAACCGGGTTGCAGATACTTTGAGTAGGAGGGCTTCCTTGCTGGTCACTTTAGCTCAGGAGATTGTAGGGTTTGATCTCTTGAAGGAGTTGTATGAGGAAGATGTTGATTTCAAGGAGATTTGGGCTAAGTGCAGCAGCAATAATGCAGTTGCAGATTTTTACGAGAATGAAGGATATTTATTCAAGGGCAACCGGCTATGTATCCCTAGCTCTTCATTGAGGGAGACACTGATCAGAGATTTGGATGGAGGGGGATTGAGTGGGCACTTGGGCAAAGACAAAACTATTGGTAGCCTTGAGGAGAGGTATTTCTGGCCACAGTTGAAGAAGGATGCAGAAACTATCGTGAGAAAGTGCTACACCTTCCAGGTTTCTAAGGGTCAGTCCCAAAACACAAGTCTTTATCTACCTTTACATGTTCCTGACGATATTTTGCAGGATCTTGCTATGGATTTTGTCTTGGGATTACCCCGTACCCAACGGGGTGTGGATTCAGTGTTTGTGGTAGTTGACAGGTTCTCCAAGATGGCGCATTTCATTGCATGTAAGAAGACTGTTGATGCTTCTCATATAGCCAAACTGTTCTTCAGGGAGGTGGTTCTTTTGCATGGAGTTCCCAAGTCCATTACTTCTGACAGAGACATAAAGTTCCTTAGCCATTTCTAGATTACCTTGTGGAGGATGTTTGGAACAGTTTTGAACCGTAGCAGCACAGCTCATCCTCAAACTGATGGGCAGACGGAGGTTACTAATAGAACTTTGGGTAACATGGTCTGAAGCATTTGTGGAGATCGACCCAAATAGTGGGATTATGCTTTGCCACAGGTGGAGTTTGCTTATAATAGTGTTGTGCATAGTGCAACAGCAAAGTCACCATTCTCCTTAGTTTATACTGCTGTTCCTCGACATGTGGTTGATCTGGTGAAGCTTCCTAAGGTTCCTGGTGCTAGTGTTGCTGCTGAAGGCATGGCTAGAGATGTGCAGGCAGTTCGAGACAAAGTTAAGGACAAGTTGGAAGCAACTAATGCTAAGTATAAAGCTGCAGCTTATAAACATCGCGGAGTAAAAGTGTTCCAAGAGGGTGATGACGTGATAGTGTTTCTGAGGAAGGGGAGATTTCTTGTTGGTACCTATAACAAGCTCAAGCCCAGAAAATATGGTCCTTTTAAGGTGCTGCGGAAGATCAACGACAATGTTTATGTTGTTGCCCTTCCTGATACCATGGGTATCTCTAACACCTTTAATGTGGCAGACCTGCATGAGTTTCGTGAAGATGAGGTTCTTTATCCAGATGATAACTCGGGGTTGAGTTCTTCGGAGGTGGAGGAGACTAATGCAGAACGGATGACAGCCCAATATGAAGAACAGTTAGACCGTGCTAAAGGAGGAAAACGAAAAGTGACTAGTAGACAAAAAATAGCTCGGTGTCTGATTGGGACGTGCCTTACCTTTCTGGAAAGGGAATCGCGCCTGAAACAAAACTCATCGGTTCACCATGAGCTGTAGCATTTTTCGGGCTTTCGGGGTCGTTTAGGGCCTCAAAACTGCATTTTTCGGGCTTTTCCCGTTTTGGTTTTCCTAGTTATTTTTTGGTTGTTTTCGTTTTACCCATGGGCTTTAGGGTTTCATTGTTAGTCGCCCTAGGGTTACTTTTCTCTTATTTACGGCTGCATAACCTATCTTTCAACTTTTAATCAATCAAATAGAGAATTTTCCCTTTTATCTCTGGTGGACTCCAGAACGCTTTTGTTAGGTTTATTGCTGGTAAACCTAGTTATCAATCCGACTGCGTCAGTCTTACAGACAAAAATACACAAAAAGAAGCTTTAGAAGAGTACTGCATCGATTCAACCTTATCAAGATACCGAATATGACTTACTGTTTTCTAAGTCAAAGATTTTTATGCAACTTATTGTATAAACATGTCACAGGAAAACAAAGTAAAACTTTCAAGGTGAGCCATCTTCTGCATGCCTGTAGGAGCAATCATTATGGGCATTGGTCCCACACGCCAAAATATTTCCGAATCAAAATAAATAGACGAGAAATAATAAATAATTATAATTTCATTGAAAAATCTCATTTCCGATAATATTCTATAAATCTCAAAATCAACAAATGAAAATATAATATGCAATTCCATAAATCACTTCGGAAAATAATTCGTCGAAAAATCAACATAAATCATAAATCAAAATCTGAGCAAAACAAACTCATATCTGAAATTCATGATGGAGAAACCAATTCATTTTTGAAATCAAGTTATAATCCGATATCAAAATATATGCTCAATAATTGAAACGATCAATGAATAAGTTAATAATTTAGAAAATATTTGCATGCATCATTTAAATCAAAGGTCCACTCACAATACTATTTTGGCGACCACACATACGGGATTCTTCGTCGAGCAGTAGCTCGGTACACCGCCCTGTACATAATTATAATTCGTGAATAACAATTTGGCAATTAAATATGATTCCAAAATCATATCCTCATAAATCAATCTTTCCATTTCTTCTCTGATTTAACCCAAACTTCACCACTACACCAATTCATTAATTTAAATGTTCTAGGGCAGAACCGAGAGAAATTTGATGGTTGGATTCTCATAAATCGATAACCAAACTATCGAGCTTCAAAAATTCAAAATCAATATCAAACCTCTCCGATTTCCACAAAAATCATATCTACAAGTTCTAATTCACAATTGATTTATCTAGCTAAAAATAGAGACTCAGAACCGGCCCTACGCGCCTCCAATAGTGGCGGCGTGTGAGCCCTACTTGTCGCCGGCCAACTCCGATTCTGGTCACCAAATTTCACCAACATCATCATCTCAACATTCTAAGCACCTTTCATAACTATGACTGTGACAAAGCTCAATTTCAAGTCTAAGTACCCGAAATTACCTCAAAACCGTGAGATGCTTCTCGTTGTCGATTTGCAGTAATCCGGTAAAATTGCTGCTACCCACTGGCATGGGTCAAAGCACGATGAAGAGGACTCCAAGAAATGGGTGGTGGCTCAGCCAGAAATGACCGGAATTAGAAGAATTTGCCGGAACACTCCAAATTGCTACAGTAGAATTTGAAGCTTCGATCTGCAGTTTTCTTGCCAAATCACCGTGAACCACCACTATTAGCGTGTGCGAAAGGAGGAGGCAGTCCTGGCCCAGCTGGTGGCACGCCGATTGGACGCCGAACAACGGAGATATGCACGAAAAATGAGAGAGGCCGAAAGGTGGGAAAAAGAGAGAGTGTTACCCAGGGTAGGTTGATTTCTGACCTACCACACTAACTTTCCCTTTATATAGAAAGTTACCATAAATAGTAGCTTTAGTTTTTTTATTATAACTTCCACTTACGAGCTCCAATTTTAGCATACCACATGTCGACGAACTCAATTTAACGTCCTCTACTACCTCTGTGAAGAAAATTTTCTCAAAAACTAACCCGAACAAAAAGTCAACTTTTAGGACCTCCTAAAAGATTGAAACAGAGTCAAAAGTAAAAGTAAATGTCGTACCGTCCGAAAGACTAGTAAACAGGTAAATTGCGATTCGAGACGTAACATCATCAAAAGAGAAAGAAGAATATGGCAGTCAATCATGGTGTAGGAGCCAAATTGATAGACATGTAGAGAAAAGAATAAGGAGGTAGATAGTGTTTGAGATAGAGAGTTCTCCATAACAAGAAACTCTCTCTCTCTCTCTCTCTCTACTATCATTCTCATATATATATATATATATATATATATATATATATATATATATCCCCCCTCTCCATTCTCCCCCTTTCCTTTTCCTTTTCTTTTCCTCCCCGAAGACTTTCGACCCTTCCCATTTTCTCTAGATTTAATTATTTGCATCTTTATTATCTTATTCCTTTTGTCATTTATATTTGCTATGTGTCAACATGTATAGGCTTAGATACCTACAAATATTTTCCATATGAAAATAGAATTCAATTAAATTTCTTTGACAGTGCACATTGATAAAATCAATAGTAGTCAATTTCTTATTTACTAGAAGTAACTAATTTGAACACTAGATTCTTTTATTCACTTTTGAGTACTGGGTATTACATTCAATCTCAAACAACATGCAACTACACAATACTGTATTGTCTTCTTCACCCTGACACGTCTCTCCTTTGGATTACCATCAAAGGCAACTTTATACACAATGTCATCACCGTCTTAAATACATCCGACTAAATTTTAATCAAGAGACTTCTCATACTAAATTTGAAATTCTTCAAATATAGCTTTAGTGTAAATATTTCCGGCCTTGATCACCATTGAAGTAAATATCCTAATAGTAGGTAATTTTTAGCACAAATTAAACATACTCTGTCTCTAACTCTTTATACTGCTTATCATTGATCAATCTATCGAAGCTAGTGCTTAAAAAATTTAACCACATCATAGTTTGACTTAACATATGGTTTTAGGCTGGCATTGAAACTATCACTTAATTGGGTGCTATGCATTCCAGCAGACCATGCTCACTTGACATATGGTTTTGCTCAGTTCTCTTTTAATCAAAATATAATGCTTAACAAACGATTTTTGTGGGCACGGTATTCATTGAGCATTGCTTCTCATGCAACTAGGAACTCATCCACCTCTTCATAGCTATTTATACATTTTGATGAGAAGGTGGTGACCCGTTCCTCGCCCTTAAGGCCTTAAGTATACTACTTGCTTTTTTGTAATGGCATTGTTCATTGTATGCCATGTGCAAAGCATATGATACATGTGAGGCATCACATCTGCACAAGCTTTAGCCATTGTAGCATCTTGATCAATAAAAATGGATTTTGGAGCCTTGTTAGACATTGTCTCCAAAAAGGTCTCAAATAAACATGTAAAGGAACCAAAAGTTTCATTATACATCAATGATGCCCCACACATTACAGTCTCACCCTGATGATTAAATACCACAAATACTCCAAATATGATTGGCTTCATTAGTTCTATATGTAGTGTCAAAACTCATAACATCACCAAATAAACCACAATCAAGAATCATCTTCGCATCAACCCAAAAAATATTTGTTATTATTTTGCTCATCACTATCAAGAAAAAAGAAAGTCTTTTTTTTTCTCTCTCCCCAGGAACCTGTTATTTCCCCTTTCTTTTTCCTTTTCTTTCTTTCCTTTTCTTTTCCACCCCAAAGACTCTCGACCCTTCCCATTTTCTCTAGATTTAATTCTAGGGATTTTTTCCCCCTTACACCACCTACTTTTTTTTTCCCCACTTACCCACAAAGACTCTAATAAGGTGTTCCCTAAAACCCAATTAAGTTTTTTTTTTGTTTTTTTTGGAGACTATTTTGCCCTCACTCCTTTGTTACATCGAGAGAGAGAGAGAGAGAGAGAAGCCATAGGAGATTACGCCGGACTCCGGTCATAGATCGCTAGAATCTGGTCATCGGCCGCTACCCATTGGACTACTCTGAAAACCTAGCCGGAGGTGGTCAGATATCTCATAGGTCACCAGACAGGTTTATTGCCCCTAAATAGACCTTTATTGGGGGCAATAAAAATTTATAAAACCTCGCCGAGGTCCTTAAGGAGCTTGTCGGAGATCTCATAGGGGGCGGAGAGGTTTATTGATCCCCAATAAACCTTTCAGTTGCTGGAATGGAAACTAATCTCCCTAAAATTAGACAAATAAAAATTGATTAAGAAAAAAAATGAGGAGATTACATTAATTTGGAACAAGTATTAGCCCCAATAACATTTATTGCCCCTAATAGACTTTATTACGAGATAATAAAGACTTTTTTTTTCTATTTTTCTTTCCTTCTTTGACTTCTGCCCACAGTTTACAAAAAAGAAAAGTTTGGGCACCCACGTCTTCTTCGCCGGTTGCAGACTTGGACTGTGAGAGTCCAACGGCTATATAATGGGCAGAAGGTGCAGTCATGGATGGCATACGACATCCCAGATTCATGAGTCACGATCCAAAACTCGGAGTCGGGCTTGGCTAGGTCAATATTCAACTCGGAATTGAGAGCAAAGAGAGCGGCGACCTTGGATTTGTGGCCAAGAATGCTCCTAAAATGGGCTCCGCTTCAGAGAGGATGATGGTGATGGTGCAGATGACGGCGTCGCCATGGCTGTACTGGAGAGGCGGAAGCTTCTGGAGCAAAAGGCAGTAGCCATTCGGGTTGCTGATGAAGCCTCAGGTCTTCTCGTTCCGGTCACACCGAGGCATGAACATGAAGTCGCCTTTCTTCCGGTGAAAAGGCTTCTTCCCACTGTAGGAGTTCACATGCGGTGGCTATTCCCGGTGTACGAAGTCGATGATGAACCCGATGCTCATGAGGTCGGGGAAGCTTAATGAGAGTCTGATTAGGAATCGGAGTCGCTGATTTTCGATGAATCGATTGTTTATGGTTTACAGAGAGAGAGAGAGAAAGGGGGAGAGAGAGAGAGGGAGGAGAGATGGAGCCAGAGACAGAGAGAGACAAACACAGAGACAGAGAGGAGAGAGAGAGAGAGAGAGAGAGAGTGTGTGTGTGTGTGTGTGTGTGGCATGATGTAGTTTCTTAATTAGGTTAAGGACAAAATTGTCATCTTATTTTGAATTGGGTTAGTGGGAAGAAAAATCTGTTGCTGGGGTAAGTGGGATAATTTTTAGCTAATTTTAGTGTTTTGGGTCAATGACCTTTAATTATTTGCATCTCTATTATCCTGTTACCTTTGTCAATTATATTTGCTATGTCTCAACATGTATAGGGTGTAGGAACCAACCAATATTTGCAATATGAAAATGGGTACCAACCAATATTTGCAATATGAAAATGGGTACCAACTAATATTTGCAATATGAAAATAGAATTCAATTAAATTTGTTTGACACATTGATGAAAATCAATAGTAGTCAATTTCTTATTTACTAGAAATAACTAATTTAAACACTTGGTTCTTTTATTCACTTTTGAGTACCCTGTACTAGATTCAATCTTAAACAACTTGCAGCTTCAAGATATTATATTGTCTTTCTTCACTCTGACACGTCTCTCGTTTGGCCGGATTACCATTAAAGGCAACTTTATACATGATTATACGCATTTCTATCTACAACAATAGAAATAATCTAATCACTAAGTCAATTAATATGTAATTAATTTATTTTTATTTATTTTGTAGAAAATAAGCAGAGTTGTGAAAATTGAGAGAAAATGATGCAAAAACTGGAGCAATTTGGAATTTCCGACAAAAAGACGAGAAAGTCAACATTGGTCAACCACGGTCAATTCCAACAAAGAAGTGGAAATCACCACCCATGTTAGTTCTTGTGAAAATATCTCGAGGACTCCATAGATAGATCACTTTTACAAATTTTCAACCAAATTGGTGACTGTTAAGCTATCGAATTAGATTAAATCAATGGACGAACCAAATCTAACTTGGCTGAAAATTTACATAAGTGATCTACTCACATAGACCAAAAAAACTTAACAATGGAGATGTCCATATGTGATAGAAAAGTTGGTCTAGTAATCGATCCCTTAAAATATTAAAAAAAAAAAAAAAAAGGATACCTCACTAAAAAGACCCTCTATATATACTATACTATATAATTGTTCAAGTAAATCCAGCACGAAGCCCTAACCCTGAAATCCCAAAACTAAAAACCAAAAACACGGAAAAATCTAGGGGTGGGCATTTAGCCCGAAAATAAAAAAACCGGCCCGGGACCGACCCGAAACCGGCCCAAACGGTCCGGGCTTTTGAAACAAATTTCACAATTTTGCAAGGCTCGGCCCGAAAACAATATAAAACGGTCCGGGCCCGGTCCTAAGAAATCAAAAAAAAAAAAGCCCGAAGGCCCGTTTTCTGACTATTTATTAACTATATAATTCTAAACCTATTTACTCTACTCTCTCTCTCTTCCTCTTTTCACCGCCGCACGTTTCTTTTCTCCTCCTCTTCTTCTTCTTCAGTTCTTCTTCTCTCATCTCCTCTCTTATTCTCTTATTCTCTCATTTCTTTTCTCCTCCTCTTCTTCTTCTTCGTCTTCTTTTCACTGGCGCACATTCTCCTCTTCTTCTTCTTCTTCTTCTTCTTCTTCTTCTTCTTCTTCTTCTTCTTCTTCTTCTTCTTCTTCTTCTTCTTCTTCTTCTTCTTCTTCTTCTTCTTCTTCTTCTTCTTCTTCTTCTTCTTCTTCTCTCATCTCCTCTCTTATTCTTTTCTCTTCCCTTTCTTCTAGCTATGATTTTCGTCATCTTAGACACCCAAGATTTTCATTTCTATTCCTCCATACCTCAAATTTCGGTTCAAGTGTTGAGGTAAATAGAGTTGCAGAGAGGGGTCAGTTTCGGTTCAGTTTCCAGATCCATGCCATGTTGGGGAGAGGGCCAAGAGAATCATGAGTGAGGGGTCAATTACTTCATGTCCTCAAGCAATTTAGCATGTTTTCTCTATCTATGTAAAGGGGATTTACTAATTGAGGGGTTAATTGGTGGACCTGGGATTTTGATTTTTTTTTTTTTTATGGATTTTGGATTTTGATCAGTGGCTTGAAGGCTTGTATATTTCGATTTCGATTGCAATATTCTTCAATATCTTGTGTTGATCTTCAATTCGTGAGAAGTAAAACCAGAGCATAAACCAAATCTCAAGATGATGCAAAAGGCCCGAAAACCCGAGAAACCCGGCCCGGAAACTTCAGTCTGGGCTCTCTCCGGTCCCGACCACCGGAAAGCTTGATTTGAGACCGAGCTCGATTCTCGAGCCTAGCCAGGACGTGCTAACTGTTGAGCAACCTCAAGCTTTGGAAGCAAATAGAGCAACCTTAGAGGCAAATAAGGTGAAAGCCATCATCCTAATGACTCGTCATATGGATGATTCGCTCCAGTACGAGTGTATGAATGAAGAAGACCCCAGAAGACAGTGGGTCTCACTCAAAGAAAGATTTGGCAACGTCCGTGACTCCCTGCTTCCTGACCTAGAAGTGAGATGGCATAGCCTCCGCTTTTGTGATTTCAAGTCAGTTCTTGACTACAACTAGGAAGCACTTCGCATTAAATCCTTAATGGAATTATGTGGTAAAGATATCACAGATGCGATGTTGATTGAGAAGACTCTCTCTACCTTCCCCATCTTGCATTGATGGTTGCTAAGAACTATCGAATCGATGTTATTGCAGGACGGATCACAAGGTTTCATGAGCTCATTGGAGCTATGAATGTCGTTAAAAAGTATGACAACATCCTTCTGAAGAACTATAATTCGAGATCTGAGGAAATATAGCATATTCCGGAATCCAATTATAGTCGCGCCCCCAAAAGAGGGCGCCAAGAGCGAAACCTAATCTTAGGGATATTTCTGGACGTTCTGGTCCATATAATCACTCTACTTGGGAAGGTAACAGCCAAAATAGGCGAACACGGAACCGAAGAGGTAAACGTAGAAAGAGAGAGGGAGGCAACGCCTCTGGCCATGTTGGTGGCGCCACCAACACTAAGAGCCATCTAAATGACACTTTCAAAGCGCCTCAATCAATAGAGTCTGAGCAAAGAGATGTATGTTCTCGATATGGAGTATCTAGTCATTGGGCACACATTTATAGAGCTCATGAAGAAATTGTCACCGCCTACAAAGCATATTGTGAAGCGAGAGAAGCTCACGATGTGGAACAAGAAGATCAAGAAGATGATCTAGAGTGAACGGTTGACTACAAATCTGGCTGGGATCAATAGATAGCCAATTCTGTTTAAGTCTTTATTTTTTCAAGAGATGTAATAGGCAATTGCCATTTATTTTTGTACTAAATGCCAATGGTTTAGTTTTTCTTCAAAGTAGGCTTACCCAAAGTAAGTGTGATGTCTAGGAAGGTTATGAGATTAGTGGTACTTAAGCGAGCCTTGCTCCACTGACATCCCTCTACTCACCTGGTCACATTTATTTTGGAATTACCGAAAGAAGTTAGACGACTACCATTGTTTTACATTAGCTAGCATTTTGGATTAGATTTTCTTTGGTCAAAGAGACAATGATGTAACTCCGCTGGCTTATGAATAAAATTTTGAGTTCTTTTCATTATGACTCAATTTTGATTATGAACATATTACTTTGTGACTACGATGGCTGGGCCATCTGTATTAATTCAAAGACATGGAATAGCACTAGTTCCACTTGCCAAATGGCACCTTGATTACTGTCACAAAAACTCTCTACGCTCTTAGGGAAAATTGTACCTATGAATAGCGAACAGATTCCATGCAAAAACGCATGTAGAGAATGGAAATGAGTTCTTTGCAATGCCTCTAACGATTGCTAACAAAGGCGCACCTTAGAGAAGTTTATGTGCCTCTCTAGTGGACTCTATGTCACTATTCGAGCTATTAAATCCAATAAAGTCATGAGAGAAGATCTCTTGGATTTAGACACATATTGGCTTTGTCACGACAGGATAGGTCATCCTAGTCATGATATGATGATCCGTCTATGAAAGACTTCACATGGACATCTTTTCTCTCGAGCGAAATGAAGCATGAATCAAAAGTTGATTCCTGGACCAAGTGTGACCGACGCTACTGCCTAAGGCACTGCCTCTGTCCACCACCAGCCTAGGGCTGGCGTAGGCGTCCATCATGGTTATGGGGCCCTAGGTGATGCTGCAATCACCAATTTGCTTCAAAATAACGCTTCAGACACTCAGGCCTAACCAAAATTCTCATTGGTTGTTCTAAAGCCTCTCGCTTGTTTTACAAAACCCATTCCTTAGGGAAATTAGGACTGAGACCGTCCTATGCAAATGATATGAAAATACTCATTATGTTCTTACATAGAATCCATAGGGATTATGTGGACTGTTTCAACTAACTTGCGGACGTTTAAATATCTCATTATGTTGGTTGACAAGCAAACATGCTGGTCACATGTTGTGCCATTGTCCACTTGTAATGCTGCTTCTGCTACACTCCTAGCAAATATCATATGACAACGGGCTCACTCCCCGGATCATCTTATTCCGTCAATTGGACGTGACGATGCTAGCGAGTTTACATCGAAGATTTTCGATGGTTATTGCATTGGGACTGATGTCGGACATCAGATTCTCATGAACACACCCAAATGGTCTCGTAGAAACGACTACGATGGTAGTCAGGACATTGGTAATGCCCACCAATCCCCTTATATCCGTTTGAGGTGATGCAATATCGCATGCAGCTATGCTAATTCGTCTACCACCTACTGCTACTCAATCTACCTCTGCGTTACAGCTAGTGACTGAGTACAAGTATCGTACTTACACATATTTGAGTGCGCTATTTATGTGCCAATTGCGCCGCCACAGCTCTCTATGATGGGTCCTCACAGACGAATGGGCAACTATGTTGGATTTGAGACTCCAACAATCGTCCGCCACTTCATGCCCTTGCTAGGCGATCTCCTTACCGCTAGATTTGCGGATGTCACTTTGATGAGGAAGTATTCTCATCGTTAGGGGGAGATAAGAACACAGATGTTTAGCAGGAACAACAGGAATTGTAGTGGTCTGTCCCTACTATGTCTCATCTCGATGCCTACTAAAGTGACGAGATCACACAAATATGCTGCAAACATGCTTGCAAGGAAGGACATCCCTACGAGAGGACGTAGCGCCACCCTACAAGGAGGTAGGCATGGCGCCAATGCCAATGAGAGTGGTACTCTGGCGTTACAGGTCATCGCCCCAGCTAGGATGCATGGGAGACCCGTGGGTTTGAAGGATACTTTGGCACACTCCACTCATTTGATCATCGACACTCAAAATCCGTCTCATGAGTATCTTCTGGGTTATGGTTATCATTGGGAGACGCCTCAAGGTTAGAACCTATTCATGAGAATATAGAGCTCTATGAAACTTACACTAGTGTACATGAGGCGTGGGATAGAAACTCCATCATAATTGATTATGTAGTTGCGCATGAGTTTGTTGAATCAGATGATATCGAACCACGCTCCGTTGATGAATAAATGTCAGATTTGGCCTAAATGGAAAGATGCGATCCAGGTTAAGTTGGATTCTCTAAAGAAGAGGAAGGTTTTCGAGTCAGTGATGCCAACACCTCCTAACATAAAACTATTTACTAATGGGTCTTCGTTAGAAAGCGTGATGAAAAAAAAGAGATGGCAATCTCGCCTTATGGCCCAAGGCTTCTCACAAAACGGCATGGAATCAACTAGTATGAGACATATTATCTCGTAATGAATGTCATTGCACTCCACTACCCTGTCAGTTTGGTAGTTTCCAAATAACTGAACGTGCAGCTTACAAATGTGGTCACTACGTATCTATATGGGGATCTAGATATGGAACATACATGAAGGTTCATGGTGAATTTCATTTACCCAAGTCAAGTGGTTCTAGACCACAGAGCGCATTTACAATAAGGTTGAAATGCTCACTAAGATGACTACTTGATTGGGAAGGGATATGCCCACGCATTTCCATAACAAGTTTCGGATTCTATCGCAATTCATGTTGGACATGATCTTCATTAGAAGCCCTTAAAGAGTTAAGGGAAATCATTGAACACTTGAAATCTGAGTTTGAGATGAAGGATTTTGGGAGAACACGATAATGACTCGGTTTGGAACTTGAGCATCCTGTTGATAGATGCTTAGGCATTTTGACAAGGTCAAACATTCAAGCACCCCTATGATCGTTCGTAGTTCTGATCCTGAAAAGGATCATCTTCGTTCGAAGGATGATAATGAAGATGTGCTAGAGGCAAGAATGCCTTACTTGAGTACAATAGGCGCATTATTGTACTTAGCTTAATGCACAAGACTGGACATCTCATTTGCCATGAACTTGTTAGCTAGATATAGCTCTGCGCCAACGCGACGCCATTGGATTGGTGTAAAAGATATCTTTCGATACTTGAGATGTATGATTGATATGAGCTTGTTCTATCTCTACAAAGAGATGATGGATTCAGACCCATCACACACCAGGAACGCCGCCAACACTGGCCTGCGTCCACTATCTCCATCCCAAAACGACATGTGTTTTGGAAGGTTTTGCTGATGTTGCGTATCTCTCTAACCCACACAAAGGTCATTCCCAAAATGGTTAAGTGTTCACCATGGGTAAAGACCGTGATATCTTGGAGGTCTACAGAAAATCAGAAATAGACCCTAGTTGTTATATCTTCGAACAATGCAGAGATTATTGCTCTTCACAAAGTGGTTCGTGAATGTATATGGATTGGATCCATAATTATGCATGTTCGAAACAATTGTGGTTTGAATTCTATCACAGATGAGCTTATGAGCATTTAAGATAATGCTGCTTGTTTTGAATAAAGAAGCAAAGACAACATCAAAAGCGACAACACCAAGCATAATCAGCGACAACAGACTCTCCTCAAGATCAAAGTGAATTAGGTTTGATTTGAGGACAGTGTGGCAGACTTGCTCACTAAGTCATTGCCTAATTTCCACTTTCGAGAAACATGTTGGTATTATCGTTTGCGGAACTTATCCGAACTCCCATGACTGTTGTTATCAAGGAGAGATGCAGACATCAGGGGGAGATGTCTACATGTATGGTCTCGAAACGTGAAGGGTGTATTGTGCTCTTTTTTCCCTTTGACCGAGGTTATTTTTGTCCAACAGGGTTTTTGTTACTCGGCAAGGTTTTTAATGAGGCAACGAGAGGAGCACCACGTTTGGGCTACACAAAGGGGAGTGTTCAAATAAATCCAGAATATGTGTCTGGCCCAAACTCGAGGTTACTTGCTCTAGTTGAAATAGGGTTTATATTAGAGATATTCTCGGAAAATCTTAGGAGATATTCAATCAATGTAGGATTATGTTTCCATGTACAACTCTATCTCTATGTTTGTAATCATCTATATAAAGAGACCCCTATTATCAATGAAAGTACAACTCAATTCTCTCCCAATTCTGTTATCCTTAAACAATAATGAATATATTTCCCATATGAAAAATCTATGTGGCTGGAGCATGACTCCTTCGTTTCACTTTTAGAGCATCTCCACAATTATGCAAATTTAACCATTGGAGCATTAAATAAGGAAATCATTTCCTAGTTGTTATGGGATTCAATTCAGATTAAAATAAGGAAGCTACCTGCCAAAGAATTCATTCACTACTTTATGGACGTTGGAGCATTAAATCACATGATTTTGGTGATTCATATTGATGGAATCATGGAGGAAAGTCAGTTGAGCAACAAGGAATCAGTTTTGTCACTCAAATAGTTGACAGAAAATTTAGGCCCAGTAATCTCCCCAAATTACAAAGAAGTCATCTACACAATTGTTATTGGCCTACATTTTGCACCCACGAAAACCAACTCCTACACTCAAAAGGTTTACAAGATTTCTCGAGATTCCTAGAAACTCGTGTTTGCCATCCGCTGGTTGATATGGTGTCCACACTTACTAGCAGCCTCATGAAGCAGAGAAAGAAAACCAGGCCAAAATAGTGTTAATTCCTCTTCCAGAGTGTCCGTCTGACATTTACTAGCCTACAAAAAAATAATAAACGTTAATAAAATTGCATATACATGACTAACCAAACATTTTATATGCATCCACACGCATTTAACTCAAACATAAGTAGACTACTTACCTTGTGTATGTTACTGTGTCTGCAAAACCTCACAAAGGACATTGCATCATCTGAGCATTTACAATCCTTAAATGCAAGTTGGATCCAATCCTCAGTCTTAGACGGTGGATGTCGTTGATTCAGAGTGTGTGTCCAACGGTAGGATGCATTTCTACTACGAATTACATGTTGTAACGTTCTTATGATGTAGAAATGATCATATTTAGAGAGCTTCAGATCCTCGCACATCAACTGGAATTCTGACCTATATGAAATCCGTTGTTCTTTGTTAAGAAGAATTGGATGATTGACAGCATTTTCCATACAAAGCCTGCAAAAAAAAAAAACCAAAATAATTGTATGACAAAAAATGTCAGATAATTAACATTATCAAATCTTGAAACACTTGAAGTTTACACAACTAAAATCAAGCTTAAGTAGTATGTAGTTACACTTGAAACACTTACCTATTGTCACAATTCTCATCCAAGAAGTCAAGAAAGAATTGAAATTCCAATGGAATCCTAACTGTGAAAAAGCCTCGCACTAATGAAGTGAAAGCCCTCACTAAAGAAGGCAGCTGGGTGATGATTGATTTTTGTAAGATCTCCTCAAGCGTGAGCCTAATAAAAAAGAAGATAAAAAAATAACAAAAGGAAGTTCAGAAACATAGTTGTCTGAATTGACTTCTAACTTCATTTTCTAAACCTAACCAAAATACTCAAATGTCCTTGATGGCGCCTCCCTCCCTCCCTCTCTAATTTAAGGTTGGCAGCAGACTTTGAAAGGAAAAATATTTAATGCGTCTCAAAGAATAATAATGAGAGTCCAGCACCTACTCTCAAAGAATTAGACAAGTAAAAATGACTGTGTCTGCACAAGTATCTTAGCCTGTGTGTGCATGTGCACTTGTAGTGAGCAAATGTTAGAATGGATTTTCATGCAGAATTCTACTAATCATACATGCATGACTGGATAAGTACATTAACATAGGCTAGTTCACAATTAATTTCAAATGTTATCCCACCTAGGCCCGTATTCATACCACAGTTTTCCTAGACCACACTTGGCTATGCCTTGTCTCATTAATAAGATGCAATAAAACAGCAAATAAAATTCAAGCCAAGAATCTCTTCAATTGATGACCACTTTATCTTAGAAATGAATTGAAACCTATTCAAACATTCTGTCCCGACGAGAATGTAGCCTTATCCATTGTTGCTCGAACCCTTAGGCGACTACTGATTGAAAACAAATCAGCAATTGTTGAGCAAAATCTGTCTTTATCCTTTTTTTTTTTTTAATTCCAAATGAAAAGATCATCATGAATTTGTGATGAGTTTCTTGGCTTGAATTTTATTTATTGCTTCTTGACTCTCGACGAAAATCTCATCAATATATAAACAATACTTAAAGATCAGGTTGTTTTAATGAGTCAGAGAGGGATGTATTCAATCCTTTCCAATATGGAATGTCAGGCTCTAAGATTTAAGAGGAAGAAAGCATTGGACAGGTTATTAAAAGAATTTAAGAATACTAGCTAGAATGAAGTTAGTGAATAAAATTTTATGTTATGGGCTTGTTATGTCTCAGGGGGTTACAACTATATGCCCCAAAAGAGGTTATCTTTAATAAATTTCCAATTAACAAAACTGAAAAATTTAAATACATACCTCAGGTGATTAACAAAAGTGAATTTCGGTAAACCAAACTGGTCGAACAACTCATCTATGAGTTCTTCGCTTCTAAACCCTTTCAAATAATCATATAATCTAACGGCCTCCTCAATCTCATGGAGTGAAATTTTAGTTACTTGTTTCTCTGCTTCCACCTCCATTTTCTCAATTCTAACTTTGTATCGAGCCAACTCCGGAAATACACTTGGGATCAAATTACAAACAAGTCTTGATAGAAACCCTAAACTCTTCCATAAGAGACAGCACGATCCAGAAATGTTTTCAGCACATGGCCACTAAGGCTATGATGGCCTAAAAAAACAAAAAGCATCATCAACCAGTGCATCAAAAAACAGACACGTAGTAAAAGAAAAAGTAGATGAAACTTTTAAGGATATAAAAGAAAAGATAAAAATTAAGTTAAACACACTTAAAGTCAGATAAACAATAATTAAAAATTTAAACACTATACTGAACCTAAATTAGATAGTTAGAAAATCCTTAGATAACTGACCAAAGCAGCAGCGGTAGACAAAGGAGACCATACTCTCAGATCAAACAATAATTGTAAGGAAGTCAATTACGTATAGATACCAATGTATAAGGCTAACATTACGATATTCACTGAATATTACAAGGGGGAGAGAGGGAGGGGGGGTGGGGGTGGGGGTGGTCTAGCATCAGCTACAAGAAGAGAAGTATCTGAATCTGTCTACTATTGTATCTCATTGAATACAGCTAATTCTATTCTGCCAGTTTCATTTAAGACGCAAATTTGAATTTCTTTCTTCTCTTCATACTAAAAAGTCAAGTTTAATTCAATTAATCAACTTGGGCGCTACACTTATTCCCATGATGTTAACCTACGCTCCTTTGAAATTTTATTGTGACTGTAATGAAAATGATAAAATAAAATTGGCATTAGTGTTAATAACAACTCCATAAAATTATGCATAAATGAATAGAAATAGGACCACTCAGATAAGGAAAATTCTCTGATTCAAAATGAAAGATAAGCAGTGTTCCAGTCAAACAAATGGTAAAAAGTGTTTAAGCAAAATGGTCAGAAGAAGATCCACTAAAAAAAAAAAAAACAGAGATAACAGAGACCCTAATCTCAAATAAATGAAGCTTGATCAATTGCTTCTTCTTCTTTTCTCACACTGTTCAATTCAATTAAACCACTTAGGAAACAAAATTCAAAATGAATATAATTGCCAATATATATATATATACACACACACACACAATATGGATGTCCCATTTTTACCCACTTTCCGATCATATTTTTACATCTTAACCGTTCAGTTTTTGGATCCCAATGTATAGATCATCTCTACAAAATTTCAGCCAATTTGATGATCGTTAAGGCATCCAAAACTGCAATTTACACGAACAAACCAAATCTGTCGAACCGGAACCGTTCGTGTTTATAATGGTAAATTGCAGTTTTGGATGCCTTAACGATCACCAAATTGGCTGAAAATTTGCAGAAGTGATCTATACATTAGGACCTGAAAACTGAACGGTTACGATGTGAAAATATGATCGGAAAGTGGGGAAAAACTGGATATCCGCAGCCAAGAAGGGCTATATATATATAATTATAATAATTCAATTCAGATCGATAAGATACTTCACTATTCTTTGATGACTACTTGACTATCATCAAAGATAACCCTAACAGAAGCTAATAATTATTTGAGGAATAGAAAGCAAGAAAAAAGCACATAATGGATCTTCAGAGAGACAGAGACTAATTAAATCAGTTACTTGAAGCAGTTTTCTAAAATAAGTTACTAGAAAATAATATAGCTAGATAAGGTGGAGAAAGACCAGAAAAAAAAAACTAAAAAAAAGCTAGACAAGGTGGGGACACAAACAAAAATGGCAGCTTCCATGCCCTTAGTTTGGGTAAATTCATTAAACATAGATTTAAAAATCGATTAGGATGTCCAATTTGAGCCTTTGAGACCTATGAAAGCCAAAGATTTGAGTTCCTATGAAATCACAAAAGATGCATGCCTTCCCTCCAACCACTCTCCCAACTTTGCAAATGACAAAATACAAAATTTTCAAGACTAATGTAGACTAACAAAATGACAACATACAAAAATTTCAAACAATTTGAGTTCAACAAGGTAGAGTTAAACTCCTTCAAAGCAGATGGAACTTCAGTTATATATGCAAAATTGTAATGGTTCTTACTTTGAAGTGATACTATGGTTCAATATGTCTTTGTTTTGGATGAGATTTGATTTTGATCAAGCTTGAGAGGATAACAAAAACAGATAACTGTGTCACCTAATCCCTTAATTCTATTCCTTTTTAGTTATATATTTTAACTTTTGAGTTTATCTACAATTGCAACTGTAGATAAACTCCAAAAAAAAAAAAAAAGAATTGTAAGCATTTAGGTATACATGTTTTAACTTTAGAGTTTATCTACAAATAAGTTAGTCCCTATAGAGTTAGGTAGAAACTGACAATCTTTGGAGTATCCAACAGTTCATACAGAGGAGTGTTATCAGTTCCTTTAATTTTCTGATTTGCTGGTTTGACCGTCAATGAAATGCAGAGTTCATCAATTTCTTCCTTTGTGTTTTCTAGTCATGTTACATTTCTAAGATCCCGAATCTACAAATCCAAGGAACAAGGAAGCAATCTACAATTGCGACCATCAGTCAAAATTGAAACACACCCACGAAATTCTTGGACAACAACAAGTGCGCACTAAAAGAGATGGACAGAAATCACAAACCTACAGAAGGGGAGAGAAAACTACTAAACGAGACAACAGCACAAAAGACAGCACAAAGCCAAGTTGAGACGGAGACAAAAATCAAAATTGCAAAAGGAGAGAGAAATAACAAGCCAAAAGCACAAATCTTAGGGCATACCTCATCTTGAAGGACAGGACAAGGGTGAGTCGAGCTTTCTCCTTCCGTTGTTTGCGGCTTCTTGTTTGTTTCTCTCTCTTCTTCTTGTCTAGAAAGACCTTGTTTTGTTTTTCTGCCGGCAGCTGCTGCGTGTTCTTACTTATACACTCGAATTTGGGTAGGTCTGAATCTTGGGCGTTCTTTGGGCTTCAACTCTGGTCCCCTAAAGGTTTTTTTTTTTTGGTCAACTGGTCCCCTAAAGCTAAAAGTTAATAAAGCTCAACTCCCGCATAATTAACCTAATATAAATTTTTCTTTTTTGCGATCAACTTAATTCCAATTCTTTTTCTTTTTTTTCTTTTTTTAAATTCTACTAGGTTTTGGGTTTATCTCATGCACATTTAAATATATACTTTATGTTGACAATTAAGATGTGAGCAAGAGAAAAATATGCCCGCAACTTCAGGCTCTTCTTCTTGATTTTTCTATTAGTTTATCTTTTCATACTTTGTTTGGTGCTTCTGACCAAAGAATTAAAGAGGAACATGCCTCTTGTGTAAATTGATATCAGTGAAAGAGTTAACAAATTCATATCCTCCAGGGATATATGAAATACTACAAGAAGTTGAAACCAGAAAACCAAAAGCAACTTGTGGATGAGCATAACACATCAATCGTTTGAACTCGCTAGTGGCACCTCCCAAAACTGCAGCACCCTTTCTATGTACAGTGGCCAAATAAGTCCCACGGGCAACCATTGCACGAAGTATTCAGCCCAGTGCTGTAAGCAAATACAACAATTCATTGTTAAAATGTTGATATAGTCTCCCGTAATTGACTACAAGGAGACATACTCTCCCGTAATGGAAGTTATAATGTTCTGCTAGTTAATTAGCTTCGTGGTTTCCGAATGACTGGAAATGCAGCTCATGGATATGGTTACTGCATATCACTATGAGGATCTTGAGTCATATATATATATATATATATATATATATATATATATATATAATTGTCTGATAGCCTTACATTACCCAAGTCAAGTGACTCTAAACCACGGAGTGCGTTTGCAATTAGGTTGAAACGCTCACTTTGGATTGAAACAATCCGGGCAGATTTGGTATACCCATCTAAGTGATCACTACTTGATTGGGAAGGGATATAAGAATGATGAATTATGCCCCTACGTATTCATAAAGAAAACAAGTTCTGGATTTGCAATTGTAGCTGTATATATCGATGATATGAACATAATAGGTACTCATGACGAAATAAGAGAAATCGCGAGCTACTTGAAATCCGAATTTGAGATGAAGGATCTTGGGAAAACTCGATTTTGTCTAGGCTTTGAACTAGAACACCGAGTTTGCATGTGGAATACAAATGCACCAGTTTTCGTATGTCCAAAAGATGCTCAAGCGATTTAACATGGACAAAGTACATCCTGCTAGCACTCCCATGATCGGTCGAAGTTTGGATGCAAGGACAGACCCATTTCGTCCAAAGAAAGATGGACGAAGAGGTGTTGGGAGCTAAAATTCCCTATCTAAGTGCCATAGGCACATTATTGTACTTAGCCCAGTGCACTCGACCAGACATTGCATTCTCAATGAACTTATTAGCTAGATTTAGCTCAGCTAGAATTGTATTAAGAACCTTTTTCGATACCTAAAATGAACCATTGACTTGGGACTATTCTCTCCCTACAGAGAGACAAGAGGGACCGCAGATGGAACTGTAATCCCTAAAGGAAATGTTAATGGCGAAAACACTACCCACTATACCGAAACCCCAAATAATGTTTTCGCTGGTTTTGCAGATGCTCTCTGACTCACATGAAGGTCGTTCTCAAACTGGTTATGTATTTTCCATTGGCAACACGGCGATATCTTGGAGATCAAGCAAGCATACCCTTATGGTTACCTCCTCGAACCACTCTGAGATCATTGCTCTACATGAGGTGGTTCGTGAATATATATGGTTAAGGGCTATCATTACACATATTTGAGGGACTAGTAGTTTGAGTTCTACCACTGAAGAGCCTACTTGCATTCATAAAGATAATGCAGCTTGCATCGAACAGGTTAAGCTAGGTCATATCAAGGGTGATAATACAAAACACATCACCAAAGTTTTTTTACAATCAGCAACAATAGGCTCTCCTCAAAATTCAAGTGAATCAAATAAGGTCTGAGTAGAATGTGGCAGATTTGTTTACCAAATCATTGTCTAAGGCCATATTTGAGAAACATGTGAAAAATATAGGAATGCAAAGGTTTTCCAAGCTCCCTTGACTGATGTAAGGATCAAGGGGAGGTATAGACTTCCAGGGGGGGTCTAGCACACACATGTCATCATCAAATGTAATAGGTACGTTGTGCTCTTTTCCTTCGACCAATGTATATTTTTCCCACATGGTATTTATTGTTACTTGGCAAGGTTTTTAGTGAGGCAAAAATTCATGCACCATTTCGTATTTGACTTGGCACAAGGGGCAGTGTTAAAGGAAAAACACGTTATGTGCCTACTTCAAAGTAACTGACGAAGAGTGAATTAGGGAATTAACGGTTACAACTCAATTATCCATTATTGTAAATGATATTACCATTGTAATCCTCATCCTATATAAAGGGACTAGCTAATGAAATGACTAGACGAATTTTCCCATTTTACTTTTATAACTTGAGTATTGTATATTACCTTTACAGTTTTACATTATTGTTGTACATAAAATAAAATAAAATAAAACTCCGCCGCTGAGTGTTGACTGGTCGAACTTCCTTTAGAAAAATAAAAGATGGGTTGACTTGGTGAGACCCGACATCTTTGTTTTTCTCCCTTCCACTGGTCCATTGACTCTGCCAAACCCTAAACCCCAAACTCTATCAGTTCAATTTCCCTCCCATTATTTTTGCCGAGGCTTCATCGTCCACTCATCCCCGTTCATACACATCAAGGAACCCTAGACCTTACAGATAGAGATGGATATGGATTTCAGCGAATTTGACATACTCTTCCGTCAATTGCTTTCTATTTTCAAATTTCGATCAATCTAACCTGTAAGTAAGTAGAAAATTTCAACTTCAATTTCAATTTCGGAAATGCTCATTAGGTTTTAGTTTGATACTACTTGCTAGGGCATGAAACTAAAATCGATTAAAAGATTACATTCTTCTGTGGCAATTGGGTGTATTTTGGTGTTATGAATTATGATCATATTAGTCTGCAACGTTGTCGATGAGTTAGATTTAAGTTTAGGCTTTCATCTAATTTCTCTTTTATATGTGGAATTGGTTTTTATGCAGACTATTACTTTCCAAGTTTCCATTGTCAATTCGTCAAAATAGTATCAGAAATTCGCCTCTCCTTTCTCAGTCGCACCTCCTTGTCACCCATATGCCAGACTAGACCACGGTGCCCTTCTTCTCTGTTCATATCATATTCCAACTTTAGTGTGTTTGGGTTTGTCAGATGATCCTATGGCAACTGCTGGGGAAGGAAGCTTAAATGGTCAGTCCCTATATCTGTGTTTCTCAGAGTACACCAAGGATGGCGAGGTGTCATATGTAATCACATCCATAAATTTATTCAGTGTTCCACCGCTAGAGTTATAGCAAGTCTCACGAATTTCCATGATGGCAGAGGGAGGATATGTAATGGCCATTTCTGGATTTAAATGAATGATAGTCAGCCTATTTGGGTTTGTTAAAAAAAAGTCTCATGAATTTCTGGCAAAAATGTGCCTATTTTTATGGGCTGCGGAGTATACAGATCCAAAATTGTGTTTGCTGGAGGGTTTAAAGCAAAATTCAAACCAGCTCAAAAAAGATTCAAACCCTCTCTCAGCAGTGATGGCTGCGCCCACGCCTACGCTTATGAAACCAATCCATCTGTGGATCCCAACCCCAGGATAAATCCTTATTATGAGCTGCCAATTTTTCCACAAGAGCAACCTCAGCCCTTGCTATGGGAGTTGGGTAGGAAACTTTATGCTCTTGCCAAGTTCTCCCGTGACCTTTTTGAGGACCTGTAATCTCCCCTCCCCGAACCCTCATGGTTTCAAGTGTTCGACCCAGACAATGATGGTATATGGCCTTCTTTACCAAACCCTACGTGGTATGATTCTGGCTCTTTATCAAACTGGTGTTTTCACAACTTTTCCTATGCAGTTGTGAGCACCAACATCTTTGTGTCTCATACGCATCTTCCAATGCACAAATTCAACATAGCATCTTGCAAAGGGGAATGGGAAGAAAAGTGGCCCATATCCAAATTTTATGACCCGGTTATAGGTTTCACCATCATGGAGGGTGATTTTTTAGTTTTTTCTTTAGCTGGAGACCCGAATGAAGGAATATGTCGTAACTACATATCCGTACACCTTTTTTCATCTGATGGTAACGTCATCCTTCATCAATCGAATCAATTGCAGATAGTTAGTGTAGATTACATATTTAATGTTTCTTTTTTCTTGGCATTTTTATGTGAGCGTGTATGAAATTACTATGAATCATTAGTTCATTGGCTAGTATCCAATTTTAGCCTTTGGTTATTTGACTAATTTTTTGTTTTTTGTTTTGGTGCCTTGTAGTTTGTAACATATTGTGTGCAATGTCAGATGAGGATTTCTTTTTAATCGATTGGTTATCTTGTGGGTTTGAAACTCAACCATTGTTTATCCTGAATAGGATCTCTTTACTTGCATGGCAGGTTTTTGATTTAGGGTAAAATCTTTATGTATGTACTATCACGAAATTCACTTTTTGGTACCTACAAATTCTTAAGGAGTCTAGTGATACATGTATTATCCCTCTGTTAGCCCTTCTAGTACTTCCATTAATTATTTCGTTAAAGTAGGGATAAAGTAGGGATAAAATCGTAAAAAATCTATTATTTATTTATTTTTTACAATTTTTTATAAAGTTTTCATTTGTTTCTGGTTTCAGTTTCCTCTTGTTTATCAAACCCAATAGCTAGGGCTGTAAATAGGCTCGATACAGCTCGTATTCGGCTCAATTTTAGCTCGTTCGGCTCGTGTTCGTAAGATAAATAAGCTGAGTTTGAGCTCAATAATAAGCTCAACAAAATAATGAGCCGAGCTTGAACAATAATATATTCGACTTGTCTAACTCGTGAGTAGCTCGAGTTTGTTAAAACTTAATATGCATTAAAACTCGACTCATGAAAATTTATAATATAAATAAAAATATAATTTTCTAATCTCCAATCTTTAATTTCTTTTTATTATCTTCCTTTACAATTGGAAAAGAATCTAAGCATTTAAGTATAATATATTACAATAAAGTCAAAAGGGATTTGTGTGATGATTAGTCATCAAATTTGGATTATTATTTTAAATTTACTTCCTTCCTTTTGTATTTTTTTTTTAATTTAAAGTCAAATGAGTCAAGACAAGCCTGTTCAAACTCGAGCTTGTCCAATAAATTGAGCCGAGCCTAGCCTAGCTCGAGCTTAAGAAAAATATTCAAGCCGAGCCGAGCTTAAGCATGGAAAAAAAATTTCAATGTTTAGCCAGGCTCGAGCTCGATAAAAAAACAAATGAGCCGAACATGTTCACCTTGATATTTGCTCCGGCTCAGCTCATTTACACCCCCTACCAGTAGCTTCAGGTTTTTCATTTCAATATAAATGTGATTTTTTTTTATACAAGTCAAATTTTAAAGAGAATGATGTTATTCAAATCAGTGATTCACTAGTAGTTTGTAACTTTGTATCTGCTCAAATATTAAATTCCTTTGTAAGTATAGCTTAAAACTATTTAATTATCTATCTACAGTTCTACACATAGTTGATCTCTCTGTCTCTCCCAAGTCATATCACAACGTGCTTAATCGGCCCTTGTTCCTTCTGAAGGGTTTCTAAGGATTTTACTCTTCTATACGTAGTATCTTCTCAAGTACTATTACAATTTTACTGTCTTATAGTACCAAGACGAGCATTCCAGGAAGATAAGCAAATTGCAAGAGATGATAAAAAATCATCAAGTTCTCAAATCTCAACTATTACTCATTCAAGTTAGGAGTTACCTATAGATCATAAATCACGAGAACTTGTTCTGTATCTTTACAAGACATTTCATACATATCTAACACTACATGATATCTTGTGCTTCAGGATTACAGATTACTTCAGCCGAACCAGCAAGACATCAAATTTGTGCTGTGCTCAGCTAAGCTGAAGCACGGCGACATGTTAAACCACTTATAGATATTAGCTCAGAGCTCCTTCTCATCAAGAAGATTATATTTGCATTTGCATGTCCTTCGCTGTAGATTGATTCTGCAGAAAAACTCGGATAAGTATGTACTAGAACTATAAAACCCACACTATGGTTTTGGGAATCTAAGCAAAACTCTAAAAGTGGGGGTGCAGCAGATTTTTGCCTCATGCTAATGTATCGATCAATATATTCAATACGACCAAATTTATATCCATTTATGCTCCAAATATATTTTTTTTGATATATATGGAACATTAATGTACCATTGACTTCATAATTATTTGGCTGTCAGAGAAGTATTGATTTGGATGGTTAATCCCAGCTTCACATGATGTCCCCTGGACAGCTTCAAACGTTACGGTGCATGCCAACTGATACATACATTGCCAAGTAGTCCAAACATATCAGCATCATGCTAGAGCAAAAACAAAATCACTTGCATTAAACTGTTATGCATCTGGTAACATTTTCACCTGATAATGCTTATTCCAAACTTTCATTACATCGCCAAGAGCACAACCGTTAACTCCCATTCTACTGAGAGCAGCTGTCAGATTCTCTTCACTGTCACAGGAAAAATAATGAGCCAACATATGCAATTTTAGAAAGTAATCAACCAAATATTTCCAAAATAGAAGTGGCCAGTACTAGTGAGCAAGTACTGTTTTCCCAAGAAAGGAGTTGTAATAACTAACAGGAGAGAGGGAAATCCAAAGAAAATGGTTAAAGCTAGGTGGAATGAAAATTTGGCACTATACCAGAACTGAGATGTTAGATGGTCTTTGCAGCAATCTGACACTGCGAAATCCATCAAATAACTTTGTTTATTTGCTGCAATAGTTCTATCCAATCTAATATAACCAGTAATGTCGTGCATGTCAAGTTTAGAGGTCATTTCTTTATGACTGCTAAAATATCATCTGTTTTAGCCTTTTTAAACAGCATCCCGAAAAGTGATAGATTTTGTCATAGAAATTACCTGAAATGTTGATATGGGCATCCATGATGATCTTCAACACCAGGAGTAGATGAGATGATCTTTTAACAGGAATAAGGCATGTAATCCTGTAATATCCAAAAGAAACATATTTGATGGTGACCATAACACCTGGCACCACATATAGAGCTCTGCAAGGTCTTAAACAATAAGAACAACAACCAAAAGTTCGGCACATCTACGAATAACAGGAACAACAAACTCTAACAACCGGTAATTATTTTGAAGTTCCCATTTTGGTTTAATATATTTCCATATATAAATATTCAAAGTATCCTATGATTTGATTCTAAATTCATCATTCAGGATTTGCATTATCTTAAATTGAGTCAAGTATATAGCATCTGTAGACTCTTGACAATATGAAGATTGATGTCATACCGTTCTTTCTTCTTCTCTTCCATAATTGTGGCGTATGCTATATGCATATTCTTTGTCAAACGTCTCAGCACCAACCTATCGCAAGATTAAGTACTAGGCGTCAGATCAAAAAAGTATGGAAATCATAAGGACCAGACATGCTGTAGCAAAGCATTATACTCATATATTCTGCAAATAAAAATGCACCTTATGTTTTTATAATATGGATAATAAGCTGGAAACGGATTGCTATCTTGAAGGCCCATAACATTCGTTATCAAATAATAGTTAAAACTTTGTGCCCTTATGGTGATGAAGAATTAGTAGATGAAATGCTTTAAGAACACTAAACTCACCTTTCGTGAGAACTCAGCTTTCCAAATGCAAGTGCATCATCCAACTTCAACCCAACACCCTGCACATGGAGGTTGAGCAAAACCACATGTCAACAGTTAACCAATTGGGAAAGAAGAGCTTAGAATGACAGGGATTCATGATTCTTAAAAATATTCAGTGTGGTGCTTATAAAATGTCAACTGACAGTTTCACACATTATCATCTCTGCATTTTCCAAAATCACCATCAACGTGATGCAACTAACATAAATTGGCAGCTGAAACATACACAATGAGCCTGTCTGACATCCAACCATTTTAGATACTAATAGCTTTTATGTACAAAGGGATAAAAGTACCAAAGTAATCCAAGCAGTGCATAATATGTGTTGTGGGTAACCACAAAGAACAATCGATACCCAATTGACCAAATGTGCAAAAATTGAACACATGTCAGAGAGGATTTCCACTACATGTCTTATTTGAGATGGCATTCACACAAACACAGGAAACAGACCTCATTCTCATCATCTTATTACAATTCTATTATGTACACACTTAAAGACAGGACATAATGGATGTATGGGAAAATACCTTGAAAGAGACCCAGTTGCATTCTCCCTCCATGCTTTGGATGATGCTCCTCTCTGAGCTGCAAACAAGTAGCATATGTGAAATAAAAATAAAATAAAAGCGACATATAACTGATATAAGAGCATCATAAGAAAAGAAGTAACTGAGACACGAAGCAGATGATAAAAAGAGGTGTTAATCAATCAGCTTTCTATGTTTCCCCTCTTTTGATTATCTACTTGTAGAAAATTAAAAGGGGGAGAAAAGGCCGGAAAAACGTAGAAAGCTTAATGAATGGCCAATCGTTTACCTTTTCAACTAGCTGCCGCATGCACATAGGAAACGAGTTCTTAGCTATGTCATCAATGTCTCTTAAGGGTATCTCAGCAAATTCTTTTGGCTACGAAGACAATCAACAGACCTGATCAACTTCAACTTAAACAAACTGGGAACTGTGGGTAATAGACCACGATAAAACAAGGTAATGAACTGCCTGCGAATAGTCCGGACCCAGGTAGCTTGTGGATAGGGTTTCTACTATCTAAACAGAAATGAAAGAAGAAGAAGAAAAATGTCAAAAGACCAAACTTGAAACAAATCCTACTTTGACATACAAGGTTTGCATCCGAATACTCACAGGAGTCAACCGATTTTTCTCTTGTTCTACTATAGTTGATGTCCAATTTCTGCGAGCAGAAAGTTTAACTTCAGATCATTTTAAAATTTTAAAACCTGATAACTTACATAATTTTTTTTTTTTTTGGTCTGATATCACTTTATCTTGAAAATACAAAAACAAAAAATTATGCTAAGTAAATAACAACTATCAGGGAGAACCAGTACGGTTTTAAACTTTCAAACCATATTAGAATTTTTGAACTACAAGAGGATATATGCTTTCTGAATTTAAATAGCCAGCATCACCTGTTAGTCAACATCAGTGCTTTTGACAGATGACTGCGCAAATGTGTGTGGCAACAAGGGAAACCACCTATAGTTGGGGGAGAGGGAGGGAGGGGAAGACAACAAAGAAAAATGATTATTATCCTGACTCATAGCTATATATGCATGCCCCTTGCCGATGAATACTCTACGGCTACCGACAAGTTCTGGAACTTCTTCAAATGGTACCTTCATGAGGGGTGGGGAATAAGACATCAGATTAGATATGTTCTTAATTTGAAGACTATAAGACCATGGAGGTCTTTCCTAAACATTTCAAACTATGCATTAAGATAAATCTAACCATCATAATCATCAATAATCTACTCTCATTGCAAACTTAGAAAGGGCTTGAAGCCAATATTCGGATAGACTTCAATAATTCCTCCGAAAATTTATTTTTTCTCTTTAATATTTGATGATGTCCACAAAACGATACATGAAATAATTACAATGGAAAATGTGACTTTGTTCTTGAGGACCACATGGACCAACAGGAACCTCAGACCTGGTTTGTGGATACCACATACAAAAAAGTTGGAACAAGTTTAATTCTCAAGACTCATGAATATGTTTCAAATAGAAAACTAGTAAAAGATGAACACGCCTTGTAAAATATGGCATCAGCTGCAAAAGAATGAAAATCAGGAAAAGGAAAAGAGTTAGAAAATGTAGATTATCACTTTTTGGAAACATTTTTCAAAGAAACTATGTGCATGTCCTTAAAACAAGACCTAAGAGATACCATAGACACCTCACTTCTGTACATACCCAGTATGTAGAACATTTTAACAGCGCCTTCAATTAACATTGACACGATTCTCAATCTATCAGAGACAATTTATCGACTCAAAATTATTGTGAAAGACCATAGATACTGGAAACAGAGAAAACACAGTGCTTATCGAGATACAGTACGAGACCAATTAAGTGAACAGACACTCTTCCCCTACCAGTGGGTAAAGATTGACTCGTGGAACGCGCAACCTGGGTCAGTTTGTCCATTACACTCTGTAGAGGAAGATAAAACAATTTAGTGAGTGCAGCATATACTAAGGTGTTGAAGACTCAGAAAGCATCCGACTGTAATACATCTCAAGCGGTTCTAAAATCAAATGAAAATGCATGTTTCTCTATGCAAGCTCGTAATACTACAAACCAATCGAGAGGTATGTAATTACCTCGAGTTCTGAAATATCAACTTTCTTGTAGGCAAACAAAACCAAATTCTGCCATGTGTGACCTCTGCAGACCCAAAATAACAATTTTAAAATCATCAGAAACAGAGAAGCACTATGAGGCAAGCCTTTTCATCAGAAATTCAAAACAAGTACGCTGATTACTTGAGCTTCAGGCTTTTCATTGCGAAAACGGTGACGAAATAGGGCAGCGTCCATGGAAAGAAACCATTTCCTCAGTTCCTCCCTAATGTGCAGATTAAGAAAATAACAAGTATAAAATTAGATAAAAGTACAATGCACGGATACGCCATTCTATTTCTGCCTTTGTATCCCGTATTGATCTGGGATACGGGTAGGATACGGCTTGGATACGCAAGGATACACATATCCTGATTTAAATACGGTCTGGATAAGTCCGTATGCTATGCAGATACGTAATTATGTAAATAAATTGAATACGCGGGAGTAATACTAACTTTTTACCCTAAAAAAGAGGAGAAGAAAAAAAAGACTTAGAGATCAAGACCTATCTTAGCGTCGTTTCAATCAGTTAATCTGTCGTTCTTCTATTCTCCTATTCTTCGCAAGATCAAAGAGACTTCTCCTCTTCTTCAATTCGCTTGGAGCTTGGAGCTTCAATCAGACTCGCTTCGAGAATGTTCAGATTTTTTAGATTCAAATGTGTAGATCACTTCTACAAATTTTCAGCCAAATTGATTATCGTTAAAGCATTCAAAATGGCTAGTTAAGATTATAAGTATGAACGATTCAAGTTCGCAGATTTGGTTCGTTCGTTGATTTATTCTAGTTTAATACCTTAACGATCACCGATCTGGCTGAAAATTTACAGAAATGATATACACATTAAAACCTAAAAACTGAATGGTTGAAATACCGAAATGTGATCAAAAAGTTGGTCTAAAATCCCTATAAAAGACTAAAAAAGAGATCCCTTAATGAAAGGGCCCTCATATGTGTGTGTGTATATTTATATATATATATATATATATATATATAATTAACATATCTTCCACATACACATATCCGATTACATTTAAGATTTGTCATATTCACGTATCGCACCGTATTGTATTATATTTAGGTACTCGTCTCGGTGCTTCTCATCATAAATAAAACCAAGAATCTTTACGACTAACATATTACTTCAAAAGGGAGATGGGATTGACCAAGCTGCTCAAGACAATGATGATGATGTCCAGTGGCATACAGACTTCTAGCGGCAGAGATGACAATGCAGGAACTGACCACTATTGCTCAGCATACTTCATCAAGCTGAGGAGGGGTGATAACATATATACCATTTACCATTACTATTTGCCTTCCTTCCTCTGTTATTGTAGTACGTGTGTTATTTTGACACGTGTTGCTTGGCTGCTGGTCTCATGGGTTAATTAGGTTAATTAGGTAGAGATGTTAGTTAGCGTGATAATTAAGCCAGTAAGCTCATTACTATAAATACCAAAAACCCTATCCAACTGTTTCATTATATACAAGTTCAGTTTCTATTTTCTGGTTCTCTCTGGTTTTCTCTCAAGCTTTCTCGAAGCTTTAAGTTAAATTTTTCAATGTATTGCGGTTCTTTCATACCATATAATTC
Source organism: Rosa lucieae (assembly GCA_024704745.1). NCBI lineage: Eukaryota > Viridiplantae > Streptophyta > Magnoliopsida > Rosales > Rosaceae > Rosa > Rosa lucieae. Next base: position 39,879,905 of record CM045495.1, on the reverse strand, counting down.
CAACTTGGATAAGCGAACATTTTTCAATGTTCATAGAAATTATACCAACAGTCAAGTGCTTTGGACAGATTTGAACAAGATTACAGGAGAAAGCTTGAGGAAGCTAAAAATACATAACAATAACAAAAAGACCTTTCTAACTAGTACCAAGCTAGAAATGGGCATAAAACTCATCAAATCCAGTGGTTTGTCAACCCAAACAAGGCATAGACAGAGTATTGGTCTGTGAGATGGGATCTGACACAATGCCAGAAGATAAATTCTGGGAATACAGTTATCATCGATTCAAAACAAGTAACAAATACTGCATTAAATTCGGAACACCTGAAAAAGTCTCCGACCTTGACAACTTACGCTGTAGTAGCTTTACAAGATGGGCAGTGTAGAACCACCACAAAATGGGAATATATTAGCACCTAGTTTAATTAAGATCAACTAAACTGAATGCTGATTTGAAAACACACAAAAGGTAATCAGCTGTAAGTACGTAAGAGTAACCCAAAAGCACTTGAACTGTCCTCAGTCCTCATTCATCAGAAACGACCTCATCATATTTCGGTACTCGACCTCATCATATCCCGGTTCTCGCTTGCGTGTCTAAAAGCACAGAATAAAAATTAGGTGTCATCAATCAAATTTTGGGATCACAAAAACAGTCATTAAAGCTACCTCTCTCTCGTGAGCATCTGCTATTAAAGGGACAGCATATCCCACTATAATATTGAGTGGAACAGGAGGTAAGCCAGTCACCGAGTGCAGAGGCTGCAAGAATGCAAAAGAGGTGTGACCACAAATTGCCAACAAAACAAATATCTAATGCTGGAATTATTACAAGTTTAGATATTTTCTCACATTTCGATCAGCTCCAGCATCTTTAGGGATCTTTGGTTGAACCATGACAAAATCAACAAGGTAAACAATTACAAGAAAATGTAACAGTCAAATACACATCTATCTTTCAGCAGAAAATATGATATAACTAATTGAGAAAAGTTGGGTACCACAAGAGGTGGGAATCTTGGCACACCATCAGAGTCATTTCGAGAATCACGTCTCCAAGAACATTTGTGGAATATCGGTGACTCAGAAGAGGGATACTTTACAATGAACTCCCCAACCTGTGACAACACAAATATGTCACTGTTAAAAACTGAACTTGACTAAACAATATACTAGAGAAGAAGATTGTGGAATTCAAAGTACTAATTTCATTGACAGGAGGATTGCTTAAATAGCAAATACAGCAACAAACAAAGTAGAGAATAACCAACAACTAATCCCATGACTAATAAGTCCTAGACTCAAAGGATTCTCCTAAAGAATTGGTCAATACAAACCAACTCATTATAGAATAGAACTTGTACAATTATTTGAATGAAAGATAACACACCACATAAATAAAACTCTTTCAAAAACTGAATAGAGAGAAAGAAAGACAAACCTTTGGTTCCTCGGAAACATCATCATACAGAGATACCTCTTCTCTCCTCTGCTTCTCCAAACTCACCTCCTGCTCAATCTCATCCGCCTGTACGGGATCAAAGAAACAGTCAGAAAAACTAGATCATTCATACAAAAAAACTACTTCAGAAGCCAAAAGCTGCCACATAAAAGGAAAATACTGCTCTACAGCCCTGCATGCTATGCAGATGGGATGTGTGGTCATGTGTTTAGGGGTTTAGGGTGTCATCACGTGCCATGCACGTGCCTACTTGTGCCCTCCCTACATAAAATACTTTCCTCTCTTCTTCTTCTTCTTCTTCTTTTTTTTTTTTTTTTTCAAATACTTTTTTCAATTATTTTTGCAGAAAATTTACAAAAACTATCTTGAATCCTTGACCCTTTCTCAACGAAAAGTCAACATTAATAGGCCTAATATAGCATCGTAGGTAGTGGACTCCAAGAATTAATAGGAATTGCAGAAAAGTAAATTGACGGAGGAACAGGACAGATTACAGCAAATGAGTCCTTGTTGAAATATAAAACAGACTAGCTATTAGGTACTAGTCCATGATTCAAATTAGCTTAGTTATTATAGTCTTCTTTTTCTTTTCTAACAAAAAATTGCATTTCAATGTTCTTAACCTTCTATCCCAGAAATCTGAACAAAACCGAAAACAAAGCCAAAGCTCCAGAGCATTAAGTATTATTAAGCATATCAAATTCCAAAACAGACCCTACAGAAAAAATGGTCTTGCTCACAAAAAACCTGTCACTCAAATCCTCATCAGAAATACCCAAAACCTTGAGGCTTAATATATGTAAACAAAACAGCAAATTAAAATTTTGTTCTGCAGCAAGCTTTCAAGCTCCAAATCAGAGACTATATATAGTCACCAAACCCTCAAAGCATCAAACTTGCTTCAAGCTTTCATGCTCCAAATCCGAAACCCCCAATCTCAAAAACAAACCTAATCCCCCAGCACCCAATAAGAATAAATCTCAGAAAATATTACCTGAGATGATGAACTTGATTTGTTCTCCAGACCAGCAGCACCAGCATCCGTGCTTGACTCCGATTTCATGACTTCGATTTGAGGAGACTGAGAAGTTGGGGACTCGAGGAGAAAGAAGGAGAAAACCAGTTAGGGACCTTCAAACATCCCAACCCGAACAAAGGGTCACCATGGGCGGGGCTAGGGCCGGCCCTACCCTAAATTTTAGGGCTTAGGGTTGGCCCGGGTTAGACCTAGTTAAAGTTAACAAAATATAGGACCGAGTAGGATCGGGCCTGGTCAGGCCGGCCTTTTGAATAGGGCCAAATAGGGCCGAAATGGGCCTTAATTTGTTTAACAAAAAGAAATATATATTTCTTTTTTATCTCAAAATGTAATTCAATGGTTATATATGTAATACAAGACTCATTATTTTTTGTTGATCATATTTAATATAAATATATATATTGGAATTAACTTATAAGTTATAACATTTATAAATAGAGAAAAATTCAGTTACCCTCCCCAAACTATTCTGTCAAAACCAATTTGATACCCGAACTCTCAAAAGTATCAATGTGATACCCAAATACCTAAATTGGCATCAACGTGATAGTTCCGTCCAAAATTTCTGACAGCGCTCTCTATTTGCTGATGTGGCAAGCACGTGGGCCTAAATAAAAAAGTGAAATGACCAATTTATCCTTCTTTTTTTGTTAATTCATTTTTTTTTCTTTTCATTTCTTTTTTTCTTCTTTTTATTCTTCTTCTTCTTCTGGGATTTTGTTCTACCCAAACGGCTGCAAGCTCCGCCACACATTTCCTTACTTACTTGACAACGTCATCAGCCACCAACCACCGACCGCCTACGCCTGCACCAAATTCTCCTCCCTCATTTGCAACGTCCTCCTCTCCAATCGCAGAAGCAAACGAAAGTTGGGTGACATGATAAAAAAAAAAAAATCAAATCTTTCTGCACCCAGAAAACTGCTCTGGGCACCCGGCGGATGCCCATGTCTTCTTCTCCACCAAAACCATCTCTTTCTTCTCCGCCCAGCAGCTCTCCTCTTCCGACGCAACCAACTGGGAAACCCGTTTGCTGCACACCAAATTCCAACGAATCAGATTCAAAGCCTAGCTTTGCCAGAGGCTTCAAGAACTTGTTCTAGAGGAATTCAGCAACATCCAACGCCATTCCTATCATTCCAATTTTGTGGACCGATGGAGTTTTGAAGAAAGCTCGACTTTGGGCACTCAATCTAAAGTCAAACTTATATCAGGCTCACTGCCGTTGGTAGCAGGTGGCAGTTCTGGTGGAGCACGGTGGAACTTCGAGGTTGGTAGAATTGACCGAGTTAGGAGCTAAGAAGGAATCATTTAGAATTGGGTTCTTGTGGGTTAAAGTTGATATTCATTTTTGTGTGTTTCTGGGTTCTTCCACACCAAACCCAGCCAATGGCAATCCGTTTCATCTTCTTGTAAATATCTTCCAAAACCCCCACCTCTTCAAACTCTACTCAAACGTGTCTGCATTCCCACTCTCAATTCCATCATCTGATTCCTTCTCTTTCTTTCACATACTCGCAGATTCAACATAGTCAACATACTCGAAAATTGAAAAGGGGAACCCCGAATAGAACGATAGAATTCACCTTTTTCTTATGGGAATTGAACAAGTAGCAGCTGGAATCTGAAAATCCAAGATTAGGGAAAATCCGAAGAGGACAACCTAATTGAGAAACTGAGGTCCAGATAGAGATAGAGATGGAAATTGGAAGATAGAATGGAAAGAGAAAAAAAACCGGAAATGGGAGTTTTTGTTCAATTAGGTCTATTTTGGATAAAAAAGTCCATTCTGCCCTTTTTTTTGGGCCTACGTGCTTGCCACGTTACTAAACAAACGGAGCCGTCAGAAATTTTGAACAGAAGTATCACGTTGATGCCAATGTAGGTCTTTGGGTATCACATTGATACTTTTGAGAGTTCAGGTATCAAATTGGCCTTGGCAGAACAGTTTGAGGAGGGTACCTGAATTTTTCTCTTATAAATATTAGTTAAGATGGTTATATTCAATTAACTATCTCTCTAAATCTCCCAAAATTAATTGTTGTTTAACAAAGGAAACAAAAATTAAAGAAAATAAAGCTTAGAAAAATCAATTACAAAAAAGAGATAAGTTGTATGTTATAGACTAAAGATAAACATATTTAAAAAATAGAAAAAATAGAAAATTATTAGGGCTTAATTAGGCGGGCTTAAAGGGGCGGGTCGGGCCGTAGGGTAGGGCCAAGCTTCATTTGCATGACCCTTACCCTACCCTATTTGAGAAAGGGTAGGGTCGGCCCGCCCTAATGCAAGGCTCGAGTAGGGCTTCGGCCCTATGGGCCGGGCAGGCCTAGGGCAGGTTAGGGTCGAAAGGCTAAATGATGAGGCCTACGAATGAATATGTTAGGAATAGCCCAGCTAATTGCCCCTTAATCTCTTTTGCATTGGCCCAATAGGGCCAGATGCTACTAAGATGGAAGTAGAGGTGGCAAACGGGCCACAAAGCACGAGCACGGCACGCTTAAAAGCGGTCCGGCACAGTCCAAGCCCGTTAGTGGTCCGGCACGACCCGAGCACGTTAGAATAACAAGTCGGGCTGGGCCTAAGAATATTGGCCCATTGGCCCTGCCCGGCCCGAGCCCGTAATGGGCCCGAGCACGACATATTGTGGGCCGGCCCGTTACAAACACAAAATTTAATTTTTTTAAAAAAAATATTAAAAAACTACAATGATGAGATTTGAATATGAGACCTTTTTATTTAAAATCTCATGACAATTCCACCAATACTTTCTTTTATATTGTCAAAATAATGAAACAAAACATTATATCCTTGTTTTGACATAAGTATTTTTTCTAAATATTAAATAGATGTTTATTAATAAAGACTAATCTCATAATAATACAACTATAGAATGAAGGAAAGAATAATAGATACTAAATCTTCATTATATTAATGAAGATTAATCTCACAATAATATACTAAAAACAATATATTTTGAGTTTTTTTTTCTTTCTTTCTTATAGTTCTCTATAGTGAAATATAAAAAATTATTAGAAATCTAATCTTAAAAAGCTAAAATTAAGAAAAACGTTGTAGAACTTAATTTATTTTAATTTTCTAAATAGTTAAATAAAATTAATTTTTATTTGTTCAAATTAAGATTTTAAAATCGTGCTTTATAGTGGGTAGGCACGAGCACAGCCCGTTATTGACCCGGCACGAGCACAGCCCGACACGATATGGGCCGAGCCGGGCTTAATGTTTAAGTAAATGGGCCGGCCCAAGCACGGCACGAAGCACGACTAGGCCCACTTAAAATGGGCTGGGCCGGGCCGAGCCGGCCCGTTTGCCACCTCTAGCTGGAAGTATGCAATGGTGGTCCTGTACCATTGTTGTCTTGTTCTTCTTTTGTCTGGATGCAATGTCATCTATATGTTGTAGGCAAACTGCCCAAGACTGATTATGAAATTATTATTGAACTTTGAATTCTCGTTTTTTCCTTTCTTCCTTAATTTAGCTCCTAACACAATAGAAAATATAGTAAATTACCAATAGCTACAATGTCAGCCTATTTATTACCAATAGCAAGCCTGTTTTTTTCCAAATCCCTTGCGGTACTGTAGCTGGACCTTGCGCAAGGTCCAAACCCAGGCGGCCATTTTCCTTCCATTTTTTGAATTCATTCAGTTAAATAAGAAATTATCAAAATAACCTCCATTAACTTTTAAACAGATACGAAGGCTTCAGACAGTTATCTTGATTTTCAGAGCTCAGGTTCAAGCTCTGCGTTATTGAAGCCGCCGGAGCACATCGGAGCTCTTATTTCAATGGAGGTTTGAGTGCTTTGTGCCTCTAAATGTAATCGAAGCCGCCGTTCATCATGAAGAATTTGAATCCAAACACAAGCTCAGGTTCTAGCTTAATTGTGAATTTCTATCTTGTTGATTTAGTGATTAGCTTCCTTCTTCTTCGATTCTTATTTTGCATTTGCTTCAATTAGTTATATATGTTTCAATTTGATAAGTTTCCTTCAATTTGATCAGTTTCAATTTGTTTACTATGTATTTGATTTTTTTTTTTTTTTTGCACGTTTTGATTAGTTGTTAATAGCTTTGTTCTTTGACTAATCTAGTTAGGTTTTTATTCAATTACTTGTAAATGTTTCATTTCAATTAGTTTCATTTAGCATATTAGGTGTAGGGCTGATTAAGTGCTTAATGTTATTGACGTTCAGTAGGTTTGGCTGATTATATGTGTTTGTAGCTGTTCTTACTTTTTGGAGTGGATTTGTGCTAGTAACCATGTATTCGGAGGTTGTTGCTAGGTGTACTTACATGTCAGAGACTGTGATGGTCTTCATTGATGGTACAACAAGGTTCGTCCATTATTTCAATGAAATTTGCATGCCGTTTAAGGATTTAAAGTCAGGCTTTTTTTAGTTGAAGTATTCCCTCCCGGATTACCCCTCTTGTGCTCTCAATTCTGATTTGGATATGAGGTTGACGTTTAGGTCTTTAGCTGAGTTTAAGAGAACTTTCGTTGACATTTTGGTAAGGATTTGTAATTTTGGTGCTAATTGTGTTGCTGATAGAGTTCAATGTAATGTCGTTGCTGCTGCTTCTTCATTTGTGTCAGTAATATCGAGGGTGATTGAAGAGACTGATTATTTGGGTGATTTTAGGCTCGAAGATCCCAAAGTTTACATGTCTAGGCAGTGGAGAGAGTATATTAATTAGTGTGTCGACCAAAAATTTAGAGGTGGAGCTATGGAGTTTCGGCAAAAGTTGTCTATGTATGCAATTGAGGTTGGGTTTGTTTTGGTCTATGTGAGAAATGACAAATGGAGGGTAGTTGCTGAATGTTTTAACAAGCTTTCTGAGGGTTGCAAATGATACATCAATGTAGGCCTGGGCAAAACTGACCGATAATTCGGTAACCGCCCGACCGGCACCTCAAAAAAGGGGTCGGTTACCGAACCGATTAAAAAAAACACAGAAAAATGTTGTTGGGCCACCGAACCATACATATGCAGGTCGGAATCGGGTCGCGGTCCAAAACCGCCCGATTACAACCGCCCAACCCGATTTATATTTAATTATTAAAATAGGTGTTCAATTCTCATTGGATTAAATTGGAGCCTATGTGAACTCGACTACACCCAATCCTGATATCTAACCTAACCCTCGAGATTGCACTCGGCCCCTCATTTCTCACCTTCTCTCTTCTCTCACATGGCCGTTTCTCTCTTCTCTCACACCTTTGAAACTTGAAACCCAGAAAAATTGAATCCCAGATTTCCTTAAAGGCTTAAATAATTAAAATTTTCTTTGGTATGGATTGCTTTGTGATGTTGTTATTTGATTTGGAAGCGAATTTTTCATGCATAATCGAATGAAGAGTGATTGCTGAAGACAAAGATGGATTGAAATCTTATCTGTAAGCTCCATCGTTCAGCATATTTTGCTTATTGAACTATAAGCTTGTAATGATGTTTCTGGGATACAATTAAAGCTGCAAGGATTGTTCATGGGTATACAAATCAGTTTATATGTATGATCTCTATGGGTGTCAATCTTATTCATCTTTTATTCTTGTTCATTTGTTTTCCCACACCGACACCGACTCGTACCGAACCGAGAATCGGTGCAACCGAAGTAATCGGCGTAGCTAACAAAAAAGCGGTTGCGGTGTCAAATATAGTCAAACCGTAAACTGCGGTTCAGATGCGGGTTGGGCCTAAAACCGACCCGCACCAAACCGTGCCCAGGCCTACATCAATGCATCACTATGCCCTACAAATAATTTCTTCTATATTAGGCTGCTTAATAATGTGCATACTTGTTTTGGTGTTTTGAGGCAGTAGAAGCATAAGCTTTTGAGTTCTACTATTATGAAGACACTCATTAATGATGAATTTCTTGGAAATCCCTCTCTCAAGCCACATGATATTATGGATAGGTTAAATAACAGCTATGATCTTGATATTACATACCGTATTGCATGGAAAGGTAAAGAAAAAGCAATGAAAGAGTGGCTACGGTTCAGATGAGGACTCCTATTCAATGTTAACTTGGTATCGTGATGCAGTGATGGAGAGTAATCCAGGGTCTTGCTTTATTTTGGAGTGTGATGAATTCACTGGTCGCTTTTAGAGGCTTTTTCTTTGTTTTGGTGGAGTTATTGAGAGTTTCAAGTCTTGCATACCTCTATTGTTCGTGGATAGTGCACATGTAAAGAGCAAGTATAAGGGTTAGCTTCTTTCTGCTATAGGAAAGGATAGTAATCAAGGTATGATTATGATTTTCGTTTTATTTTTGTCATTCATATTGTGGAAATGATGGTAGATTAATGCAATTGTGGAACAATACTTTTGTCTTTGATGCTTTGCTTTTTCTTTGCAATAGTTGTTGAATTTATGGTATTGTGGAAAGGATTTGAGTTGCTTATTGTGCAGCAGCACGCTGCAAATAATAATGAAAAATGATGCATATCTAAGCTTTGTTATGGAGGTTCAGTATGTTAATGTGGAAATGATGGTTGATTAATGCGACTGTGATACAATACTTTTGTCTCTGATGCTTTACTTGTCTTTTTCAATATGTGTTGAGTTAATGCTATGTTGAAAGGTTTCTTATTGTGCAGCGGCACGCTGGAAATTGAAAAAAAAAGATATCATGCCTATCTAAGGTTTTGTTATTGAGGTTTAGTAGTTTTGTCTTCTGTTCCCACTTCTCCATAATTTTGTTTTTGATGCAGTATATTCTTTTCTTTTTCCCTCAAGTTTTTCCCCTTTTGTCATTGCCGTTGTTGATGTTGAAACTGATGCTAATTAGAAATTGGTATTTTGTGATCTGGAAGTCAATTCTGAACCCGCAAGGCAAAGTCATTACTTTTATTTCTAATCAACAACAAGGGTTGATGAATTCCTTGGCTACAGTTTTTCTGGAGTCTTCTCATTGCTTTTGCATGTATCACGTGAAGAATAATCTCCAAAACTTGTTTTAGGGTAATAACAACAGTGCACTCCGCGTTACAATTGTCAATAAGTTTTGTAAAGTTGCATACTCATCTACTGAGAGTCAGTATTACCATAACCTGAGGGAGTTTCTTGATGAGGGCAAGGATCTTGTTGAGCAATTCCTTAGAGGACTACCTGTTGAAAATAGTGTAATGCCTTCTTTCGAGGTAATAGATTTGGTGAGATAGTTAACAGTACAGCGGAATATTTTAATAGTTGGACTCTCAAGGCTCGGAAACTCCTAATTTTTCCTATGTTGGAAAAGATCCGCGTGATGATGATGGGGAAGATGGTTGAGAGGAAGCTTTTGGCAAGGAAATAGACTCTTCCTCTTTGTCCGGTGTGCAAGCTATGCTTCTTAAAAATATGAAAATAGGGAGAGATTGGACAGTTAGTAGGTCGGATAAGTTTGTTTACGAGGTTCACTCCCATCGCTCAACATCTGTTTGATATAATGGCCCACACAGTGGCAGATTAAATCATTTTCTTGCTCTCACACTCTTGCTGCCATCCAGCAAGCAAGATATGTGGTTTACCCGTTTATTGAACTATATTACTTTAAAGATGAGTATTTCAAGAGTTATTCCTTTGGTATTAATTGCTAATTAGTTTTGGCACATATCCATATGGTAAGTACTGAATGCCTGTCTTCTTTCTCACATCTCTCAATGAATGAGGTTGATATATCACTAGAAGATTGAGTCATGGTGGTCGTTTTGCAAACAAAGTGATTGATCATGATGTATTCATGTATCCAAGATATATTTGATGGTTTTATAACTTCTTTCAATATGTTTTAACCAATTTGGTTTTATACATATGATTTTAAAGAGACGTCGATTGTATTATGAAGACAATGAGAGAATTTAACCTATAAGAAAATATTTAACTAATATTTTGATATATAAAGTATATAATTCTTATTTTATTTTTGTGGACTCTCCTTTGTTTTTGTTTTTGTTTTTGTTTTTGTTTTTATTTATTTTTTAATGAGTAGGGGTATAGATGGAAGTTTGATGACAAAAAAATATAGGGGGTGTGCATCAAGTAATTGGGGATGTGTATATAAAACTTCTCGATAATTTAATCTATAAGAAAATATTTAACTAATATTTTGATATTTAAAGGATTTAATTCTTATTTTATTTTTGTGGACTCTTCTTTGTTTTTGTTTTTATTTATTTATTAATGAGGAGGGGTATAGATGGAAGTTTGATGACAAAAAAATATAGCGGGTGTGCATTAAGTAATTGAGGTGTGTATACAAAACTTCTCCAACAATTAAGATGTGAGCGAGAAAAAAAAGGCCCGCAACTTCAAGTTCTTCTTCTTGACTTTTCTATAAATTTATCTTTTTATACTTTGTTTGCTGCTTCTAACCAAAGAATTAAAGAGGAACATGCCTCTTGTGTATATCATAAGCTCTCTCTACTACTAAACAAGTAGCTAGATGAGTCATCTACTACTATTATTATCATTGATTGTTTTTACAATTGAAAGTGAACTTTATAACATCAAGAAGTTTCTTTCTAATATGAAGGTAATTTAAATACACAATTTTTTTTTGAAGGAATAAAATCTAAAAATGTATTGAACATGGACAATAAGTACAACCATAAATGACGTTCATCCAATATTTTTGAAGGGATGACGTTCATCCAATATTGAACTACACAATTTTAAATTTGTTTTTACAATAGAAATATAAACTTTACATTTGCACTTCATTCATCATAACACTTCATTCATCATCTCGAATTGCACTTTGCTATGTAGCCTTCTAAAATCTCCCTACTTCTAGTGCCTTGCATGTTATGGTTCCTTCATTGCAAACAAACAATTGCAAAGTACTTTCATAGACCTATTTCAAAGGTAAAACTCTATTAGGATTTACATACATGTAACCGAAATATATTATCTAAATTATAGGTATATTAATTGTCAGTACTATAGGTTATGGAAAGATGGATATGGATTTCAGCGAATTCGACATACCCTTCGCCAATTGCTATCTATTTTCAAAGTTCGATCAATCTAACCTGTAAGTAAGTAGTTTTTGTTTCAACTTCAATTTCAATATGATCATATCAAGCTGCAACGTTGCAGATGAGTTAGGTTTAAGTTTAGGCTTTCATCTAATTTCTCTTTTATATGTGGAATTGGTTTTTATGCAGACTATTACTTTCTATTGAGTTTTCATAAAGCCTTTATCCCAACGCCTTTACAGTCTGTATAGCAAGCAAGGCTTCGATCGTCAAAGAATTCAGAAACCTAGCTGGTTGTTAAGGAAGGAAGCGACGTGGATAAGTCCATCTATCTATGTTTTTGTGAGTACGGGATTGAATCCAGCATGATGTATGTTATCCGATCAATCAATTTGATGAGTTTGTTTGCCACTCAACGTACTTCTGAGGGATTAACCCGAGTTGCTGAATAGTCTGATCCATGAATGCCGAATGAAATTGGTTGTGGTATCGTGGGCTCAAAAATACTCTTGGGCGGAGGTGTAACGGGAGGATATCAGCCATTAAGAAGGAGTTTGGAACAATATCTTTACAAACAACTTGTTGAATTCGAGACTAACCGGGCAAATTCACAAGTAGGTTCATTCGTAGTTCTAGGATCTGATTTTATGAAAGGTAAGGCTCGGCCCCTATTGGTATTTGTGAACGGGAAACTTTACGCTCTCAGCATGCCCTTGTTCTATTGGATAAACCCGTATTGCGAAGTATCTGGTGAGGCAACACAGAAGTGGTGCCCTCTGCCAGACCCTCCAGCTTTGCATAAACCTAACTATGCATGTTCCCCTCCTCAAACTGTAAGCTGTGCAGTTGTAAGGACTAACATATTGGTTTTTGATGTTTTATCCTCTTCCCGTTTCGATACTATTGACCCGAACCAAGACTTGATATCTATGTATAAAGTTCCCAATGGGAGGGATGAGTCATCCAGTTTGTTGCAGTCACCGAGATTTCATTTTCACGGAAAAACGTTAGTGGTGGATGATGGCCAGCAGTTTGTGCTTTTTACTTATAGAGGTGATTGTGCCAAGAGCATATCAGTGACTTGATTTCCTATGATTTTGAGTATATCAGAGCTATTCACCCGCGTATGCAGTTGCTGAGGTTGCCTTCTGAGTTTCTGGATTCAGCAAACATTTCATATAGTTTTGTTTATATAGAAGGGAAAAGAGTTTGCCTTTTTCTGAGCACACTGGTGAAGGAGAAGATATTTATCTTTCACTATGTGTTTGATTTTGATATTGGGGAGGCTTCAAGGGGATGACACTTTTTGGCCATTGGAGTTCGGCCTACTCACATGTTTGAATGTGATACGAAGCCACCTATTGAATCTGGCACTGGTGTTTATCTGATTGGTGCCTTTTTAATGTAAGACACTACTTGTTGTTTGTTGCGGTAAGTTTTCTCCTTTACCTCGTTTTTTAGCCTATTACTAGTGCAGTCTTTTATTTGATGTATCTGTTTATTTTCTATGTGAGCAATTTCCTGAAATATGTGGATAATATCTGCAGAATGATTCTCGTATTAAGAGTTCTGGTCGTGAATCGTTAATCGTTAATTTGGTTATGCAAATTTTTAGGTAATTATGCTGCTTTTGTATGTGGATATATGGTATCCTGATAACAAGACAAATTGATGTGTTAACAATAAAATAGTTGGTGTCATTTGACTTGTATCCATCTCTATAATTCTCTCTTTCCTCTCTTGGTTCCTCGGAAACATAATCATACATGGATACCTCTTCTCTCCTTTGCTTCTTCAAACTCACATCCTGCTCAATCTCATCCTTAGCTTTTCTCTTATAGGTTGTACGGAAACAAAGAAACAGTCAGAAAAAATTAGATCATCCATTAAAAAAATATTATAATAAAAAAAAACTTCACAAGCCAAAATAGTTCAAAAATGTTCATCCATTTCAAAAAAAACTTCACAAGCCAAAATAGTTCAAAAAAAACTTCACAAGCCAAAATAGTTCAAAAATTGTTCAAAAATGTTCAAAAATGTTCATCCATTTCAATCAGTATGGACAAAGTTTACAAAAAGAAGAATAAACAAACTGAAAGAATATGCTTTTTATTTTTTGCTTATAGACTCGGATGAATAAGAGATGCCAAAGAAAGAGGAAACTGGAGAACATTGAAATGTGTACAATGAAAGGAACGGGAACGAGGGAATCGGATGTTTGCATTTTGGTGTGGAAAACTGGAAATGAGACAAAGAAGAAGATGTTGCATATTCTTTGATAAATAAAAAATAAATAAAAAGATGTCGATCTAAATCTCACCGGAGCATATTCTCTAAAATCATATTCTTAGCACATAAATCAATTCTTAAACAACTCCACATTTGCATATCAATTCTATTTCAAAGTTCCAAGATAACCAAACCAACATGTCACTAGAATGATTATATTATGATCATAAGTCATAATTTCAATGGTAACCGTCTAATACAACTCTACTAACTATTATAATTGTGAGAGAGTATGACATACTTGTAATTTTATAATTGGTTTTTGTCCAAAATAGTCTTTTAGCTATCAAATGGGGTAAGTGAGAATAAAAATCTATTGGTGGGGTAAGTGGGTTCATGTTGGGCCAAATTTGGGCATTTGGTCAAGACCCCAAAATTGAATATTATAAAGGAATTTGAAATGACACCTATTTTAGTGGAAATTGAAGTGAGAAATTTAAGCAATGAATTCATTCATAACTCACATATTAATTTAAAATTCTAAGATAAAAATTTCTCGAAATTATAAAATCTTCACTTTCAATTCAATTCCATCATTTTTCCCTCATCCAAACACACCCTCAAGGTATAAAGAAAAATCAAAATAACGGTAAAGACCATGAGAACCAAACTCTTCTTCTACTAGTTAACCCGTTCTCCCTGCCTCACTCCTTTTTTTTTTTTTTTGTTCTCTTTCTCTATTTTTCCAAAAGCCACCATAAACTTATGATTGTAGAAACCTATGCTCAAGGTCTTCCCCAGCCATCACCACCTGGAGCATGCAATATAAATACTAATCAATGAGGAGGGAGATTGGTGGGACTTTGTGGGAGCCGAGCTGAGTGTCTAGTGTCCATGGTGGCGACTTGTTGGACGGACAAGGTTGGAAGACGAGTAAGGCATCAGTTGAGATTAATGTTTTAGGATATAATGACGCGTGGTCTTAAGTTGTATGGGATTGAGACTAAATTGCAAATATGAGTTAAGAGTGGGGTTCAAATTTGCAGGGATGAGAGTGGGCTTTGAAGAACATATGGATGAGGAAGGATGAGCTTTCATTGGTTCAATGTGGGATAATCAAATTGTCATGCCCCTAATTTCAATCACAAATAATAATACAATTTCAATCAACACAAGAACTTCGAGCATGATGGTTCGGACATCAATACAAAATTCCACTAAGAAAATTTTCCTTTAAAGCAATCAACTATGTCCTGAACCCACAATGTGAATACAGACTCGTTTCTTTAGAGTCACATATTACATTACACATAGTTTATAAATTAAACTTCGTTAACAAAATAATAAGTAACCGCTCCTCAGAGCTTACTACACAGCGAAAGTGTTAACAACAGTAAAGCCACAAAATTAGCTTCCTACCCAATCAGCTACTACAGGGTCTCAGCTTCAGCCAGGATTTTCCTGACCTGCAGGATTAACCCCTACACCATTGAATAGTATACCGGGTCACCACACAACAAACCTGGTAAACTTATGAAAGCTTGTATGAGTAAACTCAAAACCACAAAGCAAAAACACATTCTTAAGTCACCTCAACCTAAACAACGATAAACACATAACTCACAACTACAACCATTAGTTTCATATCCTTCCATATCATGCTTACATAAGTCAACTCGTGATTAAAACCACATGCTCAGATTCTCAACCTTACATCCAATTATACAAATTTCAATCAAACAAAACCTTCTCATGTAATGTTTGAAACTATTTTAACGCACTACGGCGAATTACAAAATCACACTCATTTCCTCCCCATAAGAAGTCTTTGTCATCAACGAGACATCAAAGGTGAAAATCAATGAAATCACTTTTCTATCCTCTCCACAGGGAACACTCGTCACCACTATGGCCCTTCAAATCATTCAGACTCTCAACAGTAAAATCAAGAAGAAAGCAAGGCAATCACAAATCAAACAAAGATAAATCAATTCATAGTAGCCCCTGCATATGGTTTTAGTTCAGGAGGTTACATTAAAACAAACAATTCAAGTCATAAGAATCATCACAACTCCCTGCTCTGACATCTGTAGGTAGCTCTGACCTCTACAGTTACCATCCTTTTAGTTGTTAACTTAATAACAAACATACATTCTTCACAAAGAAATCATCACAGCAACCCTCTCGATCATTGTTAACTTAATAACAATTCACTCCTTTACTTAGCAATCATCACACAAATTTCATCGGTCATCACTCAGATATTCCCACATGCTTTACATGGCAAACATCACAAAGATCATCACACTGATATTCCTAAACATGCCACCATATCTTAAATCACAATTTAAGAGAGTCATACTAGACCCATGGTATCTCAACAAATGAAATTCTACAATTTCAATCATTGTTTGCAATCTCAACAAATGATATTCTATAATCACAACTCAATATACAATTTCACTATTCTCAAACAATAATGAACTCAATACATCATATACTGCTCATATCACAGCAAATGCACCAATACATATATATTTCATGTAAATATATATATATATATATATATACTTAGTCATCCACTTAGGAATGCTACTAATACCAACTATAGTTTGCAGTTAAGTAAATAACTCCAAAAACGATAAGGTAAATCCGTTTGTAAATGAATATTGTGAGATTACTCACCTCTGAATCATGCTACATCTTCACACGCTAACCAAGACAACCACAAATCACCGCAATCTGCTCAACACAATTCTGTCAAGTACCTAAATACATACGGTCTCATCTCAGTATACGCAACACAAAGCGATTAAAGTTCGAAACCCCCGTTTGAACTAAGACCCGTAAGTAACGCTAATCGAGGCAGAACTTCATCTGAGACCACTCAAAGTCTCCGGAACACTCCTACGATCGATATGTCAAAACCACAAGTCGATCCAACAGTTGGATCCTCACGGATCGAAAACCTGACGATTCGAAACAACTAAAAATCCTAACATGCTCAAACGATCACCAAAATTTATAAATCATATATCAAAATGCTCGTATCGATGAGTAGATGATACATGAAGTAAGAAGCTTCCCCTGACATGGCCGGACGCTCCGCCATGCGTCACCACAGACAGTTGCACCACCTTAATCCAACCGTCCAAAATGGAGATAATACCAAGTGGAACAACTTTAATATCTGGGGTTCAAGCCAACTCGGTTTAGATCGTCGTTGCAAGCTCAAGAGTTACTGTTCACCTTGAGTTGCAGTTCCACACTGATAATCAATCAAAACCACCACCAAGGATCGATAGGGGAGGCTTCCACGAGCACAACAAGACTGGTTTCACCTTCAGCTGTCACTGGAATCAAGAAAACCGATCGGGTCCGCTGCCTCGCTGCGCCGCTATGGGTGAGAATCGCCACTAGAGTCATTGTAGAGAGGACCGGAACGAGGAGAGGAAGAGATCTGGGTTAGTTTCGTGGTCTGCCGTCGCTGGAGCTCGCCGGAAAAGCCGGGTCTTCAATATGGGTTCGAGTCGGGTCAACCGGAAAACTGAGAGAGTTCAGTTTCTGGAAATTTCTGGAATTTGACCAAAATGGCAACTTTTGTTTTTCATGCAAACCAATCCGGAAATTTTCCTATTTATACAAAAATTTTCGAAAATGGAAATAACTTCCACTGAGCATAACTCTCTTGTTTGAATTCCAATTTATGCGTACCACATATCCACGAACTCATATTATCGACGCGCTCTACAACTTTTGTGAAGGAAGTTATCAGAGAAACTCAACGAATATAAAGTCAACTCCTTGACCCCTCTAAAATAAAATGTTTCAAGTAATTATTCGTCCGAAACACTTCCGCTCCATCCACGAGCCACGAAATCATCCAACAACTACTAATTAAATTCCAGAAAATCCTCGAAAAATAATAATGAATTTCCGGGGCATCACACAAAGAATATGGTTACCAACACCTACAACCATTCCATTGTTCAATTGCAATTATCATGATTTCTTTTCTTTTTGTCAGGTGAGTATAGGTTTGGAAACCTTTATGATGATAGAAGTATAAGAATCAAAAGAGAGACCGAGGCAAGAAGGAGAAGAACACAGACGGAAGAAAAACGTCTTTTGTCTCGAATAACATAATTTTGGTGAAATTAATGACAATTGCTGAGTTAGAGCATTATTAACTTTTGGATTGTTAATCAACGGCTGATAAAGCAAGTGGAGAAACAAGAATGAAGAGGAGCCAAGAAGAGGATCTAAAGCACATGAACACTATAATTCACTATTCTTTTTATGCTCCATTATCCATATTATTCCAAATGTTATATGTCTCTATATCCTGGTCCTATCTTTAAAATTTACATATCTTTATTGGTGGTGTGTTACTTGACACTACGGAAGGTTGTGTCTCACACTCTCATGGTATTAGTTGGACTTTTTCTTCTTCTTTTTTTGACAAAAAAGATATGTTGGATTTTTATTAAATGTCTATGCTTTTTATTTATAAGGTTTTGATCACCTTTCAATTGATTTTGAGATCATTATGAAGAAAATTGAATAAGTTAGGCATAGTAGTAAAATGGTTCTTCGTGTTCTATCTCTGACGGCGTGACTCTTCGTCCTCGCCTTGTTCCTTGCTTCTCCTCCTGATGGCAGCGAAGCAGACAGTGTTGACGGCATTGCCTGCTTCAAGCACCCGGGAAACTGAATTTTGGTTTCTCTACTTCGTGGGGGCCTAAGGTTACATTTGGTGCTTCCGCTGGCGTCGCGGTGGTGGCTTCAGGCTCTCCTCTTGATGCTTGGGGCGGTGCTGCTGTGTCGGACTGGTTAGTTCGATCTGATGGTGACCCTAGTTCTAAGGGTGGACAACATGCTAGACATGGGATTGTCCCAGGAAGTGGTATGGCTCAGTTGAGGGGGTGGTTGAGAGGCAGTGTTCGTCGTTCTATGGATTTGCTGATGGAGGATTCCGACAGCTGCGGTGTTCCGGCGTGGACAGTTGTCGGGCTACATGCGTCGTGCAGGCTTGGGCCCCATGCCTTTAGGTTTTTGGCTCTGGATTTGGTCCTATGTTTTAGCTAGGGCTTTTTCCCTTTTTACTTGGCTTGCAGCTAGTTGGGTTAGTGGGCTGACACTTTTTATTTTTTATCTTTTCATTGAACCCAGGGCGGTTCTTCACTTCTTTGGGTCTTTGAATAATAATAGGGACGGCTCTTGACTGCGTTCGGAGGCTTCCATGTTAGTGTCAGGTTACATTACGTTTGATTAGTATAGGGCTTTGCTTTAGGTTTTTCATTCATGGCTCAGTATTGTCGTAACCCGGTAATGTTCCCTACTTTACATTTAATGGATTGACACCCCCCTTTAATAAAAGAAAAATTTGATTTTGAGATCATTTAAATAAATTCTTTACATTTGTCAATAGTAATAGAGAATATATGAAGAAAACAAGTTCAAGAGGACCAAAAAAATGCTAAATGTAGAAATATAGCACTGGAAGAGTTTTTCTATTGGAACCTCCAAATTTACTCACTTGACCTTCATGCTTTTTGCACCTCCTATCAAATTTTCAAATACTAAATTTACTCACTACACCTCACTAAAGTTCCTTAAATAACCTCACTCATATAATTTGCAAACAAACTATTATCTTTAAAATTAAAAAAAACTTAGTCATTTCAATGATTAATTACTCTATAATCTTAATTACATGTCTATTCCTTAATCAGACAACATAAATCTCTTATCCAATAAAAAAAATTCAAAAATAATTTCTAATCAACAAGAAAATAACATGAACTATTGTGTGATTTTTTTTAAAAAACTTTTTTTTTCTTTTAGTTGTGCAAAAAAAAAAAATCATTTTTTTCTTAATGTTTTTTTTCTCTCTATTTTCTGCACCTCATGATTAATTATTTAATTTTTTTTTAGTTTTTCTATAAATGCTAGCTCTTTTTTTTTTTTTTTTTTTTTTACAAATATAATAGATAGACTTAGATTTAGGTTATAATATGATTTATTTTGCTCTCCCTCACAATATGTGTTCAACATGTATGGAAAATTCAACAATGTGTTAACGTATGACATGCATACAATTGCCTTAAAAGTGGTAAAATGAGTCCTCAAAATAGTAATATTAGTCCTCAAAGTAGTAACATGAGTCCTTAAAGTGGTAAATTTTCTTAGTTACCACATGAGTCCTCAAAATAGTAATATTAGTCCTCAAAGTGGTAACAAGAGTCCTTAAAGTGGTAAATTTTCTTAGTTTACCATATGAGTCCTGAAAATAGTAATATTAGTCCTCAAAGTGATAACATGAGTCCTTAGAGGGGTAAAAATAGTTGATGTATGAGAAATGTTAACATACCATAGCTTTACCCCAACATGTATATCATATATTTTTATGTCACATGATCTTAATCATAGTTTTAGTTCTTATTAAATATAGAGAAAAATTCAGTCACCGTCCCCAAACTATGCTGCCAAGGCCAATTTGATACCCGAACTCTCAAAAGTATCAATGTGATACCCAAAGACATATTTTGATATCAACGTGATACTTCCGTCAAAAATTCCTAACGGGACTGTCTGTTTGCTGACGTGGCAAGCATGTGGGTCCTATGTAATATTTTTATCATGGGTAAAATTGTCTTTCTCTACTAATTAATTAATTAAAAAAAAAAAAAAAACAGATCTCTCTCTCTCCCCCCCCCCCCTTTCGCAATCTGATCCTCTCTCCTTTCTCTCTCTCCACTATGGCCGCTTCCTCCTACCCAAAAACCCCAAATCTAGTCCTCACACATCATATCTCATCCTCATCTCATGATCACCATCTTCACCTCCCACGGCCTCTACGGCAACGTCGACGTCACCATCAAAACCCCCGACAAATTCTCCCTCAACGCCGGAGTCGAGCCCATCGCGCAGCTCACCTCAGACTTCAAGCTCTGGCGCCGGTACGACGTCGGATTTGCAGACGATTACAAAGGGAGGCGACTTGGTGAATGTGTATGTGGGGAGGATTGATGAGATAAGGACGAAGCTCTCGTCTGGTTTGATTGGGGAGGATTCTAATTTAGCGATAACCGAGAGGGCGACGACGAGCCAATTGACTGTCAGCGTGGTTCTGTGGTGGAGGCCAAATCGTTAATGGGTCCGACCCAATTGATTGTGGGCTTGGTAGTGTGGTGAACGTGAAGTCTGAAGTTTCAGAAAATTTGAGGAGTTCTATTGAAGAAGAGTTGGGGAAGGTTAGTTTGGTTGGAGGGAATGAAGAAAGTTTGGTTCTTGATAGTGGGAATGAAGTGAGTGAGGATTTGGAGACCAAAATCGAAGGTGTGGAGGGTGTGAAGAGCAAAATGGAGAGTGGGATTGAGAGCGAAAGTTCGGATTTGGAGAGTGAGAGTTCATCAGTAGCAGCATCTTCTTCGAGTAGTAGCTCTAGTGATGAGGAGGAGGAGGATGAAAGAGAGAAAGTGACGAGGAGGATGAGGAGAAGGATGGAGAAGGGAATGTGAAGGCGGAGGCGGAGAAGGAGGGCAATGAGGAGGCTTGTGAACTTGAAGAAGGTGAGATAAGTGGTGCAGAGCAGATAGGTAATGGAAGTGGTGATGAGGAAATTGACCGTGAAAGTTTTCAGGTGGGATTCCAATTTTGGGAGTGGAGATGAGAGATTGAAATTTTGGATTAGAAGTTGAATTGTTTGTTCTTATTTTCAGACATTGTTTGTTCTTGTTTTCTCAATTTGAATTGGATTAGAAGTTGCCAAATTGCTGCATTTGCATGTAATGTGAGATTCTTGATGTTGGGGGCGGTAACTGTGGTCGGGGCTGAGCTCACGTTCGAGGCCGAAATCCGAATTCATTTTGGGGTGAGTGGTTGGTGGCGGAGCTTGCTTCGGAGGTTGCGGCTGAGTTAGAACAGAAGAAGGAGAAGAAGAAGTAGAAGAAGAAATGAAAAGAAAAAGAAAAATAAAAATAAAAATGAATTAACAAAAACAAAAGGGTAAGTTGGTCATTTAACTTCTTTTTTTGTCTCCATGTGCTTGCCACGTCATCAAATAACGGAGCCGTTAGGAATTTTTGACAGAAGTATCACGTTGATATCAAAATATGTCTTTGGGTATCACATTGATACTTTTGAGAGTTCGGGTATCAATTTGGCCTTGGCAGCATAGTTTGGGGACGGTGACTGAATTTTTCTCTTAAATATATATGAATGCTTTAATGAGTATGTAGTGAAATTGGAAAATGAAAATAGATAAGGAAAATAATAAAAAATGCAATCTGATTATTATTGAATTGGAAAGTCGAGAGAAATACAAATAATATTTTTTTGATATAATTATTGTCCTTAATAATCATTTTATAGTATGTTATATATGTAATTTAATAATTCGATTATGAATGAGGTCAAGTGAGCAGATTTGGAGGTCTCAATAGAAACACTCGCACTGGAATTACTCTGCCAGTTATTAATATATTTTGTTTAGAATTGATAAATTGAAAAATATAACAAAAATTCTCGGTTAGTTTCCTCTAATATCTTCATCATATGATCACTACCATTGAGTATTCACAATTAGAAAATAAAAAATACCCATGTTGGATGTTACCATTAACGAATACTATTTTTAAACTGCATAACTCACTCAAATTAAACCTCATGTAACTTTTCTTGCTTCTCAGTTCTCATGCGCTTGGACTAAAAACGGTATCATATTCAAATCCAAGAAAACGACACGGCGTATAACAAAGTCATCATTTTATTGGGTTTATTTTAATTTTTTTTGAACACAGATCTCCCAAATCCCTTTTCCCTCCTTTCAAAATCTCCACTATCATTTCCACTCTAAAAACCAAAACCAATGGATCTTTCCCAACCCTAACGCTACTGTGACCCTACGCCTCCACCGCCGCGCCGGAAACTAACCACCACCAACACCGATGCAAGGCCTCGTCGGCTTGGTCCGCGAGTCCCTTGACTTCCGGACCAGCAGACTCGTCGATCAGATCGGCTCCAGCATTAGAAAATCGCGAATCGGGCTTTTCGCTAGGCCTCCGGCGCCGCGTGCGCTTCCTCCGGTGGTCCCCGATGACGACGCGCCGCCGATTCGGTGGCGCAAGGGCGAGTTGATTGGGTCTGGTGCCTTCGGGCGGGTCTATATGGGGATGAATCTCGATTCCGGAGAGCTTATTGCCGTGAAACAGGTCTGGGTGTTACTAACTGTTTGGTTCAATTGATTGAGCAAAAGAAAGAAAAGAATTGGATTTTGTTTCTCTTTGAATTTGGTGATTTGATAGTTTGGGACTGTGTTCTTGTGATTGTTACAGGTTTCCATTGCCGCAAGTAGTGCTTCAAAGGAGAAGACACAGGCATGTTTCTGATTCTGCAAAATTAGTTTCTTTTTGTGGAGTTTTTAGTTTTTGGATTATAGAACTTGATCTCTTGGTTAGCATTCGAAAGCCGAAAAAGTTATGATATTTATTCAATGCAATTAGCATTTTTGATGATAGTGTTATGTATTCTTAGTTTAGCTGCAATTAATACTCTCGTTTTCTTTTCTGTGAAAGAAAATTTTGTTACTTTAACAAGAACTTTATGGATGCTACGGAAATGTGGATATATTGAAGAATATGTATTTAGTTGAGAAATTAATGCAACAAATTTTCAGTTTGAAACTAAGTGACTGCAGTTTTGTTTTCCTGATGTAATGGATTCAGGCCCATATTCGAGAGTTGGAGGAGGAAGTGAGGCTTCTTAAGAATCTTTCACACCCAAACATTGTTGTGAGTATGATCTACTTCTTGCATTGGTGAATGGTGATGGTGGTTTATTATTACTATCTTACAGTTTTGGTACTGTTTGTTAGAGGTACTTGGGGACTGCTAGAGAAGCCGATTCGTTGAATATTCTGTTGGAGTTTGTGCCAGGCGGATCCATATCCTCCCTCTTGGGGAAATTTGGGTCCTTTCCCGAGTCTGTAAGTGATTGCTAATTGTTCAATGATCGACCTCTGGTGTTTGGGATATAATTTGAATCTTGAAAGTGTTCCCCTTGACAGGTTATAAGAATGTACACGAAGCAACTGTTATTGGGCCTTGAATACCTACACAAGAATGGAATTATGCATAGGGACATCAAGGTACGTCCCCATTCTTACCATTCTGATAGGAAGCAACTGTTATTGTGTTTAATGCATAAAACTGATCTCTTATTTAATGATGGTCATGTTTCATATAGGGTGCAAACATCCTTGTTGATAATAAGGGGTGCATTAAACTTGCAGACTTCGGTGCATCGAAGAAAGTTGTTGAACTGGTAAGGACCTTCTTTATTTCCTTTTGTTGACGAGAAACTTTAATATTTTTTTCATCTCAAAAGTACTGATTTTATCTGTTGATACAGGCCACTATAAATGGTGCCAAGTCAATGAAGGGAACTCCGTATTGGATGGCTCCGGAAGTTATTCTCCAGACTGGCCATAGTTTGTAAGAACAATTACTGATCTTCATACTGAGAATGCTAATATCAATTGGTTGTCTTTTTCAAATTTAAGGGGGATGACTATTTTTGATGTTTTGCATTGGTATGAAAAAGTTGTTTGTCAACCCTTTTGTCGTTTTCTAGATACCCATGCTTTGAGTCAAAGGTTTCTAAAACAACTTTCCTGGTGGTGTCCTAGTTTGAGTTGTGCATATGCATGAACCAAGGTTCACTGATATTATAATGTTTCATTCAATCATATTGAGACCTATCACTTGAGAACCCTACAATCTTTAGCACATTTCTCATCCTTATTTCCAGTTACAAGCATATCTCATGCATTGAATGACATGACTCGTTTTTCTTAATCAAGGGAAAAGAAGTTTAGATTCATCTACACTTTATTTCTTATATTTGTGCCTCACTAGTTTTGATTATGCTTGTTAGCTCTGCTGACATATGGAGTGTTGGATGTACTGTGATTGAGATGGCTACTGGAAAGCCTCCATGGAGCCAACAGTATCAGGAGGTACATGTTTGGCTGCCTTTTCCACTATTTAATTATGGTGTCTAGATCACTAGAATTTTTTTTCCTATATGTTGCAGACTAAAATGAGGGTCTTCCTTTTCAGGTTGCTGCTCTCTTCCATATTGGAACAACAAAATCTCATCCACCCATTCCTGAGCATCTCTCTGCTGAGGCAAAGGATTTTCTATTAAAATGTCTAGAGAAGTACAATCACAATTCCTATTTCCGCTTTTCATTCATTTGAATGCCAACAACACTTTCTGATCTCTAGATAGCATATGCAGATATAAAATTTTCAAAAAAATCCAATCTGTTTCTAAACTCTTACACTCCATAATGTGGTGCAGGGAACCTGACTTCAGGTCTGCTGCATCAGAACTGCTGCAGGTAATTTGAAAGGCAGATCTTGTTTCTTACATATTGTTTATACAGGAACGAGGCATACATTCATGCAACTGTGTTATGATATAGTTTTTAAATCTATATACTATTAGACTTCTTAGTTTATTTTAAGAGAAGAGAAAGGAAAAACAATCTAGTAAACAGTGTTAAAGTTTTCTTCTTCTTTTTCCTCATGAGGGAATTTTTGATCATGTGCAGCACCCATTTGTCACTGGGGATTATCAGGAACCTCGCTCAGCATTACGCACTTCAGTTATGGTCTGTATAATTTGCTTACTGTTATTAGCTCAACTACTTTAACTTTTTGCTCTATTATAATTCTTAAGTGTGGCTTTTGTCAGGAAGCTGGAAACCATATGGCAACACCTGGGACCAATCTTAAGAACTCGTAAGTATAAACATCTTTGGTTGTGGAATTTCATTTGTTACTGGGTGATAATCTTGACACCTGAAACTCTTATCAATGCTTCAGCATGAACGTTTCGATCAGAAGGTCAACCTGCGCAGGCTTGAAGGATATTTGCGACATGGGTAGTGTAAGGTGCTCAACTGTATACCCCAACAATATTTCAGGAGGGAGCTCCTGCTGGGGAGCAAATAATACTGATGATGACATGTGTCAGCTTGATGATTCTGATGATATAATGCTTGGTTCATTTGTAAAATTTAATTCTGTGATGGCATCAGGTGGATTAAACAAGGTAACAAGAGGTTTTTTTTTTGTCCTTCTAGATTCATCCTGCCATTTGTAATTAACTTCAACTATGCCGATTGATTTGCCTTCTATTTTTTTGTTATATTTTTTGAACTAGAGTTTCAATCCCATGTGTGAACCAACTGATGACTGGCAATGTAAGTTTGATGAAAGTCTGGAGTTGAGAAAAAGTGGAATGAACTTGCCCCCTTGTCAAACAATACATGAGGCTTCAAGCAGCGCTGGAGCGTCTCATAAGGTGGAGAATGAATTCACATTTCCTTGTGGTCCATCAGTGGCTGAGGATGATGAGGAAGTCACAGAAACGAAAATAAGAGCCTTCCTAGATGAAAAGGTACTACTTGTGTCCACCGAGATGTTTTCTTTATAATGGTGAAATGATTTCAACAAATCCATGTTTTTGGATAGCTTGTATTAATTGGATTCTGATTCATTAAACTTGCTCCTTGAAACTATATCAGGCATTAGATCTGAAGAAGCTGCAGACACCGTTATTTGAAGAATTTTTTAGTACTTTGAATGCAGCTGGTCCCCCAGGTGTAATTGAAAATGCAAATTGTGATCATGTTTCAAATAATCTGCATTTACCTCCTAAAAGCAAGTCACCCAGTCGGGCACCTAGTAGAAGATTCTCTGCAATAGTTGGAACTGTCAATGGTTCACGCTTCGGGAAACACACCCTAAATGTATCAAATGCAAGTGGTGTGCATAGTCATATCTTACAGGAAATTCAGCCACCTCAGCTTAGTGAACGGAAAGGGCCTCTTGATGCTCAGAAAGATTCACTTAGTGCAAGGTTTGTCTGTGGAGATTGCCTTGTTTTTACTTATGTTCTGCTCCTTCATGCTATAAATCTTGATTGTGATGGTTTAAATTTCAGTGCAAGTTTTTCCGAGTTGCAAAGGAGGTGGAAAGAGGAGCTTGACGAAGAATTAGAGAGGAAGCGAGGCAAGTCTTATGATATATTTTTCTGGCATAACCAACTTCTGTTTTGTATTTCTTGTCATTACAACTGTTCTCGTCTTATAAATAATAAATCTATTCTTGTCTTGATAACATATGGGGAAAAACTACATGATACAGAGATGAAACGCAAGGCTGGTTTAGGGATGAATACATCACCATCGCCAAACAACCGGATTATTAGTCGACAAAGAGAGCAGCAATGGGGTGTTTTCTCCACAAAATGAAGTGTATGTATGTACCTCACTTGTATCTATTTTACCATTATAGAAATAAGTTACTTTCCCACTGGGAGTGTTCAATATGATGCACTTGCCTGTGAGGATGTTGTCCGGTGCAACGTCCTGCCTCCTGTATTATCACCGCAGCTCAGCAAGTGTCACATAACAAGTGATATTGTATAATTTTGTTTATTTTTTCTTTCTATATTTAAGATTATGTACTTTATTGCGGGATATGAGACATGAACTTCTTGAGTTTTCGTGGTAATTATATATAAATCTCAAATTTTTAACATACAGTAGTGCTTCAGATAACAGTTTTAGCAAACAATCTTATATCTGGAAAGGAGTGAACTCATTTCAAGTATTGATGAATATTTGGGTGCATTAACAATTTAGAAGACCTCCCAGCCTTTGTGGTTAATATTCTCCTTGATGACATTGCTGGTGTTGCTCGCTCTAGAGTGTTCAATGTGCTAGTTTCTTCTGTCTCTTTGCTTGGGCCTCTGGCCCCCATTGTACCAAAAAAAATAAAATAATTTAGAAGACCTCTTTCTCTGACCAACTTAGTGCTCATGGTCTGAGCCCAAGTGCCCAACAGAGAAGAAGCACTGCTGAATGAGGCCCGGTGGTCACGATATTACATGCACGGTCATGATGAATAAAAACCAGCACGAGTCCTTGGTGAGTCGTGTCAAGCACAAGACCTCAAGACCTCGGTTGAGAGTCTGAGTTGAGGACATTGCGTATGCATATATAAGGATTTAGATCGACTCCACTAATTGTTAATTGGTTTTGTTCGTGATGAAACTCAGATTACTTTATAACTTTTAATATTGTAAATGCGGTATTTGATGTGCATTCGGAAAGAAGATATCAGTCTATAACTCACTCCATGTCAGAGCTCCTTATGTTTGTTTGAAAAAGACCAAATGTTTTCTTGCTTGGCAAAAGGCTAAATGTTTTTTCACGCTTTGGAAACAATAAAAAAGCATGGTCTAATTACAAACAAGAACCGCCGATATTCTTTTTAGATGTTTTCGGCACAAGACTTGAAGGTTTTCTTCTATCAAATGATCAATCTTTATGAACACTCAGTTACTTTGTGAGAAAGAAACATGGCGTCGGCGAGGAACTACTAATGTGGGTAATGGAGAAACATGAATGCCGCTGAATTGTACCCTATTGTTTCCCAACTGTCCACCAAGGCACCGAACAGATCATAAAAAATCTTCAACACTTCCTTTTGGTCCCTGCACCGCTGCACGTCATAAATATCTATGCAAATTTACCGACTTTGGTAGGTGAGTCAAAAACCGAAAGCTTAAAGTTGGCATTTTTCTCTCACCTTTTGAATATTGCAGGGCAGAAAGTTGAGTTCCTGGTGGATGAAAAGAAGAATCTTGGTGGAATTATGCATTAGATTTCTTGATTAAGGGGCTGCGTTTTTGGTACATGAAAAGATGTTTGTCTCCGATGAGGTGGCTTTAATCGTTTTTATTCTCTTTTTCCTGTATTGATGTGATGATAACTTCTTGACCCGAAATTACCAAGACAAATTATAGAGGATGCACCATGTGAAAATAAACCAAAATCTTTCAGTGATTTCACTACTTTCTCAGAGACAAAAAGAGAGAAACTTTTGCTCTCTTTGGAGAAAATTTTTGTTAATAATTGCTTCTTTTTTACTGTCAAGAACTCATTGGAACATGAACTTGTCATCTTTGCAAGTGCTACCCCCAAATTACAGAATGAATGGAGTACAGTCTGGTTTGAGTTTATCTCCTTCAAAGCAAACTGGACCATTTGGTTTTTTTTTTTTTTTTCTGTTCTTTTCTTTCACTTTAAGCTACAAATGGCCCTTTCAAAAAAAAAAAAAAAAACTACAAATGGTTATGAATACTGAATCGTCATCAGACAAAATTTTTGGTGGACCATCTCTCTTTTATTTTCAAGAATATTTCAAGATTCCCAGGACATATAGTCCAATGTACATTATAGGTGAGGTGAGGTAGGTAAGACATAATGATCCCCAAACCAGGGGTTGTTGAACTTCAACTTCACACAAACCTACTTAGCAAAACCACAAGAAATATGAGAATCTGAGGCTTCAAATTGCGGGCATGACCTCTACGAAAGGATGAAACGCATCAAACAAATAAAATATAGATTTGAGAATGAGATTGGGAATGAATTAGTTATTTGTGTGTGTGCTTAGGTCAGAATCCGTCTGCTGCTTGTTTGTTGCATAGAATAATATGTGAAATGGTTCTTGGGTGACCTCGTTGAAGATGCTTCGTTCTTATCCATTTGTGCGTGGAAAGGAAATGAAAAGAAATTGAATTTCAGGTCGAGTTATATGAAATGGTTTCTGTGGTCTTTATTTGCATAGGCTCATGCACTAGAATTGTTTATTATGACTTTCAGCAAACAACATTATATTATCCATAACTAAACCAAGTATCCAAGTTAAGACTTGATTGTGAAGTTTTGGGGGTTGTCCTTTCAGGAATGCTTTTGATTTGTGTCCAAGGTAGGGTGGATATGGTGGTGGGGTTTGAAGAAGGGATGATCTCAGGCTATATATAGCATTTTTTTATTTTATTTTAGGCTATATATAGCTTTTTGTACCGAATTGTGGCTCCTTTTGTTGGCGACGCCATGGCTGGTTGGACCCATGAACAAATGAGACTTCTTTTCCTGACCCTAATACTACTTTTCTAGATTACATGTGCTGTTTTTAGATTGGGTGTGGTTATTGCCATCTTATCATTTTATTTGTTCACTCTACTTATTCATTACACCATACATTTTAATTTTAATTATTAAATTTACATATCTTAGAGCATCTTTAACAATGCTAGCTATTTTTTAGTTAAATTTTAGCCAAAGTAGCTAAAAAGTCAATTTTGTTAGCCACTTTAGAAATGCATCTGCATCAATGCTCTCTATTATAACTAGTTTTGAATTCATATTATTTTGTAAAGGAAGGTTAAATAGTTTAAATGTATTTAAAAATTACATAAAATAACTCAAATGAATGTTATAAATTATAGAGAGCCTCATCTCGTTGTCTATATTTAGGAGCGAGATAACTAAAAGTTATAATAGAGAGCCTACTAAGAGTCTGGTGCAGTTGTTAACATATATAAAAAGTTAAACATGCTCTCCAAAAATAGCTAAAGAGCCAAAATAGAGAGTCTGCTAAACCTAACCCATTTCTTTTTGGTTTTTTGTTTTTTTTTATCAGATACACAACTCAAATGCTACAGCTAGTCTGTCTTTCGTGAGTTGAACTCACAACCTCCCACTTCAAAAGGAAAGACTATGCCACTAGACCAAATGGTACTGGGCGCCCATTTCTCTTTTTAAGAATATTCTTATATGACATATCCAATTAAAAAATAAATATTTTTAACAAAAATCTCTCATTTAATTTATACCAATAAAAAATTAAATATATTAAAGTTTCCTAATAAAATCATAATCTGATTTACTTCCATTTTTTAATTTTTGTTTTCAATTTCAATGTTCTCTATTTCAATCTATGTAAAAATATTAATAAATTTATAACTATGAGCAATGAAGAAGAGATTGAATTTTTTTTTTGTGGTGTTTTAAATTTTTTATTTACAGTGTTCACAAAGGGTATTGCAAAGATTTTGATGAAGCTAACACTAAAATACTTTTATGAATTAAATATCGAATTAACGATGAAGAGGCAACAAAAAGACAAAAAAAAAAAAGTAATAAATTCAAATTTGGGTGGAGAAGATAAAAATTAATGTTATCCAATGAGAAATTAAGTAGTCTTTATATTTAATTAATTACTTATGTATTATTTTTTCTTATATATTTGAATTTTTAAAAATTAGTGTACTTATTAATCATTTTATATTTGGATAATATAGTTTTTCAATAATTCATGTGTTTGTATGGTGAACTAAAAAAATGGTAGGGTGGCAATAGTCTCACCCTTTTAGATTTGAGTCTTTTAGAATAGTTGTGACTGTATATTGGATTTTCACATATATATATATATATATATATATACGATTTTTCTCAGGTGCGGATGTTCGTACCGAAATTTCGGTACGGATTTCCTGTTTTCACCCACTTTCCGATCACATATTTTGATCTTAACCGTTTAGTTTTTAGGTCCTAATGTATAGATCATCTCTACAAAATTTCAGCCAATTTGGTGATCGCTAAGGCATCCAAAACTGCAATTTACACGAATGAACCTAATCTATCTAACCGGAACCGTTCGTGTACATTGTTGTAATTTGCAGTTTTTGATGCCTTAATAATCACCAAATTGGCTGAAATTTTGCAGAGATAATCTATACATTAGGACCTAAAAACTGAACGATTAAGATGTGAAAATGTGATTGGAAAGTGGGGAAAAACGGGAAATCCGTACTGTCCGCACCGTAGCCGGACTGTATATATATATATATATATATATATATATATATATATATCACCCTTTCACTAAGGGATTTTTTAAATATTTTTTATTATTTTAAGGGAACCCTTGTGAGACTCACTTTTTGATTGCATTTCGGCATTTCGACCTTAACAGTTCTAATGTATATGTGACTTCTACAAATTTTCAACCAAATTGATGATCGTGAAGGTATCAAACTAGATTAAATTAATGGATGAACCGAATCTGTTCAACTTGAACTGTTCATGTTTATAATTGTAAATAGCAGTTATGATGCCTTAATGATTATCAATTTGGTTGAAAATTTGCAAAGATGATCCACTCATATAGACATAAAAACTGAATGGTTGAGATGTGGATATGTGATTGAAAAGTGAGTCTAATAAGCGACTAGAAGGGCCTTGTGTGTGTGTGTATACGGAATTTTATAGAAATATTTTCTTATCAGACAGTTTGACATTATGAAGCGATGACACTTAAGTAGTCAACTCACTGTGAACTCAAAGCATAGATAAAAAAAATTATTGATACACTAAAAAAAAAAATTAAATTGTGATATTATCTTAGGATGTTCTCTCGATGTTTATTGTAACTTAGGATTCAGGCTTTGTATTCCCCCTTTGTATACTATGATCTAATTACTTGATAACAACCGCACAAACCATTTTTCAAACCAAAAAAAAAAAAATCAGAGTGATAATTATCTGTATTTTAAGTCTAAATTTAGAGTTCAACCATAAAACTAGTCTAGTCTCTACTTAGCTAAAAAGAACACCTGGCCTCTAGGTGGATAGTAATGACCTGTGTGGTCAGGTACTTTACACACTCACATGATGATCCCTAACTAATGCCTTTTACAGTTTTACTTCCTAAGTTTCCAATTTTGAGTCCCCCTTGTTCGACTGTTGCTTGCTTTATTTCCTCTCGAACACTTTCTATACTCCCTTCATCACTTCTCCCTGCGTTAGACAACTTCACCTTCACTGCCACAAATTTTAGGTTTCTTCTCCAAATCAACCTACGATTCCTTTTTATTTTTCTCTCTCTTCATATGTGATGAGCAACAAATTGTATTGGAAGTATAGCAACACTCACATCCCTACTAATGTCCTTAAATTCCTCGTTTTTGAGTCTCAGTTTTGTTCGGTTGTTGCTTGCTTTCTCCCCTTTAGTCACTTTTTATACACCTTAGCTACTTCTCGTTGTGTTTGACCAATTTCTTTCTCATGAATCCTCATTGCTACAAAAAAAATTTCTCGTATATATAGTCTAACTATGATTCATTTCAAGTTTTTTGATAAACTTATTACCTCCTAAATGATTTAAAGAAATTATCACCATATGCGATGAGCAACAAAATAAATGTCTTGGTGGTAGGAAAGTTCATTGTAACTTAATGCGATAAGCATGAGTGAACTTTCCATATATACTTACTTTCATAATCAAGGCTTACCAATTGGCTTTCCATGAAAACCCTGTTCGATCTACCAAAGAAGATAGTGGAGCTTCTATCACTTGGCCTTTTTCTGGTTCTTTTGCATACTATATCGAAGCTTTGCTTGAATGATACAAACAACTTTCAAGTCCTTAACTACCAAGAAACTAATGCAAAGCTCCTTTCTTAAAGAGTCAACAAATTAACCCAATGGAAATGCACCTTTGACGTTTGAACAAATGTCCACACACATACACTTTATTTTACAAATGTGGAAGCATTATTGGGTCTCCATTAGCCTCGTGGATCAGATCAAAGTTGAATGGCTTTTGTGGATTCCATGCAAATATACACCATATATGTGTGTGTGTGTTTTTGTGTCAGGTATTATTTTGGAAATTATTAGTCCACAAGAACTATACAGTGAGGATCCAAAGCACCCAAATCATGATCTATAAAAGAGAAATAATACATTCCTAAAGATTTTGGCAATCCAATGATGTCTCAACTGAAAGTTTCATATCATCTGAAAACACATGAGAATCCATAGGTACGGAGATAAAAGAAATAATTTTGGGTGAATCATCTTTTAGATCTAAAGACCAGCATATGTGGCTTAGACACTTTGATCAGTGATCACCATATAAAGCAGAAATATTCATTAATTTATTATTAATGAAACTATGGTACATTAATTAGTTGTAACGTAAGATGGTTTATAAAAATTTCTTTCGCTTTTTACTCAAATAACTTAAATAATATTAGATCATTGTCGATCAATAAAAGAGAAAGACCATGCAATTACATGATTTTGCTTAAACAATAGCATTTTAAAAGGCAAAATATCACTAATGGTCATTGAGTTTTGACTTATTCGACACTTAACTTACTGACTTTTCAAAAATATCACTTAACTTACTCATATTCAACATTATCTTATACTTAACTCATTGTCATTAAATCTCACATTAGAAACCTTTAAAGCTGAGGGTATATTTGTTTAAACACTGATAATACATTTTTAACTTTTTGAAGAAAAAAATGACGGATATATTGTTTTTTCATATTAAAGTTCAATTTTTTTTAAAGAAATTATCAGAAAACTATATAAAAAATTGAAAAACAAAATTAAGAATAAAAAAAATGAAATTTTTGAAGAAATTTATTAGATTTTTTTTTCAATTTTTTTTAGCTTTCTAATAAAAGCTATTATTTTTTTTTTAATTTGAAAACAAAAAAAATATCTGACATTATTTTCTTCCAATATATATTTTTTTAAGTTGAAAATATGTTAGTTAATGTTTAAACAAATATACATTCAACTTTAACAGCTTCCAACGAGATATTTAACGATAATGAGTTAAGTGCTAGATAATATTAAGTATGCGTGAGTTACATGCAATTTTTGAAAAGTTAGTGAGTTAAGTGTCTAACAAGTTAAAATTTAGTGATAGTGATTTTTTTTATCTTTTTAAAAATAAAAGTGAATGACAGAGATCGTAACTTTTACTTGAGATCTCGGAGAAATGCTTTACCCTCCACCCTCCAGGTTAACAAGTTACAATTTTATTACTTTACAGTTGCTAATGAATTGTAATTGCATCAATAATGCATTAGGTTGATTTGAGATGTTCAGTTGAGTAAGGCAAAAATGTCACACCTACGCATAGGTATTTATCATGAAGATCTAGAATACTACTATACTAGAACAAGACTAATAGTAATGGATACCAAACTGACAAATGCATAATATTCCGCATAGAAAAGGCAAAACTTTGTGAATTATTCTGGTTTTTGGCAAATTACAGAAGTTTTTTTTTGATAAGTGGCAAATTACAGAAGTTGCGGGAGTTAAACACAATAAATATTTACACTGACCTTTTTTGTGTTTCTCTGGTGGGGACTTGGATCGTTATCATTGCGACCCAGGTTCATGTGGGATACGGATGATTTTGCACTATTATTCTGTTCTAGCACGTGCTTCACATTTGGAAGTATCATATACAATCCAAATTAATCGATACCATAAAGTATGCTTACAAGAAATGTATGATCTTCTTCCACATGTATATGCCAGCAGGATTAGTTTATTCATTTATTGCATTTCAATGCTTTTTTCTGCAGCTAGCTGTGGATCAGCCTATTCACTTTGAACCCTAAACTAATGGAGCTCGATCGATCAGAGGTGCTTGTAGAGACTTTGGTTGTTCATGTCCTAACATCATCCGCAGGTTAGGTGTTCGATAAAATGACTGTTGACAAAATTATCTACTGTTTATACGAGTCTTCATGCAGCTTAATGCCTTAATTATATGACTTGATCTTATTTAAGGCTATGCAATGTACTGATATAGCAAGATATGCAGGAAATCGAAGAAAAATTTGGGTGATATATATTTTGGTCTATATGCACATCTCTGTGTCCGTCTCTCTCATTCCGTGGAAATTTTTTCTTTAAAATGTTGTAGGTTAAATGCGTAAGGTACCTAGCTAATTAGGATTAGAGAGCGATAGATAGAGATTTTTAGGCAATAAACATCATCAGACAGTTGTCCAAAATGAAGCAAGGACCTAGCTAAAAGTACTTATCAATGTCAGTATACATGTATACAATAAAGTGTAGGTTGAAAATTCAAGACTGGTCGAATCAGATCATTGCATGCATATATGCTGACACAATGAAATCCATATATGCTACACACATTATCCTGTTTATCTAGTAGCTAGCTCTAATGAATGGATGCCCTAACTCCACGATCAGATACTACCTTCCTCTTGATCTGTCTGTTGGGCTACTTATTCTTGCATGTGACATTTTTAAGGTAGCAAAAGAAAATTGTGTCGGCAAAGCTCTAAATTCAACAGGCCAACATCAGAATGCTTAGCTGCATGCTCTATGGTGAATAGCATTGATATAGCTCTTGTAGGATACTGGTAACTCTGTATCGTAAGGTTTTGGATACACATCTAGACAATGGCGGAGTCAAAAATCTAAAAGAGGGTGGGTTGAAATTTTTCTATGATTAACGATTTTGTTTTGTTTTTGTTTTTGGCTGTGTCTACGTAGATTAATACAATAATTTATTTCTAACTGTCTTCAAGCCTTGATTAATGAAACTGCCGCATATAATGAGGGAAACATTGAGCATTTGTATTAGTTTTAGCATTATTGCAATTTACAAAGGGGAGTGCTAGGCTCACACTCAGACAAATGTCAGTTTTTCATGACTTTTCACAATTAAATAAAATAATAATAATAAGGGTTTTTGTCTATTTACCCCATTTTTAGAGAGTTTTTTCTCACTTACCCCATTAAGTTTTTTTAATTCTCTCTTATCCAAAACATTCTAAGGAGGTCTTTCCTAATACCCCATTAAGATTTTTTTTTGTTTTTAATTTTTTTAATACCATTTTACCTTTACCCTTTTGTTACTTAGAGAGAGAGATAAAATGGAAGAGAGAGAAACCGTGGGAGACTTCGCTGGAATCCGGTCAACTTTCGCCGGAATTCGACCAACTTTCGCCGGATTCCGATCAACATTCGCCTGATTCCCGTCAACGTTCGCCGGATTCCGGTCACCGGCTACTGCCCACAGGAATTTGCTGAAAATCTCACCGGAAAGTTTTTTTTTGCACCCAATAGACATCTATTGCCCCCTAATAGAGGGACAATAGAGGTCTATTGCCCCTAATAGACGTCTATTGCCCCCAATAGACGACTATCAGCCACGTATTGCCCCTAATAGACGACTATCAGTCATGTATTACCCCCCAATAGAGCTTTCGGTAGCCGGAATATGAACTAATATTCCTAAAATTAGATAGATAAAACTTTGATTAAAAAAAAAAATTATATCAATTTTAAAACATCTATTGCCCCCCAATAGACATTTTGATTACTGAAATGAGAACTAATTTTTCTAAAATTACACAAATATAACTTTAATTAAAGAAAAAAAAGAGGAGATTACATTAATTCAAAACGTTTATTGCCCCCCAATAGACGTTTATTACCCCCCAATATATGATATATCTCACTATTGCATGAAGGCTGAACCCATTATTCCCTCCCCCTGTAGCTCCTTCATGATGATATGCTTAAAAGTTATTTACATCTGAGTCCCATTACAATCTGGGGAATTGATTGTTATCAGTAGCAGTGGGTCCTGTAATCTTGAAACAAACAACCTCCAAAATTGCAACAAAGCCGATCCACATTCCCAACAAAAAAAAAAACAAAAAAAACAAAGGCAATGCATAATAATTTCAACGGGATTACTGGAGGCGAGGATCGAACCACTTTTGTGAAGAACTCAAACCCAGATCTCCACCACAGTAGCACCACTAAAACTCGTCGCCATCGTCGCCATGTCAATCACTTAGCCTCCAAACGAAACCCCAAGCACTGACTCCAGCTTTTGAACCAAATCCTATTTCGAACTCATTGTGATCTCGTCGGAAAATCTTTGAGCTTGAATTCCGATTCCCTCTCTCGATCTCTGCTAAGGGATATCGATGGAGGAGCTGAGCCTGTCCAATTACAGAGCATTGCAACGATTTTTGGTCTGAAGCAGTTGTGTTTCGTCCAAGCTCCGACCTACTTCAGACTATGCTTCGACCCCAATGAAGAGAGAGAGAGAGAGAGAGAGGGCAGTCTGTACCTACCGGGGGGGGGGGGGGGGGGGGGGAGATAGAGAGAGTGCAGATCGGAGAATGGAGGATGAGAGAGAGAGAGAGAGTGTTGCAGATCAGGGAGAGAGACACAGAGAGAACCACATGTAATTAATTAATTAAGTTAAGGGCAAAACTGTCATTTTCATTTAAACATGGTAAGTGAGAATAAAAATCTCTTGCTGGGGTAAGTGGATAATTTTTGTTCATTTTGGTGCTTTGGGTCAAGAACCCATAATAATAAAAGCTACTTAATTTTTTTTTTTTTTTTTGCATTTCTGCCCCTGTTTTATTTAACGAATTGTAAAGAATCAGTGGCTTGATTGTTTCCTTATTCATATATATAAGGTCACTGGAGTAGCCTCAATTGAATGTCGCCTCTTTGGACATTTGGTATCTAAACTTGGATCACTTTCAGTTCTCGAGTATCTGATACATTCTACAAATGACATCTCAGGAACAATTCCATACAATAGCTTGATCAAATGGTCTGTATATAGGATATGTGTTGTGTGTTTCCTTATTCATATATATATATATATATATATATATATATAAATCAAGTAATTAACAATAGCTTGATCAAGGGGTCTGCATTATATATAGGATATGTGCACTCTGTTCCTTTTTTTTTTTAATGCACTCATTGCTGGTAAATTGTATTACATTGAGTTATGTAACTTATGTTTTCAATAATTCTAATTATTTGTGTGTTTTTGGTCATTGATTTAGAGTAGATATGGAAAAAAAAAAAATTTAAAGTAGTTTTTATTGTTTTTGTCCAATTTAATAATGGAAAATCATGAGAAACTGACACTTATCTAAGTGTGAACCTAACACTCCCCTATGACAAAATCTGTGTCATTTAAGCATTTTCTTTGCGTATCCCTAGCGGACGTAGCTCTTTACCTTCTCTTATCCATGGATAAATCTGCAGGTCTTGGCCTGATTTTCTTCTCTCTGTTTCCTCTTGTTGGGGCTGGTGATTTGTTGTGCCCGTTGTTGGTGTGGATGGGTTTGTTTGAAGGTTCTGCTCTGGTAGATGAACTGGTGTCTGTTGGCTGCTAATGTCGACGTCAGGCTGACCATGGTGGTGGTGTGATTGGCGGTGGTGGCATTCTTCGGGGGGCGCCGGATCTGAGGTTTTGGAAGGCTGGGAACGACGTCCTTCGCTTGCTTAGATCTCAACTGCCTGGTTGTGCTTTGGTTGCGGCATAGTGGTCGTGGTGCAGATGCGACTGAGGCTGCGGTGGTGCCGGGTTTGTCTTGCTGGCAATGGAACTGGGTGATGCACCTCAAGTATCAAGTCTGGGACCGGGGCAAGAGAGTCCGGATTTGGGATCCGGGAGGGTCGGGGGATTGGGCTTTGACCCACTCTCAATTTTGGGTTTGGTTTCCGACCCAATTTCAGAATTGGGCTTGGTTTCCTGCCCACTATGTTCGTTGGGATGTTGTTCAACATTTGGAATGGCTTGGGGCTAGGGGTCATCATGGGCTGGGTTAGGGTCGGCCCACGCCTAGTCAAAGTCAATAAAATTTAGAGCCGGGGCTTAAATATGCTAACCCTTACCGCCCGAAAAGCCTGAACCGCTAGGGTCGAAAAGGCTAGGTCGGGCCGGCCTTCCAAATAAGGCCAAATAGGGCCAAAAATGGCCTTATTTTGTTTAACAAAAAAAACATTATTTTTTTCTTCTCAAAATATGGCTCAATGATATATATATATATATATATATATATAGGTAATAAAAAACTCATTGTTTTTTATTGATCATATTTAATATATACACACAAACACACATATATATAGGAATTAACTTATAACATTTATTAGGGCTAAATACTGGTAAATACCCTGTGGTTTAGGTCCAATTTCAATTCAGTCCCTGGACTTCTAATTTCATAAAAAACACCCCTGCACTTTCAATTTTGATCTAATAGGTCCAATTAGTCAATATTCTGTTATGGATTCAAGTTATAGTTGAATTATTTGTTGAAAAAACTATCTATTTTTAATAGTAGGACTCACTCCTAAATTGACTATGCAGGCCACCTCAACACCACATCATAAAAATAGGCCATATATGACCCACATTAACAAGTTAAATAACTCATTTGTCAGAAAACTAACAAATTGGACCTATTAGATCAAAATTGAAAGTGCAGGGGTGTTTTTGATGAAATTAGAAATTCAAGGACTGAATTGATTTTGTACCCAAACTATAAGGTTGTAATTTGTATTTAGCCCCATTTATTAATATTAGTTAAGGGGGTTATATTCAATTAACTATCTATATAAATCTCCCAATATTAATTGTTGTGTAACAAAGAAAATAGAAATTAAAGAAAACAAAACTTATGAAATCAATTACAAAGAAAGAGACAAATTGCTTATTATAGAAAAAAGAGAAACATATTTAAAAAATAGAAAAGATGAAAAATTATTAGGGCTTATTCGGGCAGGCTTAAAGGGCCAGGCCGGCCTACCCTAATACAAGGGTCGGGTCGTGCTTCGGCCCTACTGGCCGGGCGGGTTTAGGGCCGAAGGGCCAAATGATGACCCCTACTTGGGGCCCCTGCTAGCTACTGGTATTGGATTTGGGACCCAGGTTTATGGTATTTGTTCCTGAAAGATCGTCTGCCAACATGACTATGTTCTGACACCCTTGGCTGGCTTCAATCTTTAGGTGCGAGAGTGCCCTCATTCAGGCGCCAAATTGGTTCTGGTCAATTTGTACGTTGGGATTGCATGGGTAGTCAAACCACCGATTACTCAATTCATTACACGGTTGTAATCCGTAGTGTAAAATCAGCACTGCGTTTCGACGCTGCTGCTCTTGCATTTTTAATTATTTGTATTTCAGATGCAATTTTTGCATATTTTTCTTTTGCTTTGTTTATTTTATTTGTTTATGTCTTTTGACATCGCATCTTTGTAATCTTTCAATTTCAATAAGGGGTTGACATCATTCTACTAAAATATATATATATATATATATATATATATATATATATATATAGGACACTAATTAAATTATTTCCGTCTTTTCCTTTCCTGTCATTAATTGAATTAAAAGTATCTAAAAAACCTACCTAGTAAGTAATGACCAACATTGCATAAAAGCACCAAATTGAGACCCCACTTGTAGTTAATGTCTCTAGTTTTATGATGCTCTGACCATTTTCTCAAAACTTGAGTTAGTGTGATATAGAAATAAACAATATATATCAAGCTAGCATTTTATTACTCATATAGTATCTTAAATGACTCATGAATAACATATGTTATATTTTGAATTAAAGGTCGGAGAATTTGAACCTATTACCTCATGCAATAATGTTCATCTAGTAACAATACTCAAGCAAACATTGTATTTACTCACACACGATCTCAAATGGTGTGTGAAGAGTATATGTTAGACCGTTACATATGGAGATTCAAACTTTAATTGAATTTAATGTGGGAAGATTTGTACCTAGGAACCTCATGCAACAGTTCATCAAGCTAACCTTAACTCACTTGCTTTTCTCAGCCGGCACGAGGAGAGAGGTTGACTAACATATATGGGGATCAAAATCATGAAATGGGGTTAGAGGTCTAAAACGCCCATAAAATTACGAATTTGCTAAATGAGGTTTTCGGGTGACAATATTTATGTAGACAGCGAATATCAAATTAATATCCAATTAACAGGACAATGACTTTACGTTATGTGTTGTCAATACCGATAATGTATTTGATGGAACACATACAAAAAAGAAGATGAGTTAAGATTATATGGTTGTGACAGTTTATAGGGTACGAATGATGATAACATGTTTCAATGGTGGTGAGAGTAGGATGATGTTATAAGAGGGTAATCTTTCAAATGTAGGTTGGTTGTGCATGTTGGGGTAGCATGCGACCCCCCCTATTTATAGAGAGAGATAGCTCTGTAAGGTAGCTACCCGCCCTGCAGCCCACTTGCAGTCTCCTTTTCCTTTGTGCTATGATAGCTGCTATATACGTTTGGTTGTGATTGATGAGCGAGCGAGCAGTAAAATGTGGCCAGTACATATGATAGCATGAGGTTTTTGATTGTCGATCTGTGGGAGATTTCGATTCAGAGCTTGAGATATGTTGGTCCCAAACTTGAATGGTAGAATGCATGAGTGAACTAGCAATACGAGCTAGTAGCATAGTACGGATCCCAAACTTGTCTGTCTTCAAATAGTGTGTCCCACTCCGACATCGGGAATGATCGATCATGGGTGCAACTTTATATGGACAGAAACGAGGTGAGGTGAAATTCACAGAGGAAGAAAATTTGCTGATATGGCAGATGATGAGTCTGCAAATGTTAAAACCACAAAAGGGTATTCACCCGTGAGCTAGTTTTTGCATCTGACTGTGTATCAGACAGCAATACGTTCATCTTCGGAACTTTTCTTCGTGCCTAGTTGTCATTGTTTTAGCTTCTTTAAAGCATTTGAGCACACATCTCAAAAATCGAGCGGGAGAAAACAATTACCACTAAATCCTAAACTCTAAACACTTCCCACATACAAACTTTAAATTAAATAATTTGAGATGTGAGACTCAGCTATCCGAATGCATATGTCATCAGACAATAGAGTAATGCTTTATGAGTAACGTTTTATGAGATGTGGCTACATGATTGATCATGCAAGGTTTTCTAAATTTTTCTGTACATGCATGCATGATTAATTAAACGAGTGAAAAATATTGATAAAGACCTAAAAGTTTATGACTTATCACTTGATAAATCAGAGATAACAAGCAGCAATGGCCAAAAATTTAAGAGTTGTCATTTGATAAATCAGAAATTGTAAGCGACAATGTCTAGTGGTGTATGTCAAATGAAAGAGTGAATCCTAGTGGTTTATGTCAAATGTAAGAGTGAATCCTAGATCTAATCAATATCATATTTATTTACTCAAAAAGCTCCTATATCTGCATGGCGAAATACCTAAAAGCCCTACCAACTCTCTGCAAATGGCCCCAAGTCCTTCTCCAAATTCAAAACCCTAATGCCATATGTTGTTTCCACTTATTTTATTCCATTGAAAAGACTAATCATTTCATGATTAATGATTTATGACTCATAACTCTTGTTGTCTGTGTGAGATTGAGGTGGAGGTTTGGGAGAGTG
The DNA here is from genome assembly GCA_024704745.1 of Rosa lucieae. Lineage (NCBI taxonomy): Eukaryota > Viridiplantae > Streptophyta > Magnoliopsida > Rosales > Rosaceae > Rosa > Rosa lucieae. Next base: position 39,837,163 of record CM045495.1, on the reverse strand, counting down.
AGAAAGAGAAAGCAACGTTATAACTAACTACTACAAGCAGAGGCATTATGAAACAAAGGGAATTCATAGAATAAAAAGGGACAAAGAGAGACAAACACAAATTCGTCAAATTTTGATTACAGACAGAAAGAGGTGGTTCATTAACATTAGTAATTTAAGGCTTTAAGTAACTGATTAAGATCAAGTAGTCACCCAATTAAAAGGCTCAAAGTTTAACAGTCCTTTCTTCTCATGCTCACCACCTTCTTTGCATCTGCTTGGCCTTCCGAACTTGTCCATTCCCTCTTCACCCCCAACTTTCAAACTATTTTCTTCCAACTCCTCAACCAAACACACTCGACCTTCTTGTTCTCCCAAAGCTACTTTGTCAATGTCCCCCACTTCTTGTTCTTCTTGTTCGTCATCCCTTTCATTTTCGTATCCTTCATTTTCATTATCCTCACCACTGTTTGCTTCAATGTCTTCTTCATTGGCTGCGGTTTGTGACTCGGAGTCAAAGTTAGGAACAAAGAAGTCTTTGGAAAAGCATAACCGAAGGCGGCCATTGCTTCTCTCCGCTTGGAAACAATTATGTGTCAATGGGGCCTTGACAGCCTTGAGTATTAGCCGACCGTCTTCCCTGTGTGATCTGACTTGTAGAGACTCCGAGCCGCTTATCGTGGTTAGTGGTGGAGGAAAATTATGAACATTAGCAGATTTCTTGCTTCCCAAGCTTTTACTCTGCTTCTGCTGATCCCTCTTCACCAAACTCTTATCATTCGACTCGAAAATACTGTTTTCGATGAAGATGGTGCCAGTCTCATTGCCCAAGTTTTCAGTGCACAGCTCCAAGCTCTTCTCATTCAGCCTAGTAACCGATGATGACCGCTTATTGTAAACCGGGGTTGGAGGGTTTTGTTGTTGGGAACTGTTGTTGGAGATAGATTGGAGGAAACTCCAGCCACCCAAGTCAGAGTTCTTGGTGGCGGGTTTGTCATAGTGGCATTTCTCTTCATGACTAAGCTCTTTTATGTGGTTAGACTCGGATGAAAGAAAAGATTTGAAGCCTAGTTCTAAAGGTGTTGCTGAAAAAAGATGATGGGGTATCGACGAAGAGAGTTTTAGCCTTAGTGTTCTTGGCTCTACAAGCTGTGGCTCCTGTAGGCATGACTGTAAGCCTTGACATACAATCGTAGCCATGTGACTATGAATATGAAATTTTCCAAGATAAGGGAAATGGAAATTCAGGTAGAAGGAAGTGAAAGCTGGGGAAGAAGAGCTAGAGTACTCTGGCTTCCCGCAGATTGTTGTTTAGAAAGTTGGAATGGAAATTGAGGTTTCTGTGAAACTGGGAGAGTGAGAGCAAATGAAAGAGAGAGGAGAATCAAGGAGGGGATTGAACATGAGTGATAAGAAGGGGGTGGGGTGTGTATTTGTAGTCCTCAAAAAGTGGAAGGAAGAGTTTGGAGGAAGGTGGCCCAGGTAGACAGGGAGGCTTTTTTACACCACTTGATATTATACAATTCCTAATATGGTACACACTCGCAATCAGAGAAGAAAAGGGATTCACAAGTGACTGGTAAATTAAATTATACATGTAACCAAAAAAACAAAAAGGGTGAGGCTATGTTCACCTTATAATTTTCTTTATTCACTCTACTTGTTTATTACACCCTATATTTAATTTCAATTATTAAATTTACTTATCCAACTCATTTATCTTTCCAGGAATATCCTCCATCATATGACATATCAAATTAAAAAAGAAATTTTGTTTAACGAAAATTTCTCATTTAATTTATATCAATTAAAAAGACGTCCTAAAATATATTAAAGTTTCCTAATAAAATCATAATTTGATTTACTTCCATTTTTTTATTTTTTCCATTCAGTTTCAATGTTCGTTTATTTCAATCCATATTAAAAAAATTAGTAAGTGCTACTATGAGCAATGAAAAAAGATTGATTTTTTTCTTCGTGTTTTAAATTTTTTACTTTCGGTGTTTATAAAGGTACGTATTATAAAGATTTTGATGAAGTTAACACTAATAGTTTTGTGAATTGTCTTCTAAAAAAAATGATTTTGTGAATTGAATAACTAATTAACGATGAGGACACAACAAAAAGAAAAAAAAGAAAATTGTAATAAATTGAAATTTGGATGGAGAGGATGAAGATTAATGTTATCATAAGAGAAATTAAGTAGTTTTGTATTTAATTAGTTATGTATTTAGTTTTCCTTAAAGATTTAAATTTTAGAAAATTAGTGTACTTATTAGTCATTTTGCATTTGAGTAATATATTTTTTTTGAGAAGATAAAATTTCATTAATAACCAAACAGATTACATAGCAATAGATCCATAGTTATGGGACCGTCAACATGAGTGATTTCCATGAGCCAAAAAGGTCAACCCCTAACCAAATTTTACTCTCCTACCCGCGAGCTACAATGAGTACCAACCAAACATGTACCGATACAACCTAGCCACCAACATTAAGATGAACTGTTTTCACCCGTTCAGACACTGCAACCCAAAACCGCCAGGCCACGTGTAAGGGTGATTCATCATCATGTTGATAACCAAAAAACACCGACAAAAGACCAAACCAAGACACAACAGACCGACCATGACACCAAAACAATGGCATCGACACTACACAGAAACACCCAACCCCAAACCCTCGCTCACAAGAGGAGGGACTTATTTTCACCATGACAACAACTAAAAGCAACCAAAGAAACCTAAGCAACCAGAAACCAAAGACCACCAGAGAGACCCAAGCCCAAAAGCCAGGCCCAAACACCACCTCCCACAGCCAAAACCAAGCGCAGCAGGCAACCGTTCCCGCCGCCAGTGAGCCTCGTCGCCACCACGCCGCCTCCCAGCAACATAACGCCGTTGCGCCGAATCCCTTCGCCTCTCCACCGCCTTGTCACGCGATAGCCAGCCCCTACACCAGGCAGACGGCTACAAAACGATCCCAGACCAAAGCGGAGACAGATCCTATTCGAGATCTCCACAGCCTCGATCCGTTCTGAATCACCACAGCCACAACCCACGCAGGATCGATGACGCCAGAAACCACCACTGGAAAGCCGAAGTCTGTCTCTGCTACACTACTGCCTCCACCCCAGATCTGAGAAAGACAGATCGAGCTCGATCCGTGACGCCCGAAACCGGAGAAACATCCTCTCTCCCTGGACCACAACGCCGCCCTGAAAGCCCACTCCATCTCCGCATCATCAATCCTCTCCCGGTCCGGAACGCAGCGGTGAAACTGCTGGCCTTGTTCGGCCGGGAGAGAACACACACCGTCGCGTTTTTCTCTTTTACCTAGGCGAGTGAGGTGCGTTCTGTTTTTCCGATTGCATTTGGGTAATATAGTATTTCAATAATTCAAATATTTGTAGGGTGAACAAAGAAAATGGTAGGGTGGCAATAGTCGCACCCTAAATAAATTATACCAAATTTGAAAACTAAATACATGATCCAACTAGAAATAGAAAATCTACTCAGACTAGACTAAATTATATATTTAACTAGAAAAAAAAAATTTCTTTCTTAGAGGTCTGCTAAATATTATGAACATTAGCAGATAAGCGGCTCAAAATTTATTATAAATAATTTATTAATTTATCAAGAAATCTGCTAATGTTCATAATATACAAAAAATTATATATGTATTCATTTATTGATAAATTAATAAATTATTTATAATAATTTTTTCTTAGTACTTATAATATTAATTTGTAGGAATTCTCTATAATTGACAAATGTGAAACATACAATTTTTTTTTTTTTTTAGAAAAGGAAACATACATGTTTATTACTCTTAAGTTTATTTTTCTTATGAAATTTGATTAATTTGTTTTTCTTACCAATTTTCAAATTGGTCTAATAAGAGTGTTCTTATATATCTGGGCATGCATGAGTCGATGAGTGTAGTTAAAACTTAAAAAGAGAGGCAGATGGGAATTAACATTTCTGCAAAACTACTAGCTTTCCTATTCCTTTCCAAATGAAAGCCAACGAAGGGCGAGAAAGTAATCCGCAAAGGGATTCCCGCCCCCAATGTCTTGACAGTGATAGTGCCTCTTTATTAATTATGAAATTTATTAATTAAACACTTCCACACTATCTAGTGCCAAGTGTTTTATGTATGATCCATATGGCTCACGAGTCTTGAATTGAAGTAGAATAATTCTGGAAGAAAAAGAAATACATTATCAGCCCACACGGTTTGAAAATTTTGTTGACGCACACTTTGAAATTTCTAACAATTCAAATTACTTGTTTGCACATTTTCATTGGTTACACCGACTCACCGACGAAACACTACACATGAAACACTTGAAACACTTGAAGGAGTTGCTAGTAATAAATTAAGGCTTAAGGCTTATTGAGTTTACCTACTTGAACTTTAACCAATATTCATTTGTGCTAGTAGTAGATTTTCAATTAGATCATATGTGTCCTTGTTATTATAATCTTTAGTTGATTCAGTTGTTAATTAATTTCATCATGGATTATTGATTTGGTGAGCTCACTCAAGTCAGTATTTGACCTTGGGTCCTTCAAGCCACGTTCTTTACATAATCAATGCAGAAATATGGCTGGAGTAGACTCATCGTCAGCTATCTATGGAATTTCACGAGGTAAAGTCAATGTAATCCTAATAATTAAAAAATTGCAGTCATCCACATGGAACCTTTGTATTCTAGGAGAAAAAATATATAACCATCGACCACACGTGATCAGGGTCGAAGTATTGCATACATTAGAGCTTACACTTTCTATGAAATGCTATGTCATACGGCTAATAAGTAAAAAGTTGCTCTTATTTATTTGTTAGAATGTGATATTTTGTTTATACCACAATTGCATGCTTAGGCGAGTGGAGTTCTAGTCAGCTATTTTTTCTTATAACACATGAAGTTGTTCTTTGTATATAAAATTTGCTACTTGTAATGAGTGATACTTGTTTAATAAAGGTTCCGATCTAAGAGACTTGATTACGGCTCCTTTATTAAGTGTATGTATGACTCTAGTAATTGGTTGTTGATTAATAATGAAATTGATTTTCTCTTCAAAAGAAAATGTTCTGCCAATGATTCAGTCTGTAGCAAATAACAAGTATTAAGTTTTTAGATAATCCTAATTCCTAGCCGTTGTTTTTGGAAAGCGACCCAAAACCCTAATTATAAAACCTTGTGTTTCCTTGTTCCTGATGTCGACTGTGGATGAATGGTTATGCTTAATTGGCGTCGTTGAGGGCGCTCACTAATGGCAAGGGACCGGTGGACCTGCGTCCTTCTAAGTGAACTAGTCTTCGACACTCATTATTTTTTGGTTGGGAAATTGCTAACTACGTGCACATGTTCCAAGGGATCCTTCAAGGATATGTTTAGAAAGGCGTGGAGGCTATCTGGAAAGTACCAGATTTAAGATCATGGCGACCGCTATCTCTTTTCTTTCTTTGAGAAATCGAATGGAGCTACAATTCTAAAAGAGGGACAGTGGAGCTTTAAGCATGCGCCAGTGGTAGTGGCGTAGTATGATGAAGTGCAGCTGATTGAATCGGTGTCGCTGATGACGTTGGGCTTCTAGGTGAAGGTAACTGAAATCACATTGGTGTTTCAGATTGATTGTTGCATTCACCTGATTGTGAGCTCTCTGGGCAAGTATGTGGATAAAGATGAAGGTCAGCTCTATGTAGGTAGGGTTCAAGTCATGCTGAAGGTTGATCTCATGCAACCGATCATTTTTAGAGGAGCTTCACAGTTAAGGATGGAGTCACGCTGAACCTAGTTTTCTTTTACGAGAATCTAGTTGGTCAATGTCAGAACTGCTAATTGCTCACCCATGTTGGTCTACCTTATTCTGGACTGGCGCTGCCGCAGGAGTTGTAGATTAGGTTGGTCTCTATGCTTCCTAATTCAGTGCACCACAATCTCGAGCAAGCCCTAACTAGTGTTAAGGTTCTGGCTCTAGGTCCTAAGCTCTATCAATCATTCGATCTTTTTTGGCATCGTCTTTTTTGGGTAGTCACTAATTTGTTGTTCCTAAGCCCCGAACAAAACTGGTGATCATGGAGTTTGAAGCTTCAAGCTCCAGAAGAAATGATTGAGTCCTCTTCGAAAAAACCAAGACTCAGTTTGGATGTAGGTTGTTCAAATCTTGATGCGATTAATATGGGTCTTGCAATTGTTCTTGTTGATGCTTCTGCCTTTTGCTTCAAAGAAATGTGGAAGACCTAGAGGAAGCAAGAATAAAGTCAAACAGAACACGATTGGAGTGATAGGCAATGAAGGTGTCTCCAAAAAAGTGTAAGGTCAAAGGTGCCAAGAATGCTAGAGGTTTAGATGAGAAGGGGCTCCTTGTGTTCACTTATTCAAGAAAATCAAGTTGTCATTGCTTAGGTTCTAAGGTTGTTTATTCTGTTGCTAGCAGAAACTCTTCTATGAGCCTTCTAGTGGTATTAATTACTTTTGTACCACAATAACGTTCTCGACGAGGGTGATTAACAGAATAGATTTTCTTTCGAGGGTGAAGTATTTTTACTCAGCAAACTTGGTTGACCTTTAATTAGTAATGAGTAGTCTGTTGGTATGTATACCTCTCAGGCACAAATATCGAAAGCACAAGGCTCATCTAGCCACCAAGGATCAGTAAAGTGCTCTCAAGCATGGTTCCCGATACGACTATGGGCGGTATCGAAAACTCAATCGTCCCACATTGGGCACAAAGAAACCGCATTTCCCCAAATCCTCTACAAAAGTGTCATCTCCAACGTCCCAAAGATGTAACTGTTTACTATCGCTTTTCATTATCTTTATCTTATAACGATACTGACTTAGGCATCAGAGCGTCGAAGGCTGGCACACCTGGTCTTCCCTCTGATCTCTGTTTGTTTACAGATAAACGAGACCGATAACAATAGTAACTGAACAAGACACCCCTTGATTCCGCTGAACTAGACCACCATCTATACAGCTGAAACATAGTCTTTACTATTTTGGCATTATGGTTGGTTTCATTAATACAGTGAACTGTTTCATCCGTCAAAAATATTTTAAATGTAAGTGCTCAATTACAGATAAGAGTAAACTAACAGCTATATCTTCCAATGTTGGAAGTAACCTCACTAGACGCACAACTATATCTTCTACTTTTGATAGACGACTGGAAAAACGTTGCCAACGGTGAGTCATTCAAGTTAAAAAGTTTGAGCTGACATAACCCTTGTTAGTAATCCATACAAGCCGCTGTCAATAATAACTTACCATGTCAAGCTCCACCAGCCCTATCGTAGCATGTTTCCACCAGTAAGCAACATCGTTGAGAATGAAGCAACCAAACCACCAACACTAGCCACCCATTCATCCACAAAAGTTACAGCCATAGAGCTTTCAGGCTCTGAAGTACCATAACAGCCGTTGTCGAAAATCTCCAAGCAGAGCCACCATGGCAATGGATTCAAACCAATGAAAACGAACTCTTAGACGTGCATGTAAATAGAGGGAAATGTGCCCCCCAAGGTTTGCTTGAGGAAAAACTTGAAGAATAAATTGAGGAGAATACTCAAGAAGATGCTTGACAAAACATCGAAGAAGACCTTGAGATTGAGAACAAGGAGCCTTCTTCCAAGGATGATTAAAGTTTGGCAAAATCATAGATGAGTTCGGAGATCTCATGAGGTGCAAGAGAGAGATTGACTATATATTCTAACAGAGCAAATTTTAAGAGATTTTTTTGCATATCTGGTTAGTTTCTTTGTTTGGTGCATCTGATAAACAATAAGTTAATAATAAGATAAAATACAAATGGAAGCCTGTGATCTAAATTAACAAATACATATAATGTATATATATATATTTTTGGATTAATTTCAGTTTAGTACCCTGTGGTTTGGGGGTAACATCATGTCAGTCCCTGCTCTTTCAATTTGATCAGCAACACCCCTGTGCTTTCAATTTCAATCAGCCGTGCCCAAATTTTACTTTGTCAATAGTCAAAAATAACGTTCAAATTGGACAGAACAGTAAAATTTGGGCACGGCTTATTGAAATTGAAAACACAGGGGTGTTGCTGATCAAATTGAAAGATCATGAACTGACATGATGTTACCCCCAAACCACAGGGTACTAAACTGAAATTTATCCTATTTTTTTTTATCCCTGTCTTATCAAGTTTTGATGTCAGTGAAAAATCAACACCGAAAAAACTTGGGAGAGCTCTAGGTTATAGGTTTTGGAGAAAGCAAAGGAGAGGTTACAACCTGTGCGATGGCGCCTCCATGTCGACCGTGGTTTTCTGCCTCTGTGACGAGTGGCAGGTGCTATCAAACGGGTTTTTGCGGCCTCTGGCCTCACGTTATTGTCTTTTCTGTCCGTTTTGGGTTGTGTACTTTCCTTCACTCCTCTCATGTGGTGGCGCAAGAGTGGTTGATGGGTAATTGGCAATTGGCGGCGGCGCAGACTTGAACTAAGGGGCTAGAGGCCAGATCGTGGTGGCAACATACCATGGATCGTATGGCACTGGTTTCTTCTCTGAGCTCAGTCTCTAGGCAATATTTACAGTGGTGGATTTGGCCTCTTAAGCTGATGAACATAGACGGGTGGAATTTTTTTACTCTGAGGTGGCATGAGACGGTGGTTCCCTTACTGGTTCTTAGTGGTTTGTGGGGATCTAGTATTACACCTGGATCCGGTCAACAACAGTCAGGTGAGTCAGTGTGGTTTGCTGCTTGGTTTGGGTTTATCTAGCAAGGCGAGCTCGAAGGGATAGTTTTACAGTGGTGGTCTGCTGAAAGGTCACCTGGAGAGAAAGAAGAGGGTGATGACTCCTTTTTGTTCTTTTTGTTTAGAGTATTTATTTTGGTTAGGGTTTTAATTTTTTTTTCTTTTTTGTCATTAATATGTCCCTACTCTTTAAGCTAGGGCTGGGTCAAACTGTGGTGCTATGGATTTGGTGTCATTCCTGGGGATAAATAGGTTTATTTTTTGTTTTATCTTATGGTCAATGTGTTGACAAGCGATCATTGTACATGATCTGGCATCATTTGGGTACGTTACAAAAGAAGGCGTTGTTTTTATGGCTGTTATCTATGAGTTGTTATCGAGATTCTCAAGATTCTTTATAGCTCAAGAGGTTGGGCGATATAGTTGGTTAGGGGGTGGGCCTTTTTGGCTTATGAATGTCATTCATCATGACGGATCCGTAACCAGTTCTCTTATTAGGGAGGAGTGGGGAGTTTATGTCCAGAACCGGTCATTCCCGTGTAATATAATTTAAGGCTATTTTAATAAAGGATGAAAAAAAAAATTGATGTCAGTGAGTTAACTCATAACTTACATCTCTGCTATTATAATTGGAGGCGTTTTTTTGGTATCAAAGGCTTCACCAAAAATGAGATTATCTAAAATAATTTTCTAATAAAAATTAGACAATGCAATAAAAATATATAAGATAAGGGTATTATTGACAATTACTTTAAAAATAAAAATAAAAAGAATAGATGAGAGCAGTTAAATAACTCAACTACGTCCTCTAACTTCCAATTCCATGCTAAGAGCAATTAAGCCAAAAACAACTGGACTAACCACCGTTCTTTAAAGAAATTGTTTTTTTTTCTTTTCCTATTTTCACCATTGTTTGATTGAGTTTTACTTTATCACAATGCAATTAAGAGTTTGTTCTCTATCAAGAAGCTCTCTTGTTTGTTCGTGCAAACGCACAGGTAGAAGACTAGTAATATTAATCAGACCAATTAACTAACAAATCACGACCCGTATAATTCGAATTGCATAACTTGCATGGTTTCCGTTGCATCCTCCACAAATCGAGGTGGGGAACTCCATGTTGCATGGATGAATGATTATGTTTGGAGAAAAAACTACTGTCTGCAGGGGACAAAATCAGATGGTGATTTATTATTTTGCTCTGATAATTTGAAAGGGATATCTTCACGAATGGTGTATGAACTTTAGACATTTCTACACTTTGGTGTACCAACTTTCATAACTATCAGAATGGTATATCAAGTTTGCTTCAATCTTTCATTTTGGTGTACGCCGTTAAATTTTCCGTTATCTTTACAAAAAAAAAAAAAAAAATCCGTTATCTTTCTTTTAGCTTTGTCAGTTTTTTTTTTACCTCTGCCCAAGAATGTCAACACGCCAATTGATATCATAGTCGATTCAAACTTTGCTACACCCCCAACTCTCACATATTTTATACAATCAATCTTGAAATTTGAAGAATCTTCAAGGTACGGTCATGATCTCCTTTTCAAATTTCTTGTAAGAACGCCATGTGGTTACAAGTTCTTTCTTTTGATTTCCAGCTTCATGTTGCGGTATGGGTTTATGTTAACATCATTATGTCTCATCACTTTGCACCAAATTCATAAGACTACCATGAAAAGGTGTGTACTAACATACTGACCGATTTTTTTGTATGGCCTACATGATTTTTTATGTCGTAAATTAACTTGATGTTAGAGCAAGTTCGCCCGTTAGATCACCGGGTCAATTACTATTCACTGTCTTTTAGTATTTATTTTAACTCTTTGGATCAGGGGTACGATTTTTAATCTGATCTGGATCACTGGGTCATTTTGCAGGTCACAAAATTGACCCAGAGTGACTCAAGTCAGTTTGAAAACTGTGCTCGTGACCAAGAGGATGAAAATAAACATAAAAAATAGTGAATAGTAAGTGACCCGGTTTGAAGTTGAATAGAAGAGATTCAACTGCTAGTGGTTTTATTATCAGAGACCGTAATGGAAGACCAGCTATTGCTGCAACCAAGAGTGTTGGCAATTCTTCTACCCCTATAGCAGAAGCTACTGCACTCAGGGATAATCTAATTGCGACCACAGACAAAGGTTTTACAAGAGTTGAAGTTAAAGGAGACTCAAAGCTGGTTATTGATGCAGTTACTGGAATGGTGATTCCACCGTGGAGGCTTCTCAAATAGATTGGAACTATTGCAGCTTCCTTTTTTCAAATTACCTTTAAACATATCTATAGGGAAGCAAAATTTGTAGCTGATACTATTGCAAATTTATGACATGATGCTGCTTCTCCTATGTCTTGGAGTGATAGGGTCCCAAGTGAGGCTTCTAGAGCCTTAATGCTTGATGTTGTAAACTTTGGTTGCCTAAGAGGCTTCCTTCTTTAAATAGTTTTCTTTTCTTATAAAAAAAAAAGTGACCCGGTGACCCAACGGGTAGACTTACTCTTAGCTAACCAAGTCTATCAATTAATTGAGCCAGAGTCTTTATTTATGTTCAAATAGTCTGGTTGATGTATTGATATATTATAAATAAATTCTAATGTAATAGTTAAAATTTAATCAAAGAAAAAATAAATGAAATGAAAAGGGAATACCATGTAGCGTTAGAAATACAAGATTTTCCCACCTATTGTTATACAGTATTGTTGTAAAATTCAAGCTAAATACGTGTACAATTTAAACCGGTGACTCGCACGATTAGGTAAACTGCGAAATTTGGACCCCCACAGGCCCACACCACATTTTCACAATGCCGAAAACAGCCAAGAATGAGAGATGATGACTTACCAGTCTGGTGCGGATGCTCAACTGCAAATATCTTTGGCCACTGCACAGCCTGCACTAATTGTACGGACATGTTTAAAGGTAGCTCTTAATTTGAACACAAGGCAAGTGATCCTCCACTTGGTGACGATGACCCTTCTGTTTGTCGGCTAGGTGCTTTGCTATGGAACCCTACACACACACACTCTCTCTCGCTAATGAGGTCAATATAATTAAGCACTTGGTTAATTAACTAAACATGCATGATCCTAGCTAAGCCATGTGGGAGAGACAACAAATGGGTAAATGACCTACCCTAAACGGTAAAAGCACATGCCTAAGGTCATTACCCTACAAATGCTGCTTTTAGGGCTGGTGTTGCTCCTACTAGAGGACGCTCATGTGGTTCTGCTGCATTTTGATGTAGGCTTTCCCAGTATAGAAATGCAGAATAGAAAGTTTGCCCAATTAGACCAGAAAGTGGTTCAAAGAAATAAAGCAGCCGGCATCACAAACTTATATATATTATCTATCACTGCTGACACACTATTACTATAGCATCTGCACTTTGCCTTGTGTTCATAATTTGTAATGACCAATAGAAGGTTAACATATTAGTTCATTTAAACATGAAAAGTACTGTTTCAATCTAAAACCTTTTCGATCAAGAGCATGCGTTTAAAATTTAAAACATTAATCTATGATATTTTGTTATGGAATTTATAGTATACTAATTACTGGTTACTTTCTGTTGCACATATGACAGGGCATGCTGAGTTGCTGACATTTTCTTTTGGCTTATTGATCAGATAATAGAAACTTGGCCAACCAAAACAAATTAGTAAAGAATTAATTCACTAATGGGAGGATTAAATACGCAAAGCTTAGTTTAATTATGTAAGAGATCACTAGGTGTAATCTATTTGTTTATTCAAGACATCAATTAAAACGATTAGTAATGAGGGAATTTTGAATTTTTTTCTTTCTTAGTTTCGTTTGTGTTTCCTGCTACATGTTCTCTTTCTTTCTCCTCCGTGATGTAATGATCGAATAATCTAATAGAGAGAAAATCGATCACCTCATAATTTAGCAAAAACTAAAATCAAAATATGATAATTAATTAAGATACGGCCTAAAATTTACCATAGACCTTAGTAAATTCCCATTCTCAGAAGAATCTATGTAAGATCGAAATTTTTTTATAGCAACCCATATCCTCTTCACAGTGGTAAAAAAAAATCTTATGGATGCTTTCATCACCAAATAGATATTTTGGGAATAAACTATATATCTAAACAGAGCAGGGGCACATGATGCTTTCAGAACTTAACTCCATTGTTTAAGGTATAATGGTACTTTCTAGGTTGACGGCATATTCCAGCATATATACTTGTCTTGAAAATGAATTCTTCGTTGTACATGTTTTCATTTGTCATTGACCACATACTAAGAATAGGTAGAAAACATTAACCGTTGTTTTACATGTTTCAATCTGGATTTACCACATAGTATGAATATGTAGGAAAGTAGGAAACCCTAACCGTTGTTTTGCATGTTTCCATCTTTCCGGTTCTAAACGAAAAAGAGAATGAAATCGGTCATTTGATCTCACAAGGAAATCGCATCCAAATTGAAGAGTGATATGAATTCATCATATCATTTTTCACATGTTCTTAAATCTATAATATACGATGAGAACTGGAAGTCAAGTAAAAGTAGGCATACATGAATATATCCAGCATAAGATTAAGCTAATTAAACTTGTTTATGTGCGCCAACTGAGTTAGAGAGCATCAAGTATACATCAGAATCTGTGTTTTCTTCCCCTGAATTTTGTTTTTAATAATTAGCCGGTGGTCAGACTCCTGAGAAAGCTAAGATAATTTTGCATCAGATTCCATTATGGACCTGCTGATAATTGTAATATTGGAGAATCTTTTCACAAAAAAACGTCATGTCCCCTTGGCTTTAAGCGAAAGCCTAAAGTTAAGCCTTTGCTTGATTTCCTATAAACCATTAATTTCTATTTTAATCAAACCTTTATTGAGAAAGACAAGAGAATCCAGTTCATGGTTTACACAAGCAAGTATACAAAGCACTCGCACCTAACTTTTTGACCATGTTATATGTGATCATGAATCATGATGTTAGTGCCACACCTTTCCGTTTGTCAAATTGATATTGCTACTTTTAATTTCTTGTTCAAACTTAATTATCGATCTAATAACAACCGAACTATAAGTAACATGAAATGCTACGTAATCCATGCAAACATGTTATGCAAGTAATGGCCATTTTATTAATTAATTGCCAAGTTTTTCACAAAGTTAACAGTAATCCAACATCGAGCCCATAAAAAAAAAATAATAATAAAAAATAATAAAAACTTTTAGCAGATATCTGTGTAAACATCGCAGTTGAAAGTTGGCTTTATAGAGTGACTTAAGAAACATTGAGTTTGAAAGTTTTAATCTCAACTTGCATGCATCATTATGGTAATAGTTGTTAAATTAATTCATTATATATATTGCAGAGAACAAAAGTTCAGCTAGGGTTTCTGCACTTTGGCCCAAAAGTGGTTGTTTAAATTTTCGAATATTGTAGAGTTGGAATATATATTTATAGGTACAATGACAGTGATGACTGAGGAATAAAAATTTCAGGTTGTACGGACTATATGGATCTTAGATCGGATTGTAATAAGATCACTACGGTTGCTAGCTAAGCTATCTCTTAGAACACACCAAGAGCTAGTACAAGAACCTTAACATTTTATATGAAGAAATGAAAGCAAAACATACCTGTTATAGGAAAAAGAAAAACTTGAGGCGTGCATATGCAGCCACAGGCAAAGGGCAAAAGGCAGGCAACGTGGTTCGACAAACAGGTTTTTTTTTTTTTTTGGTGAAAAGAAACTTCATTAAGGGCAGAAGCCCATAGAAACGCGCCCAGCCAAGGCTGGAGCCCAAAGAAACAAACATAACAGGAAAGGTTACATTCCAACTAAATCTGCAGCAGAAATAAGGAAAGCAAAACAGTTACAATTCAGCAATATTGCCTTGGTCCTCCGGGTTTACATTCTAGTGCAGCAGTCAAAGGCAGGGCTGGCACAATCAAATGACAAACCACGGAACCAGCTTACAAAATCAAGGAATTGTGAGTGAAGCAAACCGAACTATATAAATTGCGGTTCAACTTTGTATCCAAAATATCTAATCATTCGATAACTGATCGACTGAAGTATCGATACAATATTATTAAGAGAACAGGCCCTGTGAATCAAAACAAAATTTTCTTGCGTAAATAACCTTGAAAAATTAAATTACTTAGAAAACCAATTAACCATCAATGGTTAGTGACAAACTATAAATTAATTTTTAATAAAATAAATATAAAAATATTATCTCACAACCCACATTTTTCTCTCAATTATTTTTCTCTACAATAATTGTTTCACCACATGCATAGTATTTGAAAGATTGCTAGTATTATTTATACTAGAGTCTTCCTCCACACATGCTTCTGCATGTGTAGAATTGAATTTTTTTTTTTTTTTTTGAGAAAACAAAAAAGAAAATGAAATGGAAGAACACGGTTATTGCAAAGAGAAGATAGTGGGAGAGAAAGATAGGTTCTGGGAAAGTAATTTTTTTTAGAAAGAAAATGTAATGGAAGATAACAGATATTGCAAAGACAAGATAGTGGAAGAATAAAATGGGCTATGGGATCCTTTTTTGTTTAATTTTTTTTCCATAAAAATCTATTTTTTAAATTGTCATCATTGATTTAATTAGTTCTTGTTTTAGAGAAACTGAATTTGAGAGGAATTTGCTGTGCATTCTCATTGATAATAGGGGCCTCTTTATATAGAGGATTACAATGCATAGAATCTCAATCATACAAGGAAAGGAATTCTACATTGATTAGGATTCTAGATCCTTCTAATTAAATCCTATTACCACTAGGTCAAGTAACCTAGAGTTTGGGCTAAACACAAATTAGGTTTTCCTTGAACACTCCCCCTTGTGTTGCCCAAACGCGGTGCTTCGCTCATTGCCTCGTTAAAAACCTTGCCGAGTAACAAAAACCCAGTGGGACAAAAATAACCTCGGTCGAAGGGGAAAAAGAGCACAACACACCCTTCACGATTCGAGACGAACATGTAGACATCTCCCCCTGATGTCTGCACCTCCCCCTGATGACTACGATCATGGGAGTTCAGATAATTTCCGCAAGCCAATTCTTGCCACATGTTTCTCGAACGTGGAATTGGGCAATGACTTAGTAAACAAATTTGCCTCACTGTCCTTAGATTGAATCTAGTTCACTTTGATCTCGAGGAGTGTCTGTTGTTGCTGATTATACTTGGTGTTGTCACTTTTGATGTAGCCTTGCCTCATTTGTCCAAAACAAGTAGCATTATCTTAAACGCTCGTAGGCTCAACTGTGGTAGACTTCAAACCACAATTGTTCGAACATGCGTAATTATGGATCCAATCCATATACATTCACGAACCACTTCGTGAAGAGCAATGATCTCTGCATTGTTCGAAGATATAGCGACTAGGGTCTATTATGTAGACCTCCAAGATGTCACGGTCTTTTCCCATGGTGAACACTTAACCGGATTGGGAATGACCATTGTGTGGGTCAGACAGATACCCAACATCAGCAAAACCTTCCAAAACACATGTCGTTTTGGAATGGGGATAGAGAACGCAGGCCAGCGTTGGCGGCGTTTCTGGTGTGTGATGGGTCTGAATCCATCATCTCTTCGTAGGGATAGAACAAGCCCATATCAATCGTACATCTCAAATATCGAAAGATATCTCTTCGTTGGCGCAGAGCTATATCTAGCTAACAAGTTCACAACATATGAGATGTCCGGTCTTGTGCATTGAGATAAGTACAATAATGCGCCTATTGTACTAAGTAAGGCACTTTTGTCTCTAGCACATCTTCGTCATCATCCTTTCGACGAAGAGGATCCTTTTCAGGATCACGACTACGGACGATCATGGGGGTGCTTGAAGGCTTGACCTTGTCAAAATGCCTAAGCATCTATCGACACGATGCTCAAGTTCCAAACCGACACATAATTGTGTTCTCCCAAAATCCTTCATCTCAAACTCAGATTTCAAGTGTTCAGCGGTTTCCCTTAACTCTTTAAGGGCTTCTAATGAAGATCATGTCCAACATAAACCGCGATAGAATCTGAAACTTGTCATAGAAACGCGTGGGCATATCCCTTCCCAATCAAGTAGTCACGTTAGTGAGCGTTTCAACCTCTTTGTAAACGCGCTCCATGGTCTAGAGCCACTTGACTTGGGTAAATGAAGTTCACCATGAACCTTCATGTATATTCCGTATCTAGATCCCTATAGAGATACGTAGTGACCACATTTGTAAGCTGCATGTTCAGTTATTCGGAAACTACCAAACTGACAGGGTAGTGGAGTGCAATGACATCCATTACGAGAGAATATGTCTCATCGTAGTCGATTCCAGGGCGTTTTGTGAGAAGCCTTGCGCCATAAGGCGAGATTACCATCTCTTTTTCTCACTACGCTTTCTAACGAAGACCCATTAGTCAACAGGTTTTATGTTAGGAGGTGTTGGCATCTCTAGCTCGAAAACCTTCATCTTCGTTAGAGAATCCATCTTAACCTGGATCGCATCTTTCCATTTGGACTCTCTACGTTGGCATTCATTCATCAACGGAGCGTGGTTCGATATCATCGGACTCAGCAAACTCATGCGCAACAAAATGCGTAACCACATCATCAATTATGATGGAGTTTCTATCCCACGTCTCATGTACACTAGTGTAAGTTTCATAGAGCTCTATATTCTCAGGAATAGGTTTTGACGTTGAGGCGTCCCCCAACGATAACCATAACCCGGAAGATACTCATGAGACGGATTTTGAGTCTTGATGATTAAAGGATTGGAATGTGCCAAAGTATCCTTCGAACCCACGGGCCTCCCACGCATCCTAGCTGGGGCCATGGCCTGTAACTCCAGAGTGCCACTCTCTTTGGCATTGGCGCCATGCCTACCTCCGTGTAGGGTGGCGCTTACTTCCTCTCGTAGGGACGTCCTTCCTTGCAGGCATGTTTGCAGCATATTTGTGTGATCTCGTCACTTTAATAGGGATCAAGATGAGACATAGTGGGGACAGACTACGACAATTACTGTCGTTCCTGTTGAACATTCATGTTCTTATCTCCCCCTAACGAAGGGAAGACTGTCTCATCAAAGTGACATCCGCAAATCTAGAGGTAAGGAAATCGCCTAGCAAGGGCATTTAAGTGGCGGACGATTGTTGGAAGCTCAAATCCAACGTAGTTGCCCATTCGTCTTGTAAGGACCCATCATAGAGCGCTGTGGCTGCGCAATTGGCACATAAATGGCTCACTCAAATGTGCGTAAGTACAAAAGACGTGTACCCAGTCACTAGCTGTAACGCAGAGGTATATTGAGTGGCGGTAGGTCGTAGACGAATTAGCATAGCTGCATGCGATATTGCATCACCCCAAGCGGATGTTGTAAAGAGCGCTGTGGCTGCCAATTGGCACATAAATGGCTCACTCAAATGTGCGTAAGGACGTGGTCACTAGCTGTAACGCCGGTAGGTCGTAGACGAATTAGCATAGCTGTGCGATATTGCATCACCCCAAGCCGCGTAGACCAATTGGGTGTGCTCATGGGAATATGATGTCCAACATCAATCCCAAATGCAATAACCATCGAAAGTCTTCGATGTAAGCTCACTAGCATAGTCAAATCCAATTGACTGAATAGGATGATTTGGGGAGTGAGCCCATTGTCATATGATATGTGCTAGGAGTGTAGCGTAAGCAGCATTTATATGTGGACAATGGCACAACACGTGACCAGTGTGTTTGCGTGTCAACCAACATCATAAAATATTTAAGCGTCCGCAAGTTGGTTGAATCAATCCACAAAATCCCTACGGATTCTTTGTAAGAACAGAATGAGTAATGTCATATCCTTTGCATAGGACGGTCTCAGTCCTAATTTCCCTAAGGAACAGGCTAAGTAAAACGAGCGAGAGGCTTTAGAAGCAACCAATGAGAATTTTGGTTAGGCCTGAGCGTCTGAAACACTATTTTGAAGCAAGTTGGTGATTGCAGCATCACCTAGGGCGCCATCCATGGAGTCATGGATAGGGACTACGCCAGCCCTAGGCTGGTGGTGGACGGAGGCGGTGCCCTAAGCAGCAACGTCGGTCACACTTAGTCTAAGAATCAACTTTTGATTCATGCTTCGTTTCGCTCGAGAGAAAAGATGTCCGTGTGAAGTCTTTTTGTAGACGGATCATCATATCATGACTAGGATGACCTATCCTGTCGTGACAAAGCCAATATGTGTCTAAATCCAAGAGATCTTCTCTCAAAACTTTATTGGATTTAATAGCTCGAATAGTGACATAAAGTCCACTAGAGAGACACATAAACTTCTCTAAGATGCGTCTTTGTTCGCAATCATTAGAGGTAATGCAAAGGAACTCATTTTCGTTCTCTACATGCATTTTCGCATGGAATTCGTTGGCTATTCATAGGGTACTATTTGCCCTAAGAGCGTAAAGAGTTTCTGTGACAACTGTAATCAAGGTGCCATTTGGCAAGTGGAACTTGAGCTATTCCATGTCCTTGAATTAATACCAATGGTCTAGCCATCGTAGTCACAAAGTCATATGCTCAGAATCAAAATGGAGTCATAATGAAAAGAACTTGAAATTTTATTCATAAGCCAACGGAATACATCATTGTTTCTATGATCAAAGAAAATCTAATCCAATAAAAAGTAATATGGCAATCGCCTACATCTCTTGGAAAATAAAAAGACTTAATCAAAATCGCCAATTTCTGGGTCTTGATCCTTCTAGTCTTCCACCCTTAGATCTAGATCACCATCTTGATCTTCTTGTGCCATGTAATTTGCTTCCCTTACTTCACGATACGTCTTGTATGCGTTTGCAACATTCTGGGGTGCGGTACATGTTTTGGCCCAATGTTCAGTTGATCCACATCGAAAACAAACATCATTATGGTCAGGCTCCCTTGATCGAGGCGCCATTGGGGCGCGATTTGGACGACCTATCCTCTTGGTGGCGTTACCACCATGGTCGGAGGCTCCGCCTCTCTCTCTCTTCACACGTTGACCTCCACGGTTCCGCACGCCTCTCTTGGCGATTTCCTTCCTCTTTAGGGCGAACATATGGACCAGAACGTCCAGAATTGTCTCTATCCTTAGGGTTTTGCTCCTTGCGTCCTCCATTGGGGGCGCGACTATAGTTAGACTCCGGAATAGGCTTAGTTCCCACGGGTCTAGCATTATAGTTCTTCACAAGGATATTATCGTACTTTTCAGCTACGTTCATGGCGCCAATGAGCTCATGAAACCTTGTGATACGTCCTGCATTTACATCAATCCGATAATTCTTTGAAATCATCAGTGCAGAGACGGGGAAGGTAGAGAGAGTCTTCTCGATCAACATCGTATCAGTTATGGCTTGGCCACAATACTCCATCAGAGACTTGATACGAAGAGCTTCCGAGTTATAATCAAGCACAGACTTGAAATCACAAAAGCGGAGGCTATGCCATCGCACTTCTAAATCAGGAAGCAGGGAGTCACAAACGTTGCCAAATCGCTGCTCAAGTTCTACCCATAGCTTTCTTGGGTCTTCCTCATTGAGGTATTCATTTTGGAGCGCGTCATTCATGTGCCTTGTCATGAGAATTATGGCTTTAGCTTGTTTTGCTTCAAAAGCAGTAGCTTGCTCAGTTGAGAGCATGTTCTGACTAGGCTCTTGGATGGTTTCCAGAATTCCATCAGCCTTAAGATGTTGGCGCACATCTCGGACCCACCTATGGTATCCTGCGCCAGTTGTCTCGAGTGGAACAAAGTTCAACTTGTTCAGGTAACTCATCTTGAAAAACAACACAAGATTAGGGTTAGTTTCGGAGCGAAAAGGCTACCACGAAAAACTATTAAATTTATGAGCGTAGTCGCTTCCAAGAAATTAGAAATTTTCTAAGCGTAGTCGCTTCCAAGAAAACCAGATTCCAAGAGGGGTTTTGGATTAGATCAAAATAACGATGTATGTGGTCGATCGTTTTCTTCTCAACAAACTCTAAGTTTGGAGGACTCTACAAGCTCCAAGCTCGGAGTGAGCGCGACCCCCACAGTTCGGCTTTTGGTCTCCCCTATGTAGAGAAAGGGGGGTAGAAGAAGGGATGTTGGAAGTGCCCGAGAAAAGAAGAAGAAATAAAAAAAACTTCAAAAAACGAGAACTTTTAGAAAAGTTTACCTTAAAAGATGGCCGGAAAAATGTCTAAAAAGTACTGTAGCTAACCGGAAGTTACTGTAGCTGTCCGGAAAAAGTCACCGGAAAGTGTCGGGAAGTGGCCGGAAAGTCACCGGAAAAGTGGCCGGAAAATGGTTGGCCGACTTGACCGTCCGTTGACCGGAGTGTTGACCGTTGACTGTTGATCGTTGACCAATGCTGACGTGGCAGTGGGTCCCTGTGATGACGTGGCAGTGGGTCAGGGTGCTGACGTGGCCGTGGGGTCTGCGTCAGTGGGCTTGGGCTTGGGTTTCTGTCCTTCTGGGCTTCTTTTGCTTTCTCTTTTTTTTCTTTTCTTTTCTTTTCTGCCGGTTCAAGATGCAGCAGCTAAAGTGGCCGGTTCACGCCTTTTTAGGCCAGTTTTTACAAATTTTCTTCCGATTCCTGAAACTTCATATCAATGGGCTTCTGGTATCAAAATTTGGTGAAATTTGAAGGTCCGGAAGATGGTGAACCGGTGTAATATTTGCTGCGGGTTGTATGGAGCTTCCGGTGGCCGGTTCTGTAAGTTTCCTGCCGGTTCTTGGGGTGGGGCCACCGGTTCTGGACTCCTGAGATCGATTCCTTTAAGGTGTGAGGTGGAGGCAGAAAAGGCTTCAACGATTTGTATTCGGATTCAAGGTTTCTAGCTTCTTGAATCAGGGTTTGGCTATTTGTTTCAGGGTTAGGGCTCGTGCTGATAATGTGTTTTAGAGAAACTGAATTTGAGAGAAATTTGCTGTGTATTCTCATTGATAATAGGGGCCTCTTTATATAGAGGATTACAATGCATAGAATCTCAATCATACAAGGAAAGGAATTCTACATTGATTAGGATTCTAGATCCTTCTAATTAAATCCTATTACCACTAGGTCAAGTAACCTAGAGTTTGGGCTAAACACAAATTAGGTTTTCCTTGAACAGTTCCCAATTTTTTTTTTCTTTTAGGATCACTTTTGTCAAAATATTTGATTTTAACTAATAACACACCTTCTCTGAATATATAATAGTATAGATAAATATTAATTATGTACTTATTCAAAAAAAAAAAAATTATGTACAATATTTTGATGGGTCACTGTTAGATAAGGTGTCCATCTGACCAGATCTTCAGTTGAATTTAATCAAGTACTATACTAGTCAAAAACTCAACCTTCATTAATTCTCTCTCAAAGTCTCAAACCCTTATTTCTTTTGTATCACGTACATGCAATTCTCAAGCTCTGAACCGTCACCACCTTCAACGACCACCGATGCATGATCACCTTGCCATTCTACCATAAATCCAAGTCCACATTGAAACTAGGGGAGTAAGGGTTTGGGAAACTAAAAATTGAAGCCGACGAACGAAAGGATACTTCCTAAAAACAACGTCATTTTGATAGTTTTGACTAAATTGAATTGAATTTCCTTTTTGGTTTTATTTGGAAGTGAAATATTTATGAAGGGTGAGGCTATTGCCACCCTACCATTTTCTTTGTTCACCCTACAAATATTTGATTTATTGAAAGACTATATTACTCAAATGCAAAATGACTAATAAGTACACCAATTTTCTAAAATTTAAATCTTTTAAGGAAAACTACATTCTACATACATAACTAATTAAATACAAAACTACTTAATTTCTCTTCTGATAACATTAATCTTCAACTTCTCCATCGAAATTTCAATTTATTACAATTTTCTTTTTTATCTTTTTGTTGCGTCTTCATCATTAATTCGTTATTCAATTCACAAAATCATTAGTGTTAACTTCACAAAATCTTTATAATACCTTTATAAACACAGAAAGTAAAAAAATTTAAAACACGAAAAAAAAATCAATCTTTTTTTCAATGCTCATAGTAGCACTTACTAATTTTTTTAATATGGATTGAAATAAACGAACATTGAAATTGAATGGAAAAAAAAAAGTAAATCAAATTATGATTTTATTAGGAAACTTTAATATATTTTTGGACGTCTTTTTAATTGATATAAATTAAATGAGAAATTTTTGTTAAACAAAATTTCTTTTGTAATTTGATATGTGAATAATGTGATATGATGGAGGATATTCCTAGAAAGATAAATGGGTTGGATAAGTAAATCTAATAATTGAAATTAAAATGTAGGTTGTAATGAGCAAGTAGGGTGAACAAAGAAAATTATCATTTATGAATTGTATTTTTTTTTTTATGGAGTATTCATTCGATGAATTGTTATTATTTAGTAGATTGTAATAGTTTTACAATATTGTAAATCATATATATTGAAATTTTTAATCAGATGGGGAAAAGAAATGAAAAAGATTTTATTAACAAATATAGAATAGGATATTTGCCCCAAAATACCTAATAAACACAAAAATCTTTCTCAATAGAAAAAACCCTAGATCTGTGCTCGCTTTCAATCATGTTCGATACTATCCTGCTGCACCTTGGCGCGGGCGGTGGCTGTCGGCCTCGCCGGCGAACGGTGTGTGTGGCCGGATGGGTGGTTCTAGTTGATGGTTTGTGACGTTTGTCCGTGGCTCTGAGGTTAGGGTCTGGCGGCGTTTGTTCTTATCTTGCTCATGTGATGGGGATGGCTGTATCGGGATTTGGATTGTGATTATGGGGAAGGATTGGTGTGGGGAAGATCCATTGCGCGGCGACGCCACCATGGGGGAGGGGAAGGTTGGAGATGGGTGGTCTGCTATCTGGATTAGTGTTGCGATCTGGATGGAGGCCGTTTAAATCTGGTTTCGTGGAGGTGGACAGCGACCGACGCTGCTGGTCCAACGACAATGACGGAGCGGCGACGGTGAAGGCCCACATCGATGGTGGAGTAGTGGGAGTGGTGGCATGAGGGTACAGGCACGTCTCTGGGTTGGGCTCGAGAGAAGAATGCTGGCTGCCTTGGTCTTTTGGGTCACTGTTACTAGTGTTTAAGGGCTTGGTTTTATTTTAATGGTTTTGTTTTGTTGGTAATAGGACACTACCAAGGTTTCGGTTGTGGTATTAGCTGTTGTGTTAGGTTTTAGCTGTTGGTCAAGTGCACTACAGGATGTGGCAGAGATAATCTTCTCTTCGGCCTTCTAGTGGGTCATTCCTATCTAGTTTTGGGTCAGCAAAAAAGTCTAGTTGTTCCACAGACAAACATTATTGGCTTTCTAGTGGGTCGTTCTTGTCTAGTTGGGTTGGAGGCGATGGCGTTTGGAGCAGGAGTGGATTGACGGTGTCGACAATAGGATGTTGATGGTGTTGGGTTTTCTTAGTCCCATGTCTGAATGTCTGACAATCCTTTTGGTCTGGTTTAGGTCAAAACAAGTGTTGGCTTGGTTGATCAAAAATTGGTCAGGAGGACTCTGGTTGGTGAGTTAGTGTTGACACAAGTGAGTTGTCTAGTTTTCAGAGTTCTTATCGGCTGGACAAGAGGTAAGATGTCAAGGATTCACTGCTTCTACGCTTGTTGTCTTTGTCATACAGTTGTAGTGCAAGTTTGGAGTTAGTCATTATAAAGTTCCAGCGTGAAGTCTAGTGGTCATTTATGTGTAAGAGATGTTGCCTCAAACTCGTTGTAAGCAGATCATTATTAATGAAGTTCTTCTTTGATTAAAAAAAAAAAAACAAATATAGAATAGGAATTTGAAAAATGGTAAAAGATCAAAACCAAATCGAACCAAAAATAAAGTTTGAATCAAGGAGAAAGAATAACAAATGAGTGTCAGGCACACCAATCACACAGAAGATAACTAATATTATAATCTTGATTTACCATTATGATCATGAACGGTTCAAATTAGACAGATCTGGTTATTCCATTGATTTGAACTAATTTGGTACCTTAATGATTATCAATTTGGCCAAAAATTTACAGAAATCATCTGCTCTTGGAGACCTAACAAATGAATGGTCAAGATGGTGATATTTGAGCGAAAAGTGAGTCTGGCAAGCGATCCTTATATATGGGCAAAAAAATGGATCCCTTGTTCGAAGGACCATGTATATATATAGAATTTTTACTACTTTTCACTATAATGCAATCTAACTCAACAATTTGACTATTGATTCTTTAGGTTCCTATGTAAGGATTGTGCCCAGAAAAATGAACCAAATCCTTAATCATTTGGTCATTGAAAATGTGTAAATCATATAAAATTGGAACAAACAAGGTAAACAAATGGTTAGGATTTATGTGTCTATGAAACTAGATAATGAATTATTCAAATTATTAAACTACACGCCAAAAATATGAGGATCCTCAAATTTCAATTTTAAGGAGGGTATTCTCTAGAACATTCCTATATATAGAGGACCTCCTTAAACTTGAAATTTGAGGATGTTTATATTTTTAGTATGTAGTTTAATAATCTAAATAACTCATTCTCTAGTTATATATACACATGAATCCTATAAAAATTAGCCAAATCAAAAAAAGTTTAACCATTTGATTAGCACCATTTTCGTTGTAATTTTATCTAATGAACTATATTTGTTTTTGCATTTTCAGTGACCTAATGATTATGAATTTGGTCGAATTTTTGTAGACACAGTTTTTGCATAGGAATCTAAAGAATCAACAATTGAAATCATTGAATTAGATTGTATACTAGTAAAAAATTGTAATAATATTTGAGGATTATATATATGTGCATGTGTGTAGGCCTGTTCTAGAAAGGATTTTCTTACTTTAAAATTACTATTTTTTGCTATTATGAAATGGTAACTCAATGATTTTAAACCTTGATTATTTAGATTTCTATGCAAGAATAATTGTGTTTACAAAAAACAACTAAATATATAATCATTTGATCATTCAAATGTGTAAACAAATGTAGTCTGTTAGATAAAATTGGAATAAACATGGTGTTAAACAAATTGTTAAATTTTTCACAATTTGGCTAGTTTTTTATAGGATTCATGTGTATATATAACTAGATAATGAGTGGTGTAGATCATTAAACTGCATGTTCAACCTTAAAAGTCCTCAAATTTCAAGTTTGATGAGGTCCTCTTTAGAACACACACTACAAAGAGAAAATGATCAGAAAAATTGACATAATGGCTACACTAGCGTTGTTACTTTGTTAAACGAACTATCGAAAAGTTACACTATGTAAAGAGAAAATGATCAGAGAAATGTTGATTATGGCAACACAAGTTTTGTTTATGTGTCATCTGAAATGTTGAAAAGTAAAAGTCAGTTGACATGGTCTTAACATGTGTCAAACAAATGTCGAAAAGTGTCCGTCCAAATTTGTGGGACACCTAATACACCAATTTGAAAATTGAAGTGTTCGTGCCTTCAAGGCTAAAAGCCCCGATGTTTCAAGATGAAACATCTCTCCCTCGCCAATATGGTGCATAAAACCATTGATCCAGGTGCCAAACTCATTTCCAATGAGACATAAGGCTCCAACAACACCATTGATTAATTGCAGTTTTTCTTTTTTCCTTGCAAATGTTCCCCATTTTACGTTTTAGAATATATTGTTCAACTGTAGAAACGTTGCATCAGTATCTCAAGGCCAAATTGAGATTCATATGATGCTGGGGAACATCTGATGTCAGAAAACTAATGAATGTTTAGCTCTTACTGTCTTGAATTTCTGTATGTTCTCTAAAATTCTATTTTCACTTATAAAAAGATTACATCCTTAAAGAGACTATTAATCTATCCTAAAGTTGGCATCCCTGTGGAGGGCTTAAAAGGATCGACAATAGTTGAAGAAAGAAAAAAGGGAGAATTATTACTGTAAAACTATAACTTCTTGATTCATATCACGATCCACCTTTACATGAGACTCTAGAACTGTCAAAATCTAAGAAAATAATAGAGGTATTATCCTTTGTTCGCACTGTTCTAGCCTCACTCAATAACATATTTGCAGTCTTCTCTGCCAAATTCTCCCCATCCGTTGAGTATTTCTCTCTCATCTGCAAAACTCAAGAGTTAAATGAAAAGGGGGAAATAGTTAAATCACTGAAATCGGATACCATCTAATATTGCTTTTAAAGAAAATGAATAATACAAAATCATTACCTGCAGAACTTGCTGAACCGCCTTTTTTGCACTAATGACATCCCAAAAGCCATCACTACAATCATAAAATACAAATTCCCAGGGTTAATTTCTGAAACATGTCTATAATATAATATGTAGACTTCATACATGATTTCATTTTAACATTAGTCCCACAGTTTGACCAACATAACAAGATCTGGTAAGAGAAATATTATATATAGTTCAAAAATTACATCAAGTGAATAGGATAGGCTTTGAACCATTGGACAAATATCCAATGGTTTGTTTCTCATTTATGACAATCTAACATTCTAGTAGTACTAAATCCAGATCATATATCATATTATATTGCTAGACTCTTGATCAGAATTGCAATTTCAAACATAATTGCATCGGCTACTAATGGTCAGATATATGATTAGTACCGTGCAGTACTGAGCCAAACCTAAACTAGGCAAAAAGGAACATAGGAAGACAAAGGTTGCTAAAGAGTGAATATATTCAGAATATCAAATTTGTAGGGGATCAATAACCTGGCCATAATCGCAAATGCTTTGCTCGCTTGATCAATATGTACCACTTGGCTGATATAGGGATCTGAGCTAAAGCGGGAATCCTGCTGTTTAAGAAACTTGTCTCCAAGCATTCGAGCAAGATTCAAACCTGAACAAGTGAAGAAAAGCATGAGCAGTTATCAACAACATAAACGATAAGAAGTCATTTCTTACAGTGTGAACAGCTAAACATATAGTTCACAACGAAGTGAAGTTATTCCTTACCACATAGACGTGTTTCCCCCTCTTTCAATGGCTCTCCAGTTTGCTGGATCCTCAGTCTTTCAGTATAACTACTAATTCTATGGTCCTCCGTCATCTTCATTTGTTTCCCATTGACACTGCCACAGTTAAGATCATATTTAGTTTGCATGGTGCAATAATTTTGATTGAAGGCAATTTCATTTATGTAAACACTTGCATTCATTGTCCATACTACCAGACCACCATGAGACAAAATGCATTCCACTAATACTAACACACACACACACACTCACTTAACAATCATGTTAAAAATAAATAAAACTACAAAACTATAATAATTACAATTAGAAAAACTGTCAAATTCAACATTAATAATTAGCGAATCCTCACCGTATAAAACTTATCCAACTCCCTAAGAAAGCATAGTAAATGGAGTATCATAGTTTAAGAACAAAAATAGAAAACACCATAAAAAGCAGTGGCCAATCTCCACAGAAGAACAATTAATAATTTCTAGCTACCAGCTTGCCACCAAGGATCCCCTCTAGCATTGTAGCAATACCAATCAACAATGTTTTAGGGAACAAAGATCTATACTTCATTCCTCAAACACATTATCTTTGGAACTAAATTCATCATGAATTATTCTAATGGAAAGACGAAAGAAAGAAATACTTTATAACACAAGCTGAATCCCCAAGATTTGCACATTGTGCAAAGAAATTGTCGTCACTATCAGTCCAAACAAGAAGCACAGTCGCAGTACAACCCTGCAAAGAATGAGACATTGTCATGTGCAAACCATGATCTTTAACTATATATTTTGAAGGTACATGCAATTATCCTACCACAACAACAGATTCAACAGTCGCATTCTTTTAGATAATATATGGAGCGGTGTCAACCGACATTGATGTAAATCTAGCACTTAAAAACTATTTGTAGAGTCTCCTTTTTTGGTGATTTGATTTTAGTAGTAGAGATTATAGCTTTTTGTAAAGTTTCTCATGGAGTGGCAATAATTAAGAACCTATTGTTAAACAAATATGGTTGAAGACTTTGGGATGTGTTAAGATTTTGCAAGGAAACTATAGGTTTACTGGATGTGTGAACAGTAACAAAAATCTGCTGGTCAACAGAACATGGATATTAATAGATAACCAAACAAGATAAATCAAGTGGAAGGGCAAACCTCGTAATGGTAATTCAAGCTTGTTTCTGTCTGATAAAAAGCATCCCTAAGAACATCTGAAGCATCACATTGCAATAAAACCCTCTCCCTTTTTAGTGAATCTGATAAGAGATTAGCAACCATCTCTGGCAGCAGCCTGTAAAATAGAATTATACAGTAACTACTAGAGAATCTGGAAGCCACATAGTACTCTTGAATTGTAAACTAATTACTAACTTGCTAGCAGATTTGGCAGCCTCTGCTCCGCCATGTCCGTCACAGATACCAAATATGCCAAACTGAAAAGCAGGAACTTAGGTGATGTTAGCCCTTTCAGAACCATGCAAAAGTATCTGAACAGAAAATACAAACAACAGAACCAATAACCTGATTTCTAGAAACATGAAAATAAAAAATACAAAAGGCCAGTATAACCTGATCAATCCCATCAAGAGGCCATTGATAGTAGCACACATCTTCCATAGGAAGCTTCTTTCCTCCACGACGCAGAGCCATGGGATCTGAAGCTACACCAACTCCAAAGGGAACCTGACTCTCAGTTTGAGATGAAATATGAACCTGCCACAAAGAATATGAACTTAGCAAATGCCACGTCACCTGTGCATAACCAGCTACTCCAGCTAGATAACCTCATTTTAAAGTCAGCATGTAAGCTGACAATAAGCAACTAAAATGATCACTGAAGCTTGCGTACAACATTGAATATATCATACCAACTTGATATATTATTAAGTCATTATATTGGTTTTTTTTTTTTTAAACCAGAAACTGATATACCTCTCCAAATGAAAAGTGCTAATACAGATAAGAGTAAAGCACAGACAAATTAAAGGTACTTTGTCATACATATAATTACTACTACCCCAATTATTTGACTGATTTTTTTTTCTTTTTTGTTTTACTAATGTTCTTAATTAACCATGAATTAGGGTAATATAAGAAAATAAAGTATAAAGGGGGGCATCTAAATTTCCAGAAGTAAATATAGGTTTAAACATTCTAACCCAATGATATTATCAGTTTATCACATAAAGGCGATAAAGCTATGATGTACTTGTGGGGTTTGTTCAGTTATAATTTACACGTGCAGGTTATGAAGAAGCAGTCTTACACCACTTCTTTATACCTTATGAATCCAGGGACTTGTACTGAACTTAAATGATCAAAAACAAAACTCTTCTCAATGGCAGAGACAGTAGACTATCCATATGTCCCCGCCAGATTATCAGTTTTTCTCCCTTTAATATATGTTTTATAGAAATAAGAAAAGCATTACCATGTAAATATAACTACCATGCAAAAGCAGTACGCTATACTCACAATTCAATACAAAGTTACTAGACTTACAAAAACTTTTGAGGTGGTTCCAAGAGTTATCACGTCTCCACTAGCAAGCTCCATTGGGTCACCCCACTGTCTACTTCCTGAATCTGGATTATTAATTGGCAGAGAATTTAGAAGTGTTCCATTAAGGCTACCCATGTCCACCAACTCCCATTTCATTTTCTGAAGGCAAAGATCAAGTACAATATAATTATTACACCAAAAACACAGGTATACAATCCCAACAAAGTCAAAGAAGTAGTCATGGATGTGCTTACATTTGAATTCCAGTTTATCGATGCATGCCTTCCTGAGACCTCTGAATCCTTTAATAATACATCACTTGGAGGAACCCTTCCAAGAGTCAGAGGAAGCCTAGAGGGGTTTGTTGACGGTACAGAACACCGAAGTCCATGGGAAGGACCAGATATGACCTCCAGGTTCAGGCATGTTCCTGCACTTCTAAAAGAAGAATATGATGATATGTTTATAAAAAAACTATTAGAAGGTTAATGACCATACACATGTAAAGAGATAAGAAATTACTTTGATCCAAGGGATCCTTGGGCACAAACTGTTGCAATCTATCTTGTTCTAAAATCTGCCTACTACTCCTTTGATCTTCCACTAACTGATGGACTAACAATGGACGTTTGAGTGTCTGGCCAACTACAATGTCTTCCGAAGCATCAGAGATCACATCTAGGACCAAGCTATCACCTGGGGCAAGAGACGAAGAAATATTTAGTTTTTCTAAGAAGTAAAAGGGAATTTTGAAATATCATTTAGAGAAATATTAAAAGGGAACATAGCGTAATTACTTTGAGTTGAATTGGGAGCTGTGGTTGGAAGCCTCTGTTTATAAACAAGTCCTTGTGAGCGCAAATGCCCTTCATTTTGAAAACATGCTCCCTCTAGATCGTAACCTCTTGGAAGTTCATTACCTTGGTTCCGGACCAGATCCGCACCATCCGAAACAAGGGGTCTGTCAAGTTCACCAGCCTAAAACAAGAATCATCAGGTGCAAACAGCTTAAGAGGTATAAGATAAACAAAATGATAAATCATATGCACAAAGGGAAGCAGTTGGTATTTAGGTACTTAATGTCACTGATATATAACTGATCTTTACAATTAAACCAAATTGCCCAATAGTATTATGGTACTCACCAATCACCAACCAATTTCTGAGTCGTTAAGAGATGATGTTTTTTGTCTTTAGTTACGGGTTTTTTTTTTGCTGGTTCAAATCCATTAAGCCAAAGATCAGATGAAGATGGAATCAGAAGTATCATTGAATCCATTTCCAAAATAAATGAACGGTGCAAATTCTTTGATGAAGCAACAAATGTGAGAGTTTACCCACTGTGATGATCTTAACAAATAAAAACATCTGTTCCATCTGGATTTCAAAATTTCATACAACATATATATATAAATATATATATATATATATATTTTTAGTAAATCAAGTAGGTGAACAAATCAATGGTATAACATAACACTTACCACTTTTACTCTTTCTCAGTATTTGTTGTTTTCTTACTTTGTAGGTTCTTGTAGAAAGCTTGTGCGCTAGGTTAGCACCCTTTGGCACTCTTTCAAATACATTGGAAAACCAGAAATAAAAAGAAAGAAAACTTCAGAAATGCAGGGCTTCAGATTTCACTACTTTCGAAACACCAAACAGAAAGACTTCATTCCTTTCTTTGAAGGCATCAAACCAAACGCAGAAACAAAACAAAACAAACAACCATACAAACCTAGACTCGGTGAACAAAACAGGCTACCAACTACTCTAATATGAAGTAATCTTCGAAACGAAGTAACTGACGACAGTAACAGCTCAATAAACCCCCTCAAATCTCATATACTAATTTGATCACACACAGTAACCAACCCAAAGTTCAAATTTTTAGCCTCGGGTTTTCTCCGAAATGGAATATCAAACTCTACCAAAGTAGAAACCAAATCAAATTCTACGCTTGATCAAACTCGCATCACTATAACATTCCGAGCTAAGCTGAGCAAAGTAACACAAAACTATAACTCTCCCACTGCCCTAGCTAACCAAGAATTTCACATTGAACGAAAATCACAGATTTCAAATTTCGCTTCCGATTTCACGGCGATCAAACAGAGCTTTTCATTAGCTCTAGGTATCGAAGACGAAAGAGGAAGATCAAAAAGGGCAGGTCTGAGGATTTAGGGATAGAAATTGAAAGAGAAAAGCAGAGGGGATTGGGGAGGGTTACCTTGATAGTGCGAGAACGAGAAGAGGAGAAGAAGCGCCATGGTTTACAGGCGAGGAAGACGAGGATAAGGATCAAAAGCAGCATAAGGAGAAGAACACCGACAATGCTCTCTAGAATCGCCATCGTCCTCGCTCTCTCTCCTTCCAGGAGATAGAGATTGCCTGTGAGTTTGCGAGAAGGTCGCTTTGAAATGGTCGCACATTTCTGTATTTTTCTTTTTTGTGTTATTTTTTCTTTTCCTTTTTTAAATATTTACTCTCTTTTTCTTGTCTGTCCGATAAATATTAACTCGTCCGTTTTTAACAACCTAGCGTGGTAATGTTGGTTGAGCAGCTTAGCATAGAATCTTCATTTCTAGTGTTCAAGTCTCAACTCTCACCAGTTTGTGGCCAGCAGGTTTAAGGGGCCTTCAGATTTGTGCGTGTGCGGCAGGGTACTAGTCTAACTTTATTAGGATACCCTTGTAAATCTCGGTTTGAATACTAATTAAGTGGTTGTGTTACTAACTCCCTAACGTAACTGAAGTTCATTTCTACCTCACTCCGATAAAAAAAACAAAAAAAAAAACAATTCTTAGGTTCACATCTGGGATGAACGAACATATTCACTTTCATTGTCGATTAACATAGTTTTACTTAATAAATTTATAATCCAAATATCCATATCTTAATTTAGCCTTTAAAGATCATTTTTTGTAAAAAATCAATCGAATAGGAAATAGTTTAATTATCTAATTAAATCAAACAAATGGATGGTTCTAACAATATTTACTACAATTATGATGAACATTCTATGTATTTCATCATCTATGTATTTCATAGAAATGAATAACTAAAAGGTCTTCAATTTGGTTGATTTTTTACAGTGTTAATCTTTGTATTACGTTATACAACATGAATGGTTCGATTAGAAAATTCTAAAGTTATTATGCGTTAATCGCAAAAGAGGGTGAATATGCTCAATAACCCAAGAGGTGAACCTAAGAATTGTCCAAATAATAATAATAAAAACAGTCCATTTTTCTAATAATGGAGAAAATATAAAAGATTTTGACAAAAATTCTTTGTTTATTGATTATTATTGAAATATAAAAATAAAATTATAAAATGAGTGGAGGTATATATTGGGTGATCCGAGCACAGCACGAGCTCGACTTGTATAAACCAAGGTTTTAAATATCTGCGATATATCCGATATCTCCCCCGATATCTGCTTTTTTCGAAGGACCGATATATCTAGGGGTAAATATCTTATCTTTTACCGTTTCTGCGAAATTTCTCCAACATCGTCAAATATTCCCTATATATTAGATATTTGCGAAATATCCCCGATAAAGTGAAGAAATATCTATAAAATTTGAGGTAAAAAAAAAACTCAGTAATTCTCTAAATGAAAATCTGTGTGAAGAGAGATCTCCTAAAGACAAATCTGAGTGAGAAGAAATCCCCTCACGTTGAATCTAGGTGAGTAGAAAATCCCCTCAAGGCGAATCTAGGTGAGGAAAAAAAATCCCCTCAAGGCGAATCTAGGTGAGGAGAAATGGAGAAATACCCTCAAGGCGATTTTGGGTGAGAAGTAATTCTCTAAAAGTCTAAATGCAAATCTGTGTGAGGAGAGATTTGGTACTGTGTAGTTTGTGACTATGTCTGTAACTCTGTATGTAGTTTGTAACTCTGTAGTTGAATAATAGAAAGAAGATAAAGCCATAATGGTTCAATTATTAAAATTTATAAGCCATTATATGAGATTCTTCGAATTGTTGACATAGAAATTCAACCAACCATGCCCATATTATATGATATGTTTGAAAGAGTGAAACAACAAATATCACAGATGAGAGGAAAGAAATGGGTGTTTAAAATCATCAATAATCGATGGGATAACACATTAAGTCAACCATTGCATGCAGCAGGTATTATTTCTCTATCTCGAAATACGTTTGTATCTTGATAATTACTTAGTTAGATGAAGATCTATACTATATAACTTTTTGGTTTCTTATTTGTAGCACATTTCTTAAACCCAAATTTTCATTATCGACATGATGTTGGTCATAGCACACGTTTCAAAAACTCTCTGGCAACAGTTGTCGAACAATTTAACATAAATGGAGAAATTGCGAATATGTTTGTGGATGAGGTAACTTCTTATTGGTGACAACCTTAAAAAAGTTTGGGATTATAAATGACCAATTTTCAAATGGTTAATGCAGATTGTATGCTTTAGAGATGCAAATGAATCATTTGGGTCAACCATAGCAAGAAAAACAAGAGAAACCAGAAAAACAGTTTTGTGGTATATGTATACATTAAAACACACACACACACATATAATTTCTTTAATAGAAAATGTTGATCTACTATAGCAGTAACTCATTGCAGTAGCTTTACAGTTGATCGGTGGGCACAATGTGAGTATTCTGCACCAAACATGAAGAAAATGACAATGCGTATTTTGACACAAACAGCTTATTCTTCTGCGTGTGAGAGAAATTGGAGTACATTTGCTATTATTCATACCAAGCAAAGGAACCGTTTGGCATATCAGAAGTTGGAAAAGCTTATATACTGCTACTACAACATGAAGCTGCGGCTGTGAGATAAACAGGCAAAGAATAATGTAGCCAATGAAAACAACTATATAGATCTACTTCATGTTGCAAGCGAGCCGCTTGATACTGGCATTAATCCACTTCATGATTGGATTATGCCTGCACACCTCGATGATGAAGCTGGAAGACCTTTTCCACAAGTTGTAGAAACTGCAACTAATGCTGGAATCAACGTAGAGAGAATCTTATCTGAAGAATTTGTTAAAAACCCATAAGATAATTAGATAGTGATGATGCGTAGGGTGGTACAGCAACTCCAGATAGTTCTAATGATGGTGGAGAGGGTGGAAGCGGAACAGGTGGTGGAGGTGAAAGATATGACTATGAACAATCTTCTGTGGATGGAGGATTTCAATTTACCTGTGAAGGTAATTTCGATCATACCACCCAAGATGAAGACCATGGAGTGAGAACAGCTGGTCATGGTACTCAAGAGAAGACTCGATATGGGAGGAGGACTAGAGGTGCAACTGATGATCAAAGTACCCCATCTGATGTTTTTTCAGTTGCCTTAAGTTTTGACTCTATCAGTTTAGGCACAGAGCGCAGTGGGATCTCAAATGAATCTCAAGAAAGAAGCAATCAATTTGGTTATGATGCTTATGGATATAATCAATATGGAGAAGTATATGATCAGTCATCCAGTTAGGTTCATCCTTATTATCCCCTTATAGGGGAAACAGTCGGCAGCTCTAAAGAGATCTATAACTATCATGTTCATCACTACAATTCACACTATATGCGTCATATGTTTTGGTCTGATTATTGCATTTTCGTAGACTAGCGAGCGGCTTTTCAACCGTCTAGAGTCTCTTTTTGGATGTAGATGAAGTTGACATTCATATGTATTTATATGTAGTTCTAAATTTCTAATAAATTGACTTTTTTCAAAAACGACATTTTGTTACCTTGTATCCCTGATATTTCCGATATCTCACTTTTTCAAAGTACCGATATATACAAAGATACTGATATTTAAAACCTTGGTATAAACTAGCTCGGTTCTACTCAAGGACACTTAAAGATGTTCGATAATAGATCTGTTGATTTTTCTTTTATAAGAACAAGATTATAAGAAAACAAAATAAGGAACAAGCTTAAGTGAGTTTGGCCCTTTAGATCACCTACCAGATGTGGGTGGGTTTTTAATGGCCTTAATATTAGTTGGGTTGACTCGAGCTCAGCCCAACTGTCAAATGGGTCTGTTCGGCCACAACCCGAAGCCCATTAAAGGGGATATAGACTAAGCCGAACTATTCTAATTGATTATTAATTTCAAGTTTAAATATTTTATTTCGTGAATGATCTAAAAATTTAATGTGACTATGTTCGATAAATTTTTTGTTTTTTTTAGACCATTAAATTGCTAATAAGCGAAATTGGTGAGATATTAATGAAACGAAACGCAAGTAAGTAACTACAACTAACAGATAAATAAGAATCTTCTACGTTCTACGTAAATTAGGGCTTGTCAAGCGTTTATAACTAAAAATCAATTTGCGTATAAAATAGAATGAATTTTAGTTTTGATCTCATTCTGCAAAACTATACCTCTTAATCTCTGGGCAAGACTCGAAGAAACTTCTGCTTGTCTGGCGGCTCTCTGGGCATGTGAGGTTTCGCCTCGTCGCTATTGGGCCATTGTCGGACAGGTGTTGAACGCTATTTACTCGGGAGGTTAGATGGAGAGGCGTCAGGCTCAAGGTGGTAGGCCAGACTGGGTGAGGTTCTAGATGACATCTCTAGGTGTGTTCACGTTGTCCAGGGATGGGAAGTCCGACGTGGGCTCTGTAGATTCCGGCGGCGGCGTGGGTCTGAGGGTTTTGAGCGGCGGCGAAGTTCTGTGGAACTGTGGGACGGTGATGGATTTGGAGGATCCGACCTTCCAGCCGGCTTGGGATTCTAAAGGAGTGCGCGACAAGGTCAAGCGGTGGGCGCTTGTATGCTGGGTCGGGCCAGAGCGGCTTGGTTACTTGTGGTCGGCGCTACAAGATCCGGCGGACAGATGTGGGAGCAAAAGGCGCTGCACAGATGCACGAGGATATGCAGTTTTGGGCCTTGGGGTTTGGGCTTTCTCCTTGAGCTTCCTCGGTGGACCTTTCAGTTGGGCTAGGGGTTTGGGCCTTTAGCTTGTTAGTTTAGTCTGTTGATTAAAATAATTCCCTACTTGGTTAGGGAGCTATGCTTCTTTTTTAGTAGTGTCATCGAGTCTAAATTACTCTGCCTATTTACTATGTAGTAGTCAATAATATATAGGCTCCCTTTCTGAGCATGGAACCGTCAAATGATTGGACCTAATCTATGTATCACTGTGCTACTACCACAAACTCTTTGGCTATCCCATGATGGTAGCGAGAGGATATGTAATGACCCTTTCTGGCTTTAGATGAATGATCGTCGCCCTATTTGGGTTTGTTCAAAAATACCTCTTAATCTCTATCACTGTTAAACTAATAACCAACCAAACAAAGAAATCATCAAATCAAGCCTATTCTATTTGGGTTTTGAGAAAATAAAACTTTAATCGGCCGGACAAAAAAATTTAAAATTAATAAAATTCTAGACTAGTTGTCAAAAATCAAAGCCTTGTATCTTGCATTCATGCGTATGTGCCTTAAGGTATTTGATCTACCAAAGAAAAAAGAACTTGGATGGCATGGATAGCCGGTGGGGCACTCTAGACTAGTCGACCTCACTTAACGTCCACATCACTTTGTCTCGTCCGAAAATGCACCATTTAAAAGGTCCAAGTAATTTCCCGGCACTTGCTTTGGACCAATTTGGGGATGAAAATATACAGATAATATGACCATATTTTATACTTCTAAGCAGTTCATTTGGGTATGAATAACAATAACAAAACAAAGCATAAAAAGAAAGCCATATTAATACATACCATCTTGGAGTGGGCTGGCTTCTTATGCAGAAAATGTCGTCTTTCAATTGAAACCTTGGTCTTTGACAATGAGGTGTGTATAAAGAAAGACAGAGCTTCAATCACATTAGAGCAAAGAACCAGAAGAGGTACCTAGCTAGCACTGGTTTATATATGCAGTTATGTACAGCAGTGCAGAATGCTATGAATTTATATGAGGAACAGAAGACAATAGGAAAGTTGACTGATGAGGAAATGCTTAATTAATTTGTTCAGTTTACTTTACATGGAAGGGACATTATATGGGTGAAAAAATTGGATTTAATTCTAAATAGCTGTAGATTTAGTGTATCTACTAGTTTGGTAATACATTGATTTCAAGAACGTTAGTTATCTTTTTTAGGGGAGGAAGAAATGAAATTTATTAAAAATAAACTATCGGGACATGCCACGTACTGAGCCATATCTAACCTTGATCTGATTATAATAAATTATGAGCCGTAACTTTGAGTTTTATTACTTTAGTATGTTACGTGAACTAATATTATTTTCTTGATTAAATTAATAGACTCTCAGCATGCGCTCCAGTGTCGTAAAAGAATTTTAAGCACAAGACACTTTTAGAATAGTAAAGTAGTCAATCTCTGATTACAGATCCTGATAACGATCTCGTAACTTACCTGTAGTGTTGTTTCATTGATTAGTGTTGATAAGATCAAGGTGAAGGCTTTGAGCCAAGTTTGGTTCTTTAATTACATAAAGTACGGATTAATGCAATCTTCTCAAGCTACTAGTAAATGTCAAGTACTTCAGCAATCTTCTTAGATGAATAGTCTCTCATATGTACTCCATGCGTTGTGAAAGACTTTCAAACCCAAGCCACTTTTGGAAATGTAAAGTGGTCGATCTTTGAGAGTAAATCTCGAGAACAATTCTACATGACTATCTATAAAGTGTGATTCCATTAATTAACATTGATTATATTAAGGTTTTGTTTAAGGAAATATAAAAATGGGAGAGAATTGAGTCGTGCTTTCGTTGATAATAGGGGCCTCTTTATATGCAGTATTACAAGACATAGAATCAGAGTTGTACAAGGAAAATTAATCGTACAATTAATCAGATATCTATGAATATCTCAGAGAATTTCTCTAATTCAAAACTCTATTACAACTAGGTCAAGTAACCTAAAATTTGGGCGCCAGACACATATTCTGGATTTACTTTAACACTCCCCCTTGTGTCGCCCAAACATGGTGCTCCTCTCGTTGCCTCATTAAAAACCTTGCTGAGTAACAAAAACCATGTGGGACAAAAATAACTTCGGTCAAAGGGGAAAAAGAGCACAACACACCATTCACGTTTCGAGACCATATATGTAGACATCTTCTCCTAATGTCTGCATCTCCCCCTAATGACTACGGTCATGGGAGTTCAGATAACTTCCGCAAATGATGCTACTAACATGTTTCTCGAAAGTAGAATTTAGGCAATGACTTCGTGAGCAAGTCTGCCGCACTATCCTCAAATTGAACCTAGTTCACTTTGATCTTGAGGAGAGTCTGTTGTTGCTGATTATCCTTGGTGTTGTTGTTTTTTATGTAACCTTGCTTCACTTATTCAAAGCAAACAGCATTATCCTAAATGTTCGTAGTCTCATCTGTGGTAGACTTCAAACCATAATTGTTTGAACATGCGTAATTATGGATCAAATCCATATACATTCAGGAACCTTTTCGTGAAGAGCAATAATCTCTGCATTGTTTGAAGATATAGTGACTAGGGTCTATTCTGTAGACCTCCAAGATATCACGGTCTTTACCCATGGTGAACACTTAACCAGTTTGGGAATGACCTTTGTGTGGGTCAGAGAGACACCCAACATCAGCAAAACCTTCCAAAACAAATATCGTTTTGGGATGGGGATAAAAGACGCAGGCCAGTGTTGGCGGCATTCCCTGTGTGTGATGGGTCCGAATCCATCATCTCTGTAAGGATATAACAAACTCATATCAATCGTACATCTCAAGTACCGAAAGATATATTTTACACCAATCCAATGGCGTCGCGTTAGCGCAGAGCTATACCTTAGCTAACAAGTTTACTGCAAATGAGATGTCTGATGTTGTGCATTGAGCTAAGTACAATAATGCGCCTATTGTACTTAAGTAAGGCACTCCTGTCTCTAGCACATTTTCGTCATCACCCTTTGGACAAAGAAGATCCTTTTCAGGATCAAGACTACGGACGATCATGGGGTGCTTGGAGGCTTGACCTTATCAAAATGCCTAAGCATCTATCAACACGATGCTCAAGTTCCAAACCGAGACATAATCGTGTTCTCCAAAAATCCTTCATCTCAAACTCGGATTTCAAGTGTTCAGCAGTTTCCCTTAACTCTTTAAGAGCTTCCAATGAAGATCATGTCTAACATGAGTTGCGATAAAATCCGAAACTTGTTATGGAAACGCGCGGGCATATCCCTTCCCAATCAAGTAGTCACTTTAGTGAGTGTTTCAACCTTATTGCAAACGCGCTCCGTGGTCTAGAGCCACTTGACTTGGGTAAATGAAGTCCACCATGAACCTTCATGTATATTCTGTATTTAGATCCCCATATAGATACGTAGTGAACACATTCGTAAACTGCATGATCAGTTATTCGGAAACTACCAAACTGACAGGGTAGTGGAGTGCAATAACATCCATTACGAGAGAATATGTCTCATCGTATTTGATTCTAGGGCGTTTTGTGAGAAGCCTGTGCCATAAGGCCAGATTGCCATCTCTTTTTCTTATCACGCTTTCTAACGAATACCCATTAGTCAATAGGTTTTATATTAGAGGTGTTGGCATCACTGGCTCAAAAACCTTCCTCTTCGTTAGAGAATCCATCTTAACCTGGGTCGCATCTTTCCATTTAGGCCAAATTTCTCTACGTTGGTATTCATTCATCAACAGAGCGTGATTCGATATTATCGGACTCAACAAAATCATGCACATGCGGAACCACATCATCATTATGATGGAGTTTCTATCCCACGTCTCATGTACACTAATGTAATTTTCATAGAGCTCTATATTCTCAGGAATAGGTTCTGACGTTGACGCGTCCCCAACGATAACCATAATCTGGAAGATTCTCATGAGACTGATTTTGAGTCTTGATGATCATAGGATTGGAATGTGCCAAAGTATCATTCGAACCCACGGGCCTCTCACCCATCCTAGCTGGGGCCATGACCTATAACGCCAGAGTGCCATTTTCTTTGGCGTTGGTGCCATGCCTACCTCCTTGTAGGGTGGTGTTGCGTCCTCTCGTAGGGACATCCATCCTTGCAGGCATGTTTGCAGCAGATATGTGTGATCTCGTCACTTTACTACGTAGAGATCGAGATGAGACATAGTGGGGACAAACCACAACAATTCCTGTCGTTCCTGCTGAACATTCATGTTCTTATCTCCCCCTAATGACGGGAAAACTCTCTCTTCAAAGTGACAACCCACAAATCTAGCGGTAATGAGATCACCTAGCAAGGGCATTAAGTGGCGGACGATTGTTGGAGTCTCAAATCCAACTGAGTTGCTTATTCATTTGTAAGGACCCATCATGAAACGCTGTGGCTACGTAATTGGCACATAAATGGCTCACTCAAATATGCGTAAGTACAAAATACTTGTACCCAGTCACTAGCTATAATGCAGAGGTAGATTGAGTGGCAGTGGGTCGTAGATGAATTAGCATAGTTGCATGCGATATTGCATCACCCTAAGCAGATATAAAGGAGATTGGTGAGCATTACCAATGTCCCGACTACCATCATTATCGTTTCCGCGAGACCTTTTGGGTGTGTTCATGGGAATATGATATCCAACATCAGTCCTATTGCAATAACCATCGAAAGTCTTCGATGTAAACTCTCTAGCTTTGTCAAGTCCAATTGATTGAATAGGATGATCCGGGGAGTGAGCCCGTTGTCATATGATATGTGCTAGGAGTGTTGCATAAGTAGCATTACAAGTGGACAATGGCACAACACGTGACCAGCATGTTTGCATGTCAACCAATCATCATGAGATATTTAAACATCCGCAAGTTGGTTGAATCAGTCTACATAATCCCCATGGATTCTATGTAAGAATAGAATGAGTATTTTCATATCCTTTGCATAGGATGGTCTCAGTCCTAATTTCCCTAAGGAATGGGCTTTGTAAAACAAGCGAGAGGCTTTAGAAGCAACCAATGAGGATTTTGGTTGGGCCTAAGCGTTTGAAACACTATTTGAAGCAAAGTTGATGATTGCAACATCACCTAGGGCACCATTACCATGATGGACGCCATTCATGGAGTTATGGATAAGTACTGTGCCAGCCCTAGGCTGGTGGTGGACGGCGGCTGTGCCAGAGGCAGTGGCGGCGGTCACACTTAGTCTAGGAATCAACTTTTGATTCATACTTCATTTCGCTAAAAAAAAAAGGCTGTCCGTGTGAAGTCTTTAGTAGACGGATCATCATATCATGACTAGGATGACCTATCCTATAGTGATAAAGCCAATATGTGTCTAAATCTAAGAGATCTTCTCTCATAACTTTATTGGATTTAATAGCTCGAATAGTGATATATAGTCCACTAGAGAGACACATAAACTTCTCTAAGATTCGCCTTTGTTCGCAATCATTAGAGGTATTGCAAAGGAACTCATTTCCGTTCTCTACATGCGTTTTCACATGGAATCCGTTGGCTATTCATGGGGGCGATTTTCCCTAAGTGCATATAGAGTTTCTATGACAGTAATCAAGGTGCCATTTGGCAAGTGGAACTTGGACTATTTCATGTCCTTGAATTAATACTGATGACCCAGCCATCGTAGTCACAAAGAAATATGCTTAGAATAAAAATGGAGTCATAATGAAAAGAACTCTAAATTTTATTCATAAGCCAACGGAGTACATCATTGTCTCTTAACCATTAGGAGAATCTAATCCAAATGCTAGCTAATGCAAAACAAAGGTAGTCGTTTGACTTCTTTCGATAACTCCAAAATAAATATGACCAGGTGAGTAGAGAGATGTCGGTGGAGCAAAGCTCGCTTAAGTACCACTTATCTCAAAACCTTCCTAGACATCACACTCATTTTGGATGAGCTTATGTGAAGAAAAACTAAACCAATGACATTTACACAAAGTATATGGCAGTTGCCTATTACATCTCTTGGAAAAATAAAGACTTAAACAGAATTGATGATCCATTGATTCCAGCCAGATTCGTAGTCTTCAACCCTTCACTCTAGATCATCTTCTTGATCTTCTTGTTCCACATAGTGAGCTTCTCTTGCTTCACAATATGCTTTGTAGGCGTGACAATTTATTCACGAGCTCTACAAATGTGTGCCCAATCATCGGATACTCCACATTGT
Organism: Rosa lucieae; assembly: GCA_024704745.1. Lineage (NCBI taxonomy): Eukaryota > Viridiplantae > Streptophyta > Magnoliopsida > Rosales > Rosaceae > Rosa > Rosa lucieae. The sequence continues at coordinate 39,793,843 of CM045495.1, read as the reverse complement.
GAACATACATCTCTTCGCGCAGACTCCATTGATTGAGGCGCTTTAAAATTGTCATTTAGATGGCTCTTAGTGTTGGTGCACAACCAACATGGCCAGAGGCGTTGCCTCCCTCTCTCTTTCTACGTTGACCTTTTCTGTTCCGTGTTCACCTATTTTGGCGATTACCTTCCCAAGTAGAGCGATTATATGGACCAGAACGTCCAGATGTATCCCTAAGATTAGGGTTTTGCTCTTTGCGCCCTCTCTTAGGGGGCACGACTATAATTGGATTCCGAAATATACTCTATTTCCACGGATCTCGAATTATAGTTCTTCACAAGGTTGTTTTCATGCTTTTCAGCGACACTCATAGCTCCAATGAGCTCATGAAACCTTGTGATCCATCCTACAGTAACATTGATTCAATAGTTCCTAGCAACCAACAATGCAGAGATAGGGAAGGTAGAGAGAGTCTTCTCAATCAACATCGCATTTGTGATATCTTTACCACATAATTCCATTAAGGATTTAATGTGAAATGCTTCTGAGTTGTAGTTAAAAACTGACTTGAAACCACAGAAGCGGAGGCTATGCCATCTCACTTCTAGGTCAGGAAGCAGGGAGGAACGAACGTTGCCAAATCTTTCTTCAAGTGAGACCCACAGCCTTCTGGGGTCTTCTTCATTCATACACTCGTACTGGAGAAAATCATCCATATGACGAGTTATTTTGATGATGGTTTTCGCCTTATTTGCCTCTAAGGCTGCTTTATTTGCTTCCACAGCTTGAGCTTGCTCAACAGTTAGCATGTCCTGGCTCAGCTCGAGAATCATATCATGGATTCCATCTGCGTTGAGATGCTGGCGGACATCACAAACCTGTGATATCCAGAGCCAGTTGTTCCCAATGAAGCAAAGTCCAATTTGTTCAGGTTACTCATCCTAAAAGGTAACAATAAATTAGGGTTAGTTTCGCAGCGTAAAAGGCTACCACGAAAACATATTAAATTTCTGAGTGTAGTAGCTCCCAAGAAATTATGAATTTCTGAGCGTAATCGCTTCCAAGAAATTAGGAATTTCTTAGCATAATCGCTTCCAAGAAATTCAATTCCAAGAGGTATTGGATTAGAATCATTAGATAGAAACAATGACGTAAGTGGTCGATCATAAATTCTCTACAAACTCTAAGTTTGGAGATCTCAACAAGCTCCAAGCTTAGAGTGAGCACGAACCCCCACAGTTCGGCTTAATTAGGTCTCCCCTATGATGAAGAAAGGGGGGTAGGAGAAAGAAGTTCGCAAGTCTCCGAGAAAAAGAAGAGAAAAGAAATAAAATTTTCAAAAAGCGGAACTTTTAGTAAAAAATACCTCGAAATAGGCTGCGGGAAAATTTGACCAGAAAAAGTGTCCTGAAAATGGCTGGAAGTTGACCAGAAACGGTCAACCGGTGTTGACATGGCACTGGGGTCCAGTTGCTGATGTGGCAGTGTAACATGGTGTGCTGACTAGCTAGCTGATGTGGCTGGATGGGCTGGGCCTTGACTTCTTCTGGGCTGGTCCCTCCTTTTTTTTTTCTTTTTTTTTCTGCAGTGGGCCGCGTCAGCCCCTTTTTCTTCTGGGCAGCACTCGCACTTAGGCCGCTGGGCCTTGGGCATGGGCTGCCTTCTCCCCTTTTTTTTTTCTTCTTCTTCTGCTGGTTTTTCTACAAAAGGTTTTGGCTGCCAGTTCAGCAACTTCTAGGCAGGTTTTCAATGATTTTCCTCCGGTTCCTGAATCTTGGAGTTGAAAGGCTTCTACTGGCAAAATTTGGTGGAAATAGGAGGTCCGAAAGGTGGTGAACCGGTAGAGTATTTGTTGCGGGTGGTTTGGAGCTTCCGGTGGCCGATTCTGGTGGTTCTGCCGCCGTTTATAGATTCTTGGGGTCGAAGGCTTCAAGTTGTGTGGCGGAGGCAGAAAAGGTTTCAAGGTTTTGTATTCGGATTTAGGGTTTTAGCTATTTGTTTCAGGGTTAGGACGTCGTGCTGATAACGTATTTAAGGAAAACTGAAAATAGGAGAGAATTGAGTCGTGCTTTCATTGATAATAGGGGTCCTCTTTATATAGGGGATTACAAGACATAGAATCATAGTTGTACAAGGAAAGGTAATCGTATAATTAATCGGATATCTATGAATATCTCTAAGAATTTCTCTAATTCAAAACCCTATTACAACTAGGTCAAGTAACCTAGAGTTTAGGCCAGACATATATTCTGGATTTACTTGAACATATTTTTTTTTTCTTTTTTCTTTTTTCAATGAAGAAAATAAACAAACAAATAAGGCTAAATATAACCTCCTCTAAAAAAAACCAAGTCCTAAGAGATCATGATACACTACTACAAAAATTGAATCAGACGACACCTCTCAGACGACACATCATAGTTTTCTGTCGTCTGATTGATTTTTATTTTTTTGTATGTCACTTTTATAAAACCCGTCGTCTGATATGGTATAATGAACTAGTTCAGAAGACGTTTAAGAATAAAACTGTTGTATGACCCTAAAATAATTGAGCGGCAAGTTTCCCATCATGACTGTGGTTCCAAACCCCATTTCAAACCCAAATTTGTTCCCCCAACATGTAGTAATCGTACGACGAGAAACAATAAAACTGTGGTCTGATTAATATGTTTGGCAGAAAGCAAGGAGATTTCCCACCATCATTTTTCTGCAACTCCCCAACGAGGGAAGTCAAATTGACAGGAGACAATTTCAAATTTAAAAGTCATGTACTCAGACCACATTGTTATAAAATTCTGTTGTGTGAGTCTTTATGGGGCTTGTCCAAATTCATAGGGCAGGGCTTGAAACCCACATTCAGGCAAAAAAAAAGAAGAACTTTTCACCCAAAAACTGAAACCCTCACTCCTCACTCTCGACATCTCCCCACTCTCTCTTGACACAAAGCCAAAAACAAAACCAAAACCCAAACCCTTACTCTCTTCTTTGACAGAGCTCTCTCACTTTCTTTCTTTCTTTCTCCCCCCCTCGACAAATCCCGACCTCTCTCTCTTCTTCCACAAACCCCAACGAAAGCTCTCTCTCTCTCTCTCCCCGCCCCCCCTCGACAAACCCCGACCAAAACCTAATGGGTTATTCGATCTGGGAAATAACGAAGGACTTTATCGATGACCACTTTAAGCTCGCCATTAACCTCTACACACAGGCCATCGCCATGACCCCAACAACTCCGAGCTATACTCCGACAGCGCTCAGGCTAACATCAAATCCGACAATCTCACCAGTAACAAACCCCCTCCAAACTCGGCGAAGGGCTTCGACCGTACTATCTCCAACACATTCACGAGCTCCAGCTCTAGGTCCGCCAGAAGACCCACAATCTCAATCGACCCGAGGCCCAGAGAGTCGAGCTCAATTCCAAAGGTGCACTTCTATTTCTAATTGAAAGTTCAATTTTTTGAATCCTTAACCCTAACCTTAGTAATTGGTTCTGGAAATTTCAATTTGACTGATTGGGGTTTGTTTCGATTGGTACTGGGTTCTGAATTGAGGCTAATTTTAGGTTTTGTTTGTTTAATTTAGGTTGGGGAATTGATACTGGGTAAAGTTTATATCTTTGCTGAATACAATTAACATGTGTTCTTACGGTTGTTCCTTTGTTTCTTGCATTTGCACATACTAAATTTATGTTAAAGTAGCCTCTGATTGCTAATTTGTCTAGTCCATTCCTGTATTGCAGTATAATGGTGAAAGATAGATTAGTCCAGAGCAGTGTCGAAAGCGGTGCTAGTCTCCTTCTTGATGGGAGAAATGTTATGGTATTTAATTGTTCTCATCCTAGTTTAACATAATTCAATTCTTGCTATACATTAGTTTGCATCAGCTGAAGATGCCAAGGTGAGGTCAATTTTCAGTTCTGGTTAGATCCACTGTCACTATATCAAAATGCCTAATTGCTGACATCTTTCTTTGCTATAGTGTGTGTCATCAAGTGAGCACTTTCTTTGCAATAGAATGCTGGAAGTTAAAGTGGCTACCCCAAAGGTTCTCAGAATTTGTGTATTAGTATTTTTGAAATGCTACTCTCATAATCTTTTTATCTTGGTTACACAAGCACATATATACCATCAATTAAGATACACATGTACTCCACCACCCAGTTATGTTTTCAAGTTTTGATGTCCTGTGATTTCTGTTTATCTGTTGCTTCAGGATCTAGGCTCAAAAATGCATCGAGGAATTGGGTTTATTACCTTTGAAAATGCAGGTCAGATCATCTCACTTTTTTGTTTAACTTGCAGCTAAAATTGTGCATAATGGATTGTTTACACTTTCAATTTAACGTAAGCTCTCCTCCCCTTAGAGCTTGTATTGCTTATGTAGCTTAACTCTTATAGCTTTCTCACATGGTAAATAACATGTTTTATATTGATATAGTAATATCCTATTAACAGCAGCAAAATGACAGAAAAAAATGGTCATGTTCAATTTCATGGTGTACTCATGAAACTTCATTGTTTGGTGACAGACAAGGAATCTCCAATTACACAACCACTTCCCAAACCAGGTATAATATTGATACCTTCTGAAATTAGATTGAGCATGAGTTACATTATCTGAATACTAAGCAATGAAAATTTAATTTAGTGTTTGCATTCCTCTTTGAAATGCAGTGAGTGTATATTTCTCTGGTGGGATGGTTGGTCTAGATTGAAGAAAAAGATTTTTAGTTATACATGCTCTCCAAAATAGCTAAAGAGTCAAAATAGAGAGTCGATTAAAAATGTTTTAAGAGCAATATTAGTGGAAATCAAGAGTTGAAGAGAATAGTTATTATGAAAGAACCCCCTTTTTTTTTTGAGAAATTTATGAAAGAAACCTTTGACAATGTTTATAACATGTTGCTTAATAATTTGCCAATAAGAGTGATAAAAGATAGCAACATATACCATTTGGACCAGGAGCCTTCAAAGGTCCTATTTGATGAATTGCTTCCCAAATTTCATTATCAGAGCGAAAAGACTATCATCATCATCATCTTGAGCGCTAATAACAGGTTCAATGCAATCAATAAACATTATTATTATTACTATCATCATCATCATCTTGAGGGCTAATAACAGGTTCAATGCAATCAATGAACATAGCAATGTCTTGAAGATGAGGAGTAAATGAAGGAGTATACATTTTCTTGAAGGATCTATTGAATAGATTTGCAATAAGATTTGGATAAGTGAGCCAAATACGGATCATCATATTATGACCAGGATGTCCTAGTCAGTCATGCCAAAGCCAGAATGTGTCAGAATCCAAGAGATCTTCTTTTATTACATTATTGGATTCAATAGGTCGAATGGTAGTGACATAAAGTCCACTAGATTGACACATAAGCTTCTCTAAGATGCTCTTTCGTCCGCAATCATTAGAGGTAATGCAAAGGAACTCTTTTCCGTTCTCCTTATGCATTTCCGCATGGAATCTGTTGGCTAAGATATCTTTAAAGCTCAATAAGATTTAGTTTGCCTTAGGAGCGTAGAGAGCTTCTACGACATTAATCAAGGTGCCATTTGGCAAGAGGAACTGGGTCATTCTATGTCCTTGAACTAATCCTGAAGGCCCAGCCATTGTAGTCATAAAGGAATATGTAGGCAACATCTCTAAGAATAATTGCCTATGGTGGAGAGTGGTGTGCGTAGTCGCACTATCCACAAAACATTGCAGTTCTCCAGAATCCATTCCTAAAAGAAAAGGCTCGTAATTAAAAGGAGTCATAAAGAAAAGAACTCAACTTTTATTAATAAGCCAATGAAATTACATCATTGTCTCTTTCACTAGAGATAATCTAATCCAAAAACTAGCTAATGGAAAACAATGGTAGTCGTCTAACTTCTTTCGGTAACTCTAAAGCAAATGTGACTAGGTAGGTAGAGAGATGTCGGTGGAGTAAGGGTCGCTTAAGTACCACTTATTTCAAAAACCTTCCTAGACATCACACTTACTTTAGGTGAGCCTAGTTTGAAGAAAGACTAAACCATTGGCATCTGCTACAAAAATAATATGACAATTGTCTACATCTCTTGGAAAATAAAAAGACTTAATCAAAATCGCCAGTCTTTGGATCTTGGCCCTTGAAATCTTCCACCCCTAGATCGAGATCACCGTCTTGATCTTCTTGTTCCATGTAATGTGCTTCCCTTGCTTTATGATACATCTTGTATGCATTTGCAACATTCAGTGATGCTTTGCACGTCCTTGCCCAATGACCGGGTAGTCCACACCTAAGACAAGCATCTTTATGGTCAGGTTCCCTTGATCGAGGGGCTTTAGGATCACTTTGGGGACGGCTTCTCTCTTTCCTTCAGTCACCACCATAGCCAGAGGCTTGGCCTCTCTCTCTCTTCACATGTTTACCTCCACGGTTTCGTGCATGCCTATCTTGGCGGTTTCCTTCCTCTTTAAGGTGAGAATATGGACCAAAACATCTAGAATTATCCCTTTCCTTAGGGTTTCGCTCCTTGCACCCTCTCTTGGGGGCGCGACTATAATTAGACTCCAGAATTGGCTTAGCTCCCACGGGTCTAGAGTTATAGATCTTCAAAAGTATATTGTCGTGCTTTTCAGCTACATTCATGGCTCCAATAAGCTCATAAAATCTTGTGATGCGTCCTGCATTGACATCAATCCGATAGTTCTTGGCTATCATCAATGCAAAGATGGGGAAGGTAGAGAGAGTCTTCTCGATCAACATCGTATCAGTGATTTTTTATCCACAGAATTCCATCAAAGACTTGATATGAAGTGCTTCCGACTTGTAGTCAAGTACAGACTTGCAATCACAAAAGCGGAGGCTATGCCACCTCACTTCTAAGTCAGGAAGCAGAGGGTCACGAAATTTGCTAAAACACTGCTCGAATTCTACCCACAGTTTTCTAAGGTCTTCCTCATTGAGGTACTCATTTTGGAGCGCGTCATTCATGTGCCTTGTCATGAGAATTATGGGCTTTAACTTCATTCGCCTCTCTCGTAGCTCTATTCTCTTCAAAAGCGGTAGCTTGTTGAGGAGTAAGCACTTTCTGACTTGGCTCTTGAATTGTACTCAGGATCTCATTAACCTTAAGATGCTGGCGCACATCATGGACCCACTTGTGGTATCTGCGCTTGTTGTCTCTAGTGGAGCGAAGCTCAACTTGTTCAGGTTACTCATCCTAAAAAACAACAAGAAAATAGGGTTAGTTTCGGAGCGAAAAAGGCTACCATGAAAACAATAAAAATTTCTAAGCGAAGTCGCTTCCAAGAAATTAGGAATTTCCGAGCGTAGTCGCTTCTAAGAAATTAGATTCCAAGAGGGGTTGGATTATATCGAAACAATGATGTATGTGGTCGATCGTTTTTTTTTCAACAAACTCTAAGTTTGGAGGACTCGACAAGCTCTAAGGTTGGAGTGAGCACGAAGCCCCACAGTTCAGCTTAATTAGGTCTCCTCTATGATGAAGAAAGGGGGGTAGAAGAAGGGAGTTTACAAGTCCCCGTGAAAAAGAAGAGAAATTGAATAAAAACTCAAAAACGAAAACTTTTAGAAAAAAAAAACATTGAAATAGGTCGCCAGAAAATTTGGCCAAAAAAAGTTGTTGGAGATGTCGTCGAAATAGTAGCCGAAAACTGGTGGCCGGTGGTGGTCAACGGTGGTCGGAGCTATGTTGGAGGTGGCTATAAGAGGAGCTGGCAGGGCTTGTGAGAGGCTACTACGCGACTCTTGTAGTGGCTAGGCGAGGGCTGTCGGCAGCTGTCGAGGCTTGGGTGAGGGGCACGCAAGCTCTGTCGGCAGATGTCGACAAGTGATGCAAGGGCTTGTCGAGGGCTGTCGAGCACAGGGGCATGCGTGGGGCAGGCGAGGGCTGTATGAATGTGTGCGAGGGATATGTCGACAGATGCTCGGCAGGTGTGCGCAGGGGCAGGCACAAAGGTGCGCAGGTGTCGGCAGGGGCAGGCACAAGGGTGTGCAGGTCTCGGCAGGGGTTGTGCGAGGCTTCTCGACAAATCTCGGCAAGTCTCAGCAAAACTTGTACGGGGGTCTCGAGAGGCTAAAGGGCAAGTCTAGAATTTCAGATGGCCGGTTCAAGTGGATTCCGGCCGGTTCTGGTGGTTTCGCATCCGGTTCTGGGCTCCTAAGATTGAGGGCTTTTATGTCTACAGCGATAGGTGCTGGAATTTGAGGGCTACGAAATTAGGGTTTTAGGGTTAGGGCTTCGTTCTGATAATGTGTTTTGGGAAAACGGTAATTTGGAGAAAATTGCTGTGTATTCTCATTAATAATAGGGGCCTCTTTATATAGAGGATTACAATGCATAGAATTTGAGTTGTACAAGGAAAGATAATCATACATTGAGTGGATATCTCTAAGATTCTCCGAGATTATCTCTAATTAAAACCCTATTACCACTAGGTCAAGTAACCTAGAGTTTGGACCAAACACAATATGGATTTACTTAAACAATTTGCTTATTTCAAATCCGTATCAATGCAATCGACCATGTAATTGCCTTTGAGAATCACCATGAATTGATGGAATACCAAATTTTGTAACCAAAATCTTCTGATAGGTCATCTATATATTAAAACCCCAAAGCCACAAAAAATTTGAACTACAAGAGGTTTGATCCCTCTCGGCATATGTAGGCAACCTGTAAAACAACCTAGGTGTAGCTGCAATTTTACACAAACACACACATCTCTATTTATCGATTTTGTATTTTTTTTTTTTGTTGAAAAAAGGTTTGGAACCCAGCCTAACTGAGAGGCTTATCCCCACGCCTGGTTCCACTTTTTATATTAATATTAGGGATCGGAGGGGACATAAAACCTGAACCCTGATCCATAAAGTACATATGACTAATATCCTCATAGAGTACATCTTGAATAATAGCAGGAGTCTGTCCTAACCAAACATCATCAATCCCCCTAGTATTAGTAAGGTGCGCTAATTTATCTGCTACACCATATTTGCTTCTCTATAGATGTGTCGAATACTGATGGTCTGAAAAGCAGACATAGAGTCTTTGCAATCCTCCAAGACTCGACCCACCTCAAACAAATCCTTCTCCTCCCTCCTCAGAGCAGCAATCAACAGGATAGAGTCACTCTTAATATCAACATTCGTCTAACCTTGATGAATACTAAGTAGTAGCCCTGCTCTACACTCCTCGACTTCCATATTCCAAGCATAGTGAACGTGTATAAACGGTCTAGCAATAGCAGCAACTCCCATACCTATATCTTTCTAGCAACTACCCCAATGCTCCACACCCATTCATAGCACTAAAAGCACCATCGATGTTAATTTTGAGCCTTCCACTTAGAGGGCACTCCCATTTAGCCCTCACTTGCTTCCTTTTCACACTAGGCTTCACATGGTACTTCTGTAACTCCCCTACAAATTTCACCGTCCACTGTAGAAGATAATAAGTGTCGAAAGTTACACCCTTGTATAAGCCCTTATTCCTTTCGAACCAGACAGCCAAGGTTCTAAAAAACGGGCGCTAGGCGGCTCCATGCCTTTCCGATTATGGCCTAGTCGATCGAGCTGGGGCGCAGGGGTGATAGTCGGTCACCTAGGCGGGCTGGGCGGATCTAACTAGGCGATCGGCAGTCGCCGATTAGGCATTCTGGTTTTTTTTTTTTGACTCGTCCATCAAACCCGATCAGAATTCAAAAACCCAACCACAAACTAACCTCGCCTCTCTCCCTCTCTCCTCTCTCTGTCTCTCTCTGGCACGAAGCACGGATGCCTTCTCTCTTCAACGATGATGTCGTGACGGATTGACGGTGGTAAGTCTTCAATCTTCCAGAAACACCGAGATAACAATCAAAACTTTGGTGAATTGTGAAACAGAGAAAAGAAGAAATATGAATTGAGATTTGATTTTGGTTTCTGGGTGTTTGAAATTTCAAATAGAGCACTGCAAAGATTTAAAGTTTATGATGAGGGAAAGAGAATATGGATTGGGTTTTGTTTCTGGGTAGGCTATTGAGATGCCGTTGGGGATTGGAAATTGAAAGATGGCACCGCGTTTGAGCTTTCCAGGAAGAACATGAGAGAGAGAGAGAGAGAGAGGTGGTGTGTTGACTTCTGCTTAAAATAAAACACGGCATAATGGGAGATAGGAAGTTCTGATCATTTGGTGGGCCAAGGGAGTTGATGCCTAATTATAGTCTAATAGATTTTTTTTTTTTTTTTGTAATAATTATAGTCTAATAGATGAGAGGTCCGGTTTAATTAGACGGAGGAGTTATTTTTGTTTACTTTGACTATTTTTAATTAATTGTTGGACTTTAAATATATTTATTTATATAATTATATATCATAAAAATAATTAAAAATTAAAAAATTAAAAACCGCCTAGGCGGGCCCGTAGGCGCTAGTCTCTGGATCACCGCCTGACTAGTGCCTAGCGTTTTTTAGAACCTTGCAGACAGCCCAAAGTGGAGTAAAGAAAAAACTTTGTTGGTCGGTGCTCAGCTCATCCATCATAGACCACACCCATTCTTGCAAATTGGGTGCTTAGTGTTTGTGAGGAGACCTTTTAAGTGGCCCCTCCGACCAAAACTAATTAAGAGCAGGGCATTCTTTAAATAAATGAAGACTAGTTTAAGCTTTTTGTTCACAAAACACACAATCATAGTCAGTCACATGTACCTTACGCCTAGCAAGAGCTGTTCGAGTAGGGATGACATCACGTAGAAGCCTCCAAACAAAAAGCTTAATTTTTGCTGGCACCCGAGCCTCCATATTGCTGCCCAATACTTCCCAAATTCACCCCTAACCACGGTGCTAGAAGAAGAAGCAATTGTCGGTGAAGCCTTGGCAGTTCTCCACATAAAATAACTACTTTTGACATTATATTGCCCCTTTGTATAGAAATGCCAGACTAACCGGTCCTCCGCATATCTCAAACTCAATGGTATACTCGCTATCGAACTGACCTCATGAGGTGTAAAAATCTCCTCCAGAAGATGCATTTGCCATTCCTTCTCCTTTGGATCAATTAAGTCTTCCACCTTCATCTCCTCTAGTCCTTCCATGATTGTTGAGAAAGGTTGGAAACTAGCTGGGACCGGCAACCATTTATCCTCCCAAACTGAGATTCTCCTCCCGTTACCAACCTAGAACCTCACCCCTTTCTCCAATACTTGTCTACTCGCGCGCCATAATGCTCCTTCACGTATACGAGGCCCCTGCAGCCAATTGTGCACTCATAAAATCAGAACTAGGAAAATACTTAGCCTTAAGCTATATGGCTAGCAGCTATTCGAGTCTTGTGATTATCTGCCACCCTTGTTTGGCCAACAAAGCTAGGTTAAAGTCATGCATGTCCCTAAAACCCATCCCTCCCTCTCTTTTCAGAGCACAAAGTTGATCCCAAGAAAGCTAGTGAATCTTCCTTTTATCCTCCTCATCACCCCACCAAAAGTTGGCCATCAACCTATGCATTTCATGGCATAAGTGCAAAGGTAATTCGAAGTAGTTCATCACATAAGATGGGATAGCCTTGGCTACTGCATTGATCAAAATCTCCTTCCCTACTGCACTAAGAAGCTTCTCACGCCAACCCGAAGTGCGCTTTTGAACTCTCAGCCAAGTACTCAAAAGCGTCCTCTTTCGAATAACTTATCTCAACCGGCAATCCCAAATACTTATCGTGCCTCTCCACATGTTGTACCCCTAACAGCTCTGCCAACCTAACTTGCTCTTGTAACTCTACATTCTTGCTGAACGAGATAGAACTTTTCTGAAGATTAATTTGCTGTCCAGACATCATGGCATATGATTGCAGAACTCCCTTCAAACTCACACAATCCTGCGTCTCTGCTTTACAGAAAATAAAAGAATCATTCGCAAAGAAAAGATGTGAAATAATTGGAGCTCCAGTACATATTTCCACCCCCTTAATCTTCCATGCACCTCTTCTGAACATAATAGCCTTGAAAATGCTTCAGCACAAAAAGAAACAAATAAGGTGAATTAGAGTCACCTTGTCTCAAGCAGCATTCTTGTTTTAAGTATCCCCGAGGAATCTCATTAAGAAGAAAGGAGTAGGAGAATGTTGAGATACAATGCATAATCTGCTGACCCACAACTTACAGAACCCCAACTTCCACATCACAACTTCTAGAAACTTCTATTCGACACAATTGTAGGCCCTTCTCATATCTAACTTCAAAGCACAATACCCCTTCTTCCCACTACGCCTTCCTTTCATAAAATGGGCAACTTCAAAAGCAATCAACAAATTATCTGAAATTAACCTCCCAGGGACAAAGGCACCTTGGAATGGTGAAATTATCGAATCCATGAGAGGTTTGATACGATTTGCAATAACCTTTGAGCCAAGTTTATATAGAACGTTACACAGACTGATGGGCCTCAGTTGACTCATATTTAGAGGAACCTTCACCTTTGGAATCAGTGTAATGAAAGTGTTGTTAACCTACCTCATTTTCTCATCCGACACTAGAAAGTTACTTCGCCGCCAACAATATCCCATAATTGTTGGTAAAAACAGGGTGAAAAGTCATCAGGTCCAAGGGACTTTGATGGGTGCATGTGCTTCAAGGTGACCACTACTTCATCATCCTCCACCTTTCTCGCTAACCTGCTATTAATCTCCTTAGTAATCACAGTTGGAATAGCCTCAAGAACAGCCCCAAAGTCTGCATGTTTGGACGACGTAAATAGCCCACCAAAATACTTCAAAACAATCTGCTCAAGCTGTCGATCCGCTGTACACCACGAACCCTCATCATTGAACAGCCCATTGATACAATTTTTGCATTTCCGATTTGAAGCTTGTTGATGAAAAAACCTGGTATTGGCGTCTCCTTCCTGGAGTCAGAATATCTTGGCTCTCTGCTTCCAGAATAACATCTCTTGCTGAAGAAGGGAACTTAACTTCGACTCCAGTTCCAGTTTAACAGACACGTCTTGACCTCTAATTCCCACATCATAGAACTGCACCAATTTAGACTGGGTCTCCTCAATATCTCGTGTCAGGTGTCTAAATTTTTTTGAACTCCAATCTTTTAGGGCTTGCCTTGTGAGTCTTATCTTGCTGCAAAAGTTTGAAAAAAAAGTCCCCCTCGTGTTCTACTTCCCAACCTCTCTCAACAACCCGTCTGCACCCTTATTCTTTAGTCCAGAACACCTCAAACCTAAACCTCTTCCCTCTCTTCTTTTTTCTTCTTCGGACGTCCCAAACATCTAATAAAATCGATAAATGATCTGACTCACTAGGGTTCAAGTGAATCACCCTACAGACCGGGAACAACTCCAACCAAAGCTCCGTAGCCATATAGGAATCCAGCCTAATCTTAATCAATTGACCGGCTCTCACACCCTACCACGTGAAGCGAGGTCCCACAAATCTAACATCCTGTAAGTGACCAAACTCTAATGCATCCCAGGTCCTCCATTTGTCTGAGATTCCACAAAACCCCACCCTCCTTATCATCCCTTGACGTAATCTCATTGATATCCCCACCTACAACCCATAGGAGATTACCATGCAAACTCAGGGTCTTTAGGAGAGACCACGACAAGTGACGGTTTTCCATTCTAGGTTGTCCATAGAACCCCGTAAAAGAAAACGTTTTAGGTCAGAGGCCTCGCCAACAACCACATCAAAATGTCCATTAGAGAAGGTTTGAATATCAATAGTCACATCCTCCTCCCAAAGTAAGCACAACCCCCCTGCCCGACTAACTCCCTTATCGTTCTTTCTCTTCACAAAGAGACAATCCACACCTAAACTATGCTTCCACCCCAACCTCCTCCAAACTGTCACCATCTCCTCCGCCGTACATCTTGTTTCACTGAGGAATACCAGCTTGGGAACATTAAGGGATAGCATCCCTTTAAGCTCCTGAACTGTCCAAGGGTTCCAAATCCCTTGGCAGTTCCAACAAAGGTTATTCATTGTGCATGATGGGTCGAACCTGGACCCATCACGGAGGAGCATTTGGGAGCACGCCCGGAGCTCATCTTTTCTTTCTTTGAATCACCACCTACTAACTGGTCTTTCCTCTTTCGGCCACCCATAGCAAAACCCTTTCGTCCTTTGTTTGTTTTTATCCCAACAGAAATCCCATCAGGCTTAGGAGTCATAGGGGTCAAACCAGCCTGTATTTGACCCCACGCAAAAAAGTTGTTGTATCCGGCTCAAACAACTTCTCTCCACTACCAGAATCTCTAACAGTCCCCTTTGGCCCATCCAACCCAACCATGCCACTTCCTTTTTTTTCCCTGGCCCAAGACCCTGATCTGCCTCCAAAGTCAACGAGTCCCAATCTGTAACTCCCACGCACCTTTACTTACCATCAACCAGCCCATTTTGGGAATTAAAATCCAAACCCTGCAAATCCGCCCCTGTTCCCCGCCCAAACTTTGGTATGTCAATCTCCTGTAACCCCTTTCCATTAATAGCTCCAATCCCCGTCAATGCCTGTGAAAGTTCCGGGCTCTCATTGATGGGAATGTCCCGTAGCTCGCTACCGTCCACCTCCGCCCCTGACCGCGCCTGCGACAAGTCACCCAAACGCCGCCGCTTCTAAACCCCTTCTCCGAAATCAATCTTTGAACCCGGCTGTACCTCCACCTCCATCGTATCTGAACCAATCACCTGGCTATCATCATCTTTCCATTCAGCTCTCGATCGAACCATACCAGAAATAGGGAAGTTCGGAACCTGCATGCACCAACCTCCCTTCTCTTTCGTAATGAGACCATAACGACATCCAGTCCACCAAATGCTGACTGACTCTCCTTCTCCGACTCCATTCTCTCTACCATCCACCCATCTCGCTTCTCAGTACACAAAAGAGAATCAAACTGAACCTCATTAATCAATCTTTGAGCCCTTCCCTCACATCGGTTTGAATAGTGTGACAACATGCCACATAAATAACAAAACGAAGGGAGTTTGATGTAATTAATTTCAAAGTGTGAGACCTCTTGTCTGGGTAACCTGACCGAGGCCACCCCTTATGAGCGGTGTAGAGACATCTATCATCAATTGCACCTTCAAAGAGGAACCCAAGAATAACCCATTAGTGGCCTCACCCATTCTAGCAAACCTTCCCACCACATTCCCAATTATGATACCCATTTCCTCCTCCATATACAGCGATGGAACTCCCCAGGCCCTGATCCCAAAAAATTGCCAATCCAATGACACATGTAGCAGATCCTCAGTCCCATCAGTCGCTGCAGCTGCAAAAAGCGCCTTATCGAAATGCCAAGGGCATCCCCACAACACTTTATTTCGATCATACTCATAGGTAAAGGAGAACACCACCCTATCGCTCCCCTCTAGAGCACACGTCGTCAAGCGTGGATTCTCACCCCTATTTTTCCTTGGGGACCACAGGGCTCTCATGGTCCCAATCAGCGCCTCCATTCGGTAGGTTTTCTTGGTTAGCAACCGACCTACCAACAGAAATTTTCGAGGCTTCCATTTCCCATCCGTGTCTGCCAGGAACACATCCTGGGCTTTTTCCTCCTTCAGAGTCAGTTTTCTGACTAACTGCTCTAACTCCTCTTCCATCCTACACAAGAACATAGCAGAACAACCCCACTACTCTCCCAGAGATCTAAAGAGAGCACACATACGTTGAGGGTGTAACCTCACCGCTAACTGGTAACCAACTGTAACTTTTACTTGAAAGAGTCAAGCGTAAAAGAAAACCCTAACTCTCACATAGGGACGAGAGAGAGAAGAGACCCAACTCTATTATACACCAGGAAGATTATAGAAAAACGAGGAATGCTAGCAACATTCCCCTCCAACCTTTTCCTTTCTAGCTTCTCCACTTATCTTATGCCTTGTGGATTCATTTATGATTACAATCTATGTATTTACTACCTTGAAAAAACAATTAATTTATTTTCATGTTTTACCCATATTTATGTTTGACCTTATTAAATGGTCTTTTTTTTTTTTTTTATATTAAATGCTCTCTATTAATAGGGGAAAAAACACTCTTAACTTTTTGTTTTTCTAATTTTTTTCTAATGGTTTTTTTTTTAATTTCTTATATTTCCTAAGTTTTTCAACAAAAATGTTTCTTTCATTTATTTGGTCATGTTCCATAATATTGAGTCTTTTTTTGACATCTTCGATCTTTTATATAACCCACAAAAAAAAAAAAAATGATAAACCTCACTGACATGGCAGCTGCAAATGTTTTTTTCTTTTTTTTTTTCCTTTTTGTTAGAACACATGTTAGATTAAATAATTGTATAAATATTTTTTTTATAACATTCTCTTTGATATATGTATACTAGTCTGCAATCACATGCTCAGCATGTGTACAAAAAATTTTCTTTTAGAAAAAAGAAAAGAAAGAAGAAGAGAATTAAGAAAAAAGATAGGAAAAAACCCTAGAGAGAAACCTTGAGAACGCGTTGGCTGCGAGTGCCTGTCCGGCTGTATGTCGGCGTTGGCGCTGGCTTCTGGGGCCTCGCTGGCTTGCTTCGAGTGGGGCCGAACGGGTGATTAATGTGTCCGATGATCGGAGATGGGGCCTGAGAGGATCCCATCATCATTACTTTCAATTCAAGGTGGTTTCTACACAGGTCAAGGTCTCGCGGCTAACGATGGTGGCCGGGTTCATGGCTGGGCTGCAAACCCGATCCAGTTTCTGGATATGTGATTGGATCAGTCCGAATCTTATTACAGATCCACCGGTGGTTGGTTGTGGCATGGATTCGAACCTTGAAACATGGTGTTTGACAGCGGCATTGGCTTTGATCGTTCCCATGGAGGGCAGTGGTGAGATTGGAGAGGGCGACGAAGGGAGGGAAGTTGATCTCCTTTCTGGGATTGGGTGCATGAGGGGTGGGATTCAGATGGTGATGAATGATCTTTGCCGGTTTGTTGTCGGTGCTGAGAGAGAGGCAGCGGTGCGATAGGCTCGGTGGTGCAATGATGGTGGCCAGCCTCACTGTGCAGCAACTGTTTTGGGCTGGGTTTGATGATTGGGCCCTTCGGGCCTTGGTCCAACTGTGGGCCTGTTCATGGCCTGGCTGTACTTGGGCTTGGGGCCTCACCCTAGGTCCATTATGTTTTATTTCTATTAATGTTGTTTTTTATTTTTGTTATTCAGGTTGTTTGCACTATGTGCGAGCAATAAATCCCTACAGTAGATATGTACGGCTAGTCGGGTTTTGTGCATGTGTGTGAACTATAAGTGCATTGTCTGCTCTAGGTAGGCAGCGAGTTCTTTGCTTCATCAAATGGTCACTACCGCCTAGTGGCAGGATGAGACTAAATGTCGTTGGATCTATTTTCCGGCGGCAAGATAGTAGGAAAGCTGCGCTTATGGTAACTATGCTGACATTGTAATCGGGTTACATATCGAGTTATATTTCCATTATGTCGCCGCCATGTCAAAACAAATGGAGTAGCCAGTAGAGCACTCTTTGCTAGTTGGTGCTTGTTATAATATAGGTGTTTTGTAGAGATTTCTGATATTATTTTGAAAAATACTCTAGATAGATACTTATTGTAATCAGGGGTTTCGGCTCAATGTCCCCCCCTTATATTCGACAGTTTCATTAATCAAGGCTTGAGGGCAGCCACACAAACCCTTTATTTCAAAAAAAAAAAAAAAAAGTGGGTAGTTATTTAAGTAGGTCTGCTCACCTAAGGGACAATTTTTAAGGGACTGTGAGGA
This sequence comes from Rosa lucieae, assembly GCA_024704745.1. NCBI lineage: Eukaryota > Viridiplantae > Streptophyta > Magnoliopsida > Rosales > Rosaceae > Rosa > Rosa lucieae. The sequence goes on along the minus strand of CM045495.1, from coordinate 39,776,137 downwards.
ACAAGTGAATCTGATGGCTGAAAATAAATACATAGTTTTAAATTGTTATAATGTCTGTTTTTATATTTAATACATGTGGTTGAGATGCATTAGTCCCTCACAGTCCCTTAGGTGAGCAAACCTGTTTTTTAAGAATAAATAGATTCACTGGTAGTTATTGCAGAGAGAAATAGTGGGTTGTGGAATCATTTCTTTTTAATTTTCTTAATAAAAATCCATTTAATAATTGTCCTATTTATCCTTGTCATTTAATTTATTCTCAAAGTTTTTTAATCTTTCAGGGTTAAATCTGTCAAAAATTTTAGTTTTAGCTAACAAAACTTCTTCTTTTAATAATAGTATAGATAAGTAAAGCAAACGCTTGGCTATTTTTTTGGTTTCAATTCTGTTTTCTTTCTTCATCTTTTTGGGAAAAATTTGAAGTATGTTCTTAAATATATATTATATATATATATATGTATGTATTTCTTATGTAAATATATACGTAAGCCCACAAGAGTAATACAGATTGCAAATAAAAAGTATTCACAAAAGAAAAAAAAAGAAACTAAAATTAATTACTTAATTAAATGCATGTGAAATTAAATAAGGGTAAAGAGAGGAAGTGAAAACTTGTCTTTTAATTGTATTAATTATTTGAATTTTTTAGATAGCGGAATACACATGACATGCAATGAATGAGAAAGGTAGAAAGGGAAAGGTTGGAGGGGAAGGTTGCTAGCATTCCTCTAGAAAAAATAAGATTAATGTATGCTTTCTAAATAGGGTCCAGATCAAGGGACACATTATTTGACACAATTTTTTACACTTAATTTTATCCTTTAGATCTAAATTGATCAAATGGTTGTTATTAATTGTGAGTATGATTTGGCAAGTGACATGGCAATAAAATAATTCTCCAACCAAAAAGATAAATAAATTTAGTTAAACAATTTTTTTTATAAAGAAAATCAAAGAAAAATGTTTTACGTGATCCAACTCCAGAAGAACATGAGTGTTCTTCAACTAGAAAAAGAAAAACCCAGGTTCATGGCAAAGAGGTGTGCTCATTTTCAAATAAAAACACCAATCTGAGGTCATATCATGTGATGCCCCGGAAATTCGTATTTATTTTCCGAGGATTTTCTGGAATTTAATTAGTGGTTATTAGACGATTTCGTGGCTCGTGGATGGAGCGGAAGTGTTTCGGTCAAATAATTATTCAGGAAGCGTCATTTTAGGGGGGGGGCGCGAGGGTTGACTTTTTATTTGTTGGGTATCTTCGAAAACTTCCTTCACGAAAGTCGTAGATATGTGGAACGTGGAAATCGGAGTTCATATGTGGAAGTTATGGTCTGCGGAAGTTTTGGATATTTTTGGAAACCACTATAAATAGAAGTTTCCCTTTTGGGAAATTTACTATTTCCATTTGAGTTTGTTTTTCGGGAAATCAAACTCTCGATTCTCTCTCTTCTTTGCGTCAAACCCGACCTGGCTTTTCCGGCGACCTCTAGCGGCTGTACCTGGGCATACCGACTTGCCTCTTTGTTCTGGTTCTCCTGGTTGAGGCCTCTACATCGATTCTTGGTCACGGTGGTGCAGCAACGCGGCGAACTCGAGTGCAGTCAGACCCGATCGAAAATCCTTGTTCTAGCGACGTCGTGGCTTCATGCTTCCTATTGTGAGTTTGTAGGAGCCTCATTGATCTATCTATGCGGTTTGTTTTGATCAATTCATGTTGGAATTGGATCAACTCAAGCTGAACAGTTCGTGGTAGCTTGTGGTGGCGATTTAGGCTATGTTGGCTTGAACCCCAGGTATTAAAGTTGATCTATTTCGTGTTTTTGACATTTTGGACGGTTGGATTAATATAGTTTTGAGTTTTGGCTGGTGGTGGTTGTGGTGGTTGTGCCAGCGACTGTGGCGGAGTTTTTGGTGGCCTTCCGGCCATGTATTGGATAGTTTCTGGTATTATATATCATCTAATCGTTGATACGAGCGTTTCGATATATAATACATAATTTTTGGAGATCGAATGAATTTGTTATGATTTTTACGGTTTCGGACCGTTTGATTTATTCGATCCGTGAGGATTCGAGTGTTCGATCGACTTATGGTTTTGACATATCGATCGTAGAAGTATTCCGGAGACTTTGGGTGGTCTCGGATGTGGTCACTCCTTTGGTAGGTCACTCATTTGGTGGGGGTTAGTACCTCTGGCGGTATAATGAGCATGGCTCATTATAGCTAATTATGCTTGCAAATGCACATGTAGGTACAAGTCCCCAGTCAAGGAGGGCAATCTTGGTTGGGGAGTTGATCGGCGGTGTGAAGCGTTACCTCCGCTAGACTTGCAAAAAGCATAATTAGCGTCAGTGCGTTGTCAACCATGGATTTTCTGAGCGAACGCTTTATACCCTTTCGGGTGGGCCCCTGCTAGGCCCGCCAGGGAGTCCCCCACTCCCTAGCTAAGACGGACCTCCGGATGGTCGGCAATTTGTTTGTTGAGGGGGAGCTGTACGGAGCAGAGGGTGTTGGGTAGCGAGCCCAATCTTTAGTACCCAAGTGACGGGGGTCAACGTACCTGATCAGGGCCGTCGTAGACTGTTGACAAGTCCCCATGTCCAATAGGGACGATCTGACAATAACACCGCGTGGCGGTCGTTGTCAGTGAGGCGTAGCCTCGGGATTCTCCGCTGGCGGATATCCCCCTGTCGGTTGTAGCAGGAAACAGCGTCGCGTAGATGTGGCAGGCGGTATTTTATTGAGTGGTGTTGCGCTCAGCAAAATACGCGGTTTTCAAGATGGAAAGGGAGGTTTGCCTTTCCTGCCAGTTGACGAGCGGAAGTTCCGCTCGCGGGGTTTCACTCAGCGGGGACCTCGTCACTTAGAAGGTGACAAGTGAGAAGTTCCGCTAGCGGGGTTTCGCTCAGCGGGGACTTCGTCACTTGGAAGGTGACAAGTGAGAAGTTCCGCTAGCGGGGTTTCGCTCAGCGGGGACTTCGTCACTTGGAAGGTGACAAGTGAGAAGTTCCTCTCTTCCCCAGTGGTTACCTCTGCTAGGCGCTTCGTCTGATGGTGGTCGACAAGTGGGTAACCTATAAAGGGTTGGCGTGTGGAGGCGTGTCTCCTCAGCCTAGCCGTTTCCTCGCCATTAATGTGAGTAATGATGGATTTTGTAACCGAGGCGACGCCTCGGTTAATCCGGAGAGTTAGTGGAGTCGTGGGACACGTGTACGGTTGGTATGTGATGTCGTTTTTCAATGGACTGCCTAGAATTGTTTGACGTTGACATAAAAGGGGGGGGGGGAACTTAGCGAGATTTGACACTTTGCCAAAGCTTCAAACTTCATTCGTCGTCTTCAAGCTCTGTTCGTCTGAGACTGGGGAAGGAAACTACGGCGATTTCACGGGGTTATCACACTTGGAAGGAGGACGATTTCCTGCATCGAAGACAGGTGCTCACGAGCTCACCTAAGATTTCACCTTTGAGGTTGGTAATCCCGAACCTCATCCCTATTTCATTGGATTTTTGCCATGGCCGATTTTTTTGGTTTTGGGTCTTTTTTTGTGATCTACTCTTCCCCGATGTGTTTTGAGGGTGTAAGTTGAGTCTTGGGTTTGAGTTATGGTGTTTGACAGTGTTAGGGCTTAGGGATTTTCTAGATGGTCGAATCTGGGTTGAGTATATGTTTGTTCTTGTTTTGGCATTTTCTGGGTGACTGTTCTTGATGTTCTTGGGTATAACTGATATAGGGATAGGTTAGATCTTGTGTGAGCAGACTGATTTGGGTTTTAGGGTTTGGGATGGCCAACGTCGTACAGATTTCAAACAGTGAGGACTCCGGGTCTGAAGTGTCGTTCAGCTCGGCGGAAAGAATTTTTATTGACTCGTTGCGTCCGTTTGCCCGTGCAGGAACCTCACTGCCGGAACCGCTAGAGGTTTAGCCGCTACAAACCATACCCTGGGAAGTAGACATGGGTCGTGCTTCGCATCTAGAGAGTTCTAGGGCAGGGGAGGCTGCCGCTGCCCAAGATATGCGTGATGAGTGGTTGGCAAGTAGTAGTGCTGCCAGTGGTTCTGCTGACGGGGGAGAGGTGGCAGGGGAGGATGCTGAGTCCGTGTGGGTCCTCCAGGACGACACCCCTGTTGATGAGGCGGGGGGTAAGATGACTGTTGTCGCTGTCAACCGGCTGAAGCGGATGTTCCGGTTGCCAGGCTTGGTGAAGCTACGTCCGCCGACGGTGGACGAGAAGGCCTCGATTCTTCCAGTGGGGTTTGCCACCGTGCACGAGGCGATATTCCGCCAGGGAGTGGCCTTCCTGCTGGTGCCAAACCTTCAAATTTTGGTGTGCGAGTTTGGCATTGCTTTTAGGCAAATCTGCCCCAACATGTGGAGGTTGATGCTGGCGCTGAACTCGCTATGGCGGTTATCTGGTTGCGAGGGACCAACTGTGGTGGAGGTGCTGTACTTCTACGAACTAGTGTATGTGAAGCGCCAAGGTTACAGAGGGCAGGTAAACTTGAGTCACCGCCAGGGAGCTCCCAAGCTGATCGAGAACCTGAGAGATTCCATGTCTTACTGGCGGGGGACCTTCTGTGTTGCCACGACAGGGTGGGAATACCAAGCGGGGTCCAACGAGGGGGAGCCGACGTTTAGGATTAAGTCGGAGTTTCAGCCTATCCTAGGTTGTTTGTCTGTTTCCACTGAACATGACTGGTGGGTTTTTTTTTTTTTTATATATAGCCTTGTATTCTGTATTGACAATTACCTTTTTTGTGCAGCGGGGTTGAGCTATAACCTGACTCGCGAAGAAGAGTGTCGCGTGGCACATATCAGAGATTGCTGGCGGAATCACAACTTGCTGGATTTTCGTCTCCTTACTAGCTGGGAGTTGTTCGTCGATCAACAACTAACTCGTGCCATTGGTAAGCAATCTCCGCCATACCGCACCTTTGATCAGATTGTCCCAGGCTGACTGGTTGGCTGTTTGTTTTTTTTTTTTTTGTAGAAACTCCACCGGGTAACAAAGCAAGCCGTGACGCCTTTGCCAAAGCCATAGACCATGCTGAGATCGACAACTTCTTGGAGGGGATGACTGTTGTCGCTGTCAACCGGCTGAAGCTGATGTTCCGGTTGCCAGGCTTGGTGAAACTGAGTCCGCCGACGGTGGACGAGAAGGCCTCGATTCTTCCAGCGGGGTTTGCCACCGTGCACGAGGCGATATTCCACCAGGGAGTGGCCTTCCCGCTGGTGCCAAACCTTCAAATTTTGGTGTGCGAGTTTGGCATTGCTTTTAGGCAAATCTGCCCCAACATGTGGAGGTTGATGCTGGCGCTGAACTCGCTATGGCGGTTATCTGGTTGCGAGGGACCAACTGTGGCGGAGGTGCTATACTTCTACGAACTAGTGTATGTGAAGCGCCAAGGTTACAGAGGGCAGGTAAACTTGAGTCACCGCCAGGGAGCTCCCAAGCTGATCGAGAACCTGAGAGATTCCATGTCTTACTGGCGGGGGACCTTCTGTGTTGCCACGACAGGGTGGGAATACCAAGCGGGGTCCAACGAGGGGGAGCCGACGTTTAGGATTAAGTCGGAGTTTCAGCCTATCCTAGGTTTTTTGTCTGTCTCCACTTAACATGACTGGTGGGTTTTTTTTTTTTTTTTTTTTTATATATATATAGCCTTGTATTCTGTATTGACAATTACCTTTTTTGTGCAGAGGGGTTGAGCTATAACCTGACTCGCGACGAAAAGTGTCGCGTGGCACATATCAGAGATTGCTGGCGGAATCACAACTTACTGGATTTTCGTCTCCTTACTAGCTGGGAGTTGTTCGTCGATCAACAACTAACTCGTGCCATTGGTAAGCAATCTCCGCCATACCGCACCTTTGATCAGATTGTCCCAGGCTGACTGGTTGGCTGTTTGTTTTTTTTTTTTTTTGTAGAAACTCCGCCGGGTAACAAAGCAAGCCGTGACGCCTTTGCCAAAGCCATAGACCATGCTGAGATCGACAACTTCTTGGAGACCATGTACGCTTCCGGGCTAGCGGCTCAGCAGATGGTTGTGAACCAGGAAACGCTGGCGCTAAGCCCGTCCGAGGTTCCCGTGGTGCTACCCATGCCGCACCACTCCCATCTTGGTGGTGACGGCTTGCCTGCCGTTCAGGTGGGGACTGGTGCGGCTAGTGAGGCGGTGCCGCAGAAAGAGAGGGCGCCTGCCACCCGGCGCGGGGTACACAAGGAGAAAACAGTGCGCCCAGCGGAGGCCGACACCATTGAGGGGTTGGAGCCTCCGATGAGGGGATCGAGGCCTGCTCCTTCTGGAAGCACACGGGTGCTTCTGCGAAAAAGCCGTCAAAATGACTCTGGCGGGGAAGAAGAGGATGACGTGGAGATAACTGTGGCCCACCAGCAGAAGAAGGCACGACAGGCTCTACCCAAGGCTCTTGCGGACGTGGCGAGAGAGACGCCCGCGAGAGACCTAGACTCCTTTGCCGCGTACTCCGAGTTCGTAAATGACAGTGAGCGGGAGTTTCTTTTCCACCTCTGCGAGTGGCTCTGGTTCGGCGGCCTGGAGGGGATTGTACACTCGACCGTCGTTGATCAATCACCCTTCAACACGGCGTTCGGGCACATCTCTGTTGGACTACACAAGATGTTTCTAGCGGCGTCGAAACAGACTCGGGTTAAGCGGGAGCTCAGGGAGGAGGTGACGGGTCTTCAGAGGGAGTTGGGGGAAGCCCAGGACAGGTTGGCGGATGTGGAGCGGCGCCTGACAAAGGCCGACTGTGATGCAGCGGATGCCCGTGGCAAGTTGGCCTTTGCCATTGAGCGGGACCTGGAGCTGAACAATCAATTCGCCAAGCTGGAGCAAGATATGTCCCTGTTGCGAGATCGGGTGGCCGCCAAGGATAAGAAGGTTGAGGTCCTTCAGCGGGAGTCTGCCGCCAGGCTGGCCGAGGTTAAACGGTTGGAGGGTGAAATCGCTCACCTGGGGGCTGAGGGGAGCCGTTCTGCGGCCGCCGCTGTGGAGTCATTCAAGCAGTCGGCTGAATATAAGAAGGCGCTGACTGAGGTGACAAAGGCTGGTGCCCTTGCTAATGTGGAGATGCTAAAGCAGAAATGCGCCATTGACTAGGCCAAGGCGTCCATGCTGGTCGCGCCACCAGCTAAGGAAGCTCCGCCGGCAAAGGGTACTGCCCCAGCTCAAGTTGATGGTGCCTGCTCGGGTAGTGGGGAAAGTGGCGCATACCCGGCGGATGACTCCCAGCGGACTCCTCCTACCCAGTCGGAGGTGTCCCGTGCTGGGTTTTTGGAAGCCCATACTCGAGCGGATGGTACAATAGAGAATCCAAGTCCCACTGGCCACGAGTCTGACCAAACAAGCCGCCTACATCCACCGCTGCACGCCGAAGGTGGAGATGCCGAAGGCAGCCGAGCCAACCCTTGAAAGATGGAAGCTATCTTTTGTTTTATTTTTTTAGCCACTGAGGTGTAATTGTTTGATGTAATGAACTTTTTTGGGTGGGGAGTCCCAGCCCTAAATATAAGAAATTTCGGAATTTGGTCTTTTTTTTTATGATGTCTGTACCGCTAGAGTTTTGACTAAGTTCTGCTTTTGCCACTCAATGAAACATTAAAGGAATTAAGATTGGTCCAAGTGCACCATGTAGCGGACGTGGTCCGCTGACTGACGTTGCCAGTTGCCCCTAGCGCTAGACTTGGTAACAATGGTTTGAATAATTCCTCGTGTCATTGATAGCTAACTGATCAGCTTTTACAAAAGCGGGGTCGTACCCGTTGGGTAGCTTCCCTTAGCTAAATATTGAACAAAAATTTAGCTAAGTCAAGATGCTCTTGGGTAGCGGCATGACTATTTGTAGTAATACCGAAGGTGTTCGGTATTCCAAGGGTGGGTCGTTGTGACGCCATCCTTGTTAGTTAAGTAGAATGTGCCTGGGCTAACGACTTCTACAATTTTGTATGGACCTTCCCAAGTTGGGCGGATTTTGTTGGCGGTGGTATGACTTCCTTCATTACCCAGTCCCCCAGTTGGAGGTTGCGGGCTTTGACCCTGGCATTGTAGAAACGCGATACCCGTTGCTTGTTTTGCAGGTTGTGCAGATGGGCTCTGTGTCATTTTTCCTCTAGGAGATCCTTGTAAAGGTTGACGCCGTCGCTGTTGGTCTCTGGGCAGCAGCCTTCGACCCTAGCGGTTGGTTGAGTTACCTCGATAGGCAGGACGGCCTCAGTTCTGAACATCATACAAAAGGGGGTTTCATCAGTGGCGGAAGTTGGGGTCTTTATGATGGCCCATAGAACTTCTGGGAGTTTTTCCGCCCACAAACCCTTGGCCCTGTCGAGCTTCTTCTTTAGCAGCTTCTTGATTATCTTGTTTGCTGCTTCGACCTAGCCGTTGGTTTGGGGGTGAGCGACAGATGAAAAACGCATCTTGGTACCCAGGTTGGCGGTGAGAGAGATGAGTTCCTTGTTATTGAACTGTGTGCCGTTGTCTGTGATGATTGTATGCGGGACACCGTAGCGACAGTAGATGTTCTTCCAGAGGAAGTGAATTACCTTGGTGGTAGTTATTGCCGTCAGGGGCTCCGCCTCTATCCACTTGCTGTTATAGTCGATAGCAACAATGATGTATTTGAACTGGCCTTTTGCGGTTTGGAATTTTCCCATCAAGTCTAGGCCCCACGTTGAGTGAATCCATGGACTGATGATGACCGACAGTGGTTCTGCCGGGGCATGTGGGAGATCAGCATATTGTTGGCATTTTTGACAAGATCTCGATATCTTCCGGGCGTCGTCACCGAGTATAGGCTAAAAGTAACCTTGTCGCATTGTGCGATTGGCCAAGGATCTGGTGCCCGAGTGGTTTCCACATTCTCCGCCGTGTATAGTTGCTAGCACGACCTTTCCCTCTTCTGGGGTTAGACAGCGGAGGTTGGGGTGAGTGAATCCCTGGCGGTAAAGTTTACCATTCTGGATGTTGTAGCGGGTTGCTCTCTGCTAGAGCTGTCGCGCCTTGACCTTGTCCTCTGGCAATGTCCCGTTGCGTTTGTACTTAATAATCTCGTCCATCCAGCTAGGATTGACCTCAATGTTGAAGATCTCCGCCAGGGTTTTTGTGATACTTGGCTTGTTGAGACACTCTACTCTTGTGTCCGCTAGACTCTGGTGTGGCTGGGTGGTAAAGTTTGCTGTTCTGGATGTTGTAGCGGGTTGCTCTCCGCTGGAGCTGTCGCGCCTTGACCTTGTCCTCTGGAAATGTCCCGTTGTGTTTGTACTTAATAATCTCGTCCATCCAGCTAGGATTGACCTCAATGTTGAAGATCTCCGCCAGGGTTTTTGTAATACTTGGCTTGTTGAGACACTCTACTCTTGTGTCCGCTGGACTCTGGTCTTGCTAGTGAATCAGCCTTGGCGTTCTTTTCCCTGGGGATTTGTGTGATGGTGTGAAATTTGAATTTTTTAAGCAGTGTCCTGACGTACCCTAAGTATGCTGCCAACTGCTGGTCCTTGGCCTAAAAACTGTCGTTGACCTGGTTAACGACTAACTGAGAATCGCTGAAGATGTTGACACTGTCAGCCCCTGAATCAATGGCAAGGAGTAGGCCGGCAATGAGTGCTTCATACTCTACCATGTTGTTGGAAGCCTTGAAGTTGAATTTCAACGCGTACTCCTCGTTCAGCCCCCCCCGGACCTGTTAGGATGATTCCTGCGCCGCTGGCCTTGGGACAAAAGGAGCCGTCCACATGTAGGTTCCAGTCTGACTGCCGGGGAGACTGCTCTTCAGATACAACCATCTCTGTTCCTGGTTGTGCTCCGACATTGGATTCGGGCTGACGCTCATGTAGGTTCTTGGTTTGTAATCAATGTCAAATTCGCTGAGCTCAATGGCCCACTTGCTGAGGCGCCCCGAATGTTCAGGGTTCTGCATTACTTGTCTCAGCGGTTGATTGGTTAACACATGGATTGTGTGGGCTTGGAAGTATTGGCGGAGGCGTCTGGCAACAACGATTAGTGCGAGAGCAAGTTGTTCTAAGGGGGGATACCTTGTTTCCGCTTCGTTCAAGCCTCTGCCGGCATAGAACACTGGGAGCTCCTCCTGATTCTCCTGCCGGATGATGGCGCAACTTACCGCTGATTGTGATACCGCTAGGTATATGTATAATTTCTCCTTGCACAGGAATGGAAAGGAGTGGAACTGCCGCCAGGTACTCTTTTAAGCCTTGGAATGCCGCCTGGCACTCCGGATTCCAGTTGATGACTTTCTTGTGAGTCGTTTTAAGGACTTTGAAAAATGGAGCACACCTGTCAGTGAGTCTGGAGATGAATCGAGATAGGGCGGTTAGCTTGCCCTGGAGGCTTTGGACGTGCACCTTCCATTCTGGGTCCTTCAAGTCGAGGATGGCTTGCACCTTGTCAGGGTTTGCCTCAATGCCTCGTTCACTGACGATATATCCCATAAATTTGCTGGCGGTGACGTCAAAGAAACATTTTTCTGGGTTGAGGAGCATACCATAGGCTAAAAGGATGGTTACTATGATTTTGAGGTTTGCCACATGTCTGTTGGCTCTTACGCTCATGACCAACATGTCATCCATGTAGACCTAGATTATCTTACCCAGATGTTCGGCGAACATGGTGTTCATCAGTCGCTGATAAGTTGCGCCTGCTTTTTTCAGACCGAAAGGCATAACATTGTAATAATATAGACCTTTGTCGGTGGTGAAGGTGGTGCACTCCTGGTCGCCGGGATGCATCTTGATTTGATTATAGATGGAGAAAGCGTCCATCATGCTGAGGAGCTCATGTCCGGCGGTTGCATCAACTAGTTGATCAATGCGGGGTAGAGGGAAACTATCTTTTGGGCATGCCTTGTTAAGATTTTTGAAGTCGACACACATCCGCCACTTGCCGCTAGGCTTCTTGACCATAACCAGGTTGGAAATCCACTGGGGATAGATGACTTGGCAGATGAACCCAATGCCCTGGAGCTTGGCAACTTCTTCTCCTATCGCAAGGTATTTCTCTTCGTCGAAGGCTCTCCGCTTCTGTTTAATAGGATAGAAGGATGGCTTAATGCTCAACTTGTGCGTTATGATTTCAGGGGAGATACCTGGCATGTCTGCATATGACCAAGCAAAGACCGCAGCGTTGTCACGTAGGAACTGATTGAGTTCCGCCGCCACCTCTGGGTCTAATTGAGCGCCTATGCGAACTGTCAGCTCAGGATGCTCGTCAGAGATGCTGACAACCTTTAATGATGTTTTTGGATTGACTGGCTCCTTCTTGACGTACTTCTTCTCTTCATCTCTGGGACCTTCAAAGATATTTGGTGGCGGTGCCTGACTGCCTACCGCTAAGATCTCATGGCGGAGGGTTGATCGTGCTATAGTAGTTGAATAACATTCTCGTACCAACTGCTGACTTCCCTTGACACAGCCTGTGCCGTTGGGTGTGGGGAACTTCATGAGAAGCATGTATCCGACGATGATGCACTTGAGGTTGTTGAGTGCTGGTCGGCCGATGATGGCGTTATATGAGCTGGAACAATTGACAATTATGAACTCTGTATGTACCTCCGCCATACATGGACTAGCGCCGATAACTAGCTGCATATAGTCAGAACCCAGCGGTTACGTGACGTCACCGAAGAAGCTAAGCAGTGGCTCATGATCTTGGAGAAGTTTTCTGTTCCGCTTAAGGCTATTGTAACAATCGCTGAATATGACATTGACAGCGGACCCGCTGTCCACCAGGATTCTTCCCACTGACCATTTGTCGAGAATGGCGTCGATCAAGAATGGATCGTCATGGGGCAGGTGTACTCCGCGTTCCTCCTCCTATGAGAATGTAATGGGCTCCCAACCAGATTTTGGGAGTTTGGCGGATCTTTCGTAGCTGATGTTGCAGACCTCCTTTGGGAGATTTTCCCGTGCATAACGCTTTCTTGCCCTGTGAGGCATGTTGGTGATTGGAGCACCGCTGTCGATAGTGTTGATGCGGCCCAAGGGCTCAATGTTGGCGATCATAGGTGGCGGTTGGCGCACCTTGAATTATTCCATCTTGCCATCACGGTACAAGGTTTCAATGGCGGTTTTGAGAGCATTGCAGCTATTGGTATTGTGACCGCTGTCCTCATGGTATTTGTACCACCTGCCGATGTTTCTTGGTTTGCCCGTTTTTGGGTATCTTCCCGGTGGTGGCTTTGGGATATGATGCTTGCACTGATTGTATATTTCCTCATACGAAGCTGTGAGGACTGTAAATACCGCATACCCCTGAGAGGACTCCGTTTGTTTGTTGCGGTTGTCCCCATGGGATGGGCGGTTTCCCTTGTAGTGTTGGTCCTTCTGCCGCTTATTCTGGTAATGGCCCTATTGCCACTCCCTTTTCTTGTTAGTTGGTGGTGCAGCGGGAGTTTTGCTAGTCTACTGATGACTGGAGGGAGGTTGTGTTGATTTTGTTGGTGCTGCAGGTGGCGGTGTGGTTTCTCCATATGTGATGAATTCTGCTTGGGCGTGAATAACCGCTTCACTCATGAGGTGATCGCACACCGCATTTGGATGATTGTAGTTAAGGTGATAGAGGAATGGCCCTTTGAGGAGTCCCTGGTTGAAAGCCGCCGAAGCCATTGTTTTATCAAGATCGCAGCATTGAGATGCTGCCGCCTGCCACCTTGTGACAAACGCCTTTAGTGTTTCCTCCGTACCCTGCTTAACGTTGAACAGCTAGCTTGTATTGTGGTGTCCAGAGGACAATAGGATGAACCGAGAAAGGAAAGCATGTGATAACGCCTGGAATTAGTCAATGGATCCAGGTGGGCACTCGAAGAACCAGTTCATTGCCTCATTGTCCAGGGTTTCGCTGAACAAGTGGCACAGTGTTGCACCATCGAATCCTTTGTTGTTGGTAACCTTCTTGAAGGTGTCCATATGGACGAAGGGATCAGTCATACCGCTGTATTGGGACATTTTTGGAGTCTTTGCGTACGCTGGCCTGACAGCCTGTAGGATCGCAGCGGTGAATGGTCCTGGCTTGGACGCGAAAAGCGGATTTGAAATTGGCGCTGGGGCACCTGATTCCGCCCGGATCAACCTTTGTTCCAACTGCTGCATACTTTCCAGTATTTTAGCGGTTGCGTCCCAAGTGGGGCTTGACCAGGCATTCCGCTGGACTGATCCTCGCCTGGGAGTAGGTGGGTTTCCCTCGGTTCTTGCCCTAGCCCTCGAGCGGTGGGTGTGCAGCAATGATTCTGCCTCCTGCTCCAACATTAGCTGGGGCACGGGGGGCGGCCCATTCCCAATAGCTCTGGTGGGTTCAGCGGGACCTGCATATGCACGACTGGTGTTGGTATCAATACACCGGTACTAGGTCGGCTGTGCCTGGTGCTCCGTGATTATTCACTCCGTGTCGGGTTGGCTGTTGCCTCCAGCGTTCTTTTTAGTTCATCAAAACATGACACCAGTGTGGCCACCTGCTTTTGGGCCTCGGCTTTTTCCTTGCGCTCTTGTTCACGTTCTCTGTTTGCCTTGTGAAGATCCGTCAGTGCCAGCTCATATAGAGAGGTGAGGTCTTGGCCTGTTGGGCGGCTGCTACCCGGGTTTGTCTCATCGCCGGGGTTTACCGGGGTGCTGAATAGTGCGCGGTTGATGTTTACCGCCGGGTTGGTGGGTTGGGGAATGGCCGACTGGTCTGCCTGCTCTTCAGCGTTTCCCCCGCTACCGTTAGTCATGGTGATCGTGGCGGGATGACCTTTTGTTCAAGGGTTCCCACAGACGGCGCCAATGTTAATGCTCAAAGTCCGGCGGTGGCCGATCTTTCGTTTAACGCGGGTCCGGTGGGCGGACCGCTACTCTAAAGACTTGATGGCCTTCGCTAGCTGTCACATGAGAGACATGGCGTCAGAGGGAGACCGCGTTGGGCGGTCTTCACTTCTCCGATGCCTAAGTCAGTCGATCCATATAGGCAACATAACGATAAATGAGTAGTAAATGCGTAATTAATTAGGAGAGAGGAGATGACCTTTTATAGGTGAGGAGAAGACTGATCTTCTTCTTGTTTTCGATGTGGGACTGATGTGCTTCGATTCCTAGCGTCCTGAGCTTCTGATGCTATCTTGGCGCGGCGCGTCAGCAGTGATCTGGGGGCGATCTGGGGCTCAGTTGGTAGCCTGCCTGGCCGTGTTTTGGTAGGTCACTCCTTTGGTGGGAGTTGGTACCTCTGGCGGTATAATGAGCGTGGCTCATTATAGCTAATTATGCTTGCAAATGCACATGTAGGTACATTCATGCACTGAATCGAGACCGTATGTGTTTAGGTACTTGACAGGTTTGTGTTGAGCAGATTGCGGCAATTTGTGCTTGTCTTGGTTAGCGTGTGAAGACGCAGCAGGATTCAGAGGTGAGTAAATCTCATGATATTCGTTATGAGCATAATTATCATATTATCTTGGAGTTATTAGGTTAACTATGGCTATAGTTTGTATTAGTGGCATTCATGAGTGGATGACTACGTGTGTGTGTGTGTATATATATATTTATGTGAAATACATATATATATATATATATATATATATATATGTGGGCTGAAATTTGCACACCCTTCTTTACATTCTACACACCCCTTGTGCTGCTTTTACCAAATCACCCTATACTTTTCTGTCTCATCCTCTCCCTTCCACAGCCTACAACTAAAACACTCTCTCTCTGTCTCTCTCTCTCCCTCCCTCCCTCCCTCCCGCATCACTCAATGTCTCACTGCTCTCATTCAACTCCCCGACGCTCCACTATTTCCTTTTCGCTTCCTGCAAGAGCATAATCCTGGAATTATCCTTCACACCCGCTGCGTCTAAATGCTCTTCATCCTCCTTCTTTTTCACACTGAACAATAGCTTCTACTCCTCCTGCTCCACCCCAGTCTTCTGTGAAACAAGTCCTTCAATTTCCCTATCAATCACAGAAGTTCCAAAACAATCAAACACCTATCCAATTTCACAAGAGCCATAACTATAACAAATACTATAATCAATTTAATCACCATAACCATTCAGAAAACCCTAACAATTCCAAACTCCAATAACAACAACAATTCAAATGAGACTGAAGTTCATCGCAGCAGTAGAGACTGAAGTCCATCGCAGCAGTAGAGACTGAAGTTCATCGTAGCAGTACTGAAATTGGAGTGGGCCGAGAGGTTGAAGACGTGGTGGGTCGGGTCTTGAAAGACGGGGATAGTGATGATGGCCCCATGAGTGGAGGCGGTGTCATCACAGTCGCGCCGCTGCACCAACATGCAACCAGGTGGGAGCAGTGATCGGCAAGGCGTTTGGAGTAGGATTCTTCTTGAACATGGTGGTCGAAAGTGAGTGTGGTAATCTGGAAGACCCGACCCGAGGGGGAAGCAGAGGAGCCACTGGAAAGGGGTTTTGGAGCACCGCCAGAACCATTTGGTTTCTTTGATTTCGGCGGCGGAGGAGAATGTGATGCCGGCGAAGATGGTGAAGGAGAGGAGGTTCATGAAGAGGGAGTAGAAGGCGGGGATGGGTCCGAGAGGGACGGGTCGACCCTGGCGGCATAGGAGGGCGAGGAGGAGATGAAGGAGGATGGAGATGGTTAGGTAAAGGGCGATGGCGGTGAAGAGAAAGGACCATGTGGATGGAGAGAGAGAAGAAAGCGAGAGAGAGAAAGGGTAGTTTTGGAAGAGGAATAACGTGAATTGATAAGAAATATTAAAAAAAGGTAAAGGGTGTGTAGAATGTAAAATATGGTGTGCAAATTTCAGTTCCCATATATATTGGTGGCTTCGTGGTGATGTGAACAATAATTGAAATGAGTTCACTATTGCTCTAGAATGGTGAAATTGTGTATTGAGTTGTGATTGTAGAATTTCATGTGTTAAAGATACCATGAGTCTAGTATGACTGTCTTAATTAAGATTTAAAATATGGTAGCTTGTGTAGGAATATCTATGTGATGAATCGATGATATCAGTGTGATGAATCTTTGTGATAATGGTCATGTAAAGCTCGTGTAGGAATATCTGTGTAATAAATCAATGACATTAGTGTGATGAATTTTTGTGATGATCGTTATCTGTGTGATGATCAGTCTGATGATTGTTATCTGTGTGATGATCAGTCTGATGATTGTTATCTATGTGATAACCAACGAAATCTGAGTGATGATCAGTAGGATGATGGCTATCTGTGTGATGACCGGTGAAATCTGTGTGATGACTGCTCGGTGGCAAAGTTGAATTATTATTAAGTTAACAAAGATCGAGAGGACTGCTATGATGGTCAGAGCTACATATGGATGTCAGAGTGTGGGGTTATGATGATTACTATGACTTGAATTACTTGTCTTAATGTGACCTCCTGAACTAAAACTGTTCGCAGGGGTTACTATGAATTGTTTTGCTTGTTTGAATTGTGATTGCCTTGTCTTCTTCTTGATTGTATTGATTGATGGTTTGATTGATCTTAATCCATAGTGGTAACGATTGTGCTATGTGTGAGGATAGGAAGGTGATTAATTATTTTCACCTTGATGTCATGTTGATGACAAAGGCTTCCGGTGGGAAGGAAATGAGTGTGATCTTTGTGACTCGCCGTTGTGCGTCAAAGGATTTCCAAACATTATTTGAGGAGGTTTTGTTTGACTGAAATTTGTGTAATCGGATGCTAGGTTGAGAATCTAAACATGTGGTTTTAGCCATGAGTTGACCTACGTAAGTACATTATGGAAGGTTATGAAACAGATAGTTGTAGTTGTGAGTTATGTGCTTATCGTTGTTTAGGTTGAGGTGACTTAAGAATGTGTTTCTGCTTTGTGGTGTTGAGTTTACTCATACAAGCTTTCATAAGCTTACCAGGTTTGTTATGTGGCAACCTGGTGCACTATTCTATAGTGTAGGGGTTAATCCTGCAGGTCAGGACAATCGTGGCTGAAGCTGAGATCGCGTGCTTACAGCTATACGATAGGAAGCCAATTTTGTGACTTTACAGTTGAAAAGACTTCCACTGTAGTAGCTCTGAGGAGCATGTACGTTTTATTTTGTTGTGACAATTTAATTCGTATGGATATATAATATATGACTTTGTGGAGCGGGTCTGTATTGACATAGTGGGTTCAGGGCATCAGTATGTACTTGGTTTAAAAGGAAAAATGTTTCCAGGTATTTTGTATTGATGGCTGAATCATCACGCTTGTATAATTATGGGATTATATATCGATTTTTATTTGTGTTAAAAATCAGGGGCGTGACATATCAAATTCAAAATCCACATCTAATCTTTCATTTTAAATAACCAAATCAATCTTCTTAATTGAATGCCTTACCAATAGGCAAAGCAATCGATCAAGTTAATATCTATGCAATGAGATTAGGGACCTAAACAAATCCTAATTCTTTGCTTTTAGAATATATAGGAAGGAATCAAATACTATGATTCGTAATGAACTACATCCATATCTAAACTCTTCTTTTCCTTTTCTTCAAGAAGAAGATGATCTTGGGTTTTTTTTTTTTGTAAAGAGATGTGGATTTTTAATTTGATATGACCTCATATTTGGTGTTTTTTTTTTTTTGAAGAGGTTATGTTTTTATTTGAAGGGGAACACACTTCTTTGACATTAACCCAGCTTAGGTGTTCTGAGAATGAAGGTTTTTTGAATTTATATTTCTACTACATGCATTTGTGCTGGTTAGCCGTGTTCATATATGGAATTCGGGAGTCTGCTTATTTTTTTTATTTAATTTTTTTTTACTGTGCAATTTTGAGTTAAGATTCGTGCTGTTTCTGCTTTGAATTTCCTTCGAAATGAATCATGGGATTCTTGCTATCCTCTGTTATTCTTCTTCTACAGTTCAACTTCAATCAAGTAAAACTTTTTTTTTTCTTTATAAAAAGAATTTGGTTTAACTAAATTTATTTATCTTTTTGGTTGGAGAATAATTTTATTGCCATGTCACTTGCCAAATCATACCACAATTAATAACAACAATTTGATCAACTAAGATCTAAGGGATAAAAGTAAGTGTAAAAAATTGTGTCAAATAATGTGTCCCTTGATCCGAACCCTATTTTCCAATCAAAAAGATAATTAATTTAGTTAAACAAAATTCTTTTTATAAAGAAAATCAAAGAAAAAGTTTTACTTGATTGAAGTTGAACTGCAGAAGAAGAATAACAGAGGATAGCAAGAATCCCATGATTCATTTCGAAGCAAATTCAAAGCAGAAATACCACGAATCTTAAATCAAAATTGCAGAGTAAAAAAAAAAAAGAAGCAGATTCCCGAACACTATACCATCAATACTCGATTAATTCCATATATGAACACCCAACCTGGGTTCATGTCAAAGACGTGTGTTCCCCTCCAAATAAAAACACAACCTCTTCAAAAAAAAAAAACACCAAATCTGAGGCCATATCAAATTAAAAATCCACATCTCTTTACAAAAAAAAAAAAAAAAAAAAACAAGATCATCTTCTTCTTGAAGAAAAGGAAAAGAAGAGTTTAGATATGGATGTAGTTCATTACGAATCATAGTATTTGATTCCTTCCTATATATTCTAAAAGCAAAGAATTAGGATTTACTTAGGTCCCTAGTATCACTGCAAAGATATTAGGGATTCAATTAAGAAGATTGATTTGGTTATTTAAAAAGAAAGATTAGATGTGGATTTTGAATTTGATATGACCTCAGATTGGTGTTTTATTTGAAAAGGAGCACACCTCTTTGCCATAAACCTGGGTTTTTCTTTTTCTCGTTGAAGAACACTCATGTTCTTCTGGAGTTGGATCACGTAAAACATTTTTCTTTGATTTTCTTTATAAAAAAAATGTTTATTGCCATGTCACTAGCATGGAGAATAATATTATTGCCTTGTCACTTGCCAAATCATACTCACAATTAATAACAACCATTTGATCAACTAAGATCTAAGGGATAAAAGTAAGTGTAAAAAATTGTGTCAAATAATGTGTCCCTTGATCCGGACCCTGAAAAATAATATTATTACCATGTCACTTGCCAAATCATACTCACATTTAATAACAACCATTTGATCAACTAAGATCTAAGGGATATAAGTAAGCGTAAAAAATTGTGTCAAATAATGTGTCCCTTGATCCTGACACTTAATAAAAAAAGATTACCCTGTAATATGTTTTTGTGTACTCAATCTCTTATTATGGCTTAGAATGAGGATGCGCACGACCTAATCAGCCAATCCCTTGATGCAATTTGTGAGAGCATATTTTCTCTGTTGTCTCTAAAGGAAGCAGCAACTGCAAGCATTATTTGTAGTCGATGGCAGCATATGTGGGACTGTGGGAGTCTTCTATTAGGATTCTCGATTTTTTGGATGAAACTCTGTTTTAGTTGTCTTGAGAGGGGTCCGATCCAGCTGAACACGGGGTGTATCGGTCTGTTACTATCATTATCCGTCTCGCTTATCTACAAAACAAAAGAAGGTTAGAGGGAAGACCGGATGTGCCGGCCTTCAACGCTCCGATGCCTAAGTCAGTATCATATAAGATAATGATAATGGAAAGTGATAGTAAACAGTTACTTCTTTAGGTTGTTAGAGGTGACCTTAATGTAGCAGGTTTGTGGGAGCTTGGTTTCATTTCTTTCGGTGTGGGATGCTCGGGATCCCGATATCGCCTAGAGGGGTATTGGGACCCCCGGCGGGGAGCTTTCCTCTCTTGTGTATTGGCGATACAAGTCTTGTACGTCTGATACTTGTGCCTAGGAGGTATGTGTATACCAACAAACTCTATGTTGCTTCTTACGTCCCGTATCTTAATTTACTGGTTTATTAGTCATTTGGACAGTAAACGGTAATTACTTTCTCTTTTTACTTTGTTTCGATATTTTTAGTGGCCCAAAAAATTGACTTTTTGTTCGGGTCAGTTTTTGAGAAAATTTTCTTCAAGAAAGTTGTAGAGGACTTAAACCGAGTCTGTGGACGCGTGATACGCTTAAATCGAGTTCTTATGTGAAAGTTACGATCAAAATACTAAAATTACTGTTCATGATAATTTTTCTATAAAAGGAGGAGTTACTGTGGTAAGTTTCCATACCCCTGACTCTCTCTCTCTCCCCGACCTAGTCACTTTCTTCTGGCCATATCTCCTCCATCTGGTGACGGATTTTGATGCCACAAGTACCGTTGGAAAGCTCTTTTCCTCCTCTTTAAGTCTAGGGTAGTTTGGTGGCTTGGTTTGGACCATGAAAGGTGTAGCAAGGAGAAGAAAATCACTGCATAGCCATTTTGTTGGGTTTTTTTTTGTCGGAACTCGAGTTTCCGGCCACCTCCGGCGACTATTCTTGTTGGGTCTTTGAGCTCCTAGATAATACAACCATCTCTCAAAGTCTCGTGGTCCAATTTGAAGTGTGGAGCACGAATCGAAGGATTGAAGATCAAGATTTCAAATTTCCCCTCTTTGCTTTCAAGGTAAATTCCAGACTTTTGGCTTCAAATTGGACTTTGTTGTAGTTATGAAAGCTGTTAGGCTTGATGAGAGGAAGATTTTGGCATAGGTGTTGATACCTAGTTCATGGGTCGGCCGACGGTTGGTGGTGCCTGAGGGCCGATTCTGGCTTCCTAAATTGGCTAGTTGTGTTCCATATAGCTTGTGGAGCATGTTGGTGTGTGTTTTGTAAAGATTGGAGGAGGTTTAGTATTGATTGGGATTTTCAAAGTTTTGAATTTTCGGGTTGTGAGTCGAGGAAATCTAACCATTGAATCGTCTTCAATCTTCATTGAGATGTTAAAATAATTAAGTTGGTGAAACTCTGGGAGTTTGGGTTGAGTCCGATGTGATTTTGGATTTTGACTAATTTAATTTACAAGGGGTGTCCGGGTTTTGTTTCCAAGTTGTTTTTATTGTCGAGCATTTTAAATTGTGGCTTACGAGTTGTCATTTGTTCAGGTTGACATACAGACCCATCACTCGACAAGAATACCCATACTTGACTGATTTAGCTAATTATATACAGTGAGTGGACATTTATTTTAAATTGAATTACATGCGATTCTAGTTATTCGGAGTTAAATATTTGTGAAATAGTAGTTCTTGGATATTTTGGAAAAGAATTTTGGATCTTATATTATAATTTTGGTGTTTGATTATAGTTTG
Organism: Rosa lucieae; assembly: GCA_024704745.1. Lineage (NCBI taxonomy): Eukaryota > Viridiplantae > Streptophyta > Magnoliopsida > Rosales > Rosaceae > Rosa > Rosa lucieae. The sequence goes on along the minus strand of CM045495.1, from coordinate 39,754,981 downwards.
CGCATATGATGATTTTGGATAATTAATTGTGAATTGTTTTTGATGTTGACTTTCGGGAAAGATTTCGTTTTACCATTTGTTTAATTTTGAGCTTTCGGCGACTTATCTCCGTTAAATGGTATGTTGGATTCTAAAATTGGTTTGACGATGAGAACCATGCTCTTAGTAATACTATGATGATGTTAGTTATTGGTTGACTTGTTATAATTGTTTGTTTATTGAATTGTGATTTATATTGTTCGAGCTGAGCCACTAGGAGAAAGGGTATGGAGTAGTTGCCTCATAGGAGTGTAGCACCAAGAGAGAGGGGATGTACTAGTAGCTATATAGTTGAGTCGGGACACTAGGAGAGAGGGGATGAACTAGTGGTTTTTAAATGGAGATACCAGAAGAGAGGGGATGTACTGGTGGTTGTAGAAGTAGTGGTGGCTCCATGAGAGAGGGAATGTAATAGAGGCCTAGATAATGATTATCTTTTTCGGAGATTTATGCAATGATGTATATAAGTATATTTGTGGACCAATTGAGCTATTATTGTACACTAGGGTGAATGTATGTGTGAGCCTTGAATTGTTGGTTTCTTTGTTAGATAAACATGTTTTCATAAATGTTGATTTAAAGCTTTTTCTTTTACTATAATGACTTGGTTTTTAAAAGCGTTTTTGAAGCAGGGAAGTATTAAATTATTCATTTCATTTATTCTGATTTAATTATTTTTGTGATTTTGTCCACTCACTCTAAAGTTTTTCAATTATTTTCCCCTGTGCCCTTTGGTTACAAATGCCCAGTTCGCAGTGTTGCTGTTCAGCATATTAGGAGTTGAGGCATAATATCCTCATCCACTGCCATCATCTCGTTGTAGGTTATCTGTTTAACCTACAAGTTATCATTTCAGTTTTATTACCCTAGATTGCTCTGATCACCTTAGGGTTGTTGTATAAATTTTTGGTATTCTTTATTTAGGGTTTATGACCCAAATACAAGGATTTGTTGTAACTTAATTTGAGGATCTTTTGTTGGAATTTTGGTACTTGAGTTGTGTTTTTGTTTTCTTGGTTGTGGAGTAGTTTGGTTTATGGGAGTAGGGTGACTCTAGGAGAGTAAGGTGGATTGTTAGAAGTGCAAATGTGTTTTCTTCATGTTTTGGGTAGTCCATTTTAGGGGTGACTTTGCCGAAATTTTGGTAGAATTATTCCTAAGGTGGGCCCCATAGGATCACCTCGGATTTCAGGGTGAAATTCAGGGCGGTTCCTGTCATTGCTTCCGGCTTCTCGACCCAGAATCAGGAGACCAAAAGAGATGCAGCTACGTGGATTGGGTCAATCCGGTGGTGGAACAGCACACATGCCCAACCGTTGAACAATCCAAGGCTCAGTTTTATCTAGACCAACGTTTCACAAGTTCAATTGATAAATGGATTCTTTAATTTTGCATTGAAGGCTTGGTTTTCAGGAGTGATTCTAATGGTCTATGCCTTGTTGTCGTTTGTATACTCTTCTTCACTTGTTGATTAGACACTTAAACCCACACAAGAGACTCTGATAATTACTTTTACTGCATTCCATCAGCATGTATGTATGACTCTCATAGTCATAGACTTCAAGTAAGGCCGGCCCTGAGGGCTGCTAACTAAGGCAGCCACCTCAGGCCACGGCTCTCTGGCGGGCCCCGCCAATTTTTTTTCTTTTCAATTTTACATATATACGTTGTATAATTATATATTTGTTTTCCCTACATTTTGTGATGTGGTCATGCTAGTGCAGCGGTAACAAAGTTTTGCTGCTGCTTGCAGCACCAAGATTCGAAACACAGTGGCCTCCTTTTTGGTCTTTTTTCTTTCTTAATTAGTTTCTTTGTAATTAAACTTTTTTTTGTTCCTTCTTTTTCCAGCTTCTATGGAAAGAATATTTTGGAATTGAATACTAATATATTTGCCCTTTGTTTCATCAGTTTCTTTTGTAATTAAATATATTTTGTTCTTTTTTATTTTTTCAACTTCTAAGAGAAATATTATTTTGAAATTGAACACCTTTTTTTTCTTTCTTTTTCATTATTATTAATGTAGGGATTTAATTTATATATATATACATATATATATATATATAATGTTCGATTATATGATTTTTTTATATGTGGCCACATTTTAATTATGCGCCTCAGGCCTCCAAAATGTTAGGACTGGCTCTGACTTCAAGCATGGCTAATTTTCCCTACTCATCAGCATGTCGACTATGTCTAATTTGCTTTTTTCTTGCAAGGGATTTCAAGGCTTGCAGGCAAAGCTAATACAATACGAGTTCGGCATCATCTAACTATAAAACTGCACGTAGGCTCAACAGCTGGGCAGAAAAATTGCATTACAAAACTGCTTCCTTTGTGATGAATTAATTGAAATAAAAAAAATTGCATATATTAAAGTTTGAAGGGACTTCTGCCCACTATTATGTTGCTTGTGGTACAAGACCAGCCAGTCTAAGTTTATAGCTAGACTTATCCAACATCTAGACGTACAAGGCCACCAATCTAAAGCTTGGTAAACTTCATTATTGATAGAGACACCATTGCTTTCATCAATGATATATAAGAGTTGTTACCAAATAGATCTGCAGGCTAGTATGGCCAGGATTTTGTGTTGAAATTTTGAGGTATGAACTGGCTCATAAATTCTTCAATTATTATATGCAACTTTCTACTTTGAATAATAGAACACATCATTTGGTGAGCACAAAATTTGATCAAGTTGTTTATTAAAGTCATCACATTTCTTTAAACAATGAAGCAGAGAATAGCTAGCGAGTTATTTCCTCCAGCTCCTGCCTAACCATTTGAAGGTAAGCTGTACCTTAACTTCTCTAAGCCTGCGTCTACACATTCAAGCTTTTAAAAAATGAAAAACGAAATAATCCTTTCCAATCTATATCATACGTGAAAAGATAGCCAATAGTTCATTGCAAGTCAACTCATTCTATAAATTAAGCCCCACGAGATCAGTTGTAATTTTCAAGTTTAGTTTGTTTTCGTGAGAGATGGATTTCTTAAGTTGTATTGTACTCCTTTCTCTGTGCTCTCTCTCCTGGTTCTTAATCCAAGCCCTCCAGAGAACCAGAGATAGGCTTCCACCAGGACCAAAGCCATTTCCATTGATTGGTAATCTTTTCGAACTTGGAGACAAACCTCATCTCTCTTTGACCAAGCTTTCACAACACTATGGCCCCATAATGTCTTTGAAACTAGGCCAACTAACCACTATTGTAGTTTCTTCATCAACCATGGCCAAAGAAATCCTTCAAACCCATGACCAATTGTTTTGCAACCGAACAATCCCAGATGGGGTGCGAGTAGTAGCAGACAACTTGATCTGGATGCCAATATCACCAAGGTGGAGAAAGCTTCGCAAAATATGCAGCTCCCAATTGTTTGCCACCAAAGTTCTTGATGCCAAACATGCAACTAGGCAAGTGAAAGTGCAAGAGCTCATAGATAGTGTCAATGAGAGCATGGTACATGGTGTGGCAGTAGATATTAGAGAGGCTGCTTTTAAAACTACCCTCAATTTGCTGTCAAGGACTATTTTCTCTTTCGATTTGGCTACTACTGAAAGTAGTAGTAGTGAGATGGCCAGAGAGTACAAGGAGATCATTTGGGGCGTAATGGAAGAGGCTGGGAAACCAAATTTGGCGGACTATTTTCCTGTGCTTAGGAAGCTTGACCCGCAAGGCATAAGGCGGCGCTTTACGAATTACTACAACAAGATGTTAGGCTTCATGGAATATGTGATTGATCAAAGGTTGGAATCTAGAAAAGGAGATGATTATGTCACTAATAACGATATGTTAGATACTCTTATAAGCATCAGTGAAGAGAAAAATGAGGAGGATATGAACAATCCCCAAGTTATTGAGAACTTGTTTATGGTTAGTCTCTACTCCCTAATCTTCTAGATTACTCACTTCGATAATGCTAGGCTTACTAATATTTGTTGATTTGTTTCCTAAACGATGAGTCATACAACTAAATAAGACTCAAGGTGCTGCAGCTAGTATTACTTTTATTTAAGTTATGACTGTGGAATGTATGTACAGGCTCTATTAACTGCGGGCACTGATACAACTTCAATCACATTGGAATGGGCAATGGCTGAGCTACTACATAACCCAGAAAGCCTCTCAAAAGCTCAAGATGAGCTGGATAGTGTCTTTGGGAAGGGAAAATTAATTGAGGAGTCGGAAATTACTCAACTACCTTACTTGCAAGCAATAATCAAAGAAACATTCCGGTTACACCCAACAGTCCCATTTCTAGTGCCACGAAAAGCAGAATCAGATGTAGAAATCGGAGGGTACATTGTCCCAAAGAATGCACAAGTTCTAGTCAATTCTTGGGCCATAGGCAGAGATCCTAGCATTTGGGACAACCCAAACTCTTTTATGCCGGAGAGGTTCTTAGGATTGGAGAACCAAATTGATGTTATGGGAAGAAACTTTGATCTTATTCCATTTGGTGGTGGGAGAAGAATATGTCCTGGACTGCCACTGGCAATGAAAATGTTACACTTGACATTGGGTTCACTCATTAACTGCTTCAATTGGAAACTTGAAGATGGAGTTGTATTTGAGACTATGAACATGGAAGACAAGTTTGGCCTCACTTTACAAATGGCTCAGCCACTTCGAGCTGTGCCAATAAGTTATAATTGATTTCTAAATTGCAATTTAATATCAAGTAATTTTCTTAAATATTTCCTTGAAGTTTATATAAAAAATAAAACTTTCATGCTAGGTTAAGATTGCGAATCTCAAGAGTGGTTAAAATTTATGACTTCCAAATAGTTGGCCATAAACTTTGAGTTTATGGCTTGCTTAAACTAGCTATTTTGTCTGTGCCTTGCTGCCGTTTGTGTACTCTTCTTCGTTTCTTCATCAAAGAGAAATTCTCAAATAAGTAGTCAATTAAGTAAAGAGAATCTCCCAATAAGGTTTTTTAAACTTAAGCACAACTCGGCTCAAATGATTTCTTAAAGAGTTCGAGCTAGGTTCGATTAAGGGACAAGCTTAAGCTTAATCTTAAATTAGGCTTGCTTGACTTGTTTGACTCTAAATTTAACTGAGATTATGAATAATAAGAAAAATAATGAATAATAAGAAATTTTTTAAGAATATAATAATTCAATAAGAAAAATCTTAATTGTTCAAGTAAATTCAGAATGTGTGTCTGGCCCAAACACGAGGTTACTTGCTCTAGTTGAAATATGGTTTATATTAGAGATACTCTCGGATAATCTTAGTAGATATCCAATCAATGTACGATTATGTTTTTTTGTACAACTCTATCTATATGCTTGTAATCCTCTATATAAAGAGGCCTCTATTATCAATGAAAGCACAACTCAATTCTCTTCAAATTTCAGTTTTCCTTAAACACGTTATCAGCTCAAAACCTTAACCTTGAAACCCTAATTTTGTAGCCTTTAAACCATAGCAACCATTGCTGCATATATCGAAGCCCTTAATTCAAGAGCCTAGAACTGGAGGCGCCACCCAAGAACCAGCCGGAATCTTCCTGAACCTGCCGTCAGAAGTTTCTGAACCGAAACCGCTAGCCTCGCTTGCAAGCCTCCGCGCACCCCCACATCCCTATCGATAGCCCTCAACAGGTTAGCCTCGCTCCACGTCGACAAATCTCGCAAGCCTCCGCGCAGCCCTCGCACCTCACGCAGACAGATCCTCGACAGCACCTGCCGACAGCCTGTCGTGCCCCTGCACCGAGCCTCTCACCAGCCTGCAAACCCCTTCGGCAGCATCAACACAGGCCCTCGTCAGCTATTGAGCAGGTTAGCCTCACTAGCCAATGCCCAGCGTAGCCCTTGCCATGTTAGCCTCGCTCCGACCACCGGTGACTTTTCTTGCAACTTTTCCGGCGACCTTAGGTGACTTTTTCCTGCGATTTTTCTGGGACGAAATTCCGACGAATTTTTCCGGCCACCTATTTCAAATATTTTTTTACTAAAAGTTCCCATTTTTGAGTTTTTATTCAATTTCTCTTGTTTTTCTTGAGGACTTGCACCCTCCTTCTTCTACCCCCTTTCTTTTTCATAGGGGAGTCCAAAAGCTGAACTGTGGGGATTCGTGCTCACTCCAAGCTTGGAACTTGTTGAGATCTCCAAACTTAGAGTTTGTAGAGAATTGATGATCGACCAGTTACATCATTGTTTCGATCTAATCCAATACCTCTGGAATCGGATTTCTTGAAAGTGACTAAGCTCAGAAATCCCTAATTTCTTAGAAGCAAGTACGCTCGAAAATTCATAATTTCTTGGGAGCGACTACGCTCAGAAATTTTATATGTTTTCGTGGTAGCTTTTTCTGCTCCGAAACTAACCATTTTTCTTGTTCTCTTTCAGGATGAGTAACTTGAACAAACTGGACTTCGCTCCATTGGAAACAACTGGCTCTGGATATCACAAGTGGGTTCGTAATGTCCGCCAGCATCTCAAGGCCGATGGAATCCTGGATAAGATTCTTGAGCCTAGTCAGGACGTGCTAACTGCTGAGCAAGCTCAAGCTTTGGAAGCAAATAAAGCAGCCTTAGAGGCAAATAAGGCGAAATCATCATCTTAATGACTCGTCATATGGATGATTCGCTCCAGTACGAGCATATGAATGAAGAAGACCCAGAAAGCTGTGGGTCTCACTCGAAGAAAGATTTGGCAACGTCCATGACTCCCTGCTTCCTGACCTAGAATTGAGATGACATAGCCTCCGCTTCTGTAATTTCAAGTCAGTTCTCAACTATAACTCGGAAGCACTTTGCATTAAATCCTTAATGAAATTTTATGGTAAAGATCTGAACATCTAGGATATCAACGTTAACTCTGACATCCATCCAGATAATTGGAATACAAGTAATCTCACAAGTAGGACCCGTCAGCATAACTACACATAGATGGTGAAAACCAATAATTTCCAGATACATTAAGAGGCCTCCTAGATGGACCCGTCAGCATAACTTCACATAGATGGTTAAAACCAATAACTTCCCATCAAAGATTTTTCTCTTCAAATAAGGAATTGTAATTAAGAGATTCATTTTATCTTGAATTGATCGAAGGGAGATTCTAGTTAGACCTCTAAATTTGCTATTTGGACCTCTCCTACTTATTGGACCTCTAATTCATTTTTTTTTTTTTGAAAGGGCTCTAATTCATTTTTAAAAATACTTAAATAGCTAAGTGCACCTCCTTAATTTTACCAAAATATCCTTGAACAATTAAATTTATTATTCAATAATCTTTTGTTCTATTTTATTTTATTTTATTAACTCTATTAATCCAATTAAGATAAGAAGAAGCAAAATGAATTGACCAAATTGCAGATTGGACTGGTCAAGTAAGTCAAGTTTCAGTTATTAACGCTGCTCGAGAGTCTTCCGGGTATTAACGCTAGAACTCGAAGAAGAGCCTTTCCTAAAAGCAAGATTCTTTGATGTTGGTTCTGCTGGTTCTATGAATCAATCCAACATTTTGGAGTGTTGTAAGCCATGGAGAATTGAAGATATAAGCTTTGAAGAAAAAATTAAGGGAAGCAGCAGAACAAATTGATGAGAAATTGCAAGTATTTTTTGTTACTGTTGCATTCATCTATCCCTTCCTAAAGTTGAAACAAATAAGGTGTAGTTTTGCTTACAAGTTTAAAGGCCAAACTCTAATTCCATTTTCAAAACATGAGATTTTAATTGAAAACAATAACAATTTAAAAATTTCTACAAATGTATCATCTCGCATTCAAGCATGGGAGATTGAAGGGAGAACATACTTTGAAAGTAAAAAGAAAAACGTCGTTAGTTTGTTGTGGGAGGTAAGAGGAGTTTTTTTTTTTTTTTTTCTTTCTCTCTATATCCTTATATGTCTTTTTATATGAGTTGACAAAGTCTAATAACTATTGAAAAATGATGGAGGTCTATATAGCAAATTTGGAGATCCAACTAGAACCACCCTTGATCGAACCTGACATAATAATAATAAAAAAAATACTCTAACGAAATTGTGTTGAATTTATTTCTTTATCATTTTTGCTCAACATTTATTTATTTATTTATTTTTTTTTGTAGTCAATAATATCTAGGTTTGGTACCTAAACCCCTGTAATCCCAAAACCCTGTAAAGCGTAAAGGCGCGGCTTCACAGTGTCAAATTGTGAAGGTGACCGACCAACCCAACAAACAGAAATGGGTAAAAAGAAGAAGAGAACCGAAGCGGAAGAAGAAATCAAAGCCGACGACATTGTTAACGGCGACTTGCATAACAAAACCAACAAGAAGAAGAAGAAGAATAAACCCAAAACCGACACAGCCGCCGTGATTCCCACCGTCACCGTAGCCATCGCCGGTTCCATCATTCACAACGCTCAATCCCTCGAACTCGCCACTCGGGTACTTCCTCTATTTCTCTAATCCCTCACCACCCAACAAGATTTAGCTTCAATCTTTCTTCCTTTACTTCCTCTCCATTTTTTGAATTCATTTCTTTCTTGTTTCAATCTCAGCTGGCCGGTCAGATAGCTCGTGCCGTCACGATTTTCCGAGTTGATGAGGTGGTGGTATTTGACAACAACGGTGAGTCTGGCTCGCCGGAAGCTAATAATTCCGATGAGAATGAAAGCGGGGCTGCTTTTCTTATAAGAATCTTGCGGTATCTTGAGACGCCGCAGTATCTGAGGAAAGCTCTATTTCCGAAACATAATAGCTTGAGATTTGTGGTGAGGTTCCGCGCTGTTGCGCATTATGGTATGCAGTAAGGATTTTTGTTGTGGTTGATGAGTTTTGGATTAACTGTACAGGGCTTGTTGCCTCCTCTTGATGCGCCGCACCATCTGCGTAGACACGAATGGGGTGCATTTCGGGAAGGTATGCTGTAATGGCTGAAATTTAAGGCTTCATGTGCTATGGTTAATGGCTTTATTAGTTTTTTTGTTTTTCGCAAGTTAAGAAATGGTCTAACTTGCTTATGTTGGAGAGATTGAACAAGAACCAACTTCAGAAATGAGATAATTCAGACTTTGTACTGTTAATGAATTTTATTATTTAGTTGTGTTGGCTTGTTTGTGTTTGCTGTTTAGAACTGTGGACAAGTTTTGATATTTTTCCATTCATGCGTAGGTGTCACGCTAAAGGAAAGATCTCCGGATGGTGTTGGGACATTAGTTGATGTGGGCTTGAGTAAGGTATCCTCATTGTCTGGTTTTGCTAGTCTTTCACAAGTTATTGCCTGATACTTTATTTCTTCTTGTTTTTCTGAATCCCGGAGTTAGCTATTTATTGATCTTGTGAACAATATGCAGAATGTTGTCGTTGACCACGTACTTGATCCTGGAACAAGAGTTACTGTGGCTATGGGAGACAGCTGGAATTTGGATGCTGGTAATGAATGTTTTGTTCTGAATTCTTTTGCATATGGTGATTCCTTTTTTCATCTTAACTGTCAGTGAAGGTTTCTTTTCATCTTTTAGTATGAATCTTAGATACGTAATGGTTTTTTTTCCTATGGCATTTATCTAGATATATCACGGCAGGTTGTATCATCATCCAAGCCAAGGGAAGAAGCAGGGATGTATTGGGGGTACAAAGTGCGGTATGCTTCCAATATCACTTCGGTAATGACTGAATGTCCGTACGAGGTATCCATACATTGACTCTATGCCTCTCTTTGCCTTATCTATTCGTGTGTCTCTCTAATCATTCAGATATGACCTTCCTTACCAACTTCTGTTATCTCAATCACAGGGTGGTTATGATCATTTGATTGGAACCTCAGAGCATGGTCAGATTATAAATTCCTCTGATCTCAGTATACCTACTTTCAGGTACTAACCATTAATTGATAAGATTCTACTTTTAGATGAGGCGGGTATTGTTTTTTCTGGGTGGCTGGTCTTTAGCCACAAATTGTGGTTGTTCTCTTTACTAGATGCCTACTGTGTTCATAAACTAGATTGCTTATTCATAGGGAAACTCTTGCTGTATGTGGGACGGGTTTTCAAACTCTTTCAATCTGTCGACCTCTGGTTTCTTTTAGGGCATATTTAAAAAATTGGTGTGAGCTCACCTTTAACATCCTGCTTTAACATCCTGCTAAAGGCATACATTTCTGAAGTTTGAGAAGTTATGAAAATGAAGAATGCCATATGCTTCCTTCAATATCATTTTTGCTTCATCTCTTTGCAACTTAAGGACTAGCTGGTGATAGCTCTGTCAGGCACATCTCATCTCTTTCTCCATCAGGCTTTTGCCCATTGCGGAAAATTTCCCCCTCCTGTAACATAAGAAGATAGCCCACCCCACCCCACCCCCTCCACTTCCATTACTTTTGTACAAGTGCTTGAATGGCTCCTTTAAAAATTGCTGGTTTTTGTTATTTTCTGGTCAAGTAGGTGGCCCTAGTAGCTTTCTCAAAGATTTGGCCTGAGGCAACCATTCCATCTCTTTTATATATTACTTTAACAGAATTATATCTATTTTATATATATATATATATATATATATATATAATTATATCTATTTTATATATATATATATATATGCATTAAGATTAAACTGAAAAGGGTGTAGGTATTTTTCCTGTTGAATATTTTGGTTGACAATTGACTGCTTTGAGTCTGTTTAAGGGGACTATGGACCTATAATTAGTATCAATATATTAATTATGTTGCTGTTTGAATTTAAGAAATATTCCATCGTTAAGGAAGATTGAGACATGAAGCTAATGTACAGTTATATAAATAGAGATGTTATACCTGCTGATCACTTATAGCTGTTATTTGACTGAATGAAATTTGTTAGGCATCTATTGATTGCTTTCGGTGGACTTGCTGGATTGGAAGAGAGCATTGAAGAGGATCATAACTTAAAGGTATGGTTGCTTAGGGATTTGGTTTTGGGACTTGAATGTTAAACGCTGGGCAGCTCCAAGCCTTTGCTTCCTGTAATGCTAGAAATTAGTTATAAGCTCTGTGAACAGTTTTATGATCTTGGAAGCGTTTGCTTGACAACTTGTAGTAGTTTGTTTAACTGAAGTAAAAAGGTAGAAAGGAAAAGGTTGCTAATTTATGATCTTGGAAGCGTTTGCTTGACAACTTGTAGTAGTTTGTTTAACTGAAGTAAAAAGGTAGAAAGGAAAAGGTTTCTAATACTTTTATTGACACAGGCAAAGAATGTGCGGGAGGTGTTTAATATATATTTAAACACATGTCCGCATCAGGGGAGTCGAACAATACGAACAGAGGTACTTTCAGTATATTATAATCCTTTGCATTTTCATTTAGGGGAGTGAGTTATTTTGGCACTCCACTTTTATCTACACAAAAGCGGAGTGCCACAATCATGACCCTGTATGTATTGATGAGAACTTATTGTTGTGTTCGTAATTGCTTAATTTGCATCTTCACGGACAGGAAGCAATTTTAATTTCACTTCAATATTTCCAAGAACCAATCAACAGAGCACTGCAGAGAAGTTAGCATTAGAGTTGAAGATTTGCAGGACATTGAAATTCCACAATAAGAATCAAGATCTTAAGGAATCTATCCTGATTCTTCAGATTCTTACCTTTTGCTGCAAACACATCGTCAGGATTATCAAGTTTTGTGATGGAAGATTGCCTCTTTTTGCTCATCATTTTTCTCTTTCCAGCCGGTTCATCTCTAAGCTATGTGTTTTAGTGTACAATTAGTCTGGTTTAACCTGCAAGGATCGGGATCACTTGCAACCCTTTTCTTCCTGGAAGATAAACATAGTCAAATACTTATGTTTTTCCATGTTTATATCGATTAATCATGTCTTTCCACCTTGAGTTGGGTTGGTTGAGCGCAAATGGTGAATTTTTTTTTTTAACTGTGGTTATTGTTCTTTTTGTAAACCTGTAAAATACTCCTAGTTTTGGAGTGATCATACATTGTCAAAGTTAATTTTGAAGTATTGTAGGTGTGGTTTCGTTAGCAGTATACAAGGGAGTCGTTATTGGCACTTCAAAGAAAGTAATTTTGTGCAAATAAATAGACCTTTTATTCCCTTTCCCAAGTAGAAAATTAGGAAAAAAAATTGATGAAATTACCAAAACAACCTTACTGGTAAAAAAAAAACGTATTTATTAAAGAGTGTTTTGTGTTTATAACTTTATATTCATACATGCCTTTTCTGATTTTTGTAAACAATTATTTCCTAATTTACCCCTATAGTAAATTGAAATAAAAAAAATAAAAAAAACCAGAAAAAATGTCATTTACCCAGCTCTTCGTCTTCCAGATCTTCTCATATGTTTCTCATTCTCTCTATCTGTCTTCTCTCTGTCTTATCAATTCTAGAAGTACTTGTGCCATTGGTGTTTACAGCTTGACTTTCTTTAACTGAGATTGGGATAGACATATTATTCCTTTCATGTTCTTAAAGGTTCTTTAGTTCAGTCTATCATATGCAGTCCATTAAAAGACGAATTCAATTCATGATGCGACGTCACTATTATATGCTACAATCATTTCTTAATTTTTGTTTCAATGCTGTGAATTCCTTGAGGGTGTGTTTGACGGTTATCGATTGAAGCTCGTAAGGAAATAACTTTTTACAAAAATTAACGGAGGTCTACATACTAAATTTGGAGGTATGAATAGAACTACTCTTTATTAAATGTCCTCCCATAATTCCATTTTAAATTTCTCTACAAAATCTAGTGGCATAAATATCTCATCCGTAAGTGAGAGATCATTAGTTCGATTTTTATTATTCCCCTTTAGTATTATGAAAGTTGAGCTCCACTGCTCGCAAGTTGATTAGTGCGTTAAACCACCTAGAATAATTGTTGTTGTTTGCCAATCTCCCTCGGAGTACTCTTTCAGAGTCTAAACTTCCCTTGAACTTGGGATAATTAAGGTTCAAAACCCTTAGACTTGGGCATAGTTCCTCCATAAGTTTGGACAACAGCTTCCCTTGAGCTTGGGCATAGTTCCATGCCAGATTCAGGATTAATTTCCCCTGAACTTGGGTCATAGTTCATTCACTTCATCCTATTGATAGCTCTTCTAAACCACCTTGGTTTGGTATCGATTTGCTATTGACTACTCTATGTCAATAGATGGTTAGGCCTTCTATGGCCTTAGCGAGTTTACAGGCTTGTTAAAAGAGTAAAGAGTCATTTCTCACGGCAATCAGAAGAGTTTTAACTGAAGTTTATCATTTTTCAGGTCAGCAGTCGCCTGGAGAAGAAGTCAGGAAGTGCAAGGTAGCAGCAAAGCTCTAGCGAAATCACACCAGAAGGTTGTGCACGCTTGTCAAAGCAATGTCAATAGATGACATCACAATGGCCAAAAGAGACCGTTTGTTTTTTGTTAAAGGGGTCAAACACACACACACACACATATATATAATAGAAAGTCTTCATTTCTTTTGGAAAATATCTAAACAATGAGTACTCCTTAACTTTTCTAAGAGGGATGCATCCCACATTGTAGACACATATATAATAGAAAGTCTTCATTTCTTTTGGACAATATCTAAACAATGAGTACTCCTTAACTTTTCTAAGAGGGATGCATTCCATAATGCAGTTCAATAATTAGAATCTCGAACTATTACAAATTCACTTGGGGAGTCAAAATAAAAATAAAAAATTATTCGGTTAAGGCGATATCCAAATATTTTTTAAAGTAAAAAAAAAAATTAAATTAAAAGTTATTTATTTGTAAAGGGTCCATTTAAAAAGTATTTTTGAATTTCTATACTTCTCCTTAAAGATATAGGTAATGTCATTACAAATACGAGTTGGTGTTCACTAGGGTGTTGAGTTACAATAAGTCAATAACACAGTTTGGGAAGCATTAAATTAATATATTCATTGAACAACGAGAACAAAATTCTAATGATGATGTTAACCTAGTTTGCCCAAAATATGATCTAATTTGGTTTTGCAGACTAGAAAATGTTGCCCTTGTTGGCGTCACTGTAATAGAGGAGAGATCCATAGTAGGATGTAGGGACTATTCTCCCAGGGCTAATTCCGTCATTCACCCAAAAAAAAACAAAGCCGTGTTTGGCTACACCACTATAAAAGCGAACCCCGCAACGAAACAAAAAGCCCGAGAGGACACAACCCGAGCGCCGAAGACGACCCAAGTAAACCAAACCCTCTCTGCGATAAACAGAGAGAAAGAGAGAGAGAGAGAGAGAGAGAGGAGCGTGCGTAAAGCAGCACCAAAATTTTAATTTTAATTCAAAAAAAAAGAAAGAAAAAAAAGAAGTTAAAGGGGGTTCCTCTCCCGCCAAGGTTATGGCTCAGCTGGACAGCCTCGACCTCATTAGCAAGACCAAGTCCCTGATCTCTGCCCTCGACCTCGTCTCCCGCGACCTCCCTCTCCCTCCTCACCTCTTCGACCTCGTTTCCTCCATCTACCACGCCCCCCAGGCCCCCAATCCCGACCCTGCCGGCGGTTTGGTATGATTTCCCTTTCGATTTCCGCGTTTTGGGTTGTGGGTTTTGGTTTCCGGGGTCGTTTTTAGGTTTTGCTTCGTGGGTTCTTGTCAATTTCGGATCTTGGGTCGTTTTGGGGTTTGGGGTTTAGTGAAGATTTGAAATTTTGGAGTCAAGATGTGTGCTTTTATGTGTTTTTATCTCTTTTGAGTTGTGTTTATTGGTGTGGTGTTGTGTTTTTGCTTGGTTTTGAGAATGTTGATTTTGAGATGTGTGTTGTTGTTGCAGGGTGAAGGTGAGAGCTGTGGAGGGGATGATTTGTTGGGAGACCTTGAAGATGCGCTTTTGAACCAACGTCACAAGTGCAGTTCGGGTGTTGGACTAATTGAATCCGGGGAGAAGCGTTTCCAAAGCCACCTTCGGCGTAGATTGGCTCAGCTTGAAGGTCACTAGATATTAGTATTTTATGAGTTATTCACCTAGTCTTTCGTAATTGTTTGCGTATTATGCCAAATTTTAATGTTTTGGTAGAGGAATTAGATCGATAGGGTCATAATGTTGTTGTTATGTTCTAAAAGGGTACATATCATACTTGCTCACTAATGATTTTGTATCAGAACTACCTTCAAGTAGAGGAGAGGAGTTGCAGACCAAGTGCTTGGTTGAGTTCTATGGGCTAAAGGTAAACTTGACATTTTGAAATCGATTGTGTCTAATACTAATATTGCGGCAGAGTGTTAATCTCAATCTTAAAATGACTGGTCGTTCTTTTCTTGGTATGAGACTGTTCTTATATTTTAATGAATGAGAAAGATTGTTGTCAAGAAGTAGAATAAGTTACTCATTTTCTTTTCTGTAAGCATGATATTCTGATATCTGAGAATAGGAAACTGTTTCATTTTTCCCTGTTAGGCATGATCTTTTTTATCGTTATCCTAAATTATACTGCGCAAAGGAGTTCTTATTAGATTCCTACTGAGAGTTTTCTGTGTATGTGAAATTTTTTTTCCCTTTCTTTTCTTTCTGGTACCGATGGATAACATGCATGTGTCCTTCTTGGCAAGGACTTCTTTTCTATCAGCTTGCAGAATTGCAAAACAAGGTGCGTTCTGATGTGAGTTCAGAATACTTGCTCCGCATGAGCTGCTCTTCTCCGGACAAAACATTGTTTGATTGGGGAAGGATGCGATTGCCCCGTCCACTCTATGGTGTTGGAGATGCATTTGCTGTGGAGGCTGACGATCAGTTCAGGAAAAAACGAGATGCTGAGGTCATAAACTAATACATGCATTACTTATTTGAATCCGTTCATATATGAAAGGGAAAAATGAGAATCTTATATTGTAGTAGATTGTCAAGATTTACATAAAGGGAAAAGGGTCAACTTGTTTGGCCCTACAGACACAGAAAATCATAGAGTTAATTTGATATTATAAACAATAACAAATTATATAATCCGTAAAACATATCAGAAACAACTTCTTCTATTAAAAATGATTATCTTACACGTAGTTGGGATCATCAAAGTAAAATGTTCTGATATTGTTACATACACCGGTGCAGAGGCTCTCAAGGTTACAAGAGGAGGAGAAGAATAATATTGAGACTAGAAAACGAAAATTTTTCGCAGAAGTGCTTAATGGTGTTCGTGAATATCAATTGCAAATTCAGGCTTCTATGGCTCGTCGAAAACGAAGGAATGATTTTGTCCAGGTAAGCTTTTTCAATTGTGCTATTTTTCTTTTCCCTGGATGTTTATTTAAACACTGAAAAATTCTGAAACCTAATGAAACATGTTGGTAGGAAAAAATGACTTCACAATGATTGCGTGATATTTTCAAAAAGAGGTATTTTACATGAAATAGCAAAAAAATTCATTAGAATTCTTTGTACTCATACTGGAAAGAACTTAGGATCCACCCCCTTATCACACACCCACAATTTTGATCTCCTTCTCACTGGTTAGACTGACTTTCATGACCACCAACCTTTAACATTAAACACGATGGCTGATATATAGAAGAGAGAATAATTCCAATAGCTCTCAACTTCATCAAAATTTCAAAACTGGAATCTTCTGCATTAAAAATAATTTAAATCCAGATGATAGGAAATATGGTAATCATTTGTAAGATGAGCTGTCAACTGGATAAAGAAATATGGTAATCATTTTAAAGTGAAAGTGAAGTTTAGATTATTGTTACTACATTTTCTTGTGAAAGAATCCCTTATGTATCTTTTTAAAACAGGGGTGGCATGCAAAGCAAAAACAACGTGCTACTCGAGCTGAGAAATTGAGATTCCAAGCATTGAAGTCTGATGACCAGGAAGCATACATGAGAATGGTAAAGGAGAGCAAGAATGAGAGACTGACATTGCTTCTTGAAGAAACGAATAAACTCCTTGTCAATTTGGGAGCTGCTGTTCAACGTCAGAAAGATTCTAAACATACAGAGGACATTGAATCTTTAAAAGACTCAGAAGGTGATTTGACTGAGTTGGAAGAGGATGTGGAGATCATTGATTCTGATCGCAATGATGATGGTAGTGACTTGCTTAAAGGTCAGCGGCAATATAACTCTGCCATCCATTCTATCCAGGAACAGGTAAGAGAGAAAGCAATATTTTCTGAATGAAATCTTCTTTTTGTTTTTGTTTAGTTTTTAGTTTTTAGTTTTTTTGTTTTGTTTTTGTTTTTACAAATGCCACAGTTCTTTAGATTTACCTATGTGATATATATATATATATATGTATATTAATTACTTCTTTGAATTATATTGCACCTTGATTCCTTGAATTTGGGCTGCTTTGCATAAAATTAGACCACGGTCTTTTAGCAAACTGATGAATGAGAGTGCTTATGTTAATCAAATGAGCACAATGCATCATGTTAACTGTGCAATGTGTCTATTTTTTCTTCTTTTATGTTTTTTTGGTTAAGGGGAATCAACCTTCTTTGGTGATTGTCTCTTAGCAACTCCCTCGGGTTTGGCCTTTGTGGTCTTAAGTTTGCCAGTTTGGACTTGAATACACCTTTCCTGGCTAGTATGACTTTAAATTCTTTTAGGCATGTGGGCATATATGCTTACGAACTAAATCAGTATAGAGGGCCAAGAAAAATCTGGCTGGAGCAATTTGATGGCGGTCTATTTACCCAATTTTACGTGTGATCTTGAACAACAAAGTTTTACATGTTATTGTAGAAGTTTCAGAGCTAATCAGTTAGTGTTAGAATTGCTTGGTGCTTTGGAACAGAGGTCTTACTAAATATTGAATTTCAACAGGTAACCGAGCAACCTTCAATGCTTGAAGGTGGAGAGTTAAGGCCCTACCAATTGGAGGGTCTACAATGGATGCTCTCCTTGTTCAATAACAATCTAAACGGTATATTGGCTGACGAGATGGGATTGGGTAAAACTATACAAACCATTTCATTGATTGCATATCTCATTGAAAACAAGGGTGTCACTGGGCCCCACTTGATAGTGGCTCCAAAGGCTGTATTACCAAATTGGGTTACTGAATTCGCAACATGGGCTCCTAGGTATGTGTGAAACTTCTTTGTACAGATCCCCCCCCAACACACACACACACACAAGTATGCATGAATATAATTATTTGAATCTTTGTGTATGCGTGCTCCAGTGTGGACAGTTTGTGTAAGGTTCTTGCAATCATTTTTGTATTTTTGTCTTAACCAGTATTAAGGCCATTCTTTATGACGGGCGCCAAGAGGAAAGAAAGGCAATGAAGGAAGAATTATCAGGGGAAGGAAAATTTAATGTATTGATCACACATTATGACCTTATCATGAGGGATAAACAATTTTTGAAGAAGATTAGCTGGGCTTACCTGATCGTTGACGAAGGGCATCGGTTGAAGAATTCTGAGTGTGCTCTCGCTATCACACTTGCAGGGTATGTTGCTACTGAAAATAGAGGCCTGATATTTATTGGTGCTTTATCATGTCAAAGTTCAGTTTTTACCGAATTTGTAGAATCTATTTATTGTGTGTTTCTTGTTTGCATTAATATTAAATGCAATTTATCCTCCCCTTTTCTTGTTGGAACATATCGCAATATAAATTATTTTATGTTGCAAAAATCGTTCTGATCAGTAATCTTAGTGTTCAAATAAATTTATTTTGCATATTATTTTTTTGATCATATTGTTTAAAATGCTTCTTTATTGGATGTTTACTTATATGCAGCTATGACATGCGACGTAGACTTCTGTTGACTGGCACGCCAATACAGAATAGCTTGCAGGAGTTGTGGTCCCTACTCAATTTTCTTCTCCCACACATTTTCAATTCAGTTCAGAATTTTGAGGAATGGTTTAATGCACCTTTTGCCGATCGGGGTGATATGTCTCTTACGGAGGAAGAACAGCTATTGATCATTCGACGTCTACATCAAGTGGGTGTTGGTCCTAATTTATGTTAATCTTATCTGTTCTAGATTTTTATTTTAATCAAAATTTTCTTCATGTTTTAGGTTATAAGGCCATTCATATTGAGGAGGAAAAAAGATGAAGTTGAGAAATTCCTTCCTGGAAAATCCCAAGTCATACTGAAATGCGACATGTCATCATGGCAGAAAGTATATTATCGACAAGTTACAGATGTGGGCAGGGTCGGGCTAGATAATGGTTTGTATCAATCCTTGCTATAATCTGCATATCTGATATCAACCCCATCCCCCATTTTTCCTGGAAATCCATTAAATTGATGTTCCGGTGTTTATCCATAAGCTTCTTATACATAGTTTGTTATACAAAATTGAAGTTGAAAATACAAGGGCTTGCAGAGTTTACTTATAATTTACTGATAACATTTAATTTTAGGTTCGGGGAAATCAAAGAGCTTGCAGAACCTAACCATGCAGCTCAGAAAGTGTTGTAACCACCCGTACCTTTTTGTTGTGGGAGATTATAACATCTGGCGTCAGGAGGAGATCGTAAGAGCATCAGGAAAATTTGAACTGCTCGATCGTCTACTCCCAAAACTCCAAAAAGCGGGGCATAGAGTCTTGCTTTTCTCACAAATGACTCGCCTCATGGATATTCTTGAAGTTTATCTGCAGCTTCACCATTTCCAGTATCTTCGATTGGATGGTTCAACAAAAACTGAGGAAAGAGGGACTCTGCTAAAGAGATTCAATGCTCCAGACTCTCCTTACTTCATGTTTCTCTTGAGCACTCGTGCTGGAGGTCTTGGTTTGAACTTGCAATCTGCAGATACAGTTATAATTTTTGATAGTGATTGGAATCCTCAGATGGATCAACAGGCAGAGGATCGAGCCCATCGTATTGGTCAAAAGAAAGAAGTCAGGGTATTTGTGTTGGTTAGTGTTGGATCCATTGAAGAAGTAATTTTGGAGCGTGCTAAACAGAAGATGGGAATAGATGCCAAGGTCATCCAGGCCGGACTGTTCAATACAACTTCCACAGGTTCGTACTTGGATTCCATGCAAAATATCTGTTACGATGCCATTCCTTCAAGTAGGAAAGAATTGGATGTTTATTTACTGCTTCAGGGCAACAGCATTGACTCGTTGATTTTAAAACTGGGAGCCTTAGTTTGTCTGCACATGGTTTCCTGTACATATAATTTTGTATAAATGTGGTTTTCTAATAGATTGCCATGCTTTCCATATCATTTTTAACAATATGGATGATAGAAGCAAAATTAGAAGGGTGCTACATAAGGTCAAAAGCATTTCTTGTTTCAGCCACAATAAAATATTACTGTGCTGCATTGTAGGTTCAATGCAAGGGATGTCTTGCATGTTAGAATGAATAAATTAACTTTGTTTTCTCATGACAGGGCTGTATCCTATCTAAAGACGTGTTTCTTGTTTTGCAGCTCAGGACAGAAGAGATATGTTGGAGGAAATCATGCGCAAGGGTACAAGTTCACTTGGCACAGACGTGCCAAGCGAGAGAGAAATCAACCGCCTTGCTGCCAGATCAGATGATGAGTTCCGGATGTTTGAGAAAATGGATGCTGAGAGAAGGCAAAAGGAGAATTATAGATCTCGCCTAATGGAAGAGCATGAGGTTCCTGAGTGGGCATATTCAGCACCTGATAAGGTTACAGCTTCCAAAGGATTTGATTATAGCAATGTCTCGGGAAAGCGGCCAAGAAAGGAGGTACGTTCTTATGCTGATGGCCTTAGTGATCTACAGTTTATGAAAGCTGTAGAAAGTGGAGAAGATGTATCGATGTTTTCCGGTAAAGGAAAGAGGAAAAATCTTTTTCCATCTAAGAGCAGTGTTGTACCTTTGAATGAAAATGTGCCGGTGGTCAGTGGATGTGAAGAGACATATGGTTTGACCCCACCTTCAAAGAGACACAAGTCTGAAGGACCAAATATAGTGAAACACGAAAGTCATGCAGGAGTTTTCAAAATTACTAGAAAGAAGAGATCAAATTCATCCTCCGACAGTAAAGGCCGAAATTCCAACGGAAGATGAATTGGACGAGGTTGATTAAATTGACTCATTTAATACCTGAGCATCGCTGTAGCTGCTGACATTGTACATGGGTTTAGAGCAGTGAACAACTTTCAGCTAACATGTCATCGCTTAGTAAACGGGTGTCCTGCCTAATGCCGACTTAACCTCTGTGCATTATGGTTCTTTGTGTACTCACTGGTCTGATCTTGGCCCTATCAGCTGCAACATGAACTCGTTCAAAATGATCAAAAGAACCTTTATTTCTCATTTATGGTAGGTGTACCGATTCATAGGAGATACTTTTTTTTTTTTTTTTTCTGGTCTTAGTAGGAAATACTTGCGAATAGAAAATTCTATTATGTTGATTGATTTGGTTTTGCATTAGTCGTAGGAGATACTTTCAGTTTTCCAGCGGTGTCCGTGGACAATTACTTGAATGTTTTACCATGTTCTTAGAATCTGGAAGTATTGTATAAGAATTAATCTACTACTGCTAGCCATGGGCAAAAGCTCTCTACCACGAGTTCAAGCAGTTCTTATACTAAGCTTGTTTTGAAGAAGCTTCCGGGAATAGAGTGAGATCGCCAAATTGAACTTGCTGTAAAACCTTCAAATACATGCTAGTTGCATTAAGGATCTAAAATTATAATCTCTTTCTAGCCTGATTGTTGTTCTACCCTTTTCTTTTACTGCATCTTTACCACCTGCAGCAACTGGTCATCCAAGAAACCAACATTGTATCTGAGTGAAAGGCTAGAGCAATTCGGATATCAATTTTCAGCATATATTGGCTTCAAAGAACAAACCATGCAGATTGTTAGATACAATGTACAAAATTCAAAATGAGTGAGCAAGCAAACTTGATGATAATTAGAACCACATTCAGTAAATTTCACTTTATCAGTTCTGATTTATTTCACTTGCCCTTATATATGGTTAACAGCAGAAACTGTTAAAAGAAAAGGCAGATGTGAAATCAATAGAGGGAAGATTAGTTTATACTTGTATCCCTTTATGACATGCTCGGAATTTCAGCAATTTGTATTCCTAGCCCAAGATCGTACCCATTTTATTAAGAGAAAAACTAGAATCATAAAGAACACCACAATCAACAAAGAGGCAAGGTTTTAAAGTGGTTCACCCAATTTGTCCACGGCAATAGTCCACTAATGTCAAAATAAAATGTTCTTTGTTAAGTAATCTTGTACTTTCTCACAACCATTCTCAACAGAGAACCCCAATTACACCCAAAGCTCACAACCACTTGATCTCTCAGTTCTCTCCATGAAAATTATCAACCAACAGACTAACGCTCAAAGAACATAAGAATATTTTAGACTACCACAACTGATGCCATTTTTACCTAGACAAAGATAATTGCTCGAATCTCAGAAATACGGCTTGATACTTAAAAAGTATAAGAAGTGCCGAGAAGCTCAAAGCTCACAATAAGCTCCACAACCATATTAGAGTAACTCATAAACAAGCCTACGGTACCAAATTCTCCAGGTCCTCCAGGACTTGTTTGTAGCCCATTTGTTAAGCTTTCATGGAGACACCAAGAGAGCACAAGAATTTGATATCTGACAGGAGGTTCTTCATATAGCTCGCAGATAATAGAAGGTTTGTTTCCTAGAAACCATGCATGCTTGACTAAATGGCTTATCCAAGATGCAGATGGAGTTTGTTCTCAATATAGGCAAAGTTACCAGCCTTTGCGAGAGCCAAACAAACAGCAGCCACCTGAGATCAGAATTTGATGCTCCAATTCCTTAATCCTTGGGAAATCTGAGTAAGAGAGGATAGGAGTCAGAGTGGACATTAGAGAGAAAAAAAACCATGTAATTCCCCAAACTGACTGAAACAAATTGATCAAAAATGTATCCAAATGCACATAGAAGAAAACATTAAATCAACATAAAAGAAATAGTTTGCAAAGGAAAAACTTATCCAGAGTTTGACCTCAGATAAATGAATGGTATCATTATGTAAAGGTGAATCATTATTGTACCACAAAGTGCTACTTGGAAGCAGATGATTTTAGAGATTGGAAATACAGAGAATAGTTGAAACTAATAAGAGGTAATTGATGTTACATTCTATTTTGCTAAGTTCAGTATACAAGATGCTTGATACTTAAAAGTTTATGAAACACTAGACAACTAAGAAAGAAGAAAAAGAAAAGTCCATCAAAAGAGGGAAAATAAAAAGAATAAAACAGAACATGAGCAGCATAACATTCAATGAAACAAATACACGCATAAGATAGAGAACTGAAGTACCTGAACTTGGTTTGCACCATGTCAAGTGAAGCTGTTCTTCCATTTGAGCAGGATAGAGCTGCCTGGTGAGAAATTACAAATGATGCCAAAACAATTAAAAAGCCAGAACTGCAGTAAGTAAATAGCCTATAGGGCAGAGTACAATGCATTTGAAAACTGGTGAATCAAATTAAAGAGGAACACCAGGAGGGAAGAAGAAGTAGGGGATTGAAAAGCTTACAATGATTTTAGGAACCGGTTAACTTAGAAGATCAATGGAAGTAATCATGCACAACTGAAATTTCGAGCACTCAAGGCACATGTTTCCTCTGGAACTTGAACCCCATGAATATCTAGTTTAAGTAGGCCTCTCATAGCTTCAATGCAGACCTGAATTCAAAAAGATGACACGTCAGTGCTGAGGAAAAGAAAGAGAGAAGGATAACAAGTTTACTTCTTTGATTAATTGCTTCAAACAGCTTTTCCACAAAAGACCAATTACACACTTGCTACACTGAATAGTTGTGAAGGAAAGAATCTGTGGATAGTTTACAGTCATGGAGGTGAAAGGGATCAAGAAAGTTTACAGTTGATTTTAAACAAAGATCTGAGCATCTAGGATATCAATGTTAACTTTGGCATCCATCCAGATTATTGGAATACAAGTAATCTCACAATTGGGACCCCTCAGCATAACTTCACATAGATGGTGAAAACCAATAATTTCCAGATGCAGTAATATGGTGAGGTTCCTGCTAGATTCAGCGGTAAGTAATTCTTCACATCATTGTTGGAGGGATCACAATTGTCTGACAACCACAAATGAATCGATGACGGTTTGAAATTGTCTGGCAGGTACTTTACTAACAAGAATTGCCATTGAACATCTCTACCTCAACCCAAAATAAGAACAATAATGTTACATCCTTATCGATGTCTTTTTGGTTATTCTAGAGGATGAACTTCCCCATCACAAAAACTAGTACTTACAAAGGAAAAGAAAATAATGGGACACTGGAAATGATAAAAACTGATAAGTTAAATAACTAGCTGAAGGTGATACAAGGAAAAAGAACATGCACAAATTACTCATTTGAGAAAGATACTTACAATCTACCTTTGGAATGTAAGAAGCCAGCCACTCATGTCAGCTGTCCTCATCTTTCGTTTGCATAGCTTCCAATTTAGGTGGATACATCTCAATTTCTCATCCTTATAGCGGATGCTGATTAATACCTAAGACAAAGAAAGTATAACAGGTTACAATGACTATACAACTTATGAATAAACTGAAGCAATGTAATTAAGCAATCATCCTAGTAGGGTTGCATCAATAAATTCCAAGTTCATTATGTGTCATAAACATCAGAAGAAAACAATGTTGTGGAAATTTCTTTATCAAGCAGTGCACCACTGGTTTCAGATAACTCTGTATGCAGCTAAAAGAAATCCAATCCTTGAAAATTTGTAAAGGAAAGTTCCTTAATATTAAATCATCCGGGAATTAAAATGCAAATGGCAATCGTGGAATTGACTATTAATCAAACAGGGTATAGATATATTTTTATTTCATTGAAAGTCTTCCTTAAAGAATGGAACATGGCATCCAAACCAGCACAACATTTCATGTAAAAGATGTGAAATTCTAAGTTTATAACAGACTAAAATGATTTCTAATAGTATGTCTACCTCCATGAGAAAGCAAATATGATAAAATTAGATTGAAGTGATTAAAGTTTATTTTTCCAGTATCATGGTCACCTTATCTTCAATGAAACACAGCAGACAAGTCATACATGGGAGAGGTGATCATCACCTATTCAGCATAATTTGATCTTGCCGTCAGGTACGATAGAGCCTGCCACCATATGATTTATGCCAAAAGGAAAAAGTAGGATTGGTTAATGCATTACTGGTTAAAGTGAAAAAAAAAATGTGAAAAGAGAAGAAAAGACGGTGCTTTGAAAAGCTTACCCTGCTTTAGGTGGAAATTGATTAACCTTGTAACGTGTACAGACATTCTAGTTCAGTAAGGCAGGCATTGCGTATCACCAATTGCCAACTGAGTTAAGAAAGATGAAAAATGAGACATAATAAGAAAGAGATTTGTAGAAAAAAAGGAAATAAAGAGAATGTGGTAAAAAAATTACACTGAAGATCTGGGATGTGAGAAATCTTGGGCCATTCTGGGCCAGTCTCCTTGGTGCAACTTTCTTTGAGAAGGGGACATCCGTCACTGCGGAGCTTCTTTAATTTGGTGAGGCTTTTCATAGCATTTTGTGTAGGCAGATACTTGAGATTCTCACAGAAGCAGATACTCAGAGACTCAAGAGATGTAAGATTTCCCAACCACTCAGGAAGAGCCTCTAGTTCCTTAAAATCACATATCCAGAGTTGTTTTAAACAAGTCAAGTGCTGAATTTGTTGGGGCAGAGACTCGAGCGTAGGCCACCCAAACAACCATAACTCAACAAGTTGTGAATTAGGAGGAAGATGAAAATCAGGGAAGGCGTCCAGCTCCTCCCAGAAAGCACCAATTCGGAGCGTCTTCAAACGAGTGAGGTGGTGAAATCCTACTGTGGGCACATATTTTAATTTCAACAACCGAGCAAGAATAGATTCTGCAGTATGGCAATCCTCCTCCGGTACAGACAAATACGCATCAACACCTTGAGAAATTTCCTCCGGGTGGTCGCACTTCACATATGATACTGACAAGGATACTAGATGAGAGCAATCAGTTATAACCAGATCCTCAAGAGAGGTGCAGAATTGGAGCCCACTCGGTAGGCTAAATAAACTCCAACAACTCTCAATCTTCAATTCTCGGAGAGATGTGATGCCCTGTGTGATTGGAATTGATGTCAATTCATCACAATCCCTTATCTCCAATTCCTGAAGAGAGGTGCAGTAGTTGAGCCCACCTCCTAGGCTTGATAATCTCTTACAATGAGAAATCTTCAATTTCCGGAGAGATGGCATGCCCTGTGTGATTGGAATTGATGTCAATCTATCACAATCCCTTATCTCCAATTCCTGAAGAGAGGTGCAGTAGTTGAGCCCACCTCCTGGGCTTGATAATCTCTTACAATGAGAAATCTTCAATTCTCGGAGAGATGGCATGCCCTGTGTGATTGGAATTGATGTCAATCTATCACAATCCTTTATCTCCAATTCCTGAAGAGAGGTGCAGTAGTTGAGCCCACTCCCTAGGCTTGACAATCCGTCACAACTTTCAATATTCAATTTCCGGAGAGACGGCATGCCCTGTGTGGTTGGAATTGAAACCAGATTAGGGCAACAACTTATATTCAACTCCTGAAGAAGAGAGGTGCAGTAATCGAGCCCAACCTCTAGCCTTGATAATCCCTCACAGCCCCAGATGTTCAATTGACGGAGAGATGCGATGCCCTGTGTGATCCGAATCGACTCTAGGCTGTGACATCTAGATATCCTCAACTGTTCGAGGCAAGGAAATACCTTCACGACCTCTCCTCCTTCAGCTGATATCCATGACGGAAATCTAGCACCCATGAAATGGTAAATGTTCAAGCTTTGCAAGTTACCATGAGGTTCCAAGCCATCTAGTACCTCCGTCTGGTTTTCATTAGGTACCTCATTGTCTGTCCATGCAAATGTTAACCGACTTAAGTGACTCTTGTGCACCAAGCCAGCCTTCTTTGCTTCTTCTCCATCCCTTACATGTTCTAGCCCAAAAATAATCAAGTGGCCTCTCAATTGGTTCAACCCACCCAACTCCTTAATTGCAGGACCTCTCTCCTCACCCACATTAAAGAAGGGCAATCTTCGGAGATTAGTTAATCGCCCCAAAATCCCAGCCTCAAATTTCATTTCCTCACCAAAGTAAAAATGCCTCAACTTGATCAAATTTTGAATCACCTTCGGACAGTTTTTAAGATTCCAAGGTAATCTCAATGTTTGGAGGTTATAGAGCTTGCCAATAGACTCTGGGAGTGCTTTGATTTTTGCATCAGAAAGATCTAGATATCTCAAGTGCTTCAGCTTGCTAAGTGAATATGGCAACTCCTGATTCTCAGTCTCACAAAAACTTAAGACACGTAAAGCTCTAAATTTCGGAAAAATGGTATTAGAGACCTCCCCGATATTTGAAAAGAATGAGCGCAGTCTTGATATTCTTGATTTTGGCATCTTTTCTAGTATTGCAGTAGGAACCCGTGCAACATGTCGAATCTCATGATCTTCCATCTCATGATTGAGGTCTGATGTCCAGCTTTCACACTTGGATACTTCGTTTGCAAGATCATGCACAAGATCATGCATCTTGCATCGGGTGATGATAACACCATAGTCATCCTCATCCTTTGTAGCATCTTGAAACAAGGAGTTCTCTAGTAGAGTCTCAAAATACTTATTGCCTATATCCTCCATTTCAATCTCTTGCTCGGTTTGTTGACCATGAGAAGGATGGAGAAAACCTTGAGCCATCCATAGTTGGATCAAGTTATCTCTTTCAATTGAGGAACCTCTCTTGAGCATGGCGCAATATGCAAAACATTGTTTCAATGGTGATTCCAAATTGTCAAAACTCAACCTCAGAACCGACATGATCCTGCTATCCTCTTTGTCTGATGATACCTGCCACACTTTACTTTCCTTAATTGACTTCCATTCATTGTTACCATTCTTAGAACGCATCAAACTTCCCAAAACCTACAGTTATTTGAGATTCAAATTTTAGCATAACTTCATCTATACATATCAAATAGTTCATCTCACATTAAATAATAAAAAAGGTGATCGAAGATACCGTACCTTTGCCGCCAATGGAAGACCAGCACACTTTTTGGCAATGTCCCTTCCGATTCCCTCTAGATCTGAAGGAATCGGAGCATTAGGATCTGCAAATGCTCTATCCTTTATTATGGACCAACATTCATCATCCGATAGAGTCTCTAGATCGCACCTAGGAAGTGTTTCCATGATTGATGCAACCTTGGCACTACGGGTGGTGACAATCACAGAGCTTCCTTTAGCAGAATTTAGTTGCAATAGACAACGCTTCAAATCATTCCAATTATTAGCATCCTCATTCCAAACGTCATCAAGTACAAGAAAATACCTTCTCTCTTTCAACTTCTGCTGGAGGCTTCCAATCAATGCTTCCAGACTTGAAAGATTTGCTCCAGTCACGTCGTCATATGATTCCAGCATTCGATGTAAAATTGAATTGACATCAAAAGTATTAGATACATACACCCATAATGTTGCATCAAAGTACCTTTTCATTTCACCTTCTTTCAGTTGCTTGGTAACTGAGTGAGCCAAAGTAGTTTTACCTAGGCCTCCCAATCCCACAATGGCCATCACCGAAAGAATATTTTCTTGATTGTTGGAGTTGGTCAAGGTTGCAATTATATCTGACACAACCTGATCCCTTCCAACAATGGTTGCATCTTTCAAGGTGAATTCATTTTTCTCAACGAATGAGGTTGTTTCCCGCTTATCTTTACTTGCTGCTGCACCTCCATTTGATCTCCTTGTCATGCCGAGTCCCACACTGGCTGCTTGCTTGTAGAGATCATCCAAGAATGTGTTGATGTTGTAAATCTTGCGTGCCATCTTGAGACGAAATACAACAGGATTGTTGCAGAAGAAGCCGAGTATCTTCTTATCCAGGCTGGTCTCCTTTATAACGATACGCTGAGCTTCATATTCTATTTCATCCAGAATATCGTCTGCATTATAAGCTACGCTTATAAGCCTCTTCATCCAATCGGCCCTTGCCCGCAGTTTCCGATCTTCAGGTTCATGAGCAGCATCATGGATTATATTTCCAATCAGAGTTGTGGATTTTTTGAGCTTATTTATCTCTTCGCGGAACCCCCAGACGATATCGAGTCTCAATTGATCAGTAGCGAGTGAAGTCACCTTACTCACTACTTCGCCGGCAGAGGATTCAAGGAGAGAGAGTACAAACATCTTTCCGGGGTTTTAAAATCACTCTTAATCTCAAGGGTTGATCACGCAGGCGTAGGGTGTCCCAAGTGTTGTTCTTGTAAAAGATATAGCTGGATTGTTGAGAATAGATGCTGCGTATGGTTTGCTTGGGATCGCTTTGCCTTCACTCCATGCCAGCTATAGCTTTATGAAAGAACAGTACACTATTCTACTGAGGATAGCTCTATAAAAAATTTAAGTGTCGTGTCTGTATAGAACATATTAGACTTGCAGCACAGGCAAAGAACCAAGTGAACCCACCCTTACAAGACTTGGGTAGCTTAGATACCTATTTCCAATTGTATTCCCAAGTTAACAACTGCTCTTCTTCATTAAGCAATGATTAACTTTTTGGCTAGGTAAGAAAGGGATCAAGTAGCAGTTATTCTTGACTTGGAGAATCAAATATGCTAGAGATGCAGAACACCAAGTTGTAAACTAACTTGACTCCAAGAAAAAGAATAAAGCCCCCATTTTTTTTCTCAGATTTTGAAGAGTTCCAATGTCCATAATCCTCAATCTTGGGGCTTCAGGTGTTCAAAATGGTTTCAATATTTTGGGTAATTATTGTTGAGAATATATACATCCCACATGGGAAAAATGGGACCGTCTCTGGGTTTATAAGGGTTTGGGCCACTCCATCCATTGCCAATTGGTTTTGGATGTGAACCCCAGATTACTTTATCATGGTATCAAAGCGGGTTACCCACGTGGGCATGCCTAACGGCCACACGGGCTCCACGTCACCCAAAAATTGTCCACGTGTATGGCTTGAAAATTTGCCACACGTGCGGGGACGTGTTGAGAATATATACATACTACATGGGAAAAATGGGACCACCTATGAGTTTATAAGGGTTTGGGACACTCCATCCATTGCCAATTGGTTTTGGATGTGAACCCCAGATTACTTTATCAATTATCACAAATGATATCTGAACTTATCCTCTATCTTATCGATTGTACCTGAACTTTAATTTTGATTACAACCAGTATTTGAACTTTTTGATTTTATTTCAAATGGTACCTATCACTAACTTCCATTAATGTTCCGTTAAAAATAGGGCTGGCCGTGGTACGGTTGCCGGCGTTTTTGACGTCAGCCGAATACCGACCGAAACTCTTCGGTTTCGCCAAATGTGTTGCCGTAGCCGTGCCGGAGCTTTCGGTTACCGTAGCTTTCGGTTACCACTTTCAACGGTTGGTTTTGGCCGGTATTTGAAAATTTCGATCGTCGGAATTTGGAGAACTGCTGAGATAAAATCCGGCGAAGGAGATGAGGATTGCAGTATGAGGAGGAAGAAGAAACAGAAAGAAGGAAGAGTACAGAAGTGGAAGAATAGAGAAAAGAAGAAAAATGATGAGAAAATGGAGGAAGAAGAACAAGAATATGAGGAACAGAAGTTAGAAATGAGAGAGAGAGAGAGAGAGAGAGAGAGAGAGAGTGCAGAAAGAGAAAAAACAGAGGAGGAAGAGACTGAGAAAGAATGAAGAAGAGAGAGAATCATTCAATCATACTTGTCTCGAAGTAGAAGACAAGAAAGAGTTTTTAATTTTCTGTTTTCTGTTTTCTAATTCAAGTATATTTGTTTATTTATGCGCAACCATTAACATGCAAGCTGGTGGCCTAGTGGTAAGTGGCTCGAGTTTGTAGCAAGAGTGGTAAAGGTTCGATCCTTGGCAAGCGCAAGAGGGTAGTGTTTTTTGGAATTAAACCCAGAAATATCTATCTCGGCTGGTTCGGTATCACCGAACCTATGCAATTGGCTGTACCACTACCGAGCCGAAAACGTTGCTCCGGTACGGTACTACCGTACCGCACCTCCGGCTACCACTTCCTTCGGCGCCGATGGAGGCGGTTCGGCCGGTTTCCGGCTGGTTTCGGCAGGTCCGGCATTTTCAGCCACCCCTAGTTAAAAACTGACATGTGCCAAACATGTGACTCATTTTTCAAAGATAAATTTGTAAAATTACTTTTTTTTTTTAATATCACTTATATTGTGGCTATAAAAAATGAGACTATCAAAAGGAAAAACTTTCAACTTCAATTAAAAATATGAATGACAGGAAAAAAAAAAAAAGAATTACGAAAGTTTTGATAAGCTTTTGGTTTTAAATGTTTTCTAGTTTGTCCAAAAACAAAAGTTTTATAGTTTTATTTGAAATGTTTTGTCTGTATCTATAAAACAAATGAATTTTTGTTGAGATTTTGTTTTTAAATTTTATTTTCATAAGAGGGTAGAGATATTTTTTAATTCTATTTTGAGTGTTTTTATTGGGACCTGGGACCTGCAAATCTGCTCAGTTGACCTCACTCTATTATGAATTATTAAATGACATATATAACCTATTATAAAATAACTATTAAGGACAATAATTATACCCCAAAAAATATTATATTTAATTTCTCTAGACTTTCCAATTCAATAATATTATATTGCATTCTTTATTATTTTCCTTATCTATTTTCATTTTTCAATTTCACTACATACTCATTAAAGCATTTATATATATTTAATAAGAATTAAAACTATAATCAAGATCATGTGACATAAAAATTCCTATCATCATATATGTTGAATGCATATTGGTGAGGGATAACAAAAGAAATCATTTTATGACCTAAATCCCAGTCTATTCATTATATTTACAAAAAAAAAAGAAAAAAAAAAGAGCTAGTAGTAAAAAAAAATCTAAAAAAACTATTAAATAATTAATCATAAAGTACAGAAAATAGAGAAAATAATTAAACATTAAGAAAATTACTCTTCATGTTTTTTTGCACATCTACAAGAGAAAAAAAAAAAGTAAAAAAAAAAAAAAATCTTTTTTATTAGAGATTAATTTTTAAAGCCCAATACCTTGTGTTTGAGTTTCTTTTTTATTAGATAAGAGATTTATGTAATATGGTTAAGGAATGAATATGTAATTAATAGTTTGTTTGCAAATTATATGAGTGAGGTTATTTCATAAACTTTTTTTTTTTTTTGATCAAATTATTTCAGAAACATAAGTGAGGTTTAGTGAGTAAATTTAGTATTTGAAAATTTGATAGGAAGTGTAAAAAGCAAGGAGGTCAAGTGAGTAAATTTGGAGGTTCTAATAGAAAAACTCTTTTATTTTTAATCGAACTTCTATTTTTATTAACATATTAATTGATCCAAATATCTAGTAAACAAAATTATTTAAATGAGTATTTTTGTCAAACTACTCTGGAATGTAGGTTATGTGTTTTGCACATGTTAGTTTTTAACGGAACATTAACGAAAGTTAGTAATAGGTACCATTTGAAATGAAATCAAAAAGTTTAGGTATTAGTTGTGATCAAAATTGAAGCTCAGATACCATTGATAAGATAGAGGATAAGTTCAGGTATCATCAATATTTTATATCAGGCAATTTTGGTGATTGCATAAACCAAATTTAGAGGTTACGTGTGTTTGATGGTTAAATAATTTAACTGTAAGTAATTGGAATGTGCTATATTGCTTTGAAGTATTAAAATATTGGAGGCGATAACCGTTAGATACGTGGGTCCCACAGTAAATAGTGACTAACTTTACGGCTTCCGAATACTCTAAAGCACGGTAGAATTTTCTTAAGTAATCTAGCCGATAGCATATGTAAGAGGGAGAAGATTACATGCAACTATGCAAGCAGTAGGGAAAAGATGGTCGAATGCTTTGATTGAGGTGTCATATACTTGGTGTGGTCAAACAGTGACCCCATTACATGTATGTACCAGATTATGCGTCTCCTTTCGATCGGTACACGCAAGCCAAATAAGTCAATTCTAGAGTTGGGTCATTTGCACCAATACTGCAGCTGGAACTTCCACTAAATATCATCATCAAAACTGAAGATGTCCCAAGTTGATTAAGCTTTGCCCTTCCACTGGGAACTTCTTTAGATTTTCAGTACTGTGCGTACATTCTCAATAACTACGGGTTACAGTGCTTCCCAAAAGACTTGCGGAGAGCTGTGATTTTTGTCTTGAAAATTCGATCAATCAACTAGCCAATAGAAATCAACAACTCATCAATATCAGCCCCATATAACTGTAAGCCACGCAAACCTTGAAAATGCTATCTTCTGGGACATTGTCATTCGACAATAATGAGCAAAATCTCCCAACACTTGTTTCTCACTTGATTTCAAGTGTTGAAGTAGGAATCCCTGAAACATGTTGAAGCTCAGTTGTATGCCGCCTCAAGCTCTTTAGACACTTCTGCAGAAAGGAGTATTCTAATACTGATACACTATCAAAATAACCACTGCATGTATCTTCCATCCCTTGATTAGTTTTGTCAAGCAATATTTCTGCCAATTAATCCAGTTAGCCTTGTCTATTAACTTTTTTGAATACCGAGTAATATGAAAAACATGGCGATTTCAAATTTTCAATACTCAACTTCAAAACTGACATTTTGCCATCCTATGCTCCTGGCAATTCCGAGATCCCACTTTTTTTGTTTTTCTGACCATTCACTTGCAGTGTTCTAGAAACCATGCATGCTTGAAGCAATGGCTTATCCAAGATGCAGATGGAGTTTGTTCTCAATATAGGGCAAAGTTACCAGCCTTTGCGAGAGCCAAACAAACAGCAGCCACCTGAGATCAGAATTTGATGCTCCAATTCCTTAATCCTCGGGACAATCTTAGTAAGAGAGGATAGGAGTCAGAGTGGACATTAGAGAAAAAAAAAACCATGTAATTCCCCAAACTGACTGAAACAAATTGATCAAAAATGTATCCAAATTCCAAATGCACATGGAAGAAAACATTAAATCAACATAAAAGAAATAGTTTGCAAAGGAAAAACTTATCCAGAGTTTGACCTCAGATAAATGAATGGTATCATTATGTAAAAGTGAATCATTATTGTACCACAAAGTGCTACTTGGAAGCAGATGATTTTAGAGATTGGAAATACAGAGAATAGTTGAAACTAATAAGAGGTAATTGATGTTACATTCTATTTTGCTAAGTTCAGTATACAAGATGCTTGATACTTAAAAGTTTATGAAACACTAGACAACTAAGAAAGAAGAAAAAGAAAAGTCCATCAAAACAGAACATGAGCAGCATAACATTCAATGAAACAAATACACACATAAGATAGAGAACTGAAGTACCTGAACTTGGTTTGCACCATGTCAAGTGAAGCTGTTCTTCCATTTGAGCAGGATAGAGCTGCCTGGTGAGAAATTACAAATGATGCCAAAACAATTATAAAGCCAGAACTGCAGTAAGTAAATAGCCTATAGAGCAGAGTACAATGCATTTGAAAACTGGTGAATCAAATTAAAGAGGAACACAAGGAGGGAAGAAGAAGTAGGGGATTGAAAAGCTTACAATGATTTTAGGACTGGTTAACTTAGAACATCAATGGAAGTAATCATGCACAACTGAAATTTCGAGCACTCAAGGCACATGTTTCCTCTGGAACGTGAACCCCATGAATATCTAGTTTAAGGAGGCTTCTCATAGCTTCAATGCAGACCTGATTTCAAAAAGACGATACATCAGTGCTGAGGAAAAGAAAGAGAGAAGGATAACAAGTTTACTTCTTTTATTAATTGCTTCAAACAGCTTTTCCACAAAAGACCAATTACACACTTGCTACACTGAATAGTTGTGAAGGAAAGAATCTGTGGATAGTTTACAGTTGTGGAGGTGAAAGGGATCAAGAAAGTTTACAGTTGATTTTAAACAAAGAGCTGAGCATCTAGGATGTCAATGTTAACTCTGGCATCCATCCAGATTATTGGAATACAAGTAATCTCACAATTCGGACCCCTCAGCATAACTTCACATAGATGGTGAAAACCAATAATTTCCAGATGCAGTAATATGGTGAGGTTCCTGCTAGATTCAGCGGTAAGTAATTCTTCACATCATTGTTGGAGGGATCACAATTGTCTGACAACCACAAATGAATCGACAAGGGTTTGAAATTGTCTGGCAGGTACTTTACTAACAAGAATTGCCATTGAACATCTCTACCTCAACCCAATAAGAACAATAATGTTACATCCTTATCGATGTCTTTTTGGTTATACTAGAGGATGAACTTCCCCATCACAAAAACTAGTACTTACAAAGGGAAAGAAATAATGGGACACTAGAAATGATAAAAACCGATAAGTTAAATAACTAGCTGAAGGTGATACAAGGAAAAAGAACATGCACAAATTACTCATTTGAGAAAGATACTTACAATCTACCTTTGGAATGTAAGAAGCCAGCCACTCATGTCAGCTGTCCTCATCTTTTGTTTGCATAGCTTCCACTTTAGGTGGATACATCTCAATTTCTCATCCTTATAGCGGATGCTGATTAATACCTAAGACAAAGAAAGTATAACAGGTTACAATGACTATACAACTTATGAATAAACTGAAGCAAAGTACGTAATTAAGCAATCATCCTAGTAGGGTTGCATCAAGAAATTCCAAGTTCATTATGTGTCATAAACATCAGAAGAAAACAATGTTGTGGAAATTTCTTTATCAAGCAGTGCACCAGCACCACTGGTTTCAGATAACTCTGTATGCAGCTAAAAGAAATCCAATCCTTGTAAATTTGTAAAGGAAAGTTACTTAATATTAAATCAGCAGGGAATGAAAATGCAAATGGCAATCGAGGAATTGACTATTAATCAAACAGGGTATAGATATATTTTTATTTCATTGCAAGTCTTCCTTAAAGAATGGAACATGGCATCCAAACCAGCACAGCATTTCATGGAAAAGATGTTAAATTCTAAGTTTATAACAGACTAAAATGATTTCTAATAGTATGTCTATCCTCCATGAGAAAGCAAATATGATATAATTAGATTGAAATGATTGAAGTATATTTTTCCAGTATCATGGTCACCTTATCTTCAATGAAACACAGCAGACAAGCCGTACATGGGAGAGGTGATTGAACTAGTGGGAGTGGATCATCACCTATTCAACATCATTTGATCTTCCCGTCAAGTATGATAGAGCCTGCTACGATATAATTTATGCCAAAAGGAAGAAGGAGGATTGGTTAATGCATTATTGGTTAAAGTGAAAAAAGAAATGCGAGAAGAGAAGAAAAGATGGTGCTTTGAAAAGCTTACCCTGCTTTAGGGATAAATTTCTGGCAATTGGGAATTGATTAACCTTGTAACGCGAACAG
Organism: Rosa lucieae; assembly: GCA_024704745.1. Lineage (NCBI taxonomy): Eukaryota > Viridiplantae > Streptophyta > Magnoliopsida > Rosales > Rosaceae > Rosa > Rosa lucieae. The sequence goes on along the minus strand of CM045495.1, from coordinate 39,718,660 downwards.
ACATTCTAGTTCAGCTTCATCCCACTGAGTTAAGAAAGATGAAAAAATGAGACATAATAAGAAATAAATTTGTTGATAAAAAGAAAATAAAATGAAAACAGATTGATTTGGTAAAAAAATTACTGTAAACTTTTGGAATGTGAGAAATCTTGGGCCATTCTGGGCCAGTCTCCTTGTTGCATCTTTCCTTGAGATTCTCACAACACCAGAGGTACAGAGACTCAAGAGATGTAAGATTTCCCAACCACTCAGGAAGAGCCTCTAGTCCCTCAAAATATTTTATCCGGAGAGTTTTTAAACAAGTCAAGTGCTGAATTTGTTGAGGCAGAGACTTGAGCTTAGGCCACCCAAACAACTCTAACTCTTCAAGTTGTGAATTAGGTGGAAGCTGAAAATCAGGGAAGGCGTCCAGCTCCTCCCAGAAGGGACCCATTTGGAGCGTCTTCAAACGAGTGAGGTGGTGAAATCCTCCTGTGGGCACATATTTTAATTTCCCACAATGACATATCAACAAGTGACGAAGATTCGGTGGAATAGATTCTAGAGTATGGCAATCCTCCTCCTGTAAAGACAAATACGCATCAAGACCTTGAGAAATTTCCTCTGGTTGATTCGTTGAGTCCGGGTGGTCGCACTTCACATATGATACTGACAAGGATAGTAGACTAGAGCAATCAGTTATATCCAGATCCTCAAGAGAGGTGCAGAATTGGAGCCCACTCGGTAGGCTTAATAATCTCTTACAATTAGAAATCTTCAAGCGCCGGAGAGATGTGATGCCCTGTGTGATTGGAATTGATCTTAGATTATCACAACTCCGAATCTCCAATTCCTGAAGAGAGGTGCAGTAGTTGAGCCCACTTCCTAGGCTTGACAATCCTTTACACCATACGAGATTGAATTTCCGGAGAGACGGCATACCCTGTGCGGTTGGAATTGAAACCAGATTATGGCAACCATATATACGCAACTCCTGAAGAGCGGTGCAGTAATCGAGCCCAACCTCTAGGCTTGATAATCGCGAACAACAGGTGATCTCCAATTCACGTAGAGATGAGATGCCATGTGTGATCCGAATCGACTCTAGGCTGTCACAAAATTGTATCCTCAACTCTTCGAGGCAAGGAAATAACACGACCTCTCCTTCAGCTGATATCCATTCAATGAGCTCATCGCACCAATAGATGGATAGTGTTTTCAGAGCTGGAAATAAAGTTGTGCTAGTATCACTATAACCATAAAACTCAGCTCCCAGACGTTTCAGCTTTTCCATCCATTCAATCTTAAGAGATCTTAGATAAGGCAGGTGGCCGAGTGTTGGGACTCCTTCACAATTGCTGCACCAGGTTAATCGAATCTGCTTCAAGTTTTGGAGACTCGTTATCCATGGCGGAAATCTAGCACCCATGAAATGGTAAATGTTCAAGCTTTGCAAGTTACCATGAGGTTCCAAGCCATCTAGTACATGTACATTCGTCTGATTTTCATTAGGATCGTCTCTCCATGCAAATGTTAACCCACTTAAGTGACTCTTCTGGACTAAGCGAGCCTTCTTTGCTTCTTCTGCATCCCTTACATGTTCTAGCCCATTCATAATTAAGTGGCCTCTCAATTGGTTCAACCCACCCAACTCCTTAATTGCAGGACCTCTCTCCTCACCCACATTAAAGATAGAAGGCATTAATGTTCGGAGATTAGTTAATCGCCCCAAAATCCCAGCCTCAAATTTCATTCCCTCATCAAAGTAAAAATGCCTCAAGTTGATCAAGTTGTGAATCTCCTTTGGACACTGTTTGAGACCCTTAGGTAATCTCAATGTTTGGAGGTTATAGAGCTTGCCAATAGACTTTGGGAGTGCTTTAATTCCTGTATAGGAGAGATCTAGATACCTCAAGTGCTTCAACTTGCCAAGTGAATATGGCAACTCCTGAATCTCATATCCAAAGAAACGCAAGACACGTAAAGCTCTAAACTTTAGGAAATTGGTATTACACACCTGGACAGTTGAAAAGAGTGAGCGCAGTCTTGAAATATTTGTTTTTGACATACTTTCTAGCTTTTGAGTAAGAATCCATGCGACATGTCGAATCTCATAATCATCCATCTCACTATCAAAGTTTGGTGTCCAACTCTCACCCTTGGATACTTCTATTGCAAGATCATGCAGAAGATCATGCATCTTGCATTCAATGAAAACGCCATCCTCATCATCCTTTGTAGCTTCTTGAAACAAGGACTTCTCCAGTAGATTATCAAAATACTTCTTTCCTATATCCTCCATTTCAATCCCTTGCTTGCTTTGGTGATAATGAGAAGGATAGAGAAAACCTTGAGCCATCCATAGTTGGATCAAGTCATCTCTTTTAATTGAGGAACCTTTCTTGAGCATGGAGCAATATGAAAAACATTGTTTCAATGGTGATTCCAAATTGTCAAAACTCAACTTCAGAACCGACATAATCCTGCTATCCTTTTTGTCTGATGATACTTGCCATATTTTACTGTTCAGAATTGACAACCATTCGTTGCTACTGTTCTTAGAATGCAACAAGCTTCCCATAACCTACGGTTATTAATTTGAGATTCAAATTTTAGCATAACTGCATCTATACATATCAAATAGTTCATCTACACATTAAATAATCAATAAGGTGATTGAAGATACCGTACCTTTGCAGCCAATGGAAGACCAGCACAATTTTTGGCAATGTTCCTTCCGATTTCCTCTAGTTCTGAATCTATTGGAGCATTAGGATCTGCAAATGCTCTATCCTTCAATATGGACCAACATTCATCATCCGATAGAGTCCCTAGATCGCACCTAGGAAGTGTTTCCATGATTGATGCAACTTTGGCACTACGGGTGGTGACAATCACAGAGCTTCCTTTAGCAGAATTTAGTTGCAATAGACAACGCTTCAAATCATCCCAATTATTAGCATCCTCATTCCAAACGTCATCAAGTACAAGAAAATACCTTTTCTGTTCCAACTTCTGCCGGAGGCTTTCCATCAATGCTTGCTGATTTGAAGAGTCTATTCCCGTCACGCCACATGATTGCACCATTCCATGTAAAATTGAATTGACATCAAAAGTATTAGATACATACACCCAGAGCGTTGTATCAAAGTATTTTTCCATTTCACCTTCTTTCAGTTGCTTGTTAACTGAGCGAGCCAAAGTTGTTTTACCTAGGCCTCCCAATCCCACAATGGCCATCACCGAAAGAATCTTTTCTTGATTGTTGGAGTTGGTCAAGGTTGCAATTATATCTGACACAACCTGATCCCTTCCAACAATGGTTGAATCTTTCAAGGTGAATTCATTTTTCTCAACGAATGAGGTTGTTTCCCGCTTATCTTTACTTGCTGATGCACCTCCATTTGATCTCCTTGTCATGCCGAGTACACTGGCTGCTTGCTTGTAGAGATCATCCAAGGATGTGTTGATGTTGTAAATCTTGCGTGCCATCTTGAGACGAAATACAACAGGATTGTTGCAGAAGAAGCCGAGTATCTTCTTATCCAGGCTCGTCTCCTTTATAACGATACGCTGAACTTCATATTCTATTTCATCCATTATATCGTCTGCATTATAAGCTACGCTTATAAGCCTCTTCATCCAATCGGCCCTTGCCCGCAGTTTCCGATCTTCAGGTTCATGAGCAGCATCATGGATTATATTTCCAATCAGAGTTGAGGATTCTTTGAGCTTATTTATCTCTTCGCGGAACCCCCAGACGATATCGAGTCTCAATTGATCAGTAGCGAGTGAAGTCACCTTACTCACTACTTCGCCGGCAGCGGATTCAAGGAGAGAGAGTACAAACATCTTTCCGGGGTTTTAAAATCACTCTCAATCTCAAGGGTTGATCACGCAGGCGTAGGGTGTCCCAAGTGTTGTTCTTGTAAAAGATATAGCTGGATTGTTGAGAATAGATGCTGCGTATGGTTTGCTTGGGATCGCCTTGCCTTCACTCCATGCCAGCTATAGCTTTATGAAAGAACAGTACACTATTCTACTGAGGATAGCTCTATAAAAAATTTAAGTGTCGTGTCTGTATAGAACATATTAGACTTGCAGCACAGGCAAAGAACCAAGTGAACCCACCCTTACAAGACTTGGGTAGCTTAGATACCTATTTCCAGTTGTATTCCCAAGTTAACAACTGCTCTTCTTCATTAAGCAATGATTAACTTTTTGGCTAGGTAAGAAAGGGACCCAGTAGCAGTTATTATTGACTTGGAGAATCAAATATGCTAGAGATGCAGAACACCAAGTTGTAAACTAACTTGATTCCAAGAAAAAGAATAAAGCCCCCCTTTTTTCCTCAGATTTTGAAGAGTTCCAATGTCCATATTCCTCAATCTTGGGGCTTCAGGTGTTTGAAATGGTTTCAATATTTTATATCAGTCAATTTTGGTGATTGCATAAACCAAATTTAGAGGTTACGTGTGTTTGATGATTAAATAATTTAACTGTAAGTAATTGGAGTGTCCTATATTGCTTTGAAGTATTAATTTTTTTTATTTTTTTTTATCAAGAAGAACTTCATTAATAATGAACTGGTTACAACGAGTTTGGGCAACATCTCATACATAGAAATGACCACTAGACTTCACACTGGAACTCTATAATGACTGACTGAATGGGCCAAAAAGGCTCCGACTCCAAATAAAGCCATTTTTGCTAAACGGTGAGCAATCTTGGTGCCATCACATTTCACAAAATGACAACTACAGACTTAAAAGACACTAAAGAAAACTTGCACAACAACTAACACTACTAGAAAAACCCCCCAATGCACACAAATGACATGCACACGGATATTCACACGGACGTAAATCTGTGTGAAAAACATTGCAATACACACAGATATCCGTGTGAAAAGTTCATTCACACAGTCATCCGTGTGAACTATAGGAGGATTCACGATTGTCTAAAATCTGAAAATGATTTAGAGTCTGAAGTGTTCTGGCAGATACTTTACCTGCAATAATTGCCATTGAACATCTCTCCCTCAACCCAAAATAAGAAAAAAAAAATGTTCATCCTTATCAATGCCTTCTTTGTTTATACTAGAGGATGAACTTCCCCATCACAAAACTAGTACTTACAAAGGAAAAGAAATAATAGGGCATAAGACATGAGGATAACCGATAAGTTAATTAACTAGGTGGAAGTAATAAAGGGAACAAGAACAAACACAAATTACATTCTACCTTTGGAAAATAAGAAGTCAGCCACTGTTGTCGGTTGTCCTCAGTGCATGTTTGATTGCATAGCTGCCAATTTAGGTTGATACTTCTCATTCTCATAGCTGCTGAGTAACACCTGATACAAAGAAAGTATAAAAGGATACAATGACATACAACTTATGAATATAAATTGAAAAAAAAAAAATAATCAAGAAATCATCATAGCAGGCTTGTATAGATAAATCCCAAGTTTATTAAGTGTCATAAACGAATGAAGAAAAAAATGTTGGGGAAACTTCTTTATCAAGTCACTGCACCACTGGTTTAAGATAACTCTAGATGCAGCTAAAACAAATCCTATCCTTGTAAAATTGTAGAAAGAAAAGTTACTTAAATTTAAATCAGTAAGGAATTATAATGCAAATGGCAATCGAGGAATTGACTCTAAATCAAACAGGGTATTTTTATTTTATATTTTTATTGCACTGCAGGTCTTCCTTAAAGCCTTAAGTATATTTCTCCACTACCCATACACGGGAGAGGTGATTGAACTACTGTGACTGGATCTTCAACCACTCAGCTTCATCTGATCTTCCCATTAAGTATGATAGAACCTGCTAAGATATAATTTATGCCATTAGGTAGGAAAAATTACGATTAGTTAATGCAATGGAAATCTGGTTAAACTCTAGTGAAAGAAGAAATCTAAGAAGAGAAGAAAAGATGGTGGTTTGAAAAGCTTACCCCGCTTTAGGGATAAATCTCTGGCAATTGGGAATTGATTAACCTCGTAACTTGAATGAAATCAATTGATAATACATTTTCCTCTTGAAATGTGACCAGGCATTCTAGTTTAGTATGGCAGGCCATTACGTAGCTTCACCACACTGAGTTAAGAAAGATGAAAAATGAGACATAATAAGAAAGAAATTTGTAGGAAAAAAATAAATAAAAAGAACTTGGTCAAAAAAATTACAGTCATGTTCTGGGATGTGAGAAATCTTGGCCAGTCTCCTTGGTGCATCTTTCCTTGAGCAGGGGACATCCCTCAATGTAGAGCTTCTTTAATTTGGTGAGGCTTTTCATAGCATTCAGTGTAGGTAGATACTTGAGATTCTCTCAAAGCCAGATATGTAGTCTCAAGAGATGTAAGATTTCCCAACCATTCAGGAAGAGCCTCTAGTCCTATAAACTTTCCTATCCAGAGAGTTTTTAAAAAAGTAGAGTGCTGAATTTGCTGGGGCAGAGACTTTAGCTTAGGCCACCCCACCAACTCTAAGCGTTCAAGTTGTAAATCATGTGGTGGTGGTGGAAGCTGAAAATCAGGCAAGGCATCCAGCTGCTCCCAGAACCAACCAATTTGCAGCATCTTCAAATGAGTGTGGCGGTGAAATCCTGTGGGCATATATTTGAATTTCCCACAATGACATATCAACAACTGACGGAGATTAGGTGGAATAGATTCGAGACTACGCCAATCCTCCTCCTGTGTAGACAAATACTCAACAACACCTATAGAGACTTCCTTCGGTTGATTCGTTGAGTCTCTGGGTGGTCGCACACATATGATACTGACATGGATACTAGACTAGAGCAACCAGTTATATGCAGATGCCGAAGAGAGGTGCAGAATTGGATCCCACCGGTTAGGCTTAATAATCTCTGACAACGAATAATCCTCAACCTCTGGAGAGATGTGATGCCCTGTGTGATTGGAATTGATGTTAGATTATGACAATAGCGTAGCTGCAATTCCTAAAGAGAGGTGTAGTAGTTGAGCCCACTTCCTAGGCTTGATAATCCCTCACATCCTTGAATCCTCAAAATGGTCAGCCTGATAAATCAAGAGCAATACAACGAGTTATTTTCAACTTCTCAAGACAATGGAGCGTGTCAGATACATCGAGAGCAATACAAGTCAACTCATCACAATTAACTATCTGCAAATATGTGAGACTCTTATTATTGTTCAGCATCCCTTCTGGTAGACAAGTTAGTCCCTTTACATGATCTATACAGAGATTGGTGAGACTGGTAAGCTGAGTGCTTATATTTTCTATTGAGATGTTGTTGTCCATTTCGTCTATCCACAACCTCTTGAGACGTGGAAAACGACTCGGAGCATTTCTCAATTTGGGACAGTACCTGAGTTCCAACGCTTCGAGGCAAGGAAATACCACTACTTCTCCTGATATCCTCGGTGCTTCCATCCATTCAATGAGCTCTTGGCACCCAAGGATGTATAGTGTTTTCAGTGCTGGAAACAAAGTTGTACTAGTACCATAAAACTCAGCTCCCGCACATTTCAGCTTTTTCATCCTCCTAATCTCAAGAGATCTTAGATTAGGTAGATGACCGAGTGTTGGGACTCCTTCACGACTGCAACAACTGAGTAATCAACTCTGCTTCAAATTTTGGAGACTCGTTATCCATGACGGAAATCTCTCACCCATAAAATTTTCAATCTTCAAGCTTTGCAAGTTACCATGAGGTTCCAAGCCATCTGGTACATCCGTCTCATTTTCATTAGGTAGTAATGAACTATTATCATCTAGTATATCCGTCTGATTTTCATTAGGTAGTAATGAACTATGACTACCTAATGAACCATATCATCAAGTACATTCGCCAAGCCATCGTCTGTCCACTTTAATGTTAGCTCACGTAAGTGATTCTTCTGCACTAAGCGAGCTTTCTTTGCTTCTTCTCCATCCCTTACATGTTCTAGCCCATCAATAATTAAGTGGCCTCTCAATTGGTTCAACCCACCCAACTCCTTAATTGCAGGACCTCACTCCTTACCCACATTAAAGGAAGGCAGTGTTCGGAGATTAGTTAATCGCCTCAAAATCGCAGCCTCAAATTTCATCCCCTCACCAAAATAAAAATGCCTCAAGTTGATCAAATTTTGAATCTCCTTTGGACACTTTTCGAGATCCTGTAATTTCAATGTTTGGAGGTTATAGAGCTTGCCAATAGACTTTCGAGATCCGGTAACACTTTCTGATCCTGAAGAAGGATTCTTTAAGAATCCTCAAGCAAGACTGAATTGTCCCGATGCAAGCAGAAAAGCCATCTTTCCTTTTCTATGCAACAGAAAGACATTTCTCCGATTATGATAAAAGTGACACAGACCAAGTGGTTCACTCTGATAACCAAGGTGAGAGATGAAGATTTGCAATTTCATAACTGAGGATCGTTTCCTGCGTATTCACATGGTCCATGCATCATAAGCAACGGGACCATATAGTTCAGTTCATTTACTTGATATATAGATCATCATACCATGCAGGAAGATGCCAGCAAGCTAGTAGACATGAGTAATTAAGTCACTGTTCAATCCCTTTTATTTCTAGGATTCACAATTTCAAAATCATGATCATATGTTATAGCAATTGCAATAAGAATGCAGGATGGTGCCAGCTGATTAGGAGTTTCAGTGGAAATATGTTTAGAATGGACTACTATCACGCTACACCCTACATACGAATCATATGTCAAAGAGTCTCACTTAATTATGAAAAAGGTAATTAAAAAAGAAAAAGATTGCAAACCACTACAGCTCTGGTGTCATTTTGTGTCTTATTTAACCATAATGTTTTAGCAACTATATATCATCACCTTCCAACAAAGCAGGCTTCTTCCTTATCCTAATGCAGTCACCTAACACAAACAGTTTCTTTTCTAGCAGAAACACAATACCAACTGACACTTCCAATCTGTACCCATAGTTCATTGACAAATCCATAAACACAATGAATATAATGAAGCTTTACAAACAGGGCCCATCTGTTAAATCCTAATCATTTCAACAGAAACATCAATGATAAATCCAGGGTTCACAAAACTTCAGCCTAAGATAGCAAAACCAAAGCATTGAGAGATAAGACATTAAGTACACTCATGTCCTAACCCATGACTACGGTATTAGTTACCAATAATCTTTAGCCAGTGAAAGACTGAACAGGGCAACATCACAATCCACCTAACTCTGATTCAAAAAATGAAACAATACCTATGACAAATTTAAAAACAAAGCACCAAAAGAGTTTCATGGAAAATAACCTGAACGGGGTTAGAAACCTCTATGTTATCCATATCTACTTCCAGTTCCCGAAACCCGACACAGCCAGGTCCTCGAACAGCTCACAACCCAACCTACCATCCCCTACCACCAACACTCACACATTCTTTAACGTCTTCTCTGAGCTGCAAAATTTTCAAGAACAAACTTACAAACAAAGCCCAAAACAAAAATCAATAAATATATCAGAAGGTCATGATGATAAGGGACAGGGCTCTGGGACCACAAAAATCACGATATTTATTTTGCTAACCAATTTAATTTCCATGCTTAGATAGAAAGTCCAGGATGATAAGTAATAACTCAATGACTGGTCATTTAGTTTTTAGTATAATTATATATGATATAACTAAATGAATTATGTTCAATAGTCTATAACCATTTTATCAAAAGTAAAATGTAACCAAAGTATCCTAAATTCAAAACCCAGAAATCAACATCAAATCAACACCATTGTCCAAAGTTTTAACTTTTGAGTATTCAAGACAACAAGGCTATGTATAACAACCACACTTGACCAACCAAAAACAGAACCAGAGCGACAACCTGGGTTAAAAATGAAGGATATATACTCTAATTTTTCTACAACTATAAAGCAGGAGGATCAGAACTTGAAAGTGCAACTCACTGAATGTTCTTGAAAAATATTAGGGACGGGACGAGGGTGTGGGTAAGTCAAATCATATAGGATATGAAAATAAAATTTACAATAGCATATGAATGTTCTTGACATTTTTTATACAGGAGACAGCAAGATGTCATGATCTACATGGTCATAGGCCTTCTCAAAACAAATTTTGAAAACCAATCCTTCCTAACTCTTTATCTAACTTCCACCACAACCTCATTTGCAATTAAAACCGCATCTAAAATCGGCCTCCCTTTATAAATGCCCCCTGAGTTTCCCAACCTTGAATCACCCAACTATTCCACCATTCTTTAAAACAGTTTTTGGAGCAGTTATGCTCCACAAATGCTTTCTAACTTAAAAGCAGTCGGACCCTTTCTTAACTGGTTTGAGTCCAACTGAATAAGATAGTGATCTGTAGTAACCCTTGAGAGCTATTTGCCTGACATGGGGAAATTCCTCCTCCCATTTTACTTGTACAGAATCTACTTTGAATAATCCTAATGTGGCATTTGCAAAGGACCATCAAGTTAAATAACACCAAAACAGAAGTTAAAATAAAAGACCCTGATGGTAGAATGAGAGTTCAAGCCAAAGATGAAAGGCAACCACTTTTTATTTCATTGCTTTTCATATTGATAACATACAGACTGACCACACGACGAACTCTAAGGAAACTATTATATCCATGTGAGCATATGGCAGCAGCAGTGAGCATCAAGATAGATGAGGCCAAAGTAGATAAACTACTAGATGCACTAGGTAGATGGTATATAAGTAATTGCATTAAATTTTGGACAAATATAAACACATCTGGAAGCTGTAGTTCTGATTAGCATCCATATCTGTAGTCATCTTGAGAAGACTGCAAATTACCAACCATCTAAACATACATAGAATAAATTATCTGTGTTAGGCAGGACTTCAGAGTCTTTTTATTGTTTCTTTTTTCTTTCTTTTTTTCCCATAACAATGTAGTAACTAACATTGCCTTCCAAAGAAGCATAGTACTTGTTCATCTTAATGCAGTCCCCTCACCCAACAGTTTATTTACTACATATATATGATAACAAATGAAACTCATTCATTCTCTACTAACAGTTCATTGACCAAATCGTATAGTGTACACAATGACTTCACAAACAGGGACCATCTGTTAAAGCTCCTAATAATCTCAACACAAACATGAATGAGTTCAGGATTGTGATGAGAAAGTTGGGTTCAGAGCATTTCAGCCTAAGATAACAAAACCAAATCATTGAGAGATAGGAATCTAGTACACCATTTATGTCCTCAGCAAGGCTTATAGAATTAGTTATATCTATCCAATCTTGATACCGGGTTGGATGAGATACCAAAACAAGACTCACTTCCCAAGCCAACACTCTATACAGAAAATTCACCACCTAAAGTGTTTTCCAAAGGACACATTATGTAAAGTCACCACTCAATGGAAAATTCCACAGAGATACAGAGTATGAGAGAAAGAACTCACATAAGCTATTTTCTTATTCATCAACTCTGATATCTCCGGTACAGACAAGGACTCTTAAATAGTAATCTTAGAACAACCCTCCAAGGATAGGCTACTACTCTTCTCAAGGTTATTAATTAAGGACACGGATATAAAAATAAGACTTATTGGAAAACGAAAGGATTCCAAAATACTCTAGAAGAAATCATAACTCAATTAATTCTCACATAACCTAACTAGTCTGAACTAGCACTCTCAAGAAAAACTCTAAATTGAGCTCTCTAAAAAGTTCTAGAATGGCACTTGAGTAATTAATGTGAGCAGTTGGAATTTCTCTGGTAGTGCAGCCATTACATTTTCAAACACTCCTGTGTCAAATCTCAAATCTTCAGCCAGTGAAAGACTGTGAACTGGATAATAAAAGTCAAACTTCGCCCAACTCTAATTCAAACAATGAAAAACCCATGACATATTTGAAAACAAAGCAGCAAAAAGTTCAAGTAGCATAACATGAAGAGGAATTGGCTATTGAGATTAGAAACCTTGATGTGATCAATTTCTATGACTTCAAGTTCCCAAAAACAACACAGCTCTGTGAGAAGCTCACAACCCAATCCACCTGTGCCTACCACCAACACTCTCACATACATGCGACTCTTTTGTAAGTGACACTTTTCTAACAACAACAACAGAAGATAACTCCCTTACCTCCTCATCATCCGATAAGATTTATTTTGCTAATCAATTTAATTTTGAAGCTTAGATAGAATATAATTATACAAGTAAATGATTTTATGGTCAATAGTCTCATAAGCATTTCATCAAAAGTAAAATGTAAGCCAAAGTATCCTAAATTCAAAGCCCAGACATCAACCAAAGTCATTTCCATTTACAAACATAATTCCCACCCTCGCCAATGTAATGAACATTCAAGACAACAAGTTTATGAATACACCCACTAGCCAATCTAATCAACAAAACCCTAAACATAGCTAAAAAAAACTGACCCACAAAATAACAGATACAACCAGGGTCAAAACAGAAGCACTCTTAACTTTTGTGCCTGAGCAAAAATAAAGCTGGAGGATCATAACCTAAAACTGCAAATCACTGAATGTTCTTGAAAAATATTGGGGAAGCATTAGACGACGGTGTGGGTGAGTTAAATTAATTGGGAAATAAGATTTACCCTTGAGTAAGAATGTTCTTGACATTTTTTATGTGGGAGACAGCAAGACAAAAGTGAAAAAAATTGAAATTTTTCATATCGTAACATGTGAGAATAAGTATCAAGTTTGAAGAACAAACAAAAGAAAAACTCATGACATTCTCGGAAAAGGAACAAACATTCCTACTCAGTTACTCATATCAATTTCATAGGATTCAAAGATGACAAAATCGATAGCATGGAAACCAATGCTCTAAACTTCCGAACCCAAAAATCATTAGGAGGCAGGAAACTCTAGCACATGTCTATGTAAGTACCATGAGGGGATTTGAACTACAGACACATGGGAGCAAACAATGGGCCTGACCATTCCTACTAACCTCTTGTTGGTGAAAGGCTGAAAGCAATGCTGGAAAGTGATTAATAGCCATAGAATGAAAGAAAGCAAAAATCCTCACAAGTTGCATGGAAGAATGGATCACATAACAGGTTGAAACATCACTTCCTTCTCAGATGTCCCCTAGACATGCAACAACAATATGGTATTTCTTTGAGCAAAGCTTATTAACCAAAAAATAACATATACCGTTCTCCATTACAGAACCTACGCTAAACATAAAGTCCAAAGCATGTAAAGAATCATCCAACCTATCGCTTTGGGAGAGACAATGAATCAATCTCCAAAAGGTTCTCTGCCCTGATTTTACCTTATTGCTTAGCATCACTACGAACCAATTCATTCCCTCTGCAACATCACCTTGATCCCACAATCCATTAGTGATACAATTATGGCTGCTGGAACTTGTTTCCTAACCTATATTCTTCATATCATTCCACAAATTTTTTGCTTCTTCTACCCTTCCATCTGACCAAGCTTTCAATAAGTGGGCATAAAAGTAAGCTGATGGCTGTAAACCATTAGTCAGGAACTCTCTGAATAAGTTCATACTCTCAGCTGTCTTAGCTTTATAGTCAACAGAAACCTTGGATTAGAGTATCGTATGTTATCACATCACAAACAGTATACTTCTCAGGCATTTCTTCAAAGTTCAGACAATTTTATATGCCCTCATCAGTCCTTCCACGCAAACAAAGCCCTTAAATCACTCTGTTGTAACTGACTGGTTTTTTCACAGCCTTTATCACACATCTCCTTGTTCAAGATCCTGGTCTGTTCAAATCACCAGTCTTTCCAAACCCATGAATCATGGTTTTGTTAACAACCTTTATCACACATCTCCTTGTTCAAGATCCTGGCGCTTGTTCAAATCACCACTCTTTCCAAACCCATGAATCATGGTATTGTAATTTGTTAGCGTACTCATTTGGATATTATCCCTTGTCAATGATCTCAAACCATAGCTTCCTAGCCCCTCGAAGCCAACCCATCATACAAAGACCATGGATCATGGCTATATACATGACAATATCTGGAGCATAGCCTCTAAACTTAAGATCATTTGAAATTCGGAAACCCTCAAACACCTTCCCTCTCTTGCACAACCAATTGATTACCTCCTGAAATGAGGAACTTCATCAGAGACACAGTTTTTGATTCGGACACTTTCATATATTCTTTCTCCTTACAGTCCCCAGAGATGAATGTATCGAAAGCAGCATTCCATCTTCCAAAACCTGCCGACGAAGTCCATACCCTTTTGAAAACCTCATTATCATCACAAAACGCTTGAATCCAATATCCCCAGAGTCTCAACATCAACATCAGCTACAGCACCACATTCTATCCACCCAGCCTAAGACACCCTGACAGAGCCACATAACAAGTAACAGGCACACTCCAGCCCCTTTCGAACCTATAAAGAAAAGCTTTTGCAGCATTGCAGGCCTTAGCCTCCACAAGAGGAAATGGGTTCAGGCTAAACCCCAGATGAAGCGAGAAGAGCACATTGTTTTGGTACTTCAAAACCTCTCAGAAATTAAGAAAAGGGTACTCAGGGTCTTCTTCAAACCACCTGGGCTTTGTTCTAAGAATCTTACAAATTTGTTGAGCGACTTGTGTAAAGTTAGAATCTTTGGTTTCTGTTGTAACGTATCTGAGTGGGGTTTTGGCGGAAGAGTCTTAAGAATGAAGATGCAGCTCTGGCCATGAACTATGGGTCTTTGTAGCTATAATTGCAAGTTGTGTATTGAGAATGGAAATTAAGGTCGATATTATTGAACAAATGGTGAAAAGAAGAAAAGGTTGATTAAAAAGCATGAGATTTTACTTACAGTGGTATGGGCTTTCAACTTTGGCCGTCAACAAGAACGAGTTCGAGCTGTACCTTCTCTACTACTCCGACAGTTGGAGACAACAATAACATTTTTGAGCTATTTTAGTTTAGTTTCAACTTCAACCAGAAGAACAGGCCTCTGCAGTTTTGCCACTACAAAGTGACACCAAATTCAAGTTGAAGAAGATTCTGAGGTTGTATGATTCCCCGCCCTGCCCCCGCCCCCGCTTCCCATTTTCTCTATATGAACTTTTTTTATTTTTTTATTTTGAAATTTTCTATTTTCTATCTTTTTATATTTTTTTCCTTTCCTTTTTTGACAAAAAATAATATACAAATCACAATTATACGACGATCCAACGGTTGGATTCTCACGGATCACCTAGAGAATCATCTTTATCAATTTATACGATGATCCAACGGTTGGATCCTGACGGATCGCCCTTAGGTTCATCCTCTCAAAATTATATGAAGATCCAACGGTTTGATTGTCCCGGATCGCCCTTAGGATCATCCTCACAAAATTATATGACGATCCAACTGTCGGATCCTCACGGATCGCCCTTAGGATCATTCTCACAAAATTATTCGAAGATCCAACGGTTGGATAGTCTCGGATAGCCCTTAGAATCATTCTCACAAAATTATATGACGATCCAACGGTCGGATCCTCATGGATCGCCTTTTGAATAATCTTTTCATAATTATACTAAGATCCAACGGTCAGATCCTAACAGATTGCCCTTAGGATCATCCTATCAAAATTATACAAAGATCCAATGGTTGGATCATCCCCGATCGCCTTTAGAATCATCCTCACAAAATTATGCGACGATCCAAAGGTCGAATCCTTACGGATCTCCTTTTGAATCGTCTTTTCACAATTATACAAATATCCAACTGTCAGATTCTCATGAGGAATAAGAAAAATTATAAAAAAAAAATGCCCCGTTTGAAAGAAAAAAAAAATGGGGAACCCACATGGGTAATGGGAAACCCCACCCCCGCCCCCGCTTGACAAATGAGGGGAAAACCCGCGGGTACCCCGCCCCCACCCCCGTTTGCCCATTCCTAGACTTGTATAGACGACTTCAATGGGAAGATCTGCTGCCCTTGGACAATTAAAATGCTTTGGGTTGCTCTTCAACTTGAATTTACTACAAGCAAATTTGAAGGAAGCAAATTTTGCAGTTGATTTCTTCGCAAGCCTTGGTCATGTCTAAGTGTTGATCACATGATCTTGATCATACCTTGTATTTTGACTAATAACTAAAAAATCTAATAAATGGCCAAAATTTTCGTTTTTTTGAAGTGTCATATTTGAGTTTTTCTATTGGAAGCTCCAAATTTACTCACTTGATCTCTATGCTTTTTACACCTCTTATCAAATTTTCAAATACTACGTTTACTCACTAAACCTCACTAAACTTCCTCAAATAACCTCACTCATATAATTTGCAAACAAATTATTATCTTTAAAATAAAAAATGATTTCAATGATTTAATCACTCTATAAATCTTAACTAAATATACATATCTTAATCAAACTTGAGTTTCAAAAATTAATGTCTAATCAATGAGAAAATACCATGAACTATTATGTTTATATATATATATATATATATTTTTTTTTTCTATTTTAGCTGTGCAAAAAAAAAATAATAATAATAATTTGTTTTTATTCTAAAAAAAAAATCATTCGTTTTTTAATGTTTTTTTTTCTGTATTTTTTTTTTGAAATGGGGATGGTGCGCCTGTTCTGTATTTTTTGTACCACATGATTAATTATTTAAATTTTTTTGTGCAAATATAATGGATTGACTTAAATTTAGGTCATAAATCATAAAAAGATTTATTTTGTTTTCCCTCACCAATATGCGTTCAACATATATATCATACATATTTATGTCACATGATCTTAATCATATTTTTATTTTTTATTAAATATATATGAATGCTTTAATCAGTATGTAGTGAAATTGGAGAATGAAAATAGATAAGGAAAATAATAAGCAATACAATCTAATATTATTGAATTGGAAAGTCTACATAAAATAAATATAATATTTTTTTGGTATAATTATTGTCCTTAATAGTCATTTTATAGTAGGTTATATATGTCATTTAATAATTCATAATAGAATGAGGTCAAGTGAGCAGATTTTGAGGTCCCAATAGAAACTCTCGTCATATTTATGTTGGGTACAAGTTAAATATCGTGAGATATTACCGATATTTCCTGAAATTTTGCGATATTTCACAAAAGTTAGTAATATGTTTGAGATTTTTGAAAATATTTTGGAAATACTAGCAATGGTACCCGTGCTTTGCCGCGGGATTTGTTGTTTGGTAATAATTTACAATAATGAAAGATATAATTGAAAATTGTTTTAGGGAAACAAGAATTGAGAGGAATTTGCTGTGTATTCTCATTGATAATAGGGGTCTCTTTATATAGAGGATTACAATGCATAGAATCTCAATCATACAAGGAAAATAATATAGGGGTCTCTTTATATAGAGGATTACAATGCATAGAATCTCAATCATACAAGGAAAATAATTCTACATTGATTAGGATTCTAGATCCTTCTAATTAAATCCTATTACCACTAGGTCAAGTAACCTAAAGTTTGGGCTAAACACAAATTAGGTTTTCCTTGAACACTCCCCCTTGTGTTGCTCAAACGCGGTGCTTCTCTCGTTGCCTCATTAAAAACCTTGCCGAGTAACAAAAACCCAGTGGGACAAAAATAACCTCGGTCGAAGGGGAAAAAGAGCACAACACACCCTTCACGTTTCGAGGTGAACATGTAGACATCTCCCCCTGATGTCTGCGCCTCCCCCTGATGACTACGATCATGGGAGTTCAGATAATTTTCGCAAGCCAATTCTTGCCACATGTTTCTCGAACGTGGATTTGGGCAATGACTTAGTAAATAAGTCTGCCTCACTGTCCTCAGATCGAACGTAGTTCACTTTGATCTCGAGGAGTGTCTGTTGTTGCTGATTATGCTTGGTGTTGTCGCTTTTGATGTAGCCTTGCCTCATTTGTTCAAAACAAGCAGCATTATCCTAAATGCTCATAAGCTCATCTGTGGTAGACTTCAAACCACAATTGTTCGAACATGCGTAATTATGAATCCAATCCATATTCATTCACGAACCACTTCATGAAGAGCAATGATCTCTGCATTGTTCGAAGATATAGCGACTAGGGTCTATTCTGTAGACCTCCAAGATGTCACGGTCTTTTCCCATGGTGAACACTTAACCGGATTGGGAGTGACCATTGTGTGGGTCAGAGAGATACCCAACATCAGCAAAACCTTCCAAAACACATGTCGTTTTGGGATGGGGATAATGGACGCAGGCCAGTGTTGGCGGCATACCTGGTGTGTGATGGGTCTGAATCCATCATCTCTTTGTAGGGATAGAACAAGCCCATATCAATCGTACATCTCAAATATGGAAAGATATCTTTTACACCAATCCAATGGCGTCACGTTGGCGCAGAGCTATATCTAGCTAACAAGTACACAACATATGAGATGTCCGGTCTTGTGCATTGGGATAAGTACAATAATGCGCCTATTGTACTAAATAAGGCACTTCTGCCTCTAGCACATCTTCGCCATCATCCTTTCGACGAAGAGGAACATTTTCAGGATCAAGACTATGGACGATCATGGGGGTGCTTGAACGCTTGACCTTGTCAAAATGACTAAGCATCTATCGACACGATACTCAAGTTCCAAACCGAGACATAATCGTGTTCTCCCAAAATCCTTCATCTCAAACTACGGATTTCAAGTGTTCAGCGGTTTCCCTTAACTCTTTAACGGCTTCTAATGAAGGTCATGTCCAACATGAACCGCGATAGAATCCGAAACTTGTCATAAAAACGCGTGGGCATATCCCTTCCCAATCAAGTAGTCACTTTAGTGAGCGTTTCAACCTCTTTGTAAACGCTCTCCGTGGTCTAGAACCTCTTGACTTGGGTAAATGAAGTTCGCCATGAACCTTCATGTATATTCCGTATCTAGATCCCTATAGAGATACGTAGTGACCACATTTGTAAGCTGCATGTTCAGTTATTCGGAAACTACCAAACTGACAGGGTAGTGGAGTGCAATGACATCTATTACGAGAGAGTATGTCTCATCGTAGTCGATTCCAGGACGTTTTTTGTGAGAAGCCTTGAGCCATAAGGCGAGATTACCATCTCCTTTCCTCACTACGCTTTCTAACGAAGACCCATTAGTCAACAGGTTTTATGTTAAGAGGTGTTGCCATCTCTAGCTCGAAAACCTTCCTTTTCGTTAGAGAATCCATCTTAACCTGGATCGCATCTTTCCATTTAGGCCAAAAACTCTCTACGTTGGCATTCATTCATCAACAGAGCGTGGTTCGATATCATCTGACTCAAAAACTCATGCGCAACAAAATACGCAACTACATCATCAATTCTGATGGAGTTTCTATCCCACGTCTCATGTACACTAGTGTAATTTTCATAGAGCTCTATATTCTCAGGAATAGGTTCTGACGTTGAGGTTTCCCCCAACGGTAACCATAACCTGGAAGATTCTCATGAGACGGATTTTGAGTCTTGATGATCAAAGGATTGGAATGTGCCAAAGTATCCTTCGAACCCACGGGCCTCCCACGCATCCTAGCTGGGGCCATGGCCTGTAACGCCAGAGTGACACTCTCTTTGACATTGGCGCCATGCCTACCTCCGTGTAGGGTGGCGCTACGTCCTCTAGTAGGAACGTCATTCCTTGCAGGCATGTTTGCAGCATATTTGTGTGATCTCGTCACTGTAATAGGGATCGAGATGAGACATAGTGGGGACATGCCACAACAATTCCTGTAGTTCCTGTTGAACATCCGTGTTCTTATCTCACCCTAACGACGGGAAGACTGTCTCATCAAAGTGACAACCCGCAAATCTAGCGGTAAAGAGATCGCCTTGCAAGGGCATTAAGTGGCTGACGATTGTTGGAGTCTCAAATCCAACGTAGTTGCCCATTTGTCTGTAAGGACCCATCATAGAGCACTGTGGCGGCACAATTGGCACAAAAATGGCTCACTCAAATGTGCGTAAGTACAAAAGACGTGTACCCAGTCACTAGCTGTAACGCAGAGGGACATTGAGTGGCGGTAGGTCGTAGACGAATTAGCATAGCTGCATGCGATATTGCATCACCCCAAGTAGATGTAAGAAGATTGGTGCGCATTACCAATGTTCGGACTACCATCGTAGTCGTTTCCCTGAGACCAATTGGGTGTGTACATGGGAATGTGATGTCCAACATCAAGCCCATTGCAATATCCATCGAAAGTCTTTCGATGTAAACTCTCTAGCATAGTCAAATCCAATTGACTAAATAGGATGATTCGGGGAGTGAGCCCGTTGTTGTATGATATGTGCTAGGAGTGTAGCGTAAGCAGCATTTATAGGTGGACAATGGCACAACACGTGACCGGCGTGTTTGCGTGTCAACCAACATCATAAAATATTTAAGCGTCCGCAAGTTGGTTGAATCAATCCACAAGATCCCTATGGATTCTTTGTAAGATCAGAATGAGTATTGTCATATCCTTTGCATAGGACGGTCTCAGTCCTAATTTCCCTAAGGAAGGGGCTTTGTAAAACGAGCGAGAGGCCGTATAAGCAACCATTGAGTATTTTGGTTAGGCTTGAGCGTCTGAAACGCTATGTGAAGCAAGTTAGTGATAGCAATATCACATGGGGAGCCATCACCATGATGGACGCTATCCATGGCGTCATGGATAGGGACTGCACCAGCCTTAGGCTGGTGGTGGACGGAGGCAGTGCCCTAGGCAGCTGCGTCGGTCACACTTAGTCCGGAAATCAATTTTTGACTCATGCTTCGTTTCGCTCGAGAGAAAGGATGTCCGTGTGAAGTCATTGTAGACGGATCATCGTATCATGACCAGGATGATCTATCCTGTGGTGACAAAGCCAATATGTGTCTAAATCCAAGAAATCTTCTCGCATAACTTTATTGGATTAATAGCTCGAATAGTGACATAGAATCCACTAGAGAGACACATCAACTTCTCTAAGATGCGTCTTTGTTCGCAATCATTAGAGGTAATGCAAAGGAACTCATTTCAGTTCTCTACATGCATTTTCGCATGGAATTCGTTGGCCATTCATAGGGTACGATTTTCCCTAAGAGCGTAGAGAGTTTCTGTGACAACTGTAATCAAGGTGCCATTTGGCAAGTGGAACTTGGGCTATTCCATGTCCTTGAATTAATATTGATGGCCTAGCCATCGTAGTCACAAAGTAATATGCTTAGAATCAAAATTGAGTCATAATGAAAAGAACTCGAAATTTTATTCACAAGCCAACGGAGTACATCATTGTTTCTTTGATCAAAGAAAATCTAATCCAATAAAAATAGGGCTAAATACTAGTTAGTACCCTATGGTTTAGGTCCAAAATCAATTCAGTCTCTGGACTTCTAATTTCATCAAAAACACCCCTGCACTTTTAATTTTGATCTAATAGGTCCAATTTGTTAATATTCTGTTATGGGTTCAAGTTATAGTTGGATTATTTGTTGAAAAACTATTTATTTTTAATAGTAGGACTCACTCCTAAATTGATTATGCAGACCACTTCGACACCACATCATAAAACATAGGTCATATATGAGTCACGTTAACAAGTTAAATAACTCAATTGTCGGAAAACTAACAAATTGGACCTATTAGATCAAAATTGAAAGTGCAGGGGTGTTTTTTATGAAATTAGAAGTTCATGGACTGAATTGATTTTGGATCTAAATCACAGGGTAGTAATTTGTATTTAGCCTATAAAAATAATATGGCAATCGCCTACATCACTTGGAAAATAAAGACTTAAACAGAATTGGCGATCTATTGATTCCAGCCAGATTTGTAGTCTTCAACCGTTCACTCTAGATCATCTTCTTGATCTTCTTGTTCCACATAGTGAGCTTCTCTTGCTTCACAATATGCTTTGTAGGCGGTGACAAGTTCTTCAGGAGCTCTACAAATTTGTGCCCAATGCTCAGACACTCCACATCGAGAACATACATCTCTTTGCTCGAACTCCATTGATTGAGGCGCTTTGAAAGCGTCATTTAGATGGCTCTTAGTGTTGGTGGCGCCACCAACATGGCCAGAGGCATTGTCTCCCTCTCTCTTTCCACGTTTACTTCTTCGGTTCCATGTTCGCCTATTTTGGCGGTTACCTTCCCAAGTAGAGCGATTATATGGATCAGAATGTCTAGAAGTATACCTAAGATTAGGGTTTCGCTCTTGGCGCCCTCTCTTAGAGGTGCGACTATAATTGGGTTCCGGAATATGTTCTGTTTCCACGGATCTCGAATTATAGTTCTTCACAAGGATATTGTCATGCTTTTCAGAGACATTCATAGCTCCAATGAGCTCATGAAACCTTGTGATCCGTCTTGCATTTACATCGATTCGATAGTTCTTAGCAACCATCAATGCAGAGACGGGGAAGGTAGAGAGAGTCTTCTTAATCAACATCGCATCTGTGATCTCTTTATCACAGAATTTCATTAAGGATTTAATGTGAAGTGCTTCCGAGTTATAGTCAAGAACTGACTTGAAATCACAGAAGCGGAGGCTATGCCATCTCACTTCTAGGTCAGGAAGCAAGGAGTCACGGAAGTTGCCAAATCTTTCTTCTAGTGAGACCCACAGCCTTCTGGGGTCTTCTTCATTCATATACTCGTACTGGAGCGAATCATCCATATGACGAGTCATTAGGATGATGGCTTTTGCCTTATTTGCCTCTAAGGCTGCTCTATTTGCTTTCAAAGCTTGAGCTTGCTCTACAGTTATCACGTCCTGGCTAGGCTCGAGAATCATATCCAAGATTCCTACAGCCTTGAGATGCTGGCGGATATCACGAACCCACTTGTGATATCCAGAGCCAGTTGTTCCCAATGGAGCAAAGTCTAATTTGTTCTGGTTACTCATCCTGAAAAAGAACAACAAAATTAGGGTTAGTTTCAGAGCGAAATAGGCTACCACGAAAACATATTAAATTTCTAAGCGTAATCGCTTCCAAGAAATTAGGAATTTCCGAGCATAGTTGCTTCCAAGAAATTCGATTCCAAGAGATATTGGATTAGATCGAAACAATGATGTAAGTGGTCAATCATAAATTCTCTACAAACTCTAAGTTTGGAGATCTCAACAAGCTCTAAGCTTGGAGTGAGCACGAACCCCCACAGTTCAGCTTTTGGTCTCCCCTATTTAGAGAAAGGGGGGTAGAAGAAGGGATGTTGGAAGTCCCCGAGAAAAGAAGAAGAAATTTAAAAAAAAACTTCAAAAACGGGAACTTTTAGAAAAAATTACCTTAAAAATGGCCAGAAAAATGTCGCCTGAAAGTCACTGTAGCTAACAGGAAAGCACTGTAGCTGACCGGAAAAAGTCAACGAAAAGTCGTTGGAAAAGTCGCCGGAAAAGTCGCCAGAAAGTCGTTGACCGGCGTTGACTGTTGACCTATGCTGACGTGGCAGTGGGTCCCTATTGCTGAAGTGGCAGTGGGTCCCGTGATGACGTGGCAGTGGGTCAGGGTGCTGACGTGGCAGTGGGCCTGGGTGCTGAGGTGGCAGTGGGGTCTGCGTCAGTGGGCTTGGGCTTCTGGCCTTCTGGGCTTCTTTTGCTTTCTCCTTTTTTTTTTCTTTTCTTTTCTTCTCTTTTCTGCCGATTCAAGATGCAGCAGCTCAAGTGGCCGGTTCACTCCTTTTTAGGCCGGTTTTTGTAATTTTTCTTCCGGTTCCTGAAACTTCAGATCAATGGGCTTCTGCTACCAAAATTTGGTGAAATTTGGAGGTCTGGAAGATGGTGAACCGGTGGAATATTTGCTGCGAGTTGTATGGAGCTTCCGGTGGCCGGTTCGGTAAGTTTCCGGCCGATTCTTAGGGTGGGGCTGCCGGTTCTGGACTCCTGGGATCGATTCCTTTAAGGTGTGAGGTGAAGGCAGAAAAGGTTTCAACGATTTGTATTCGGATTCAAGGTTTTTAGCTTCTTGAATCAAGGTTTGGCTATTTGTTTCAGGGTTAGGGCTTCGTGCTGATAACGTGTTTTAGGGAAACAAGAATTGAGAGGAATTTGCTGTGTATTCTCATTGATAATAGGGGCCTCTTTATATAGAGAATTACAATGCATAGAATCTCAATCATACAAGGAAAGTAATTCTACATTGATTAGGATTCTAGATCCTTCTAATTAAATCCTATTACCACTAGGTCAAGTAACCTAGAGTTTGGGCTAAACACAAAATAGGTTTTCCTTGAACAAAAATGACTTATTATTATTGATCAAACTGATAAAATACCATATATTACATTAATCGGAATAGTGTTTTTGTAAAGAGACACAAACTATCCCCGATTGAATTGCTTCAGAAAGTGACTTCCATATTATCTCATTCCTCCAAGCCTTTGATTTCCATCACCATGAACTGTTCTATGATACTATATGCATACCTCTGGACACTCTTTTTTTTACCACAATTCATTATTTCATTGAAATACATTAGACAAAATTTACAGCTAATTAATATGGATGAAAACAATCATGAATGCAAAAGCTACCGAGTATACATGCATTTCAAAGAAAATGACATATGCTTCTGCTTTTCAAAAATCAAAAGCCAGCTTTAACTCACATGATACAGATTTGATGATACAATATGACATGATATTGTACACTCACTTTTTCCAAAGGATATTGTTGAGAACATACTTTGCATTCCATTGAGTAGAAGGCTAACTGAAGATTTTATGTATTGGAAGCCTGAGAAAAAAGGTTTTTTTTTTCAGTGTTAAAACGGCATATTGGATTGCTCGTGACCAAGTACTCAGTTCGACCCTTGCTTCTACCTCACATGGGGACTCTTTCAAGCCTTTATGGAAGCAAATCTGGAAAGCAAAGGTTCCAGGAAAAGTTCAAATCAATGCATGGAGAGCTTGTAACAACTTGTTGCCAACTACTTCCTTACTACGCAAGGGATACACGGGGGACACCAATTGCCTTCTTTGTCCTGCAAGGTATGAAGATAGCACACATATTTTCTGTAAATGCCTACTGCACACGTAATTATGGCAGCATCTCCCTTCAATTTTCGGCAATCCATTGCACATAACATGGATTTCAAGACCTAGATGTTGGACAAGGCCTTAACTCTGCAACAGGTAGTTTTTGATAAGCTTCTCATGGGAATCTAGGGAATATGGAAGAACCGTAATACAATGTTAACCACATAAACATCTCAACCACATACGACGATCATGTTTGCTGCTTTCTGTAAGGGAGCTTCTATTCATACCTCCAATATTGGTATTTGGACCTCTATCTTTTTTCAAGCTATAGTTGACTTTAGCAATTTATGTTAAATTACCAATAAAGACATAAAAAGGAGAAGAAAAAAAGAGTCTTTTTTTTTTTTTAAACCTCACTCCACCCCTTCCATGATGCCAGTGAGATTTGAGCATGTGACCTCCATGATGTCGGTTATTCTCATAGCTAACTAGCAAAAAAAGAAAAAAAAGAAGGTCTCTTCTTACTTCTATAAACAATAAGAGATGCGCAAGGCAACTTTAAGGCTACTTTCACTTGTCCAGATTGGGCTGGAGATAAAACTGATAGATGTTCTACATCTGGGTACTTTACTTTTGTTGGAGGAAACCTTGTCACTTGGCGTAGCAAAAAGCAGAAAGTCGTTGCCAGATCAAGTGCAGAAGCTGAACTTCAAGGTATGTCACATGGAGTCTATGAAATGTTATGGATCCGTAATGTCTTGAAAGACTTGGGTTACAAGCTTAAAAGGCCTATGGATTTGCATTGTGATAATACTGCTGCCATTAAGATTGCACATAATCCAATTCAGTATGATAGAACAAAGCATGTGGAGACTGGCAGTCATTTTATTAAAGAAAATCTTGACAGTAAGGTTATTTGCTTTCCATTTGTAAACTTAGAAGAGCAATTAGCTGATGTTCTCACTAAAGGAGTGTCTAGAAAGATATTCGACAGCTTAATTGACAAGTTGCTCATGATAGACATCTATGCACCAACTTGAGGGGGAGTGTAGAATCGCTGTAAATCCGTATGTAATTAGGATTCTTATTTAATTATGATATCTTGTAATTATAGAAAATCCTGCAATTATGGAAAGATTGTTTCCTATTAGAGTTAGACTACATCTTTGTACTTGTATATATACCCCCATTGTGAGATGAATATAATGATTGAATTAACCTTGAATTGAAATATTCTTGTCTACTGTTACATGTATGCATCTCCTTTCAATTGGTTCAAGGCTTCAAGCAAAGCCAAATCAGACGTCATTTCTGGAGAATAGTCGGTTGCACCAGTACTGCAGCTGGAACTTTCACTACATTTCCTTATCATCAAAACTGAACATATATGTCCCAAGTTGAGCTATCTTCACACTTCCATTGTGAACTTCTTTAGATATTTAGTAGGACTGTACATACATTCTCAATATCTGCGGCTTATAGAGCTTCCAAAAAGACTTTGGGAGAGCTGTGATTTATGTCTTGAAATTTCGACCGATCAACTTGCCAATAGAAATAGACAGCTCCTCAATCTCTGCCCCATATAAATGTAAGCCATGCAAAGCTCCCAGTATCTGTTCTCGCCTTCTCGGAAGCTCAAATTTTGCGGAAAGGAGTTTTCTAACACACGATCAGAATAACCACTGCCTGTATCTTCCATCTCTTGATCACTTTTATGAAGCAATCCTTCTCTCGTCTATTTCAATATCTTGTATGAACACCGAGCAATATGAATTATGGAAAACAATGTCCAAAAAAAGGTGATTTCAAAACTGACATTTTCTTTCCTCTGCTCCTGGCAATTCCGAAATCTCACTTTTTGTCTATTTCTTTTCTTTGTTACAGCCAGAGCCGGCCCTGAGGGTTGCGGCCAGAGGCAGCCGCCTCAGGCCACCACTCTCCGACGGGCCTCCGCTAAGTTTTTTATTTATTTATTTTAATTTTACATATATTTGTTTATGATTATATAATTTTTTTCGCTCATCTTCTATGATGCGGCCACGCTAGTGCAGTGGTAATATAGATGTGCTGTTGTTTGTAGCATCAAGGTTCGAAACACAGTGGCCTATTTTTTTTTCCTTAATTAGTTTAATTGCACTTTTTTGTCTTTTTTTTTTGTCTTAATTAGTTTCTTTGCAATTAAACTTTTTTGTTCCTTCTTTTTCCAGCTTCTATGGAAAGAATATTTTGAAATTGAATATTAATGTACTTGCCCTTTATTTTTCATTGGTTTCTTTTGTAGTTAAATATATTATGTTCTTTTTTATTTTTTCAATTTCTAAGTGAAAAATTATTTTGGAATTGAACACCTTTTTTTTTTTCCTTGCATTAACATTAATGTAGGGGTTTAATTTAAATACATATAAAAAAATATGTTCGATTATATGAATTGTTTTATGTGAGGCCACATTTAAATTATTTGCCTCAGGCCATCAAAATGTCAGGACCGGCCCTGGTTACAGCGTTTAACTGTTAAGCGAAGCCCAAAGTTTTACCGATCATGCTAGCCTGATAGAGTGATAGAGACACTCCATCTAAACTGAACGCGCACCGTCTATAGAAGTAACCTCACCAGAACCAGACACTGATGACATCTAAGCAGTCAGTGAAGTATGTATGCTCGGAAGCTAATTAGAATTAATTGCAGCTAATGTTTGAGAGGGCCGAGGACGGTAGAGACTTTTCACTTATAGGCTTCAGTTTTTCATATAACACAACCATTATATGCATTTCTATGATAGAAAGAGTTAGTGATTAGAGCTTTGTATCCATCATAATCTTGATTCTTGAGTGTTCTACATTTAGTAGAAATGTATGGTGGAACAAAATGTCCCCTGTTCTGTACCTCTAGTAGCCTAGCTTATCCTTCACTCTATACTTTATCTTAGTAATAAAAGAAAGACATCTAAATCCAAGCCAGAAAGATTATTTGTGAAAAGGATATCATTCACAAAACATATGATATATCAAGAAAGAGACAAACTTGTAACCACGTTTCGGCATACCATTGACGAAAAATATTGTCAACTTCAACAAAGAACAAAGCCACAAAGTGTTGACAGAGAATAGTCACAAGAATTAGAAGCAGTCTAAATGCCATTATGTCTTTTTAATGGTATAACAACATGTAGTATATCACATGTAACAAGGCACTTTTCTGGGGCATTCCAGTCCAAGAAACCCGTCATCCATTTTAACCATGTTTTCTAGTTACTCCAAGTCCAAAATTGCAGCTTCCAATGTATCACAGCTCATTGAGTCTAAAACTGTGCATCAGTTTTCATCCCAA
Organism: Rosa lucieae; assembly: GCA_024704745.1. Classification (NCBI taxonomy): domain Eukaryota; kingdom Viridiplantae; phylum Streptophyta; class Magnoliopsida; order Rosales; family Rosaceae; genus Rosa; species Rosa lucieae. The sequence goes on along the minus strand of CM045495.1, from coordinate 39,690,461 downwards.
GTGTAAAACTCCATGACCTCTATGAATCGCTCTTCCTCAGTCGTAGCATATAATTAACCAAAAGAGCCAGGGTTATCAACTCAGGATGAACATAAACTAACAAAAGGGGAACCAGAATTGTTGAATCAGGTCACATAATCTGCGCTTTAACATGCACTCACATGCCAGAAAATAATTTCCGAAGAAAAACCTCAAATAGCAACTTCAGATATCACATCTAGTACCACATCTATTACAAGAATAGCAAAGGAGTTCACTTAACTGCTAAACCAAACACCACAAACCAAACAACAAAAGACCCAAGTAGGCCTGCATTTACTAAACACCTGTGACTGCTTTCATACTGCTCCGCAAAGTAGCTGAGCGATTCAACGGAATAGTTCCTAAAAGCTGCAACTAAACCTTCCAGTCGTAGATGTTCAAGAGGGTACTAATGCTGTGGAACCTAATTGGAAAAAGGAAAAAAGAACTAGAAGAACACCTAAGACACAGGCTACCTCTATTACTCTTGGTTAACTTTGAGATTCTTCAGCTTTGATCCTAACCCGTCATCATTAACTTCATCATCTCCAGATTCTTCATCGTCTTCAGCATCATCATCCTCTCCTTCAGGGTCATTCTCATCCAAAGGGCCAAGCAGGTGAGGAGATTTCTTGAATAAACCCGTTACCTCATGTACGCCTTCATCAGATATGAAATTTCCATTGATGTTCAGCAACTTAAAATCAGGCTTCTGAACCACAGCCTGTGCCAACACTCGGGCTCCAGCTCTTCTTATTTTGTTGGTGTTCAAGTCAACTTCCCTTAACTGGGAAAGACCATCTAACACCTGGCTGATCTGAATAGTGCCTTCATCCTTGAGTTCATTCTCACCCAAATTCAGCTTGGTGAGAAGTGTCTTTGCTGCTATACAAGCTGCTAGAGCAGAAGCAGCTTCAGCTGTTATGTCATTGCCAGCAATGTCAAAGACTTCAAGTGAAGGAGCTGATTCCTTGAGAACATTGGCTAGTGCAACTGCTCCCTCATCTTCAAGGTTCAGGTAACTGAGGTAAATCTCTTTCAAATTTTCATGCTTGGAAAGAGCTCTACTCAATGCAATTCCACCTTCTACGCCAAACATGTTGTCCCGCAAGTCCAGCTTCTTTAAATGGGTACAAGTCCCCAGTGCCTCACATAACGCAACTCCTCCCTCAGATTCTACCCTCGTAGAGGAACAACGGAAATCCTCCAGAAGGGGAGAATGCTTCACAACCTCAGAAATAGCAAATGCCCCCTCATTTCCTGTCATGTTGTTATGAAAATGAAGGATTCTAAGCTTCTCTGTAGAAGGAATCAACTCGTGAACTGCTTGAGCAGCTTCTTCTGAAATGCCATCATTCATCAAATAGAGTTCCTCCAAGCAACTTTGTGATTTCAGGAGTGCTCCAAATGCCCTAACACCTTTCTCGCCCAAGGCATTGTTTGAGAGATTCAAAAATCTCAATGCACTACCTTCCAAGGCAGCTGCAAATATACTGATGACTTCAAGAGCTTCTGCCTCAGGTCTACCTGCTATAAAATCTGATAAGTCAACTTCTTTCAACTGATTCTTGAGGGAAACCAGAATGGGCTCAGCAACACGGGCGGCTCCTAAACCAAAGCTTCTATTGCTGAAGCATATTTTAGTGTAGGCATTCCCCGGCTCCCTCAATGGCCTTAAAAGTTCCTCTGCTTCCTCAGCTTCAATAAATGCCCGTGTGCCTTTAGATATATCAAACAAAGTTTCTTTAGGTGTAGTGTCAGATGCCACTTTACTCTCCTTGCTACTAGATCCCTTTTTAAGAACTTCCAACAACAGCTTACTACATTCCCGAGCATACAACTGCACCGCAGAACCTCCATCGCCATCTGGTTCCTTTTCATACTTCTGGTCTGCAGCAACAAAAGCCACATCCTCAATTTGTTTTGCATTTTCCTCAGCCTCCTCCTTACTCAGAGTGCCATACTTTTCAGTGAAAATGGATTTAGTGCTAAGATTGTTTATCATCCGCTCCACAAGCACTTGCCTAGTATTTTGGCTAGGAGGCCATAGTTTAAGTGAAAATGGCCGGCGTTTCGCATTCAGAGATGTGGTGTCCATTGCAACAAAACCTACAAATGGAGGCCACAGTTATGTAAATCACGCCTGTGTAAACTTAAAATTTTTTTTTTTGGAACAGTACTTGTATCAGGGATACAATCAAATTTCAAAATGAAATGATAGCAATGGTGAATTTGCCAGGCAAATCTTTCGGCCATATTATCAGAAACATTATCATTCATCAAAACATAATTCTTGGCAACAGAAAAAGATATTGCTAACATGCAGGATGACACTAAATGAACAAATTCAAAATCTACAAAAAATCACTTGGGAAGTGCAAGAGAATGACAATGTCAAATTTCTTTTCCTCTTCATACGAGCACAAAATTCATCTGCATACAAGAGTAAAATTAAAAGACCTTACTACTATGAAGCAAGTTTCTTCGCTTCACCCGGTATCTTTTATTTCTCTTCAGCTCATATTTCACACTTCCAATACAGCAAACAAGAGTGATTTTCATGCATCTTAGAAGATTGCCGGTGCTAAAATGCAACTAGAGAATAACCATCACTCAGATCCAGTATTTACTCTGTAGCATAGTTCCTCTCCTCATCTTGAACTCGCAATGCGAAAACATAATTAGGTTCTATTACTTGTCTGAAAACATAAGCTTCTCAAATAAACCAACGGCAGCAACCCAATGCATCTAAAAATTGGATAATCTGAAAATGGGATCTATACAATCATAGGATTCAAAACCACCACAAGACTTCAAACTTGAATCAGAACTTTACTGAAGTACAAAAACCCAAATGAATCTAAACCCAGAAAGTAAAAGAGGAAAAGTAGAAAATACAAACACGCAATTAGGGAGAAACCCTAAAATTGGAAAAAGTTGAGAGAGGAGGAGATGTGGGTACCTTTGTTTTCGCTCGCAGCTGTTACAGAGAATAATGAAGCAGAGGAAGGAAGAGAATGTAGAGGGGGGAAAAGAGGGGGAGGGAAAAATCAAAGTGTGAAAGTGAAGAAGGGGAGTGCTGCGTTTAGGTCTGTTGAGATTTAAAGGCCGCCACTTTAGGGCATCCCCAACCGTACGCCATACGGCTATACTATCCAAGCGTATGGGAATATTTCCCCCAAATATTTTGAACATTTTTCCTTTTTTTATTATTTAAAAAAAAAATTTGCAGAGTTCAAACAAGCAGAAGTTTTTTTTTTTTGTGTTCTAAGAACTTACATTTTGAGGGAACCATTGATGTAAGAAAATACATAGTAAAAAATAGTGATTTGTCAACATAGTTCATCCAATTTAGTTTGACTACGTATTCTGTGGTTTTTTGTACGACTTGTTACTGGTTTGGATTTTCTTGCTTTTGTAACAATTTGAATTTGGCAATTAACAGAGCATCCTTGTAGTGAACCCATTTGGGTGGACAATTTGATTGAACGGCCCAATTATGACTTAGCAACGGGTACAACAGATTGGTACTCAAATCCAGTCGAGCTTCTGAATTTTGGCCCAAGATTTGCAGTCAGCTACATGGTAAAACTACATCAAAGTGACATGTAGCGAAAATAGGTACCGTTCTTCAGCTTTAAATTTTGTATCGAAAACATTTCAGTTAGAGATGAGTACTATACCTATCAAGACAAAACTACTTGCATCGCTGAAGAGTTCAGCTTCTTTATTTTACTCCAGTTTCGACACAAAGGGCGTTTTTGCATTTTACGTTGCATTCAATTCTAATTCAAATGGCGGTTGTTTTATTGTGAACTTGAACTTCAGGTCATGTAACGGAACATATTGAAGAAAATTTATGTTTATGTATCAAACTTACTTGATGTATCACTACAATAAACATACCGCACAACTTCTACATTAACATACCATAGAACTTTTTAAAGATGTAACCTGATACACAATGGACTGCAATGGCTGATCAGCCTGCTACGAAACAGAAGTACGGGGAAGAAGGCTAGGACCCAGTGTGTTAACCAAGGTCGCTCAAGTGTTTTCAGAGTGGATGGAAATGGGATGCGGGCAGTATAAAAAAGGATAGAACTACTCGGCTAAAAACCGCAAGGTAATGAGCAGTGCTTTATAACAATAAGAAGCCAACTATTTCAATAGTTCAGCGAGGAAATTAGAACCAAAATGCAGTCTGTACAAATAATGAAATAATTCAGAGTTAGAATTGTCATGGCTGTCCAATGTGTATCAAGTTACATAATTAAAATTGCTTTTGTCAGCAACCTGAGAACATGAAAATCCAAAGCTTCTAGGTCATTTTGTCATCCCCAGAATAAGTGAATCTAACATATACAGGCAACTGTGAGATTGATCATTTATACGATTTCAGAGACTTTTAAAAGAGCGTTAAAAATGCTGTCTGAAAATAAACATTTGGCTAATGAAATATGCACAAAACACCTGCTAAAGAAACCCTCCAACTTCTGAAGTTGTGAGAACAAAATGAATTCAGTGTTGCAATAACTCCAGGATCAAATGAAAGGCCAACTCAATTGACCTAACCTATAGATTATAGATTGACATCTACTCAAAACATCCTCTCAATCCAAGTGTGAAATAGGAGAACAAACTCAAGTAGGGATTGTTTCGTGGTTTTCAAACTTGGGAAAAGGTATGAGATTCATTTCCCACGAGCTGACACGAATGATGATCAGAATCAAGCACTAACTACTTAAAATTAAAAGTGCATAATCAATCATAGCAATCAGGAACAAGCAAAGGTTTCATTTCCCATATTTGGTTCCAATTCTTAAAATGGCGATCACAAGTGTCTCATCCTAGCAAATGAAAACAGGGTAACGGGATCTGTTACAGAGCTAAGACCATCCGAATCCATAGTTGAAACGGAGTACTATAGAGAATAACCAAACAAGGCTCACCAAATCACATGGAAGCACAAGGCAACAGGCTGATGCCTTGAGACTAAAAACTTGGCTAGGTAGAAATGGCAATAAACCAGAATAGACACCACCAAACTGAATGACAAGGTAATAGATATGCAAAGAATCAAAGACCACAAACAACTACCATTTCACAAAGTAGCATCACATATAATTAAGTATAAAAATATAAACAAAATTGAACGACAACCTAATGGATATGCAGAGAATCAAACGCCGCAAACAACATCAATTTTTCAAAGTAGCATCACATATAATTAAGCATAAATACCCGAAACAAGGTTCACCAAACACTTAGAATCCATATCAAAACATAATAATAATAATCCATAACAAAGCTCCCTAAAGCTCCGAATCAAAAACCGAAATGACGAAACAGCAGAAACATAAATTGGATTGGAGGCTCAACGGTAAGACTTCTGGAACCTAGCTCTGGCACCACGACCACCAAACTTCTTGGGCTCGCAGCGCCTTGGATCGGCGACGAGGAGAGTACGGTCGTACCTGACGAGAATGTCCTTGATTTCCTTCTTGCTCTGCTCATCCACAAACTTCTGGTAATAAGCGACCAAGGCCTTGGCGATGCTCTGACGGATGGCGTAGATCTGAGAAGTGTGGCCTCCACCCTTGACGCGGATCCTCATGTCGACGCCGGCGAAACGGTGTCGTCCGAGCAGAAGGATGGGCTCGTAGGCCTTGAAGCGGAGGATCTCCGGCTCCACGAGCTCGATTGGGCAGCCGTTGATCTTGATCAAGCCGCGGCCTTCCTTGCAGTAGGTGACCGCCACCGCCGTCTTCTTGCGCCCGAAGCACTGGACCGATTTGATCGGGGGAGCCGCCATGGTTGTTGCTCTCTCTCTCTCTCTCTTAGGGTTTTGGGAGCGGCGAGTGTGTGTGTGCGGTTTTGGGTGGCGAGGGAAAGAGAGCGAAGAAATAATATAAGAGAGAGAGAGAGAGAGAGGAGGATTTAGGGTTTTGACTCAACGGGCTGTGATTGGGTTATGTTATTCTGTTTAGTCGGCCCATATTATACAGGCCCATTTCTATGAATTTTGCTTCTTTACTTTCTTTCTTTGGTCTATAGTACTAGTGGAACTTATGGGGAACCCCCTCTCGATTTTTATCATATTAAACCATGTCATGCCCGTATTTTTATTATTTAGATAAAATTAATGGTAAACTCTCTCGTTACTCAATATGTCATGGTTTACGATTGTTTATCCTTCTCTTCAAAAAAAAATGATTCACTGAAAAAAAAATACTTAGAGCTTACTACTCTTTCTCGAATTTAGTTTCAAGAGAGGTTTTGGGATAAGCTATCAATTTATTCCCAGACAATTTTTGCTAGACCGATGATAAGTCTACAGAATAACCTGAGACCAAAAGGAAAAAACCCAGAGAATAACCGAAATAACTAACTTTGGAACAATAAAGAAAAGTTGCACTTGTTTGAAACAACGATCCACTAATTCAAGATATTGGTGCCATCCTTCTGGTACTATGAAACTTAATATAGGTGTAACTAGCCTTTATTCCGACATTCACTTTTGGGAGAGTTGGAGACTTGTAGGATGGTTCCGACTCCCAAACGCGACTGTACGTGTTGCTGGCATTGCTTAGAGAAAGGAACATGTTGCTTGATCTCTGCAGATTGAACTTCTGGCGAATCTAGCAATCAAGGACGGTCTCGAGCTTTTCTGTAAGAAAATATATTGTGGACTTATCACTATCTATAACTTTTTTTTTTTTTTTTGAGAAGATCACTATCTATAACTTAAGTAAATAACTTTTGATTTAACTCATGACAAATAATAGGAAATATAAGATAATACTTGACCTAGTTACCTGATGAGTAAGTATGTCTCTCTTGGGTTAGAAATCCATTTTGATAAGGTTATATATCTAATTATGTGATATGATATATACAGAATCTATGGATAAATTACAAGCAAGTCTTGGACTCTTTTATGGGTAAGGCTCATACTATGCTAATATATATATAGACATAGATTTGGTCCATGCTCTCTCTGTAACAAAACATTAAGTCCTGCCCCATTAAGAGAAGCATGAAACCAGAGAAGAGGAGAATATCATTTCCTTGCTAATTTGCTTGCTTTTGCTGCATCAATGGCTGTTATGGACTTGTCAGGTAAACCTTGATTCTCAGACTTATTTTATACATCAATGTATGTTCATCTATAGAATGTGTATATAATATTGTGGAAATGATCATGGTTACTTGTTATTGTTCTTCAGTTTTACATCTTCCCGCTATAAGCATCTAATCAGTTATCATTCATAACGACTGCCTCCTTGCACTAAATATTACTAATGCATCAAATGATCATTTGTCTCATCAGATTGAGTTATGATCTAAATATTAAAATGGAATGGTTCTCTCATGCTTTGAAATTTGTTCTAGATACCAACAGGTACAATTATAATCATATACGATCATCAGTAAAAAAAAAAGTTATTTCCACTCAAGAAACCTGCAACTTATTAAAAAAAGTCAACTTTTTCTCTCTGTTAGGGTTTCTCTCTAGCAGGAAACTGATCAAGCTCAGAATTGTGATGGCGATGGAAGAGGCTATCATGCATCTAGTTGGGGGCAAGGATGCAACCCAAGATCTTTTTTTCTATGTATGTGGCCGGTTGCTTTCTCAGAAACGGGTGTTGCTTCCGTCATTTTCGACGCGATTTCCTGCATCCGGGGTTTGAAAGAGCAAGTTATGATCTGGGGGAAGAGGAAGGAAGGATCTTTGTCTTCTAGTTTAAGGAATAGGAGATGAAAGATCACGTCTTAAATGGCGGACCTTGGTTCTTTAACAATTTGATGCTTCTCTTGGCAGATTATGATGAAATCTGTGATCTAGTAAAAATATATCACTGAATTCTATTGATATTTGGGCGGTGGTGAAAGGGTTGCGCATGACCATGCACAATGACCGTGCCTGACCCTACTTGGGAGCACCTTGGGGCTCTTTGTGCAATATGATCAGGCTGCATTGCAGAGGAAGGATCCCCTGCAAAGGATCTATGTTGTGCATGAAGTACATAGACATATATGGGCTCGACGTACATACTCTTTTTCGACGGAGGTGGCAGTGGAATTGGAGGTGAGATATGACAAATGTCATGGCATTTATCAGGGCTGTGATTTCTTCGGTCATGGGCAGGGTAGCTGCGACAAGGTATTAACGGCGGTGATGGCGTTCAGGGGAACTATTTCAACGTTGGAGGCATTGCTGGTGGCGACTGATGCATCCAGAGATGGGTTGTTGGGCCATTCTGAGGTGCTGCTAGCAGTTGGTCAGGGTCTGGAGCTTCGAACTGGGAGATGTGGTGGTCGTGCCAGCACCTGTGCGCGGATCGGCGTCTGGGTTAAAGGACGCAGTTTCTCGGCGGAAAACCCTAATTTAAATTTAGGGTTCTCTACTAAGCCGAGTGGAAGTGGGCCTGGGTCTAGGGTGGAACTGATTTTGGGCCCGGGTGAGAGGACTGGGATGTTAGAGTTTGGGTCTTTTGAAGCTGAGGTGGCAGGTGAGTTTGTTGGGCTGGTGGAAACTGGGCTTGTTAGGCTTGCATCCAGGGTAGCCTCTCATGATGTTGCACACGGGCCTGATGCTGCAAATTACCCAACAGTTTTGGGGGTGCACAAATGATGCCATGGTGAATGGAGCATGGAGAAGAGAGGCTACAGCCTGGCTTGACGGTGATACTTAGTGAATTTCATCTTGGTGAACTTGCAGAGGTCCCAGTTACTATTAGGAAGACTTCGAAGAAGAGGGGTCGTCAGCACAAGCTTAAGTCTCATCATGGAGAGTTGGAAAGTAAAAGGACCAACCTGATGCTGAAGTGTCTGAGGCAAGTACTAGCTTTGACCTTGAGGGGAAGGAGAATGTACTTATTTAGTGTTTCAAAAGGACAATACATTCTGAAATCGAGCCTTTGAAGTAGGGGTAATTTCTATAATCTTTTCTAAGATGTTTCTAGTTGATATTTGTACCACAATTGTGTGCTTGGCATATTGAACTAGATGAATATTTTTCCTTAGAGAGAGAGATTAATCTTTCTTAGTTTAGGCTTGCTATTCAGCGAGCGTCTCTTTAGATTTTAATGAGTTTAGTTGTGACTTAAATAGGTTACCTGGTTTGTCCTGGAAATTCTTATGTAAGTTCTGTTACACTCTTGCCTGTTTTCATGGCTTGATTATTAATAAAATCAACCCTGTAAAAAAAATAGAACTTATTAAAAAAAATTATTGATGTCCGCGTGCAGTAAACTCTAATACTACCTAGTTTGGACAACCTTATTCCACCTATTTGACATTGCCCAATATGCCCTTTAAATCTGTCTTTAAAAAAAAAAATGTACGTTGTTAGAGTAATTTCATTCACACATCCCTCACTCTTTATTATAAACTCCTGAATTCTTTCTCGTATTTTCCCTCTATTACCTTATATTTTCACACAACACTCTTTCAATTTTTATTTTACTTGTGTGGTAAACTGGTAATTAAGATTAGTGCAATTTTAATGATTGTAATCAACTCTATTGAGTTCTATTTATAAAGTTATTTCCTTGATTAAAAACAAAAGATTAGTGCAATTCTATAAGTTTAGTTTCGTAAAGACATAAACCAATCATTGAGGGAGACGATCTCATGACTATTCTTCAATTAAGTTTAGTGCAATCAAAGTAATTCATGGGATGCATGATTTCCTTATTATTGTTTTTTTAGTGCTTAATAGAGTTAGATATATATGTGTTGCCTAAATTGGTTCAATGATGACAAAGTAAAACATAGTTTTGACTATTGCAGTCACTTATTGACTATTGAAGTCATACTCTAATTGTACTCAGTTGTGCACAATTACAGTTGGTTTGTATTCAAGGGTGGACAACAATTAGCATTCTAGCTGCTTGGTTATTTTTCACCTTTAAATCTAAATCAAATGGCAGTTAAGCACGACTAACTAGAGAACCAATTGATGGCTGAGACAACTTTTACAGGATCAACTTAGGCGGTAGACTCGGAGCCTTGGCATCTTTAATACATTATTGAGAGAGAGAGAGAGAGAGAGAGAGAGAGAGAGAGAGAGAGAGAGAGAGAGAGAGAGAGAGAGAGAGAGAGAGAGAGAGAGAGAGAGAGAGAGCCAATAATGGATCCCAACCTCCCATCCAATTATATGCTAATATATCCTTCTTTAAAAACAACCGTCACATTTTTTGTTTAATAAATTATTCACTTCTAAAACATTATAATTTTTTATTACATTATTAACTGATAATATACAATAATTAGTCATTTGTGAGCTTACTCACGACATCACACTTACAAATGAGAGTGTAATACCACTAGATCAAATGATATTAGGCAAAACAGCGTAAAACAAGTTTAATTTGTATTATTTTAACTTGTATTTAGTTTTAAAAAACTAATACCACTAAATCAAATGGTATTAGGCAAAACAATGTAAAACAATTTTTATTTGTACCTGTTATAAAGTAGAGAGAATATGAAGAGAGAATAGTTGGGAGAAAGTAGAAGTGTTCTCATTCAGTCTCATTAGCCTCCTTTATATAGAGGTAGGGTTTACATCAAAGTACATAACTAATGAGTATTTACATGGACATCCATATAGATAATAATATTTACAACACTTCCCCTTGGATGTCCACCAATGAATGATGGTATTGGACGCGCTTATTGTTACATCGTTAAAAACTTTGCCAGGTAACAAAAACCCAGTGGGACAAAAATGACCCTGGTCGAAGGACAAAAAGAGCACAACGTGCATATGTCCTAGGTATCATACTTCCGGATGCTCCCCCTGATGAGAATCTCCACCTGATTGTGGCAAGCCTCAATTATGTATCTGATAAGCTACATGTACCATGTATAGTAGTTTAATGTGTCTATCACTGAAGTAAGACCCTGTGTGCTTTGCATATAGGGGCTCATCACAAATTTTCATACCTGCAAAGTTTAAGCAATACCAACAAAGCTAGACGATTTTCAATAAATTTTACCTCATATGATAAGGTTAGAAACAACCTCATATGCTCAAATTCATACACAAAGTAATAGCTAAACAATATAAAGAATTTGACACATTTAACTTTGTATAGTTTAAAACATTGAAAAATCATCATGGCATACCTGGCCATACACATCAATATCTTTGTGTATTGATATATTAATATAAGCTCTTCAAGAGCTCTAAGTAATTCATAACTTTGCGAAAGTTATAATATGTTGCAACATTATAATCATAATTCGAATTCGATAGTAATCTCGTCATAGTACTCATTAAGGCAATTTAGATCTCGTTGACTAGAACGAAATGAGTACATATGAGCTAGCTTTAGACTCTTTGATTCCATGAGTGAGCTTCAGGCTCTTTCAACCTTTCATGGACTTGAAACATTCATGTATTTGAATCCCTTGAGGATTTGATAAGCAATACGCTTATTATGACACTTTGCTTTTGAGATTTTTCTTTTAGCAATGTGTCTTTAAGATCTTCATAATATATGATGACAACATGCCATAAATCTCTCGTCAATATAACAACTATATGTAACATGTATTTATAGAAAATTTGTCATTCGTATATGGAAAGATTTTCATAATCTTATGTGTCTATAAATAGACATTGTGTCATACTGATTTATCTTCACTTTTGATAAATACCCTTTTGTACCATGTAGGGTTAAAGGTCCAAGTATTTCATCACGTTTCAAATATTCAATTTCATTGGAATTGCCTCTTTCCAATTTGGCCAATAATATACTTTGTCGACATTCATAATGAAACGTGGTATAGCATCAATACAACCCTTAATGATTTTGGTAGCTACCATATGTAAATTATCATCGATGATCATTAATCATAGATCCCACACATTCTTATATGCATGAATTAGTTGTAATAAGCTTATTGATATTGGGTATCCATGCCACTTCTGGGGCATATATTGTCAATTCCAGGACAATCATCTCTCATAGATGAATTATGTAGAGAATGTGAATCTTTTTACTTATAATATCATGTAGAGCATTATAGGGCTTGTATGAACTTTCCTTTTTGGAAGCTTATAACTTTAGATCTGGTGGATACAATCCACACAAATTCACGCCGTTATTCAAATGACAGTAGTATTTCCTTCCCCTAACGGCGGGAAGACTGTCTTATTATGACCATGCTCAAAAGATGCATTCAAAAATCTATCACTTTCTTTGGCTGGTGGCGAACCCAAACCAAGTTTTAGGTAAAAAATAATTTGTCCATTAGCATCAACCATATTGATTTATTATTGTATCACTAAGATATCATTTCCTAACGGCGTACCTACACCCTCTGTATGTGTAGCCATATTAGGAGCTGTGATATTGTTTAATGACATTCTCTTCAGGAGAACCATGTCAATTGGATACATTTGCATCCCACAAATCAAATGGAGTCTACATTGTTTGTATTAATATGGTTGGTCTCAAGGACTTTAACCCAAGCATATGCATTTGTATTTAGCATATAATTTTGTCACTTTCTTTTATCAATTCACTAGTTTTGATATTTCTCGAAGTCAAAATGAGACAGTGGATAAATATCTCACACCAATTCATATCGTTCTTCAGGAACAATCTTTCTCCTCCTCATGACAGGAGGATTGTCTCATTAAAGTGACAACTCGCAAATATGCAGTAAATAAATAATTTGCTTGTGTGTAAGGTTAGCAGTCATCAAAACTTATAAGTGATTCCACGCAACATGGTAGACAAAGATGACGCAACTTCACATGCCAAAATAGTGTATTTGATTCAATGAACTTCTGGTTCACGACATTATATGCCTCAATTTACTATACAAATTTGACATGAGAGAGCAAATGGTATTCTCAACCACATTGGAGGCACTTAGTGCGACAATACTTCAAATTAGGTAACATGATAGTAGTTCATTCGGAGCCACAAAACAAGGTCTACAACTCCTTATATGAGTGTTATCTTAACTTTAGTAAACATCAATTGTGAAATATCAACAATTGCAATGGACCAAATTTATTTTGAACTGCTGGCCAAAATGATATACTCGAAATTTCGAGTTGAAGACTACAATCCATAAAACTTTATCACGTGGAGAACCTCATACATATAAATGTGTAGTCATAAAGAGGAGGGACTTTAGGCCCTCATATAATTAGAGATCCAAGAAACTTGAGGTTTCAATTTTTCAATTTATAAAAACCTCTTAAGGAACATCAAGTTCCTAGATAATCGGATTAAGAAACATTTAGTTTCAGTGGAAAATCAAGAGGTTACAATGAATCAGTGGAGTAACACAATAGTGCTTTCAACTTTGCTTATTGTAAGCAAAAGACATCAGAGATGTTTGATGATCTCAATGTTCTTATTAGTCAATGCAATTTAATTTGACTAGTGCCATTTTGAAAATGGCTTGATAAACATTCACCATATAGTGTACCATACGGTGACACACGCCCAATTTTTAATTTCCTCACATATGTGGATGTTAAGGCAGTATTTGCATTGACTCATGATTTTTCTCTTGCAATGATCCACTTCTGGTGGCATTTCATGGTATAGCCATGTCAATCGGCTTTCTTATCAATGAGATCTATGAGAGGGAGAGGTTATACATCTCTGGTAATATTAGAGGCCTGATGCAAAGAGGCAATAATATATGCTCTTTTGGAGCCATCAATCAGATATGGAAGATCTAAGATGTTGTTATGTCTTATAAGAATAAGTCTTAATAATGTTTTCTGGACACCATGGATAAAATTACATTGCCTGAAAGTCACTCAAAACATAAGTTTGAAGATGACACAAATCAAATTTGTAAGAATTGAACGGTGGATCTCATAGGATATACATGAAACTTCTGGTCCGTGTTATACAGGTAAAATATGACGTTCAATTATTGTATTGTTGTTTGATGTAGATTAATAACATCAAATGCATTTTGAACTTCTGGCCAAAATAATATACTCGAAATGTCGAGTTTAAACTTCAGGACCATAACTTATGAGTGAAGGACTTTAGATGGTCATCTAGTAATTAAGGATCAAGGAACTACATGTTCTGATCTCTTTTAATTACAAAATTCAAGATCACAAATTTTTGGGTATACTCAGACGCATTCGTCATAAACCAACGGTTAGATATCTGCTTACTTTTAAATTGGTGTCAATATAATTCCCTCAAAACTTCAGGTTTGAGGTTGACCCAAATTAAAACTTTATGATAAATTGTCTATGTAATCACTCGAGACTTATGGCTCGAGTCTGTACAATTAGAACTCCAAGTTCTAAGGTGGAGTGAACTTCTTGTACACTTATAAGATAACAATAAGAAAGTTTTAGGTAAGCATAAAAAGAAACATATCAATTGACATACGAAAATTCACTCGAAACTTCTAGTTCGAATTTTTTATTATTAGAACTGCATGTTCTAAGATTTCGTATGTTCAACTTTAAGTTCAAATAAATTTGATGCTCGAAACTTCAGGCTCGAGGTAATTCAAGTGAAGTTTTGATTTCACTTTTTAACTCATTTGTATTTTGTACTCGAAGCTTCGGGTTCGAGCTTTAAATGTTAGAACTTCGGGTTCTACTCTATGGTATTTTGAACTTCTGGTTCAAAAATTCTACACTCGAAATTTGTATTTACGAGATATAGAGCTGCTTGCCCATATAAATAACAAAGGATTTTAAAAGATAAGTACTATAATGAAGGTACATAACAAAATAGTAAAATTGCAGGGAAGAAAAAAAATAGATAATGGAATATATATTTTACAGTGGAAACTTCTGGTTCCTTGAATGAAGAAAATACACAGAACTTCTGGTCTGGTTAATTTCACAAATATGATAATCTTGTTTCTCTCCTCTAATTGCACAAGAACATAATCTCAATTCGCACTATACCACACTATATTTCTATTCGGGTATTGCATATATGATATGATGAATATCAATTTTGAAACATAATACACAGTAGCACCATTAGCTAGCACCGATTATACAATAAAATATGCTATACTATAAAAGATCCACTATGCTAGCTCTAATATCAAAAAAAAAAAATGTCATGGTCTAAATGAAAGGAGCATGCTGCAATTGAAATTAAACAAAAGTACATATATAACACAGTAGTGATTATAAGGTACGGTCAAAAGCAACAAATTGGAAAAGTTAAGCAATTATATAATATGTAGAGAATCAAGCCATTCGTCATCTAGGAGTTCTTTGTCGAAAAAAAAAATCTAGGAGTTAAGAAACAAATCATATATCAGTTTTTGCATAATTGGAAAAGTTAAGCAGCCCTGCAATATGTAGATATCAAGGCAGGCGTATATCGTCTTGGGCTATGTATCTATGCATATAACCGACTTGCAATAGACAGGTATCGCAAAAAAAATCATCACATGCAAGAATATGCAATCGCATAAGTCAATCTAAAAGGATAAACCCATAGATCATGAGTTAGGTCAAAAAGCAACCGTCTTACACCAAAAACTCTTAGATCATCATAAGGTGTTCAGAAAAATAAATAAGAGCAAAGCGTGCTGATAACGTGTTATAAAGTAGAGAGAATATGAAGAGAGAATAGTTGGGAGAAAGTAGAAGTGTTCTCATTCAGTCTCATTAGCCTCCTTTATATAGAGGTAGGGTTTACATCAAAGTACATAACTAATGAGTATTTACATGGACATCTACATAGATAATAATATTTACAACAGTACCATTTTTTAAATAATTTTTGTTTAGCATAAAAATTGTGATATGTCTTTCACAATATCATTTACGTACTAATGTATCCTTTCAGTTAACCATGACAAGTAGTTTAGTGGATGCACTGGGTTCCCCCAAATGAACGTTCAAGATGTGAAACTCACACATCCTGTGTTTGAACAATGGGTTGGTTTAATGTTATTTACTAAATAAATTGTGGCCTGGGGAGGACTGTAATGCCTTGTTGGTTTTCCGGGTTCCTAATGGACTAATCTTTGAGTCTAGGAAATTTTTGAGATACTGCAAACAATCAGAAATGAGGGTATCAAAAAAATGTATCCTTTTAGTTCGTTTACTTATACCAGAAGTTATTCTTTGACTTAAAAAATAAAAAGAGAAAAATTCAGGTACCGTCCCCAAACTATTCTGCCAAGGCCAAAATGATACCCGAACTCTCAAAAGTATCAATGTGATACCCAAAGTCTTATATTGGCATCAACGTGATACTTCCGTTAAAAATCTCTAACATCTCCGTTTGTTTAGTGACATGGCAAGCACGTGGGCCCCAAAGAAAAGGGCAAATACCATAAACAACCCTCAGTTCGGTCAACAGTCCTTTGCCTCCCTATTTGACCGGTCCCACACCTCTTCCCTCCATTTTTTTGCTGTTCCTTAACCGTTTTGCCTCCAAATTGAAGCAAAATGACTATACCTAATTTGACTCGATGTTGACCATTATAACAAACTCAATTCACACCATCTATTTCCATGTCCATCAAGATCAGTATACATAAATTCAAATTGAACAAGCAACAACAAATATGAACATAAAAGCTAATTCAATCAATCACTTTAATATGAAAAAGATCATAAGAATTGAATCATCCATTGACAAATGACTTATACATAATTTGTCCAGCAAAATGCATAAGCAACAAGTGCTTAATGTTGACTGATAGTTTAGCAAAATGTAAGCGTTAAGCAATAACAAAAACCAATAGTTCAAATTGGATTAAAATGCTGCATATTCAGATGAAGCTTGGCTTGGTTGCATAGGCTCTGATTCTTTCCATTGAGCACTCCCAGCTGCCGGATTCAGGCTACTTTGAGTGGGAGGCTATTGATTTGATTGTGATGTTGAGGCGCCAACATTGGGACCTGAAGTACTCTCCACAGTTTGCTTGATTTTCTTCCATGTTTTCCTAGACCTGATAACTTGGTCCTTGACGTTAGTAGACCCCTTTGGTGCAGCTGCTCTGTTGACCTACAAATGAATGAAAGAAAGGACCAAATTACTTACTTTGCCTCATTTCAACAACACAACCAACAATGCTGCAAGTTCAGTTGACTTTAGCACAGTAGCTTTTGCACACAACCAATTACAACCAACCAATTTGACACAACCAACAGAACCAACCAATTTTAATACCAATTTCATACAACCAACACAACCAATTACAACCAACAGAACCAACCAATTTTAATACCAATTTCACACAACCAACACAACCAACCAATTTCAATACCAGTTGACACATATACCAATTTCAGACAACCATTGCAACATTTCAGTAAACAAAAACACCTAATTCACACAACCAAGTACTAGGCATGTGCATAAGCAGTTCAAACCACACAAACCTCATTTCTCTGCCTCTTGTTTGGAGCTGCTCCACTTGATGTTCCTTCTCCCTATTCAGATTAGTTGGTTGGATTAGTATAACAAAACATAACTTGCGAACATGAATCAGATGATAATAAGAAGAGAATGTTGATGAAAACAACTTACTGTTGCTGCCTTTTTGGCCTTTGTTATAGGACAACCCAATTTGTTGTGTCCTTGCTGGCCACATATTTTGCAAGACATCTTAATCCCAGCTTTAGAGAGTTTCCCTTCTTTAGGAGTAGGTGGTGGTGGGTGATTTTCTTTCTCTCCTGGTTCTTTATGCCTCTTCATCTTAGGTCTTCCAGCTTGCTGCTTGTAAGGTGGAGGTGCAATGGGATAGTCAACAAGTTCCCAATCATCCTCCCCTGCAATGGGATAGATGATGGGGTTATAGGCCTCCATATATGAGCTAGGCATGAGGTAATCATCACAATACAAGGCTGCTTCCTGTTTCTTGAATCTGATTGCACAAATTGCATGCACACAAGGGATCCCACTAAGCTGCCACCTCTTACATTTGCAAGTGTGGAGTCCCAAATCCACAGCATGCTTGCTGCCTCCCTCACCAGTTCCAATTATTTGAAAAATAAACTCCCCACTTCTATGTGCTCAGTACTGTGTAGCTCTCTGCCATATCTTATCAATTATCTTCTTTATCCTAGGACCAACCAAGTCCTTCCACTTCTCACATGCCACCCTTCTATTTGCATTCCTAACCATCATGTCCATTCTTATCTTCTCCAACATAGTCAATATAGGCTTATCCCTAGCAGGTAGAATAGCTGAATTAAAAGACTCACACATATTGTTCAGCAAAATGTCACACTTAGATTCATCTCTGAAAAAGGCCCTTGACCATTGTGCTGAACTCTTGTCTTGAAACCACAGCCAGGCATCCTCATCTAGCTTCCTCAAGGCATCCATGTGTTTGTTATACCAAACTTGAGTACTAGAACTAGCTGCATTCCAAACCAACTGCTTGAGGCCTTCTCCTAGATGTTTTGACTTGAAATTATTGTAGAGATGCCTAACACAGTGACTATGCTCAGCATTGGGGAACAAATCTGTCCAAAATCATTAAGAAACAGTTAGTTAACTTACCAAAAAAAAAAGTTATTGAAATAATGTAAAACACATGAATGAAAGAAGTTTTTTCGAAACCAACTTACTAGCAATTGCATTTCCCAGCCCCTTCTGTTTATCTGTCATAAACACATTGCTACTATCCCTTTCCATTCTTAGATCACATTTCAGATAGTCAAGGAACCAGGTCTATGTCTCTTGGTTCTCAACCTCACACAAGGCATATGCAACTGGGAACATCCCATTATTTGCATCTATACCAACTGCAGTTAGAAGCTGTCCAGGATGCTGCCCTTTGACATGACAACCATCCAAACAAACAATAGGCCTGCAACCCCTCATCCAGCCCTCCTTGCATGCTGCAAAATAGATGTACATCCTGTGGAACCTCCTTACAAGACCATCCATTTGTGTCTTTATGTCAATTGTGGATCCAGGATTGCTCCTAAGCAATTCCTTCCTGTACGCAGCTAACATGTTGTATTGATCAATATAGTGTCCTTCATTCATCCTCTTTGCTGCCCTTTTTGCTCTTGTGATTGTCTGCACACCAACGTCTAACTTGTACTTCTTTTCAATATGATTGTGGATCTCTTTCCTGGACCAATTCTCATCAACCATAAGATCCTCAGCAACCTCTTGAGCTATTCTTCTGTAAGTCAAGAAATGACTTGTTTCAACTGGAGAGCAGGTATGCTTGTTGTTCAATGTCTTGATTATGAGTGTATCACCCTCACCCTTGGAAGTGCTAGCATACAACCTCAAAGGACAGTCCCATTGACAGTTCACCTCTATCTTCTTCTTGGAATTTTTCTCAAACCACAACCCAAGTTGGTTTCTAATGGCACACTCCCTAACAGCTTCCTTTAATTGTGCAGAATTTGGAAATGCAAGACCTAACCTGAACTTTGGATTTTTCAGATCTACTGACCTAATCCAAGGTCTAACCCTCAACCCCTTCCTCCTCCTCTTAGGAATTGGATTCCCATCTTCATCCTCTTCTGATTCACTCCCACTCAAGCTCTACAAGTCATCTGAATCTACAGCTTCTTCAGAACAGTAGCCAGTGAAACCCATCTCTTCATACTCTGGTACAACTCTCGGCTCTGTGACATTTTCTTCAAATTGAACATCATCACACTTATCATTCTCAATGTCATAGTCTGAATCAACATAGAAGTCAGACCCATCACTGCTATCCTCATCCTCCTCAACTTGTGCTTTAAACTTCTTCTGCCCTTTATGCCTTGTGTTATATCTTGGCTCTCTAGGCTTCTTCCCCTTTCTGTTTGTCTTAGCCTTATGATGAATGGGCTCTTCCCCTTGTTTTGTGCAGCCTTAGATGTTTGCTTCTCTGCTTGCCTCTTCTCTAATTCAGCAACCAACTGTTGCCTCACAGCCAATGCATCTCTTGCTCTCTTCTCAGAAGCCTCCCTTTCTCTTAGCTTTGCTTCTTCCCTTGCCTTCTGCTCAGCAACCTCCCTTTTTTTTTTTTTCCTGCCTTTTCCCTTTCCTTTTGCTCAACTTCTTCAACACTAACTGCAGCAGAAGCTTGACTCTTTCTGAATTCGGCAGCCTCTCTCTTAGCTCTCTCAAACTCCTCTCTTTCCCTTTTCTCACCGTCCTCTCTAGCCCTCTTCTCTATATCCTCTAGTTTTTTGTTCAAAGCATCCCTGGCAGATGTAGGCCACAATCTTTTAGCAGTGTGTTTCACCCTTCTAGGTTTGGCTTTAGGGGGCTGCAAGTTACCCATATGCCAATGTCTTGTTGCTGTATTACCACCCTGCCCCACCTCACCTTGGCCGACACATGCTTGTGAACCCATGATGTCTGGTACAATATCAGATAAACCAACAAAAGTGGACTGACTTGGTCCACCTTCCACATTTACTCCACTCCCATCCTCACCCACAATATTGCCAGCAGAACCACTATCATTTGCAAGATCAATAATTTCTGCCTCTACTTCTGCATTTACTCTAGCTGAGCCACCAACTGCATTTACTCCATATCGTTCACTATATAACTGGCCAGCCATCAAGTTTGCTTCAAAAAAAACCCTATCCTTCTCTCTTAAAGTCTGATTGTTCAAAGGATTGACAAAATCTTCATCGGGTGGCAATGCAAACTCAGCATATGCTTCTTCTTTTTTCCTAGGACCCCCACCTGTAATGTACACAGTTATCTGCCTCTTCTTCAATGGTATCATCTTCACCATCTCTATGGCATCTCCATCACTCTTGATCTGTATGAATCCTTCATTGGGTGGTGTCCGAGGTATCTTGAAGTGGTAAGAGATTGGCTTCTCCCTATACCCCAATGCATGAGCAATATTATTCATCTCCACCCATGAGATCAAATCAGGATCTAGACCATCAAGGCATATCTCCCCCCCCCCAACTTGTTAAACTTGTGAACCTTGTACTTCCATGTGCCATCAAACTTCTTGTCAAAATAACCACCATGAAAAATCTCCATTGTATACAAGTTTTCTGGAACTGGAAGAAAAAAAAACAAGAACAAAAGTCAGCACCTATCTTCAGTTTTCGAAACCCATTGTTCAATCATCAGTTACATGTTGAAGGATGACTTCATCACGCAACAAAACAGACTATGGAGATGCAATTTCATGTGCCTTCAACTCAAATTTCAGATAACTTGAAATATTCAACATTTAATTTTCTGGAAAACAGATGGGGATTTCAACATTTAAAAACCCCAGTTTATGTTCAATGATGATTCAACTACAGTCCAAAGCACTGTTTAAAAACTCATAACAGACAAATCAATTTGCTTTCTTCTCTTTTCTTTATTAAACTAGCACAATGAAATCCATTTTAATATGTTCATCGGTGGAAGCTTTCTTCTCTTTTAATATCTTCAATCAATTTGCTTTCTTCTCTTTTCTTTATTAAAGTAGCACAATGAAACCCATTTTAATATGTTCATCGGTGGAAGCTTTATTCTCTTTTATTTATTAAAGTAGCACAATGAAACCCATTTTAATATGTTCATCAGTGAAACCCAGAATAGAGACAAACTCGTTTTCAACTTTTGGACAAAGTGCGTTTACATAGGATACGAATATAGAACAGAAGATATAGATTGGAGGACTCACTTTCGGCTGGTGGTCCATACTCCCTAAATATCCCCCACATCTTCGCCATGATAGTGATCCTCCACTGTCGTAGATTCGAGAATCAAGTCCGTGACCTGCTTTGATCGGACTGTTACTGTGGAATTCTCACTTTTCGAATCTTTTGGAGATAAAGGTCAAATCTTGATTTTGGGAGGGATTTGGTATGTTTTGGATCAATTAAGTTCAGAACACTGAGAAGAGGGAAGTATCGAAAATGACGGAAATGGGAGCGAAATGTGGTTTTGTTCGATTAGGGTTAACTATTACTTAAAAAGTCCATTATGCCCTTTTCTTTGGGGCCCACGTGCTTGCCACATCACTAAACAAACGGAGATATTAGAGATTTTTGACGGAAGTATCACGTTGATGCCAATATAAGACTTTGGGTATCACATTGATACTTTTGAGAGTTCGGGTATCATTTTGGCCTTGGCAGAATAGTTTGGGGACGGTACCTGAATTTTTCTCAAATAAAAATAGCATTCAAGCTCGCCTAATCTTTCAGATAAAAAAATTAAAAAATAATAAAATAAAAAACTCGCCTAATCCTAACAGTTGGGTCTACCCTGGTGTTCTTATTTTTTTTTTTGGCCAATCCACCTGGTTTTCATATATATAGGACGTCCTTAAACTCTTAAAGTGAGGATGTTTTAATTTTTAGCATGTATTTTAATAATCACACCATTCATTCTCTAGTTACCTATACACACATGAATCCTACAAAAAATTAGCCAAATCGGAAAATATTTAACGATTTGATTAGCACAATGTTCGTTTTAATCTTATCTAACAGACTACATTTGTCTACACATTTTTGAGTGACCAAATGATTATGGATTTGGTTGATTTTTTGTAAACGCAATTCTTGCATAGGAATCTAAAGAATCAACGGTTGAAATCATTGAATTAGATCATATACTATTGTAAAGTAGTAAAAATCTTCAAATTCTTAAAGTAAGGACGTCTACTATTGATCCTCCCTAGATTAAAGTTCTAATAGATGAACAAAGTATTATGATAATAAGATAAAAATCAAAAGGTAATTTTACATAGTAAGAACACTTACTAGATGGATATGTACAAGGGTGAAACATTGATGCTTGAAAGCTATATACAAACTAGATTTTGTTTAGTTCTCCCTCTGATACCAGTTACACAAAAGCGGAAATTTTATTGATGTAGGAAAATTTTACAAGAGTTTGGACAAAGAGTAACTAACTGCAAGGGGAAGTATGGATGTGAAGGGACCGTGTCCCTCAACTTACAACATCACTCCTACACACACACACACACACACATACTAGACTCCAAACACACACCTATGAGTGTGGATAATTAAATGGGAAGTTATTCCACAGAATGTGAAGAAAATTGTTGCACATATTTTGTTTTTGATTTTTGATTTTTGAGTTTTTTTGTTTTTTTCTTTTCTTTTATTTGTGAATTGACCATTTTGTTTTTCACAAATATTTCAATTCAAATGCTTTTTTTAATATTTGAGGGATATTTTGATAAAATTTTTCTGCTTTGGCTCACAAACTATCTTCTCTTAATGATAATATGTACATATATGTGTCCCTTAGGGCCCTTCCACTAAGGAATCCCTTTTTTTGGTTTTTCTAGGGATAGGACATTAGACTAACTTTTCAATAACATTTCGGCATCTCAACCGTTCAGCTTTTATGTCCTAATGTATAGATCATTTCTGCAAATTTTAAGCGAAATCGGTGATCTTAAGGTATCAAACTAGATTAAATCAACGGACGAACCAAATCTGTCAAACTTGAACCGTTCATACTTATAATCTTAAATCACCATTTTGAATGCTTTAACGATAATCAATTTGGCTGAAAATTTGCAGAAGTGATCTACACATTAGGACCTAAAAACTAAATGGTTGAGATGCAAAAATATGATCGGAAAGTTGTTCTAATGCCCTATCCCTAGAAAAGACAAAAAAAAAAAAGGATCCCTCACTAGAAGGGCCCTGTATATATATAGTTATAAACTAGAGAATAAGAGAGAGATAGAATAGAGAAACAAAATGTAGGAAGACGTAGAAGTGTGTGTTTCATTCTCATTAGACCCTTTATATAGGAGTAGTGTTTACATCATAAGGACATAATTAATGAGTATTTACAGTGGACAATCACATATATATAATATTTACAACACTCCTCCTTGGATGTCCACCACTAAATGATATGGTATTGGACATGCTTAATTTTGTCTCATCAAAAATCTTGTCAGGTAACAAAAACCCAATGAGATAAAAACAACCCTGGTCAAATGAGAAAAAGAGTGCAACATGCATATGTCCTAGGTAGCATAATTTTGAATGCTCCCCCTGATTGTTGCAAGCTTCAATCATGTATGTAACAAAATACATGCACCATGTATATTGGATATGGTGTGTCGATCATATAGGTGAGACTATGTGTGCTTTGCATAAAAGTGACTCATCATGAATTGCAATTCCTGCAAAGGTTAGGGTAATACCAATAAAACTATTTTATTCTTAATGAATCTTACCTGACATGATAAGAGTAGAACCAATATCATATGCTCAAATTATAGATAAAGATATTAGTTAAAGAATAACAATATAAAGGAACAATAATTGACACATTTACCTTTGTCCGAGCATTGAAATTTAAGTATGGCATACTTAGCCATAAATATCAATTTGTGTAATTGATAATTTCATATAATCTCAATATGAGCTATAGATAAATTCATAACTTCGGGAAAGTTAGAATATGTTGCAACATTGAGAGCATGGTACGAATTCGATTTCTTAGTTTTGTCATAGTACTCATTGAGGCAATAAGTCACTTTGACCGTAAATGAATGAGTATATATGAACTTTAGACTTTATTTTATTTTATTCCATGAGTGATCTTTAAGCTCTTTCATTCATTTATGGATTTGCCTTTGGCAATATGAATCCGTCAAGGATTTGATTAAGCAATATGCCTATAATGACACATTTGGGGATTTGTTTTTAGTAATTTGCCTTTAAGATCTTCATAATAATCATGACAACCTGCTATAAGCCTCTCATCAATATAACAGTTATATGTAACACTGTACTTATAGAAAAGTTGTCGCTTGGAGAATAATGATAATCCCATGTCTTTTTATAGAGACTTGTGTCATAGTGATTTCAATTCACTTTAGTACACCCTTTTGTAATTTTTAGGGTAGATAACGTCCAAGTATATCATCACGTTTACAATATTCAAATTTATTGGAATTGCCTCCTTCCAATTTGGCCAATATTATAATTTGTCGACGCAACGAAACGTGATATAGTATACAGCCCTTGATGATATTTAGTAGCTACTATAGATGAGATATCTTTCCAATTTGGCCAATATTATAACCTGTCACACATTCATATATGCATGCATTAGCTATAATAAGCTTTATTGATATATCAAGTACTCATTCATCTTTTAGGGAATGTATTGTCTCTTTAAGATAAATTAATTAGAGAATGTTGATCTTTATATAACCTCATGAAGAGTGTTATAGGGCTTGCATAATCTTCCCTTATAGGGAGCTTGAAATATTGGACTTAGTGGATATATTCCACATAAATTCACACCGTTACATTAGTATTTCCTACCCCCTAACGGCGGGAAGACTATCTAATTTGACCATTCGCAAAATGTGCGATAAAAATATTGGATCTATGATATCCATTGGGGGATGGCGAGCCCAAACCAAATTTTAGGTAAAAAAGATAATGAATTTAGATTTTTTCTCAAAATTAAATGAGACATGGTGGATAGATATCACACATCAATTCATGTTATTTTTCAGACACGATATTTCTCCCCCTAATGGCAGGAGATTGTCTTATTAAAGTAACAACTCGCAAATATGCGATAAATTATAACTTCCTTGTAAGGAAGGCTTGCAATTATTGTTGTATTATACAATAATGTGAAGTGTGTATATGAGTCTACATGACATAGTGATAAAATAAAGACACATCGGTCACGCCAAAATATTTTTATTTAGCTCAGTGAAAACTTTTAGTTCATGATATATATATAGTAATATACTTATAGTTGATTAATACAACATAAAGTAGGTGAAAATTTCCTCACCAATATATGCAATGGTATTCCATATAGGTTGTTGGAAATTTTATGATTTAAAATTAAAATATATTTTATTTATTTATTTATTTATTTTGGGGGTTATTTTTATTTTGTGTTTATTTCTTTATTTATGCTTTAACGGTTTTATGTTTTAAATATATGATTAATATTTGACCGTTATATGGTTAATGAGGCTATTGATGGTATGGTAAGTGTGCCCTATATAAGGGTACGTGGCTATGGTTGGAAGGTATATGGCGAGACATGAAACATGCACATGTGTGGGAGTTTAGATTGTCGGATAATGAGGGTATACATGACGGTATAATCCACCATAATGCAACCACTCTAGCCAAATACCTCTACCAAAGATATTCTTACAAACTATACATATACATACTTTACTTATACACCGTTTTGAGTGCACGGGTGATAAAGGTTCAATGGGGCTTCTTAGCTGCACGACGGAGCTCGAAGAGTTGTTGTATCTTGGGGGAAGTTCATCATTCAACCCTGTGCAGTAAGGGACGAATCTTCTCTTAGGACAGTGCGCTTGCACCCCTCGACTCGATAAGTTTTCCTATATAAAAATCTATATATTATCTTATTTTCTTACTTTATTTTAGTTTCTCATCTATATCATTATTCTTAGTTCCCAAGATATTACCATATTATTTTGTATTTTAATTTACAGAAATTCCCATATTTTTTACAACAATCTAAGAGAAGATTCAAGCAGAATTTCTGACAACGACGAACAATATGAAGTTCGAGGAGTCACAATCAATATCGCACATTTGGCTTCTTCTTTATTTCTCAACTTATGAATATCTTAATATTTTTCTTTCAATTATTAGTTTATATTGGCCTTGAATATGCTAATTGCATTTTGCTTTGCATGTATACTAATTAATAGTTGAATATCAACTAATTCTTGATAGGAAAAATCTCTCAAATGTCAAAGTTGATGGAGGAATTAGTGATGCAATATACATACACTAGACTCTACCATGACGAAGGAATCCTAAACCACTTCTACGGCTTAACTAATTTTTGTTCCGTAAGAAATATATGTTTTTTGCATATTATCATTTTGTAGTTACAATTATATCATTCAGCATATAAA
Organism: Rosa lucieae; assembly: GCA_024704745.1. NCBI lineage: Eukaryota > Viridiplantae > Streptophyta > Magnoliopsida > Rosales > Rosaceae > Rosa > Rosa lucieae. The sequence goes on along the minus strand of CM045495.1, from coordinate 39,663,578 downwards.
TTCATATTTAATGCATAAGAGTTCTTTCCCATACATAAGCAAATTAAAAGATCGTGATTAAAATACATATATGTTAGTAGCCAACAAGCAGGTACGTATATGTGCATGTTACAGTTAAGTTTATATATATGTGCTTATTTTCCATCAAGTCATATTTGCAAATTAAATTTGTTTTCACTAACAATTAATCTGCCATGAGATCAGGTTGGCCATACTTATGATTTGTTTACTGTTATATGAAATTGATATTGCCTATAATATATAAAACGTTGTTACTTGAGGTACGTACTTGATTACTGATTTTATGAGTTATTCCATTGTATTTACATACATATTAGTACTTACTTTGTGTACAGCGTACCATTGAAAATATCAATTATATTATGAATTTGATTGACCTTAAAGTCTATTGCAGCGCTTTATATGTTACCAGGTCAGTTACAAATGACATTTGCCTTTTGATTCGAGTAGCTTATATTTCGTTGGAGTTGCATATCATAATTAATAAGTGTCTATATTTTCTTTCATATCTAAAATGAAGCTATTCCAAGTTTTGATGATAAGTATTAATTTTGTCTCATTATTAGATTTTAATAGAGTTATTAGCAGTAATATTTATTGAGTTCTTGAGTGATTGCAGAGAAAGAAAATAGTTATGGTACGTTTTCTTCTACTCTAAAAATTAATTTATATATATACATTATGAGATTTACATATGCTACTCTATGTTAGTTTGTGTGTAAAAAAAAAATGCAACAGGTCATAAACGAAATTGCATGCTCAAAAAATACTTGTAAGTTCAATTGTGATCGAGAAGGTTTTCATTTTGCTTCAATAAATCATTGAGGAGTTATTTTTTAATTTCAATAGTGGGGGTTACTATTTGAAATTTTAACCATTTCATTAGTATTCTTTAATGCTTATTATTACCGTTGGTCTTATATATCTGATTCTGTTAAGAGTACTCTTAGCATTTAGTATTCTCTCATGAAGAGCATCTATCTTGGTGATGTGGGGGTAAGCTCTACCTATAACTCTTGTAAATATTTATAAACATGTCTTTAAGAACATTTAATATCAAGTAATGTGGGGGTTATGATATATATTTCTAGTCATCATTTACTATTTACTTCAATGATATTTTAAATGCCCTATGGTAATGTGGGGGTAACACTCGTAGCATTTTATCTTACATGATCATCAAATAAACAGTGCAGAGTTATCAATTTTCTTGTTCTCATATCGAGGAAAACACTCCTATGAGAATTGTGGTTGATAGTTTATTTGAGACTTGCAGCTAAATTAAAATGCAGGTTTTGAGGGCTAAAGTGACAAGCAAGATATAACCAAAACGGAAAAATAAAATAAATATAATATGAAAAAAGTCATATAAACATGCCTCGCGGAGGAGGCCCTTATAGTCTCGAGCAGGAGACTATATATAAAATTGCTGAAGGGGGATGTGCTTAAGCCCATAAGGGAGTCACCTAGGGAGGTAACCCAACTTCTGTGATTGGAGATCCCATGAAGGAAGTTCAATGTGGTAGAAACAATCCATACTGCGTGACTCAAATATAGCACACATAAATTTTAAGGATATATCCAAAAGAGACATTATCCTGTGCATCCCTAAGGCATTAAGTGCTATATTAAATGTGACGTTAGGAAGGGAATACAATGATACCTGAATGAGTTTCAAGGCGGGCAAACTCCTGCGGGGTCCGGGCACACGTACCCTTGGAGAACTCACCTAAGTGAGAGTTGTTCGTGAGGCCGCGACAATGAGAATTGGACTGTTCTCTAATACTCTCATGAGAATCAAGATACGCGCACGGCCATAAATGCGCCAACACGCGAACCTGTCTAATTACCCTTACTGTGTGTGTGATATGTTAAAGTTTGGTCAAATGTGTCAAAGTTCAAGACTGTGTCACTTTGGTTCCTCAAATGGAGACTATCACACTAAGCTAGGTTCAAACTCGAAAGGCACCTATGCCGATTGCACAGTAAAAGCACTCACCTTTTTATTTTAAATGATTTTATTTTAATTTTAAATCAGTGGGGGATTGTTGGAAATTTTATGATTTAAAATTAAAATATATTTTATTTATTTATTTATTTATTTTGGGGGTTATTTTTATTTTGTGTTTATTTCTCTATTTATGCTTTAACGGTTTTATGTTTTAAATATATGATTAATATTTGACCGTTATATGGTTAATGAGGCTATTGATGGTATGGTAAGTGTGCCCTATATAAGGGTACGTGGCTATGGTTGGAAGGTATATGGTGAGACATGAAACATGCACATGTGTGGGAGTTTAGATTGTCGGATAATGAGGGTATACATGACGGTATAATCCACCATAATGCAACCACTCTAGCCAAATACATCTACCAAAGATATTCTTACAAACTATACATATACATACTTTACTTATATACCGTTTTGAGTGCACGGGTGATAAAGGTTCAATGGGGCTTCTTAGCTGCACGACGGAGCTCGAAGAGTTGTTGTATCTTAGGGGAAGTTCATCATTCAACCCTGTGCAGTAGGGGACGAATCTTCTCTTAGGACAGTGCGCTTGCACGCCTCGACTCGATAAGTTTTCATATATAAAAATCTATATATTATATTATTTTCTTACTTTATTTTAGTTTCTCATCTATATCATTATTCTTATTTCCCAAAATATTACCATATTATTTTGTATTTTAATTTACAGAAATTCCGTCCCATATTTTTTACAACATAGGTAACATAATATGAGCTTAGTTGGAGCCATCAATCAAGATCTGCAACTCTTGAAATGATTGTTACCTTAGCTTTTTGAAGCATCGATTGTGAAAAATTATCAACAATTGCAATGGATTATGTCCATAATTGCATTATATACAAGACAAATATGTTTGTCATTATGTTTATCATGAACATTCATAGTTCAATTTGAATTTATTGATGAACTCGTGGTTCATATTATTGTTTGACACTGAAAAATGGCAAAATGGTGTACTCAAATTTCGAGTTTGGGACAATGGTCCATATGGGTATAAGCTTATACTCTAATAAATAATAGATTTAAGGATCATAGCTCTCATACTCAAAATATTTGGTTTGAGTCTTCACAATTAGAAGCATGTATAACAAGAAGTTTTGATTTATTTGATTGTATAACAATCAGTGGAGGAATTTTAAGAACTCATGAAATTGAATCAAGAAACATGTAGTTTCGATCTCATTATAAATTGACAATTTTATATCAAATTATCAGATAAGATAATAAGAGGAGATCAAATTGAAGTCGCCAAACTCATGAAAATACATACCTCTATTATTTTGGAAACATAATTGATATTGTTGATACCAATTCGTGAGTATCATATGCCAAAATAGAGAGATACTCATTTAGAGTCAATAATTGATACATGCATTAACAAAACATTATAACAAAATAATCAAATGTTTGTTGTAGTCTAGTTGGTTAGAAAATTTGGTTCTCATTCAAAAAGACCTGGGTTCAAGTCCCAGCGATGGAAAATAATTTTGTTATTTTTTCACAAAAAAAGGGTCATTGACCAAAAGCCCCAAAATGGGCTAAAGTTATCTCACTTACCCCAGTAAGAGATTTTTATTCCCACTAACCCAATTTCAAATAAAATGTCAATTTTACCCTTAAGATAATTAATAAACTACAGCCTGCCACTCTCATCTCTCTCTCTCCTCTCGTCTCCTCTCTCCTCCGCGTCGTCTCTTCTCTTCTCTCTCTCCTCTCTCTCGTCAGCGTCGTCTCTTCTCTTCTCTCTCTCCTCTCTCTCGTCGACGTCGAAGCTCAATCCGAGGCCACCGAAATCCGTCTCTTTGTCTCCTCTCTCTCTCGTCAGCGCCATCGTTGAGGCTCAACCCGAGGCCACCGGAATCGTAGGAGGTTTTATCAATGATTCTGACAGTGCAGGTCTACAACCGGCGAAGAAGAAGAAGAGAAGGGAAAGCATATCAGCAACAGAGGTCGAGCTCCGATTTTCTCTGATTTGGTGGTTTGCTCCGATGAGCACGTCCAGATCCGACGTTGGCCTCCGATGAGCGCGTCCAAATCCAACGTCAAACCTCTCTCTCTCCAAGTCGCTGATTCTGGTGGTGTAGAACCTCTTCCCGAAACTAGTGAAGATTCTGGATCTTGAAGGTCGAGAAAATAGGAACTTTCAGAGGAGAACTTTAGGAGGTTTTATCAATGATTCTGCAGGTGTTCTGTGGTGGATGAACAATAAACATGCTTTTGTTTTCTTTGGTTGTCACTACTTCTAAAATGGAATTCAATTGGTCTATTGGTTTCTTGTCATGAATATGCATCTACTGCTGACACTATCTATCTATCAAAACACACACAAACAAAAGCACGTGTCAATATATTAGAGTTAATGATGTACTCTTACCTTATCAAATAATTTGTTAAAGTAAGCACATTTCTGGTCCTATTCTGGATCTGAAATGATTCTGTTGGTTTTGTTTATCATATTATTAATATCTGGGTGCTCAAATTATTATTATTTTTGGTAAAATTTAGGCAGAAAGCTGGGAAGGAAAGAAAAAGGTAAAATTGGGGGGGGGGGAATAGACCCCTCTATTGGGGGGCAATAGACCTTTATTGTCGTCTATTGGGGGGCAATAGACGTCTATTAGGGGGCAATAGACGTTTTGAATTGATGTAATCTCCTCGTTTTTTTCTTTAATCAAAGTTTTATTTGTGTAGTTTTAGGAAGATTAATTACCATTTTGGTAATCTAAACGTCTATTGGGGGGCAATAGACGTCTACTGGGGGGCAATACATGGCTGATAGTCGTCTATTGGGGGGCAATACATGGCTGATAGTCGTCTATTGGGGGCCAATAGACGTCTATTAGGGGGCAATAGACTATTGGGGCAATAGACGTCTATTGGGGGGCAATAGATGTCTATTGGGGGCAAAAAAACTTTCCGGTGAGATTTTTAGCAAATTCCGGTGGGAGGCAGTCGGTGACCGAAATCCGGCGACCGGTGACCGGAATTCGGCGAAAGTTGGCCGGAATCCGGTCGCTGGTGACGGGCTCCGGCAAAGTCTCCTATAGTTTCTTTCTCTTCCATTTTCTCTCTCTCTCTCTCTCTCTAAGAAACAAAGGGGTGAGGGGTAAAATGGTATTAAAAAAAATTAAAAACAAAAAAAAAATCTTAATGGGGTATTAGGGAAGACTCCCTTAGAGTGTATTGGGTAAGAGAGAATTAAAAAAACTTAATGGGGTAAGGGGGAAAAAAATCCCTAGAAAAATAGTATGGGGTGGATGACATAATTAAGAAAAAATTTAGGTGTTCATGCAGTGGATATGCCAAAATAATCTCAACAAATAAATCGTAATAAAGATAATTCATAATTAAATGTAATATAATTAAATAAACATAATTCATGATGAAACGGTCAACATCATTCATAATGAAACGTAATTAAAGATAATTACATAATTAAAAGAAAAACTAAATAAGAAAAATACAAATAAGAATGATTAAACAAATAAAAGATAGATAGAAAAAATGCTTAAATATAGGCTTAAAATTAATCGGTGCCAAGAACACCGCCGCTGATCATGTTTTGTCAACATCTTATCCATTATCTACAAAAAAAAAAATCAGAGATGTTGAGTTTGCAATCTTCACTTAAATGTTCTCCACATAATTTTAGTTAGGAGGTAATCCGATGCATAGCGGAATTGAAATCAGTGGATAGAGTTGAAGTTCTGAAGGCGCAAATGCGTCCATCAATATCGTACCCTAGGTAGAGCAAATCGATCAGCAAATGCTTACCAAAGCTCAAATGGGTATTTCATCGTAAGGCCGGTACTCATTTTTTAAACTCTTGTCAAGTTGATGATGTAAGAAAATCATAGTCTTAGCGTGATTTTGCACTGATGACTTATTGTCAATTTTGATGGCATTTCCAAGGTTTTTAACCATAAGGTGAATTTCGGCATCAAATAGTTCTTGCTAGAAATTTTAAGAGGATCAAAGTCCAATTTTGTTAGATGCGGCATCTTTCTACAAAGAGAAAAGACGAGATATAATATATATATATATATATATATATATATATATATATCAAGATCCATAATTATTAGAACAGTATGTTCTACGAAAAATGATAGAAAAATCATATAAGAAACAAAGGTTTCGAAGTGTTCATAAATATGAACAATGGATCCCATAAGGAAAACATGAGAAAAACATTTGTATGATGTCTGTAGAGCCATAGGTCTAAGACTTTTCGGTCAGGGGACTTGAGTCTTGACTATTGGAACATGTAGTTCTCAATGTCGTATATGAAATATAAACTTTCAACAATTATATATCAAATATCTAAAAATTACATGATCGCATAAAAATAATTGATGTTCATCTAGGAGAGAAAGAAGAAAAACTCATAGATCATTAGCCTTGGTCATAAGCAACTATGTTGCACCATAAGGCATGCAGATCATCACGGAGTTCGAAGAAGAAAAATAAGAGCAAATGCGTGTTGATAATGTGTTGTAAACTAGAGAATAAGAGAGAGATAGAATAGAGAAACAAAATGTAGGAGGAGGTACGTAGAAGTGTGTGTTTTATTCTCATTAGACCTCTTTATATATGAGTAGTGTTTACATCATAAGGACATAACTAATGAGCATTTACAGTGAACAACCACATATATATATATATATATAATATTTTCAATATATATATATATATATATATATATTTATATAGTTGCGGCTTTTTGACAATGGAGGCCCCTTAACAAATTAACATCATCGACCGACCTCTTGTTCATTGTTCTTAACAATATTGTTCTATATTTTTACAGATGCATGTCCTGATTGGCAAGGAGTAGACTTTATTATGAGTGTTGGATTGAAAGGGATAAACCCTAAAATCGAAAACGATTGTCTTGGCTCAAATTTGAAGAACCAATTAATGAGTCCAACTTTAGAGAGGGAAAAACAGAAGAATCAATAAGAGTGTGTTTGGATGAGGGAAAAAATGATGGAATTTAATTGAAAGTGAGGATTTCATAATTCTTAAAAGCCAATTCCCAGTTTGGCATTATCAGATTGATAATTTTAAATTTCTCTATGTAAAAAAACGAAGGAATTCGTTATTTAAATTCCTCACTTCAATTTCCACCAAAATATGTGTTATTTACGAATTCCTTTGCAGTATTCAATTTTTATTTCCAAAACAAGACTTTTTTCTATTTTATATTTTGATTTGTTTTAAACTTTTTTAATTTATTACATATTTCAAATCTTAAATAGATGCAACCAAACAATAAAAATTGCAATTAATGGAATTTTAGATTGATGGAGTTAAAGATTACATCATTTATAAATTCATACGGATTTCAAACTCACTGTAAACGAATGTAAGTGACTAATATCCATGATAATTTATTCAAGTGAAAGAAATAATTATACTCCATCCAACAACCGCACACATGATCACAAGATCTGCTACACGAGAAAAGAAGCTAATCTGTTGATCATTTTCTTAACATTCTGAGTCTCGGCCTCGCTCAATATATGGAAAGCGTGTTCCTCTCCTTCCACTTCAAACAACTCAACTTCTCCTTTAAACCCACTTCCCTTCACCAAATCATAATACCAAACACCTCGATCCCTCAGCTCATCCTTGCTAGAAACACACACAAGCAGCTTAGAACACCCAAGCCCAGCCAGACTTGGAGCGCCCGGACCCGCCGGGTTCACCATCGGACTGTCAATCCCTCCCGGAGTCGACGGATTCAGAAAGCCCCAAACCATGCAAGGCACATAGTTCTTGAACTCCTCACCTATCGGCTCCGACCCCAGTGGCTTGGAACTCAAAAAATAAGTGTGGGACATAAATGCCCCAACTAGTTTCACACTCGAGCTCACAGTCCCTGCCTTCATTGCTATGTTATGTACAATGTTACCACCTGCACTGTCACCACCAATGTAAACTTTACCGAAATCACCGTAGTTGAGTAACCATGGCTCTTTGTTAGCAGCACCCGCATCTTCATTTTCGGTATGCGAAGCAACCCATTGAAGAGCATCCCAGCAGTCTTGGTAACAAATGGGAATTGGGACTTCCGGGGCGAGTCTGTACTCGACTGAAACAGCAACGACTTGGGCTTTCGAGACCAGGCGGTTGAGGAAGCGGTGGTGATCAGACGAGAAGGCAGATTCAAAGCAAAAGCCACCGCCGTGGAAGTAGACCAAAACCGGAAGCTTTTGGTTTTGGACATTTTGGTCTAGGATTTGAGGGAGAAAAAGGCGAGCAGAGATTTTGGGGTTGTCTGAGATGATAATGTCTTTGGAGGAAACACCGGTTTCGGGGTCACGAGCAGATGGAGGCACATAAGGAGAGCCCATGAGGCGTTCGACTGTGCCATCTTTGTAGATTCTGATGAAAGGAAGGAACTCGGAGGCTATTTCTTTGGGGGTGGAAGCCATTGCAGAAGTAGTCAAGTGTGTGCATAGAGGTGTAGGGAGATCGATGGCTTTGATATATATATATATATATATATATATATATAGTGGTGGCTAGTATATATACATATTATAAAACAAAGGAAGGTTGAGATGTCAATATGTCATGGAGGAGGAGCCATGTTTGACAGTCATGCAAGGCTAGCAACGGCAAGTTGTCAACCATGCCGAGAGTAGCCGCCTGACGTCTTCTGTTTCCAAGTAAGTAATTTGTCAACCAAAGCTGGCACTGGGCCCTCAACCTAATTTCATGGTGGTTCACATTATTTGAAGATTGTATTGTCCCCGATCGATTCGATCAATAATGGGATTCTTGGCTAGAAAGGTTACTTGGGGCTCATAGCAAAATTGCGTTTCAGCTGATATTGCATTAATGTGCTTTGTTTGTTAGTTTTCTCAAACAGAAAATTCAGAAATGACGTCTATGTTTTTGAAATTAAGAAATTCTCGCCAAAGGAGCCCACAATATGCCAAAAAAATCTCTAAATAGCATTAACACACCATCACTCATTTTTTCTCATCAATAATTTAATACCACACTTCAACAAGAGTTCGGAAGATATTTTCACAAAAGAGAACCTATAGTAAATGCTAGCAACCTAGCACACATCAAAATAGTATTAACACACTGTCACACGTTTCTTCTGATCAGATACAGAAGATCAAAAGGAAAGATAGGTTACATTGCTTGGAAAGTTGACCAGTCTAAAGCCTATGGGCACCGCTAAATATTTTACTTCTTCACTCTAACAAGAGTATGTAAGAAATTCTAACAAAGGAAACCACAATCAATACCACAATCAATTCATGCAAACCTCTAAATAGCATTAAAACACTATCACACGTTTCTTCAATAATAATTTACTTCTTTACTTCAACAAGAGTTTGTAAGACGTCTCACGAAAGGAAACCCACAGTAAATACTAGCAAACCTTTAACTAGCATTAATTAACACACTATCACACTCACACGTTGCTTCTCATCAATAGTTCACTTCTTTTGTAATGACCGGGCCCAAAATTTAAACCAAAACATTTTTCCCAGTAGAATTTAAAATTTAAATACGAATGAAAGTAGGAAGAAAATTTGCTGTAATTAAAAAGGTAAAAAACATGTTCACATCAAAACTAATTTAGCAATTAGATCCCAAAAGGATTCCAAGTGCTACTTACAAACAAAAATGCTTTTCTTTTACAAGAGCCGACCAAAATGAGAAAATGCTACTCTCCACTGTCCACAACCCGAACTCTTCTGAAACCGAAACTAAAAGAACCTGCAAACACAAAGAACGGGGAATGAGCAAAAAGCACGCTCAGTAAATGACTCAAGTACTAAGCCAATAACATTATTCCCGAACATCACAACCACATGATTCAAAATCATAGCATCTTTACTTCAACAAGAGTTCACCAATTGTAGCATACTATTTCTTTAGCTAATTTGAAAGAAATTAAAACCCTAAGCACCACCTAGCTCCCTCCTTGCGACGCCATCAAGCTTTGATCTGCAACCTCCATTCTCCGGCGATATGCTACAGGTCAGGGTAACATCTAGGTATGGAATTGTCTTGAGATTGTAAATTTTGAAACATAAAGAGCCCTCATAGACATTGTTTAAGCTCACAAACCTAGCAAGGCGGCATCATCTTTCTTTCTAGCTAAAACCCTAGCACAAAAAGACCTTATCAACGCTCACTAAGCGGTTAGGTTATAAAGATAACATATATATGCTTCCTACAAGGAAGGTTTTCTCAAGGGTAGCACTACTATGGAACAACGACACTCATGCAGCTCTCAAGTCTCACTCTCCTAACCACATCGATGTAATTGTTGGCAAACCAGAAGACAATTGCAAATGGAGGTTTACCAGAATTTATGACATTGCAGCAAGGGGTGGAAGGCATCGAACTTCGTCACTCATCAGAATCCTAGCAGCTGACAACTGCTATTTATCGTGACTTATAGCGGGAGATTTCAACGAGGTACGGTTATGTCCAATAATGATAAGTCTGGAGGACCTAGGCGTGCTGCGTCAATGGTCATGTTTAGAAGAACCATGGCCGATTGTGGCCTCATTGATATGGGGTTTGGAGGCAGTCGCTTTACCTAGAGCAACAAGTTTACCAAAGAACGTCTTGATAGGGGCTTTCAGACTACACAATGGAGAGCTATGTTTCCTTATAGCAGTCATCACGCTAATTCCCACTGAATCAGATCACTGCTCTCTACTAATTGTAGTGAGTTCAGAAAATTTGCAGTACAAGAAGGTTAAGAAACAGTTTCGATTTGAAGAGTATGTACTGGCATGAAAACTCTAATTATATATGGGCAGATTATAAAAAGAGCATGGGCTGCGCCTTCTACAGGAAATGCGCTTCATCAGTTGGCTTCAAAGATCAAAAACACAGGGAACAATCTCACGTAGTGTCATTCATCTGAGTTCGATCGACAATCAAAAGGCTGAATTACGTGTCATTCAAGAAAAACTAAATGACATCATGAAATTACCCTTCTTCCCAAACAATATGAAAAACAAAGAACTACATGTCAAACATAGTCAAATCTTGACTCAGCAAGAAAAGTGCTAGGGACAAAGATCAAGAGCTGTTTGGCTTAAGGATGGTGATCAAAACTTTGCATTTTTTCATAGAAGGGCTAGTAACAGAAGAAACAGGAATCTAATCTGAGGTCTAAATGCAAGGCCAATGGCAATCGAAACAAGGTGAAATTCAGAGGTTGCTGATGACATACTTCACTGGGGGCTTTTCAACTGAAGTTACGTACAAATCTTGAGGCACTTACACTACTTGAAGCCACATCAATGAAAGTCCTTGTAGCATAAACTTCATCTATCTCTTCTCTTTTTGTTCTACTTTGTCTTTGGCTTTCTTTTCTGTATATATAGGCCCTTTCCATAAGTTAGAGCCAATGTCTCTCAAAATGAAAAGAGAAAAGAACTTCTCAACAAGAAACAAAACGAATAGGAAAGGAAAGAAAAGCAGTAAGTGTTAGCGTGAGTCATCAGTCATGGTGTAACATTAGGAATGGAATATATTGTAATTAGAGCGTAGTTAGTATTTACCTTTTCTGTGTATAGAGACATAAGTCAATTGTATTCATGTAATCCCTTTTATATACCCCCACTGTGAGATGAATAATATATCAGAAACTCATTCTCTCAACCTTGTTCTATTTGACATGGTATCAGAGCAGGTCTCTCTCCAATTGTGTCTCCAATTGTCATGGGCCCGAATTTGGGTTCCTTATATTGGCATTGGAAAATTCTGATTGGATTGTTATCAAGTGTCCGATGTGGGCCTTGGATTGTTATATTGGCCAAGTCTCCAATATGAGACTTGTGTCCCTATTTCCAATGTAGGAATTAGATTGTTAATTAATTTCACGTGCAGACCTAGAGTTAGGTTGCATGTGAGGGGATGTGTTGGAGAGCAAAGATCCCACATTGGAAAAGTGACAAATAAAATATAATTTATAAGTGGGTGGCTCTTACCCAATTGAACCGAGACATTTTGTGATTAAAACCCAACACCTATCGGGTGGTTAAGTTTGGACAGTATCGATACAATGGTGGGCCACAAGCCACGCTTGTCGCTGTTTAACAGTAAGGCCATAAGTATGTTTTCAAAGAATACTTGGTGCACATTGGGCTAGTCTGATCCCCGGTTACTAAATACATACAAATCAAATGCTATTGTTAAAGATATTTTGATGAGCATCTCTGGCAATATTATCTGAAATTGTAGTATTTTGTTTAAAAATCTTCATCAAAGTTATTTTAGCCAACTATTTTTGAAAATTTGACACAAAGAAACTATTGGGGTTGATATTTGAGAAAGACATATATCTTTGATAAAATTTATGTTTTAAGGGATCCATCAGAGCAGCAGTTACAGTATAAGATTAATTTTTTTTTTGTATTTAATTTCTTAATGCAATAAACCACATCATAAGTTGCATAAGTCTCCCATTTGTAAGTGGGAGGTTGTGAGTTCGACTCTCAAAAATGACTAGTTGTTGATGTGATAAAAAAAAATAAACCACATCATACTAAGGAACTTTTAACTTTGGAACTCCAAAGGTACCCTCCGAGACAACAATCTTTGGAGACACAAGTTTGTGTTTTATGTGAGACTGCAGTTGAAACAACTCTTCACATTTGTCGGGACTGCCCTTTCACAAAGCAGGTTCTTCAATCTGATGGGATATTGTCTCAGGTGTGTTACGGGCCTCAAGCTGTTACCGGTGAGTTGGTGGAATGGTTGATATGTGTAAGAGAGTTGTCCTTGTTAAAGTTGGGAGAATTCGTGTACATGTGGGGAATTTGGAAAGAAAGAAATTGCCGCATTTGGGAGAATAAAAGTTGTTGGCCTTGTGATGTGCTTATCAGAACGTCTACAAGACTGCAGGACTAGAGAATGCATAATCCCAAGCTGGTTAACATTGGAGCAGGAAGACAACAAGGAGAACGTTGGAGTGCTCCCTGTAGAATATTCTGTAAATATTTACTTTCCTTGTAGGTACAGATTACGTTTTCTGTATAGTTATAGGAAATATTTTCCTATTAGGATTACTCTTGTATTTTTCTTTATAAACCTCCGTTTTGGAGAATATTGTATCGAAGTATTACAAACCAAAACCCTTGTGTTCAACTTGGTATCAGAGCAGGCTCTTCCTGCACCGTATTCGAAACCCGAAACCTGAATCTCAGAGAACAACCACCCAATCAAATTTATTTTTCCACCCCATCACAAGACTATTTCAAAATTGCCACAGCCAACTTTGTCTAACATACATAGCAACGTCACATCAAGCATAAGCATAATTGCATAATTGCATCACGTGGGGACAGGTCATACTACCACATATTTGCATAATTGTTTTGGCTTCCTGACAAGCCGCCCTGCTGCACTGTTTTTTGTCTTGATTCTGTACATGCCCCTACTTCTGCTAAATGGAGGACGACGCTGCCACTCTTGCACTCCACAATATGCCTCCAATTATCAACCATTATCATACCACAACTCAAGATAACTCAGCGTTCCCAACTGGTGTTGCCTTGAATGAATCCAACTACACCATATGGGCACCTCTTATGAAGATGAGGATTGGAGCACGAGGAAAGGTTGGCTACCTCACTGGAGCTAGAGCAGCACCACATGTAGATTCTGCTGAGTTTGAAGTTTGGACCACAGAGAATGAAAAAGTGAAGAGTTGGCTAATTGATTCTATGGAGCCAACACTCATGAATTGGTATATCCGACTCCCAACCGCCAAAGATGTGTAGGAAGCTGTTGAGAAGACCTTTTATGATGATTCTGATGAAACTAGGATTTTTGAATTAAACAAGAAGTGCTTTGGAGCAAAACAGAATGGCCGGACTCTTCCTACCTACTACAATGAATTGGTGGGAATGTTTCAGGAAATTGATCAGCGTATGGCCTCTCAGAATAATACAGTGGCTGCAATTGTTCAAGAAACCACTGCCATGGCACTAATGCGAGTTCACATGTTTCTTAGTGGACTCGATTCAGAGTATGATCAAGTCCGTGGTGAGATTTTGCGCAAAGACCCGAAATTCGACTTAGAACAAAGCTATGCATATGTTCGAAAAGTGCATTCTGAGAGGCAGGCAATGGGACACATCTCTGAATCCTCTGCCATGGCTGTCCAACGCAAACAAGGGTCCTCCTAAGGTTTCTCAACTCCTTCACAACGTCGCCCTCCAGGTAAAACAAATTCATATGCCAATACAAAGTGTCCAATGTGTGGAGAGTTGGGTCATAGCAAGCAACGGTGTTATGAAGTGATTGGCTACCCTGATTGGTGGGATTTCACCAAGAAACCACGAAAGAACATTGGAAAAGCCGCCATAGCTACTACAGAGGAAGAGCAACCAACTAATGCCCTTCACATTTCTCAACTCCTTCACATTTTGGAGACACAAGTTTGTGTTTTATGTGAGACTGCAGTTGAAACAACTCTTCACATTTGTCGGGACTGCCCTTTCACAAAGCAGGTTCTTCAATCTGATGGGATATTGTCTCAGGTGTGTTACGGGCCTCAAGCTGTTACCGGTGAGTTGGTGGAATGGTTGATATGTGTAAGAGAGTTGTCCTTGTTAAAGTTGGGAGAATTCGTGTACATGTGGGGAATTTGGAAAGAAAGAAATTGCCGCATTTGGGAGAATAAAAGTTGTTGGCCTTGTGATGTGCTTATCAGAACGTCTACAAGACTGCAGGACTAGAGAATGCATAATCCCAAGCTGGTTAACATTGGAGCAGGAAGACAACAAGGAGAACGTTGGAGTGCTCCCTGTAGAATATTCTGTAAATATTTACTTTCCTTGTAGGTACAGATTACGTTTTCTGTATAGTTATAGGAAATATTTTCCTATTAGGATTACTCTTGTATTTTTCTTTATAAACCTCCGTTTTGGAGAATATTGTATCGAAGTATTACAAACCAAAACCCTTGTGTTCAACTTGGTATCAGAGCAGGCTCTTCCTGCACCGTATTCGAAACCCGAAACCTGAATCTCAGAGAACAACCACCCAATCAAATTTATTTTTCCACCCCATCACAAGACTATTTCAAAATTGCCACAGCCAACTTTGTCTAACATACATAGCAACGTCACATCAAGCATAAGCATAATTGCATAATTGCATCACGTGGGGACAGGTCATACTACCACATATTTGCATAATTGTTTTGGCTTCCTGACAAGCCGCCCTGCTGCACTGTTTTTTGTCTTGATTCTGTACATGCCCCTACTTCTGCTAAATGGAGGACGACGCTGCCACTCTTGCACTCCACAATATGCCTCCAATTATCAACCATTATCATACCACAACTCAAGATAACTCAGCGTTCCCAACTGGTGTTGCCTTGAATGAATCCAACTACACCATATGGGCACCTCTTATGAAGATGAGGATTGGAGCACGAGGAAAGGTTGGCTACCTCACTGGAGCTAGAGCAGCACCACATGTAGATTCTGCTGAGTTTGAAGTTTGGACCACAGAGAATGAAAAAGTGAAGAGTTGGCTAATTGATTCTATGGAGCCAACACTCATGAATTGGTATATCCGACTCCCAACCGCCAAAGATGTGTAGGAAGCTGTTGAGAAGACCTTTTATGATGATTCTGATGAAACTAGGATTTTTGAATTAAACAAGAAGTGCTTTGGAGCAAAACAGAATGGCCGGACTCTTCCTACCTACTACAATGAATTGGTGGGAATGTTTCAGGAAATTGATCAGCGTATGGCCTCTCAGAATAATACAGTGGCTGCAATTGTTCAAGAAACCACTGCCATGGCACTAATGCGAGTTCACATGTTTCTTAGTGGACTCGATTCAGAGTATGATCAAGTCCGTGGTGAGATTTTGCGCAAAGACCCGAAATTCGACTTAGAACAAAGCTATGCATATGTTCGAAAAGTGCATTCTGAGAGGCAGGCAATGGGACACATCTCTGAATCCTCTGCCATGGCTGTCCAACGCAAACAAGGGTCCTCCTAAGGTTTCTCAACTCCTTCACAACGTCGCCCTCCAGGTAAAACAAATTCATATGCCAATACAAAGTGTCCAATGTGTGGAGAGTTGGGTCATAGCAAGCAACGGTGTTATGAAGTGATTGGCTACCCTGATTGGTGGGATTTCACCAAGAAACCACGAAAGAACATTGGAAAAGCCGCCATAGCTACTACAGAGGAAGAGCAACCAACTAATGCCTCTGCTAATGTAGCACAGTCATGTATGAAGGGTAAGATATCTATGAATAGTTCTTGAATAATTGATATAGGTGCATCTGACCATATGACTAACGATCCTAGCCTCTTAAAAATGTTGAAACCCTCCTCTCAAAATAGTGTTTCTACTGCTGATGGTACTCCAACTCCGGTTACCGGAGAAGGCTCTGTTGTCCTTTCTGACACGTTAACTCTTGATTCTGTGTTAGTGGTTCCTTCATTGGCATATAATCTCCTCTCTGTAGGCCAAATTATTCTAGCACTAGCATGTATTGTGACCTTTTATCCCTCTTTCTGTGTGTTTCAGGACATTCTGACTCGGCGGATTCTTGGTTATGGTGTTAGAAGGGGGAAACTCTACTACTTGGATCTGACAGAAAGTGGAGAGCAACAGTTGTTGGGACAAGTAAATCAGGTTAATGGAGTAGAGAACGCTAAGGCAACAGTGTGGCTGTGGCATCGTCTTTTGGGTCATCTATCTTTTAGTTATCTTAAGAAACTACAACCTCATTTGTTTTCAGTTGTTAGTGATTCAGATTTTCGTTGTGATATATGTGAACTGGCCAAGAGTCATCGAATTTCATATTCACCTAGTTTTAATAAAAGTCCCTTTCCATTTATGAAAATTCATTCTGATGTCTGGGGTCCTGCCAAGATCTCTTCTCTTTCTGGAGCTCGATATTATGTGACTTTTATTGATGATTGCACTCGTATGACTTGGGTGTCTCTATTGAAGAACAAGAGTGATGTGTGTTCCATGTTCAAGGATTTTCACAAGATGGTGTCTACACAGTACAAACAGGCTATTCGAGTTTTTCAATCGGATAATGGCGGAGAATATGTTAATGGTCCTATGCAGGAGTTTATGCAATCTCATGGAATTCGACATCAAACCTCGAACTCATATACCCCTCAACAAAATGGATTGGCAGAAAGGAAGAATCGACAGTTACTTGAAGTGGTCCGAGCGTCTTTGTTCGGCATGCATGTACCTCGTGAATATTGGGGAGAAGCTGTGAAGTCCGCTGCCTACCTTATTAATCGTACTCCTTCTCGAGTGATTGAATTTCAAAATCCTCAGCAACAGCTTCAGAAACTTCTTTCACTTCCGTCGCTCCCAAACCTTGAACCTCGCGTGTTTGGATGCATAGCTTTTGTGCATATTCCCAAGCCTCAACGCAGCAAGCTTGATCCCCGTGCCCGTAAGTGTATATTTGTTGGTTATGCTGAATTCAAAAAGGGTTATCGATGTTATGATCCTCTTACTGGCACTATGCATGTCTCTCTTGATGTGGCGTTTTATGAATCCGAACCTTATTATTCAGGGGGAGTTTTGGAGTCTTCCCTTCAGGGGGA
The DNA here is from genome assembly GCA_024704745.1 of Rosa lucieae. Lineage (NCBI taxonomy): Eukaryota > Viridiplantae > Streptophyta > Magnoliopsida > Rosales > Rosaceae > Rosa > Rosa lucieae. The sequence continues at coordinate 39,645,915 of CM045495.1, read as the reverse complement.
GAGAGATTGTGAAGGGAATCCTCGAGATTTATTTGCATATGAAGAATTTGAAGATTTAGAAGCTTTAGAATTGAGATTTGGCATTGGGAATTCTCAACGACCAGTTGAAGACGACACAAACAATGGGGCCGTTGGAAAAGACAATGGGGCCGTAGGAAAAGAACATAAAGCTGACGAAGGTGAATTAATTGGACCGGTGAAAGCTGACGAAGGTGAATTAATTGGACAGGTCGGTGGAGAAGTCATTGGACCAGTGGGGTCCGCAACCTGCGAAGACCGAGATGGTGGTGGACCAGTGGGGTCCGCAACATGCCAAGACAGCCCAGTTGGTGGTGTCGGCCCATGTGGTGAGGACAGAAGCTGCAGCAGAACAGTGGGGTCCCCATTCTGCAAGGACAGACACGGTAACAGCAGGCCGGTCTCCAGCCGACAACATGACCAGTTGACTAGTGTTGATGTGACTAGCCAATGTCATGATTTGTCAAAAATAACTGATGCAGCACACCAAGACTTTAATGCGCATTGCCAAAGTGACCTCAATATGTCAAACCGAGCAGGTGCTATACGCCAAGAAATTGACGCTCCTCTTGATGTTAACAACGGTGCCTCAATGCGTCCTGGAATATATGGAGCATCACAAACTGACAAGTTACCCGTTAAACTCCGTGATACACCTAATGAAGAAATTATTACTCAGAGTTCTCATCTATCAGAGTTTTTCCCTCTCTTTACATCATCAACTGAAGAATCCGCTGTTAATGCTCCTCCTCAGGTACCTTTAATTTCGAACGAATCATATGGGGTAGGTAATATTGAGTCTAGGAAATCACAGAGAGTTACTAAGGGTATTCCTAAGAAACAATATGAACCAGACATCAAAACCAAAGCTAAGTATCCTATAGCTAATTACATGTCTAACCATAGGTTGTCTAGGTCACATGCACTTGTTGTTGATCAATTATCCACTGTATCTATTCCTAGTAGTGTACAGGAGGCTTTGGCGGATCCTAAATGGACTCAAGCGATGAATGAAGAACTAGAGGCATTGCAGAAAAACTTGACTTGGGATATTGTGACTATGCCTGCTGGAAAGAAGATTGTTGGATGTCGATGGGTATTTATAGTAAAACTGAAAGCTGATGGGAGCATTGACAGGTACACAGCCAGATTAGTTGCCAAAGGATACACTCAGCGTTATGGAATTGATTACGAAGAGACATTTGCCCCTGTAGCAAAGATCAATACGGTTCGAATCTTGATTTCACTCGCAGCAACTAAAGATTGGCCTTTACATCAATTCGATGTGAAGAATGCTTTTCTTAATGGAATCTTGGAGGAAAAAGTGTATATGGACATGCCGCCAGGAGTCAAATATATTGTGACGTCCCGAACCTAAATTTACCAGTTTACAAGTCTTTCGATGGGTAAACGACATTTACATTTACTTTTTGGCTCCGTTTCGACATTTTAGGGGGCCCTAAAAGTTGACTTTTTGTTCGGGTCAAAATTTGAGAAAATTTCCTTCCTGAAAGTTGTAGAGGACGTTAAACCGAGCGCGTGCATATGTGGTACGTAAAAATCGGAGCTCATATGCGAAAGTTATACGCGAAAATGTGAAAGTTACTGTTCACAGTAAGTAGTATATATTTGAAATTTTTACTGTTGGGCCAGGTAACTTTCTTTTCTCCTTCTCTCTCCTCCCGCACGCTCTCTCTTTCTCCTCTGCAACTCCGGTTGCTTTCTCTTTCTGACCACCAAAAAGCGTCAAATCGGTGGCTACGGACTCGTCTTGACCTCCTCTTGGCCCCTACAGTGGTGGCTCACGGCGGCTTGGCCGGAAAACGACGTATCGGGTCCTTGAAGTTTACTGTAGCAGGTGACCGTTGACCCGAATTCCGGCCACCTCCGGCGACAAAGCCAGGCTTTTTAGAAGCGTCATGAAGCGTACTTGAAGCTCCCCAAATATCTTGAAGCGATTTGCAGCGTGGAGGAAGAAAGCATAATTGGAAAATTTTACTCTACTTCGGTTTGCTTAATTGTTCGGCCACTTAGAGGTATTTTCTGACTGGGCCACAGTTATGAAAGATTCTTAGAATATTGAGTTGTTGATGCTGGTAAAATTTGGTAGCCAGATATGGTGGTTGACCGGCGGCGCGTGGGCTAGGCCCAGCTGCCTGTGGCGGCGCGTGAGGGCGCCTCCGGCCGATCCTGGTGAGTTGTTTTGGTCTATTGACTAGTATATATTGTTATGAATTTATGGATATGTGTTTGGTGGAAATTGGAGGAGGTTTGGATATTAATCAGAATTTCCGAAGTTCAATAGTTTGGTTATTGGTTTATGAGAAATTCCACTATCGGATTTCTCTCAGTTTTTCCCTAGAAACCTTCAATTAATGAATTGGTACTAATGGTGAAGTTTGGGTTAAATTGGAGAAGAAATGAAAATGTTGATTTATGAGGATTTGATGTGGGAATTATATTTAATTTCCGGATTGTTATTCGCGAATTATAATTGTGTACAGGGCGACGTGCCGAGCTACTGCTCGACGTAGGAAACCGGTAGCGTGGTCGCCTAAATAGTACTGTGAGTGGATATTTATTTTAAATTAATTGTGCATGCAGTATTCCGATTGAGATTTAATTTATAATTTAAATTATTGAGTTTTATGGTTTTATGAGATTTAGTTTATCGAGATTTATTTATGAATTACGAGATTAGTATTGAAATTCCTTCCCGAGGGCTTTTAGTAGATTTTTGAGATAGTCATTCATGAGTTATTGAGTTGAGAAATGATTTTCGGGAAGTGACTGATTCAGAAAATATTATGAGAATTATGGATTTCGAATATCAGTTTTTATGAAGATTTACGAGTACGAAGGATTTAGCAAATATTTGAGCATGATTGATTTATCGAGATTTATTGAGCTTTGAGCTCCGTACTTATCAGCTTTGAAGTTAGATTGAGTTTTCTTTCCGAAAGCATTTATTGATTTACAGAGTATTTGATTTTATGCTTTCGAGGATTTATTGAGATTTTGAGGTTATTTTCAGTTTCTTGAGGAGGCTATTCAGTTTATTAAGGAGGCCAGTTTTGGCGCATGCGTATCTTACCTAGTTGGCAGTCCCTTCTAGGTAATAGTCTGGTTGGCAGTCCCTTCCAGACTACAGCCCGGTTGGCAGTCCCATCCGATGCGTCACCTGGTTGGCAGTCCCTTCCAGATGACATGAGGTAGTTAGTCGGCAGTCCCGTCTACTACCTGTGGTTAGTCGGCAGTCCCGTCTACTACTTGTGGCTAGTTGGCAGTCCCTTCTATCCACCGCCTCCTATTCCGGTTGGCAGTCCCTTCCGATGCGTCATCTGGGTGGCAGTCCCTCCTAGATGGCATGAGATGACTAGACAGCAGTCCTTTCTAGTCATCAAACGAGCCTCATGAAAATGATGTTTTTATAAGGATTGAGGATGAGATTTTAAGAGGTTTCAAGATGTTCTTGTTACGTGTTTGAGATTTCAGTAAAGAGGATGATTAAGAGTGTTTTCAAGATTGTTACTGCATGCGAGATTTTAGAGAATAACTTGGGAAAGCATTAAGTTTTACTTATACATTTGAAAGTACTTATTTTTCGTCCACTCACTCTAACGGATTTTAAATGTTTTTCCCTGGGCCCTTCGGTTTTAAATGCCCAGTTTGCAGGCCAGTTTAGCTTGAGGTCGAGCGGTACTTGGGGTTGAGGCATAGCTATCATAGCTTCCGCATTATAAAAGTATTGGTCGTTCATCTTGTATTTTACCTTCTTGTACGCCTGAGAAATAGATTGCTCTGATAACTCTTGAGATTAAAATTCTTAAGTTTCAGAATTGTTTTGTGATATGGGAGATGTTGTGATATAGGGAGCAGGGTGGCTCCAGGAGAATAAGGATGGATGATTTAGAAATGTAAATGTTTTTCTACAGCTTTTGGGTTGTCCATTTTTAGGGGAAGTTCTGTCAAATTTTTGGTAGAATTTCTTCTAAGGTGGGCCCCGCAGGGCCTCTTCGGATTTCAGGGTGAAATCCGGGGCGGGTCCTGTCATATATGCCTTGCAATACTGGCAAGGTTTGTAAGTTGAAGAAATCTCTGTATGGTTTGAAACAATCTCCTAGAGCTTGGTTTGGAAGATTCTCCAAATCTATGAGGATGTTTGGATATAAACAAAGCAACTCGGATCATACCTTGTTCATCAAGCGTAGTCAGGGTAAGATTACCGCTCTGATAGTATATGTTGATGATATGATTGTCACAGGGGATGATCTAAAAGAGATGGAGGCCCTATAGAAGTATCTTTCTAAGGAATTTGAGATGAATGATCTTGGGCAATTGAAGTACTTTCTTGGAATTGAAGTCGCAAGGTCTAAGAAGGGGATTTCCTTGTCCCAACGTAAGTATGTACTTGACTTGTTAGCTGAGACCGGGATGCTTGACTGCAACCCCATTGAGACACCGATCGAGATGAACCACAACCTTGCCATCTATCTGGATCAGGTTCCAACGAATAAAGGAAGGTACCAACGTCTAGTAGGAAGGCTTATCTATCTTTCTCATACTAGGCCTGATATTGCTTATACTGTGAGTGTGGTTAGTCAATTTATGCATTGTCCTAGTGAAGAGCATATGGATGCAGTGTATCGTATTTTGAGATATCTTAAGATGGCACCTGGAAGAGGTTTTTTGTTTCAAAAGAAGAATGAGTTGGAAGTTGTGGGGTACACAGATGCAGACTGGGCTGGTGATAAGACAGACAGAAGATCTACATCTGGGTATTTTACATTTGTTGGAGGAAACCTTGTGACTTGGCGCAGCAAGAAACAGAAGGTTGTCGCTAGATCAAGTGCTGAAGCTGAGTTTCGAGGTATGGCACATGGAGTTTGTGAGATGTTGTGGATTCGTAATGTGTTGAAAGATTTGGGTTTTAAACTCCAGAAACCTATGGACTTGCATTGTGATAGCACGTCTGCTATTGAAATTGCTTGTAATCCTGTTCAGCATGACCGAACTAAGCACGTGGAAGTAGATCGGCATTTCATTAAGGAAAACCTAGACAGGAAGATGATCCGTTTCCCTTTTGTGTATACAGAAGATCAATTAGCAGATGTTCTTACGAAAGGAGTGTCAAGGAAAGTGTTTGACAACTCAATTGACAAGTTGGGCATGATCGACATCTATGCACCAACTTGAGGGGGAGTGTAGAATATTCTGTAAATATTTACTTTCCTTGTAGGTATAGATTACGTTTTCTGTATAGTATAGGAAATATTTTCCTATTAGGATTACTCTTGTATTTTTCTTTATAAACCTCCGTTTTGGAGAATATTGTATCGAAGTATTACAAACCAAAACCCTTGTGTTCAACTCTCCCTCTGCTGACATATATAAGATAAACGTTGATGGCTCATTTGACTTTGTTTCACGCAAGGGCAGTGTAGGTTTTGTGGTACGAGATCCTACTGGGAAGATGATAATGGGTGGGGGCAGACCGCTTCAGGGACTGATTTCACCTGAGCATGCTGAGGCGGGGGCGTGCAAAATGGCTATGCACTTTGCTGTGGAGCAGGCGTTACTGCCGGCAATAATTGAAACTGATTCTCAACTAGTGCAACGTCAACTGGCTATGTCATCCAACACAAATACATCTTTGCTGGGACGTCTTTATGATGATATGAGTTCCATCTTAGAAAGCTATCCCAATTTGAGGATTACTCATGCTAGGCTATATGTCAATAAGGTTGCACATCTTATGGCACAACATGCTAGGTCTTCTACTTCAGAGTGTTTTTATCTTTCTACTCCTCCTTTCCTTGATGTAAGTTTTCTCCTTTCAATGAAGTTTGACCTCTTCTACCTCAACAAAAAAGAAGGAACTTTTAACTAGCTTTTTTTCCTGAAGTTTTAATTTCTTATTTTTCCTTGCTATCATTTGTATCATTCCTGCTCTTTTTTTTCCCCTTCTTTTGGTAATCGGCAGAGAAAAAAAACAAAATTTAATGTAAACACTGCACATCTTGGTGAAGGTGTTTTTCATTACTATACTAATACAAATTGCAGACAAAAACAGTCATGATTCATTTATTCTGGTGTTGCATTTTAGTTTAACTTTAGCTCTGAAAATTCTGCCTTGATTATTTCCACATAAAGTTCGCTTCTCCGTTACTTCAATTTCATTATTAGATTGTGGCCGGAAGAGCTGTAAGAAGGCTGATTTGCAAAGAAGAAATAGCAAGTCAACTGTAGTGGCCCTAAAGAACATTCGTCAGTTGTACTTACTACCCATATCGTTGGGAGAAAGACTAAAGTATGTCAAATTTTCTCATAGATATTATAATTTATGTAATATTTACCACTTCAAGGAGTGATGTTATCACTTTCGACAACTCATGTAACTAAAAAAATCATCATTAAGATGAATGAGGTCCTCATTAGAGTATATATATTATGTTCTTGTTTGAGTCGGTAAGTCCTAAAAGTTGTAATAGAATGTATGTCATATGTTGACATATTGTAGAATTTTTCATATAATGTGTATTAATTATTTGTGATTCCATAAACCTTGTGATAGTGAAGTGGTAGCACTCATATGCTCTGGATAATTTTTTCAGCAAATTGTTGTCAATGTACTGTATGTATATATAATTCTCAATAATTCGTTTAATATTCTTTGCTGACATGAAGAAATATTGTTATGTGCTTCTTTCTTTCATCATGGGACTATGGGAGTTGTTCAATAGTTCTCTGAGTTTAAATTCAAAGATCTGATTGATGTCTTGTAAAACTCCGCTGTCTAATTATCCCCTTTTAACAAATACTGGTAAAACTCAAACACAACTTCAAGCCTTTAAGTACCTGAATAGAGATGATAATTACAAACCACTTGTCAGTTAATTCCCTTGATTCAGTAGTAGATGTGCTTTCACTTAGTAGTTGAAATATACATGAGTTACGTTGGTTCCAACACACACACACACACTACATTGGTCCCAATCTTGTTCAAAAGGAAAACTTCAATCTGCACCCTCCAGGAACTCTACTTAAAAATTGCAAGCAGCTTCTGAGCCATTTTAGTACTGTTCATGTAAACCATACCCACAGAGAACGGAATATGGTGCAGATCTATAACTTTCATTTCGCTCCCCAATATTGGTCACACTAAAATTATGCGTTAGCGGCTTATTCTTCATCTACTGGCTTCCACTTTCATCAAATATATGGATCAAACAAGAATTCAATAAAGTTTTAGTTTCAATAATTCAATATCATAGACTCATAGTAGTACATTACAAGTATACAACCACATGCAAAGGATTGGGTTTTGGATAAACCCCTGCAAGGGATCAAACCCGCTGCAAATTAACCAGTCACAAGTTGAGTTCTCAGCAGCCATAAAACTCGAATAGAACAGAGAGGATGCATTTCACTTGAGGAGGAAATCAGCCAACTTTTTTGTCAATTCCTTAGCTTTCCGAGTCTCAAATTTCAAAATATGAAATGCATGATCCTCTCCTTCCACTTCAACCAACTCTGCTTCACCTTCAAACCCACTTCTTTTCACTGCCTCATAGTAACCTACACCTCTATGCCTCAGCTCATCGTTCTCAGAAACACTAACAAGCACCCTTGAACACCCAAGTCCAGCCAAGCTTGGTGCTTCTGGAGCAACAGGATTGATCATTGGATTATCAATCCCACCAGGGGCTGAAGGGTACGCCATGTCCCAAACTAAACAAGCCAAATCCTTCTCAGGCTCTTCACAAGGGTCTCCCTCAATTGGCTTGGAGCCCCAAAAAAATGGGTGTGTAAGAAAGACTCCCAATAAATTTATACCATTAGGCAATCCTTCTTTCCCAACTCTCATTGCCACATTATGAGCAATGTTGGCTCCTGCACTATCACCACCCAGAAATAACCGATTCGGGTCGCCGTGACTGATCAACCAGGGCTCTTCATTGATGCCATTATCAGCAAAATGCAAGGCAACCCAATTCAGTGCAGCCCAGCTATCGTCATATGCAATGGGGAGAGAGTGCTCAGGAGCCATTCTGTACTCGACTGACACAGCAACAACTTTGGCTTGGGACACCAAGCTGTTGAGAAACCTGTGGTGATCAAAAGAGAAGGCAGATTCGACGCAGAAAGCTCCACCATGGTAGTAAACCAAAATGGGAATTTTCTTGTGAGGCTCATTGAGTTTTGGGAGGAAGAGTCTGGCAGAAATCAAAGGATTTTGTGAAATTGTGATGTCATTTGATGACACTCCTGAATCTGGGTCATCTAGTGTTGGGGGTACATATGGGGAGCCCATGAGTCGTTCAACAGAGCCGTCTTTGTAGATTCTGAGAAATGGGAGAAGCTCTGTGTCTATCTCCTTGGGAACGGAATCGATAGTCTCACTGCGACTGCATTGGTGATGAGTTTGGAGAAGAAATTTGTTTCTGGGGTTTGAAGAGATGGGTTCACATATGGTGAGCCCATGACTCTGCGATCTTTGAAGACTGTGATAAGAGGAAGGAACTCTGAGGCGGTTTCTTTGGTAGTGGAAGCCATTAGAGAAGACAGAGAGAAGTTTTTTAAGTATAGGATAATGGATTGGTGCACGAATGGTGTTTGTTGATATGCCTAGAAAGGAAGAAGCGTTTGACATCATTTTTTGCCCTTTTCTCGATCTGATTTTTCAAGAAAGAGAGGAGTCATTCTCGACACTGGGTAACCAAGTCTCAAAATTTTGCAGGCTACTTGGTACCTATTACAAATATTGCAGGGTGACACGGTTTTGTGGAACTCTTAGAAAGAGACATTTGCTGAACGCAATACCACTATTAGGAGGGAGTAAACTAATAAGCTACTTACCAACGATTGAAATATCTGCTATATCTTATATATATATATATATATTTAGAGGGACTGATATATCATATAGGAAAAATACCTCATCTTCCACTATTTCTATAAAATTTCTCTGATATCGTTAAATATTCTCGATATATAAAATATTTACGATATATCCCGATAAAATAAAGAAATATCTGTAAAATCTAACAAGAGAAATAAAAATAAAAAGGGATATTTCCCGTATGCCCAAAAATTCTATGTATTGTGCCTAAATGCACCAACCTTTTCGTATCTTACTATTGGCTTGGGAAAAGACTAAAAAGGGGTCGTATCCTATGCTGTCCAGAGTTTTTAAAGCTTTTGTCTACCTTAGAAACTTCATTTAAAAAACAAAAACGAAAACAAGACTAGCATTCAACATGCTCAAGTTTTTCACCTAACGGCTCCCTGCCTAGTGGTTACTTTAACATGCGGAATCACTGCTGCTTGTCTTAATCTTAGTTTTTAAAACTGGTTTTTTCTAGTAGGCAAAACTTTTAAACTTCAAACTGCATATAGGAAACGGATAGTGATAGTTGTGGATAGAATGCAACACTATGAAACAGATAGCAAATGCAAAACTATGAAACAGATAGCGATAGCTAAAGATATTTAATTTTGCTACTTTTGACAAAATGGGTGGGTAATCCTTATTTTATTTATTCAACAGAAATACATGCTAGAAATCCAGAGCCTCATTCTCAGGTAAATAGCAAAAGGCTGTTTAGCTACCCATAAGAATGAGTACAGATACTTACTTGTAATGAAAGCACACTACTGCACACCGAACAGGAAAACACACTGCTACTATGACTTTCTTACTTCTTGAGAGAAGACTATTCTACTCAATTTTCTGATTTCGTTTTTCGAATCTAGAACTGATATGGAAATTTTCGAATGCCTTCTAAGAGAAGCTAAAGCTCCTTATATAGGGAGCAGAACTCAAATTACAATTGAAAACATAAAAATGTACAGGACAACTCTATGACCTTTCAGCTTTTCTGAGTGCTCCTGATGATGGAGGTCAGTTAGGAAAATTAGAAAAGTAGTTGGTGAAACATCTCTTTCTTGACTTTTGCAAAAGCAAAAGTAGCTTTTAGAAAAGTCTAAAAGTCTACAGTTGCAAGTTTGGTGCAGATTCTTCACCTGTAGCTTCACATGTTTTCGTCTGTTTCAGAATTGTGGCCAAGGACAAAGGAGTTGTTGTCTGCCTGGGCCATACGAGTATTTGTTGCATTGTCTTCGACATCTGTATCAACATACATTTTATAGTGGTTGTCAGTTTCAAGTCTTTCCACCCACTGTAAGCATGCCAATGTCGAATCTATCTCTTTTCTGGTAAGAGATAGGAACAGGTCACTACTGACTACGTCAGGATGATCGTAAGCAGTGATGATGGTTTTTTCTCTTGCTGCCAGGAAGGTATTATTGATATCTTCAGAGATGATCTTCTTGATGTATTCCAGAGCCATGGCTTTCATCCATGGGATGCTTGAGTTAGGTTGGCCATTGTAACCTACACAGTCAGGCTGCAGATATTTCCTCTGAATAATTTTCACATAGTGATATGGAGAAATATACTCAACCTCACCGTTTGTCCTCTGGATCCATTCTGGAGGAGTGGATATGAACTTCAGACGAAGCATACAGTCATTTTTTCTAATGTTTTTGACTGTGTTGTCAATGATAGGCAGCAAACCTTTAAGATCATCATTTGTTTTAGTCCACAAATTATGGACAAAACCATTTTCAACAAGCCAGAGCTTGTGTTCTTGAGGATGTTCACTCTGAACATTGACTAAATATCTTCCAACATAGGGTCCTGCAATAATAAAGAGGGTTGGAGGAACTCGATCTTCAAAATTATGACTTCCTATCAGACTATGGAATTCATGCCAGTCTGATTCATTGAGTACCATGATAGGGATCCTAGCACTTTCTGGATTTTCAAGGAAGTGAATTTTCTCTTTTCTGACAGCACTCTGCTGTGTATGAATTTCTTCAAACTGTGGTCTACCATTTTCGTAGAGTTCTTCAGCTAATGCAAAGAGAGCTGGGAACATCAGACCACTGCTTCTTTCTTGAAAGGCAAATAAAAGATTATCCAGGATTGCCTTCTGGTGATAAGCTAGTCTCCTGCCAGTTCTGAACACAGAGAGTCAAAAGTTCTTAATTCATAATTAAAAACATTTATAACTCCAGTTGGAGTTGGTCTGCTTTTTGGCAAAGCAGTAGCCATCAACGGTCTTGATGAGCCTTTACCGTCTCCCTTTTGAGACGGGCTAGCCAATCCTTTACCTTGGGATTGATCAGTTGAGGCCAAGCTTTTTGGACTTAGCAGAAACCTTTTGAGGATTTTTTCTTTGGTTTCTTTGGGATCCTCCTCAGGTTCATGTTCTTTCCCAGTTCTTCTGCTTCTGGGATTACGACCTTCGTCGTCTTCTCTTTGGCTGAACATTGCCATTTCTCTGGTCAAGGCGTCTGGAAGATAGTTTTTATTTCCTGCAATTAATTCAACATTATAATCATATTGGTTAAGAAATAATTGCCAGTTTGCTAATCTTCCTCTATCAGCAGCTTTATCAAGTTTGAAATTTTTGAAATTCTTTACTCTAGCACAATCGGTGTGAACAGTAAAGGGTTTTCCAAGAAAAGCTGGAGAATTTAAAATTGTTTTCTTGACAGCCAAAATTTCCTTTTCCCCTGTGGGATAATTCAGTTCTGCAGGGCTGAACTTGCCGCTATAAAATTTGCAGATCTTTTCAATATTAGTTCCAGGCGTTTTTGCCAGGACTACACCGGACCAATAATTATCACTCGCATCTGTCTGGAGGATAATTTCATCATTCTCTTCTGGTTGTTGAAGAGGAGGGAGGTTTTTGCAGAGATTTTTAATCTGCTTCACAATTTTTTCATCATCTTTTGGAACTTGTCTTAGGAGATAACATTGCTGTTAACCCTGAGATTTTGGGAATGAAATCTCTCCCATAGTTTATGACACCAAGGAATCTCTCTAGACTCTTAGCATCAGGAATTCTATCTGGGAACTTTCAGATCTTCTCAAGGATATGAGGTTGGAGTTTTATTACTCCATTCTTGATGTTTATTTCTAGGAAATCAACTTCATCAAGGATAAAGAAGATTTTCTTTTCACGTAGGATAATTCCATGCTGAACTATCAACTTTACTACCTTATAGAGGTGGCTCATGTGTTCTTCTCTGTTTTTGGAGAAGACTAGGATGTCATCTATGTAGATGACGCAGAACTCCGCTACATGCTTGAAGATGTTGTCCATCTTTCTTTGGAAGATTGAGGGAGCTTGCTTTAGACCAAAAGACATTACCAACCATTCGTAATGACCTTGTGGTGTTCCAAATGCAGTGAGAGGTACACTCTCAGGATGCATTTTGACCTGCCAGAAACCCGACTTTGCATCGAATTTCGAAAAACTTTAGCTCCTCTGAGCTGGTTAATCAAAACTCTTACTTGAGCAATTTGATAACCGTCTTTGACAGTCTTCTTGTTGACATCTCTGTAGTCAATCACCATTCTAGCTTTTCCTCTTAGATTTTCTGCATGATTTCTCACGTAGAATGCTGGAGCATGATGAGGGCTAGTGGAAGGTTGAATTAATCTCTTGTTCAGGAGATCTTCAGTATCTTTTCTGAATTCCTTTTGATCTTCCTCTTTCTACTGAGGAATGGCTTTGACATGACAGATGGCATTCATGTCATGCAATCTTAATTCACAGACCACTGGGTCTTTTTCCCAAAACTTCTGAGGATCTACATCGATATTATGTTCGGGTAGTTTCTTGATTTTATCAAGAGTGAGAATTTTCTGAGACTCAAGCTTATTCTGAAAGTGCTTGAGGTTATACTCATGGATGAAACTAGCTTCTTCATCTTCACTAATTTCCTCTTCTTCTTCTTCAGAAGATTCCTCAACAAGTAATTCTTCTTGCTGCTTTATTTGGAGTATAGGCTCGAATTTGGGTTTATAGAGGGTAAGATCACCACTATTCTGTTGCGATCTCTGATACTGCGTAGTAAAACTAGGGCCTACTACACATTTTGCTTGTGCAAGTCGGTTTGCCCAGAACACCCGTTCTCTTTTTCGGAAGCCTATCGCTTCTTCATCCTGAATGAATCTTTGTTGGAGAATAAAATCATTTCCCAACAGGAAATCAGATCCTTGGCCTTCAGATTGCCAAACATTCTGGATGATAAATGTTCCTCCACCAATGGTGATATGAACATTTTTTGCTACTTTATTCATGGTGAGATGGCTTCCATCAAATGTAACACCAGTAGCAGTTCTTTTCTTTTCTTCTTTCCAGAGTTCTTTTGGAATTGCAAATCTCTTTGCAACAGTAAATCCTGATCCATTATCTACAAAGGCATGTAGATGATATTTTTTATGATCAGAGAATTTTAGTCCAATCTCTATGTAGTTGCTGTATCTACTAGTAGAGACGACTTTCGATTGTTGAACCTCATTTTCTTGAGCTTGTTCCTTTGGAATGAATGGTTTACATTCTTCCGGAACAATTTCTGGTGTTTCAACCAGTTCAATATCTTCATCGATTTTTTCTTCATCGATGTTTTCTTCCTTTATTTTTGAGGAAGATGGTTCCATGATTTCTTGGAACAAAGTTTCTACTTTTTTCTCTTTTTGCTCAGAGAAATATTCTTCATATTATTGTTCAACCAATTGGCTAACAAGGCCATTCTTGGTTTTCCTTGCTTCAGCTATGAAGCATTCTTTGTGATAAGTCTTTTTTGACTCTTCACAAAACATAGGAAGACTATTCTTTTCGTGACATAGGCAGTAGTCACATACGAATGTACCAGGGTTCACCTGATAAGAAGACATTAAAGATTTTGTCTTACTTTCTTCCCAGTTTTTGATTCTCAAGACATTCATTTGTCTGGATTCGAAGTACTCTACTTCAGAATCTGTCTCAGACTCAGATGAAGTTTCTTCAGACCAGGCAAAATAGACTAACATGTTGTCATCTTCATCATCAGAATAGGCTATTTCGTAGCCTTTCATATTTGCTATTTCTACTATTTGCTCATATTCTTCAAAGAGATCTTTAGTAGATCTTTTACCCTTTTCCGGGCATTCATTGGCATAGTGCCCTTCAGCTTTACATAACCAACATCTGCAAGCTTTCTTGCTTGGTTGTTTATGCTGATGAGTATTCTTCTTTTTCTTGAAGAGTTTCTTTTTAGGATCTTCATCCTGTTGTTTCTTGTAATTGGAACTTTTCTTGAATTTCCAATCCTTGTTCTGATTACTATTTTTGAATTTTTTAGAGTAATATTTTTCTTTCTTTTTCCTGTGGAACTTGGTTTCATGACATCCCCAAATGGTTGGCATGTCCAATATTCCATAACAGAAATTTTCAACTCATTTGAGTTGTTTCTTGGCCATCTTAGCTCTAAGATTGACTTTACATTGCTCTTTTAGTAATTGCCGGATTCTGTCGGCAATTCCTCCAGCCGAAAATCTTTCAATTGGTTTTTCGGCTATACTTTCTCGTACAGCTGTTCTCCATGGTTCAGGGAGTTTTCTGTGCAATAGATTAACTAGATCAGTATTCTCCAGTTCACCAATTGTACAGTAATATTCTTGAAACTCATTCAAGTATTCTTCGAAATATTTCATATCACAGATTTTGAGAGCATAGATATTTGATTTGGCCGTTTATTTAGCCTTCTCACTCAGATTTGAGAGATCTCCACAGAACTGATCGTACAGGGGTACTGCAAAATCATACGGAGATTTTGAATTTTTGATTTCTTCTAGCTAGTCTCTTCCTCTGGCAGTTTCTTTGAAAGATAGGTAGTACTTTTTTTCTACTCCAGTGAGAGTAGTTTCATAGTACACCTGCAAGTCTTGAGCTTCGAATTTTCCAAGGGTAAATGCAGAAGCCATCATCAGGCTATCTACCCATTGGTCAATGGTTTTTCTTTTATCTAGACTCTTGTCTAGATTTAACCAGATGCCATAGTTCGTGATTGGAACTCTGGGCATATTGTCCTCTGGGACAAATGTCTGGGAATTTCTTTCCCCTTTTTTACCCGTGGGGGCTTTCTGAAGTGGGAGTTTTGTTTTCCCTTTTTCTCTGCTAATGAAAGTTTTGGAGCGTTCTCATTCTTCCATTTCAATATCTTGATAAGGAAAGACTTTTCTCGTCTTTCTGATTTTGAATTCTTTCATCTCTTCGATTAGTTTTTCTAATCGTTCAGAACTTTCGCAAGATTCTGCTTCTTCATAGAGTTCATAGAGCCTCTTTGCTCTGAACATATGAACTGGTCTGTTTAGATCAGCTTCCAATTCTTCTTCAGATATTGGTTCTTCACTAGTGGGTTTTGTACCACTAACACTAGTTTCTCTAGTGCTGTAGTTTCTTCTGAGAAGATTTTTGTTTATCCTGAGGTTCTCAGGACAGACATCACTTTTTCTGTGATTGTCAAAATTGAGACTGATTTCTCCAGTCTTTCTACTTTCATAAATTTTTGCTTTCGCTCTTTCCGGTGACTTTTTTGGACCGGATAATTTCAATTCAAGAGGAAAAGTCACTTCATTCCAAGTAACTTTATGAATCTGTTGTGAATGATTCTTCTGATTGGTGAGGAATCCAGTAGTAATACCCGAAATATTTGTTATTCTGGTCTTAGGGGCTACTGTAGTGCTCATCAATTTATAGTATATTCTATATACTATTGCAAGTTCTTGCATATCTTCTTTCATGGATATGCCATCTGTCTTGATTCTTAATCGTAGACAGTGAGCTGCATCTTTCAGGCTGGTGGTGAAGTTCGGGAAGCAGTTGAAATACGCCACTTGATCACATAAAGATGCTTCAAGAGTTCCCAACAGACTAGCTTGGAAGTCTGTCAATCTATTGTCTTGCAGGACACATAGAACGGAACAGTTTATGCCTTCTCGAGCAAGCAGATTTATGCCTACTTGGACTGCTCCAATATGCATAAATTGGTATTTTTTTGGTTGAGCTCTGGCAACTTCTGAAGGAGTGATCAGTAGAAGATCGGTCTCTCCTCCTGCTGTAGCGGGGGTTGTAATTTCCAGTAGTTTAAAATAATGGCTATCCATTAGATCAAACTTTCCCCTCTTGTAGATTTGTTTAAAATCTAATTTTGAGATTGAGGAATTTTTTACCTCCTGTTTGATTTCGTTGAATTCGAACTCTTCAGCATTTAGGAGCTGTACTCCTTTCTTTTTCCCAAAGATGCTTAACATCTTGATATCTTTTTTCTCCGGGTTTTCATACCGGATACTAGTCTGACTAGTAGATGGTTCCCGAAAAATCATGTTTGGAACAAGATTCTTATCTAATTTTTCTAATGGTTTGAATCCATTAGCTTTCTTTGTTTTTACTGTAGGCACTTTCTAGTCCTTCAGTATATTTGTCATAGAATCCAGCGTTTTTTGTTGTTCATTGATTTTTCTACTGACGACTGTCAGCTTTTCTTCTTCCTTTTTTGGAAGTTCCTTGATATAATCCATTTTGTTTTCCAATATTTCCAATTTGTGGATTATAGCAGGTAATTTTTCTAGATGAGTTTGACATCTAGATAATTCTAGTAACAGCCTCTGATATTTCTCATCAGAGGAATTTAATAGAGAATTTATTTTCTCTAATAACAATTCTGACATTGTCCCCATTTAGGAGGGGTTCTCCTTTGAGCTATTTTACAAGCTCTGATACCAGTGGATTGTGGATCTAACCAATGCTCAAATAATCAAGAGGTTTTTGTTCATCTTCCAGAACATATAAGAGATTATCAATCTCTTGTTCTACTTTATAGATTCTAATTTGAAGTCTATAAATGATATCCCAATAGTTGAGAGATTCTCTATTAAGACTTTCTCTATAGGCTCTCAACTTTCTCAATTTTTCTCTCTCTTTTTGTAATTCTTTGCTAGTATTTTTGCAGATATCAACTAATTCAAGTCTGTCAACGATCGAAATTATGAATAGTAAAACATACTGTTTACCTTTGAAATAGAGGATGAATTCTATCACACTTCTGTTTAAACAAATAACTTTTAGGAATGGGCCCATCACGTTTCATCAAATGTATAAAATATTAAACATATTATAAACTAATGCAAAGAATTAACAGAAGGGTACTGATGGTATGAAAAATGAAAAAGATGGGTAGATAGGAAAGAAAAGGACAGGAGGCTGGGTAAAGAGGAATAAAAATAATTTGTTGGGGTTTTTGGGAGGTATGTTGATAGAATCCGGGTGTCTGAGCATTAACCCAAGTAAAAAAGTTACTCAGTTATTCATAGAGAAACATACACTGTGGGGGTGTAAAATTTTAAGAACAATTTTCAGTCAAAAAATGACCTAATAGAGAGGGAGTGCAACCTTTTTGGGAGCCTCGACACCGAAAGGACCTCGTCCTATTGTAATTTTCTAATTATTAGTGAAAAAAGACTGGTCCTGAAAAGTGAAAATATATAAATCTTATAAAATCTTGCACTTATCCAAAGAATTGCGTTGAAACTTACACTCCCTTGTTTTTAGTCACCATTTCACTCTAAAGTGCTTGATCAATGAGTTTGGCATGTACAGTTTCATTGAGCGTCTGGAAAAATTACCAAATTAAAGCACAAATATCACTAGAGGAATTCGCTTTTGTTAAAATGTCCGAGAGAGGGTACCACGTGAGATGTCGAGAAAGTGAATAGCATGCGTGTAAATAAAGACGAAATATTCCACGAGTTGCTTCAAAGTATCTTTGGCTTTTTTCATGAAGCTATTACTGGATTCGCAAAAGCGTAGAAAGACTTTTGACTTTGGAGTCCCTGCTCCCTAGTAAACCATTCGAAGTTTCTTGAGTTCATAAGTCAAAGTTTGACAGACTTAACGTCGTTGATTTCAAGTCGAAGTGGAAAGACTTGGCATCGTTGATTTCACTCTTGGAATCTTGGATAGTGAATGCACTTGCGGCTTCAGTGCGTTGTGGATGAACTGTGCTCCACAAATGGACTGAATTGGAGAAGAATGTGTTATTTTTTTATCACTTAGACAAAACCATGTTGTAGTGTAGTCCCACATAACAAAAAAAGAGAATCGCACGCATAGGAATGAGCAAACGGGGTGGGGGGCGGGGTACCCGCGGGTTTTCCCCGCATTTGTCAAGCGGGGGCGGGGTTCCTCATCACATGTGCGGGGGCGGGGGTGGGGGTACTTATTTCTCCTGTGGGGGTGCGAGGGCGAGGTTTCCTATTACCCATGCGGGTTCCCTTTTTTTTTTTTTTTTTCAACCTAGGCATTTTTATAATTTTTTTTATTCCTCATGAGGATTCGACTGTTGGATATTCGTATAATTGTGAAAAGACGATTTAAAAGAAGATCCGTGAGGATTCGACTGTTGGATCGTCGTATAATGTTGTGAGGATGATTCTAAAGGCAATCTGGGACGATCCAACTGTTGGATCTTCACATAATTTTGAGAGGATGGTCCTAAGGGCGATCCGTGAGGATCTGACTGATGGATTTTTGTATAATTGTGAAAAGATTATTCAAAAGGTGATCCGTGAGGATCTAACCGGTGGATAGTCATACAATTTTGTAAGGATGATTCTAAGGGCGATCCAGGACTATCCAACCGTTGGATCTTCGTATAATTTTGAAAGGATGATGCTAAGGGCGATCCGTGAGGATCTGACCATTGGATCTTGGTATAATTGTGCAAATATGATTCAAAAGGTGATCCGTGAGGATACGACCGTTGGATCGTCATATAATTTTGTAAGGATGATTCTAAGAGCGATCCGGGACGATCCAACCGTTGGATCTTCACATAATTTTGAGAGGATAAACCTAAGGGCGATACGTGAGAATCTGACCATTGGATCATCGTATAAATCAGTAAAGATGATCCTCTAGGTGATCCATGAGGATCTGACCATTGGATCTTTGTATAATTTAGAGATGATGAACCTAATGGCGATCCGTGAGGATCCAACCGTTGGATCATCGTATAAATCGGTAAAAATGATCCTCTAGGTGATATGTGAGGATCTTACCGTTGGATTATCGTGTAATTGTGATTTGTGAATTATTTTTTGTCAAAAAATAGAAAGGAAAAAAAATTTAAAAAGATAGAAAATAAAAAATTTCAAAATAGAAAACCAAAAAAGTTCATATAGAGAAAATGGCACATGCAGGGGCGGGGGCGGGGCAAGGAATCCCCCGTTTGCTCATTCTTTCGCACGCACTAGTGTTGATGCTTTTTAATTTAACTCCATACTATATACTAGTGGTTGATTCAAGCGGAATATTGTGACGCTTGTATGGGCCCGATAAAGTTATGGTAACTTGTTGATTGTTCTTACAATGGTCGATGATGGGACAATGGGACGGTGTAGTTTCTGGATCTTTCTGGCCTTAACCCTAAATTTTAGGGCTTAGGGTCGAGACTAGTTAAAGTCAACAAAATTTAGGGCCGGGTAGAGTAGGGCTGGGGCTTAAATATGCTAACCCTTACTCACCCGAAAAGCTCAAGCCGCTAGGGCTGAAAGGGCCAGCCCTCCAAATAGGGCCGAAAAGGGCCTTATTTTGTTTAACAAAAAAAAAATACTTTTTTTTTTTAATGTTGCTCAATTTTTTTATTTTATTTTTTGAATCAAATACTTTCATTGAAACTTAACGAGTACACTCATTTACAATGACATCCCTAATAAACTTGGGAGCAAGTATAAGCCATGTTTGGTTGTCACTATTACACAAAGAATGGCTAGCTATTCTATGTGCCACCATATTAGCATCTCTAGGAACATATATGATCATGTAATGCACATGCCTTCACATTAACTCCTTCACTTCTTCAAGCATGAAGCCCAAATTTGAACAATCTATAGCTTCTTGTTTCAAGGCATGCACAAGTAGTAGACAATCAGTTCGAATTCTACCTTAACAAATTGCAAAGTTTGAGTCAACATCACACCTTCATATAGAGCTATAAGTTCAATGTGAAAAGGGGAAACCACTTGATCAAGTTGCTTCATTGTAGCTGCCTTGAATGTACCATCATGGTCACGAATCACTGCTCCCACACCGCCTCTATTAGCAGCAGCAAGATAAGAACCATCGCTGTTACACTTCAACCAACCATGCTTTGGAGCCTCCTATCCCCTTTGTTGCACCCTTGAAGTCTGTGTAGAAGTATTTGTTGTAGCAAATTCATTAAATCAACACATAGCTACCATAGAAGCTTCACTTGGATGCTATCTACTACCTTCCCACAATTGTGAATTCCGGTTTTTCCAAATAGCCCACATAACCATTAAGGCCTTATTAAACTGTTCCTTACTGAAATTATTAGCTAACAATAATAGCTAATCTTTCAAGTCAGATACTACCATAGTAGGCATTGGCAATGCAGCTGCTACTCAAGCATCTAATGCATAACCACACTGAGTAAATAAATGAACACCATTCTCTAGGCCATTATTACATAGCAAATAGCTAATTTTACTCAAATAGCCCTTTGAACTAAGGCATGTTCGATTAGGCAGGATATTCACGCACGACCCCACGCATGGAGAGCAACTTTTGGTGGCACTTTAGCATGCCAAATAGTTGGCCATAACTTGCTATAGGAGTCAACCGGTGCAGGAGCAGCCAACACAAGCCCTAAAGCAATATTATGAGCAACAAAATATGCACTATTTGTAGTAAAAAAATACCCTTCTTATGAAAATGCCAGACTAACCTGTCATTTGAAGCCCGATGACCAAGAGGGATACTCAAAATTAAATCTCTATCCATTGGTGTAAACCACTGATTAAGTATTGCAACATCCTATTTTCTTGTAAAAGGATCGATCAACTCCACTACTTTCTTTGGAGCATCCCTTGGAGGAGGAGAAGTAGGACATCTAGGAAAAGAATCAGGATTCCAACAATCACGCCAAATATCAACAGACTCCCCATTACCAATTTGCCATATAACTCCACGTAGTAGAAAAGTTCGAGCTTCATATATACTACGAAATGGAAAAGAAGGCCTATCTCCCAACTCTGCAGTACTAAAATCACCTTCGGATAATAGACAGCCTTGTACAGTCTAGCTATAAGTGATTCTGGATTTTTCAAAATTCTCCACCCTTGCTTCGCAAGATTGAACCAGTGAAGATTCTTAAAACCCATACCACCCTCCATTTTAGGAATACACAATCTATCCCATGAATGCCAATGAATTTTTTGCTTTTCTTCCGAGTCTCCCCACCAGAAGCCTGCACACAGTTGTTGTAGATCATCACACAAACCCACTGGTAGCATATAACAACTCATAGCATAGTTTGGGATTGTTTGAGCAACCGCCTTGATTAGAATCTCTTTCCCTGCACCACTAAGTAGCTTTGCAAGCCAACTCACCACCTTCTTTGTAAGCCTCTGTTTTAAGTAACTGAAAGCAGCAGTTTTTGATCTTCCCACAAAAGTAGGCAACCCTAGATACCTTTCATGCTTGTCAACTTTCTCAACTCCAAGCAAATTAGCTAAAAAGATTTGCCTCTCCATGCACACATTTTTGCTAAATGCTACATTACTCTTCTCTAAATTCACATGCTTGCCAGAAGCTATTTCATACGTATGCAAAATATTACGATACTGTTGACATTCCTCATCAATTGCTGCCCCAAATAAGAAGCTATCATTAGCAAACAACAAATGGTGAATTTTTAAGTTTATTTAAGTTGTCATTGTTGTCATGTGAGGTGCTCATGACAGTTTATTTAAGTTTAAATGGGAAAATTTTTAAGAACAGTACATGAACTTAAGGCCACTCCGAATTAAGGTGGCCAACTTTTATATAACCCAACATAAGTACATGGACTATGAAACCCAACACACTTTGTGTACATGCCGTCACTAACACCATTCACCCTTATGCCATTATTTATTTTTCAAGGGGTAATTTGGTACTTTCGTCTCTCTCTCTGATGCCAACACAAACCAAAACCCAGCTTCAAAATTGAATTGAACCAAAAACTCATCTACCTCCTGACGATATCGAGATGAGTTGGGTGTCGTAGGGGCATCAATTGAAGGAGGAGGATATGCACCAGTGAGGCCAGCTATGCAAATATTCAACAGGACGCCGGAGAAATTTATTTTCCAGGCTCAAAGGCCAATTGGGATTGTATTTTTAGTGTAATTGGTTAGTGATGGTTTGGTATTTTGATTAGAAAATATGGATTGAGGGTTGATGTCGGTTTTGTGTATTGGATTGGAGTGACTGAATGAGTGAGATTGTTGGAATGGTTTATGCCGATTGAAGGGTATATGGAGTTGTTGCGGTTCAAAAATAACGGCAGGATTGGTTGAGGGTATATTTCAGTAGTTTGATATTGGAGTGGAGAAGTGTGGAGTTTCTGTTTCCATTTGGTTCGACAACAAAAATTGGTAAGAGATGGTGGTTGTTACTTGTGGGTTTGGGGTGAGGAGTGGACAAGATCGGTGACGAGTTGGGTTTGGATACGGATATGAAATTGGGGCAAATCTCATGCTTTTGGTGCTCAAACGCCATGCTCGACGGGTTTTGACAAGGACTAGCAGTTGCGGTGTTCAATTAAGGCCATCGATAACAAAATCCTCAGTTGGGTTTGATTTGGTTTTGCGGGAAAGCTTGTGAGGTTGAGTCGAAAGCCACTGCCACCACCAAACCCGAAGCTACCACCACTGCCAAACCCAAAGCCACCCCAATTCTTGATTTCGTGCTGGGATGTACTGAAGGAAGATGGTGAGGAGAGAGAGAATTGGGTATAAAGAGAAGTCTTGGGTGTCCATAGAAATTGCTGGTGTTACATACCAGTTTTTTTTTTCAATCAAACTTGAAGAGACCAAATTGCCCTTGTAAATATATAGGTGGCACCCTCCATAACACAAGAGATAACGACATATATGGAAGATGTGTCAAGTTTCATAGTCCATGTTCTTATGTTAGGTTATATAAAAGTTGGCCACCTTAATTCGGAGTGGCCTTAAGTTCATGTATCGTTCTTAAAAATTTCCCAATTTAAATGTACATGGGAAAGGCTTGGCTGGTTCATCAAAATAGAAACAATACTCAAAATAAGGCCCATTCTAAACTTTCATACCTGACTTTTAAAAACTATAACATTGGTACCCAAGTTATCTAGCCCGACCCAACATCCATAAACGTCGTCTATAACAGCGTTAATTGTTATGCTAGGTGGCATAATTTCAGGGATATTTTGGTCATTCCATGCCTTAACCTTAGTTTTTACTTTTTGTTAGTGTTTTTTTTTAATTGAATTTTTTATTAGTTAAGTATTCACTTATAAAGGAATACTAGCCCTTCATTTCCACTCACTCCAAAATCCTACGGCCAGAAAAATAAAACCATTGTTTTTGGCTTTCTAATCCATTTTCTCTTTCTTTTCCAAAAGAAAACCATTTTCTCTTCATCTCCTCTATCCCCTCTGAAATCAGAAGCCTTCCTCTCAGCCATAACCACCATCCTGATTATATCCATCGCTACCATCATCAACCAAAATCTCTTTACAACCCCAGAGGAAAAAGAGAGGCATCCATGCGTCGATCAGAGAGGCTAATGGGATTTTCCTCTAATAACCTAGATTCTGACACCAAAAGAACCCTCTTCAATGCCTTTCTAAGATGCAAGTTGATATAGCCACAAATCCATTCATAAGTCTCTCTGAGCCAGTTGCTTCACGATTAGCATCATCAACATAACTATGAAGTAATGAGCATGAAGAACTCAAAGAGAGAACAAGAAGAACATAGAACAGCAATTAATAAAGGTCTCATTAGAACCATTGCTTCTTTCTTGTTTTGTAATGGGAGAGAGTGAGAGAAAGAGGGAGGGAAGGAGGGAAATTGATAGTAATAGTAATTCAGAAGCTGATGGGATATTGCTGGTTAATGTATGGATTGGATTGAGATTCAAGTAGTTTGGGATGAGGAGAATATGATGAGGAGCTTGAGTATAGACAGCGATAGAGCTCATGCTCAGAGAGACTGAGAGATGAAAGAGGCAGAGAAAGGGAGAAAGAAAATGGAATCAAGAATAGGGCATGGATTAGTAAATAACACAAATACGCCACGTGGCATGCAGGTTAACACCGTTATGGACGGCAGGTATGAATGTTGGGTCGGGCTGGCTATTTTGGATATCATTGTGATAGTTTCAAAAATTTAGATAAAGAAATTTATATTGGGCCTTAAGTTGGATACTGTTTATATTTTTTTTCCGCTTAGTAAAATATAGAGCAATTTACAAAAAATGTAAAATGTCCTAGCTCAATACTCACGCACAGAGGAACACCAATTAATGCTCATGCAGTCTCTTTAAGTTTTGACTAATATAAAATAAACAATGAGGTTGATTCTAATTACAAAATTGCCACCACATTCAATATACAAACAAAAGATGTTTAATTTTTGACTCATATCATGTTCATCAGCCAAATCTATCTAAAACATTATAGATAATATTTGCAACCTTATTATTTTGTAGTAGCATTTTCAATGTTATACTTGATTAACGTCCTACACCACAAAAACAGCTTCAACTGTCATAACAAGTTATGAGATTGATTTTGCAGTACAGCCCAAAATAGTATTTTCTCCTTTGCTATATTCTTAGTCTTCATCGCTCTTCCTGACCTTGTCTCGTGTTATTTATAGTTTAATTATGTCTTTACATTACGAATCTGTCTCTTGGTAGTCATTTTGTGAAACTGCAAATAATGAACAAACGATTAACATGTCAGTTGTTATGGTTATATAGTAAAAGTGACTATATGCAGTATTTGTTGGTGGTTTGGCGCAACTTACTTCATATATCTAATAATTAAGGAATAAATGCATAAATGAGGCAAGTCACATGTATGGATAAAGAAATGGACTACTAAATCCATTTAATATATGAAGCTCATATCAAAACATTTAACTCATTAGTATATATTGATTAATCACTATTAAGTGCCGGTAGGAGCTGACTGCTGCTAACGGTCAGTAGAATCTGGTAGCTGCTACTGAGGATCAATAAAATTTGGTAATTGCTATTGAGGGTTAGTAGAATTTGGGTCACCGTTAAACTCATTAGTATACATTGGATGATCACTATTAAGTGCTAGTAGGAACTGATTGCTACTGAGGGTCAGTAGAATCTGGTAAATGCTACTGAGGTTCAGTAGAATCAGGTAAGTGTTGTAAGTGCTACTGAGGATCAGAAGACTTTGGTAACTACTGCTGAGGGTCAATAGAATCTAGTAAGTGTTGTAAGTGCTACTGAGGATCAGTAGACTCTGGTAACTACTACTGAGGGTTGATAGAATTTGGTAATTGGGATCCATATCCCCACCAACAACAATAGTTAATAGGGTAGCACCAGTAGATACAAATGTAAAGACAGTTTCTCAAGCATAGGACTTGGTTAACGTGCCTATGAATTCTCTAATGAGGGTTAGTGAAAATTGGAGTAGTTCTTGTTCATTGTGAGTAAAATTTGGATAACTACTAACTATAAGTGATAATTGAATAAATCATCATTGCTACTGACTGTCAGTAGTATGACATGTTTCCTACTAAGGTCAATAGGAAATTGAAGAATTGCTGCTGAGAGTTAACAGGGAACTGGGTAAATTTTATTGAGGATCATAATAGAATTGTCAGGGGGTTAGTATGAAAATGAATAATTGCTATTGAGATTCAGTATGAACAAGGTAATTGCTACTGTGAGTCTGTGAGTCAATAGGAATAGAGTAACTGCTACTAAGGGTCAGTATATAGATTGAAAAGATAATCTGAAATTCATAAGAACTTCACTAACATAATATATGTAATGATAACAAATAGAGTAATAGGGAATCAAAACATGCACTTACCCTGGCAAACTTATACAAATTAGAAAGCCCAACAAAAAGGATACTTGAATCAACCAATTACTTAATGAAAACAAAATTGTGAAATCTCAAACACCAAACACAGAATCAGCAACTTATCAACAACTAAGCAAAATGAAATGCATGAGCCAGAAAAAAAAAAAAAAAGAAGCAAAATCAGACCATACATATGAGCTAACACTTGATGACAACACCATGAATGATATCAAAAGCAAATTTGAATAACAAAAAGTGTAAAAAAGAATAAAGAAATTCATATGCAAAACAACCCATCATAAACTCGATAGAAATGGAATTGCGAAATTCAAATTGCATCAAAAACATACCCCAAATTGTTGAAGTTACAGATCAAACTTCATGTTTGAGTGAGAAATCTCTCTCTCTCTCTCTCTCTCTCTCTCTCTCTCTCTCTCCAAGGATATTTTTGTCAACAAAAAAAGAAAGAATTTGTCTGCCTGCACTTTAGATGTCCGTATGGGCTATCTTATCTCACCGCAAATGAAAAGAAGCCTTGTGTTTTGCGCATGGGAATAATAAGAATAAATTTGTAGTTTATGGTAATTAATTTGCTATAAAATATATAACTTTTCATAATTGAACATGTTTTAACAAAGCTAGGGTGGATCAAGTTCATCACAGAAACCCATAGATAGATAGAGAAACTCATTGAGTTATTGATTACTTAATATATAAAACTCATTGAGTTATTTATTACTTAATATATATCAATAGACAACTGAGAGATATATCATCTTTAGCATCTTGCTCTCGGACTAACACATGACCAAAAACTAGCATGCAAATGAACATAATCTACTAGACAAGAAAAGCAGCCAAGCGTTCGATCATTTTTGCAACATTCTCGGTCTCTTTCTCATACAAGATATGGAAACAATGCCCCTCTTCTTCCACTTCAAACAACTCCGCTTCTCCTTTCCACCCACTTTCCTTCACCAAATCATAATACCAGACACTTCGATCCCTCAGCTCATCCTTGCCTGCAACACAAACAAGCAATCTAGAGCACCCAAGCCCGGCCAAACTCGGAGCACCCGAAACCATCGGATTAATCAATGGATTGTCAATGCCTCCATAAGCACCAGGGTAAACAATATTCCAACACAGACACTGCGGAGACTTCTCAATGTCTTCACCTTTAGGCTCCGACCCAATTGGCTTGGATCCCCAGAAATACGAGTGCGACAGAATAGCCCCCAAAATTTTCACACCGCCATTCAAGCTCTCAGCCCCTGCCTTCATAGCAATGTTATGTGCAAGATTTCCACCAGCACTATCTCCACCAATGTAAAGCCTATCAAAGTCCCCGAAATCGACTAGCCAGGGCTCTTTGTGAGAAGTACCATCTTGATGGATTGAGTGAGAAGCAACCCATTGAAGAGCGGTCCAACAATCTTCATAAGCAGCAGGAAGTGGGCTTTCCGGGGCGAGCCTATACTCGACTGAGATGGCGAGAACTTGAGCTTCGGAGACCAGGCGGTTGAGGTAGCGGTGGTGGATGGACGAGAAGGCCGATTCTAAGCAAAAGCCGCCGCAGTGGAAGTAAACCAAGATGGGAAGTTTTTGAGATTTGTTTCGAGGGAGGTGGAGGCGAGCAGAGACTAAAGGGTTGTGTGAGATGGTGATGTCTTTGGAGGAGACACCGGTTTGGGGGTCGTTAAGAGATGGGGGGACGTACGGAAAACCGAAGAAGCGTTCGACTGTGCCATCTTTGTAATGCTTGATGATATTGGGGATCTCTGAAGATATTTCTTTGGTGGTGGAAGCCATTGGAGGAGAAATTAAAGATGAGAGAGGGATGGATGAGAAATGGTTAATGGATTGGTGGAGTAGAAGTGGCTATCAAATATATACCACTGGTTAATGGATTGGTGTAGACGTGTAGTAGGAGTGGATATCAATGGAGGAGGGTTTGGTCATGAATTCTAGCGTCCAACAGAGACTGATCGAGCAGCTTGTTTGAATTTGAGACTGGCGTGCGTTAACGGCTAGAAAAGTAAGCCATATGTGACGCGGGCTTTTGACTTTTCTTTGGTTATTTTCAGGGGGAAAAATAGAGGCGTTTTTAAGTGGGATCTTGTATGAGACCAGGTAGAAAGATCCTTCCAAAATACAAAGCTGACAAGCATTAGCGGGAGAGAATGAAACCAGGTAGAAAGATCCTTCCAATGCGTCAAGAAGGTGAGTGCATATGCAACAATATTGGGCTTACTATAAATGTATGTGCTTGAAATTGAAGAAGATGAAGCAGCCCGAGTACAATTATATCGAACTAGATATTTGTTATGTCAAGGAATGTTGTCACGCTCCGAATTTTGAATAATAAATTCAAATTCGAAACATGAATAAACAACTACACCGCACGCCACTCAAATTTCAAATATCGAAAACCTCAATTTAATTAATACAACACACTTGTACAAAGTAAATTTGTAAAGCTCCAATTGAGCATCACTCACCTCACAATTTACAAACCTGTAAAACTAAAACAAATACTCTAATCCGCACGATCTCCGCCATGATCCTCCTGACCTGCAGGACTACCCGCTACACAATTTGAATAGTGTACCGGGATTGCAACAACACCAAACCCGGTAAGCCATGACAGCCCGTATGAGTAAACAAGAATGAACTGTTGATTTATTAAATTACAATTCTTACAATTCAAGTAAAAATTCAACAGTATTACGTCTGCAAAGAGACGTTAAACCACTCATAGAAAACCACAAGAAATACATTTCCACAATCCTCAAATCACAATACACCACACTAGTCCTACAGACACCCAACCGACATAGCACCACTTTGGTCCAACTTGACCCTACGTTAGAGTTCTAACTACATCGTTACCTGTCACCTCAGTCAAGGTTTAAATAAACGATATACATCTCGGTTAATATTTAACCGGCGGTCTTCCGACTTTCCCCCTGTCCTCAGAGCACTACATCTCGGTTATTATTTAACCGGCGTTCTTCAGACTCTCCCTGTCCTCAGAGCACTACATCTCGGTTATTATTTAACCGGCGTTCTTCGGACTCTCGCTGTCCTCAGAGCACTACATTTCTACCCTCTAATCAACTCAGAAGGTCAACGTGATTATCACACACATTTATCGGTTAACATTATCATAAATAATCATGGCAATTTCAAAGACAATATCATATCATAACCAAGTTATCGTAATTCCACACACACCTCAATGTCACACCATTCCACATATATAGGGCTGTCACTCGGTCGGTTCGAATCGGTTATATGTATTACCAACTTCAAAACCAAAGCTTTCGGTTTCAAAACTGAGCTACCAATTACCAACCAAAATTTTCGGTTTCTAATTATATCTACCAAATTCGGTATTTCGGTTTTCGGTATTACCAACTTTAGAACAACTAATTCTTTATAATATAAATTAGAATGAACAAAACTAGGTTTTTGAATTTTATAGTCATAAACGTTGTATTCATCTACTAATTATAGCTTTCTTTTGTATATATGACATCAAGTTTTAGCAATTTTCACTAAACTAGGTTATTTAACCATCTTTGACTATGTTACTTAAAATACATGTTCTATTAATGTAGTATATGTAGTAATATTAATACTATTATAAAAGTTTTTATGTTTATTTCTTAATAAACATGTATGTGTATTGAAAACTGTAGTATATAAATCTAATATTTAGATAATCGGTAAATTCGGTATTTACCAAAACCAAACCAACTTTTCGGTAATTTTTTATTTCGGTTTTATCAGTCTCGGTTATCAAAAAGTCGGTTTACCAAACCTAAAACATCGGTCGGTATTCGGTCAGTTTGGTAACTACCAAACCAAGTGGCAGCCCTACACATATATCCACGTAAATAAATATATATATATATATATATATATATATATATATATACGTAATCATCCGCTCAGGGATAATCACTAATACCAACTATAAATCAAGCACAAAAATCGTGAAATTCATTTTGTATAATTAAAATCATTTTACTTACCTATGGACCGTAGTTGATCAAGTCCATGTGATTAAAAACAAATATTTATTCCATAAATATTTTCAGACAATTACGACAAAATAAAGTAATTAAAAGTACTTGGTTCGTAATATGAACCACGTGAGGTTTACTCACCTCTAATCTCGTTGCGTCTTCTTAACAGCCCAATCAACGATTCACCATCGTCCGCCAAATCAATCCATCGATCACCTAATCCAATGCGATCTTAACTTAGCCAACAACTCAAAAACATAATTAAACGATAATCCAACGGTCGGATCCTCACAGATCGCCCTTAGGATTATCCCCCTAATTTATCATGAAGATCCAATGGTCAGATCTTCCCCAAATCGTCCTTATAACATCTCCATATAATTTTATGAAAATCCGACGGTCGGATTCTCACTAATTACCTTCCTAAACACTGTTTTGCAATTATACGAAGATCCAACGGTAGGATCTTCGCCGGTGACCACACAGATCAACATATCAAAAGTACAAGTCCATCGGACGGTCCGATCTTCACAGATCATTAATTGAACAATTGAAATTGATCAAAACCGTAAAAATTCATAACTAAATCATACGACATCCAAAAAAATGCGTATAATATATCGAAATGATCGTATTGAAATTTAGAATCTAAAAATGTAAAGGTATCACATTTTTGACCCCCGGAGGTGGCCGGAAAAGGGCCGCCGGAGTTTGGACAGAGCCGCCACCGACCACCGCCAATGGTGTCGGGGCCAGGCTTCTCCGCTTCGTCTCATCAAGCCCAACCACTTTCCTAACTAGCACAAAGTCTTAAAATGAATGGAAGTGGTCGAAAAGTTACCTTGAATGTACGGTTTCGCCGGAAAATTTCCAGAATCCCGCAGAGGCTCCGTTAAACGTAAAAACGTCAACAACTCGCTTCGATTCCTTCATGAAACTGGTTCAAAACTTCAATCTGAGTTCATCTGTCCAAGAATCTCGAATATTGATCGTCTAGAACTCGAGATATCGGCGTTGACTCAAAATCGGGCTTAAATCGGCTTAAGCTTGCCGCCGCCGCTACAGGCCGCGCCGCCGTGCAAGGCTGCCACAGACAGGTGCGCAAGGACCATACGAAGCTAATGGAAGAAGATTGATGGCCGGAGGAGGAAGAAGATTGATGGCCGGAGGAGGAAGAAATGGCCGAACGAAAATTCTTGGCGATTTCCGGTCGATTTCCAGCTCTGCAGCCCGATTTCCATTTTTTGGAATTTCTGATTTTATTTTCGGAAATTTCCGAAAATGGGAATATTTATACTAAATTGGAAACTTTTTCAAAAAATCGTAATTAATTCATACGAACTCCGATTTTTGCGTTCCGCATATGCACGCGATCGTATCGACGAGATCTACAACTTTCATGAAGGAAGTTTTCCCAAATTCCGTATGTAAAAAAAAAGTCGATTTTCTCGTGCCCCTAAATAACGTACGTTTTCGAGAAAAAAAAATCGTTCGAACTAATTTCTCAACTCCTCAAAGCTTCGTACTTCCTCCCATGACCACGAAATCATTACTAAAATTTCCTCGGAAAATAATTTGAATTTATGGGGTATTACAATCTACCCTCTTTAAAGGAATTTCGTCCCGAAATTCAAGCGCAGGTCGATTTCTCCTGATTATGGTTTTTTGTAAGCCATACAGAAACAAATCAA
Source organism: Rosa lucieae (assembly GCA_024704745.1). Taxonomy (NCBI): domain Eukaryota; kingdom Viridiplantae; phylum Streptophyta; class Magnoliopsida; order Rosales; family Rosaceae; genus Rosa; species Rosa lucieae. The sequence goes on along the minus strand of CM045495.1, from coordinate 39,614,369 downwards.
CCATCAAGACTCCATCTTTACTAACTGTAGTAATCTACAAAGCTATGGCACTATGTATAAAAATACATCCCAATAGCCACTAAATCAATTCAACACTAACGTAAACTCACACAACAAGAGTTCTCAAATGAAATCTTCATTCCCACTTACGTCGTCAACATGACATTCCTTCACCGCATCATTTCTCAAAATTACAACACAACTATTGCCTTAAGCAATCCACACTCAAATCACCACGTGGCATTGCACATATAACTGTTTTCACACAAATCGCCGTCCTGTACTGGCATACAAGTACAGTAACCACTCTCACAAAGCAATGTGCAGAAAAACAACGCTTCGCTAAAACAAGAATTTAAAAAAAAAAGTTAGACACCTCCACAACGTCTTCTTATTCATTATGGGCCACTTGGGCCTTCTTGTGGGCTCAGGCTGCTTTCGGCTCGGCTACAGTATGAAGCTTTACATACTGTACGTATACTGTACTGACCGTATATACATCCGTATATCGAGCATATACGAGATCCAAAAAAATATTTGTAGGAGGTAAGGTTCGAACTCCAGACCTCCCACACCAAGGCTTTGCTCCCAACCACTGAAGCAGGAGCTGCTCTCATTAATATATGCTCACGCATTATATATATTATGTCACTAGTGAACATAATAAAAAATAAACGAGAGGCGTGGTTCGAACCTCGGACCTCTTGTACAAGAATTCCACTCTCAACCACTCGAGCACGAGCTGTTCTCGTTGTTATCCATACCATTCCTTTTATTTATACTCAACCGTTTCAGCAATCCGGCCCAAAATATCCAAAACTGTTGCAGAAATCCGGCCCATGAATTTCGCCAAAACTATGTCAGAAATTCGGCCCATCGGGCCTCCACCCACAGCTACAGTGAGGACCTTGATCCAGGGCAAGCCCAAGTACGGCCCACCTGCCACGGCTTATCCCTTCCGTGATTTACGGAAATCAGAATAACTTTCGGCTAAAGCTGTCTGCCACAGCGCCTCGAGATTCACTCTGTCCCCTTACGCGTTCTCCACGCGCCAACAGCTTTTCTGTGTTTTCGGGTGACTTTAATCCAACGCGTAGATTTAATCTCAGAGATCGTCCATCCAACGGTGGAGATCTGCTCACCTTGTTCTATAAATAGGTGTATTCTGAGGAAGCGACTGTTCACTCCAAAGAAAAGAAAATTTCCTCCGAGTTCTAGCCCTTCTCTCTCAACCCTTCAGCCTTTCTCTCCTCAATTTCTTCAGCCTTTCCCTTCACCAATCTTCAATCCTTCTCTCTCAGATCTTTTCTTCCATCTGAAAGATTCAATCTCTTCTTTCCTCTGAATTTTCAAATCTCCAACACCACTTCATCAACCTCAATCCTTTTAAGGTCAATCTCCCTCAAACACTCAATCACGCTGTTCTTCAATTTTCACTTCCTCTCAACCCAACACCATGGAACCACGAACTCTACAACTAATGGAGCTACAAACCCAGCAACAAGTCGAGGATGGAGGAAACAACCAAGCAGCCGAGAGTAGTGCCAACACGCCTATCAGGCCGACCACTAACCGGTGGACTCCCACACCAGCTCAACTAGGAATCCTCCAGGAGCTCTACTATGACAAGGATCTCAACTACCCAACTCCAGAGCAGATTCAAGAGATCTGTCTTCATCTGAAACCGTATGGGCAGATCGAGGACAAGAACGTCTTCTTTTGGTTCAAGAACCTCAAGGCTCGTGAGAGGCAGAAGTTGAGGGAATTTCGGAACGTTCGGGTTGGTGGATCTCTCGATCTCAATTTTGGATCCACAAGTTCTACTGATGATGGTAGGTCCATTGATCTCAACTTTGGTTCCACTGGTTCTACTGGTACTGATGGATCAATTGATCTAAATTTTGGGTCATGCGTCGGCTATGGAGTTGACCCATATTCCTCCTCACCCTTCAACACTAATACCCATACTACCTCTTTTGGCACAACAGGAGGACAATCTTTCATGGAACAACGAGGAGGAGATCACCATGAGGTCGAATGTAATACCCGGTTGTCTTTTTTTTATCAAAGCAATTGGTGGCAAACACCTTTGTTAAAAGGAATGGCACTCCTTGATTCAAGGCTATTGTGCTGTTTTAATCATTGCTGTTTTAACCAGATAACTCTCTCTCACTCACACTCTCACTCTCTCACTCACTCTCTCGGCCGAACCCAGAAAAAAGAAAAAAGAAAAACAGAGCAAGTGTTCTCCAAGCTTGTTCTTCCTCCATCGGCCATCAATGGAAGCCGGACAAGCTTCAGTGGCTTCGTCTCAGCCTTGCGAAGCTACCTACGACGTTCTTGGGTCACGGCACAGCCGGAAGCGGCGGCGAAGAGACCGGGTTCGTCCATCCCCGTTTTAGTTCCAAGCATGGTAACTCGAGCTACCGATCACGAAACCTTCTCAAACTCCATTCACAGGTTCGCTTCAACCATCTGAAACTCCCAGAAGCACCTTGCACGGCGGAGCTGTCTCTGGAGGCGGCTGGAGCTCAACATCGATCGGATCGAAACGGAGCAAAGGATCCAAATATCTCGAGCTACAGACCACCATTTTTTATGATTCTTGGCTTGATGAACTCGCCTTGAGTTGCTGAAAAATCTCCAGAAGGAATAGAAGCCATTGGTGGAAGATTTTACGTCGAACTCAAGCTCGCCGAATTCTGGAAATTTTCCGGCCACCGAGACTATTTTGGTACTTTTCGACCTCTTCCCGTTATTTTCTGATCTTGAGCTAGTTATGAAAAATGATCAGCATGTTAAAATGAAGAAGTTTGTAGTTGACGACTTTTTCATCGGAGGTGGTTAGCCGTCGTTGACCGCCACGTTGACCACTGTCTGACCTCCGCTTGTGGCGGCGCGTCGGACCTTTTTTTGAGTTTTCATTATCTAGGCGATGATCTACGCATCCATATGAGCGTTTTGATATATTACAAGGTTATTTTATAAAAAGTTGATAAATAGTGGATTTACGTTTTGACGTTACTATTTAACGTTTTAACGTTTTATCTTCGGTTTACGATCTGCGAAGACCAGACCATCAATTTTACTTCAAATTTTAATATGTTGATCGTATGACTGTCCCGATGACTTTGTGAGGTCATGGGCGAAGATCCGACCGTTGGATCTTCGTATAATTGTGAAATAGTGATTTGAAGGGCGATTCGTAAGAATCTGACCATCGGATTTTTGTATAAATTTGTGAAGATGTTAATAAGGACAATTCAGGAAGATCCGACCGTTGGATCTTCGTGATGATTTTTGGAGGATGATCCTAAAGGCGATCCGTGAGGATCCGACCGTTGGATTGTTGTTTGAGTATGTTTATGAGTTGTTGGCTAAGTTAAGATCATATTGGATTACGTGATCGACGGTTTGATTTGGTGGACGATTCTTGAAATCGTTGTTTGAGCTGTTAAGAAGACGCAGCGGGAATTTAGAGGTGAGTAAACCTCACGTGGTTCATATTACGAACCGAATACATTTAATTACTTTATTTTGTCGTAATTGTGTGAAAATATTTATGGAATAAATATTTGTTTTAAATCATATGGACTTGATCAACTACTGTCCATAGGTAAGTAAAATGATTTTAATTATACAAAATGAATTTCACGATTTTTTATGCTTGAATTATAGTTAGTATTAGTGATTATTCCTGAGCGGATGATTACGTATATATATATATATATTTACGTGATTATATATGGAATGGTGTGACATTGAGGTGTGTGTGGAATTGCGATAACTTGGTTATGATATGATATTGTCTTTGAAAATTGCCATGATTTTTATGATAATGCTAACCGAAGATAAATGTGTGTGATAATCATGTTGACCTTCTGAGTTGAATAGAGGGTAGAAATGTAGTGCTCTTGAGGACAGGGAAAGTCCGAAGGACCGCCGGTTAAATAATAATAACCGAGATGTAGTGCTCTGAGGACAGAGGGGGAAAGTCGAAAACTGCCGGTTAAATAATAACCGAGATGTAGTACTTGAGGATAGGGGGAGGAAGTCCGAAGACCGCCGGTTTAAATAATAACCGGATTGTAGTGCTCTGAGGACAGAGGGAAAGTCCGAAGGACCGCCGGTTAAATAATAACCGAGATGTCTATCGTTTATTTAAACCTTGGCCGAGTGACAGGTAACGATGTAGTTAGAACTCTAACGTGTGTTGGTGTTGGGTTCAAACAGTTGGGATGGACCAAAGTGGTGATATTGTGGTTAGAGGATTGTGGAATTGTATTCGTTGTGGATTTTCCATGTGTTTTTGATGTTTCCTTGCCAGGATGTTGAGATTGTTGGTGTTTACTTGAGTTAAAAGAAATATGATTTAATAAAAATCAACAGTTCATTCTTGTTTACTCATATGAGCTGTCAAAGCTTACCGGGTTTTGTGTTGTTGCAATCCCGGTACACTATTCAAATTGTGTAGCGGGTAATCTGCAGGTCAGGAGAATCAGGGCGGTGATCGTGCGGGTTAGAGTATTTGTTATAGTTTTACAGCAATTGTAATAGTGAGGTGAGTTAAGCTCATTTGAGCCTTACAATTTGAATTGGTGAGAGTGTGATGTAATAAATAACTTGAGAATTTGGTTTATTGTTTTATTATGAGGTGTGAAGTGTGGTTGTTTGTGAGAAAAAATGCAGGGCGTTATTTGTAATTGTTATTATTCATGCTTCGGATTTGAATTGGTTATTCAAAATTCGGGGCGTGACATCGAAACTCTTCCTCTGTTCCCCGTGCACGGTGAGGACGTCCTTGGTAACCCGAAGACTACATCCGAGGAAGGTAGTGCATTTGGTTACTATTCCGGTGGCTCAGGCGGTTATAACAGTGGCTCTCCCGTTTCTCTTGAGCTCAGCCTCAATCCATCCGGAGCTGCTGACTTGGCTTAGCATAGTGTAGTTTCCTTTTTTTTTTTTTTTTTTTTTTTGTAAACTAAAATCAATAAGATTGAATGCATGTCGTCTTTTCTTTAAACAACCAACAACGACACCAAGGGTCGAACCTTGGTCACTCCTTGCTCTTTCAAAACCTTCGTCAACTATGTTGCACGCCTCATTCATAATAATGCATCACAAAACAATCATTCCAAGACCCAACAATCAATTCAGTCACACAGTGGTCTAGCTAGTATCCTCTGAGTCAAACCGAACACAAACAATTCCGTCGCTAGAATTAGGAATTAATAAAGCTAAACACTTCCTGAGTTAGCTAGGAAAAACCCACATCCTTAGAGTTACTCTTACTAATCTTATAAAATCTCAACCATTTCCTCTATTAAATGCTCCATCAAACTTACCACAATTCAAACCCTATGATTTCACGATTCATACTCCGAATCAAACTCCATACCGCATAGTAATTCACTTGAACCACTATGGATACCCAACCATGTCACTATCATCAATACCCAAAATTGCATTTAACCATTTCACCTAAAATCCATAACCACAGAAACACACTCTCGTCTAATATCATTTACAGAGAGTTGCTTCTAAATCTCTCCATTATTTACCGACCAAGATCAACTCCATTGCAAAACTTTAAGTGTCCCGCCTACTTAAACTTAAAACACAAAACAACCTCAAATATATAGTCGTTCGTCTCAATCACTCAAACACGAGATCAAACTCCGTTCTCGCACCTTAAACCCTGCTTAACAACTTACAAGCACATGGAAGAATTAACCACAATAATTCCTTCCCTAACTGCAACACTACTCACAACTCCACATGAGTCAAGAATCTATTCAAAAACATCTGTATGTCCAACCTAAGAAGGCAAAAATTCTATCAATTTATACTCGTATCCACACTAGGTACGTGCATAGGTCCACCATGCCTTCAACCAAACACTTCAACAACCAAAAGAACCTCACTTCCATAAAACAATCTCCCTGACTCAATAGAGTTAAATCCGAAGGTTTCCATTCCTTAAAGATTACAACTCGCGGCAACTGAACTTATTCTAATACGAACCTCCAAAACAACTTTACGTTTCAACGTACTACCCCTTTCAAATATCCATCACCTAAGAAGTATAGTATGCTTGGCTAATACACATATAACACTTAAAACACAGAATAAGTCAAATACAAGTCCATATTAACCAAGTCAATACTACAGGGAAGGTATTCACGTTCCTAAAACGACCTAGCGGCCTAAACAATTCCCAACACTCACGCATACCCAATGACTTAGCCAATACCGAAGAGCACACGATGGGGATCCGCTGCAGACGGGCCATCACTCGGAAGGAATTGACACATCATCGAATATGCACCTTACGCTCTGATACCAAACTGTCACGCCCCGAATTTTGAATAATAAATTCAAATCCGAAACATGAATAAACAACTACACCACACGCCACTCAAATTTCAAATCGAAAACCTCAATTTAATTAATACAACACACTTGTACAAAGTAAATTTGTAAAGCTCCAATTGAGCATCACTCACCTCACAATTTACAAACCTGTAAAACTAAAACAAATACTCTAATCCGCACGATCTCCGCCATGATCCTCCTGACCTGCAGGACTACCCGCTACACAATTTGAATAGTGTACCGGGATTGCAACAACACCAAACTCGGTAAGCCATGACAGCCCGTATGAGTAAACAAGAAGGAACTGTTGATTTATTAAATTACAATTCTTACAATTCAAGTAAAAATTCAACAGTATTACGTCTGCAAAGAGACGTTAAACCACTCATAGAAAACCACAAGAAATACATTTCCACAATCCTCAAATCACAATACACCACACTGGTCCTACAGACACCCAACCGACATAGCACCACTTTGGTCCAACTTGACCCTACGTTAGAGTTCTAACTACATCGTTACCTGTCACCTCAGCCAAGGTTTAAATAAACGATATACATCTCGGTTAATATTTAACCGGCGGTCTTCGGACTTTCCCCCTGTCCTCAGAGCACTACATCTCGGTTATTATTTAACCGGCGTTCTTCGGACTCTCCCTGTCCTCAGAGCACTACATCTCGGTTATTATTTAACCGGCGTTCTTCGGACTCTCCCTGTCCTCAGAGCACTACATCTCGGTTATTATTTAACCGGCGTTCTTCGGACTCTCGCTGTCCTCAGAGCACTACATTTCTACCCTCTAATCAACTCAGAAGGTCAACGTGATTATCACACACATTTATCGGTTAACATTATCATAAATAATCATGGTAATTTCAAAGACAATATTATATCATAACCAAGTTATCGTAATTCCACACACACCTCAATGTCACACCATTCCACATATATCCACGTAAATATATATATATATATATATATACGTAATCATCCGCTCAGGGATAATCACTAATACCAACTATAAATCAAGCACAAAAATCGTGAAATTCATTTTGTATAATTAAAATCATTTTACTTACCTATGCACCGTAGTTGATCAAGTCCATGTGATTAAAAACAAATATTTATTCCATGCACCTACCCTGGCAAACTTATACAAATTAGAAAGCCCAACAAAAAGGATACTTGAATCAACCAATTACTTAATGAAAACAAAATTGTGAAATCTCAAACACCAAACACAGAATCAGCAACTTATCAACAACTAAGCAAAATGAAATGCATGAGCCAGAAAAAAAAAAAAAAAAAAGAAGCAAAATCAGACTATACATATGAGCTAACACTTGATGACAACACCATGAATGATATCAAAAGCAAATTTGAATAACAAAAAGTGTAAAAAAGAATAAAGAAATTCATATGCAAAACAACCCATCATAAACTCGATAGAAATGGAATTGCGAAATTCAAATTGCATCAAAAACATACCCCAAATTGTTGAAGTTACATATCAAACTTCATGTTTGAGTGAGAAATCTCTCTCTCTCTCTCTCTCTCCAAGGATATTTTTGTCAACAAAAAAAGAAAGAATTTGTCTGCCTGCACTTTAGATGTCCGTATGGGCTATCTTATCTCACCGCAAAGGAAAAGAAGCCTTGTGTTTTGCGCATGGGAATAATAAGAATAAATTTGTAGTTTATGGTAATTAATTTGCTATAAAATATATAACTTTTCATAATTGAACATGTTTTAACAAAGCTAGGGTGGATCAAGTTCATCACAGAAACCCATAGATAGATAGAGAAACTCATTGAGTTATTTATTACTTAATATATAAAACTCATTGAGTTATTTATTACTTAATATATATCAATAGACAACTGAGAGATATATCATCTTTAGCATCTTGCTCTCGGACTAACACATGACCAAAAACTAGCATGCAAATGAACATAATCTACTAGACAAGAAAAGCAGCCAAGCGTTCGATCATTTTTGCAACATTCTCGGTCTCTTTCTCATACAAGATATGGAAACAATGCCCCTCTTCTTCCACTTCAAACAACTCCGCTTCTCCTTTCCACCCACTTTCCTTCACCAAATCATAATACCAGACACTTCGATCCCTCAGCTCATCCTTGCCTGCAACACAAACAAGCAATCTAGAGCACCCAAGCCCGGCCAAACTCGGAGCACCCGAAACCATCGGATTAATCAATGGATTGTCAATGCCTCCATCAGCACCAGGGTAAACAAAATTCCAACTGAGACACTGCGGAGACTTCTCAATGTCTTCACCTTTAGGCTCCGACCCGATTGGCTTGGATCCCCAGAAATACGAGTGCGACAGAATAGCCCCCAAAATTTTCACACCGCCATTCAAGCTCTCAGCCCCTGCCTTCATAGCAATGTTATGTGCAAGATTTCCACCAGCACTATCTCCACCAATGTAAAGCCTATCAAAGTCCCCGAAATCGACTAGCCAAGGCTCTTTGTGAGAAGTACGATCTTGATGGATTGAGTGAGAAGCAACCCATTGAAGAGCGGTCCAACAATCTTCGTAAGCAGCAGGAAGTGGGCTTTCCGGGGCGAGCCTAAACTCGACTGAGACGGTGAGAACTTGAGCTTCCGAGACCAGGCGGTTGAGGTAGCGGTGGTGGATGGACGAGAAGGCCGATTCCAAGCAAAAGCGGCCGCAATGGAAGTAAACCAAGATAGGAAGTTTTTGAGATTTGTTTTGAGGGAGGTAGAGGCGAGCAGAGACTAAAGGGTTGTGTGAGATGGTGATGTCTTTGGAGGAGACACCGGTTTGGGGGTCGTTAAGAGATGGGGGGACGTAAGGAAAACCGAAGAAGCGCTCGACTGTGCCATCTTTGTAATGCTTGATGAGATTGGGGATCTCTGAATCTATTTCTTTGGTGGTGGAAGCCATTGGAGGAGAAATTAAAGATGAGAGGGATGGATGAGAAATGGTTAATGGATTGGTGTAGTAGAAGTGGATATCAAATACCACTGGTTAATGGATTGGTGTAGACATGTAGTAGGAGTGGATATCAATGGAGGAGGGTTTGGTCATGAATTCTAGCGTACAACAGAGACTGATCGTTTAGCGTGTTTGAATTTGAGACTGGCGTGCATCGGCTAGAAAAGTAAGCCATATGTGACGCGGGCTTTTGACTTTTCTTTGGTTATTTTCAGGGGGAAAATAGAGGCGTTTTTTAGTGGGAGAGAATATTTGAGACCAGGTAGAAAGATCCTTCCAATGCGTCAAGAAGGTGAGTGCATATGCAACAAAATTGGGCTTACCATAAATATGTATGTGCTTGAAATTGAAGAAGATGAAGCAGCCGGAGTACAATTATCTCGAACTAGATATTTGATATGTCAAGGAATGTTAAGACCACATTTTGGTAAGAAGTTTGGAGTAAGTCAAAGGAAATAGTATGTCGTTTTTGTCATAAATCATACTGAAGCAGATTTACTAGAAAACCTACCATCTCCAGCAAGATGCCAAACAAATTCGTCTGAACAAGGAAAAAGTGGAAGAGGAATTAAAGTGATTCTGTGAACAACATTAGGAAATAAAAGCTTTTTTGTACACCAAGAATCATTCACAATAATATAATATAACCGCAAACTCTTTCACATAAATCTATCTGATTTCTTTGCTGATAAGAGATCAAATTGGTTAAAGACGCATGATAAACTCAATTAAATTTTCATAAAAGAATATCATATCATTGCCAACAATTTATCTTATAGCTTCACTTAATAAGGGTCGAGTACGTATCTGAGATACATTTCCAAGCAATAGAAGTAGATCGAGATTTATTAGCCAGGAAAAAGGATGAATGTCTTAAGTATTTAGCATGAATTATTGAAAATGTCTGAAGTTATTAGCTAGGAAAAGGATGAATGTCTGAAAAGCTAGGTCTGTCCTGTATGTTTTACCAAATGTTTTTGGAAATATTGTTTTGCAGAATGAAAACGTGAAATTTAATTTTATATTTTTAAGTTTTGAAAATGCTTTTAGTAGCGAAATTCACAAAAAGAAAATTTATAGTAAGAAAATTGAATATGTGTCTGGTGATTATATAAAATACAATAGAAGTCATATTATGTCAACAAAACAAACACATTTTTGACAAAAATATAGGTCTAATGGAAAGATGACACTACTAGAAATTTCCCCAATGGGGACCAATTTATAAAAGTGGCTTTTGGCCCAACACACACTGATTTTGGTGGCTAAAGGGCATTAGCCACTATGCAGCCACTAATTGGATATCAGTCCCCTTAATAGCAGGTGCTAATGGTACAAAGGCCACCATTAAAAAAACAGTGTGAACACAGAAACCAATGCAGCTCTTCACACTGTTATGGAATTAGTGGGTCTTTAACCCCTGTAATCACACTGATAACAGTGGCAAAATTGGTAGGCTAAATTAAAAAAAAATGCACCAAATAATTGGTGCATATATGTATTTTAAATAAATTTACAAGTTAAAAATACATCCATAAAAACCTATACACTACTAGAAGTGATACTCTTGTAAGCTTCGTAGTGATTCACAGGGTTCCTTAGACAGTCCCTTTTGCAGCTTCTTGACCTGCAATTTTACAAGCGCAACTCTTTTAACTCATTGGTCAAGAACCAAAGGCTGGCAAAGCACTAAACAGAGCTGGCAAACCCATAATCAACCCAATTCATTAGACAAAACAGAGCAGTGATAAAAATGGTAACTAAACCAATCCAACACATCACAGACAAAAAACAGAGCAGTGATAAAAATGGTAACTAAACCAATCCAACACATCACAGACAAAAGTTCATAGAACACATAGAAACAGAGACTGATATGCTAAAAGGTCTTTAGTAGGTTAGAAGTTAGAGTTCCAAAGTGCAGTACATATCTAATTATCTCAGAAGGTGATAGTTTGGAAAGTGAAGAGGGATTTAACTAAAATTAATTGGGGCTAAAAAAGGGGTGCTAATGGGGATAATTGTAGTAGTGTCAAAAGCTTCTTGCTTATGGCCTCTCCGCCAAAAACATTACTTCTTGTACTCTAAAACATCGGAAACATTCCAGCAAGTCTTTCAATAATAGAAGTTTAGAAGTACCTTGTATTGTTTCTGTAACCAATAAAGGCCATATTGTCATCAATTTTCAGAGTATTACACTGAGGTTTTGATATCTCTGCAACATAAATTGGCATCAGAATGAAATATACTTATCAGCTCATATACTAAAATTTTAAGCTTCATGGTAAAAATGAGACATTATGAACTTCCATGAATTCTGAAAAACTACACAAGAAAAGCTAATCATGATTCCAACAATCAAGCCTAGTAGCCAACAAAGTGTCAAAATTTCTACTTGTTTTGCAAATTAAAAAAAGAAACTTCAACTAGAAAAAACTGGGCATATGCCAACTGTTTAGAACAGTTAGCTACAACTCATTAGAGCCTAGAAACCAATCTCCCACAAGTATATGCCAACTGCCCGTGTGTAAGGCAAGCATTTTTTTTCTTGCACATAAATTCACAATATATATACAAGACTACATTATTACACAAACTTATGTTTAAAAATGACAAGGACTTTTCTTATACAGTTTGCTAGAACAATTATTGTTATTTGGTCAAGTAACTAAAACAAGCCATGCAATTTGATGTAAAATCAGAAGTATTACCAGTTCTTCCTCCGACCAAGCTTCCCAGCTTTCTTCACCCTTAACTCCAATTCCACCTCTATAAAGAAGCCAATTTGTCCAATCTCGGAAATCCTCACAACCCTGAAAGGCAATAACATTGGTCACTTCCAATAAAGTACAATGGATCTATATTTTATTTTTTTAAAACGAGAAATGAGAGACACTTACTTCTGCCACTCAAACCCAGATGGGTTGAACAAATAGGGAGCAAAAAGCCAAGAAAGAGCCATGAACCAACTGGTCATTGAAAGAAGAATGTATGAGATAGCACCGCCATCATCATATCAATAAGCAAGGTACACTACCAACAAAAGAACTACTTCCAACCTGCAAACCAGAAGGAAAATAAATGAACAGTATACATACAAAACCTGAAATAGCTTTATTTCATTTTTCTTTTATAGGAAGCACATATTTCTTTGCTAACAAAGAAAAATCTGGATTATACTTGACTGAACTTGAAAGTAAGATATTGAAAATATCCTTACATATCTGCCAAATTTTATTACTTCCCAACCTTCCCAGATGCTATAGCACTATAGAATTTCATAATTCACCATTATACAGTGCAACTTGTCAAAAAGAGAAGAGTGAAGAGAAAGAACAGGAATCACACCCTTTGATAAAATGACTACGGGAGTAAAGCCTGTAATTCTCTATAAACTTAATATGCCGGACTACAAATCCCCTGCCGGTTGCTTGATACTATTAAAAAATAAAAAAAAGCACAAGTCAATATGCCATAGATTAATAGATTTAATCAAGAACAAAAGAGATAAAGAAAACTAACCTTTGCACCACCATGGAGAATTGTCCGGCCAAAATAATGTGTTTTGGTTCCCAAGGAGAATGTGAAGAAGACAGAACAAAGTTGCAACTGCATTGTGAGGAAACTTACTATGGCCTGCAGCAAGAATCAATGAAAAAGATGACTGATAAGGTAATGACAAGAGACAAATAAACTTCCTTTGAAATTATAAGTACAACCCAAAATATACCGAGTAAAATATAGCTACCCTGGAAGAAGCTGAATTAGGTTCCATGTAGAATACTAGAATACTAGAGTATGAAATCAGATACCACTCAAAAGAACTAATATCTATGTTTTGAGAAATTAAACCAGGCTGTCTACCAGTGGTAATGAGTATATTAATGGACTACCAGTCCACTCAAGAACATATGCCCGCAACCAACAAAACCAGGACAGATCTCACACGCAGGAAAGAAAAGATTCTCAGAACTAGAAATTAACCAGAAAACAGGAGGTTCTAAGAATATTGATGTAAATTCAAACAATATTTGGTATTACAGCTACCAGCAACCTTATATAGGAAATCAGATTTTAAAATGACTTCAAAAGTCTTTAGAAGTACTTTGACTACAAAAGATAGCTCTATGGATCATGGGATGCTGGTGCGATTTACTTCTTAAACAATCTGTTTTAATTCAGAATCAAAATTCATCAAAGAAAATGAGTAAATAGAGAAACACATAATTACCCGCAGGAAACCCTGTTCCAAGATGAAGCCTAAAATCATCGGGACAGCAGTAAAGATACCAATTTGAAGGAGGAATTGTGTATTTAGAGCAGCAGTCAGTGCGGTATTCTTGGTTACCTCAGCCACATTTTGCAAGGATTCACCAACCCCAGATAGTGCCTGAGATAAAAACATGTGTCAATCCTTGTGAAGAAGATTGAGAATAATCATAAGAGCATCATCAGAGTCAACACACGAAAGTTAGAAATGGCTGTCTCACTTGCTCTGCCCTTCAACAAATACCTTCAAACACAACACAAATTTCTTCTGCAAAAAAGACCACAAAGTTAAGCCTCCAAAGAATATAACCCAAACCCTTTTACTTGCATATCGTTTCATGCCAGAGAGAGCTTATACAGAATACCTTCTCGCATGTTTCTTGGCGAAACTCACTATTGTTTTGAACTTTAGGGTTTTCAGAGGGCAAAATCTCGGTTTTGAATTTACAAGGAGACTGATGACGATCTCTTCCTTGGCCATCGATCTGGACGGTGAGCTTGACTCTTCCAGTCCTTGGCGATCTCGAAGAGAAGAAAGAGAGGGCGAGAGAGCATAGAAGTCGGCCGGTGAGCCAATAGAGAAGATCTTCACCTTACTATAGTTGTCTGAATAGCATACATCGTCACCAACAAATAGAAATATCAGTCTGATGTGAAACACAGTTTAAATAATTTGATAAATAGAAAAAGAGAGTACCTTTCTACGAAGATATTCATCTGGGATGCCGCACTCTTCCGATCTCGTCGGCCCTGTACCCGACCTAAGCTTCAGCCGAGAATGGTCTGGATCCAGAAGACGGTGTTGTCGAACCCATCACTTGTTGATAGCGCCGGTGATGACGACTTCCATATAGAACCATTTGGTGTCTTGATCGGTGTCTGATCTGGTCATATCGGAGTTTGATCTATGTGCGATGTGCCTGTGTGAGAGTGTGATGGAGGAAGAGAGGCGGAAGAGAGAGAAAGAGGAACTGACGAACGAAGGGAAAAGTGAGGCTATCAGAAACTATTTATATCGCGTTACTCGTTAGGGCTCCTAACTTATAGCCAAAACGACGTCGTTAAAGCCTCTTCGGTTTTTGACACTGATGATATTTGGAATAAAAATATGTTAGGGTCACTATTGTCATTAAAATAATAATATGTTACGTGTACTGTTCATATTAGCCACTGATAATCAGTGAGTGTCATTAAAAAACTCACTGATGTTTTATAACAGTGTGAAACTATTCATTTGTGACACTGAAGATTTTTAGTGGCACACAAAGAGGTGCTAATGGGGAAATTTCTAGTAGTGTGAACAAATGGAATACACCAGTTCTCAATTCCATATTTCATACTCCACTTTATAACTACATATACATTATGAATTTTTATAGCTGAACATCTTTTACAGGCCAAAAGAGAGAGCAGAAAAAAATCCTTCATTGTTGTAGTAAAATGGAATTGCAGGGAGAATTGTGTGTTTATTATTGATAATATGAGTCATTTATATAGGGAATTACAGAGTACATAAAAGGTAATAGAATCCGAACATAACTAGGAAACCTAGAACCTTCTCCTATTACAACTCGAGGGCTAAACCCTAGTTTGAATAGGCACACATCATGTCGACATCCTTCAACACTCCCCCTTATGCCACTCAAACTTGGTGATGACGCTTTGATCGTTGCCTCATTAAAAACCTTGTCAGGTAACAAAAATCATGTAGGACAAAAATAACCCTGGTCGAAGGATAAAAAGAGCATAACACGTCCTTCACTCTTCGAGATCGAATATGTAGACATCATACCTCCCCCTGATGTCAATATCTCTCCCTGATTGCTACAATCATGGGAGTTCGGATAACTTTCTCAATCCGATGCTCTTCACATGTTTCTCGAAGGTGGATTTAGGTAACGACTTAGTAAATAAGTCCGCTACATTATCCTCAAATCGGATTTGTTTCACTTCAATATTTAGAAGTGCTTGTTGTTGCTGACTGTAAAAGAACTTAGGCGATATATGCTTGGTGTTGTCGCCCTTGATGAAACCTAATTACATTTGCTCAATACGATTGTACTTGATCTTCTAAGGTTAATGAAGAACATGTAATTGTGTGAGCTTGTTTGTAATCTAGCTTTACAGCTTCCTCTCAACAGTCAAACATACCAAATAATCTAGCATGCATAACAACCTGGATCTACTAGACTAGAAAATCAGCTAACCGTTTGATCATTTTCTTTACATTCTCAGTCTCTTTCTCATACAAGATATGAAAGCAATGCTCCTCTCCTTCCACTTCAAACAGCTCCACTTCTCCTTTCCATCCACTTTCCTTCACCAACTCATAATACCAGACGCTTCGATCCCTCAGCTCATCCTTGCCAGCAACACACACAAGAAGCCTAGAACACCCAAGCCCGGCCAAACTCGGAGCACCCGAAACCATCGGATTAATCAACGGATTGTCAATGCCTCCATCAGCAGAAGGGTAAGCAAAGTTCCAAACCAGATAAGGCATGGACTTATCATTGTCTTCACCTTTAGGCTCCGACCCGATTGGCTTGGACCCCCAAAAGTACGGGTGGGACAGAATAGCCCCCAAAATCTTCACCCCACCAGGTAAGCTCTCAATCCCTGCTCTCATAGCTATGTTATGTGCAAGGTTCCCTCCAGCACTGTCTCCACCAATGTAAACACTATCGAAGTCGCCGAAATCGGCTAGCCACGGCTCTTTGTGAGAAGTATCATCTTCATTGAGTGAGTGAGAAGCAACCCACTGAAGAGCGGCCCAGCAATCTTCATAAGCAGCAGGAAGAGGGCTTTCCGGGGCCAGCCTGTACTCTACTGAGACAGCAATGACTTGAGCTTCCGATACCAGGCGGTTGAGGTAGCGGTGGTCGAGGGAGGAGAAGGCGGACTCGACGCAGAAACCGCCGCCGTGGAAGTAGAGCAAGATGGGAAGCTTTTTGGTTTGGTTTTGAGGGCGGTAGAGGCGAGCAGAGATTAAGGGATTGTGTGAGATGGTGATGTCTTTGGAGGAGACACCAGTATCGGGGTCGTTAAGAGATGGGGGAACGTGTGGAGAGCCGAAGAGGCGTTCAACTGTGCCATCTTTGTAGTGCTTGATGAGATTGGGGATCTCTGCGGCGATTTCTTTGGTGGTGGTGGAACCCATCGGAGAAGGAAAGGTAGAGAGAGAAGAGATGGATGAGAAATGAATCAATGTGATCTTATCAAGCATAGGGGAAGTGGTTATAAATGTAGGAGGGCTAAGGCCATCTGCAACCCAAAGTGCCTAAATTTTGTATTATTCATTGATCTGACATCAACCGTCTCCAACCCGTCAAGACTAAATTATAGCCCTAAAATATATTTTAACATTTTGGATTGATTATATATATATATATATATATGTGTGTGTGTATGTGTGTGTGCGCGCTTATTTTTTAAAGTTAATTGAATTATAGTAATTGAAATAATTTATATGATAAAAAATATTTTTTTGGTTGTATTGTTTTTAAAGATAATTGAAAATATCCTTAGCTAATTTTGAAATGAAATAAAACTGGAATCATATTTTTAATATTTATTTTATTCATGACATAAGCATTTAAAAGTTACACAATAAAGTAAGAAAATGCAAACACTTGTCAGTGTCAACCCTGACAATTATTAAAATCAGAAATTGAAAGCTTTGAAAACTCAATCACATAGCAAATATCAAATTCATGGTCCTTGACCTCGCAGACTCCATAAAAAAATAAAAAATAAAAACCAACGGCTTGCTGACGTCATGCTCTCGTCAGCATCAACTGCAGCCCGTGGGCCATCACCAATCTGATCCATTTTTTTAAAGGGGCAAAAGGCTACTCAAAGTGCTATATTTAGCACTACAACCTCACCTTTGGCCCTCTATTTTTGCCTTTTGGCCCATAGTCTCATGGGTTGGGGATGATTTGGGCTAAATTATAGCCCTTAGTCTCCATGGGTTGGAGAAGGCCTAATGGGCTATCTAGGGTTGGTCAAAAGTTGAGTTCCAAAAGAGTGATCGAGGGGCACGTGTTTGACACTTCTGCTTGCGATAACCGCTAGAAAAGTTGGCGGGTGTGACTGAGGCTTTTGTGTTTGTGTTTTTTGGTAGCAAAAGATGATCGTTTTTTACAGGACTCGTAGACATGAAGAGGCGCTTTTGACGCCCCATCGCTATATATTGTCGGCCAACTTCGTTTTGGTACGCCAACTAGTACGTGTATTGCAAGGTATCTAAATTGCAAAACCAAGAAAACAAAGATATTCTAATGATTCTCTACATCTGCCTTTCAAAAAAAAAAAAAAAAGATTCTCCACATCTGATAAAGTATCTTTCAAATGCTGCACACCTGCACATGAAATGCATTTATTTATTTTTTTTACAAAAGCACTTTTTTTGAACAATTCTTAGGTTCACCCCTAGGGTGAACGGGTATATTCACCCCCATTGTCGATTAACATACTTTTACTTAATAAATTTATAATCCAACGGTCCATATCTTAATTAAGGCTTTAAAGATCATCTCTGTAAAAAATCAATCGAATCAAAAATCGTTTAATTATCTAATTGAATCAAATAAATGGATGGTTCTAACAACACTTACTACTATTATGATGAACCGTCCATGTATTTCATAGAAATGAATAACTAAAAGGTCTTCAATTTGATTAGTTTTTTACAGAGCTAATCTTTGTGTTACGTTATACAACATGAACGGTCGGATTAGAAAATTATAAAGTTATTATGCCTTAATCGCAAGAGAGGGTGAATATGATCATTCACCCAAGGGGTGAACCTAAGAATTGTTCCTTTTTTTTATTTTTTATATTTGACTAGATTTGACAGAAGCATATGCTTCAGGCCAACAAATTATTGGATCTAGCATTAATCTCCGATCTTATAAGTGAAGCATTATTAATTCGAAATCAGGTTTGCTGTGTCAAAATCGAGTTACACATTTTTTATTACTAAAGTAATTTGGTATTGCAGTTTATGTGTTTAAATTATTGTGATCATAAAAAATTGTATCAAGACTTTTAGTGAGTTTTGATACGAAAGTCTTTTTAATGCGTGTATGGCTTGTATACACTTCATGCCAAAATTGTTTCTACTCATTTGATCAATCAGTTGAGAAAAAAGAAACCATATCAATAGTATTTTTTATAGTTAACCTGCAAACTATTTTTCTTAAAAATGTTCTTCTTGCAAAACTATTTTTCTTTAAAATGTTCTTCTTGCAAACTACTTTTCTTAAAACCTCATTGTTTCTCTTATTTCATTCTCCTCTAGTGATTTTGAAACCTGCATAATGTATTTACTGGAAGCAGATGCTACTCCAAACCACCTTATCCACCAACCTTTGGGCCTTTTATCCCATAACTATAATAATTATGGGCTTTCTACTGTGCAAAATAATCCCTTAACACCCATTTTCTCTTCCTAACTCTCTATCCTTCCAGCAGCCTTTCAATTCATTGTCCAGGACCTCTTTGTGCTTCTGTATGTCCTATCATAACCCTGTACAAACAAAGCGTCTTGATTGTTGTTAAAAAAGTAATTCAGTAATTGCTATATTCTAAATATAAATACAGAGTAATTTCAAACATAGAATACCGAACAGAAAGAAAAGTAAAACCTTTACAGATAATGATCAAGTATAGAATTTGGCTCTATCTTCTTAAGACGAAATTGTCTCTTCGTCTATGCTCTAAGGGTTATTGGCAAACATCTCACAGGAGTGCAACGATCAAACTTCCTCTAGAAGAAGAACTTCAATCTAGAGGATAGACGAATGCAAATTGTGTTTATTCTCTCTCAATCTCTGAAATTCTAATATAGAATGCAGAACTCCTTTGAAGACTTTGACAAAATTTTCTGATGCAAAACATTGATGCAAAGTGGGGGGATTGTTTCTGTATATATAGGAGTCTGAAGCATCTATTTGAAAGGACATACCATTGTGTCATTAGACATGCTGCACAACAACTTCCATTTTATAAGGTTACAATGGTTCGTTGCTTTTAGTTTGAAAGGTTATAACCTTTGGCTAAGATGATGAGTTACTTCTTTCATATTTATCAGAATTACTACTTTGAAATTTTATTGAAATGAATTTAATCTTTGGATTAAATTTACTAACAATTGTATAATTGCCACCAATTAAAAAGCAATACTACTTTTTGATCAAATACCTTCAGACTTTATTTAGAGATAGGGAGTTGACGGTACAAGTTGATGTGGAAAATTTAGTGGAACATCTCTCCTCACCTATTTTTATGACCGGAGTGAGAGTGAAAGGTTGGCAGTCAATGTCTTTATGTTCACCTTCACGCTTTCCGAATTCAGATCAGTGTATGCAAGTCAAGTCAAAAGAGGAACGGAGGTACCTGCAAAATATATTCCAATGTTTAAGTTAGGGAGTGTTTAAATTGTAGTAGGTCTAGATGAATTTATTCCCCCCCCCCCCCCCCCCCCCCCCCCCCCCCACCCACCAAAATCACTTTACCAAATATTTATAGGTGAAATCGAGCAAATGTCTCGATTAGTGCGCATAGTGGTGTGCTTAGTTCGCAAGTCACGCTTTAGTGGAACTACTACGTCACTCTCACGACAACGTGGGGAAGTGCTTTTGATTGCTACAGATTAGGCTAATTAACTCCGTTGACTAGTTATGTCTTATCCAGATCCACCACGAGAAGATTTCCCCTCAAGACACCTAAACTTCTCAACGCTCTCAAAATAGGTTGGGTCGTCTCTCAATTGGAATATGTTTTCATCTCGTTTAGGTCGGCTTCGAGGGGATTTATCTCAATTGGATCCGCTTTGAGAAGATTATACCTTACTTGGATTGGTCTCAAGGAGATTTCACCTTACTTATGTTGGCTTCGAGGAGATTTCTCCTCACTTAGTCACTTTGATGAGTTGATCTTTCTCGAGGAGATTTCTCCTCACTTAGATCTTTGGATCTTCTTTGAGGAGATTTCACCTTATTTGGATCTACCTCAAGGGGATTGTACCTCATTTGAATCCACCTTGAGGGGATCATACCTCGAGGAGTTTTTCTCAAAGACTCTTGACCATTTACCCAATTTGAACCCAACAAATGCTCACTTACTCAAAGATTTGTATGTCCACTTATCCAATTTAAATGTAAAAAGATAAATTTTCCCTCCAAATAATAAAAAAATCATTGGAGATTTCGCCGGACTCTGGTTACCGGCCACTAGAATTCAATCACCGGTCGTCAAACTCCAGTCATCGGCTGCCGAAATCCTATCACTGGCCTAAGGTTGCCTAGAGACCCCCAAAGAGATCGTTGAAAATCTTATAGCTCACCGGCGCCAGAGACTTTTGTTACCCCTCAATAAAATCCAGTAGTTTTTATTAATAAAAACTACCTTTGATCACCATGCCTACACTTGTTGTGACTTCGAACCTAACCAAATTGAATAGCTGGACCGTCAGACCTGGGACTAAAGTAAACCCAACACCGTCAATTCACTACTGCTCCAAATCGCCATCACCTCTGACCCCAAACCAGATAGGAACGACCCACTAGAAGGCCAAGGATGATTGTCTAGCTAGACATTTTCGCCATCACTGCTGACCCAACTCCAGAACAGGAACGACCCACTAGACGACCAAAGAGAAAATTATCTCTGTCACAACCTACAGTGCGTCCTAACCAAACCTTGGTAGAGACTTATTACCAAACCTTGGTAGTGACTTATTACCAACAAAACAAAACAAAAATAAAATTAAGTTCTAAAACACTAGTAACAACGGCCCACCAACAAGGGCCCAACAACCTAGACCCGACCCAACTGCAGCTCCATCTACCATACTCCGATCGCCAGCCATCTCTCCTGCCTTCCATCCCTGCAAACATTCCTTACCACCGCCTACCATCGAAGCCCGACTCAAACCCAGCACTGCCACCGTCTCTGCCACACAACCACCTAAGCCGGATCGCCTCTGCCAGCGCCCCATCATATCCCTCATGCGAGCGAGGAACACCATACCACCTCCACCCCAAATCAGATCCATACGACCCAAAATAGATCGGAACCAACTGACCGAAATTAAGCAGCATAAAAGCCAACCTCGCCCCAAAAGCTCCATGTGCCAGCAGAAACACCCGTCCACCAGACCAGTAGGGAATGACCTCAGATCCGCCGTCGACAGCAACTTCCTCCTCCCTCGACTCACCGAAAAACCCCACAATCTCCCCAACTAGCATGAGATCGCGCCGATCTATGACCACACTGCCTCACACGGACTCAAAAAGAATCGACAGAGCCCGTCCGACGACGGCGTCGTACGGGCGTGCCACTGGACAGAGAAGGAGAGCTTTTCTTTTCCTAAACCCTAGCAGAGTTTTTTTTTTTACTTCTCTCTCTAAGTGACAGAGAGAGGGGGCAAAATTATCTCAAAAATAATTTTAAAAAAAAATACTTAATTGTGTATTAGGGCAAAAGATATGTAATTTGTTGGGTAAGTGAGCAATCTCATAAGATGTTTGGGTAAGTGGGGTTAGTGTGGTTCAAATTTGGATAAACGGACATTTTCCTTTTTCTCAAATAAGTTGAACTACCTCTCTTTCTATCCATTCCGTGGCAAAAACTAGTCTCAAAATTTTTCACCCCACAAAAACGCAAATTCAAGCGCAGTAGATACAAAAATTCAGTGATAGAAAAGAGAAGCATCCAATAGATCGTACATAAAAGCAATAATTTGAACATGAAAAATAATGCCCAAATCACAAAAATCAAGAATACATCAATGATGAGAAGTTGCATATGGGAGATGTTCTTCTCTCTTATTTTTAAGTGCATACAAGATTGAGAACATATCAAACCCTAAACTTAGAGAGAAAGGGAATGAAGGAAAATTGAAAAATGAAAGAAGTGAATCTTAAATAAAAATGATCCAAGTCTCTTAAGAATAACTCAATATTGATCGGAGTAATATTTTCTATGTTTATAGTATCATTTTCCCTAGATTTTACTTAGTTATCCCTTTAACAATGTCATTTCTAACTTACTTTGTTGTATTTAGGTAGAAATGAACTTCAAACGCAGGAAATGAGCTAAAAAGATGCAGAAATGAGGAAATGGAGTTTTCCTGGTCCGACTAGGAATCTCAATCAGCGCAGGAATCCTAATGAGACTAGGAAACCTGAAGGCATTAGGAGATCACATGGCTTGAAGATATTATAGGAGATATTATGGGAGATTAATTCTGATTTTTGCATGGGAAATCAGGGAAATTACGTTGAGAAAATCTTGGGAGAGTTTCATGGGATTGTGCAACAAGAAAAGGCTCAAAACAAGTCCAGATTCATTCCTTAATTCCCTCAAGATATGTTGGCTGAAATTAGAGAATAAAATCTGCAATTTTAATGTGAAAATCAAGAGAAAATCAAGGGGAGGATATTAAGGATAAAGCCATGGAGAGATTTAAGGGAGAAAAGGTCCAAAATGCATCCAGATACATTGTCTAGGTTCATGCCTAGATATTTGGCCAAAAATTGTGAATAAAATCAGATTAAATCATGGGAAAATCAGCAACAAAATATTAGGGATTGATTTTGGAGCTTTTTGATTGGTTGAGTGACATGGCAGAGCTGACGTGGCATTATCTGATTGGCTAATGCTGTGTGGATCATTCTCGAAGACTTGGAGACTAAGTTGTCATCCTCCTATAAATAGGAGCATCAACAACGACCACTACACACATTCTTTCATTAAAATATCATCAAACCCTGAATCAAATACGCAATCCTCCCCTTTTCTCTATCAAAATTTCATCATCCTCTCTTCAAGTCAAGAAGTCGTGATCAAGCTCCATCAACATCTCCTTGCCGTGGTCCTCATCTTGCCTCCACCACCTTTGAAGCTTTCTTGCGTTCTTGAGATCTTCAAAAGTGTAACCATGTCCTTTTCTAGTTTAATTTCGGTTTTCTTTTCTTGTAATTCAAAACAGATTTTTGTTTTGTTATTTTGGATGTTTCGAATTCTTGTTAGATTAAAGTTTGGATGTTAAAGATTGATTTCCAATAACCATGAAGCATGTTTTGTTTTAGGTTTTTCAGGTTATAATTTTCAGTTTCATATATGTCATGATTGTTTGTTGATTTTGTGCTTCAATCCCACCTTTTATGTGATTGTGTTCTTTGGTGCGCAACTTAGAATTATAAGTATGTAATTGCATCCAAATTAAGATATGCTAGCGTTCTAAATCTTAATTGCTAAGTGGAAAACCTATAATTCCTTAGGTGAATCAACAATGAGCTTTGCATGATAAGATTAGCGTTCTAACTTGTCGTCTTTGCTTAAATCAATCAAACTTCCACATGTTCTTAATGCGTTAATTGTGTTTTGTTGGGGAATTGATCACTCACTAGCTTTGCATGATTAATAGGGTTAATTATGGTGCGTTCATCTAGTTAATCTAATTAAGGGAAGTAATAAGAACTTATGCATGCGTTCATGGTTTGTTCTTGATTGATTTCTTTCTATGATATGTTTGATTCGAAATTATGTTTGATAATCTGCTTAATGTGTTAATGGTTGTTAATTATATCTCTACTTCCTCCATTCATCTACTTCTACTTTGATTCAGATTTGTTTGATGACTTGTATAATATTTAGTAGTTAGATTTAGACACAAACTTTCGAAATCCCCTCTTAATTCTTTGTAATTTTCGTAGATATTGTATTTCTATAATTAATATTCTTTTCTTGACGTATAAATGACAGGAGCAGCCTCAATCCCCGGATAAAACGATCCCTACTTGCTATATACTAACAACTGTCAACAGGGTTAATTTTGAGAACTCATTTCGAGCTCATTAGATATCATAGTAGTCGCAGCCTATATATATCTACTTCTAAAATTTGAGAATAATTGGCCGCAGTTTTCATATAAACGGTTTTCATTGACCGCCGTTTTTATAAAGAGTGTTTCTAATCATACCCTTCAGAATTAACATTTAGACCTCCATACTTTTTTTATAAAAAAAATTAATCCTTTTTTTACCCCTAAACCAAAAAAAAAAAAATCCTCAAGATTAATCCTCACCCAGCTCGACGAATTAGCCATGCCAATCTTTAATTCTCCAATCCTTTTGAAGTCGGCATCACCATCGGCTTCATGACCTCCCTTTCTGTCTCTCGGCAATGTTGTATCAGGTTTTGTTGTTCAAAGTGGTATTTTACAAAAGATCGGTTGAGATATCGATCCCTGACAAAGCTTGAATCGGGACATGCATCCCTAATGGCTAATGTCTTGAGGCAAATCTATTTCCCGAACTCCCAATCTTGTTTCAACGTCTAACACCGCACCACCATAATCTCCATTGTCAACTTCGAAAGCCCACAATCACTCATGTCCACGGGGACAACTGTCATGCTGCGTATATAAGGTGGAAGATTCCCAATATTGAGGTCTGTACAGAACATCACCTATGTAAATTGGGGTCCTCATATTTGACAATGTCCTCTACATCTGAGCTTGTATATGTATCTGAAACCCGCCATATTATTGTGAGTTAACGTGGAAGTGTGGAGGACGGGGAGCGAAAGACAGTAAGGTGAAAATGTGGTGAGATTAAGGATATTTGAAAATTTGTGTGCAAAAATTAAGAGAGAAGGTCTAGATGTTAATATTAAAGGTATAAATAGAACTAGTTTTTTTATAAAGGGTCACGGTTTTCATAAAGGACTTGATATATCAATTCCAGATGGAGTAGTTGCTGTCCTGACACGTAATACACCAGACGTTCTATCTCATTTCTCTGTAAGAGCAAGAAATAGCAAGGTAAAACCTCGTTTAGTAAAAAATCCTAGAGAGATCCTCCCTCTCGACCCTAGATGAAGCCTTGCCAAATCCCATATCCTTGAATCGGTGTCTGCATTGATCCCTATTTCCGCTACTCCTCTTTATCAATTTCTCCATGCAGCGCTTTAAAATCCTTGCATGGAACTGTCGTGGTCTCAATAATATTGAAACTCAGGATGCCCTAGTCAATATTGTGAGACAGAAAAACCCTAGTATTGTCTTCCTATTTGAAACCCTAGCCACACCTGACTTGCTAAATGAGGTTCGCAGGCGCATAGGGTTTGATGGTGTTCTCTACTCACCTCGCGAAGATGATTGTCGTGGTCTTGGCCTGTTTTGGCGAAATGAGATTTCGGTGCGGCTCCGGAACTACTTTGCCAATCATATTGATGCAGAAGTGGGAGTTATAGGTTCAGAATGTGTATTTCGCTTCACGGGAATATATGGAGTAGCCACTGCAGCAAATCAGATTGTTACTTGGAATTTGCTACGAACCCTAGCTGCTCAAATCCATCTCCCCTGGTTAGTTGCTGGAGACTTTAATGAAATCCTTTATCTGGCAGAAAAATTATGTGGCCCGGCTCGGTGTGTTACTCAAATGAATAGATTTCGACAAGCCCTGTAGATTGTGAGTTGATGGACAAGGGTTTTATTGGTTCCCAGTATACCTGGTTGAATCGTTTTACAAAAGAAAGGCTTGACCGAGCCTATCAGAACTTCCAGTGGAGAGAGATGTATCCCTTTTCTTGAGTTGTCACCCTACCTCTAAGCAGATCGATCACTGTCCTCAGCTTCTTGAGGTTAATCCAGAGAGACCTATACTGCACCGCAACCCTCGACGCTTTCAATTTGAAGAAATGTGGCTACACAATTCCAATTGCACCAGTGTTGTTCAACAAGGTTGGATGTTGCCAACGACTAGTGATTCTATGGCACAGGTAGGCCGAAAGATAAAGCATACTGGTAATTTATTCCTTAGTTGGCATGTAGGGGTGTTCCAGCAAAGGCAGGTCGAGATGAAACTCATTCAAGGTAAACTGGATGATTTAATGAAGAAGAATTATGAGGCTTCCCACTTTGATGAGCAAAGGGCACTTCAATTTAGGTTGAATGAACTGCTTTCCATCAATTAGACATATTGGCGGCAATGTTCAAAGATTCAATGGCTTAAAGAGGGTGACCGCAATACCACTTTCTTTCACCAGAGAGCATCGAATAGAAGGTGTCAGAACCGAGTCAAGGGATTGGTAAAAGAGGATGGACAGTGAACTTCTGAACCGGATGAAGTGGCTAATGTTTAAGTTAGGTATTATGAGTCCATATTTCATTCTGAGCATTCTGACCCAATAGCTACGACGATAATTCTTGATTGTCTGCAACCTCGGGTTACTGAGGACATGAGTTCCGAGCTCCTAGCCCCATATTCAGACGAAGAGATCAAAAGAGCTTTATTCTAGATGCATCCCTCAAAATCCCCGGGACCGGATGGTATGTCTCCCTATTTCTTTCATAAATTTGGGGGGGGGGGGGGGGGGGGGTGGAGTTTGATGTGTGTAGGGCAGTTAGAGAAGTACTTCACACAGGACAGATCTCATAGGAGTCAAACTTCACCCATCTTACTCTAATCCCGAAGATTAAAAAGCCACAACTAGCCTCCGATCTACGACCGATAGCCCTATGCAATGTGGTTTACAAAATTGCCTCTTTGGTTTTGGCTAACAGATTGAATAGGATACTTCCCCACATTATTTCTCCACTGCAAAGTGCCTTCGTCCCTGGACGACTCATCTCTGATAATACTTTAGTGGCTACAGAAGTAACTCATTTTATGAAGAAACTTAGAAGATAGGCTGATGGTTTCTTGTCCTTGCAACTTGACATCTCCAAAGCTTACGACAGACTTGAGTGGCAGTATTTGGAGGCTATTTTAGTGAAGCTTGGATTCTGCAGAAAATGGGTGGATGTAGTCTTGGCTACTGTTAAATCTATAAGCTACTCTATCTTAATCAATGGTACACCTACTGGATTCATTTCGCCTACAAGAGGCATCAGATAAGGGGATCCATTATCCCCCTACTTATTTATCCTCTGCGCAGAGGGTCTCTCTGCTTTGATTACATCCTCTGTCCAGAATGGGAGTACAAAGGACTAGCTATGTCACCTTCTGCTCCTATTATTCACCATTTTTTTTACAGATGATTGTTTTTTGTTTGGGGAAGCTTCTGCTAGAGAATGTCAGGCTTATAAAAATATTCTCTCTATATATGCTCGAGCTTCAGGTCAAAAGATTAATCTGCAAAAATCTAGTGTTGTGTTTAGTGGCAATGTGAAGCTGCATTTAAGGAATCAATTAGCTGCAATTCTTGGTGTCGAATGTGTTAAGGACAATGGCTTGTATTTGGGATTACCTATACAGGTTGGTCATAACAAAACAGCTAATTTTGCTTACTTGAAGGAGAGACTCACTAAAAAATTGGTAAGTTGGAGGTCAAAGGTTCTGAGTGCAGGAGGTAAAGAACTGCTTATTAAAGTTGTTGCTCAAACTTTACCCAATTATGTTATGAATTGCTATTTACTACCCAAGTCTCTTTGTGACGATCTTTAGCAGCTCTGTTCCCAATTTTTTTTGGGAAGTACAGATGAAAAAAGAAAGATTCATTGGAGGTCTTGGGAGAGAATGTGTCTTCCAAAGGAGCAAGGTGGTATGGGGTTTAAACATTTGCATGCTCATAATTTAGCCATGTTATCGAAACAAGGGTGGAGAATTATGTCAAACCCCAATTCCTTAGTGGCTCAGGTCTTTAAAGCTATCTACCATCCTAATGGTTCTTTCCTCACCGCTGATATGGGAGATAGACCATCTTACTCTTGGCAAAGTATCATGGAGGCTCGACTAATAATCAAAGCTGACCTTCTGTGGAGAATTGGGAATGGTACATCTGTGAAAATTTGGGAGGATGAGTGGATTCCAAATGTTGCTTCTCATTCCTTAGTTAAACTGGCTGACACTAGTTATGAGACAGTCTCGGATTTTATTGATACAAGTACATGGACGTGGGATAGTGTCGTTGTTCATGCATGTTTTGATGGGGATGTAGCTATGAATGTTCTTTCTATTCCATTAAGCAGAAGGTTTGGATTGGATAGGGTTGCTTGGAAGCTTGATAAGAAAAGTTTCTCAATATTGTGGCTCGAGATTTCTCCGTTGGCAACCTTTTTGCTTCAACTTCTATGGGGGACCCTTATGCTCCATTATGGAAGGCCTTGTGGAAGGCAAAAGTCCCTAACAAGGTGGCTATATTTGGATGGAGAGCGGCTCATAACCTCCTTCCAATTAGAACAGCTTTGACTACTAAAGGCTACACAGGTAAGTGCATTGTGTAGTTTGTTCTCAATTTGTGGAAACACTTGAACATTTGTTTGTGATTACACTATTGCTCGTGAGATATTGAGTACTCCTCCTTTCTCTATTCTACATCTGCTATGCCGTGGAAAGAATGGCTCTTGGAGAGGGCTAGTTCTCTGTCCTCTACTCTTTTTGATAAGCTATTAATTCTTGTATGGAGCATTTGGAGAAATAGAAATGATGTATTGTGGAGGAACCATTTCCAAACTAGTTCAGGCCTGGTGGCTTCCTCATTGGCTTGGTATGCTCGCATTTGGTGGGATAGGAATGGGCACAAAGCCATCCAAGAAGATTTCACCTCCCAACACCTGAGTGGTGTTGGATGCATTACCAGTCCCAGCGGGCTAGATAATAGGATCATTGTTGCCCTCAGTGGTGGGCTGTTGACTTCCTCCCTATTTAGTTGACATGTCAGATGATGGTGAGTGGAGAGAAAATCTTTTGATTACCTATTCGTCAGAAAGACCACGACAGTCTGCACGAAAGTGCGGGCTGTAATTGGAGGTCTTGTGTTTCGGGCAGTTAACGTAAACCTTTTGATAAGGGTTTGCGCTTGACTTCCCAATGGCTTCTAGATGTCTGAATTGAATACATAGCTGAATTCAATAAGACGTTGTGAATCAAGGTTTAGAAATGCGGCCCAAGTATAGTCGCGTAGACACAAATTTTCTTTCAAATCCTTTGGGCAACCTTACTGAAATGGCCAAGTGGGGGAGGGCGAACAAGAGAGACAGAATCCATTTTGGCATGAGCTACTCCCACTTAGTGGTTTAGGCCCATTTGCACGCACTTCTGAATTCAAGAACCTGTCATGAACGTCGTCCCATTTCTAGACACCATTTCACATAGGCTATACTTACTAAGATGAAAAGGTCATAAGTGTGAAGACAGTTCAACAAATGTTAATAAAAGCCACCCTTAACGTTAAGGGGCCTGAACTAGGCACCAATAAGGAGTTTAGGCCAATATTAAGAAAAGAGACTTCACCTATTCCGTTCTGATTCACAACCCCTTACCAAGATAAGGTCCCACTGGGCGTGACAAAATGTTTGGCTCCAGTTTTGTTGCAGCTAGTCAACAGTCTATTTTCTTGTGTGGGCGTGCCAGCACCGTTCGGGTGGGGTCGTCGGGGGTGTCCCTTGACCTGACTTCTTTCAAGTGATTGTGGACGAGGATAGCACCAACCTCGTAGTGGGATTCTTTGTGCCTCGCGGCGAGGACTTTTACTGAGCTTCTTCAAAATCACAATCGATACTTGACGTCGTAG
The DNA here is from genome assembly GCA_024704745.1 of Rosa lucieae. Lineage (NCBI taxonomy): Eukaryota > Viridiplantae > Streptophyta > Magnoliopsida > Rosales > Rosaceae > Rosa > Rosa lucieae. The sequence continues at coordinate 39,584,212 of CM045495.1, read as the reverse complement.
ATCGAGTAGAGCGAAAACCACTGGGAAGTGAGGAGAATTTGCAAAGCGTGACTTTAGCTTGGCTGGTTTGCGAGGGCGTTACCCTTGCTTGGCTGGTTCCGTAACCGTTGTGGTCGCGGTACTATAGTCGGCTCCTGAGGAGACTAAGACCGAAGCACATTGACAAAGGGTTTGATGGCATTGACAGTCGGCTCCTGAGGATTCTAGGACTGGAGTGTGGTCACCGGTAAGGGAAGGAGAGCGGTCACTCTTGGAGAGGCTTGGATAATCTTAGAGATTGTTGTTGATCAAATGTGTGTTGTGTTGTTTCATTGTAACCTCTATTTATAGGCTATCATGCCAAAGTGGTTGGCCTTAACCAAATGATAATGGAGCACTGAATGAAGAGTGGAGCACTAATTGGAGATAGTGGAGCACTAATGGAGATTGAAAATGATGAGTTTTTGAGTGATTTTGAGTCACTTTCTGCTCCTTTATTCCTTCAATTATATCTCCATGAAGAATTCAGAATGGGCCTTAGACGACTACATATTAAATGATCCACTATGAGTGTAGATCATTCTGGTAAAATTTCAGAGTTTACTTCCATGTGGTTGGGCCGGAAATATCGCTGGACTCCTTGCAGGTCCAGTTTTCCAGTTTTGTCTTTCAGAAAACTGGACCAAGGAAATAAAGGTTTTCCACTCCAAACTAGCTCTTGCACTATTCATAAGAAATGATCCTTGGGATATCTAAAATGCATCTGGAAAGTTTTAGCTCATTTGGATTTCATTTGGTTAGTCTACCACCCCTCTTTCCTTTTAGCTCGGTTTCTCCTAGTCGAAGTAGGAAAATGTGCTAAAGTTAACTTTTCATTTCCATGCTTCCATCATTTCCTTTTCTTGCAGCTCGCATAATCTTCCATAATTATGTAGGTAGGCTTTATTTAGCCTCTAAATAATATATCTCGAATTTGTCAACAATATATAGCTTGAGCCACTGATATTGGCTCAATTTCTCCAAGACACGCCTTGTCAGGCCAAAATGCTCACCTTGGGCTCAAACAATTACACTAACTAGGTGTGTTGATTATTTGATCAGATACGAGGAAGAGAGCAGTGCTTGATTGGGTGACACACTTTAATATTATTCAGAGTGTTGTTAGAGGGCTTCTTTATCTCCATCATGATTCGTATGTGAAGGTAATACATAGAGATCTGAAAGTTAGCAACATTCTCTTGGATGAGAAAATGAATCCAAAAATTTCAGATTTTGGATTGGCACAAATAGTTAAAGGAACACAAAGTCTAGAAAATACTCAAAAGTTGTGGGAACAAGGTAAGAATCATTTTCTCTAATCTCCAACATGTTGAATTAGTTACATACTAATTAGTTTGCGATGCAGTGGCTATATGTCTCTGGGGTATGCAATGAGGGGAATGTTTTCTGAAAAATCCGATGTCTACAGCTTTGGGGTTGTAGTCTTGGAGATTATTAACAACAAGAAGAATACAAGCTTCTCTTTAAATGACCAACAGTTGGGCTTTCTAGCCTATGTAAGTTCATACTCTTAATTTCTAGGACAAATTTCAATTTAGTACCCTGAGGTTTTGGGGTAACATCATGTCAGTCCCTGCCCTTTTAATTTGATCAGCAACACCCCTGTGCTTTCAATTTCAATCAGCCATGCCCAATTTTTTCTGAGACATCCAATTTGGATGTTAAATGCTGACGTGGCAGCGACAAACTCAGCTAGTGGGCCCAGAGAAAGGGGTAAATTCGACATTTCACTTAATTTCCACATTAAAAAACAAAAAACAAAAACTTATTCTTCTCTTCCTCTGATCCTCCTCTCCCCGCAACTATGTCGAAAAGAGAAGGATTAAGCATACCAATTCTGACCCACTGGTGAATATAATTCCAACAGCAGAAGCAAAATTAATCCATGAAGCATATCTTCCACTCTTCTAGTCTGCCCAAGAAAACTGGGTACAAAAGGAAGCCCAAGCCGCAATGCTAATCTAAAATTCCACAAAAAAAATTATAAAAAAAACCCTCATAAGCTAAAACCCATTTTCATCAAAAAATTTCTAGCAAGAAAACACATTCAGAACCATTTAATTCCTTCAAGAAACTGACATACTATTATGTATACCAACAAACAGAACCTGTTCGGCGAAAGTCCTTGAGTTTCAAATTCTGGGCATTTGGGGTTTCAAGAACCCAGATGACAAAGACTATAGATTTGATTCTAATCAAGAAAAGGGTATTCTAAAGAAGCGAAATTACCAATATAATCGACTGGGATTCTGCCATTGCAAAACCGCCCAGTGGACTCTTGCATGTAGAAATCGCGGCCGTAGGGGAGGCTGTCGGTGCATGCCAATGTCCCGAGGAAATTGTTGGTGCCGTAGGAGTCTCCGATGACGAAGAGGGCAGGGACAAGAGGAGTCTTGGGTGGGATTGAAGCCAGTGGTGGGGTTGGGGAGATTGAAGGAGGAGGAGGAGGAGAGATGGGGGTGGCGGCGTCGATGAGTTCTTGAGAGTACGGCGGAGCACTGGTTGGTTGCGAAAGGGCGGTGGTGGTGAAAATGCAGAGAAAAGAGAGAAGAAGATTGATCATCGCCATGGGTTTAGTGTTTTGGATAGAGGAGGAAGAGGGAGGATTTTGGCGGCTTGGGCCTCGTCATGCACTCCACCACATGCAAGTCAAACAGTGGCCAGAGTCACAGAAAAATGCAGAAACATCGGAGATCGACAATCCCAAGCCAAATAGAGAACCAGAACCAGACGATGTCGTCTATGGAGATCGACAATCCCAAGCTGATGTCATCTATGGAGATCGATAATCCCAAGCCAAACACCTCTAATCAGTTTGGTAGTTCTCCGATCCATTCCCAGAAGACGAAGATGAAGATGATGATGCCGGAAGAGTATGAACCAGCCAGGTCGAACGACCACGCGGAGTATAGGAGGGAGAGAAAGAAGAAGGCGATAGAGGGTGAGGTGAGAAGAGAGCTCAATCGGAGAAGACAGGACGAGGAGAGGACAAAGAGGGAGGAGAGAAAAAGAGAGAGAGAAACCATCGGATCTGAGAGAGGAGGATCAGAGGAAGAGAATAATAAGATTTTTTTTTTAATGTGGAAATTAAGTGAAATGTCGAATTTACCCCTGTCTCTGGGCCCACTAGCTGAGTTTGTCGCTGCCACGTCAGCATTTAACGTCCAAATTGGATGTCTCAGAAAAAATTGGGCACGGCTGATTGAAATTGAAAGCACAGGGGTGTTGTTGATCAAATTAAAAGGGCAGGGACTGACATGATGTTACCCCCAAACCTCAGGGTACTAAACTGAAATTTGTCCTAATTTCTAATATAAAATGTGAAGTTATGAGTGCGCTGTGTCTTTCATATAACTTAAACCATATATGTGAACCTTTTTCAGGCATGGAACTTGTGGAATGAAGGCCGGGGATTGGAGTTGGTAGATGAAATATTGGGCGATTCGTATTCCTCATTGGAAGTATTTAAATGCGTGCATATCGGGCTTTTGTGTGTACAAGACAATGCTGTGGATAGGCCAACCATGGCGGATATAGCTTTGATGTTAACTAGCGAGAAAGATGGTCCACAACCTAAGCTGCTTGTATTCACTATCCAAAACTCAGCTTATCATCCTCAACCACACTTTGAGAATACAATTTCCTCCAAAAATGAAGCTAGCATTACAATGATTGAAGGACGATAAGTGATAGCAAGTTACCCCACAGTGCAATGCCTTTTGGTCATTCTCAAGGGGTTCTTATACATATTGGGGGCCGGTTTTCTTTTTGGTGTAGAAAACAACCTGTTTCTCTTGGGTAGGTAGTACATGAAGGTTTTTCGATAAAGAAGATGCACCTTCGATCATTCATGTTTTTACATTTTGTATTGACAATTATATATACAAAAATTATGTCTCCAAAACGTGATACCTTTTTGTCGAAGAAATTTCATCCTCTGAAATTAGTTCCTCTAAATTGTTCACGACAAAACTTGATATATATTGTTGAGTCACTACGGACGGCTAGGCTTTTGGAGTATCATTGCAACACTGCACCATTGCACCAGTTGTCCATACCCACAATTATTTGCTTGTGTTTTTACTGCCGTATGAGATTAAAACTCAGGTAAATATGTGATGTTAATTGTGGATGCCAATCATTATAGGTTAGAAACTGGGTCAATTACCCGTCAATGGCGGCTTGTTGGGTCTCCGGTAGGTATCCTATACTCATTAAATTTATACAACTTGTCAAAAAGCCAAAGCATTGTGCTTTCACTTTTCTTGACTCCTTTTAGGTATTGAAGTTTTTCTACTCTAAATTTCAGAACATTGCAAATTTTCAATCTTTACATCAAGTTCTGCTTCTACACCTATTGGGTTTTCCAGCTATTTTTCATGTTGATGATGGTGATGGGTGTTATGATTTTTTCATGTAGGGATTGATTGGTTTTAGTTGAAGGGTTGGGGAACAAAAGTCATGGGAGATATTTACTGAGAACGTCCTGCATGCTCCAAGTTTTCCACACATGTGAGGTGCACGTGACAGTTTATTAAAGTTTAAGAGTCTACGAGATTTTTTTGTATTTTGAAAGTCTATGGGTATTCAATTGAGGGGGGGTGTATTCAATTCAGATTTTAAAATATTTTGTTTGATTTTTTATAATCCATGGATTGTTTAAATTCTATATGGACTCTGATTGATTCTAATAGATTGATTTACTAGTATTTATTTAGATTTTACAAGTTCTTATGATGCTTTTGGTAGGTTAATTTTTTTTTTCTTCTTCTTTAAAAGCAATGGATGTATGGATCCAACTATAATGTTATATCAGTGACAAAAAAGTATATATATATATATATATGGGGCAATCTACCATCTTTATGTTGTGTATAATGATATATGAATAATATGAGAACACTAATCAACCAAAATGTTACACAAAAAATAAAGTAGTAAACTAATGATATAATTGATTTCATATCTAATTTACAAAAGAAACATGCATATATGTAACGGCATATTTTGGCTTTAGATGAATATATGTATATATATCGACACCCAGCTTCGGGTTTGATTCAAAAAAAAAAGAAACATATGTGTATGTATCATCTTAACAATACCATTGAAAGTGAGCTTAATTAGCTAGAAGGATTAAGGCTTCCAGAGCTATAGTGATAAAAATAAAAAAAATTATTAGATAAGAGTAGAGGCAGAGGAGGATAGTGGGAAGATAGGTCTAAGACATCCATTTTGAGTGTCACCTATTGAGAGCTACTTTTTTTTTTTGCTGAAGAGCTTCTTCATTTTTTGAGTGAGAAAGAATCCATCAAAATCTCTTGAGAAGTGGTTGGATTGTTTTTAAGTTTTGATATGTATAAAAAGCACTAGAAAATCCTCCAAAATCCAGAATTTAATGAAATCCGTAAAAATCCGTATACTTTTGAATATCAGCATATTTAAATGGATAATTTTAAATTTTAATTGAATACATCAAAATTTTAAAGAATTGTTTAAAATCTCAGGAGGTGTATTCATTTAAGAGTCTACGAGATTTTTTTGTGCGAAACAGTGCGGTACCGCCGTTTCTCTGCCAAACCGCACCAACCCGCATGAATATAGTGCCAAGAGTACCAATTAAAAAACATAAGGTATATTAACTAATTGTAATTTTTTATATTATTTTATTTTTGTAATATTTTTAATATATCTTCTTTTTCTAATTGGTTACAATTTCAAGCTTGTGTAGGCTTGAGTGCACCTGATCACCAATAAATCTAATACCACGACCTCATTTCTCATTCAGTCATTCTCTTCTGAAACTCTCCTCTCTCGCCTCTCTCTCAAGTCTCGACCTTCTTATCTCGACCTATCATAAAGATTGTTGTTTCATGTTTTCTGCAGTTTGTCTTTCATTTCTGCAATTGATTTATTTCAGATTTTATTTATTTATTTATTGTTAAGTTTCAGAATATATCAATTTCACAAGATGGGCCAAATTGGGTTGACATTTTGGGCCTCATTTTTTGGACTTAAAAAGTATAAATAATAACTAAGTCCAAACCGAAATCAATGCATCGCCACCAAAAAATGGTGCAACCGAATTAATTGGTTTAGCCCATTTGAAATGCTGTTGCGGTTTGAAATACAGCCAACTCGAAAGAAGTGGTTTGGTTGCCGTTTCGGATCGTCACAACCCTGCACTATGCTCACCCCTAGTAATTCGAATAATTCGAACAACATACGAAAAAATCACAACGATCCAACAGTCGGATATATAGTCATGAATCAGAATATGAAGTTCCTGCAATTTCTAAAATTCTGATCACTTGCCAAATGTTCTACAGTGGCCACAAAAATCATACCAATGTACGTGTTTGCAGAACTCCACCTAACATGCTAACAAAAATGGTCAGAAAAGGCCACACGCGCTCTCACGTGTCGCCAGATTGACGACGGGTGGGGCCATCTAACCACCTATTTAGGCTGCAAGGCCTATGCCAAATTCTTCCTCTCAATCAACCCAACATTTTTTCTAACTACGACAATGACAAAAAATGAAAGGACAAGCCGAAATTTACCTCGAAGCAAAATGGGGCGGAAATCTTCCGAAACTCGATTCTCCTTCCTCGCTAAGAATCGAGCCAAGCCATTTGGATGGATTGATAAGCTCCAATTTAGTAAAGTATATAACTTTTCATAATTGAACTTGTTTAACGAAGGGTGGATCAAGTTCATCACAGAAACCCATAGATAGATAGAGAAACTCATGTTGTTATTTATTACTTAATATATATCAATATACAACTGAGAGAGATGATATCGAATTAGCATCATGCTCTCGGACTAACACATGACCAAAAACTAGCATGCAAATGAACATAATCTACTAGACAAGCAAGCAGCCAAGCGTTTGATCATTTTTGCAACATTCTCGGTCTCTTTCTCATTCAAGATATGAAAGCAATGCCCCTCTTCTTCCACTTCAAACAACTCCGCTTCTCCTTTCCACCCACTTTCCTTCACCAAATCATAATACCAGACACTTCGATCCCTCAGCTCATCCTTGCCTGCAACACAAACAAGCAATCTAGAGCACCCAAGCCCGGCCAAACTCGGAGCACCCGAAACCATCGGATTAATCAATGGATTGTCAATGCCTCCATCAGCACCAGGGTAAACAAAATTCCAACCCAGATATTGCGGACACTTCTCAATGTCTTTACCTTTAGGCTCCGACCCGATTGGCTTGGATCCCCAGAAATACGGGTGCGACAGAATAGCCCCCAAAATTTTCACACCACCATTCAAGCTCTCAGCCCCTGCCTTCATAGCAATGTTATGTGCAAGATTTCCACCAGCACTATCTCCACCAATGTAAAGCCTATCAAAGTCCCCGAAATCGACTAGCCAGGGCTCTTTGTGAGAAGTACCATCTTGATGGATTGAGTGAGAAGCAACCCATTGAAGAGCGGTCCAACAATCTTCGTAAGCAGCAGGAAGTGAGCTTTCAGGGGCGAGCCTATACTAGTCTGAAACTGCGAGAACTTGAGCTTCCGAGACCAGGCGGTTGAGGTAGCGGTGGTGGATGGACGAGAAGGCCGATTCGAAGCAAAAGCCGCCGCAGTGGAAGTAAACCAAGATAGGAAGTTTTTGAGATTTGTTTTGAGGGAGGTAGAGGCGAGCAGAGACTAAAGGGTTGTGTGAGATGGTGATGTCTTTGGAGGAGACACCGGTTTGGGGGTCGTTAAGAGATGGGGGGACGTAAGGAAAACCGAAGAAGCGCTCGACTGTGCCATCTTTGTAATGCTTGATGAGATTGGGGATCTCTGAAGCTATTTCTTTGGTGGTGGAAGCCATTGGAGGAGAAATTAAAGAAGAAAGGGATGGATGAGAAATGGTTAATGGATTGGTAGTAGAAGTGGATATCAAATACCACTGGTTAATGGATTGGTGTAGACATGTAGTAGGAGTGGATATCAATGGAGGAGGGTTTGGTCATGAATTCTAGCGTACAACAGAGACTGATCGTTTAGCGTGTTTGAATTTGAGACTGGCGTGCATTAACGGCTAGAAAAGTAAGCCATATGTGACGCGGGCTTTTGACTTTTCTTTGGTTATTTTCAGGGGGGGAAATAGAGGCGTTTGTTAGTGGGAGAGAATATATGAGACCAGGTAGAAAGATTGTATTGTTGACAAGCATTAGCGGGAGAGAATGAAACCAGGTAGAAAGATCCTTCCAATGCGTCAAGAAGGTCAGTGCATATGCAACAAAATTGGGCTTACTATAAATGTATGTGCTTGAAATTGAAGAAGATGAAGCAGCCGGAGTACAATTATCTCGATCTAGATATTTGATATGTCAATGAATGTTAAGACCACATTTTGGTAAGAAGTTTGGAATAAGTAAAAGGAAATAGTATGTCGTTTTTGTCATAAATCATACTGAAGCAGATTTACTAGAAAACCTACCATCTCCAGCAAGATGCCAAACAAATTCGTCTGAACAAGGAAAAAGTGGAAGAGGAATTAAAGTGATTCTGTGAACAACATTAGGAAATAAAAGCTTTTTTGTACACCAAGAATCATTCACAATAAATATATAACCGCAAACTCTTTCACATAAATCTATCTGATTTCTTTGCTGATAAGAGATCAAATTGGTTAAAGACGCATGATAAACTCAATTAAATTTTCATAAAAGAATATCATATCATTGCCAACAATTTATCTTATAGCTTCACTTAATAAGGGTCGAGTACGTATCTGAGATACATTTCCAAGCAATAGAAGTAGATCGAGATTTATTAGCCAGGAAAAAGGATGAATGTCTTAAGTATTTAGCATGAATTATTGAAAATGTCTGAAGTTATTAGCTAGGAAAAAGGATGAATGTCTGAAGCTAGGTCTGTCCTGTAATGTTTTACCAAATGTTTTTTGAAATATTGTTTTGCAGAATGAAAACGAGAAGTTTAATTTTGTATTTTTAAGTTTTGAAAATGAGTTTAGTAGCGAAATTCACAAAAAGAAAATTTATAGTAAGAAAATTGAAAATGTGTTTGGTGATTATATAAAATACAATAGAAGTCATATTATGTCAACAAAACAGACAGATTTTTGACAAAAATATAGGTCTAATGGAAAGATGAACAAATGGAATACACGAGTTCTCAATTCCATATTTCATGCTCCACTTTATAACTACATATACAGTATGAATTTTTATAGCTGAACATCTTTTACAGGCCAAAAGAGATAGCAGAAAAAAAATCCTTCATTGTTGTAGTAAAATGGAATTGCAGGGAGAATTGTGTGTTTATTATTGATAATTGGAGCCCTTTATATAGGGAATTATAGAGTACATAAAAGGAGGTAATAGAGTCCGAACATAACTAGGAAACCTAGAACCTTCTCCTATTACAACTCTAGGGCTAAACCCTAGTTTGAAGAGGCACACATCATGTCGACATCCTTCTACACTCCCCCTTGTGACACTCAAACTTGGTGATGACGCTTTGATCGTTGCCTCACTAAAAACCTTGCCAGGAAACAAAAACCTTGTGGGACAAAAATAACCCTGGTCGAATGACAAAAAGAGCACAACACGTCCTTCACTCTTCGAGATCGAACATGTAGACATCATACCTCCCCCTGATTGCTACAATCATGGGAGTTCGGATAACTTTCTCAATCCGAAGCTCTTCACATGTTTCTCGAATGTGGATTTAGGTAACGACTTAGTAAATAAGTCTGCTACATTATCCTCAGATCGGATTTGATTCACTTCAATATTTAGAAGTGCATGTTGTTGCTGATTGTAAAAGAACTTAGGCGATATATGCTTGGTGTTGTCGCCCTTAATGAAACCTAATTTCATTTGCTCAATACAAGCTGCATTATATTCATAAATGCATGTAGGTTCATCTGTGGTAGACTTCAAACCACAAGTTCCTCGAATATGTCTAATTACAGACCTTAGCCATATGCATTCTCGCACGGCTTCATGTAGAGCAATAATCTCTGCATGATTTAAGGAAGTAGCAATAAGGGTCTGCTTTGTAAACCTCCAAGATATTGCAGTGCTTCCCATGGTAAAAACATAACCCGTTTGGGAGCGACCTTTGTGAGGGTCAGAGAGATACCCTGCATCAGCAAAACCCATCAAGACATCATTGTCATTTTGATGGAGGGGAGGAGGAGGACGTTGGCCACCATAGACGGTGGCGCCGGCATCAACATCATGGAAGGTGGCTATTTTCCTTGTGGGATCTGATCCCATACTTCAGTCATTTCTTTTCTCTCTGTAGGGATAAAACAAGCCCATATCAATCGTCGTACCTCTCAAGTATCGAAAGATTGTCTTTATACCAATCCAACGGCGGCGTGTTGGAGCAGAACTATGTCGAGCTAACAAGTTCACAGCGAACTAGATGTCTAGTCTTGTACATTGAGCTAAGTACAATAATGCACCTATTGCACTTAGATAGGGCACTTCAGCCTCTAATAAGTCTTCGTCCTCATCCCTTGGACGAAAAGGATCTTTTCCAGGCTCAAGACTACGGCAGATCAAGGGAGTAGTCACAGGCTTTGCTTTATCTTCATTAAAGCGCCTTAGTAATTTTTGAGTATATGCTGACTGATTGATCATAATCCCATCACTACGGTGCTCGAGTTCTAGTCTGAGACAAAACCGTGTTTTCCCAAGATCTTTCATCTCAAATTCAAATTTCAAGTACTTAGCAGTTTCCTTTAACTCATCTAGAGTTCCAATTAGGTTCATGTCATCGACATAAACTGCTATAATTGCAAATCCGGAACTTGTCTTTTTAATAAACACTAGTGGGAATATTTCATTGTTGACATATCCATTCCCAATCAAGCAATTACTTAGATTGTTTCAATCCATATAGTGAGCGTTTCAATCTTGTAGAAAACGCGCTCCGTGGTTTAGAGCCACTTGATTTGGGTAATTGAAGTCCATCTGGAACCTTCATATATATCTCTAAATCTAGATCCCTATAGAGATATGATGTAACCACGTCCATAAGGTGCATGTCAAGTTTTTTGGAAACTACCAAATTGACAAGGTAGCGGAACATTATAACGTCCATTACGGGAGAATATGTCTCCTAGTAGTCGATTCTAGGGTGTTGTGAGAAACCTTGCGCCATGAGGCAGACTTTGTATCTAACAACCTCATTTTTCTCATTACGCTTTGTAACAAAGACCCATTTATGGCCAACAGGCTTTATACTTGGGGGTGTCAGCGTTATAGGCCCAAATACTTGTCTCTTTGTTAGTGAATCCAATTCAACCTGGATCGCATCTTTCCATTTAGGCCAATCTGCTCTTCGTTGACATTCTTCAAAGGAGCGAGGTTCGATATCATCGTGTTTTATAATTCCTTGAGCAATAGAATATGCAAACACATCATCAAGGATAATAGAATCTCTATTCAACGTCTCATGTACACTAGTGTAATTCATGGAGATCTCCCTATTCTCTGGAATTGGTTCTAACATTGGAGCATCCCCCAATGATGTCTCTTGGACATAACCATAATCCGGAATATCTTCATGAGAAGGGTTATTTATGTCAGTGATTAATGGATCTTTTTGTACCAAACTCGCTTTCTTTCTCGGGCAAGAATCCATCGAACCTTTGGGACTCCCATATTTTCTTGCTGGGAGCCCGGCCTGAAGCCACATTTCCATCACTATTAGTGGTGGCAACGCCATTTCCATGATTTTTAGGGACATCAATCCTTGCAGGCACATTTGCAGTAGGTATGTGTGATCTTGTCACTTTAGCGATATTAGAAAACGCATCAGGCATCGAGTCTGCTATGTTTTGAAGATTGAGAATTCTCTGCACTTCTATTTCGGAAAGTGCGGTTCGAGGATCAAGATGAGACAAAGTGGGGACTGACCACGACAATTCATGTCGTTCCTATTGAACATTATTATTCTTATCTCCCTCTAACAACAGGAAGACAGTCTCATCAAAGTGACAATCTTCATATCTAGCGGTAAATAGATCACCTCTCAAGGGTTCTAAGTAGCGGATAATGGTTGTAGAGTCATATCTAACATAAATGCATAATCGTCTTTGAGGACCCATTTTGGGGCGTTGTGGCAGCGCAGTTGGCACATAAATTGCACACCCAAATATGCGTAAGTGTGAGACATCAGGTTCATATCCAGTAACATCTGGGACACAGAAAATAGTTGAGTGGCAATAGGTCTCAGACGAATTAGCACAACTGCATGCAATATTGCATAGCCCCAAGCAGAAACAGGAATATTTGTGCGCATAACCAATGCTCTAGCGACCATTTGAAGTCTTTTACTGGAAGCTTCTGCGAGACCATTTTGGGTGTGGACATGAGGAACAGGGTGTTCAACCTCAATCCCAATGGACATGAAATAGTCATCAAAAAATTTTAATGTAAACTCTCCAGCGTTGTTAAGACGAATTGACTTAATAGGATGATCAGGGTGGTGAGCCCTTAACTTAATGCCATGTGCAAGGAGTTTAGCAAATGCAGCATTTCTTGTGGAGAAGAGCAAGACATGTGACCAGCGTGTCGATGCATCAACCAACACCATAAAATATCTAAATGGTCATCAAGTTGATTGGATTGGTCCACAAATATCACCTAGGATTCTTTGCAAGAATGGTATATTCTCTTTAGTGTCCTTTGCATAGGATGGTCTCGATCCTAATTTTGCTAAAGAGTAGGCTTTGCAAAATGAATGATGGGCTTTAGAAGCAACCAAGGAAGAATTTGGTTGTGCCACGGAGTCACAATTGACTTTAGAAGTAGAAAAAGGAACCAATGAGGCATTGGTGGTGTCAATACCACTTTTGTGGCCTCAAGGGGTAGGCGGCGCCGGCTCTACCTTGACTGAATTTCAGTTCTGACTTCTTTTCGTTTTGAAAAATGGATGTCAGTGTGAAGTCTTTAGTATACGGATCATCATATCACAACCTGGATGTCCCAAACAGTCGTGCCAAAGCCTATATGTGTCAGAATCCCATAAGTCATCTCTTATGACATGGTTGGATTCAATGACTCGAATAGTGGTTGCATACAACCCACTAGAGCAACACATAAGTTTCTCTAATACTCGTTTATGTCCGTAATCATTAGAGGTGATGCAAATGAACTCTTGTCCATTCTCACAATGTGTTTCCACATGAAAACCATTGGCTCTTATATCTTTAAAACTCAATAGGGTTCTTCCAGCCCTAAGAGCATATAGAGCTTCGGTGACATTAATACTTGTGCCATTTGGTAACATGAATTGAGCTGGTCCTCGACCATGAATCAATTATGATGGTCCAGCCATCGTAGTCACTGAAGATCGACTAGGCGTCATCCATATAAATAGTTGCATATGTCGCAATATAGTATGTGTGGTGCCACTATCAACAAGGCATTCCAACTCTCCAGGAAACATACTGAAAAATAATAAAGTTCGAAATTAAAAACATGTCCATGACATTGAATAATAATACGATACTTTATTAATAAAAATAGCCAAAAATTACATCAAAGTTTCCAAAGTCTAATCCAAAATAAATAAAAAATCAAACTTAGACAAATTGTAGTCACTCTATCCGTTTGGTAACTCCAATCAAATATGACCAGGAAAGTAGAGAGAGATGTTGGTGAAGCGAGGCTCTCTTATGTACCACTAATCTCAATGACTTTCCTAGACATCACACTTCATTGGATGCGCCACATGAGAAATAGTTAATACAATTATCATTTATTGACTAAGGTATATTGCCATTACATAATTCTTGGAAAATAAAAAGGACTATTCTAATCAAAGTCTGTGGCATCCTTGTGCACTTCATCTTCAGCTTTGAAGTCCTTTATGGTGAGATTGACATCTTCACCAGCTTCTTCTCCTGTAAGGTAAACTTCTTGCTCCCTCGGGTCTCTATATGCCCTGTATCTTGCAGCTAGTTGCTCGCTTGCCTTTCATTGCTTGAACCAATGCTCACTTGATCCACATCGATGACACACGTCATTGTGGTTGCCTCCTTTCAATTGAGGTGCACGTTGTGGACGTTCCCTAGGAGGGTTGGCACCACCATCATGACCCATGGCGCCACCACCACGGCCCATGGTGCTACCACCACCGCCAGGGATACCACGACCACGTCTCCCACTTGTGGCATTGCCACCACGTGTATCCGCACCAAACTTGCGGTTTCCTTTCTTGTCAGGGCAGTTATATGGACCCATACTTTGGGGTTCCACTCCTTGCGCCCTCCTTTGGGTGCATTATAATTCGCCTCATGAACGCTCTTAGTTCCAATGGGCCTTGAATTATAATTCCTCACGAGTATGTTATCATGTTTATCAGCTACAGATATGATATTGATAAGCTGATGAAACCTCGTGATCTGTCCAGCATTGACTTCAGTACGATATTCCTTTGAGACCACAATTGCTGAGACGGGGAAGGTGGAGAGAGTTTTCTCAATTAGCTCTTGCTCTGTGACAGGTTGTCCACAAAATCTCAACATGGATTGTAAGCAAAGAGCTTCTGAATTATATTCAGCAACAGACTTGAAGTCAGTAAAGCGCAGATTGTTCCATTGAACCTTCAAGTCAGGGAGGAGGGAATCTTGGACATTGCCAAAGCGCTCTTCTAGCGCTACCCATAGCTCTCTTGCATCCTTGATCGACATATACTCCAATCTGAGTGCTTTGTCCATATGACGTCGCATCAAGATAACTGCTTGAGCATGCTTTGTAGGTGTTCGTACGAACACAAGATCCGGGTTAGGTGCCTGGATTATGGGTAATATTCCCTTTGAAGTGAGGTGGTTCTCAACGTCGGTTACCCAGCTATGGTAATCCGAGCCTGTTGTGTCAAGCATGGGAAAGTCGAGTCTTAGTTCATTCTACATCCTGAAAATAAGAAAAGAAGATATATTAGTTCCGGAGCTAAACTTCCACGAAAATCCGGCTGCAGGGCTTGCGGCAGGGGCAGGGGCTGCAAGGAGGAAGGCAGAGCTGCAGCAGGGGCTGCACGGCTGCACGGGCTAGGCTTGCGGTAGCTTGCAGCAGATTTTGGTGATGAGGGTTTTAGGGTTTCATTTTTTTCTTTTTCTTTTTCTTTTTCTTTTAGGCTAGGGTTAGGGCTTGTGCTGATAACGTGTTGTAGTAAAATGAATTGCAGGGAGAATTGTGTGTTTATTATTGATAATAGAAGCCCTTTGTATAGGGAATTACAGAGTACATAAAAGGTAATAGAATCCGAACATAACTAGGAAACCTAGAACCTTCTCCTATTACAACTCTAGGGCTAAACCCTAGTTTGAAGAGACACACATCATGTCGACATCCTTCAACATTCATTGTATAATCTCTACTGTATAAAACAAAAACAAAAACCAAAATTTAAAAAAAAAAAAAAAATCTTGGTATCCGACCAAATGTTGCAAGATGATTTGACCCTTGAAAACTAGAAATTTCTAAAGTAAACCATACGAGTCTCGACCATAGTGTGCCCAACCAGCAACCCCTCGATCTCCCAGAGACTAGAGAAGCCTCAGACCTAGCCAAATAGTCAAAGTCAAAATCAAATCAAAATCTCGTGTACCATATATATTTATTTAATTAGCGCCAAATCATTTCAGAAATCACCCAGACTAGAAAAGATTCATGTTTTTGGGTGCGATGATGTTAATGGTGATTTATGTTTGACAAAGAAGATGGATGAAGAAGTAGGTAGAATCTTCTACAATGGTGATTTACGTTCTCTGTCAATACTAGGTTGTAAGATCGATACTATAAGAATTTGAATTTCTCATGGCATGTTTATTAGCAGTTTCTGGGCATACAAGAGATGCATAATAAGCTTATGTGAGTTAAGGAATTCTGGGTTCCGATGTTTTGTTGTTTAGGATTCGTATTCTTGAAAACAAGGAAAACATGCCAGGAGACGTTTTCCAAATTTTAAGCATAATTCTAAATCTGTATTCCAAAAATCATTTTCCATGTTTTCGGAGGTTGTTTTTTTTTTTTTTGATCGAAATAGGTCAACCCTTTCATTAAGTTTAGCAAGCAGTACAAAAACGAAACACCCCTATGGGGTCGACAGAAAGAATCGTTCCTTAGAACCTCATGAAATCCTATCCTAGAAGAATAAAACCCCAAAAAATCCCGAGTACACCCACCTTTTAGGAAGTCCACGCACCTTTATTCTAACAAAAACTAAGAAACCTCGAAGCAGACATAAAATTGGTTTCAACCAAGGCTCTGGTTTTTGTGACCCGAACAAAAATTAAACAGTGCTATAGGCCATGGAGACCCAGCCCCATAGCACAAGGGTAATACAGCCCACTTGAGACCCTAGGCCAGTGAGCCCAAAGCTGAGGCCCACCAACCAGTGCAAGGCCCAAGAAGCCCAACCACTCCAAATGCAGGCCCAAAGAGTAGGGTAAACCAAAGCCCTAACCCGTTGAGCCCACATATGTCTTTCTAGCCAAAAGCCACCTGCCACGTCACCGCCGACGCTCACCGTCAGGGCCGCCGCGCCATCATCTTCATCCTCCAAACCATGAAAATTAAACGAACAAACACAGCCGTGTCCGTAGCCATTCCCCGGCCTAAAGCCAATCCTGGTTCAAAACAACCACCTGGACAATGCATCACGCCGACAGCGCCGATTCGATCCCAGCAATCCATCACATCCCAGAAGCCCCCGATTGTGTCTGAGCCCAGATCTTGAGCAACCCAGCCATCAACGAATTCCCCTCCAACATCGCCCAACACCGACGAGAGTGAAAGTGAGAGATCTTGCGTTAACGCAGCCAATCTGACTGCCCTCAGAGGCTTCGGTCCCTCAAGAGGACGAACCCAAGTCAACTCCGGCATCTTGGGACTTCGACGAAGCCAATCTCCGTCGCCTTCAGGTAGGGGAGAAGAAAGAGAAATGTTGCCCCCCTTCTAACTCCAAATAACCGAGCCACAGCGTAGCCGGAAAACCTCTCTAAAGAGAGTCAAGAGATTTGCACCGCCGCCGCCGCCAAGGAAGGCCGGCTGCGGCCTTAAGGTTTCTCTCGAGAGAGAAAAAGAGAGCATGTTTTTTTTTTTTTTTTTGTTTCTTTGTTGTTTTCGGAGGTTGTTAACCGAGCACGAATTATTGTCGTTTTTATGTTTGAAAAACAGAAAACGCTTTTCTAAATGATACAGAACAACCCCTTTTCTGGCTCAACTAGCAGTTTCCATTCTGATTTTGGAAGAGTGGCTCTATTAAAAGTATATGCAATTGGTATACCAAGGTCTCCTTTATTTTTAGGAGAACAAATATGACGCAACCAAAGTAACAAGAGTTTAATAGCGATAAATCATAAGAGAATAAATATGGAGTCCAAAGAGAATTGAAAAGAACTTCTCGATTTTACTGATAATATGATTTTATGAAAGATGAGTTTAGTGGTCACAAGAGGGCGATACAACTTAGAAACCCTACGGCAGTTACAAAAGGTTTAATCAAGCCCTCGTGTCCAAAAAGAAAAGAAATAACCAAACTAAATAAAAGTATTAAAAAAAACTGAAATATCCAAATAATATTTTGAGACCGTAAATGACTTCGGATGCCCAAACAAGTTCATAGGTCAAAGCAAAGCACGAGCTTGACTCGTCTTGCCGTTCCTTTCCCGGAATGGTATAGCGGTAGTCAATTGAAGGTCAAAGTTCAAACTTGCTTACTGTATATTTTCTCATTCTTGCACCGATGGATCTAATCTTCAGTTAACTCTGCCATTCATTCTACATCAAAATAGCAGACTGGGAAGAAAACGTAGAGGCATCTTCTACCGACACTACAGGAAAATGGGTCATTCACGACGCAAGATTCACGGCGTGCATCAAATGCGCGCCGTGAATGAGTATCATTTACGACGTGTATTAGATGCACGCCGTAAATCTTGCAAATTTTTGAAGAAAATTACGGCATGCTTGTAAAGAACGCCGTAAAATCATACTTTTAGTGAAATTTACGACGTTTTTCCGTTGCACGTTGTGATTTCAACGTATACAAAATTGTCTCATTTATAAAAATTAGCCCGTTACAAAAAGCACCCATTTAACACAGGCCTCGTCTCTCTCTCTCTCTCTCTCTCTCTCTCTCTCCCTACCTCTCAAAAAGTGGTGACCTCCTCCAACCTCCTCCTCTCCCATTGCTCCAGCCTCCTCCACTCTCCCATTGCTCCGGCCTCCTCCGACCTCCTCCTCTCCCATTGCTCCAGCCACAGTATGTACTTTCTTCTCTCTCATCCACAACGCTAATGTGATTGTTGCTGAAATTTACTGTGATTGTTAACTTCGAAGCTTTGATTTTACATACTCGGTGTTCGATTCTGGTTTTCTACAAGTAACTGCAATTGATTCTTGAAGTTTTTGTTATCGTTATTTCGTCGAACACTTGGTGTGCGTTCCTGATTTCTCTTTTGATTTTGTTCATCGAGTGTAAGGGTTTACTTCTTCTATGTATTTCTGGATTTTCTTTTTGATTTTGTGTGATTGATGATTTGCTGGGTTTAGGTAATTCAGAATCTTGGGAGTGGTTCATATTATGTGCTTATGAATTTCCAAGTTAGATTGTATCTGATTTTCTGGATTTTTGTTCATTCGTATGATTTTCTGGTTAGTATTCTTGTGTTGGTGGCTATTGATTCTTCAAGGTCTAGCATCTATAGCAGAAGATATTTGTTTAACAGAGTCACACCGAAAGGATTTGCTCTGGCAGAAAAGCATGGGTAAACGACATAAGTTTTTCCAAAAGCCATAGGAAATCTACCGATCAGGGTTATTGTATCAAAGCCTAAAAAGATCCTATTAGCAAGATCGGGTTATTGTGTTCAAAAGCTTGAAAATCATCATCAGAATCCAAAAAAACAGATAACAGTGACATACCTTAAACAATTTAAATTCAAGAGTTTTTGATTTGTTTTTACTGTTAATTTCTTAAAAGAATAAATGAAGTGATTCTAATTACTTGAGGCTGTGGCCGGTCTGGTCTGCTAGTAATGCTGTTATGGATCACAAAATCCTTGTATGGTTTTTACTGTTATGAATCTTGAGGCAAGTGTTTGGTTATTTCTAACTATTATCTTTTGATGAAGTTGCACAAATTGTGAAAGTGAACTGCTAGCTTCTACATATATAGATCTGCACAAGATTCTTGTAAAATATGATTTGCCATTAGCATTTGTGGTGGTGTTTAACTCAAATGTGCTCCCATTGTGGTTGATTTATATACTTTGTGCTTGGTAATACTTGGTTCTATATACATTTATGGAATTTTCAGTCTAATGGTCTTTGCACTCTTTATAGACCTCCTGCTTTGGTGACTGAGGCATTATTATATGATCTGGATCTATTCAGGAAATAGACACAAACTCTCCACTGTGTGTGATCCACATCTTATGTTGTGCTCCCATGTTTTACTGTTTCTTTTAGTAACACGTATGTTTTACTGTTTCTTTGAAGTGTTGTTGTGATGTAGAAGCTTGTAATGGATCAGTCTCTCTGCTACTTTGTCTTAGAAATGTAGACCAATAGTTTCGTGCACTGAGTGACTGAGATAGATGGAATATGTGATGTTGATGTTTGATGCATTTAGTACTCATTTTTCTCTTTGTTTGATTTCTGATGCTTTAGTTTGATATATGGGATGACATGGGAAAAGAACAAACTTCTGAAGTTTAAGACGAGTCTAGTTTAAGTGGCTCTGATTCAGGGATTGGGATATTTGAAGTATGCTGCCATTTATTAGTATGATGTGTAAATATTAGTTTTGGACCAATGCAGATACAATATTCTTTTGTTTGGCTAGCATTCTTTTTGTATTTGTATACTTTATGAAGTGTAAGTTATATGATTGTTTCCTCCTTGTAGGTAAGCAATGGAGGCGAAAGCAAATCAAGAACATTACCGATAAGATGTTTGTTCATTTCAAAAACAAGATAGGAAGAGCATATATGAGATTCGAGGATGGGCCAGTTTTAGACCTCTTTTTTGTTCTTGCCTCTCATTTCATTTTGAAGGCCTTTTGTGTTATGGCTTGAAGAATAGTTTATCAACATTGGATTAATTTGAGTTGTTGGATATAATGGATAATTTTATAAAATGCACATTTTCTTTGTCTACTTAACTTTTGGGTGCTTAAGTTAATGTAATTATGTGGAAATGTAACATAATAGCTCATTGAAACGGGGAAAATATCCAGGAAAAACAAACAAATTTACGGCATGCATTTGTCCATCTACGGCGTGCATAAGTGTTGATTTACGACGTGCAAAATGTTGATTTACGACATGCAAAATGTAAATTTACGGCGTGCATGTGTTGATTTAAGACGTGCAAAATGTAAAATTACGGCGTATGTAAGTGTTGATTACGACGTGCACTGGGGTCGTCAGTTTAACATTTTCAAATTGGAGAGAAGAGATTCACGACGTGCTTTTGGGTTCATTTACGGCGTGCTTTTTGCGCGCCGTGAAATTCAAAAATTGAACTCGATTTCACGACGCGGTCTATAAGGGCGCGTTTTTGCACTGTTTTGCGCGTCGTAAATTGTAATTTACGGCGCGCTTTGCACATCGTGAAAGACATATTTTCATGTAGTGCGACTTGTATATTGCGGTAACTTCATTTTGGTTATTTAAACTAGTAAAACGTTACAATATTCTCTATGATTTGTTTCTTATTAATCTTTAGACGATAACTCTCGGTTTCTTGTTATTCTTTAGGCGATCATTTTCAACTTCAATTCGCTTCTTTAAAATCACTCCACAGCACCAAAGTTATGTGACGTATACAAATTAGCCTAGGTATAAAGAAATTTGATTTTTCTTTTGTTCTTTGTTTAATAAAAAAAGCTGATTATTCGTTTAGACTAGATTGCAGGATTGTACGTGGTATGTTGGTATTGGGCTATTGGCACCATGCTTACATGTTTTCACTGGTTTGACGGATTGGATTGGTGAGGATTTAAAACTTCATGGTGCAGGTTTGAAATGGGGTCCTTCCTTCCATTGTAAGATTGTCTTTTTTTTTTCTTTTTCTTTTTTGGCCTAATCCTTTGTCATTGTTTAGTGGGAATTGTAAAGCTTCTGCTTACCTGAAACGACCCATTGGAATATTATTCGAATGAAGAAGTTTGAAACTCTAGACTTCATCGATGTTTAAAACTTGAATTTTACTTGCCAAGTGTTGACAGCATGTTCTGTCCTGCTTGAGAAGTTGGAAAATATTCCATGAATTCTTAACCTGATTAAAATCCCAATTTTAGCAATGCTCCTGTCCAACATCACCCATCTAGAACAAGTTCGAGTCTAACGGATAAGTCATCAACTAGAATATGAATGAACCTCCGAGATTCAATCACGAATAACTTAATTTTTTTATTGACTAAAGTATGAACACGTTAAATGGGGTTTAGAAAGAGCAAGGTTCGCGCGTGCTACCAGGCGAAAGGGTTGAGTATTGAACATTTGAACCTTCGAGGGTAAGAGTCCATCCCTTTTATTTTTTTATCTTTCAAGGGATATTTTTACTTTTTTAGTGACAAATTACAGTCAACAAATGTACGTGTTCCTTATTATTTTACTTCTAAATAATACCTTCATCACAGAGAGGTCCATTGATAGAGAAATTCTTTCTGAATTATTACTACATATAAAAATCAACTGAGAGATAATCCCAAAGCAGCTTCCTCTCAACAGTCAAACATACCATATAATCTAGTATGCATAAAAACCTGGATCTACTAGACTAGAAAATCAGCTAACCGTTTGATCATTTTCTTTACATTCTCAGTCTCTTTCTCATACAAGATATGAAAGCAATGCTCCTCTCCTTCCACTTCAAACAGCTCCACTTCTCCTTTCCATCCACTTTCCTTCACCAACTCATAATACCAGACGCTTCGATCCCTCAGCTCATCCTTGCCAGCAACACACACAACAAGCCTAGAGCACCCAAGCCCGGCCAAACTCGGAGCACCCGAAACCATCGGATTAATCAACGGATTGTCAATGCCTCCATCAGCAGAAGGATAAGCTAAGTTCCAAACCAGATAAGGCATGGACTTTTTATTGTCTTCACCTTTAGGCTCCGACCCGATTGGCTTGGACCCCCAAAAGTACGGGTGGGACAGAATAGCCCCCAAAATCTTCACCCCACCAGGTAAGCTCTCAGTCCCTGCTCTCATAGCTATGTTATGTGCAAGGTTCCCTCCAGCACTGTCTCCACCAATGTAAACTCTATCAAAGTCCCCGAAATCGGCTAGCCACGGCTCTTTGTGAGAAGTATCATCTTCATTGAGTGAGTGAGAAGCAACCCACTGAAGAGCGGCCCAGCAATCTTCATAAGCAGCAGGAAGAGGGCTTTCCGGGGCCAGCCTGTACTCTACTGAGACAGAAATGACTTGAGCTTCCGAGACCAGGCGGTTGAGGTAGCGGTGGTCGAGGGAGGAGAAGGCGGACTCGACGCAGAAACCGCCGCCGTGGAAGTAGAGCAAGATGGGAAGCTTTTTGGTTTGGTTTTGAGGGAGGTAGAGGCGAGCAGAGATTAAGGGATTGTGTGAGATGGTGATGTCTTTGGAGGAGACACCAGTATCGGGGTCGTTAAGAGATTGGGGAACGTGTGGAGAGCCGAAGAGGCGTTCGACTGTGCCATCTTTGTAATGCTTGATGAGATTGGGGATCTCTGCGGCGATTTCTTTGGTGGTGGTGGAACTCATCGGAGCCGAGATGGATGAGAAATGAATAATTGATTGGTGATCTTATCAAGTGTAGGGGAAGTGGTTATAAATGGAGGAGGGCTATCTAGGGTTGGTCAAAAGTTCAGTTCCAGAAGAGTGATCAGTCAAATAAGACAGTATTGAGAGAATGAATTTTCTTGTATATAATTACACACATTCTGTGGTGTATATAAAGAGTTACAATTGTACTACAACGTACTATAACTATTGTGTACTTCTGTACTACAACACCTACAAGGTAAGTAATTACAAATATATTCCCTTGTAGTCTATTCCTAATACGGAATAGGGAACGATGACTCACACTAACACTCCCCCTCAAGTTGGCGCATATACATCAACCATGCCCAACTTGCTTAGTGAGTCATAAAACGCCTTTCTGGAAACTCCTTTGGTAAGTACATCTGCAAGTTGCTCTTCAGTTGGAACAAAAGGAAAGCTAATGATTTTGGCATCTAGCTTCTCCTTTATAAAGTGACGATCAACCTCCACATGCTTAGTACGATCATGCTGTACTGGATTCTGTGATATGTCAATAGCTGCCTTGTTGTCACAATACAACTGCATGGAATTTTTTAGTATGAAACCCAGATCACGTAACAGATTTCTCAGCCACAACAATTCACACACTCCGTGAGCCATACCTCTATACTCGGCCTCAGCACTAGAACGTGCCACAACTTTCTGTTTCTTACTCTTCCATGTAACCAAATTACCTCCCACAAATGTAAAGTAACCTGATGTCGACCTCTTGTCCGTGATATTTCCAGCCCAATCTGCATCTGTGAAGCCACAAACCTCAAGAATGTTGTTGTGTTTAGAAAATAGTACTCCCCTACCTGGAGCTGACTTCAAGTACTTAGAATTCGCATAACAGCATCCATGGACTCTCACTCGGATTATGCATGAACTGACTCACCACACTCACTGCATACGCAACGTCTGGTCTGGTATGAGCCAAATAAATCAAGCGCCCAACTAACCTCTGATAGCGAGCTCGATCAGTAGGTACCTGATCTGGATACTCAGCTAAACCATGGTTCTGCTCAATAGGAGTGTCAATAGGTTTGCAATCTAATAAACCTGTCTCTGTTAGCAAGTCAAGAACATACTTCCTCTGGCACAGATAGATTCCTTCTCTCCCCCTGGCTACCTCAATTCCTAAGAAGTACTTAAGCTCACCCAAGTCCTTCATCTCAAACTCAGAAGCTAGCTGTCTCTGCAGTCTATCCATCTCAACAGTGTCATTACCATATCATCCACATAGATAATTAGAGCTGTTACCTTCCCCTGTTGATGCTTGAGAAACAAGGTATGGTCTGAGTTGCTCTGCCTGTAACCAACCTTCCGCATGAACTATGAAAATCTTCCAAACCAAGCACGAGGTGACTGTTTAAGACCATACAGAGATTTTCTCAATTTGCATACAAACTCACCAGGAGAAGCAACTACATACCCTGGTGGGAGACTCATATATACTTCCTCGGCTAACTCTCCATGAAGAAAATGCATTTTTGACATCAAACTGTCGGAGTGGCCAATTTAAACTAGCAGCGAACGAGAGCAGAACCCGAATAGTATTCATCTTGGCAACAGGAGCAAAAGTGTCATCATAGTCTATACCATACGTCTGAGTAAATCCTTTTGCTACAAGACGTGCTTTGTACCGATTCACTGATCCATCTGCATTATGCTTCACGGTAAAAACCCACCGACAGCCTACAGCCTTCTTGCCTTGCGGTGGAGGGACAAGTTGCCAAGTACTGTTCTTCTGCAACGCCTCCATCTCTTCATCCATAGCCTTCCTCCACTTTGGATCCCCCAACGCATCCTGCACTTTGTTAGGTACTGATACAACAGATATTTGATTCACAAATGATTCATATGACTTAGACAACCTCCTAGTGGACATATAGTTGGCTACTGGATATGTTGATTTGGCAGTAAGAGTAGGTTCATATCTTTTGGCTGATTGACCTCTAGTGGACCTAGGTGGTAACACATATGGCTCAACATTAGAATCACTACTACTAGTATCAGTGGATGGACATACCTCAATGGGTGATCTTCAGTACCAGGAAGCTGGGTCAGGGGTTGAAGCGATGGCAGGAGGGGCAGTTGTGTCTTCAACCTCATTTTGAGTGATGGGAACTGGTGCTTCTGCTGCTGGAGGCAGGCTAATAGTTTCAACCGGATCCGTCAAAATACCTCCTGACTGTGTGGCTTCTCCTTCGCCCTCTGATTCCTCCCCCTCTCCATGATATAGCTCTTCAAAATATGAATTCTCCCCCTGAAGAGCTGTATCTGAAGAGGAGAAATAACTCATGTCTTCAAAGAAAGTAACATCCATAGTGACATAATACTTTCTGGTGGGTGGATGATAGCACTTGTACCCCTTCTGATGACCACCGTAGCCAACAAACACACACTTAAGGGCCCTGGCATCCAACTTAGACCTATGATTTTTGGGTACATGGACAAAGGCAACACAACCAAAAACACGAGCTGGAAGATTGTGAAAGGATGGTAAGGAGACATGAGAGGCGAGAATCTCAAATGGAATTTTGCCCTGAAGGACACTGGATGGAAGACGATTGATAAGATGAGAGGAAGCATGTATAGCATCGCCCCAAAGATACTTAGGCATATGAGCACTAAAAAGAAGGGCACGAGCCATATCAAGTAAATGACGGTTTTTCCGTTCGGACACTCCATTCTGTTCTGGTGTTTGTGGGCACGTAGTTTGGTGAACAATCCCATGGATTTGAAAAAACTCTTGGAACACATGATTAACATACTCCCCCCCATTGTCAGAACGAAGGACTTTAATGGTGCTATGATATTGTGTCTGAACAAGATTACGAAAGGTTTGAAAAGCAGGAAAGACTTCATCTTTGGTTTTAAGAAGAGCAACCCATGACAATCTTGTACAATCATCAATAAACAACACAAAATAACGCATACCCGATACAGTAGGCTCTCTAGAAGGTCCCCAAACATCAGAATGAATCAACTCAAAAGGAATAAACATTTTATTAGAAAGACTAGGAGAATAAGTAGCACGATGACTCTTGGCCAAAACACATGTTTCACAATGTAAAACTGACTCATCCACACCAATAAACAGAGTAGGCATGGTTTTCTTCATGAGACTAAAAGAGGGATGCCCTAAACGGCGATGCCACAACCAAATCTCACTTAGCTTATCAGAAGTCGAAGTCAAAGCGGCTCGGGACTGTGCTCCTGGTTTCTCTCCTGCGTATGTCTGATCCAGATGGAACAACCGGCCCCTCAGATACCCCCGACCGACTATCTCCCTGGTGAGAAGATCCTGAAAAATCACATACATAGGATAAAAGGTTACAGAGCATTTAGACTCAGTGTTCAATTGTGGGACAGATATCAAGTGATGAGATAAGTCAGGCACATATAACACATTATGAAGTTCTAAAGTGGGAGTAAGACGCACTGACCCTGACCCTAACACAGGAAAAGCCTCACCATTGGCATTGGTTACATAGGACACGGATGGGGAAGACAATTCAGTAAAGTATGATTTGTCATAAGTCATATGATCTGAGGCACCAGAATCAATAATCCATGTATCAAAACTAACAAAGTTAGAAATCTGTAAAGCCATACCAATTTTACCTCGACCAGCTATAGAGGCTGTAGGGGTAGCTCCACCTGCTGTATGATGATCTTGGCCAGCCACTCCATAGAAATCCGGTTCCTGGACCAAGTGAACTGCAGCCGCTTTCCCCTTAAGGCGATAACCTTGCTTTTTAGGTTTAAGGTGTGGATTCAACTTCCAACAAGTCTCTCGAACATGTCCAAGATCATTGCAATAAGAGCATTGAGGACGAGGACGGTTGGTGAAGCCTTGCGGGAAACCTTGCTGATGAAGTGGGGCTGAACTCTGTTGCTGAAGAAACGGTGCAGGTGACTTAGCCTGAATGGCTAGGCTAGAGACTTCAACATGTGCATGTTTGACACTTTCCTGCTGAGACTCATCCTTGCGGATGTGTAAAAGCTGTGTTCAAACTAGGAGGGTCTGTCATTCTGAGCAATTCTCCCTTGGCACTGCTATGCTTCGCATCAAGCCCCTTAGGAAGACGTGAACCCTTTCTAGCTCCTTCTCCTTCTGGTACCACACAAGATCTTCCTGATTCTTGATCTTGCAAGGACGCTTCTGATCAATTTCAGCCCATACATTCTTCAGCTTGGTAAAAAATACTGACACTGGTTGCCCATTCTGTTGCATTCCTGCAGCTTTGCACATTAGTTCATGAACCTATAAAATCAGACTCATTTGTATAGAGATCTCCCAACGTCTTCCATATTGCCTCAGCAGTTTCACATTCCTCTACCATCTGTAGCACATCATCAGTCATGGCTCTAAATAAAATAGACATTACTAACCCATCATCATCTTCCCACTTAGCATAGGCCTCTATGTCATCTTCACGAGGAACCTTGATTGTTCCTGTCACATGTCCCATCTTGTGTATCCCACGAAGAAAAACGGACATAATCTTCTTCCATGTTCGAAAATTGTTACCAGTGAGTTTGGTACCTCCAAAAGAACCACCTTCGGAGCTCTTAACAGAGACCTCAACTTTCTGAACCTCATTGGCCTTAGAACCCTGACCTTCACTGTCATCACCACCCATTGCAATGATACAAATAGGAACAATACACAATGCCCAAAGTACGCAGCGGAAATAAGAGTAGATGTCTTCAAACAAAAAACAAACAGATAGTTTTTTTTTTTTTTTTTTTTTTTTTTGAACCTGTTTGAGGTTGACCGAGTTGAGTTGACTCACTGGTCGAGTTGACTCACTGGCCGAGTTGACTCACTGGCCGAGTTCGATCTGGAATCGTCCGGCGTTTTGGTGAGGATCGGAGGGACTGGAATCGATCGATTTCTGGGCTGGAATCGATCGATTTCTGGGCTGGAATCGATCGTTTTCTGGCTGGAATCAGAGGGGCAGGAATCGATTTCTGGGGATGAATCGATTTCTGGGGAGGAATCGATCGTTTTCTGGGCTGTGCAGCTTGCGGACGCTGAGCGAGGATGCTAAGCAAGGATCGTGGGCGATTGGAGACCGACCACTGGACGACGCAGCTCACAGAGACCGACCACTGGGCGATTGGAGGTTCTGACGCAGGCGAAGATTTGGTCTAAACAGACCTGTGACAAGACGAAGACCAGTCTTGGAAGAGATGAAGACGAAGATCAGTCTTGGAAGAGACGAAGATCGGTCCTAAACAAAGAATAAAGGAGACAAAGCCCTTTCGGATCTTTGCTCTGATACCAAGTCAAATAAGACAGTATTGAGAGAATGAATTTTCTTGTATATAATTACACCCATTCTGTGGTGTATATAAAGAGTTACAATTGTACTACAACGTACTATAACTATTGTGTACTTCTGTACTACAACACCTACAAGGTAAGTAATTACAAATATATTCCCTTGTAGTCTATTCCTAATAGGGAATAGGGAACGATGACTCACACTAACATGATCGAGGGGCACGTGTTTGACACTGCTGCTTGCGATAACCACTTGAAAAGTTGGCGGGCCACCGGCCCGCCGCCATATGTGACTGGGGCTTTTGTGTTTGTTTTTTTGGTAGCAAAAAAACGATCATCTTTACTGGACTCGGAGACTTGAAGAGGCGCTTTTGACGCGCCATCGCTATATATTGTCGGCCAACTTCGTTTTGGTACGCCAACTAGTACGTGTATTGCAAGGTATCTGAATTGCAAAACCAGGAAAACAAAGATATTCTAATGATTCTCTACATCTGCCTTTTCAAAAAAAAAAAATGATTCTCCACATCTGATAAAGTATCTTTTAAATACTGCACAAATGCATTTTTATTTATTTTTTTACAAAAGCACTTTTTTTTTTAATATTTGACCAGATTTAACAAAAGCATATGCTTCAACCCAACAAATTATTGGATCTAGCATTAATCTCCCATCTTATAAGTGAAGCATTATTAATTCGAAATCATGTTTGCTGTGTCAAAATCGAGTTACACATGTTTTATTACTAAAGTAATTTGGTATTGCAGTTAGAATAATCTGCTGTGAAATAATTTAGCAATGAAAAAATCTACAGTGAAAAGAACAACGAGTTGTTTGATAAATTATTTGTTTAAATTATTGTGATCATAAAAAATTGTATCAAGACGTTTAGTGAGTTTTGATACGAAAGTCTTTTTAATGTGTATATGGCTTGTATACACTTCATGCCAAAATTGTTTCTACTCATTTGATCAATCCGTTGAGAAAAAAGAAACCATATCAATAGTATTTTTTATAGTTCTTCCTGCAAACTATTTTTCTTAAAAATGTTCTTCTTGCAAACTACTTTTCTTAAAACCTCATTGTTTCTCTTCTTTCATTCTCCGCTAGTGATTTTGAAACCTGCATAATGTACTTACTGGAAGCAGATGCTGCTCCAAACCACCTTACCCACAAACCTTTGGGCCTTTTATCCCGTAACTATAATAATTATGGGCTTTCTGCTGTGCAAAATAATCCCTTAACACCCATTTTCTCTTCCTAACTCTCTATCCTTCCAGCAGCCTTTCAATTCATTGTCCAGGACCTCTTTGTGCTTCTGTATGTCCTATCATAACCCTGTGCAGACAAAGCGTCTTGATTGTTGTTAAAAAAGTAATTCAGTAATTGTTATATTCTAAATATAAGAGAAAAATTCAGTTACCGTCCTCAAACTATTCTGTCAAGGCCAATTTGATACCCGAACTCTCAAAAGTATCAATGTGATACCTAAAGACCTAAATTGGCATCAACGTGATACTTCCGTCCAAATTTCTGACGGCGCCGTTTGTTTGCTGACGTGGTAAGCACGTGGGTCCAAAAAAAATGGCAAAATCGACTTTTTACCTTTTTTTGTTAATTCCTCAAAAAAAGAAAATTTCAGCTACCATCCCCAAACTATGCTGTCAAGGCCAATTTGATACCCGAACTCTCAAAAGTATCAATGTGATAGCTAAAGACGTATTTTGACATCGAAGTGATACTTCGGTCAAAAATCTCTAACGGCGTCGTCTGTTTGCTGACACGCACAAAATGAGCGTCTATCCCCGGCAACGGCGCCAAAAAATTGACAAGCTCGAAATGAGTGTCAATCCCTGGCAACGGCGCCAAAAATTGACACGCACAAAATGAGCTCGTAATTTAACCCTGTAAAATGTCATCGTTAGTATAGAATAAGTGGGGATTGTTATAACCGAGGATTGAGGGTACACCTGTAATTGTGTAAACAAATAAAGAAAAGTATTATTTACAAAAATAAAATAAAGAATATAAATATATACAATTGTGTAAACAAATAAAGAATTAAAATAATAAAGTATTATTTACAAAAATAAAATAAAGAATATAAATATATACAAGTAAACACAAATAAGGGGGTTTTAAGATTTATAAAATTGAAAATTAAAATTAAATGAAATAAAAAAAATACAAAAACATATATACAAGGATGAAATGTAAGAAACAAAGATCAAAACCAATTCCATATGATTAAACTCAATTCAAATCCTATAATTGATCATCTAAGTCATGAGAAAGAAATCGATCATGTGAAACATTTGAAGCAAATGATTTCCCATATTTTACTTTCCTTTACTAATTAACCTAAGTGAAAGTACCTAGATTAATCCTATTAATTACCTAGATCAATCCTATTAAATGATAGGAGCATTTTTTTTCTTTTCATTTTTCTTCTTCTTCTTCTTGTTCTTGTTCTTCTGGGATTTTATTCTAGCCAAACCACCGCAAGCTCCGCTCCTTCTCCTCCACCCAAGAATCAAAGAAAAATGGCTTCTGCTTCTTCTTCAAACTCAGTCCTCTTCTTCTTCTCTCTCCTCCTCCTCTCTCTCCTCTCCTTCCCCTCCGCCCAAACCATCACCAACGCTGCCATCATCCTCTCCAATTCCTGCTACAAATCCATGTTCTTCGCATTCAACTCCCAGCAAACGGACCCAAAACGAAAGTTGGGTGACAAGATTAACAAAAAAAAAAAATCAAATCTTTATGCACCCAGAAAACTGCTCTGGGCACCCAGAGACACCCATGTCTTCTTCTCCGCCAAAACCGATTTCCTTCTTCTCCGCTCAGCAGCTTTCCTCTTCCGGGGCAACCAACTGGAAAACTGGTTCGCTGCACACCAAATTTTGGTGAACCTTAGCTCCACCAACCATCTTCTTTCCTCGCAGAGACCGTCACCCATTCACTAATAGAACCTCCATTCATCAAACCCCCTCCTCCACCGCCACAACCTCAGCATCCTCCTCCTCCACTGCCGCCGTCATGTCAATAACAACATATACCAAATACTCCGATCAAAATCACAATCATAAGTCCAAAGCAACATATAACATGAACTCATGTATATAAGAACTAAAAACAAACCCAGCATAAACCAAAAAAGCAAAACCAACCCAGATAGCAATTAAGCACAATTAGATCAAGAAAAAGACTTGCCAGCTGGTACTTGGTACCTTTGGCTTCTCCCACACACTGTCAATTGCTCGATTTGGGTAAATGGGTCATTTCACTTTTTTTTGGGACCCACGTGCTTGCCACATCAGCAAACAAACGACGCCGTCAGAAATTTTGAACGGAAGTATCACGTTGATGCCAATTTAGGTCTTTGGGTATCACATTGATAGAGAGTTCGGGTATCAAATTGGCCTTGGCAGAATAGTTTGGGGACGGTAGCTGAATTTTTCTCCAAAAAAAAAAGGTAAATGGGTCATTTCACCTATTTTTTTCAGCAAACAAACGGCGCCGTCAGAAATTTTGGACGGAAGTATCACGTTGATGCCAATTTAGGTCTTTAGGTATCACATTGATACTTTTGAGAGTTCGGGTATCAAATTGGCCTTGGCAGAATAGTTTGGGGACGGTAACTGAATTTTTCTCTAAATATAAATATAGAGTAATTTCAAACTTAGAATACCAAACAGAAAGAAAAGTAAAACCTTTACAGATAATAATCAAGTATTGAATTTGGCTCTATCTTCTTAAGACGAAATTGTCTCTTCATCTATGCTTGAAGTGTTATTGGCAAACATCTCACAGGAGTACAACGATCAAACTTCCTCTAGAAGAAGCACTTCAATTTAGAGGATAGACGAATGCAAATTGTGTTTATTCTCTCTCAATCTCTGAAATTCTAATATAGAATGCAGAACTCATTTGAAGACTTTGACAAAATTTTCTGATGCAAAACATTGATGCAAAGTGGTGGGATTGTTTCTGTATATATAGGAGTCTGAAGCATCTATTTGAAAGGGCATACCATTCTGTCATTAAACATGCTGCACAACAACTTCCATTGCATAAGGTTACAATGGTTCGTTGCTTTTAGTTTGAAAGGCTATAACCTTTGGCTAAGATGATCAGTTACTTCTTTCATATTTATCAGAATCACTACTTTGAAATTTTATTGAAATGAATTTAATCTTTGGATTAAATTTACTAACAATTGTATAATTGCCACCAATTAAAAAGCAATACTACTTTTTGATCAAATACCTTCAGACTTTATTTAGAGATAGGCAGTCCACGGTACAAGTTGATGTGGAAAATTTAGTGGAACATCTCTCCTCACCTATTTTTATGACCGGAGTGAGAGTGAAAGGTTGGCAGTCAATGTCTTTATGTTCGCCTTCACGCAGATCGAGCGAATATCTCAATTAGTGTGCATAGTGGAGCTAATATCTCGATTAGTGTGCATAGTGGTGTGCTTAGTTCGCAAGTCACCCTTTAGTGGAGCTACTACGTCACTCTCACGACAACGTGGGGAAGTGCTTCTTGATTGCTACAGATTCGGCTGATTAACTCCGTTAACTAGTTATGTCTTATCCAGATCCACCACGAGAAGATTTCCCCTCAAGAGGACCTGAACTTCTCAACGCTCTCAAAATAGGTTGGGTCGTCTCTCAATTAGAATATGTTTTCATCTCATTTAGATCGGCTTCATGAGGACTCCTCCTCACTCGAATTGGCTTCGAGGGGATTTATCTCAATTGGATCCGCTTTGATGAGAAGATTATACCTTACTTGGATTGGTCTCAAGGAGATTTCACCTTACTTATGTCGGCTTCGAGGAGATTTCCCCTCACTTAGTCACTTTGATGAGTTGATCTTTCTCAAGGAGATTTCTCCTCACTTAGATCTTTGGATCTTCCTAGAGGAGATTTCACCTTATTTGGATCTACCTCAAGGGGATTGTACCTCATTTGAATCCACCTTGAGGGGATCATACCTCGAGGAGTTTTTCTCAAAGACTCTTGACCATTTACCCAATTTGAACCCAACAAATACTCACTTACTCAAAGATTTGTATATCCACTTATCCCATTTAAATGTAAAAAGATAAATTTTCCCTCCATTTACCCTACTCCGATCGCCAGCCATCTCTCCTGCCTTCCATCTTCCCTGCAAACATTTCGTACCACCGCCGACCATCGAAGCCCTACTCAAACCCAGCACTGCCACCGTCTCCGCCACACAACCGCCTAAGCCGGGTCGACTCTGCCATTGCCCCATCATATCCCTCATGCGAGCGAGGAACACCATACCACCTCCACCCCAAATCAGATCCATACGACCCAAAATAGATCGGAACCAACTGACCGGAATTAAGCAGCATAACAGCCAACCTCGCCCCCAAAAGCTCGTCACACTCAAGTGATCCCAAACCCTGTGCCAGCAGAAACACCCGCCCTACTAGCAGGGAATGACCTCAGATCAGCCGTCGACAGCAACTTCCTCCTCCCTCGACTCACCGACAAACCCCACAATCTCCCCAACTAGCACGAGATCGCGCCAATCTATGACCACATAGACTCAAAAAGAATAGACAGAGCCCGTCTGACGAAGGCGCCGTACTCGCTGGACAGAGAAGGAGAGCTTTTCTTTTCCTAAACCCTAGCAGAGCTTTTTTTTTTACTTCTCTCTCTAAGTGACAGAGAGAGAGGGCAAAATTATCTCAAAAATAATTTTAAAAAAAATACTTAATTGTGTATTAGGGCAAAAGATATGTAATTTGTTGGATAAGTGAGCAATCTCATAAGATGTTTGGGTAAGTGGGGTTAGTGGGGTTCAAATTTGAATAAACGGACATTTTCCTTTTTCTCAAATAAGTTGAACTACCTCTCTTTCTATCCATTCCGTGACAAAAACTACCCTCAAAATTTTTCACCCCACAAAAACTCAAATTCAAGCGCAGTAGATACAAAAATTCATTGATAGAAAAGAGAAGCATCGATCCCATAGATCGTACATAGAAGCAATAATTTGAACACAAAAAATAATGCCCAAATCACAAAAATCAAGAATACATCAATGATGAGAAGTTGCATATGGGAGATGTTCTTCTCTCTTATTTTTAAGTGCATACAAGATTGAGAACATATCAAACCCTAAACTTAGAGAGAAAGGGAATGAAGGAAAATTGAAAAATGGAAGAAGTGAATCTTAAATTAAAATGATCCGAGTCTCTTAAGAATGACTCGATATCATAGTAGTCACAGCCTATATATATCTACTTCTAAAATTTGAGAATAATTGGCCGCAGTTTTCATATAAACGGTTTTCATTGACCGCGGTTTTTATAAAGAGTGTTTCTAATCATACCCTTCAGAATTAACATTTAGACCTCCATACTTTAAAAAAAATTAATCCTTTTTTTACCTCTAAACCAAAAAAAAAAAAAATCCTCAAGATTAATCCTCACCCAGCTCGACGAATTAGCCATGCCAATCTTTAATTCTCCAATCCTTTCGAAGTCGGCATCACCATCGGCTTCATGACCTCCCTCTCTGTCTCTCGGCAAAGTCGTATTAGGTTTTGTTGTTCAAAGTGGTATTTTACAAAAGATCGGTTGAGATATCCCTGAAAAGCTTGAATTGGGACATGCATCCCTAATGGCCAATGCCTTGAGGCAAATCTATTTCCAGAACTCCCAATCTTGTTTCAATGTCTAACACTGCACGACCATAATATCCATTGTCAACTTCGAAAGCCCACAATCACTCATGTCCAAGGGGACAACTATCATGCCACGTATATAAGGTGGAAGATTCCCAATATTGAGGTCTGTACAGAACATCACCTATGTAATTGGGGTCCTCATATTTGACAATGCCCTCTACATCTGAGCTTGTATATGTATCTGAAACCCGCCATATTATTGTGAGTTAACGTGGAAGTGTGAAGGAGGGGGAGTGAAAGACAGTAAGGTGAAAATGTGGTGAGATAAAATGAGAAATAAAATTAAGGATATTTGAAAATTTGTGTGCAAAAATTAGGAGAGAAGGTCTAGATGTTAATATTGAAGGTATAAATAAAACTAGTTCTTTTATAAAGGGTCGCGGTTTTCATAAAGTACTTGATATATCAATTCCAGATGGAGTAGTTGCTGTCCTGACACCTAATACACCAAATGTTCTATCTCATTTCTCTATAAGAGCAAGAAATAGCAAGGTATAGCAAGGTAAAACCTCGTTTAGTAAAAAACCCTAGAGAGAGCCTCCCTCTCGACCCTAGATGAAGCCTAGCCAAATCCCAAATCCCTGAATCGATGTCTGCTTTGATCCCGATTTCCGCTACTCCTCTTTATCAATTTCTCCATGCAGCGCTTTAAAATCCTTGCATGGAACTGTCATGGTCTCAATAATATTGAAACTCAGGATGCCCTAGTCAATATTGTGAGACAGAAAAACCCTAGTATTGTCTTCCTATCTGAAACCCTAGCCACACCTGACTTGCTAGGTTCGCAGGAGCATAGGGTTTGATGGTGTTCTCTGCTCGCCTCGCGAAGATGATTGTCGTGGTCTTGGCCTGACAGGACCCGCCCTGGATTTCACCCTGAAATCCGAAGAGGCCCTGCGGGGCCCACTTTAGAAGAAATTCTACCTAAAATTTGACAGAACTTCCCCTAAAAATGGACAACCCAAAACCTGTAGAAAAACATCCACACTTCTAAATCATCCATCCTTATTCTCCTGGAGCCACCCTGCTCCCTATATCACAACATCTCACATCTCTCATTTCATAAACAATTCTGATATGGGAATATTAATCTCAAGAGCTATCAGAGCAATCTATTTCTCAGGCGTACAAGAAGGTAGAATACAAGATAAACGACCAATACTTTTATAATGCGGAAGCTATGACAGCTATGCCTCAACCCCAAGTACGCTCGACCTCAAGCTAAACTGGCCTGCAAACTGGGCATTTAAAACCGAAGGGCCCAGGGGAAAACATTTAAAATCCATTAGAGTGAGTGGACGAAAAAAATAAGTACTTTCAAATGTATAAGTAAAACTTAATGCTTTCCCAAGTTATTCTCTAAAATCTCGCATGCAGTAACAATCTTGAAAACACTCTTAATCATCCTCTTTACTGAAATCTCAATCACGTAACAAGAACATCTTGAAATCTCTTAAAATCTCATTCTCAATCCTTATAAAAACATCCTTTTCATGAGGCTCGTTTGATGACTAGAAAGGACTGTTGTCTAGTCATCTCATGCCATTTAGGAGGGACTGCCACCCAGATGACGCATCGGAAGGGACTGCCAACCGGAATAGGAGGCGGTGGATAGAAGGGACTGCTAACTAGCCACAAGTAGTAGACGAGACTGCCGACTAACCACAGGTAGTAGACGGGACTACCGACTAACTACCTCATGTCATCTGGAAGGGACTGCCAACCAGGTGACGCATCGGATGGGACTGCCAACCGGGCTGTAGTCTGGAAGGGACTGCCAACCATACTATTACCTAGAAGGGACTGCCAATTAGGTAAGATACGCATGCGCCAAAACTGGCCTCCTTAATAAACTGAATAGCCTCCTCAAGAAACTGAAAATAACCTCAAAATCTCAATAAATCCTCGAAAGCATAAAATCAAATACTCTGTAAATCAATAAATGCTTTCGGAAAGAAAACTCAATCTAACTTCAAAGCTGATAAGTACGGAGCTCAAAGCTCAATAAATCTCGATAAATCAATCATGCTCAAATATTCGATGAAACATTCGTACTAGTGAATCCTCATAAAAACCGATATTCGAAATCCAAAATTCTCATAATATTTTCTGAATCAGTCACTTCCCGAAAATCATTCCTCAACTCAATAACTCATGAATGACTATCTCAAAAATCTACTAAAAGCCCTCGGGAAGGAATTTCAATACTAATCTCGTAATTCATAAATAAATCTCGATAAATCAACGCTCAAATATTTAAAACATAATTAAATCTCAATTGGAAGAAAATAATAATA
Source organism: Rosa lucieae (assembly GCA_024704745.1). Taxonomy (NCBI): domain Eukaryota; kingdom Viridiplantae; phylum Streptophyta; class Magnoliopsida; order Rosales; family Rosaceae; genus Rosa; species Rosa lucieae. Next base: position 39,547,046 of record CM045495.1, on the reverse strand, counting down.
CTGCATGCAGAATTAATTTAAAAACAAATGTCCACTCACAGTACTATTTAGGCGACCACACAAACGGTTTCCTTCGTCGAGCAGTAGCTCGGTACGTCGTCCTGTACACAAGTATAATTCATGAATAACAATCTGGAAATTAAATACCATTCCCACATCATATCCTCATAAATCACCTATCCACTTCTTCTTGGATTCAATCCAAACTTTACCACCATTACCAATTTATCGATTAAGTATTCCAAAGCGGAAACAAGGGAAAAATACGAAGGTCGGATTCCCATAATCGACACTCGTCTCACTAAAGTTCAGAAATTCCTAATCCATATCAAATCACTCCAAAATCCACCAAAAATCACATTTACAAACTCTACAACAAATATAGGATTTAACTAGCTAAAAAAAAAAACAGAATATAAATCACTGTTCATACACCGCACTATTCACCGTCGCACTATTCATGCGGCTATACTGTTAATGCGGCGGCCAACTCCTCCTCCGGCCACCAAATTTCAACCACAGAATTATCTCAACATTCTAAGCACTTTTCATAACTATGACCAAGTGAGAAAATACATTAAAATGCTCCAATTTTGCCGATGAACACAAACCCGGAAATCTCCAAACCCACCAATTTGGAAATCCTTCAAATTCACCTTTCAAACGTGGAAATTCCAACTAGAAGTCTTGAGGGGAGCTGATCAGTGACTCGAGACGCTCCTAATAGAGCCAATTTCACCGCCGAAGATAGCCGGAAACAGGGGAATTTCGCCGGGAAAGCAAACTGCTACAGTAACAATGCTTGCATAAATTCGGGGTTTTCCGGCCAAATTGTTGATACCCACTGGTACCATCGTGTAGAGGAGGAAGAGACGGTCCAAGGACAACTGGAATCAAGTCAATCGGACGCCGGACGGTGAAGAAATCTGAAAAAGAAGGAGAGAGGGCGACGTGGGGGAAGAGGGGGAGAAAATCGGGGAGAGAGAAAATGACGAGTTATCACAGTAACTCGTCCTATTTATAGAAAGTTATCATGAACAGTAACTTTACCATTTCGCTTATAACTTTCGTATACGAACTCCGATTTTTACGTACCACATATGCACGCACTCGATTTAACGTCCTCTACAACTTTCATGAAGGAAATTTTCCCAAATTTTGACCTGAACAAAAAGTCAACTTTTAGGGCCCCCTAAAATGTCGAAACGGAGCCAAAAAGTAAATGTAAATGTCGTTTACCCATCGAAAGACTTGTAAAGTGGTAAATTCAGGTTCGGGACGTCACATGGCCTGTTTTGGCATAATGAGATTCCGGTGCGGCTCCGGAACTACTTTGCCAATCATATTGATGCAGAAGTCGGAGCTATAGGTTCAGAAGGTGTATTTCGCTTCATGGGAATATATAGAGTAGCCACTGTAGCAAATCGGATTGTTACTTGGAATTTGCTACAAACCCTAGCTGATCAAATCCTTCTCTCCTAGTTAGTTGCTGGAGACTTTAATGAAATCCTTTATCTGGCAGATAAATTATGTGGCTCGACTCGGTGTGTTACTCAAATGAATAGAATTCAACAAGCCTTGGTAGATTGTGGGTTGATGGACATGGGTTTTATTGGTTCCCGGTATACTTGATCGAATCATTTTACAAAAGAAAGGCTTGACCGAGCCTATTAGAACTTCCAGTGAAGAGAGATGTATCCCTTTTCTCGGGTTGTCACCCTACCTCTAAGCAGATTGGATCACTGTCCTTCTCTTATTGAGGTTAATCTAGAGAGACCTATACTACACAGCATCCCTTGATGCTTTCGATTTGAAGAAATGTGGCTGCAACATTCCAATTGCACCAGTGTTGTTCAACGAGGTTGGATGTTGCCAACGACCGGGGGTGAAAGAAGCATACTGCTGGTAATTTATTCCTTAGTTGGCATGTAGGGGTGTTCCAGCAAAGGTAGGTCGAGATGAAACTCATTCAAGGTAAACTGGATGATTTAATGAAGAAGAATTTTGAGGCTTCCCACTTTGATGAGCAAAGGGCACTTCAGTTTAGGTTGAATGAACTGCTTTCCATCAATTTGACATATTGGCAGCAACGTTCAAAGATTCAATGGCTTAAAGAGGGTGACCGCAATACCACTTTCTTTCAACGGAGAGCATCGAATAGAAGGTGTCGGAACCGAGTCAAGGGATTGGTAAAAGAGGACGGACAGTGGACTTCTGAACCGAATGAAGTGGCTAATGTTTTAGTTAGGTATTATGAATCCATATTTCGTTCTAAGCATTCTGACCCAATGGCTACGGCGATGATTCTTGATTGTCCACAACCTCGGGTTACTGAGGACATGAATTACGAGCTCCTAGCCCCATATTCAAATGAAGAGATCAAAAAAGCTTTATTCCAGATGCATCCCTCAAAATCTCCAGGACCGGATGGTATGTCTCCCTGTTTCTTTCAGAAATTTTGGGGGGTGGTGGAGTTTGATGTGTGTAGGCAGTTAGAGAAGTACTTCACACAGGATAGATCTTATAGGAGTCAAACTTCACCCATCTTACTCTAATCCCGAAGATTAAAGAGCCACAACTAGCCTCCGATCTACAACCGATAGCCCTATGCAATGTGGTTTACAAAATGGCTTCTAAGGTTTTGGCTAACAAATTGAATAGGATACTTCCCCACATTATTTCTCCACTGCAAAGTGCCTTTGTCCCTGGACGACTCATCTCTGATAATACTTTAGTGGCTACAGAAGTAGCTCATTTTATGAAGAAACTTAGAAGACAGGCTGATGGTTTCTTTTCCTTGAAACTTGACATCTCCAAAGCTTACGACAGACTTGAGTGGCAGTATTTGGAGGCTATTTTAGTGAAACTTAGTTTCTGCAGAACATGGGTGGATGTAGTCTTGGCTACTATTAAATCTGTAAGCTACTCTATCTCAATCAATGGTACACCTACTGGATTCATTTCGCCTATAAGGGGCATCAGACAAGGGGATCCACTATCCCCCTACTTATTTATCCTCTGCGCAGAGGGTCTCTCTGCTTTGATTACATCCTCTGTCCAGAATAGGAGTATCAAAGGCCTAGCTATGTCACCTTCTGCTCCTATTATTCACCATTTGTTGTTTGCAGATGATTGTTTTTTGTTTGGGGAAGCTTCTGCTAGAGCATATCAGGCTTATAAAAATATTCTCTCTATCTATGCTAGGGCTTCAGGTCAAAAGATTAATCTGCAAAAATCTAGTGTTGTGTTCAGTGGCAATGTGGAGCTGCATTTAAGGAATCAATTATCTGCAATTCTTGGTGTTGAATGTGTTAAGGAGCATGGCTTGTATTTGGGATTACCTATACATGTTGGTCATAACAAAACAGCTAATTTTGCTTACTTGAAGGAGAGACGCACTAAAAAATTGGTAAGTTGGAGGTCAAAGGTTCTGAGTGCAGGAGGTAAAGAACTACTTATTAAAGTTGTTGCTCAAACTTTACCCAATTATGTTATGAATTGTTATTTGCTACCCAAGTCTCTTTGTGACGATCTTCAGCAGCTTTGTTCCCAATTTTTTAGGGGAAGTACAAACGAAAAAAGAAAGATTCATTGGAGGTCTTGGGAGAGAATGTGTCTCCCAAAGGAGCAAGGTGGTATGGGGTTTAAACATTTGCATGCTCATAATTTAGCCATGTTATCGAAACAAGGGTGGAGAATTCTGTCAAACCCCAATTCACTAGTGGCTCAGGTCTTTTAAGCTATCTACTACCCTAATGGTTCTTTCCTCACTGCTGATATGGGAGATAGACCATCTTACTCTTGGCGAAGTATCATGGAGGCTCGACCAATAATCAAAGCTGGCCTTCTGTGGAGAATTGGGAATGGTACATCTATGAAAATTTGGGAGGATGAGTGGATTCCAAATGTTGCTTCTCATTCCTTAGTTAAACCGGCTGACACTATTTTTTAGACAGTCTCGGATTTGATTGATACAAGTACATGGACGTGGGATGGTGTCACTGTTCATGCATGTTTTGATGAGGATGTAGTTATGAATGTTCTTTCTATTCCATTAAGCAGAAGGTTTGGATTGGATAGGGTTGCTTGGAAGCTTGATAAGAAAGATTTTTTCTCAGTTAAATCTACATATATTGTGGCTCGAGATTTCTCCATTGGCAACCTTTTTACTTCTACTTCTATGGGGGACCCTTATGCTCCATTATGGAAGGCCTTGTGGAAGGCAAAAGTCCCTAACAAGGTGGCTATATTTGGATGGAGAGCAGCTCATAACCTCCTTCCAACTAGAACATCTTTGACTGCTAAAGGCTACATGGGTGAGTTGCATTGTGTAGTCTGTTCTCAATTTGTGGAAACACTTGAACATTTGTTTTGTGATTACACTATTGCTCGTGAGATATTGAGTGCTCCTCCTTTCTCTATTCCTACATCTGCTATGCCGTGGAAAGAATGGCTCTTAGAGAGGGCTAGTTCTCTGTCCTCTACTCTTTTTGATAAGCTATTAATTCTTCTATGGAGCATTTGGAGAAATAGAAATGATGTATTGTGGAGGAACCATTTCCAAACTAGTTCAGGCCTGGTGGCTTCCTCATTGGCTTGGTATGAGGAATATTTGTAGGCAAACATTTCTTCTGGTAGTTCTCATCCTAGACAAAAGATTGGCAAGAAATGGTTACCGACTGAGGGTGATATTTTGAAAATGAACGTGGATGGAGTTTTTCTGCCTACCATTTAATATGGAGGTACAGGTGGTGTACTTCGAAATGCTCATGGGCAGTTCCTTGTTGCCTTCTCTCATAGGGTGAATTTTGTATGTTCTCCTCTACATTCTAAGCTACTAGCCTTAAAGAATGGCTTAGAGATGCTACAAGCTATGCAAATAACTAAAGCAGTTGTTGAAAGTGATTGTCAAGTAGCAGTGCAGGCTGTTAGTAATGAGCACAGTGATCTCTCCCCTTTCAGTGCTTTAATTGCAGAAGTTAAAGGCTTGCTGAGTGATAGTGAAGATGTATGTATTCGGTTTGCTCCTAGGCAGGCAAATACAGTAGCCCACAGGCTTGCCAGCTTTAGTTTTGATTCTAATGTTCATCATGAATGGTTTGTAAATGCTCCAAACTTAATACTGGATGCCCTCATGTACGATCTTAATAGTACTTAGTAATAAAACTTTCTTTCTTAAAAAAAAAAAAAAAGGACTTGATATATCACAGGCTTGCCAGCTTTAGTTTTGATTCTAATGTTCATCATGAATGGTTTGTAAATGCTCCAAACTTAATACTGGATGCCCTCATGTACGATCTTAATCGTACTTAGTAATAAAACTTTCTTTCTTAAAAAAAAAAAAGGACTTGATATATCAAAATGGTACAAATAGGTTTGATTTGAAAGACAATCTCAAAGGCTTTTTTTTTTTTTTAATGAGAAACGAGAACACACTTTATTATCCAGATTTACAATATTACAACGGAACCTACCACGGTTGTGGCCCCAAAAAAAAAATCTTCTCAGACATAATATTGTGGGGAGTATATTTCATGAACCGTCAGTGCATGGGTACTTGCAATATGAATTGATGTAATTTTTTTGATATTAAAATATATAAAGAAGTGGATTAGATGAGTGGCTGTTATTTTTTTAGAGATTAAAATAACCGACAGTGCAAGTGCACTGTCAGTGCATATAAATCCTAAGTGCACTGTTGATGCATACAATTCTTTCCTAATATTGTGCTGGCACAACTGTCCCCCATATTAAAGGAAATTGAAAACGCAACTATAGTAAGTCAACTTATACTAGCACTGTCGGTGCATATAAATCCTTAGTGCACTGTCGGTGCATACAATTCTTTCCTAATATTGTGCTGGCACAACTGTCCCCCATATTAAAGGAAATTGAAAACGCAGATATAGTAAGTCAACTTTTATTCTCATGACGAATGGTTGATCACCTAACCAACTTTGCGTTCTATATGTCAATAACTGTACTCTATTCATCCAATATTTCAATCCAAACGTTTCACAATTTTTTAATTTTTTTTCTTGAGATTTAACTCTGCTATCAAATCCAAGTTATCTTTTTTGAAATCACTCAACAGTTTCAATTTATATTACGGATTAACAATGATTGACTTCCACGGTTCCACCACCAAAGGAATTTGATTATTCTCTGAAATAATGCAATCTAGTTGTGGTAGGTGTTGGCACCATGCACATATATCAGGCACTGTCCACTCCCCATTTTACGAACAATTCAATATTACACCACAGTAGGACATTACAACCACAAAGGCTAGGGGTTTAGGGATAAACCCTGCAAGAAAGGGAAGCACACTGCAAAGCATAAAACTCATTTGGAATTTAGAGAGAATAGCTTCTACTTGAGGAGAAACTCGGCCACTTTTTTGGTCAAAGCCTGAGCCTTCGGAGTCTCAAATTTCAGAATATGAAATGCATGTTCCTCTCCTTCCACTTCAACCAACTCTGCTTCACCTTTCCAACCACTTTTCTTCACTGCCTCATGGTAATGAACACCTCTATATCTCAGCGTATCGTTCTCAGAAACACTAACAAACAACCTTGAACACCCAAGTCCAGCCAAGCTTGGTGCTTCTGGACTAAAAGGATTCATCATTGGATTATCAATCCCACCAGGTACCGAGGGGTACGCGAAGTTCCAAACGAAACACCCTAAATCCTTCTCAGGCTCTTTGCAAGGGTCTAATTCATCGATTGGCTTGGAACCCCAAAAATAAGGGTGTGTAAGAGAAGTTCCCAGTATTTTAAGACCACCAGGCAAACCCTCTTTCCCAACTCTCATGGCCACATTATGAGCAATGTTGGCACCTGCACTATCGCCGCCAAGAAAAAACCTGTCCGGATTACCATGATTTGTCAACCAGGGCTCTTCACTGATACCATTATCAATGAAGTGTGAGGCAACCCATTGGAGGGCAGCCCAACAATCTTCATAGCCTGCAGGAAGAGGGTGCTCAGGAGCCATCCTGTATTCAACTGATACAGCAACAACTTTGCCTTGGGATACCAAGCTGTCAAGATACCTGTGGTGATCGAACGAGAAGGCGGATTCGATCATAAAAGCCCCTCCATGGTAGTAGACCAAGATGGGGAGTTTCTGGTGGGTTTGATCAGCATCAAGTTTTGGGAGGAAGACTCTGGCCGAGATCAAACGGATTTTTTGAAATCGTGATATCTTTTGATGACACTCCTGATACTGGATCATTAAGCATTGGGGGTACATATGGAGTGCCCATGAGTCGTTCAACTGAGCCATCCTTGTAGACTCGGACAAATGGGATCAGCTCTTTGTCTAGCTCCTTCTCTACCTTCTTGTCTTCTACCTTGAGAAAATCAACCAACTTTTTTGTCAAATCCTTGGCTTTCTGAGTCTCAAATTTCAAAATATGAAATGCATGAGCCTCTCCTTCCACGTCCACCAGCTCTGCCTCTCCTTCCCACCCACTTTTCTTCACGGCATCGTAGTACCGAATGCCTCTAAACTTTAGCCCATCATGTTCCGAGACGCTCACAAACAACCTAGAACACCCAAGTCCTGCCAAGCTTGGTGCTTCAGGAGCAAGAGGATTGATCAATGGATTATCAAGTCCACCAGGTGCTAAGGGGTACGCAAAGTTCCAAAGCATAGCTGCCAAATCCTTCTCAGGTTCTTCACAAGGGTCTTCCGCAATAGTCTTGGAACCCCAGAAGTAGGGGTGTGTAAGAGAGGCTCCCAATATCTTCAAACCACCAGGCAAGCCCTCTTTGCCAACTCTCATTGCCAGATTATGAGCAATGTTAGCTCCTGCACTATCACCACCAAGGAAAAAACGTTCTGGGTTGCCGTGATTCGTCAACCAAGGCTCCTCACTGATACCATTTTCAATGAAGTGTGAAGCAACCCATTGCAGGGCAGCCCAACAATCTTCATAGCAGGCAGGAAGAGGGTGCTCAGGAGCCATCCTGTACTCCACAGAAACAGCAACAACTTGAGCTTGGGACACCAAGCCGTCGAGAAACCGGTGGTGATCAAAAGAGAAGGCGGACTCGATGCAGAAACCTCCACCATGGCAGTAAACCAAGACGGGGAGCTTCTTGTGTGGCTTCTCTTCGTCGAGTTTAGGGAGGAAGATTCTGGCTGAGATCAAAGGGTTTTTCGAAATGGTGACATCTTTGGATGAGACTCCAGATTCTGGATCATCAAGCAATGGTGCTTTATAAGGAGAACCCAGTAGTCTTTCTACTGAGCCGTCCTTGAAAACACGGACAAATGGGATGACCTCTCTGTCTATCTCCTTGGCAAGGGAACCCATAGTCTGAGCGTTTATGGAACTTCTGAAGGTGATGACTTTGCTTTATATAGTCAGTACAGAATCCTAACCCTCTAATCCTTTCCTATCCACCCTTCTTCAGGTACTTACCATTTATCCCCCATATTTGTCCATCTTGAAAGTTTGTTCCCCAGATGTCACCTACCATTTGCAGAGGGAGATTGAAAAGGACTACATTAACACTACCTTTGAACCCCCGCTGACACCAAGATAGACCGAAGGGCAGTTTAATTCGATCGGTGAAGGACTGAAAGTTTGTTATAACAATCGAGAAAAGGACACTCGTACTGACGCAACCGACTCCAATTTTGTCCTATTTTAAATGTGGCAGGTGCATTCTTAATTTATCTTTTAATCTGACGTTGGTTGTTTGGGAAAGGGGAAAAGATTGTATATGCTTTAATTGCGGGAGCACAAAGAAAGCAGCAATACCCTACTATAGTATATTATTCACAAAACAATATCCTTTCCTCTTAAAAACAGAAATTACAAGATTCGTTTGGATTTTTTTTTGTATGGATCTGTTTTGGATGGAGCTATTTCATGGAGAACATTTCCTAGAGATTGCGACCAAGATTCGGCAGAAAAGAAGTGGACCACCATGGCTGGAAGAAATGTATTAAGCTGGGAGGAGACTTATGCGGGCGGGCGATAATCATGACTTATGTTGTAATTGACAGCATTTTAATGAAAGTTTCTCAGTTGATCAAAAAGAAAAAGTCAAAAAAAAAAAATTGTATAGCACGCTACAAATCTACTACTATCAGTCCACATGCCTGGCTTTCCATTTGCAACTTTGCATAGGAAACTTGTAGCATATATTAACAGGGAACTAGGCCTGTGAACAAATAATTGAGTGCTTTGGACAGACATTCTACAACATTTTTTGGATTCAAACTGGAGAAACCAAGCAGCGCTTGATAAGTCGCTTTAAACAACTTCATAATTGTATACCTTAATGAATAGTATCTCACTAAACTGCAAAAACTGGGAATACAAAGAGGAATGTTCGGGAAGATCATATTCCAAGCAATGTCGGAATTGTATTAGACATGAAACATTGTGTTTACAACCAACAAGACTCGGGAATCAGCACGGATTATAAGACAAACTACAGTCAAAGAATTAGACACCTCTTTTTGAAATTAAATGTAAAAAGAAAAGAAAGTCGAAACTGCCACCGGCTCAACAACAAGAACATCTATTACGGGTTTCTGTACATCGTACTTGGGTGTTAGAGCTGAAGAATAAAAGACAGCAATCTACAGCCGCAAGTTATGTGGGTTAGGCTTAGTGAGTGCTTTAGTAAAGTAAGATCTGATCTCATCCAATATATTCTTGATCAGTTCACAGTGCCTGCAATGTTCCAGCTTAAAGAATTCAGCAGATGAAAATAGAAACCGAGACTGAATCTAGAACTCAGTGACAGTTCACATAAGAGCTTTAACTGATACCCTGAGAACAAACGAAAAGGGAAAGCCTAGCAATGATCCAAGTTTATTCGTCAGTCTGATTAGATAACTTCATACGACGAAAAGAATAAAAAGTAACTAATTGTTTATTAGGATTTAAAGATCACAAACATCAGCAGGTCATCTTTCTTCATTTTTTTCTTTTCCTTCTTTGGTTAAAATACTCGTAGTCCTGGACATTATAAACACTCCTACAATTTTTTGCTTAAAGAAAAAAAAAATCTAGTGCAATCTGCCCGAGACATGTATCTTACATAAAGGAAAAAGGGGGAGAGAGAGACAGCACATACCCTGGTCTAGCACTCAATTTTTCGAACTGCTCCAAGATAAACAAAATACATGTTTGCCTTAATGACATTGCATGGAAGGCTTCTGAAAGTTCATACATGTTTGAAACATTCTCCAAAGATATGTCCTACATCAACAAATAGAAAAGTAATCAAGCAGCCATCATTTTATATCCAAGCATGGACAGAGATAGATAAAGACAGAGAGAGACAGAGAGAGAGCTTACCTGTGCTATTGAATACTCACAAAGCCGCTTGAGTCCCTCCAAAAGATACTGATCTGCAGCTCTGAGGAGATCTTGAGCAATATCCAAAGTAATGTCTACTGATCCGGTGTATATAAATCTGTGCCAAGTCGAGAGTCTGAATTATAAAAGCTCACCGGGCAGCTTTTGTGATACAAGAAAACAAAAAATTTACTTCACCTCATCATCAACTCAAAAACCTCCCATCTAATATTTGGTATTTCGATGTCCCTTGCATCCTTCTCCTGTAATAGGTTAATTGTAAATAATAGACCATCCGCCATCAATATTTCTTTGTAGATAAAAGAGAAAAAAATGATTCAGAATGAAATAAGTAGAAAGAACAACCCCACAAACTCACCCGGTAACCACCATCAAACATTGCACGAAAAGCATCTGAAGAAGCAAGCAGGCAAATTCTGTGAGCATAGAACCGTCTACCTGCAAATGGTCAGTGAAGCAATCAAACTTATGCTAACAAATACAATCACAGTAGTGGTTGAATGAACCTTCATAATATATAGCATACATGGAAAGAATTACATGAAAAAACATTAGACCTTCAACTAAAAACGTAACATCGGACAGCGTAGGGTTGTTTACATACTGCTCCCCTAGATAAACCTGCAGGAAGTTGTATTTATCATCAGAGGAAATCCATGCTAAATATGAACACAAAGCTTAAGATGACGGCACCTTCAAAAACTGGCAAGCAATCACAGAATATAGCCATTTAGAATTTGAACCCAAAAAAAAGTACGATGTTTTGTAAAAATTCCTTAAGATTGCCTTAGGATGTGGATTTAAAATAGAGGGTTGGGATTGGATTGCTTATATTTTATTAATTCTCGTCATGGACTAAAAAGAGACACTCCATGGTTAAGTAAATTATTAATTAAGGAATTATTCGAAAACAACACTTTTCCAATTCATCCAATCTAAAACGGTCAAATTAACAGATGGATTCTATTGCATAGAAAACTAGTCCTGAAGCCACAGTAAACAGTTTACAATGAAATATAAGTCCATTTCCCTTATTTCAATTCTGCATAGAGAATACCAAAATAGACCATGTATAATATACCAAAACTTTTGCAGTTAAGATTACTGCATTAACAGCTTGCTTCACGGCACATCAACATTCTACAAGCATAGTGAAACTGAAATTAAGACAAAAACCTAAAACTAGTTTAATGGCATGAGTTCAGGCTCTTATTCAACAAAAAGAAGTAATGAATCAGAATAATACCACAGCATTTTAACTTTCAAAACTTTTGGGCCTTCAACAGATTTGGCAAATCAACTGACATTAGACTGCCAAAAGTTTCGGTATATTTACAACGGAATAGAAATATTGTTGAACAACTAAACAAGATAAGATACATACCCCACTACCCTTTTTATTTTAGAAGAAATACAATTAGACCCAATTCAACTTAGTTTTCAAAACAATGAGATCTTTTTAACTTACAATGGGACGTGTAGTTTCAGAAGTATGTATCAGTTCCCATCTCCCCTACATCCCCAGCAAAGTGTATTTTTGCAACAATTGTATTTACACTATAACGAGCCATTGGTTGTAATCATCCTTTTGTTTTAAAGGATATATTCTGGTTATAACAACTAGCAAACTATAAAAACTAAAAACAAACAGCAAAATACGACTTTTAACTAATGACACTGTACGAATTCAAATATATAATGACAAAGGCATGAAAAAATCATCTAGTATTGAAAATAAGCACAACCTGTGGTGTTGGAGATGGAGGAGCTGCATCCACAGGAGAAAGAGTCATGGCTTTGTTGGCCAACTTGTACAGAGCCATAGCACCATCAAGCTGCTGTTTGGGGCTACTAGAACCAAGAAGCCCAAGAAGCAATTCCAAACCTGCTTAATGATATGGGACAAGTCAGCCACCTCGATCAATAATATTGAGGAACCAAAAAAAACCAACAAAATACAATTTGAAATACAGAGACAGTGACATGCCATTGTTATCGATGAAAATGGTTCTGAGATCCTCTGGGGAGCAAAGATGAGCAAAAGCCAAAGCAACACGTCTTTGGACATTTCTCTCTGCTACACGCATCAAGTATAACAAATGCGACAAAACCTACATTAGGAAAATTCAGAAATTTCAATCCCATAGGTTTTTAACATAAAATTCACACAAAATGTACCAACACCTAGAAAAAAGAAAACTTAGTAATAAGCATGACAATACTCACTCGTGCATGAATCTTCTCCTCTAATCTTTTCAATGTTTTGGTCACACAATCCTTTGTAGCCTGAAAAGACATTTGTAAATTGTTGTTCATTACAAGTTGTGTTACAGCAAAGAAGGACAAAAGGGGGAGATAATTTTAAGAACATATATTATAGTTAACAAAATAATCATGAATCTTGTTAACAAAATTTACATTTTGTGAAAATAACAAAGAACTATGGAGAGAGAAAGAGAGATATACTTGGAAAATAAATTCTCCATCCTGCAACTTCTGAACACCACCAACCCTAATAAAATCGGACACATTATCCTAGAGAAGAAAATGAATGGACAAAGTAACCTCACATTAAAATGGTATTCAATGTCAACTTGTTGACTAAATATACAAAATTCCACGAGTTCATGAGAATCATTAATTATATTACCTCATTATCTGCAAGGCCGTAAAGGGTAAATGCAGCATTGTGTTGCAGAGACCCATTTTTTGAATCCAGAAGTTTCAACAATGGCAATAAACCACCATTATGAGCAATACCAGCTTGGTTGTGTGAGTCCTGAATGTATAATTCGAAGCAAATGAAACAAACTCAGAAAAGAAGGATCTTCAATAATAAATCATAATTGTTGCATTGGACTGCACACACTCAGGAACCTAAAGAACCAGAAAAGGCATAACTAATTAAAAGAATGTGAAATGAGTCCGTCTATGTCATATTGATTCCCCAGACTAATTCTTCCAATATTACCAAGAACAGTTGTCTAAACAGAATATACAACAGGTCAATAAGAAATAGTAACCTGTGCCAACCTCCCCAAAGCAAAAGCTGACATCTCCCTGAGTTGTACATCTGGGGATTGAAGCATCTCAATCAAAGGTCGGACAGCACCCCTCTGTACAATGTGAACCTACAAATGGCAATCACTGTGGCATATAAAGATAATGGATAAAATGGAAGGACTCAAAAGCAGATTTATGCATCATTACAGAAATTCAAGAGGGGAAGGAAACTCCACCACAAGTAGTCAACATGCAAAATGAAAATGCTCTACCAAGTTACCAACAAAGGTAACAAAAATGGATGTTGATAGAACCATTTTTCAACTAGAATGAGAATATCAATGATGTTTTCTCTCCTAAAACTATGATGTGTAGCACAAAATAGGGATGAGTTGATGACTCAAGTCATGGAACATATAGGGAGAGAAAAATTACACTACCTTGCAGTCTGAATCAGTTGCAGCAAATTGTCCAAGTAGCAAAGCTGCCTCTCTTTGGCTCTCAAAGCAGCAGGAACTGTAATTCAATATATCAGACTTGAGAAACTTTTAAAAATTATATGCCATGATGGGAAAAAATTAACAAGAATTTAGCTTGATCAAGTGATGTGACACTATTTGGGATGCACCTAAGCAATCCAATAACAGGTTGTAAAGCTCCCGCAAGAAGAACCTCTTTCTTTATGTTTGGAGAAGAGTGAACTAGATTTCCAATTACACCAACCTGCATTTATTTGAAAATCATGTTATTCTACAGCAACATGAAGAGAAAGAACATAAGTCTACAAAGTACTAAGCTTAATAGCTCATTATATCAACTATAGTCTCATAAAGATCCTACCGCTTCGTAATGTATAGCAGCATCTTCAGATCGAAGCATTAAAATGAGGGTAGGAAGAGCATTGCATTCAACAATCTGCAAAGTCATAAATTTACGTGATTTGTTTAATTTCAATCCATCTCTGATAATAAATATACCAAATTTTAGAAAATATATAATTTCACAAGGAAGGTCCATTACCTGATTCTTATTCTCATCATTTTTAAATGCGAGGGTTCGTAGCGCTCCAGCAGCTGCTCTTTGCACCTTTGTATCGGCAAATTCAAGCAACTCAACTAGAGGTGGAATTCCACCTTCTATCCTGTATATGCAGTCCTCATGATCATTAGAATATTATGTTGTTGATGTATCAACAATTGGCTATTAGAAAGACAAGCAAACCTGACACGGGTTTTAATGCTGCTGTTTTCATGAGCGAGATTGGTGATGGCATCAGCAGCTCTACGAATGACGCTATACAAAGGTCGAGTTACATGACTATCCTTGTGCCTCTTCAACAAATCTACTAGATGAGACAATGCACCATTATCAACAATGAGTTGTTGATGCTCGGGCTGTTGACACATAAAGACAGCAAGAGAGAAAAAAGGAAAAAAAAAAGGTTCAGCAATCACATGTAGAGTTGAGCGATGGTGAAATTATATCCTATCTAACAGTTCCTGTGGCACAAATAGTGGTGCAACATCATACAAATAAGATGTCTACAACCAAGAATGATAGCATCCGCACAAAATAAATAGGTAATGAAGATATAAGACAAATACAGATAGGACTTGCGAATAGACACGGCGTGGAAGAGATTGACACAGCTAGTTTGTATAACATATTGGCAAGTATTAAACCACCATGCGACCAAGAGAAGCTAGTCACACTAAACCTTACACATACCACCGTCAAAGAAACAACTGTTATTAAACATGCCTGATAGTAGCTGATTGATTCATAAGATACTCTTCAACTATGACTTTCTGACATAGTAAATGTAATTGGAGTTAATTAGTAGCCAAATAATCATTCAATGATACTCGGTGATGATGTGGTTTTAGAAGGGGACTGTTCATCTCCGTGCTGTGCTCATAAAAGTTTCAATCTTTCCAAAACGATTAGTATCCAACTAATTTGCATGCTCAATTACGCAAGCCACACGGCTGATAAAATTATTTTAAGATCAAAATCCTTGAAACTCTGCAAGTAATTATACATGCTCTATTATATATGCGGCAGCTATATATCTAAGAAAGCAAAAAAAATCAAGTTTTAACTGATTGAAAATTTGAAAATTACGAAAGGTAGAGTGACCTTAACGGCAAGAAGGCCTAGTGCAAAGGCACTGCCCTTCTCAAC
This sequence comes from Rosa lucieae, assembly GCA_024704745.1. Taxonomy (NCBI): domain Eukaryota; kingdom Viridiplantae; phylum Streptophyta; class Magnoliopsida; order Rosales; family Rosaceae; genus Rosa; species Rosa lucieae. The sequence goes on along the minus strand of CM045495.1, from coordinate 39,531,508 downwards.
CTCGTGTTCGCAGTGCTTCGAAGAGCTCCGGTCTACCTCGCTGCACGGCGGCGCTTGCAGATGTTTCACCAAAGCCGGAACCGCACCGCCTTCAACGATGACGTTCACTACGTCCTCTGCCGCCGAACACACTCAAATTCGTTAAATTCAGAATCTCACAAAACTTACAGAACCGACGGAAAATGAGAAATCAGGACGAGATCGGAGGAATTTTTTTAATTTTTTTTTTTTTTTTTTGGACTGACCGTTCTTGGCGAGCTCGGCGAGGACGTGAGTGGCGCGCTTGGCAGCGTTTCGATCAGCTTCGCTCCAGGAAAAAGAAGAGTCGAGAACTTGAACCTGCTCGGCGACCTGAAGCAGTATGGCTTTTCTGGCGTCGCCGGACTGCTGCACCGTGATCTCTCGCTCCTCTCCGATTTCCTCTTCCAGTTTCCGCTTCTGCCCCTTCCTCTCCGATTGGCTCTGATCTTGGCGCCTCGGCAGCTCCATCAACGAAACGCGAAAATGGAAGAGAAGCTGATCCAGAGATACGAATTTTTTTGGATTTTGAATAGAGGTCAGTGAGAGACAGACAGAGAAAGAAAGTTTTGAGAGAAAAATCGGAGGGTATTTTCGGAATTTCTGAAGAAAAGAAGAAAGTAAAAGCTTTTTCTTTTCCGGCTGAAAAAAAAAAAATTGTCGGGAGAAAAACCGGGCACATGATTTCCGGCTCTCGTATTTATTTCATGTTTCGATTTAAATTTAATTTTTTGTGTTAATTATCGAATAATTATTGATTAACGTGCGCTCCCGCTATAAAGTACAGAGCGGGACATGATTTAACTAACTTGCGCATGGGTGTGAAGGTTAAGAGGGAAACAGGGAGAAAGAAAATGGTGGGGCCCAGGGGCTGTGGGGCACGCAATAATCATACGATTGGCTTGGCTGGGACTGTATGCTAAAGCCTTTGTTCTATCCAAAAAAACATTAAAAAAAAGCTTTTGTGGACTGCCACACACTGTAGTATGGTCGTGCGTGCATGTAAATTAGGGACGAATCCTGGAAAATCATATATATATATATATATATATATGATGAATGAATCACGGATTTCTTTTTCCATCATCGCTATTATTTGAATTGAAATTGTGTTTGAATTATGGGATTTGAGATTTTCAATTGATTATTTTTTATGAATTAGATTAGGGTTGTCTATCTTGTAGCGTGTGGTGTTGCATCAACATTGGTCTCAAATTTACATCGGCAAATGTGTTCATATGTGGATTGTGCAATCGCAAGGTTGGTGATTGCAATGACAACAGTGGATTCAAGGTTAAGAAAGTCGCCGAATTGTTTCAACATTTACATGGTTTAGCGGTAGTTTCTTTGGAGGGTCGGCTTTCACCAAGCCTTGATTGCAGGGATGCGGATTAGTGGGTTAGGCGTTCTGGCTCTAGCCTAATCGCCTAACTCTCTTTTTACAACTTGGGTTTGGTTTGGTTGTGCTCTTTAGGGGGGTGTAGTACATTTGGATCTTAGCGGGACTTGTGGTTGTATTCCCTTATTTGTTTTATGCTGACGTACAATAGTATGTTTTTAGGCAACTGAATTTAGTTCAAATTTGGGATGATGTGTCTAGTTTAGATTCGAGATTATTTTTAATTTAATTTTTGCTATTTTCTTTTGGATTGTTTAGTTTTTCAAATAAGTGAGCATATCAAATTGTATCGAGTACCATTAAATAGAATGGTTTCTAGTCTAGCCAACTTGTGATTTTGACATTATGATAAAAATGTCTTAGTGTTGTGATTACTCTAGCTTGACTTAGTACAGTCGTGTGATTTTCAATCTAAGAAATTTATTCATTCCCAAAAAAAGAAAAGTAAACTACAAGTTAAAAACTTGAGTTTTGAAATAAAATCTAATCTCATATCGGCAAAGGCCTAAATTATAATATAATATCACCCCTTTTTAAAACCATTACGACTAAAAGATGTAAAACCACGTGCAAGAATCACCGTCAACAATTTGACAACGAGAGCAAGCCAAATATAAATCAATTCACCATTCAAAATAAAGACATAACCATGACATGACAACTTGACCTAACCGTAGTGCAAAATAATAGGGACCAGAAAAAAGTCTTACAATAGTCTAGATAATTTGTGGACACAGCTCAAATCTCATGAATGAGCCATCAACCCGACCCGACCAACCAAAACGACGTTCTCATCCTCACCGTCAATTCGCCAAGCAAGTGAATGACTCGGGGACGATGAGAACGGAAGCTGAGTATGATAGTTTCAAAAGCGTTCACATTCCCAAGATATCAAAAAATGGTCAAAATACGACCGGAGAGAGCCCACCATTTGGCAAAGGGAAAGGAGGGTCCAGTGATCCACAATGGTCATTTCACTATCTTAGAAAGAAAATAACAGTTGCGGAATCCAGCCACAGAATTATGGAATCCAATGATGATTACCAAATAAAATTATAAAAAAGAGGACGTGTCTGCAGTCTATACCAGCCAAAATTAAGGTTTGGCACTTTGGCCCCATTGTCCCAGTAGTGCCGCACTTCAATTGCTTTCCTTTGGGCTTACTCTAGCAGACTATACCTGGTTATTTTACCCCGTCCATATCCATACATCCGTTCCTGATTATTCTTCCGATGGAAAAAAAAACAGAAGAGGAAAATCTTTGATGATTCTCTGATGATGCCTATCAGTTCTGGGTAGTGTAAATATTTGGGGCGATCTCAACAAATTATCCTACTGATTTTGGTGAGGTTATGTTTTACAAAAGGTTAGAAGGTTCAAATGACAACGATTGTTTCGATTTGGTTATAATCCACATAAAGATTCCCTAAAAAAAAAAATAATAATAATAATAATCCACATAAAGATTTGTGAGTGCTCTAATGACACGATATGAAGTAGTGCGTGAAAAATGAGAGTGTAATTGATTAAGAAGCAAGACAATAAGCAAGCGAGCGGCGTTGTCATAAGCATGCTAGTGACAGTCTAATAATTTCCGAGTATGACTAGTTCGTTGTATGATGGTAGATGGATTGGCTTATTTTGGTTGTATTTTGGATCCACGCTGACTACGTCACAAAGCGTTTTAAGGAAGATAACGATGGTGTGTTGATGGCATGTCTTATTGTTACTTAGTGTTTTTTTTTTTTACAACAACAACAAAAATAGGACATTTAATTGAAAAGCCAACAACATTTTCATATCTCACCTGCATCCTAACTTATGTGGTACAAGGCACAACGAATTAGAAAATTTCATTAAATGGAGTGGTTGTGCTACATCAGGTGAGGTGCAAGTGGTATACAATACCTTAATGTTATTCTATTTATTTGATTTCACCAATTTTATTGATTAATAAAATTTTAACATACTTTTTTAAATCTTTATTTTGGACTAATCTTTATTATTACTATAAATAGAGATTTACTAAATTTATTATTACTATAAATAGAGATTTACAACCTAATTTGGAATTTTCTTAAACTAAATTAATTGAATATTATGATATAGTTATTACTCGATCTTCCAACCCAAAACCCTTGAAATCTTTCTTTTAGCAAATTCAAAGGGTTCCAACAACATGTCAAGATCGAGAACCAACTATTTGATTCATTTTAGTGGAAGAGAGACATACTTATAAGAGAGCAATATCATATGATTTTGATTCATTATTTTTCTCGTGGTTGAAGATAGAGATAAAAAGTAGAGTAACAAATTGTTATATCTCATGTTCAAGGGCTTTTTGGTAAAAATAAGGAGATCTACTTAGCTTTTCAAGTATTCTAAAAAGTAAAATTAGATGTGTACTCAGTATGAGAGGTCCAAATAGCAAATTTGGAGGTCTAACTAGAACCAGCCATAGTCAAATCATGACTATTTTATGTATAAAAAAAATGCCACTATTCTTTTTAGTAGATCTATTTTCCATTAACCTCACAATATCACCATGCAAGAAATGCGGGCATGTTGCTAGTATTATATATAAATGGGAGAAAAAGAAAAGACATACTCGAAATCTAGAAACACTAATCTATTTTTTAAATTATCAAGTAGCATGTGTGTTTTATTCTTCTTCGTTTTCATGTCTTGGTGGACTCTATCTATTTGGTCATTGATCATTGGGCAACACTAACAAACACCAAAGCTGTATTAGTTTAATATTTTGGACGTTTGGCTTTAGGAGGTAAAACATAGCACATTACTGTTCATTGGTATAAAATTTAAAACGTCCCTACGCATGGCAATGAGTCAATGCCCCCCCCCCAGTCCAAATCCAAAGAAAACGCGGACGACGAACATGCCAAAAGTTCAAATAACCATTTTTCATTTTGATTGCGACAAAAATGTCTCGAACGTTAACAGCTCATTCACCGTCATGAATTGATCACCACTATAAACCGATATTCTGCGTGGATTACGGTTGTTTGGTGTTCACTCGTTTTGTCAGTTGCTGCAGCTTCATTGAGTTCTTCTGTTCCTCCTATTTATGCCAGCCTTCTAGTAGCAAAATGACAAGTCACAAAAACGTCCCCATATCTTCAAAAGCGACACTTCCAAATTCAAAACAGCTCCACAATGCAACTGACCACAAGTCCCTCTATCAAAACGAAATTGGCCAAGAAAACCCTAGTCATGAGTGGGATGAATCTCCTTTCCAAACTCTATTTCCTCGAGTAATTTCGAAGTTGGTGTTCACCAGATCACCAGAATAGGTGCTAACCTTTGTTTCTCGTCTACGGCGGTATAATGTAGAGGTTGAAGAATCAGTTACTGAGTGGACCCCGCGACCCACCCACCGCCTCTGACCCGGCCCTCATTTTCCCGCGTTTTACCAAACCAATACCTTTCCCCTCCCCCAACTCCACCTTCTTTCTCTTGCTACCGCTCTCTCCTATTCCTTCCTTGCACAACCCACCCAACCAAACCCATCAATTTACTCTTCCCACCCTCCTCCACCATGCCCCTCCCCCTCCTCCTCCTCCTCCTCCTGTCCCTCCTCCCCATCTCTCTTCTCACACCCAAAGGTACTTCCGTCGACCCCTTCTCCCTTTAACAATATCACTTTCTGTCTTTCTCCCTATCTAAAACTCTTCCGGTTTTACAGGTACTTTGATCAACTGCGGCGCAGTGGTCGAATCCAAAATTGACGGCCGCGAATGGCTCCCAGACTCCGGCTTCGTCTCCGGCGGTGGAACCCCGAAAACGCTGAACACTTCAGGCCTGGTCCCTATCCTGACCACCCTCCGATCGTTCCCGAACATTGCCGGCCGGAAGTACTGCTACAACGTCCAGGTCTACCGCAACGCCAAGTACATGGTCCGGACCACTTACTACTACGGCGGAATCAACGGCCCGAGCTCGCCGCCGGTGTTCGACCAGATCATCGACGGCACCTTCTGGGCCGTCGTCAACACCACCGAGGACTACGTCAACGTCAAGGCGTCTTATTACGAGGGGGTGTTTCTCGCGCAGGGTAAGACCATGAGCGTCTGCGTCGGGGCGAATACGTATACGGACTCCGACCCGTTTATATCCGCTTTGGAGTTTGTGATTCTCCAGGACTCGCTGTACAACTCTACGGATTTCAAGTCCAAATGGACTCAGCTTGGTCGCAAGGCACAGCTTTGGGTACAATGGACCCATCATTAGGTATGTCTTTGACTCTCTGCTCAGCTTGAAATGAAATTTACTGTTATTGTGTGAGTTAGAATCTGAAATTGGGTAACTTTCAGATACCCAGATGATCAGTTTGATCGATTCTGGGAGCCATTTGGAGAAACCATTAATGACTCAAGCAATGCAAATGTATCTGTTTCGGGGTTATGGAACTTGCCCCCTACGAAGGTTTTCGAAAGCGAGCTGACGACTAACCAGTCCCAACCGATCAAGTTGAAATGGCCTCCAAAGCCGGTTCAGGATGCAAACTACTACATTGCACTGTACTTTGCGGATTCAAGGGATAGAGTTTTCAGCATATTCATTAATAGTGTGCCATATTACAAAGATTTGAATGTGACAGAAGCAGGGCTTGTGGTCTATGCCACCAAGTGGCCTCTTGGTGGTACTACAAATATTACTTTGACCCCTTCTTCTGGGTCAGTACTTGGTCCTTCGATTAATGCTGGCGAGGCTTTTCAGGTGTTGCCCCTCGGAGGAAGAACTCTTACTCGAGATGGTATGCTACTATGCTTATTTTTTTGGTTTGGTGTTGTATGGTTGCATTTTGATTTCTGAGCTTAAGAATTGTGTGGGGAAAAAACTAGACGGAAATGTAGGAAAGATTTTGAATGGGGGAAATTTCTGAAACCATTGGATGGCAATTCTACCTAGGCGTAATCTGATAGCAAGCATCAACTCACAGTTTATAGCTAGTCATTCTAGTGATTTTTATTCTCAGTGGGAATTGCTTTTCTTATCACAGTTATTGCTTTGGAAAGAGTAAAAGAGAGTCTTGAGAACCCTCCGCCTAACTGGAATGGTGATCCCTGTCTTCCCCGTCATTACACGTGGACAGGCATTACATGCTCTGGAATTCGTGTGGTCTCTTTGTGAGTTGAAACTTGTTATAATCTTGTTCATGCTTGATTTTGTACTACTTATCAAATACTTCCTTTTTTATTCTCTTATTCTACTTTGCTTAACATGACAAAAGCTTACTTCTACTTCTTCATGCTTCCAGAAATCTAACAAATATGGGCCTGTCTGGTTCACTGTCACCGAATATTGCCAATATGACTGCATTGTCTGACATGTAGGTTTCTGAAAATTTGTTGTCTATTTCAATTGAGAAGAAAGTACATGTTTTCTGAATTATTGATTTTTGAATTCTTTTGATAGCTGGCTTGGGAATAACAATTTGTCAGGACCTATTCCTGATCTCAGTTCATTGAAGATACTGGAAACACTGTAAGTTGTGGCCCTTTACTTCCCTTAATACGTTCTTGTTGTATTTTTTAGCTTGCAATGAAACACATGCTGTCCTACGGATCATTAGCAAATGAGCAACTGTGAATGGTAACGTGATATCGGGGACCTGAATTATTACGGATTTTACTTATGGTTTGATAGTAATTTACAGTTTTTATTTTATTTTTTTTTTTTTTTTTTTTTTTTATCTTGCACACATCAATTGTCTCGTCTGAATAATCTGAATCCAAGTCTTTACATGACCCTTGCCTGAAATGTCAAATTACTTTCCTAACCCAATGTTTGTTTCCTTTTCATTCTTAAAGGCATTTGGAAGACAATCAATTCAGTGGAGTTATTCCCTCATCGCTTGGGAACATTGATAGCTTGCGTGAACTGTAAGTAAATGTCAATGTCAGATTCTTTTGCTCGTTTTTGGTGTTGATAAGAGATCTTTCAAAGTATATTTGTTTGAACATGCGAGTGGAATTTGATTTAGGGGAGTGAAATCCACACTCCCCATTTTAAAATCCACGCTTATTCTTTCTCTTTTTGTTTGAAATTCTTATGAAAAGACAAAACTAAGTTACTAAAGAAAAAAATATTTAAGTTACGAAAAATAGAAACATGGAGTGTGGATTGTAAAATGTGGAGTGTGAATTTCACTCCCTTGATTTAATATGTTGTAATTTTGAGCTGTCAAACAAATCAATACTGCTTGAAATTGCTAGCTTTGTTAGATCTCAGGTAAAGTTAATTATATTTGCTTTGGGAGCTTTATATATACAGTTCCTTTGAAAATGGTTTAACCCCTGTAGTTAATACACTTCTCCTGTTACTGGAAAATGCCCACTTCTTGAAGCATATCAGTTCAGAACTGCTGCAACTAAAATGTGTATTAGTTAATGTCCACTTCTTAAAGCATATCAGAATCAGAACTGCTGCAACTAAAATGTGTATTAGTTAATTGAGCTGTATTTTACAGTTAAAACATTTTTTTGTTTTTCTGTCTTTTGGTTGGAGAAAAGGCTGCCAATAGAAATGTTTGATGGTCAGTCTATACCGTAGCATGAGAAAGTGGCCTTCACCAGGGTGGACAAGCGATGTGATTGTGTATTGTTAATGGTTTCAGATGAATCAGATCTAGATATACTTTAGATGACAACACATTGTTTTTTTCTATCTCATATATATATATATATAGATTTTTTTTTCCCTAATTTCTGTCTGATACTGGATGAGTGGATGTTCTGACTTGTGTTCTATATATCTTTCAGCTTTTTACAAAACAATAATCTCACTGGTCAAGTTCCTAACAGCCTTACTGGAAAGTCTGGGTTGAATCTAAGGTATAGAAATACCCACTGGTCCTAATATTCAAAACTTTCTCAATGCAGTTTAAACTGATTAGTTTGATTTGTGTTTCAGGATTTCTCCAGGAAATTCTTTTTCAGCACCCCCACCTTCTTGAACAGCTAGTATTGTGCCTGCATTTTTTTCGAGACACTTGCTCTGAACCTTCAAGCATATCTATGCATAAAGAGCTTGCAAAAGTTTAAGTTGGAAATTGACCCTTGTAAGCTCCTTAATCCTAGAGTCCAGTTCTCATGCTTACCTTTTTTTTTTTTTGTTAGTTTTCATAGGAATCAAGGTCTTCAATGAAATGCAAGAACCTACAGTTTTATCATCGATTGTTCATGTACTGAGTCAGTGACTCGCTTCTATTCGTTGATTTATTGGCATAGGTGGTTGATGCTCTTGGTTTGTGTATCACTTGTCTTGTCCATATTAAATTTTGTAATACACAAATTTTTTCAAATGTACACTATGAATTGTTGTTTGTTATATTTTCTTTTCTGACTTCATTCCTTGCGTAATAGGATTATGTAGAGTTGACATTTTACCTAATTGCTGGTTTTACAACTAGTCAATTTGCTAAGAATAGCTCCATGTTCTGAACTAGTCAATTTACAACTTGCTGATCTCATTCTCTTCAACCTCTAGAAGACTAGAAATCTACAACCTCCATTCTGTGATTGATTTTTTTTTTTTTCTAATGAGACTGGTTGACAACTTGGAAAGGTAAAAATATAAGTTACAGCAGTAATCTTTTCCAGATAAATAAATCCCCTATTACATTGACACCAGAGTTGACATTTTACCTAATTGCTGGTTTTACAACTAGTCAATTTGCTAAGAATAGCTCCATGTTCTGAACTAGTCAATCTACAACTTGCTGATCTCATTCTCTTCAACCTCTAGAAGACTAGAAATCTACAACCTCCATTCTGTGATTGATTTTTTTTTTTTTTTTTTTCTAATGAGACTGGTTGATAACTTGGAAAGGTAAAAGTATAAGTTACAGCAGTAATCTTTTCCAGATAAATAAATCCCCCTATTACATTGACACCATGTATTACTTCCACTCCATTTTGAATGGGAAATCCTACCCATATGGTCGATTGGTCGGACCTCTTTCTCAATAAATTCAAATTTCATCATTGCTATGGCCGAAGATCAGATTCCTCTTGCTTCTATTCTATGCCTCTCATCTTGGACCCACTGATTCACATCTGTGTATCTGCATGTTATATATTTCACTGTCTAGTTATCTATTAAGGAGAGCCAGTTTCCGGAAAACGAGTATGTACTTTGGGACCATACAAGAAGGGAAAAAAGTTGAAGATAGTTAATCGAATTTGTTAATACTCTTCCACAACACTAGAAAGTTAGCATTTACATTATGATTCTTCAGATTCACCAAATCAACAACACTCTAAACATGATACAGAAAGATTAAATAAGCAGAACAAATGAGAAAACAATAAACATATAGAACAAAATCCTGCAGATCAGCTCAAGTTCTAATACCTCTCTTCCTCATGATCCTCACCTATCTAGTCTTCCTTTTCTGAGAGGAAACAAAGGTGGTAACGCACTGTTCTTCATCTGTGTGCAAATCGGCACATTAATCATTGGCCTTATTCTTATGCTGGCTGATCGTGTTCTCTCTAAGCCTTTCTTTATCCTCTTCATGTACTTCTCTTTGTTTCCCATCCGCTCCTTCTCTTGATCTGCTGTGGCTACATCAGCAAACGAGTTTGAAGATGATGAAGACGAGATGAAGAGGAGGGTGAGAGAGTTGAAGCACGTTGCTTCTTCAACCTGAGCAACTCTTTCCATAAAACAGTACACTTCGGTGGCCTTGGAGATGGGTCATCATCGACAAACCAGTTTCCTCTACTTTCCTCCTTGTTCACTACCTCTTCCTCTTCCTCGCTTATCTCATCGTCCTTTGTTTTAAGACGAATCTTGTTGAGCCTTTCGGCATGCTGCTTTTGCCAAAAGGGAAGGAGCTTTCCTTCAAAGAAGAGCTCATCTGCAGTTAACATGGCATGACTACTCACATTGTTTGAGAGAAACTCAAAGTCTGCATTTCTTGCCTTCTGATCACACTCCATTTTCCTGTCTTGAAGTTCACCGTGAGGATTTGGGCTAATAGTGATGAAGTCATTTTCGTCGAGGAAATCGGTAGAGAAAGAAATCCGGGGACTCGAGGATGGCTCGATGGATCTAGAGGTTGTCTGAACAACTTCCAGGGATACCATTTTGGTATGGTTTTTGAAATCCAGGGAGAGTGGTAATAATGAGGGCTAGGGAATGGGGAGTTAGCTAGTGAACTGTGTTTTCTGAGCAAATGCAAGAGGTGTGATATATATAAAGGGAAGGAAATGATTTACCGTTTCAGTAATTAATAGTCTGTCCATTTTCATTATTGCTAGTAACCGTTTGGATTGTGAGATTATAAAAACCTGGTGGCCGGTCTGGTGTAGGTGAAACAATAAAGCTCAGGTTCTGTTTAGAATATAGAAGCAGCACATGGAGACCTTCGAAACTTAAAGACAAATTCTTTTTACTATATTTATTTAGTGTTACAAATTTGAGTTCACAATATATCGAGGAGACTAGTTCGATTCATATGTAGATTGACTTTATATATAAGTAAACTAGTTTGATCTGCTATAAAAGCTGGAATTTACGACTATAGAAAGCTGATATACTGTCGTATTTAACTTATTTAACTTGATGTGTATCCAAAACTTTTCCTATAAATTTTACCATAGTTCTACATGCACCTATGAATGTTTTATTTATTGTTCTTCCCAATTATGATAAGAAAAGTTTTGTTATTCAAATTGATCATGATCTATTAAGCTTTGCATGCTCCTGAATGTACTGCTTTGATAGGGATCTTTTGCTTTTCAAAGAAAGAAAGTTGGGTGGAGGAAATTTTTTGACTAGAATATCTTATATCTAGCTAGCTTAGTGGCATTTGATATATACAATCTGGATTAGTCAAAGAGAGATGAGCTCTGTTAGTTTGACTCCCCAACTTACAAGGGCTATAACATGGAAGGGGTCCCAAACAAAGACATGTGGTCACATGAGAGGTTATTTTCTGCCATGTGAGATCTGAATCCATATATGTGTTGCTCATGAGTCATGCCAAAGATACCCTTCTGATGCGCTTGGCTGGTTCTGGTATTTCATGTGAATTTTCCCATCTGTCGATGGTTTTTCTGTCATCTTGAAAGGTCATGCAGTGGTAGATATCATGTTCATAGCTTAAAAAGCTTCCATTAAGATTTGGGTAGTTGTAATAAAATCAAGGACAGCTAATGAACATTGGGGGTTAAATCTCTGGTTATTATTGAATGTAGGTATTCGCTGTGATTATTAATGTTAAAGCACATAGCTCCTAGCATTCTGTGTGGTCCTCCTCTGTCCTCTCCCTCTTCTATAATTTTCTCGTTAGGTTTGTCTTTGTTCTATGCTTAAGGGAGACAATAATGTGTTAAAGTTATTGCTAATCTAATAAACAACAAAAAAGATCATGTGATGCTTAAATTATGCTAATGAATCAGTATGATGGATTAATGCACTTAAATTAGGCGATGAGAAATGCCAACTATTTTTTCCATTTCATTCATTTTTGTCTTCAATGTTCTTTTCCTCATAGAAAATTGACTGATTCCGGATTAGTCTTTGAAAATCATCTTTTAGTAGTCTACTAGTCTTATTGCTACTGAATGTGTATATTTATTAAATAAAAATTTGCAGACTAAAGGGTTCGTTTTTGTTAGTTTTTTGTTCAAATGAGGTAGAAATTAATATTTCGATCTTGAGAATATATTGAAGAATGCAAAAGCATTTGAAAAACATTGTGGAACAAATGTGTGTTTGATCAGACTTATTGTGATGGAAAAATTGTGAAAGAAATGTGTGTTTGATCAGACTCATTGTTATGGGAAAATTGTAAAAGAAATGTGTGTATGACTAGCCTCATTGAGATTTATTTTTTCTAGTAGAAACATCGACAAATAATTGGTTCATTTTACAATTAAAAATGTACAACAAGTAGTTCGTGGAGTTGAACTTAGAACTTTTCACTTAAAAAGTAAACCACTTATGCTATTAGACCAAACGATATTGTCATTGTGGCAAGCTAGCTACTTTCTCCATTTTATTCATTTTTGTCTTCTGTGTGTTTTTTCCTCATTTGATATTGTGTCTTAAATTGAAATTGATTGATTCCAGATTAGTCTTTAAAAATCATCTCTTAGTAGTTTTCTAGTCTTATTGCTACTTAAATTGTATATTTATTATATAAAACTTTGAAGACTAACGGGTTCGATTTTGTTACTTTTTTTGTTCAAATGAGGTAGAAATTCGATCTTGAGAATATATTTAAGAATGCAAAAGCACATGAGAAACATTGTGAAAGAAATGTGTGTATGATCAAACTCATTGAGGTGAGAAAATTGTAAAAGAAATGTGTATATAATCAGACTCATTGTGATGGAAAATTGTGAAAGAAATGTCTCTATATGATCAGACTCAATGAGATTTTTTTTTTTTTAATTTTCTTAGTAGAAATGTCAATAAACAACTTTTTTATTTTATAATTGAAAATATACATTAACTAATTTGAGTTGAACTCAAAATTTTTCACTTAAAAAGTAAGCACCAGTGATACAAGACCTAACGATATTGAGGCAAGCTCATTATATTCATAACTAAAAGGGTAATTTAAACCTATCATGATAAGATGATGTTGAAAAGACATCTGAATCTCATAATACGTGACGCGTATTTGTTGCTCCCAGTAGGATGTCATTTCAAGTAGATGTGAATGATGAACCCAACTAAAGTCTTTTCGCGTAACTAGGGTTATGAAAAATCATAAATGACACGCTCTTTGGACATGGACTAGAGCAAGGTAGGAGCTTGTGGAATTGAAAGCTTGTGGGCTGGCTACTACTTTTCTGACAGTATAGGATTAAGAGGGACAACAACATATATAGTACCTCCTTATCACTCTTGTCAAAGAGGACCACGAAGTCTGGGTGTTCTAGGGCAATGAGAGGGATTCAATGTACAAAAAAATTGTAAAGGGAGTTCCAAAGGCTAAGCAATTTGGCTGGCTAAAGATTGTACAAGAGAGGGGACCATAGACAAATTATTAATCCTATTAAATCTAAGAAGGGTTTACTCTGGTTTCATGTAAATCCCAGCTGTTAAACATGGATAAACCATTTTAAATGCTTCAGAATTCAGAACTCTGTTGTCTGTATATGTATGTTATATTCATAGTGTGTTTGAGAGAAAGACAACCTGAACATTGACTATGTCATGGACTCATGGTTTAGTTAATTGGTGGAGATTTGGATTGTCAGGCTCAGGCAGGCAGCATAAACAGGTGGAATCAAAACTCAAATCACCTGGATAGTGATAACTTAAGCATTCAGGAAAAAACAAAACCAGATTGTAACCAAAAGAGACAAAACCAGACTGTAACCAAACGGATAGGTTATATAGTTAAGCAGTAAGGGGGTTGCTATTACTCCTTCTTTCTTTCTTTTTTTTCTTCTTCTTCTTCTTCTTTTCTTTTGATAATTAAATAGCAACGGGCCGGAAGAGTAAGACTCTGAATTAAGTAGAAACGTTGAGTATGGCTATAAAGGTTAATGTATTTAATCACTAAAGCCTGATCATAAACTTCCCGGAATAGTTGCTATATAATTCTTACTGCATTAAAGGGTTCATAGAGAAAATGACACCCAAAAGAACAAAAACAAGGTGTACTTCGTGTTCGTGGTGAGTCTACAGCAAACTGTTTTGTTGGTACTTGGTAAAGCCTATCTTTCACAGTGCTATCAATTAGATCCATTTGTACGATTAATATGGGAAGCCATGGGCTGGGTGGCCAAAACACTTTGGAAAAGTTTAAACGAAAGAATGATCTGTGATCATTTCATAATAATTTATCACGTGATTAGTGTGTGAGATTCGTAAAGATATGCTACTAAATTGCGACATTTTGAAATTGCATATGTTCTTTAGGGAACACTTCTGCATCCAACAATGGTTTAAAACGATCATTTCACAATAATTGATCACTTAACCATTGTGTGAGGTTTGACGTAAATTATTTTAGTATATTCGTCATTATAGAATAACACGTATGTGACAATCAAATTATACATTACATTATTGTAGGTGAGCAGCGATGGATTCAGTTGAGGTATATATGGCAATGAGCATTATCATCGGGCCGTGATTATAGGTTTACCTTGAGGAAGTCTTAATTAAGCTCTGAAAACTAGTCTGCCATCTTTCTGCTGATCGATATGCTTCAGATGTGATACTATATTCAGTCAAGGATATGCGACCGAAAAGTGACCCTAAACCCTAACCGCTCTGAAATTTCAAAGCGATGCCTCGCTCTGGATAGGATCTGTATATATATATATATAAAATCAAGCCCACAAGGGGAAATAGTATATTCATCACAAGTCAGAATAGGCCGTTACATACCATGTCATTTAAGGACATAGACAGAAAAGAAGATAGTGTTAGTACGTACCAGTGGCTCATAGAAATAGACCCACTCATTATACATTCAAATACGTAGAGGTAGCGGAGACCCTCTTTTGGTACTACTCCAGAGGCGCTAGAGATACTTAAGAGTGCACATCGGTACTTAATTTCCTAATACAAGGAATTATTGTAATTTACACAAACTAAAAAACATATGAATAAGCTTAGGGCTCAAAAACCCCGACCTAAATTAGAAAGCCCAATAGGACAGGCCCAAGAGAAAGAGGACCAAGGCCCAGCAAGATAAGGTTGACCCAAGCCTAGACCACATCTCCACCACATCCTCAGCCACCTGTATAGCGCCAGTGTTGTTCCGCCGCCTACGAGCCCCGCCACGAACCAGCTCCACCAGCCTCGCCACGAGCCGCCCATGAGAAAACGCCGTCGAGGTCAGCCTCGAGTCTGCGTTGCCCCGAGCCCCACAAAGCCCTCATCGCCGCCCAGATGCTCCAAACCTACACCGCTGGATCTGGAAGTCCTCCATGAGCACACCTAACTGGATCTGCACAGAAAATGACCACTAAACGCCCAGAGATGTTGCCCAATACTTGCCGCCAACCATCCTGCCAAAAACCCCGAGCCAAACCCCTTCTCTTTAGACCTCAACCCAAGGCAATGAAGTATCCATCCAGCAGCCAGCACAGGGACAACGAGACGATGGCAACGCTACCCATGGCCACCGCCAGACAGGAAATGTTTGGAGGTGTTGGTGCTCTCCC
The DNA here is from genome assembly GCA_024704745.1 of Rosa lucieae. Classification (NCBI taxonomy): domain Eukaryota; kingdom Viridiplantae; phylum Streptophyta; class Magnoliopsida; order Rosales; family Rosaceae; genus Rosa; species Rosa lucieae. The sequence continues at coordinate 39,515,926 of CM045495.1, read as the reverse complement.
GCCACGCTAGGGCTAAGAGAGAGAGAATACGGTCTCTTAAATATATTGAATAAATTAAAGGTTGCTTTACTTCTAAGATTTATTCAAAAAAGAAAAAATATATTCCCAAGTGTAAGACTTAATTTAGACTATCATATGGAATTTCATTAGTCACAACTCACAAGTGTGGATTACTTAAGTAACAAATATAAAAGATTACATAATATATTGCAAATAAAGAATTGTGATTGTGCTCATTGCAAGATATGGACACCTAATCCTATGTGGATTATGCTTAGTTTACTCATATATGAATATGTAAGGTATGATAGGAGAAGAAGTTGAATCCATGAACTACAAGGACTTCTTGAGTAAGGTTATGATATGTTAATATTTCTCATATATCAACTTTTTTTTTTCACTTTGAAAACTCATTTTACCGTTTTGAGAGCTCATTTTACCGCTTGAGGACTTATGTGGTAACTAAAAAAATTTATCACTTTAAGGACTCATGTTACCACTTTAAGGACTAATATTACTATTTTGATGACTCATTTTACTACTTTAAGACAATTATTTGCATGTGATACTTTAACACATTGTAGAATTTCTCGAAATTCTTTCAGGGGAAGGATTAGAGATTTAGAGATCATAAACTCCTACATAAGTCCAGGCCATGTTCTCACAATAACCAAATAAATGGAAAAAGTTATCATGTGAATAAGTGATTCAATATTGTCTAACCACCAGGAATTAGAAAGGACATACTAGGTTAGTCTCAAGACAAACAAAGATAGAAAAAAAAGAAAGAAAAAGACACATTTTTTTGCTAGCCAATCTCTATACTAATGGCTATTTCTCTTGAGGTGGCCAATTTTATTATAGAAAAGGCCTTGAAAACAGTTTGATCGAGTTTGTGTTTGTGTCAACCCTATGAATAAGTTAGATCCTCTAGAGGACCTTTGTGGAAAATTTTGCTTTTAACGCTGCAGTTCTTCGACTGCTCCTTTGTCACCAAATTCACAGTCACAAAATCACAAACTCGATCAGCTATTTACGAGTGTTTTGTTTTGTTTTGTTTTTTGGTGATGAAGTTGGTCAGCTCAAGAGAAATCGTCATAAGTAGAGCTTGGTTATCCAAATTTTTTTTTTTTTTTTTGTCTTTTTTATTTTGAGTCTAACCTAATACATCTTGCTTCTAATTCTTGCTGGTGGTTAAACAACAGATCCCATATCTTACAAGGATTCACAAAAAAGAGAACTCCAAGTAAAGAAGAACAACTTGTTTCTAAGCAATGGAATGAAGATTGCAGTACAGGGCATAGGACTTTTGTTATGATCTAGTTTTTTGTTAGAGTTGCATAGTGTTTTCTATATTCTGTGATAATGAATTTGATTTCTTGTTCCCAACTTGTTGAGAATGATTTTAGTTTTTTTCACAATTTTTTATTTTGAATGAAGACATAGCCAATATATTGATCAAAAGCCAGAATAACCATTACATATCATTCCGCTGTCATTTAGACAGACAACAAAATGTGTCAGTACCCATTATGATACATAGAGGCAAGTCAGTTATTTGACTTTTTTTACATCAAAATAGCATAAATCCTCCATTAGTACTACTCTAGAAGATTCGCTAAAACCACGAAAAGTGCGTAGCTCCCTAAAATACTTGATGAATTTATTAGAAGTAAACAAAATTACTAACATAATGCAATTAACTCAGGCCCAAGAGAGCATTCCAAGACCAGTTGAGCCCATACCCTAGCAAATCGCCCCAAACCTGGCTCAAGTCTCCATCCCCATCACACAATCAGCCACCCAGCGCCACCATTTAATCCCACGCTGCCACAACCTCGACTTTGCTGATCCCATACGCAGCCAACAAAGCAACCTCAACCATCATGGGGCAAGCGCCGTTGCCACAGACCCCAAAATCAGAGCAGTCTGACCACAAACACAGAGACATTACACCAGAACCGCCGCCGAGGTACAATCCGCCAAACTTCTAGCAACAACCATCCAAAACCGCTGCCTTTGAGCCCAACTTTTGGATCACCACCAATTCAGCAACAGCACAAAGACAGCGGCAGAGCTTAGAGGCCAGCCAAATATCGTGCGCCACCAGGTGAGCACAAATTTGCAACGAAGCCGTTCTTTAGGGGACGTGCTTGATCGATGAAGAGATCGGCGCTTTGTGTGTATATATAAAAGAAAAAAAAAACTCTTTTTTCCCTAATAAAATTGAGTTGAAATTATTTTAAGATAGTTCTTATGTTGGCATTGCTTCTCAAATCAATAGATTTGAAGTAAATTTGAAATGGGAAAGATTGATTTGAAGTAAATTTGAAATGGGAAAGGACCACGTAAATGATTAACACGTAAAACCAGGCTTGCATGTGACTCGCCTCTGCATCGATGCGGAAAGTGGAAACGCTTTTGTTCATTTTGGAAAGTAGGAAGATTCCACATGTTGACGTTGACCTCAGGTTGAGTACTCCGTCGCCTTCACTTGCCGTCAGCTAAGCCCTAGAAGAAACCATACAATGATCATCATATATGTTTCTAACTTTTCTGATTATTATCGATAATTTTCTTCTATCTAAAATATTCTGATCATAAACTTTTATATATATGCTTCATACTAAAGCTTGCTTGCTTAACAATTTTCAGAGAAGTACAAACTTTTATATATATTTCCTTATTCACATCGGACCCAAACTTGTATAACACCGATAAATTCATGCAAATAATATAAGATTTAAATATCTGAACATCTATGGTAAAAGTGTACTTCTCCATACAACCATTTTAAGAATCTCTTCATGCAAATAAGATTCTGATAGGTATTACATCGGATATACAATACTGACCTAAAATGCTCTAAAATACTTAAATTGGTTAGAAGTTGGCCTACAATGTATAATAAACTAGTCACTAGGCATCTAAACATCTGTGGCAAATCTATACAACCACATTTTCATGTAATTTTTGTCGGTAATTAATTAAAGGAGTTTATATAATTTTGGATCAGATAGTTGAAGGAAAGTTTTAGATTTGGGTACTCTGAGCCACTATCGTGATGTCTCTTTCCCTTCCTGTCAATGAACCATGATTTTGGGTGAGTAGGAAAGTTTGATTTTGGGTGAGGACCACCATTGCAGTGTCCTGGAAAGCTACAGAGATGACCCCATGCAGATGGAAACATATTATTCTAATTTCAACCGAATATAGAGATAACTTCAAACCCTAACGTACTATTGTACTGCTGGTACGTGGTTTGAAAGGGGTGGCTGATGTTCGCTCAGATCGATCAGGGTCGACTTTGATCCATATATAATTGCATGATTGGGTGCCGAGGGGATCCACACAGAAATGATGAATACCGAAGTTAGATTCAGAAGTATCCATCTGACAAAGACGAAACTATTTGGTGTCAATTAATGTCATTTGTCCACCTCCATATATTTCTCCCTCCTTTTATCAAATTCTATTCGGTTTTTGAAAATCATATAAATTGCTTCATATACAGTATGTTCAAAACTATCCAGCATTATAAAATCTATTTTTTTATTTTTTATTATTTTTAAATTTGCTACATGTATGTTTAATCAGGTGCACTATTTGATTGTATAAAAGTTAATTCTACAAGTTAGGATAATCGTGGTTGAAGTTGAGTCGTTGTTGTTACATGCATCATCATGGGCTTAGAAACCTACTTGTATATATTAGACTTCCGCCAGCTATTGTGAGTTAGACTTCCGTTGTGGATTTTGTCTATGTGGACATTTACTTAAAAGGGTAGTAGAGATGACTTCACCTATGTCCCTCTTCATTGTTAACGATACATTTTTTTTTTTGGCATTGAAGAAACATTACAGAGGAAACAAAACAGAAAGAAAGAAACAAAGCAGCATTGTTAACGATACATTGATCATCGAAATGCCTATTTCGTGGATCAATTTGGTTGTCGAGATGCTTAACCGTCATTTGTAGTGGTGTACCATTGACGTCTGGTCCCGACCTGGCTTTTGCTCTCCTCGGTTCCGGTCTCTAGTTATTAGTGTTTAGGGGAGACTTGTATATATCTATCCACCACGCAATGTGTTTGGAGTCTGTAACGGAGATTCGTGGTGTTCTAAATATATGTAAGGGATTTGGGTTATTCTTCATTGCTTTAATGGAATAGCAATGGTTGTTAGGCCTAGCTAGAACTATTTCCAATTAAGTTGTATGTAAGTCTAGGATTCGAGACCGAGGTTGCAACTTTGGCTACCTCACCGTTGTATTTGAATTCCGTTCTCGGACTAACCAAGAATTTGTGCGTATTGTCGTTCAGTTCATGTTTATGTTTGCAATTTTACAGCTCCGTTTTTAATTTCAATATCCTAGCTACATGCTGATATTGTTCAACAAAAAGGAAATCTGAACTAGGGGGAAAAGGTGTCATAAATTTGGAGTAGGGCAGCTGCTTGCCTACTTGACTACTATTCCCATATTAAATATCACCGTCTTATCCGATCAGAATTGCTCTGAAGCTTCCCGCATGCACATGGCTGGCTACCCCGGCCCAACTCCAGGAACTAAAATCATGTCCCTCTTGCAAAAAACAATAGCATGTTCGAAATGTATGTTGGTTATCACAAAAGTCAGAAGTACTTGAAAATACATATTTATTTCCAGAAAGAAAGAAAGCTGATCATCTTCTAATTTAAAACTTATGACAACCGCAGTATATAATCATCACAAACAAAAAAGCAGCCAAAAACACAACTTCCATGCTAACAATAATTTACGTTACATTAACAAGTTCTCGTCAGAGCAGAACCAAAAGCTAAAAAACAGATTAACTTCAAGTCCCAAGGCTACCGTTACTCGCAGTATTTGATTCTCAACTTCAAACCAAATCCAAACAGAGAGACGAAGACAAGACTAATATTAATTTACGCTTAATTAATAATGAAGATCATGAAGACTAATCAAATCTCATTGCTGAACATGGTCTTGTTCTGAACCAAAGAGTTCTTGCAATGAGCAATTGCGCCTTGAATTGCACTCTGAAGCTCCTCCATCGACGATCTGTCCACCGCTGCGTACGACGTTGTTGCTCCTGCTCTACCCGCACTAGAGCCACCTGCCGGTTGACCGGTCCGGGACAAAACACCTGAGTGGCTGGGCGAGCAGCGCATCGAAGATGGGCAGCTCGAAACACAGCCTCTCCTTCTTGGGTACCTCAAGTTACCCGAGAAGGAATGAGAAAACCCGCCATTAGTGCTCTCTCTATTTCTCGCGCTGGCCTTGCCCGATAACTCGTGATCCGTACTACTCGCGAGTTTCTCGGATCTAATCTCGGCCGACGACGCCGTCGTCATTTTCTGTTGTTTTTGGGAGAGCTTCTCGTACAGTGGCTTGACCTTCTTCATGTACTTTCTGATAACCTCCTTGGCGGTGTTGCTTGCTCGCTTGACGGAGTTAGATCCGGAGACGACGTCGTTGTGATCCGCGTCCACGACCACTCTGTGTTGTTGTTTATTCGGATCCTTCTTGAACACAGAAGAGAATCTCGACAAAGAGAAGTACTTGCTGTTCTTCTTGATCTGCGACTGGGAGCTCAAGTTATGGATTTGAAGAACATCTTGCTTGACAACAACGTCGTTGGATGAGTACTTGCTGTTGAGGCGCTTGAACTCGTCCTCCTCGGCGACGGAGCTCGGCCTGGCGGAGGAGTCGCACGAGTCACGTGAGTCGTTGGAGCTGCTGACGGTGGAGTCACGTGAGGAGGTGGTGTCGGAGGCCGCGTAGGAGGAAGAGGAAGACGAGGAGGGCAGGAGGAGGAGAGTGCGGACCATGGAGAGGCGAGGGGAGAGATGGAGAGGGAGGAGCTGGCCCTTGTAGAAGAGCTCGTCGGCGGGGCGGCAGAGCGGGGTGGATGATTTGCGAGGCGAGCAGGAGATGGTGAACTCGAAATCCGACGAGGAAGAGGAAGAGAACGAGTGGGTTGGCGAGGGCGGGAGGGTGTGGGATTTCTGGTCTAGTTTCTTCCTCCCCATATTTTTCTTGTGTGAGTTCTGCTACATAATACTCGTCTGAGTTGTAGAGTTTGGGATATAATGGTTGTGCTTGTGGTCCATTTGGTGTGTGATTAGTACGTTAGAGAGAGCTTTCTAATCAGTTGGTGGATCTGAGAGGTGTTGAAGGCTCACACTCACAATCCTCACATGGGATGATGGGATGAGTTTGGGAGTTTGGACTACTCTCTCACCGTGTGGGGGAAGTGAGTATTTAGGGTTAAGGACCTAAGGTTTAGGTGTCTCGTGCCATAAACGTGAAAGGTGGGGTAATTTAATTGATTGACGTATTATACTAAAAGATATCTTTGTGAATTTACGGGAATGCGGGTGTTGTGATTAGGAAGTGTGCTGGATCATGTGACACCCTAATCATGATCATATTGTCGTGTAGAAAATTACGGGGTCGTATTCAACTTTCAATGAATTGTCATGTAATCAAAGATGCTCTCAGTGTAAACTTATAAATCACCCTAAATTTTGGGGAACCATGTTTCGTTTCGGAATTAATCATTGTTGAAGAAATTGATGTCCTCAATGAACTCACCATGCGCTTAGGAATTGCATGCTTCAATATTGGTGAGTCGTCTTTATTTCGTTTAAGAGGATAGGTATGAATATAATCGGTTCATGAATATTTTTACAATTTCTAATTTTGAAAATATTAATAATATCATGCCATTTTTGTTTGTTATGCTAATAATAGTATGAGTTGGATCTTAATCTAGTCTGCGCTTGATAATATGATAATATCTTGTTTTTCCCCTTTATAGAGATTCTGTTATTAGTGCGCTTGATCGTAAATTAATGTTTCATAAAACACTCGTTGTTTAACATGTATATAATTATAAAGATAGAAAGGTGATAAATAATTTTCTCTTACAATTTTGGCGAATCGGATCTCACTATTTATACGTACAGCTGTTTGATCTCACAATTCTCTTGATGTAGGATGATTAATCTTCTGATCAAACTGCAGATTGCAGGATGCCTTTTCCCTATATTTTATTGCATGCACTAAACCCTTAAGACCAAACTATTTGCTAATTGCTGTACGTGTATTGTTAATAATCTAGTAGCTAGATCATATTTGGTACTTACTACTTTACTATATCATATTTGGTACTTACTACATCATATTTGGTACTTACTACTTTAATAGTAAGAGCATTTCTAACAGTAGAATTTATATTTTAATTAAATTTAGCTAAAGTTAAGAAATATAGCTATTGATTCAATAATGTTGTTCTAATAGTAGTAGTTATTTGTAAGTGATATACTATATTTTATCGAATTGTAAATTGACATGTAGACAAAAGAGGAGAGAAATATATAACTTTTATTTTAGCTATTCTTGATTGTCTAGCTAAATATAGCTAGTCATTTTAGCTAAAGTTAAATTTAACTTAGCTATAGCTAGTCTGTTTGGAGTTGAGTTTAGCTTTTCTGTTAGAGATGCCCTAAAACTCTGATGCCAGCCACTGTTGTCAACTTGTCATGGTTAATTTCGTATGAATTTGCGTTATACAGTCTATGCTATTTTTAACCACTGCAAGTGGCATAGTGGTTATTGCCTAGTTGGGTGTGTTCCCCAACCCAGGTTCAAATCCCGAAGCTGTCAAAGTGGTCAGGCACTGTGCTGCAATGCACAGTTGGAGTATTTCACATGAGCCGAAGGGGTTTATCTTGGGTCGAGAAAGCATTTGCATTCCCCTTGACAAAGTCATAAAAAAAAAATCTATGCTATTTTTAAGAAATATGTAATTAAGTCACATGGGTATTGTTAAAGAATTAATGAGGGATGTGACTTTGGAAGAACCTTAACATTTGTCATCGATATAGCCAAAGTCACAGTTTCCAAAACAGGGTTTATTAACTGTAGATCGAGGAGTAATGGAACTATAATTATAAGTACAAATCATGCATGGCGGATATAGCTTTTCGATGCATTGGAAAGCTGTAAGATAAGCTTAATATGTATCCAAATTAGTGGAGATTAGAGCTATTAATTAAGAGTGCTATGCGTGAAGTAATTGATTGGTAACCAGGCAATTAACATCAGATGATCATTGGGTCTTGGAAACTTTTCGCCCCGATTATTTAAACTTATAGAGATTAATTTCTTTTCTTTTTTTTCTTATATAAGAAGGTAACAAGAAGGCAACAAACGACTTTCTTACTCTGAATTTGAAAATTTTTCAGAAGGTAAAAAAGTATAAAATAAGTGGATAGTTCTATGCTCATACTACCGAAACATTTTAACTAAAATTTTACCTTTTAAAAATGTGATTGAGTTAAGGATGATATTGGTGCATGGAACCACTTAGCAATGGGTTACAATCCCATGTTACTCAATACGACATCAGAGCAGATTCTCAGTTTTCAATCATGTCATAAACCCAGAATGTATGTACACATGAATAATTTACGTATGCTGACTGATAATTAATCCCTTAATATATAAACACGTTGTTTACTCGCTATAGAATGTGAGATTTAGTTGTCCATGTGACTTAGGGCTGTGATCGCACATTCGCCCATAAGAGGATTTATTGAGAATAACAAAATTTACAATATACGTAACAAAATAAGACATAATTTGGCCGCCAAGATCTTGTCGATAAAACCCCACTCCTAAAATATGTAGTTAATTAAGATGAGAAATTGAGAATGATATTAGAGTGCATAACCACTCTAGCGGCTAGCGGATTGCTAAATTATTTACTGGATCATTTCGATCATCTAAAGTTGTTCCACAGACAAAATGAATCTTATTGTTTATGAGAGTGTCTCTGCATGCCTCACTTCTTACTTAACTATCATTTTAGAAACTGGCACTATCGGATCATTTGACATGGAATCACTAGCATTAGTAATCTTCATTTCTTTGGTGTTTTAGTTATTAGATCGTTGCTTTATTTTTTTTAGTGGGTAGTTTGCTATATCATTTTCGTTCTGGTTAATTTGTATCAAGGGATTACTAGTAATTTTTTTGGATATACCAAAGGCCCAAAAGATTACTAGTATTTCCATACCTTCTTCTTTTCTTGTTAGAGTACAATTGCTATGCTCCCTTTGATTTACTAAATTTTATGTGCCTCGGCATAATCGCCTAACTGCACATAGCGAGATCATCTATGTTTGTTGGGCTAGGCCTATATTTTTACCCACTGGCGTATCAACATTTGATAAGAATCATCATATGCGGGCCTTGTATCCAGCCAGATCCTATCACCTACTACGTCCGCCAGAAATAGCCATTTAGCGTTACGAAAGAAAAAAGTTTATCTTTACATGGCTGAAGAAAGATGTTCTGATATTACGCTTATATTAATAAAAATCTCTATGATGCTTTTACTAAAAAAAAAAAAAAATTGTTGTAATATTTTTTCTTTCGTTCTTTTACATTGAAGAGAATCAATTTTCTAATTTAGGGTGTAACTCAAATTTTTTTTCACCCTCCTTTATCACTTAGGCTTAGCCTATCATTTTTTTTTTTCGAAAAGAAATAGAATCCATTAATAACCAAAAAAATTACAAAGCATTGGAATAACCGGTTGTGGTATCAACACCACGACACATATTCCTACCATGATATCTAGTTATGGGTCCGTCACTAATAGTAACATCCATGAACCGAAAAGGTCCAACCCCTAACCAATTTTTACGCCTATCACCCCAGGCTACAAAGAACGATAACCAATCCCGAGTGTCACGATACGACCTCGTCACCAACATCCAGACGAACCACTCCACCCTCTTCCACACCGTGTCCATAAACCGCTAGACCACGTGCAAGGGAAATCTACCTTTCCATTTTTTTTTTTTTGAGAATTAAAAAACTTTATTAATAAAATCAGAATTACATAATTCGGGAACGACCCGGTGTATCCTCAGTATCACCTAACACACTAGAGATACCAACACTACTCATTTCCCTCTCTTCTACCTCGGTTAAAGGCCTCTCACTCTCAGTGATGGACATGAGCCAAGAAGGCCCATCCTCTAACCATAAAACTCGCCCTTCCTCTCGAGCTACAAAACTTGCAATTGCATGGGCTGCCTTATTATTGTCCCGCGACGTGTGCTTAACCACAGAGATCTGGAGGTCTCTTAACAGAGTCTGGATCTCTTCCACGATAATACCTTCCGCCGCAAAGCATTTTTCCCGTTTGTTAATAAGCTGCACAGCTCCCAGACAATCGATCTCCACTTCCACCTCACGTAAACCTCTTTCCTTCACTATCTCCAATCCTCCTTTAATAGCTAGCAACTCTGACACCAAAGCTGAAACTGGAAACACAATCCTTTGCCCAGCAGCCACCATGATAGTCCCCAATTCGCACCTCACAACAAAACCAACTCCATATTGGTTTAAACTAGCAGATGCCGATTTCTCCATACATCTCAAAGTTTTAGGACTGAAAGCCATATTGGTTTAAGCTTCCTTCATACATCTCAAAGTTTTAGGACTGAAAGCCATTGCCGATTTCTCCCTACTAATCTTCTGCCCCGAGGCCTCCTCATACAAATGAAAAATCTTCTTTAAATTAACACAATCCGATACCGTTGCATCACAGAACAAAAGGCTGTCATCTGCAAAGAATAGGTGCGACACTGATGGCGCCCCCCTAGCAATAGCAACACCATGTATCAACCTCTCATGTTCCGCCCATCTAATTAAAGATGAAAAACCTTCAGCCACCAACAGGAATAAATAAGGGGAGATGGGATCTCCCTGCCTCAATCCACGAGTCGGTTTAATCCTCCCAAAAGGGGCACCATGTAGAAGTACAGAATAGGACACCGTTTGGACGCAGTCCATAATAAGAGAGATAAAACGAGCTGGAAAGCCCATCACCTCCATCATCTTCCTCAAGAAACCCCACTCCACCCTGTCATAGGCTTTCGCCATATCAAGTTTAACCGCTATTTTCTGTCTACTATCTTTACCCCTCCTCTTCAGACAATGAATAATTTCAAAAGCAGCTGTGACATTATCATGAATTAGCCTCTCAGAAACAAACGCACTCTGCGACTCCGAAATAACCTCTGGCAGCACAATCTTCAACCTATTTGCAAGAGTTTTTGATATCAACTTGTATAGGACATTGCATAGACTTATAGGCCGATACTCCGTCACTTTCTTGGGGTCCTGTACTTTAGGGATAAGCGCAATGAGAGAATTATTAATTTCAGCTACACTACCATGTCCATTCAGAAAATTCAAGCAAACATTCACCACATCTTGACCAACTAAACCCCAAAATCTTTGATAGAAAAGCGCCGGCAACCCATCCGGCCCTGGTGACTTCGTTGGATTCATACTTTTTAAAGCAGCCTCGATCTCTTGTCTGGTGAAAGGTTGATCAATCTGCTCCTTCAAATGAATAGGAACTCTACTATGCACCGTGTCAAAGATCTGCTCATTTATCACACCTCCACCTGTTGTAAATAAGTTCCGAAAATAGGACACAAACACATCTCCGGTCTCTTCCACCCCAGTTCTCCATCGGTTATCCTCCCCCAAAATTCCTTTAATCCGATTTATCTTTCCCCGGTGTCGTGCATATTGGTGAAAAAAACGTGTGTTTCGATCACCACTCTGCAGCCACGTCACCCTAGATCGTTGCCTCCATAAAACCTCTTCTCTCTCTAATACTTCATCAAGTCGCCCTTCAATCTCTTTCCTCCTCAATAAAACATCTGTCGTTGGAATAAGACGCTGAAGACCATCTAACTCTTCACGTAGACTACTTACTTGCCTCCTTACATTCCCAAACTTATCTTTCTCCCAACTCCTTAGTTCTTTTGCCACACAATTCAACTTAAAGGGCACAGTAGAATTAAACTCCCTACTCCACGTGCTCTCCACAACCTGACCACACTCCTCATGTGTAAGCCACATTTCTTCAAACATAAACCTTCTCCCCCTACGTCTCACTTCTCTCGAGTTTTGAGGAGGATCATCCTCAATTAACATGGGACAGTGGTCAGAAGTAACCAAACAACATCGAAATTGTAACATATTGTTCCCAGGAGTAACACCATATAGATGGCTCCACAACACGACCAAAACCTCCAAACCCTAGCTCAATTGAGTAGGGACGTTTTATTTGACCTAACCAAAAACCTGAAACTAAAACCCTAATAAAAAAACTGAATGAAACTACCATGATTGACCAACTGCTCAGGCACTGCCACCTCCACCCACCCAGTAACGACCCCCCAACCACTACACAACCACTGACCTAATCGATTTAACCACCTGATATCCAACCCATCGTCGGTGACTGACCAAACTCCATCCATCATCCCAAACCCAAGCCAACGTCCCAGTTTCAGACTCCACGCCCACAGATCCACCAACCACCGCCACGCATCATGAACCCAGACAAGATTGCCACAGATCTCGTCAATCAACATCCTAACACCACCTTCACCTCTGCGCAGCCTCCATAAGCCAAGAGTCATCCACCTCCACCATCTCCAAGGTATCTCACCATCATCATGTCGATCACTGACGCTCCACCAGACAGAACCACCACGGCAATGAACGACAGCCCCAAAAGATCTTTTTCTGTCAATCAAAAGATCTATTTCTAACTCAGAGTCAGATCATTAGATATGAGCATACGTTCGAAATTCTAAAAAACAAAAAGCGGAGCTAAACTCTCCAGTACACCAATGAGGCTATAGATAACCATAAACTGGCAACATGCCACAGTATGTTTCAAATCAATACTGGCATACCAATTGAGTCGTGGCTTAGACCCAAGAAGGAATAATGTGCTCCAATCGTCTCCGTCTCTTGACTAGTGAATACGAGTGATAGGATCTGGTTTAAAAATTGACATCATACTAGGCATTGGTGTTGTTAACAAGCTCAATTCACACATTGCAAAATCCAATACACACATTTAACCAAAGCTATCTCTTTACCCAGCAGTAGTAACCTCCAACCAAGATTGTTCTAGCTGTTGGAATTGAATATAAATAGCTACTGCTATAACCAAAAGGGGATCAGAATAGGGTATGCTAGCAAACTCTCTAGCATTCTTCTTCTGCCATGCTTCATCTCTCCTAAATCCACCCTTAGTTTTCCATCCTTCCCAATTCATCTCCTGTCCAAATCTCTTATTCTATATACCTAAACCAATATGCCATCACTGCTGATATCTCTTCTTGTGAAACTCATGCTTTTCTAGCTCCCACGCCATGCACATCTTGCTAAGCCTTCCATTGAAAGTAACAAACAACCAGTTCACTGCCATGAATGAGTATTGAGCTGCCAGGAGGAACACAACAGCAAGCTTCCTAGGATTCTCAGTCCTTCGAAGTTTGCTGGGCCTAGTCTTCGCTTACTCAGACAAAGGGGATAAGATTTTGGGCTCGGCCATGGTGATTTCAATGCCATACAACCCTGATAAAAAGTTCCTCTACATTTTGGCGGCTTCACTGGGGACTAGGCTGTGTTTCCACCTCAGCTTCCTTAACAGCGGCATTTTACTCCAGAAATTTTTCATGCTTGCTTCAAACCAGTCATGCTTTACAACTAACAATGTGTATCAGATGCAATCAAGGGGAGCTCTCTTGATGAACATGCCAATACTCATTGCAACACAAGCTTGTTGCTTATTGCATTGACTATGAGACTTTAATCTAGGAGTTTCTATTACAGGAATCATGAAAGCTGTCAAAATCAAATTTATTCACTCATTATTCAAGCTTCAATATTGAGTGAACAAATTAAGAGCCCTATTATTCAATCTATAAAAAGCTATCTCAGCTTGTGGCTTCAACAAAACCACATAAGCCACCACAAATAACCTCATCACCAGTTGAAGCATTTCTTCCAGATCTGATAAGGTTGAACCTTTTGCCTTGGAACTAGGCCATGATTCCAGCGGCTAACTTGTTCCTTGCTGAACATATGTCACGCTGAATCATGACTACCACTGCTGGGAGCAATATATAAACACTCTGCAAGCATTACAACCATTAGCGCCACAAAACTATCCAACCATTGTTTAGCCACTATTCAAGCATTTTGAGCCTATTTACCAGATTTTTCATAAACCTTACCAACAGCATGGAAGACAAAATATCAATCCTTATTTGTGCTAATCCCAGGCCTAAATCAGCTCAGTATAGTCAACCTCAAAGCTATCCTTTTCTGCAAAAGTAATTTCAAGCATCATGCAAGAATACTTGGGGCCTTTGCTTAATGAAGTTAAAAAACATGCTACAATTTAACTACGGCTCCTCAATTTCATAGCAGTGCTCTATGCTTCAAAAAAAAAAAAAATCAGGCTCTTATTCCATGGCAGGATGATAATTTTCTTCAAACTATCCATGCTTTTGCTATCACAACACCGCCAGATACAGTCAAGCAAAACAGCAGCAAATGTCAAAGTGGTGAGAACAAGCTTAGTAAGAAGAGACTTTTTTGTTCTTCACTTTTGAAAAATCCGGATTCAATTTCGTGCTCTCTTACCCTCTTGTGAACCTCTGATTTACACCAGAAAAGGATATCAGTGAAAACATATTTCGTTTTTCTCCTCAAAAGCCAGAATCTAGCTATTGAAAATTAAAGAAATTACATTTTTTCCTCTTCCTCTTATACTCTGACACTACCTCTTTCCTAAAAATATTTATCTTTTTATCTCAAATCATGTCCTTACAAGGTTGAACCGTTTACCTGAGGACTAGGCTATGATTCCAATAGCTAGCTTCCCTCTTGTTGCAACATATATTAAGCTAATCTTTATTCTTGATCGTCACAATTACAGCTGGGAGTAGTTTATTAACACCTCTGCAAGCATTACAACCATTAAAGCTACATAACAATCTTACTATTGTTTAGCCACTTCTTGAGCATTTCAAGACTATTTGAACATACCCTTTCACTGAATCTTACCAGGAAAGCATAAAAGATAACCTTTTTTTTGTTGATGCTTACACTAGGCAGTAATTATATTATAGATATCTTATACCTATATCAATCTATAAGTCTAGATAACAGAAATGTGAAGCTATGATTTTAGAGAGAAATACTCTCGCAAAACTAACATGCATATGTTTTCTGATTTAAAACCCAAGTATTTTCACAGCAGTGGTCATAAGCACAAACTTCTCACACTTTTCAAGTGATATTCATTTCCGAAAAACATGCGAGCAAAGACAAATCTTGTACTTTTAATCAAGCTACTGCACTTGGAGGCTGATGAGTCAGTTTATGTTGATTACCTTAACAGCAGCTCATCCATCCCGAACTTTTTGACCTCATATTTATGCATCAAGTTGATCCCATCTGAAAGCAAAAAATATTCAAATTGAGCAAAATCATTCCCTTTACATACCGTAACCAACACCAAATCATATTGATGTAAAAATCCAAATCTTGACAACACTTCAAGCAAATCCACTCTCCACAATCAGTCATACCATACCATTTCGATCTATTACATAACTCAAGTATACTGATTTAAACCAGAATCAATACATCAAGCATATGCACTCTTATAATCAGGCTTTTACCATATTTGTTGCATCACTCAAGAGCACCTTTCCAGATCTATATACCAAAGCCAACCAGCAACGAGTAAGTTTGAAGAAAAGAAGAATTACTAGATTACTGACGGATCTCGAGCATATTCATATCAGGCACACACATGCAAAAGTTACAATCTTTATTTGAGAATAAGTCTTTCAAACATACAGAAGAAGTGAAAAGAAACTTCAAGCACAACATTCACTCTATTGAAGAAAAAAAAGGTTCATGCATGAATACGGGAGATTAAGCAACTTGCAACTCAAGTAATGTCCCAAGCAATTTAAGTGATTCAGGCTACTCAAATGCATAGACAACTTAAAATGAAAAGAAAAGTTCACTGCTAGAACAAAGCAAAGCTCGTGCTCATGCTAATCATACATCATGCCAAGCTCATGCTCGAGCCAAGCGGATCCACGACCAAGAGTAACAAGCCAATATTTAAATAAGTTTATGCAAGTAAAAATATTTTTAAGCATATAAGCATACAAACACTGATCATGTCAATCTTCTCTCTAAGGTCGTGCATCCAACAAAGAACTAACAAGAAGCATACAAGGGCAAGTCACTCCAAGCTCTTATCTTGCAAGATCATATCTACATTGAAAACCAAGTGAGAGTCACGCCAAGCTAGCACATGCTTTCCAGTGCTAATGCACTCTCATTGGCCAATAAAAAAGCTTCAGGAAGTCACCAACTCATACCATCAAAACACGTGCCTATGACATGCCCAAGAATAATGGTCACTAATTGAATCAATTCAAACAAAAACAAGCAAGTGTACATCATACAAGCTCATTCCCTTACCAAGCCAAATTCCTTATAAAACAACAAATTAATCAAGACATATATGCCTGGAGAGTCAAGCAAGACAATGCGAAAACCTAAATTGCCAAATGTTGCTGTAAAAGCAACACGAGCCACTGCCATGCCATATAATTCAAATCAATAGTCTTTTCCAAACCATTTTGTGATAATCTTATTTCGTTAAACCAACATGATAACCTATTTTTAAGCTTATCCATACCAAATTTTTCTAAACAACCTCTTGCTGTTATGACACCTCTTATCCTGCTAGCTAGACCAAATCTTAATTTTTCTTAAAATGACTAGATCAAATTTCAATAACCAAAAGTACCTTCCTATCAAGCAACAAATACTTTTGGCCCTTTAAAGAACCATCATGCCAAGCTAATACCTAGAACACCTCATGCATATGCCAAGCGGATTATGACCAAGACAACCATGCCAAGAATACAAACTTCTCTCTTTCAAACTAGTGCATCCACCAAGTAACCATGTGAGAACCATGCAAAACAACCAAACTCATTATTTTCAATGCCAATGTGCTATCCCTCGATAACTAAAATAATCATGCAGCTGCTAGCTCAAGCCATCAAAAGCTCATGCTTAGAACATGCCCAAGCATGACTATCACAAGTTCAATTAAAACAAAAGCCAAGCCAGGCAAAGATATTTTATAATATCAAAGCTAATCAAGCAAGATCAAGCCATGCAAACCAACACAAATCCAAGCCAAGCAAATTACTGATGTTAGTGTCAGTAACATGTTTAGGCCAAGCAAATAAACTAAAATTTACATATATCAAGCCAGGGAATGCCATCCTATGTATTCTTTTTCACAATTATAGCAGTTAAACAGAAAAGGCCATAGCAAAATACGGCACACAAAGGCAAGCTACATCACAATCCCAATAATAAAGCAAAGTATGTTATGTGATAACCACAACAATTAACACAAGCCATAGCAAGACATGCCATGCTAATTCATGTTATATCACTGTTAAATTCAATTCTCGACAAGCAATGTCCATATCGATATATTGTCAATCAATCGTTGTGATTTTTGAGCAAATTCAAATCCCAGCAGCAAGCATAAACAATTCATCACTAGGAGAAATATCAACCGATGTTTCAATTGTATTTGAGAGTACAACTTCAAACATCAAATGCAAGCATATCTTATGAGAAGATTCTTGTATTGATGCTCACCTGGATATCATGATGAACCACAATGCAACTATTTAGCCCAGTATGCTGATTCCCAGCAGCCAATCAAAGCAACAACAAAGTTAGCACCACCGCAATAAAGTTAAGGTTGTGTGTGGTCAGTGCATTACCACAGCTACCATAAGTCATATAAATCCACAGAGAACATACTCAAATAAGTAAGCAAGCCAAAGTCAAGCCACAAAGAAATCCTATACAAACTAAAATTCTACATGAAAGCATTTATTGATATGGAAGTTAATATCAAGTAAGATATAGCAAAAAAAAATATATGACTCAGATATGCTAGTTAAGCACATGATCGATCATGCAAATCTGTGACAATGAAGGAAAAGCAAGCTAAGCAGTTCAAGCCAAAAAAAAAAAAAGTTTAGTTACCATGATCAAGTTAAAACTCACTTCATTGCTGTGTTCAAAGCTTCCACCATTTACTTACATCTAGTTTATCATTGGAATTTAGGCTCTCATATCCTGTGTCATTGGCCTAGCCTCTACTCACTACAACAAATGTGAGCAATAGCCACATTCGTATTGTGAGCAACAACCACATTTGTATTTCCACAAACTGGAGGAAATGTGGAAATTGGGGCAGTTGGTGTTCATATCTTCCACAAACAAACACCAAGTGTGGGTATGTATTATTTTATAATTGTTAATACTTTCTTTCCTGCAAACAAGTACACCAAAGGACCCAGACTTTTATTTGAATTCATATATTTTCATTTTTTATTGATGAGTGGGTGTTTATAAATTTTATATTGAAGTTGATGGGAAACAGAGCCTGACATTCATTTCTTTTTCTCTCATCTGTCCTCTGTTTCTCATCTTCTTCCTTCTCCTTGAGCTCACTGAAGCCATCAATCCATCTCTCTTCTCTATTCTCTCTCTTCTCTCATCCCTTCCCTTCCCTTCAGTTACATATTTAAATGCTGGAATTTATATTGGTTTCATCTTTTCCCTTGCTTTTTAATTACCTTATTTTGGTTGTTAGTGAGGAAGTGGGTGGATTCAACGCGAAGGTAGTCGTGTATTCTCTGCCTCCAAGATCTTGGACAACTCAGCAACAAAACTATTGTTCATAGCTGTATGATATCAGATTTTGGAACTCTTGTACAGATCAGATTCTTTGCTCTGTAGATGTATTCAGTTTGCTTTGATGTTAATACAACCTATTTGATTTTGAAGGTCACAGGATGCTAAACGCCCTGCATGTGGAACTCCTCGTATGATCAGTGCGACAATCGACGGCCTTGCTCGGTTGGCTTATGAGTTTCTAACCTTGTTTCAACTGCTAACAATTCGCTACAATTAAAGTTCGTTCCATTTCTTTTAGATCTGTATAGTTGTATATTGGGCCAAAAATAAACACCAAGTTTTTAAGTCAAAACCAATATCCAATATTGCTTTGCTCTGAGTTAATTAACTCCCTCTCTGTTTTTATGTATGCAAGGATCGCCGTCACGAAGCACCCAAGTTAAACCGGAAGAACCTCAACCAGATGCTGGTTTCAGTGTTTCATAAAGTATGAGTCCTATGCCTATCAACTGTAATCCAAGATCTTAAGTTTCATCACTTGAGTAGGAGGCTGAAACCATGGCAGTGACTGAACCCAAGAAGAACATCATTCATACCGATCATCATTGAACCCATCCATCCCCAGAAAGATGAAATAAAAAATAAGATCAACACATCAGCCATCCATCCCAGGAAGACTCGATATTGGACCAGAAGCAATTAAAAGAAAAAGAAAAAAAAAAGCAATTATAATAATGATCCTACCCATATTGCTGTTGTTAGTGGTCCCAACATGTCAGAGCTTCCTCAGAGAAGCCACACACAAGTAAATCGAGACTATTAAGGGCCCGTCTACAGAGCACTGACCCTATTAAATGTGGCTGCAGTGTGGCTATGGGTGTTAGACACGCACATGTGTGTCCTTTGAGGTAATTTTGTCACACATGTGTGTGTGGCTTCTTCCCATAAATGTAGTGGTGACTGCTCCACAGCTGAAACAAAAGCTACCGTAATCAATTTTATCAAGTCAAAGAGTTAAAGCTTAAGCACAGAGTATCTCATCTGAAGCAAAAAAGATCTGGTGAAGTCATAAGCGCAAGAATTTATGATCCAACAAGCATTATACAAACTTTCACATGCTATGATTTCAACATCAGGCATACTCTTAGCTCAAGTTCCAACCCGCCATAGATTTTCGCTCTAATACCCATACATATACAGATCCAAATATTGCTATCTATACATAATTCAGCAACCAAAGTCATACTCTAAGCCTTCATTACTCTACACAAGCATCTACGACCATACTTTAACATCAAGCATCTACATATCCAATCTATCACCAAATTTAGTGCCCATTCTTCACATCAAGTATTACCATATAAATGTATTGTATATATTAAGTTCTAATTAAAGGCCCAAAATCTTGAATCCAAGCTATTAATTTATCCCTCAAAGCATCATAAAGAAAATCATATGATTTTCTAGAAGAAAAATCATTTCTGAGATGGATCTATAAGGTATAGAGGCAAACAAGGAATCAATGAAATTTGAGCCCAAATATGTGTAAACCCTATATAAGGTAGCAATCATGAGAAATTTCATGCTTCATACATGACATATTAGTCTAACTCTAAGGAAAATATATCATGCCAAGTCCATGCTAATGCCACTCAAACATCATGCCAAGCACTTGCTCATGCTAAGCTCAGGCTCAAGCCAAGCAGATCCACGACCAAGAGAAACACGCCAATACTTAAACAAGCTTATGCCAAGCAAAAGTAATTTAAGCATACAAGCATCAGACATGCATACACAAGCCTTGCCGAGCTCCTCTCTTAAGGTCTTGCATCTACCATAGAACGTATGAGGACCATGCCAAGCAACCAAGCTCATTCTTTTTAATATTGACTCCCTCTAAAAATACTTAAGATGGCCACAAGCTCAAGCTACCAAAGCACACACCCAAGCAACGCTACTACATGCCTCTAAGCAAGCAAAACTAAAAACAAAAATCAAAGCCATGCAAAGAAAGACTTTACATGCTAAGTTGAAGTTGTATAAAAAAAAATTATTGTCTAGTTACGGTAAAAGCTAAGGACAGACTTATATCAAGGCCAAAGCTATGGCCGAACAAGTCAAGCAATTCATCCTGGGTATTGTTAAACAAAGTCAATGATAATCAAATATGATTTTTATACTAACTGCCATTTATACTCCAAGCAAAGAACCCAGCAAAACTAAAACCATTAAATTACCATGGCCAAGCCAAGCTAAGAAACATGATTTATATGGTAAACCAAGCCAATTAATACTATGCTGCATCATGTTTTATTTCAATCACGACATTAAAAAATACCAGCCACAGCAAAGCATACTATACAAAGTGATGCCTATAATCAAAGTCAAGCAATTCAACCATAAATAAGAGTGAAGTGAATCAGCAAAGTGTCAGAGGAAGCATAAAATTTTCGGATTTCCAGCAAACCGGTTCACGGTTTTTTTTTTTTCAAGATGGTATATTTAACTGATAAGGCTTGATGACAAGAAATTCAAATGCAGTATCAAGAGTTATTCTCATTCAGTCAGTTGCCAACATTGTTGAGCAAATTCACATCACAACAGCAAATCAATATAGTTGAAGCAAGAAGCAATCATGGTAGCAAATTGATGCAAAAACCAAAATACCCGAAAAGAAGCAAATCAATCATAGCAACAAATCAATTTCGCTGAAGCAACAAGCAATCACAGTAGCAGATTGATAACGCGAGAACCAAAATATGCTATAGCACAGCTATTGTCATTGCTAAAATAGAAAAAGAGAGAAAGATAGAGATAGCAGAGGAAGGAGATGCCTATACCAAGCAATAGATAGTTTGACCTAGCAAGCCTATAGAGCAATCTTCATTCTTTTTGTTTCTCTCAGGCACACAATCTAATCAGGAAACCTAAAATTACCCTACCATATGCTTGAAGCAATCAATCTATTCTGCAAGAGAATAGGGAGGTCGTGAACATGATTTCTTATATATATCAAAAGACTGTGAAGGAAGACGAGCTCATTTGCCTCAAAACTGACTCTTGAGAAAAATACGTCTCGCGAAACCAAAAGATGAGGAAAGCATAATGGATTTTATAGGCCAAGACTGCTTTCCCAAAAGAAAGGTGATTGTAGATTATACGTTTTCCTTTTAGGAACGTCCAATGATGACTAGCATTTGTTTTTCAAGCTTAATAAGTCGTAGCATGTAATAAGTCTTCGGAATTGATTATGTAGCCCGTGACATGCTCGCACGACCTACATAATCAAGGAGGCTAATGTTGACACCCAAAAATTTAGCTAACAAGCCCAATTCATATTTTAAGGCTAATTACACCCTCAACCATCACGCCACGCACGTGGACCCAAGCCAATTCACGCACTCGGGGCTTACAAGAATGGGTGTGGTGTGGAAGGTAACGGAATTGCATGAGCCCCATTAATAGTTTTAGGGTCGTTGTTAATTTTGGACTTGGGACTAACATTCATGCCCAATGGCCTAACTCTTAATACAGGTAAGTGAAGAAGAGATAAGCCAAAACTTCTAAGCCTTATTTATCAATCATAAACTACAAATCTCTTTACCAATAATTCTCTTCTAACCTCAAACCTAACAACCAAGCATCCTTTTTTTACAATCATAGGTGTGAAGAAACATTAGAAACACAGCAAGACCAAGGAAGGGTTGAACATAAACAACAAAGAAAACTAAACAAAATAGGGAAAAAAATAAAAAACCTAATAAATGAAATGCTTCCGCCATGCTCAAACTAAAAGTGGGCTAGCTAGAGCTAAGCCGATTCCAGAAAACAAGCCCAACATGGAGTTTAGATCTAAAATCAGCTCAAACCCAACCCAAATCTTAGCTTGAAACCAAAACACCTTTGTTGCAATCCGGATCTCCCATCACTCATTCTGCCTTTGCTGCTAACAATCTAGCCGCCGATCAAGAATCAACCTTGCTGCTGAAGGACAACAACTAGACCCACGACCCCTCTTCTTCAAGCAAACACCAAACCCTGGGACAAGCACGCCGACGCAGATAAAGATCCAACAAAAAAGGATCTCAAATTTGTACAACGATCACCCAGACTGCCTGATCTGAACAACAAGTATCGGACCGGGAATTACAACCCCTAAAACACCCCCCACCCCCTCTACCGTCATCAAATCTGAGTCTTTTGAACCCTCTCAACCTTTTCCTGTCTTTTTTTTTTTTTTGGCAAGAAACCCTTATTTTAAAAATGGGTTGTGGTTGCCTTTTGGACTTTTGGATTGGCTATGGTCTAGGCCATTCCATTGAGTCTTGTTTCTTAGTAAGAGGTTTTTCCATTTATACTTTTGAGACTTTTGCTAAGGGGGTTGTTGGGCTAAAACAAGTTGACTTTTCCTTGAATAATTATTTGGACACCCCAAATCAGTGTTGCTCGACGTCAGGCATAGCTACCTCTGTTTTAACCATAGTTTTAGAGTTGGCTTTGGCAAATAACAATGGGAGAATTGTTGTTTCTCCAGTGAAAAAGTCATGCGGAAGACTTTTGGGATTGAGAATAAACCAAAGGATGATAAAGTATCTGCTGAAATCATTAGTTCATTACTCAACACCTTAAAGTTAGAAGCATGTCGTCATGGATGAAGGGTCTGCGACCTCTTTTGTCTAGGGGAGACGTACTAATCAACAAGGTGAAATTTGAGCTTATTTTTGAGATGTTCAATCTAGTGTTTTCTATATGAGCCTCAAATATATGAGAATACTCAATAGGTAACGATTTTTATCAGTCTCACAACACGAATTGTTATATTATTATCTCGTTAAACTAAATTGACCCATTTTTCCTATAAAAAAAAATATCATCTTTCTTTCTATCAATAAAACAAAAATATAAGAATGTGTTGTAGAGAAACTGAAATTGAGAGGAAATCGCTGTGTATTCTCATTGATAATAGGGGCCTCTTTATATAGAGGATTACAATGCATAGAATCTCAATCATACAAGGAAAGTAATCGTACATTAGGGTTTACGATTACTTGAGTTTGGGCCAAACACAAATTAGGGTTTACTTGAACACTCCCCCTTGTGTTGCCCAAACGCGGTGCTTCTCTCGTTGCCTCGTTAAAAACCTTGCCGGGTAACAAAAACCTAGTGGGATAAAAATAACCTCGGTCGAAGGGGAAAAAGAGCACAACACACCCTTCACATTTTGAGGTGAACATGTAGACATCTCCCCCTGATGTTTGCGTCTCCCCCTGATGACTGCCATCATGAGAGTTCAGATAATTTCCACAAGCCAATTCTTGCCACATGTTTCTCGAACGTGGATTTGGGCAATGACTTAGTAAACAAGTCTGCCGCATTATCCTTAGATAGAACCTAGTTCACTTTGGTATTTGAGGAGAGTCTGTTGTTGCTGATTATGCTTGGTGTTGTCGCTTTTGATGTAGCCTTGCTTCATTTGTTCAAAACGAACAGCATTATCCTAAATGCATTTAGGCTCATCTTATGGTAGACTTCAAACCACAATTGTTCGAACATGCTTGATGATGGATCCAATCCATAAACATTCATGAACCACTTCGTGAATAGCAATAATTTCTACATGGTTCAAAGATATAGCGACTACGGTCTGTTCTGTAGACCTCCAAGATATCAAGGTCTTTTCCCATGGTGAACACTTAATCAGTTTGGGAGCGACCTTTGTGTGGGTCAGAGAGGTATCCAGCATCAGCAAAACCTTCCAAAACACTTATATCGTTTTGGGATGGGGATAGAGAACGCAGGCCAGCGTTGACGGCGTTTTTGGTGTGTGATGGGTCTGAATCCATCATCTCTCTGTAGGGATAGAACAAGCCCATATCAATCGTACATCTCAAGTACTGAAAGATGTCTTTTACACCAATCAAAATGGTGTTGCGTTGGCCTAAACCCTAAAGCTTAGCTAACAAGTTCACTGCAAATGAGATGTTCGGTTCTGTGCATTGAGCTAAGTACAATAATGCGCCTATTGCACTCAAGTAAGGCACTTCTGCCTCTAGCACATCTTCGTCATCATCATTCAGACGAAGAGGATCTTTTTCAGGATCAAGACTACGGACGATCGTGGGGGTGCTTGAAGGTTTGACCTTGTCAAAATGCCTAAGCATCTATCGACACGATGCTAAAGTTCCAAATTGAGACATGATCGTGTTCTCCCATAATCCTTCATCTCAAAATCGGATTTCAAGTGTTCAGCGGTTTCCCTTAACTCTTTAAGGGCTTCTAATGAAGATCATGTCCAACATAAACCGCGATGGAATCCAAAACTTGTTATGGAAATGCGTGGGCATATCCCTTCCCAATCAAGTAGTTATTTTAGCGAGTGTTTCAACCTCTTTGTAAACGCGCTTCGTGGTCTAGAGCCACTTGACTTGGGAAAATGAAGTTCACCATGAACCTTCATGTATATTCCGTATCTAGATCCCTATAGAGATACGTAGTGACCACATTTGTAAGCTGTATGTTCAGTTATTCAGAAACTACCAAACTGACAGGGTAGTAGAGTGCAATGACATTCATTACGAGAGAATATGTCTCATCGTAGTCGATTTCAGGGCGTTTTATGAGAAGTCTTGCGCCATAAGGTGAGATTACCATCTCTTTTTCTCACTACGCTTTCTAACGAAGACCCATTAGTCAACAGGTTTTATGTTAGGAGGTGTTGGCATCACTAGCTCGAAAACCTTCCTCTTCGTTAGAGAATCCATCTTAACCTGGATCGCATCTTTCCATTTAGGCCGAATTTCTCTACGTTGGCATTCATTCATCAACGGAGCGTGGTTCGATATCATCTGACTCAACGAACTCATGCGCAACGAAATGAGCAACTACATCATCAATTATGATGGAGTTTCTATCCCACGTCTCATGTACACTAGTGTAATTTTCATAGAGCTCTATATTCTCAGAAATATGTTTTGACGTTGAGGCATCCCCCAACGATAACCATAACCCGGAAGATTCTCATGAGATGGATTTTGAGTGTCGATGATCAAATGATTGGAGTGTGCCAAAGCATCCTTCGAACTACGGGCCTCCCACGCATCCTAGCTAGCTGGGGCCACGGCCTGTAACTCCAGAGTGCCACTCTCTTTGGCATTGGTGCCATGCCTACCTCCGTGTAAGGTGGCACTACGTCCTCTCGTAGGGACATCCTTCCTTGCAGGCTTGTTTGCAGCATATTTGTGTGATATGGTCACTGTCACTTTAACAGGGATCGAGATGAGACATAGTGGGGACAGGCCATGACAATTCCTGTCGTTCTGCTAAACATCCGTGTTCTTATCTCCCCTTAACGACGGGAAGACTGTCTCATCAAAGTGACAACCCGTAAATCTAGCGGTAATGAGATCGCCTTGTAAGGGCATTAAGTGGTGGACGATTGTTGGAGTCTCAAATCCAACGTAGTTGCCCATTCGTCTGTAAGGACCCATCATAGAGCGGTGTGGCGGCGCAATTGGCACATAAATGGCTCACTCAAAAATGCTTAAGTACGATACTTGTACCCAGTCACTAGCTGTAATGCAGAGGTACATTGAGTAGCGGTGGGTCGTAGACGAATTAGCATAGCTGCATGCGATATTGAATCACCCTAAGCGAATATAAGGAGATTGGTGCGCATTACTAATGTCCGGACTACCATCGTAGTCGTTTCCGCAAGACCATTTGGGTGTGTACATGGGAATGTGATGTCCAACATCAGTCCCATTGCAATATCCATCGAAAGTCTTTCGATGTAAACTCTCTAGCATAGTCAAATCTAATTGACTGAATAGGAAGATCCGGGGAGTGAGCTCGTTGTCATATGATATGTGCTAGGAGTATAGCATAAGTAGCATTTATAGGTGGACAATGGCACAACACGTGACCAGAGTGTTTGCGTGTCAACCAACATCATGAAATATTTAAGCTTCCGCAAGTTGGTTGAATCAATTCACAAAATCCCCATGGATTCTATGTAAGAATAGAATGAGTATGTTCATTTCCTTTGCATAGGACGGTCTTAGTCCTAATTTCCCTAAGGAACGAGCTTTGTAAAACGAGCGAGAGGCTTTAGAAGCAACCAATGAGAATTTTGGTTGAGCCTGAGCGTCTGAAACACTATTTGAAGCAAGTTGGTGATTGCAGTATCACCTGGGGCGCCATCACCATGATGGACGCTATCCATGGTGTCATGGATAGAGACTGTGCCAGCCCTAGGCTGGTGGTGGACGGAGGCGATGCCCTAGGCAGCAGCGTCGGTCACACTTAGTCCAAAAATCAACTTTTGATTCATGCTTCGTTTCACTCTAAAGGAATGATGTCCATGTGAAGTCTTTAGTAGACGGGTTATCATATCATGACTAGGATGATCTATCCTGTCGTGACAAAGCCAATATGTGTCTAAATCCAAGAGATCTTCTCTCATAACTTTATTGGATTAATAGCTCGAATAGTGACATAGAATCCACTAGAGAGACACATAAACTTCTCTAAGATGCGCCATTGTTTGCAATCATTAGAGGTATTGCAAAGGAACTCATTTATGTTCTCTACATGCGTTTTCGCATGGAATCCGTTGGCTATTCATAGGTGTGATTCGTCCTAGAAACATAGAGAGTTTCTGTGACAGTAATTAAGGTGTCATTTGGCAAGTGGAACTTGGGTTATTCCATGTCCTTGAATTAATACTGATAACCCAACCATCGTAGTCACAAAAGTCATATGCTCAGAATCAAAATGGAGTCATAAAGAACTCGAAATTTTATTCATAAGCCAACGGAGTTACATCTTTGTCTCTTTGACTAAACAAAATCTAATCCAAAATGATAGCTAATGCAAAACAATTGTGAGCCCCGGATAAATGTATCGAGCTTAAGGGAGATCGTACGTGAAATTATTCAACGATCCCGATAAATGTCAAGATGCTCGAGGAAATTTTCAGAAATTTTCCTAAAGTGAAATCCTCAATTTAGGAGTTGGATAATAAAGTACATGACACGACGAGTTCGTGGGAATTTTTCAGATACCCGAGCTATTTATAGCGATTTTCCGAAGTTGTGGGATTTTAGAAAAAAAAAAAAAAAAATGCTGCTGCGGTTCAATCTCAACCGTCCAGGCTTCCACCGCTTGATCACAGCCGTCCATTGTTAATTGGACAAGTCTATATATAAGCCTTTGATCAGTTGGACGATTCAGAAGAATCGAGAAGAAACCAGGCCTCTCGACCCGCGAAGGAGACCGGCGACCCGAAAACGACGACCCGACCGAAACTTCAGTTTCCGGCCACTTCTTCCCGGCGGACCACCGGTAAAAGCCTCGTCTCGTCGTCGTCTACACCTCTGCGGTGTCGGATTGTACATGCAATGGCCGGGAACGGAGAATTGACGACTGGAAGCCCGAGCTGTCTCCGGCGAGTTTCTGCAATTTCCGACCACCACCTGGGCCGCATTTGGTATGGAAATCCCTCCTCACGCCATTCTATACATGTTAGACTAATTGGTTTTTGAAATTGATCGAGTTGGTTGATTTACGTTTCTGGGTAGCTACGACTCCGACGCCGGCGACCTTTCCGGCTCTCCTTGGCTTGGTCTCGGCCTCGACTGCAACTGTAGACAAGGAATTGGGCAGTTGGCTGGGCAGATCACGTTGACATCCTCAATTCATCATCTGCCTAGTTTCTGCAAGGAGTTTGATTTGGTTGCAGTTGGAATTTGAAGGTATAATTCAAAATGTTAAATTGCAGTTTGGTTATTGTCATGCAAATCCGAAGTTAGTAGCTTGAGTTGGTATGATTTGGTGGAAATCAGTTTCCTTGGCTGTGGAGTTTTGTCAGATTGTTATAGTTTCAGTAGCTTGGAGTTTAGGTTTGAATTGGGTAGGAAATTGATGTTGTTATGCTGAAAATTGGTCGTGGAACTGACTATGTAGAGTGGATTGTGATTATCATGCTTGATGTCTTGTTAGTGTTGTTAAGGCAGGTTATTTGGTATGTTTGTGGAATAATTGAAAATGGCCAAGCTTGGATTTTCATAGTAGTTTTGGGCACATCTTGCATGAAAATGGAAAGAATTGGGTGTCCATAGTAAAATTCTGTCGGATTACTATGCGATAAAACTGTTAAGTAAATGTGGAATCGTTTGTTGGAGAAATCGTTATTGGTTTGCTTGTGTATTTCGCAGTGTGATAGTAAATGAATAAAAGAAATTATATATATATTGGGTGGCCTTAGTAAATCGGGTGCACTTAATATATATTTGGTCGATAACGTAACTTCAAGTCAATGTTCGATAATTTAGGTGATTATCGAATCTACCTCGATTGGTCAGACATGGTCAAATGGTCAAATGTGGTCAAACTAAAAAGTGTCGGTCAACGTGGTCAAATTGGTCAACTCCTGGTCAAACCAGGAAAAGCTGGGGATGGACGATATATTAATCGTTGAGATTTCGTTTAACTGTTCAAAAGGTATTAACTATCGAAATGTCGGAATCTAGGACTCCAGTTACCCGAGGAACAGAAGGTTCGCGACTCTCGGAGTACGTGAGAGAAAGCATCGGAGTCCAGGTAGGGATTCAGGACTCTCCTCGGTTTGTGAGTTTCTTTTATATTTTATTAATGTGATGCATGTTAGTTGGTATGGTTTGATTATGTTCAAATGCAATACATACTAATCAAACCATGTGAGAAATGTGATGGCTTGAGAGCGAAGGGTAGCTCTGACTTCCTTGGGTTCGATCCCCTTAACCTCCGGAGGGTTAGTTACGCCGGTCGTCCGGGTATTCCGATCGTAATAACGGGCCCGGTACGTGTGTGTAGCTAGGTAGTGGACGCTCTCGCTACGCTTACCTGGTGATAAATTAATTTGAGGTAAGGTCGTGTAGTGGGTCTATGGGACCGGCCATCAGGTAATACTTGGATTTGGCGCCGTATTTATTTAAGCATCATGCATCGGTTTTCAAGTTGAAAAACATTAAGGTTTGTCGTTCTTTTAAATATTTGGTTTAAATATGTTTTCATACTGGGCAGCCCAAATATTTGTTTATTGGTTTTGAGTCGATTTGAGGTAGAGTTCCTGTTGAGCAGCGAGCACGAAAGCTCACCCCCTACAACAGTATGGATGCAGGTACTGTGCACTGGTGACGAGACAATAGCGGACGGAGCTGGGTGTGCAGCACAAGTTTGGTAAACCACCTTATGGGCTTTATTCTGATTTCCAGTTCTCGAACTCCGTGTTTCGGAACTTGTGGTTATTTAGCATCGTGTCAAAGTTAGTTGAATTCTCTTTCATTGAAATTCATACCTCGTGTGATTCTTATCCAAGTACTGGATGAGTGAAATAGATTTCAGCAACTCAAGTTTTTCACCTCAAAACTATCGATAGCTTCCGCTGTGTGTTGCAAAAAGTTTTCTAACAAAATGCCTAGCGGTCCTCTAGAATGTGAATCGAGCTTTCGGTTTATATTTTAGAGTTCCGCGGCACTGTGACGTGCCCAAGCTGGTGAGGTGCGGTTTGGGGCGTTACAACAATGGTAGTCGTCTAACTTCTTTCGGTAATTCCAAAATAAATGTGACCAGGTGAGTAGAGAGATGTCGGTGGAACAAGGCTCGCTTAAGTACCACTAATCTCAGAACCTTCCTAGACAACACACTTACTTTGAGTGAGCCTACTTTGAAGAAAAGCTAAATCATTGGCATTTACTACAAAAATATATGGCAATTGCCTATTACATCTCTTGGAAAAATAAAGACTTAAACATAATTGACAATCTATTGATCCCAGCCAGATTTGTAGTCTTCAACCCTTCACTCTAGATCATCTTCTTAATCTTCTTGTTCCATATAGTGAGCTTCTCTTGCTTCACAATATGCTTTGTAGGCGGTGACAATTTCTTCACGAGCTCTACAAATGTGTACCCAATGATTAGACACTCCACATAGAGAACATACATCTCTTTGCTCAAACTCCATTGATTGAGGTGTTTTGAAAGCGCCATTTAGATGGCTCTTAGTGTTGGTGGCGCCATCAACATGGCCAGAGGTGTTGCCTCCTTCTCTCTTTCCACGTTTACCTCTTCGGTTTCGTGTTCGCCTATTTTGGTGATTACATTCCTAAGTAGAGTGATTATATGGACCAGAAAGTTCAAATGTATTCCTAAGATTAGGGTTTCGCTCTTGGCGCCCTCTCTTTGGGGCGCGGCTATAATTGGATTCCAGAATATGCTCTGTCCCTACGGATCTCGAATTATAGTTATTCACAAAGATGTTGTCATGCTTTTCAGCGACATTCATAGCTCCAATGACCTCATGAAACCTTGTGATTCGTCTTGCAGTAACATCTATTCGATAGTTCTTAGCAACCATCAATGCAGAGACGGGGAAAGTAGAGAGAGTCTTCTCAATCAACATCGCATTTGTGATCTCTTTACTACAGAATTCCATTAAGGATTTAATGCGAAGAGCTTCCTAGTTGTAGTCAAGAACTGACTTGAAATCACAGAAGCGGATGCTATGTCATCTCACTTCTAGGTAAGGGAGTTACGGACGTTGCTAAATCTATCTTCGAGTGAGACCTACAGCCTTTTGGGGTCTTCTTCATTCATACACTCATACTTGAGCCAATCATCCATATGACGAGTCATTAGGATGATGGCTTTCGCCTTATTTGCCTCTAAGGCTGCTATATTTGCTTCTAAAGCTTGAGCTTGCTCAACAGTTAGCACGTCCTGGCTAGGCTCGAGAATCGTATCCAAGATTCCATCAGCCTTGAGATGCTGGCGGATATCACGAACCCACCTGTGATATTCAGAGCCAGTTGTTCCCAATGGAGCAAAGGCCAATTTGTTCAGGTTACTCATCCTGAAAAAGAACAAGAAATTAGGGTTAGTTTCGGAGCGGAAAAAGGCTACCACGAAAACAAATAAAATTTCTGAGCGTAGTCGCTTCCAAGAAATTAGGAATTTCCGGGCATAGTTGCTTCCAAGAAATTCGATTCCAAGATGGGTTGGATTAGATCGAAATAATGATGTTTGCGGTCGATCGTTTTATCTCAACAAACTCTAAGTTTGGAGAACTCTACAAGCTCCAAGCTTGGAGTGAGCACGAACCCCCACAGTTCGGCTTAATTTGGTCTTCCCTATGATAAAGAAAGGGGGGGGGGGTAGAGGAATGGAGGTTGCAAGTCCCCGAAAAAGAAGAGAGATTGAATTTAAAAACTCTATAAAAAAAACGGGAACGTTTAGTAAAAAAATACCTCGAAATAGGTCGCTGGAAAATTTGACTGGAAAAAGTCGCTAGAAAAGCTGTCGGAAAAGTCGTTGACCGACGTTGACCAGGGGTGCTGACGTGGCAGTCGGCTTGCGCCAGTGGGCCTCTGCCTTAGGCTTAGTCTTAGGTTTCTTAGGCTTCTGGGCTTCTCTTCCTTTCCTTTTTTTTCTTTTTCTTTTCCTTCTGCCGGTTTTTCTGCAGGACTTTGAGTCGGCCGGTTCAGCAAGTTTTTCAAGGTGTGAGGTGGAGGCAGAAAAGGCATCAAGGATTTGTATTCGGATTCAAGGTTTTTAGCTTCTTGAATCAGGGTTTAACTATTTGTTTCAGGGTTCGGGTTTCGTGCTGATAACGTGTTATAGAGAAACTGAAATTGAGAGGAAATCGCTGTGTATTCTCATTGATAATAGAGACCTCTTTATATAGAGGATTACAATGCACAGAATCTCAATCATACAAGGAAAGTAATCGTATATTGAATAGAAATCTAAATCCTTCTAATTTAACCCTATTACCACTAGAGCAAGTAACAGAGAGTTTGAGCCAAACACAAATTAGAGTTTACTTGAACATAATGTTAATAATAATAAATAAAAAAAAACAGTATCTATACTAGGTAATTAATTCTCAAATTTTTGACTTTTACTACGAGGCGGTTGAGACTTGAAAGCGTGGATCGGGCTGTTCCTGACCTGAGCAGATAAATAATAAATTACAATCCCCTCAATACTTCTTCTGTTCTTGTCTAACTTTTTTATCCTATATCATCTTCTTTGGTTTCCTCCAACCTCCTCTCTGCTCCTTTACGCTTTCCTTCTCTCTTAACCCTAATCTCATCGCCTCCAATCGTATCCACCGCCGTTTCAGATCTCTATCGCCGCCGATCAGGTAATTGCTCTTCTTCACGGTCTTGATCGGTCTCCTCCTCGTCGTTATATTCTTTTAAGATTCCCATCGTTCCAATCTGATATTTCTGTGCAATCAGCTATCGTTTCAATCTGATGTTTCCGTAGTGATCTGCTATAATTTGCAATCTGTTTTTTGTGAATGTAAAAGTGAAGAGTTTTAAACGGGAAATTAGATTTTGGGAGAAGTAGGAGAATTTTGAAATTTTTTTTGTTGTTGGATGAGTAGAAAATTTGGTAAGACTTGAGCCGAGGGATCAAATTTGAATATGTTTAAGTCCAGGCCAGAAAAATCATATGCTTTTTTTTCGTACGGTTCGATTTTCGATTTTTAATTTCCTAAACTTTTTTGTTGGAACAGATTGGTGCTTATATCAATTGTTGATATTTATCTTAGTAGTGATTATAGGAGGTGAAGTTTAGCTGGTCTGCATAAGCATTCACTTTTCGATCAAGTAGAACTCTGTTATAAACGCATGAAGATCAAATAATTTTGATTTGGAAACAGTGATCTTTTGTGTTGATTTTGTTTTGTATATTTTCGTAACTTTTTGTTTTATTGTGTTAACTTAGCAGGACCGATGTCTTTTACACGTCACTTCCGCTCAGAAGGGGGCACTACTCGCGATGAGTATTGGCCGTCATTCAGTAGAAGCAACTCCAAAAGCTTCAATAGCAATGCCAGACACAACAACAAGACCAACTACAATAACAACTGGAACATGAGCAGGAACAATAACTTTGTTAGGAATCATTACGATTTTCAGTATTACATGGGAAATTATAGAGAGCATGCCGATAATTCTAATCATTTCAAGCCAGACGGTGCACCATCCTATAAAAGGAGAAAATTTTCAGCTTCTACTTGGGGTGATGCTGGGAGACATTATCTGCCACCAAACACGTATGATTTCGCCCTTCAACCTGCAATAATTATGTCCCTCCTACAAGATCCAATGGCATTGCCTCTGCATCTACCACCTGTAAACGTGACCGCTCAAAATTAGAAGAGGATGAAGTTGCCTTTATGTCAAGGGATGAGATTGAGAGATACTCCCCATCTAGAAAAGATGGTATAGATGCAGCACGTGAGGCACATTTGCGATACTCATATTGTTCGTACCTTCAGGATCTTGGTTTGCGGCTGGACTTGTAAGCTCTTTGTCTCAAATGTTAATATTTGTTATGTTGTTTCCGTCTTGAACTTATTTCATAGTATTCTTTGCATTGGTTTAAATTTAGAAACTAGGACTTACAGTGATCAAATTTGATCTTCTGGAGGACTTTAAATTCTTTTTTTTTTTTTTGAGGGAAGAGGACTTTAAATTCTAACCTTTCTTGTCTTCTTTTTTTTCTTTTTCTCCTGTTATTTCCCAAGGCTACATAATTGACAAGTTATGTTATTCATTATCCAGGCCACAGACCACGATTGCTACTGCAATGGTTCTCTGCCACCGTTTTTTTGCTCGGCGATCACATGCTTGCCATGACAGATTTGTGAGTATTCTAGTTCTTTTGAGTTTCACAGCATCTGTAGAAGTTAGAAAATTTTCACCTGTCGGGAAAGAAAAAACAATTTATTATAACTTGGTTTATAGATAAGACTTTTTCTGTTCTCCTATTTTATCTGCTTAATGTAAAATCCATGTGTATTGTAGTTTTTAACTATATTGTTTCTTTTGCAGTTGATTGCCACTGCTGTTCTCTTTCTTGCTGCAAAGTCTGAGGAGACACCTCGCCCTTTGAATAACGTAGTGAGGGCATCTTGTGAGATTTTCCATAAGCAGGATATCAGTCTCTTGTCCTATATACTCCCTGTTGTGAGTACCGTTAAAACTACTTTGAATGTCTATTACTCCAGCTGGCATTATTTCGCACTGAAACCCTTTTTTTGGAAGTCTAAGTGTCAATAGAAACATCAGTACTGCGCGAAATGAAGCAACCACAGCATAGCTATTCTTATTTATTATGCTCAGATGGCCTTTTTCTGCATTGGATTATATAATTTATACCAAGTAAATTTGGCATAACTTGATACAAGTTAAACTTGCTTCTAAGATTGTTTATCCGTTGCTGATTATAAAATGAAGATTTCAGCCTAGAAAATGAGATCAGAATTTATTTGCACTCTTTATCATTCTGACATCTGTTTGTATGTTAATCAGGACTGGTTTGAGCAGTATCGGGAACGGGTGACTGAGGCTGAGCATATGATACTGGCTACTCTAAATTTTGAACTGAATGTGCAGCATCCATATGCTCCTCTTACCTCAATACTTGATAAATTAGGGCTCTCACAAACTGTTTTGGTGAATCTGGCCTTAAGCTTGGTCAGTGAAGGGTAAGTTCAGAATTAAGGTTTCACATATTGCTTACACTTCGTTGAATGTCTTAACTTCACTTATTATTCACCCTTCATTTTGGTTACCATAGTTGTGGAGATAAAACCAGCTAGCTCATGTTCAACTTTACTGGGTGCAGTACACCAAAATAGAATTCTCTCCTGTAATTAGTTTATCTTGCATGCCTTCTTGAGTTACTATTTGGGCTGCGGTTAGAATTGATTTTTAGGGGTATCGTCAGAATTTCATCATTTGTTGATGTTTGGGCGTGGCTGTGGCTATGGAGGAGGATAACTGGTTTCCTTCTTGTTCTCTACAACTCTGTTGCTTGTCTCAATAATTTTCTTGTTTAGAGCAACTACTGTAGTAGATATTTTGGAATATTAATTCTTTTGGCATGCATATAATTGCAGGATCTACACAAGATTAGCGTGATCGCCTGTATGATATTCTTAGCGGGCGGATTGATATGCTGTTCATGGAATCTTTTGTTTTGCTTCTGATGTTGAACTGCTGATATGAATTTTCCATATTATGCCCTACCAACTTCCTCATTGGCTATAGAATATAGCCACAGAACCCCCATAGCCATATTTCACCATCTTATTTCAACATTGTGGTGGATTTTACTCAGAAAGGTGTCCTCTGAAGTCCTGCTTACAAACATACAGTTTGTTTGTCATGGCTTTTGTCTGATTGGTTTTCAGGGAAACCACTGACGTGGCAAGGGCCTATATCTGTGTTTGGTAGCCCTTCCTACCCATGCATTTTGTGGACACCAACATTTTTTTGACTGCTAACATTGGAAAGGAGAGAGGTTGTGGGTTGGGGGTGGGGGGGGGTGTTTGTTTGGCCAGATATCTAGGTGTTGGTTTTGTTCAACAGAGGCCAGGCTAAGTTGATTTCAGCTACATGGGGTTTTGAAGGTTTTGATTTAGTTTCATTTCTAATCGGATTGTGCACTGGTGTGCACCACACATTGTCTTACTCTTCTCCAACCAAAATCTTTGATATTAGTTTAAACCTTGGCCTAAGGTTGCAGATTGTTGTGAAAGTGTTGCCGATGATGCATGTTTGTCAGGAACATGCATGGGTTTCTGCCTGATTTGGATTCTGTTATAAATTTTGGTTGGGTATTCTCCTCTCCAGTACAGAATGGAATAGCAGACCTTATATTTGGTGTAATGCCAGTAATCTGCTCCCATGCCCAAAAGAAAAGAAGAATAATGCAGTACATGAGAAATTTGTTAAAGTGTATTCAACACTTGTCCTGGTTAGTCACCATAGAAATGCATCTTGTCCGCCAATATTGGTAAAAAGGAGAAGACATATTTTTGTATATGATTGCCATATCACATGTATTTGGCTTATCTTATATTTCTCAGGTAGTGCTTTTCGGATCTAGACCCTGCCCAATCATTTATCAGGGTCAGACCTTGATTGGGAACTATTTGGTACTATATATGTGTTGTCAGTTTGACAGCGTAGTCTGCATATCATTTATCTGGGTCAGGACCTTTACTGGGAACTATTTGCTACCATATACGTGTTATCAGTCTGACTGCCTAGTCTCCCTGTAAGTGGATATGTAGAAGCTCTGAATTGATTGAGGTCATTCGCATTGTTAGTGTGAAATATTTTTTTGCCTAAAAACTTATGATACTTCTGTTTCAAACATTTTTCAGCAACAATTTCTTCTAGTTATTGTTTTTCGAAAGAAAACAGTTTTTGAGGGTGGGTTTTGTTTGATTCTTTTTGTTTAAAATTCTCTTTTCCTAAAAATGTTTGTATTTCAAGCCTATATCACTATGGAACATTATCTCTTCTGTGAAAGAACTCTCGTTTCACACTGAAGCACACAACTGTAAATATGTATATTTAAAATTTAAAAGGTTCTATATTCCTATCAAGTGTACTATCTTAGATGATTAAATATTAATGGCGTGTATGCCAGAAAAAGTGAAGGTGCTGTTTTTGAAGATTTAATGCATTATCCACCTCATCCCTCCATCTACTTGTTGCATTATCTAGTGTTGTCTCGAATCTTTTTGACAGATATAGACTTGTTGACACATATTTGTGTTTATATCACTCCATTCAAATGGAGCCTTCATTGTTCCTACTTGAGCCCTGAAATCTCTGTATTTTCGTTTTCCATTTTTTCAATTATTTATTCTGAAAACTTTTTTTTGTTACTATTTACTAAATGATGAAAATGAATTCACAATGAGTTCAGTGGAAAGCTGTTTGAAACACAACCCTAATATATGTATATTTAAGATTTAAAAGGCCTATCAAGTGTACTCTCTTAAATAATTAAATATTAATGGCATATATACCAGAAAAAGGGGAGGTGCTGTTTTTGAAGTTTTAATGCATTAGCCACCTCATCCCTCCATATCTAGTATTGTCTTGAATCTTTGTGACACATATAGACTTGTTGATACATATTTGTTTTTATATAACTCCATTCAAATGGAGCCTTCATTGTTCCTACTTAAGCCTTGAAATCTCTGTATTTTTGTTTTCCATTTTTTTCAATTATTTATTCTGACAACTTTGTTTTGTTACTATTTACTAAATGATGAAAATGAATTCACAACGAGTTCAGAGGAAAGCTATTGAAAATGCAATGAACATTCTTAAATTTTGACAATTTTCCTTTTAGAAAAAATTGACCACTTTACCGCGTTTAAATTTACAGCCATTATTAAAATCATGCTGTTTTAGGATATATTGCTATTCAAAGAAGTTCTCAGCAAAGGCTTGATTTTACTTTTTGATGTAAGAAAAATATGTATACTTTATACACACTGATATATATGAGCCAGAACAACATATAAATCACTCTTCAGCTTCATCTCATGCCTGCCACATGGCTTTAGTCCATGAGTCTCGTTGGGAACATAGTCGGGGGTTTTGTGCATGCTCAGTGAGCATAGGTGCACATGTTTGACAAGTCTGTCGAGAGCCAGCCATAGCAGAAGATTGTGGATTTGCTTTGAGAAGTTTGAGTGTTTGCAATGCACTTCTGCATCCTGTTTGCTTTCTCATATAAATTGTGTGTATGAGTAAAATAGCCATGAAGCAGTTGTGCCTGGGAGTTTGATGTGTCCTCTAGATGGGTATAACATGTTTGCTATAGTTATGGTACTCTATCAGCAATCCTGCAGAGATTCTGGAAAATATTCTACCTGACTTGCTGCTTTTGTAGTTGGTAAGAAGAATTGTTATTTTCTCGTGACATCAATGCCTGATTTGTTGTCATTTTGATATTAGTTTCTCATGCCATATGTATCTGTTATTGCTGATGTATGTTCATCAATGTGAAAATATATGCTAAGTTGCACGAGATACTGCCTGTTCTTACAAAGTGTTGCCCCAGATGGTTTGGTTTGTTACATCTGTCTTCCTGTCCCATGTTGACCAATTGTGGCATCTTTTTTTACAACCTCTAAGCTTATGTGCGTATTTATTGTTTAGGCTTCGGAGTTCATTGTGGCTTCAGTTCAAACCGCATCATATTGCTGCTGGAGCTGCCTACCTTGCCGCGAAGTTTCTAAATTTGGATCTGAAACCTTATCAAAATATTTGGCAAGAGTTCCAGGCTACACCAGATGTCCTTCAAGGTAAGCATACATGCTATGTTATCAGTTGGCACTGATAGAAGGAAAATGATCTTATTATCTAAATTTTTAAAGAGAAAAACATTCGTGGTGAAAAAGCTGAGGCTAGCTGCATTTTTTTTTCCTTGTTTTCGGTAGATATTAATGGTTGTTTTAATGATTGATGCAGATGTGTCCCAGCAGTTGATGGAACTCTTCTAAATGGATCAAAACATGGTTGTGGTCGCATTAGGCTTTAGCTTAAAGGGTGTACTAGTTTTTTGTGGATAGAGTTGAGACGTGTGTGTCATGATGAGGTGGGGAAGATATAGACTTGAAAGGGTAATGGTGTTGAGGAGGGAGAAGAAATGACCAAGATAGTCTCCATCTTGTCTCACAACTGCCTCTTTAATACAGATAAGGTCTTGTAAGTACTTCTGGAGGAATGCTCTCTTGGGAATGATAAATTCATATAATGATAAAATTCGCAACGAAGTTTTATTTTTTTTTCATTTGAGGGCATCACTGATGCTCACTTTGTCGAATGGAAATTTTCAAACATGTTGGTAGATGTGAGAAATGCGGTGCATATTGTTAAGAGATGCTCTACATTTGGCCCTCCGTTGATTTTAATGTAATGTGCATTTGGAAAAAAGAAGTGCGGCACTTGGGTCTTGGAATTTTTCCTCTATTCCCT
Organism: Rosa lucieae; assembly: GCA_024704745.1. NCBI lineage: Eukaryota > Viridiplantae > Streptophyta > Magnoliopsida > Rosales > Rosaceae > Rosa > Rosa lucieae. Next base: position 39,476,412 of record CM045495.1, on the reverse strand, counting down.
ATGTTGCATCTATAATAACCTGCATTTATGTGGTTTTAACATCTGTATATATACTTGATCCAAAAAAAAAAAAATTTCATCTGTATATTTGAAGAAGATAGAACATCTACAGTAAAATCCTTATAATTTACGAGTACCAAAAGAATTCTTATAAATTATGAGAATAGAGGGATTATTTAGAGGGTGGTATTGGAGTGATCATTAGAGAGAGATTATTCTGGTGTTTGTGATTGGTGGGTTCTGCAGAACAGTCCGTAATATTTCTTCAGCAGAAGTTTAGGTTTTGGCGGGAAGGGCAACTGTATCACATGCTTATGAGTACCGACTTTACTTTACTCGTGGTTATTGTCAAGTCAATATTGTGACTCACAAATTAGTTAATTATGCTCGTTCTTTTTCTTAAGATGTTAGTTAATAGTCTATTTCCCCGTATTTTATTCTCGATGTAATTGAGAATGAGTTTTCTCCCAATTTTTAAATACTTACATGGGGCAAACGTACTACGTAGCGGTGAGGTAACGTTGTTAGTTTTGATTCAGTTTATGCTTTTTTTTTTTTTTGCAATGATAAATGTATAACTTCAACTTATAGAATTTGTTTGATCCCCCTTAAAAAAAAAACAAACAAATAAATAAATAAATAAATGCTTGAACCTTCATATCATGATTATCATCGACTTCAATTCTCACCAGTTGAAGTTGATCCTGCTAAGACATACTTCCCGAACCGCAGAGGAGTGATGAGGTTTAAACACAAGCTGCAGAGACTCCCTAAGCATAAGAGTGTAACGCTGCTTGAACCTCTCAACATCAAAGATACTCGTAGAATTACGGAGCAAAATTCTCTTTGACCAGGTGAACGGTGAACCAAATCAAGCAACTGACTGCTGGCCTCCATAGCAGTTTTGAAGCAGGGGACAAGCCGCGCAGCAGCTCATTGGAGAACTCTTTAACTTCCATTTAAGAACTAAAAAATTAAGTGATGTAAGAATAAGTACATAAATACATCTAATCCATGCATGATTATTGTGAGAAAAAACTATGAGATCATGAGCCATCCTCCCAAACTTTAGCCGTACGTCATGATCGACTTGCGTATTCATCGATTTCCTCGTGTATCAACACCAATGTAGATTGGGGCTCTCTTGGTACAATCTTGTGCTTCCGTCTTCCTCTGTGGGATTATGCAATACATAACCACTTCAACTCTTCAAGGATGCTCTGGATCCTCACCAAACCTACTTTTCACTCCGGTTCGTGGCGCGTTTTTCTTCTTTGTCATTTTGGATTTTTTCAAGGGATTGTTATTTTCTTAATTCGGTACTGTCTAGATCCAGTGCTGCTCGTCAAGGTGGGAACTTGTATATCGTCAATGGTGGCTTGGGATTTACTAGAAGGACGAGGGGGCAATTAATGATATTATTAGGAGAACATTTCTTTTTGGAAGTAGGATTACAATTCTTGTAATTAAGAAATAAATTTGCAGAAGCATAGCAAATTTGTAAAGATTTAGAGCATCTTTAGCAATGCTAGTAGGGCTGTCAATGGGTCGTGTTGGGTTGGGTTCGTGTCGGGTTAAGATATTTGTCGTGTCGCAAAATACAAATCCAAACCCAACCCATTTAATAATCGTGTCAAAAATTTAAACTCAAACCCAACCTATTTATTAAACGGGTTACCCGTTTCCAACCCGCTTAACCCATTTAACAAATAGGTCATGTCGTGTTAGACAAAATGATCTATTTAAGAGTTAATAATGCGACCTATTTAACTAAAAAAAATGCATAAATTGATTAAATTCACTAAAAACTCAACAAGACAAAAAATATAAATAATTTTATATATTCATAAATAAGTAAATCCAATAATTATAAAGCAAATTATTTCAAATTATCTAATCTTATGATCAAATACTCCCAACATCCAAAATTTCAAAAATAAGTATAGCATAATCGTGTTATACGGGTTCACTTCGTGTTGGCGGGTTGACTCGTGGCCGACCCATTTATTAAATGGGTCATGGCAGGTTGACCCACGGCCGACCCGCTTTTTAATCGTGCGGGTTTCGAGTAGTGTTATCGGGTCGTGTCGGAATTGACAGCCCTAAATGCTAGTCATTTTTGAGTTAAATTTTAGCTAAAGTAGCTAAAAAGTCATTAAAGTCATTTTAGAAATAAAGATCTTTACCAAATCAGTGCTTTATATTTTAGTTAGTTTTTAATTTATATTATTTTTTAAATGAAGATTAAATAGTTTAAATGTATTTATAAATTACATAAAATAATTCAAAAGTAATGATTTAAATTATAGAGAGCTTCATCTTGCTCTCTATATTTAGGAGCGAGACAGCTAAAAGTTATAATCGAGAGCCACTTAGGAGTCTGTTACAACTGCTAAAATATGTAAAAAGCTATACATGCATGCTCTCCAAAATAACTAAGGAGCCAAAATAGAGAGTTTGCTAAAGATGCTCTTAGAGCTTTTATCTCTAAAAACTAAATAATTTCTAGCTTTCCATATGCAATAAGATGTAGTAAGAGCTATAGAAAAATAATGTTCATTGTGAGGATCATGGAAAGGAGAGGGGTAGTCCAGCCAATCAATAAAACTATGATGCCAAGATTGTAAAGAAAACTGAGGAAATGTCATATTTCAAACTTCCTTAGAAGAGTAATTTTATTTACACGACTCAGTTTGTTTAATACACATCCCGCTTTTTTATAAAAATTTAAATTTCTTCTATACCCTTTCTCATCTAAAAAAAAAAACTCCTGCAAATCGATGGAAGGATATCAATACTGTTCAAAAGAATTCTTCATGATCTTCTTTGCCACTTTACTAATTAACTTAAAGACTAAATTCAGTTTGCCCCCCTCCAACTTTGGGGCAAGCATCAGTTTGGTCCATGACCTTTTTTTTTAATCATGATCGTCCTTATACTTTTACTTTTCATCACTCTCGTCCAAATTTCAAAATTACCTCCAAAGATGACGTCAGAAGCTGAGCTGACCCCGACATGGGGGCCAACTTTTCAGATTTTGAACCCCAAAGAAAGGTCAAATGGTCATTTTCAATTTAAACTAATTTCTTTTTTCTTTTTATTAGAATTTAATCTAATTACTAATTTTTTTTTCTATGTATTTTCTCCCTCTTTTGCTTCACTTATCCAAAACCTAAAACCAAATCAATCCAACAACTTCTCATCTTCCTCCTCGGTCCTCCGTCAAGCCCGAGATTCAGGTCACCACACTTCTCAGAGAAGTGAGCTCAGCAAAACCAAAGCTCAAAACGGAAGCTTCATCTCAAAACTCACACACTCCCTCACTGCCCATCAACCACAGCTTCGCTTGTCAAATGAAGCAGAATCGAGCTTTCTTAATATACAAACCTCTAATGGCCTGCCAATGCCTTCTGGGCTCTTATTCATCTTCGATTCTTCATCCCTACCCCCAAAACCCAAAACCCCGCCCAGATCCAGAATCCCTTCCTCCATTTCCTCCCACGTCTCAACCAGTTATGATAATGAAGAAAACGATAAAACCAAGAAGCCCAATTTCTATTTCCTCAAGCTCTCAGTAACTCTAACCGTCATCTCAGCCTCTCTCCCCCAAACCCCAACCTCACGCGCTGCTGTCAAGGAGAGAAAGCCACAGTTTTCTGGGTCGTCGCTGTAGAATAGCTGTAAATCTTATGTAATTATAATTCTTATTTATTTAGGTTATCATGTAATTATAGGAATGATTGTTTCCTATTAGGGTTAGACTACTCCTCTTGTCCTTGTATATATACCCCTTTGATGAATAGTATTATTATTGAAACCCTAAAATCAAAGTATTCTTTTCTACTTGGTATCAGAGCATGTTCATCCTTTGAACTTGCCTGCATCCTTTGAATCCTAAATCCTGAATCTTGAATCCTGAATCCTGAATCCTGAATCCCAAAGCACACCACAAACCGCTGCGTACCACCACCATTAAAATCAAGCCATCCCTGAATTTTTTGAAACCCTAGAAAACCAAACCTAAAAAAAAAAACACAAACAAACCCCAAATTCCTCAATGGTCGGACCTACAATGAAGCGAACAGTCAAATCCTGAGAAGACAATGGTGTCCTCTACCGATCATCCATCACCCTACACCACCCAACAAGACAACTCTGCTTTCCCCACAAGTGTTGTCTTGAATGAATCCAACTACACCATATGGGCTCCTCTATGAGAATGCGCATTGGGAGCACGAGAGAAGGTTGGTTATCTGACCGGAGTAAAGGCTGAACCCGCCATGATTCTGCAGAGTATGAAGCTTGGGCCACGGACAATGAAACGGTGAAAAGTTGGCTAATTGACTCCATGGAATCCTCTCTCATGAACCGGTATATTCGTCTTCCTACTGCGAAAGATATTTGGGAAGCTGTAGAGAAAACCTTTTATGACGATTCTGATGAAACACGAATCTTTGAGTTGAATAAAAAGTGTTTTGAAGCAAAGCAGAATGGAAGGCCCATTCCGACCTACTACAATGAGTTAGTGGCAATGTTCCAGGAGATTGATCAAAGGGTGGCCTCTCAACATGATAATGTTGCAGCTGTCGTTCAAGAAACTTCAGCAATGTCCCGGATGCGTGTTCACTTGTTTTTGGGTGGACTTGACCCAGAGTATGATCAGGTGCGTGGAGAAATCCTACGCAAGGAGCCTAAATTCTCCTTGGAGCAGAGCTATGCTTACATTCGCAAGGTGCAATCAGAGAAACAAGCTATGGGGCTTTCGGTACCTACCGAATCTTCTGTTATGGCCGTTCAACGCCGACCAGGTCCTCCTCCAGGCTTCTCAGGTCCTTCTCCACGCCGTCCTCGTGACAAACCAAACCCATACGCAAACAAAAAATGTGTTGTCTGTGGGGAAGTAGGTCATACCAAGGAGCGGTGCTATGAAGTGATTGGCTACCCTGATTGGTGGGACTTCACCAGGAAACCGCGAAAGAATCCAGGCAAGGCGGCTATTTCTACTACAGAGGAAGAGCATCTCGACAATGCCTCCGCTAATGTAGCGCAGTCAGGTATGAAGGGTAAGGCTACTTTGAATAATACATGGATAATTGATACAGGTGCATATGATCATATGACCAATGACCCTAGTCTTGTGAAAAACCTTAGACGTTCCTCTCAAAATATTGTCTCTACTGCTGATGGTACTCCAACTCCGGTCACCGGAGAAGGTTCTATTGTTGTATCTGATACCTTAACCCTTGAATCTGTCCTAGTTGTTCCCTCACTAGCTTATAATCTCCTATCTGTTGGTCAGATTATTTTAGCACTTGCATGTATTGTGACCTTCTATCCATCTTTCTGTGTGTTTCAGGACATTCTGACTCGGCGGATTCTTGGTTATGGTGTTAGAAGGGGAAAATTATACTACCTGGATCTGACAGAGACTGGAGAAAACCAGAAGCATGTTTTGGGGCAAGCTAATCAGATTAATGGGGTAGAGAATGCAAAGGAAGCAGTATGGTTATGGCATCGCCGTTTAGGTCATCTATCTTTTAGTTATCTTAAGAAGCTGCAACCTCATTTGTTTTCGGTTGTCAGTGATTTGGATTTCCATTGTGACATTTGTGAACTGGCCAAGAGCCACCGTATTTCATATTCACCAAGTCTTAATAAAAGTCATGTTCCTTTTATGAAAATTCACTCAGATGTCTGGGGTCCTGCAAAGATTCCTTCTCTTTTTGGAGCTCGGTATTTTGTAACGTTTATTGATGATTGCACTCGCATGACATGGGTGTCATTACTGAAGAATAAGAGTGATGTATTTGGAATGTTTATCAAATTTCACAAAATGGTAGCAACTCAGTATCAACAATCCATCAGAGTGTTTCAGTCTGACAATGGTGGAGAGTTTGTGAATGGCCCTATGATTGAGTTTTGCCAGTCACATGGAATTCGTCATCAAACCTCCAATTCTTATACTCCTCAACAGAATGGGTTAGCAGAACGGAAGAACAGACAGTTGATGGAAGTTGTTCGTGCTTCCTTATTTGGCATGAATGTACCTCGGTCCTATTGGGGAGAAGCAGTAAAATCTGCAGCATATCTTATCAACCGTACTCATTCACTGGTGATTGAGTTTCAGAATCCTCATCAGAAGCTTCATACATTTTTGACCATCCCTTCTATGCCTAATTTGGAGCCCCAGGTGTTTGGGTGCACAGCCTATGTTCATATTCCCAAGCCTCAACGCAACAAGCTTGATCCCCGTGCCCATAAGTGTATCTTTGTTGGTTATGCTGACTTCCAGAAGGGTTATCGATGTTATGATCCCCTTACTGGCACTTTACATGTCTCTCTTGATGTTGTTTTTCGTGAATCCAAGCCTTATTACTCAGGGGGAGCTTCTCAGTCTTCCCTTCAGGGGGAGAGAGGTTGTGAAGGGAATCCTCGTTCTATTATTGATTTTGATGTCTTTGAAGACTTGGAAAATTTGGAGGATACATTTGAGGGTAGAAATTTGGAAACAGAAAATGCAGTTGCCGAACAGAGCATTGTGAATTCCGAAATAGACAATGCGACTGCCGAACGAAGTGTTGAGAATTCCGAAACAGAAAATGCGACTGCTAAACAGAGTGTTGTGAATTCCGAAACAGAAAATGTAATTGCCGAACAGAGTGTTGTGAATTCCGAGACAGAAGAGATGACTTTTCTAGATAGTTTGAATCAAAATCAAGACGTATCTGAAGCTCACACACAAGATATTCCCCCTTCTGCATCACCAACTGAAGATCCCGATCAGAATGATCCTCCTCAGGTACCCCTAAACTTTAATGAATCTTCTGGGTTAGAAAGTGTCGAACCTAGGAAATCACAAAGGGTTACCAAGGGAATTCCTAAGAAACAATATGAACCAGATATCAAAGCCAAAGCTAAATACCCTATAGATAATTTTATGTCTAACCATAGGATTTCTGGGTTACATGCACTTGTTATTGATCAATTATCTACTGTATCTATTCCTAGTAACGTGCAGGATGCATTGACGGATCCAAAATGGACAAAGGCGATGAATGAAGAATTGGAAGCTCTTCAAAAGAATGCAACATGGGAACTAGTACCTATGCCGGTTGGAAAGAAGACTGTAGGGTGTCGTTGGGTATTTACTGTGAAGCTTAATGCAGATGGAACTATTATTAGATATAAGGCGAGGTTGGTTGCCAAAGGATACACACAACGTTATGGGATTGATTATGAGGAGACTTTTGCACCTGTGGCAAAGATCAATACTGTTCGGATTCTAATCTCACTTGCAGCAAACAAAGATTGGCCCTTACACCAGTTTGATGTGAAGAATGAGTTTCTTAATGGGAATTTGGAAGAAGAAGTGTACATGGATGTGCCCCCAGGTGTTAAGAATTACCCAAGTGAAGTTGGCAAGGTGTGTAAATTGAAGAAGTCTTTGTATGGCCTGAAGCAATCTCCAAGAGCCTGGTTTGGAGATTTTCAAAGTCCATGAGAGCCTTGGGTACAGACAGAGCAATTCTGACCATACCTTGTTTATCAAGCGCAAGAATGGTAAGATTACAGCTCTTATTGTGTATGTTGATGACATGATTGTTACAGGGGATGATCCGAAAGAGATGGATGAGTTACAAAAGTATCTGTCAAAGGAGTTTGAAATGAAGGATCTGGGCAACTGAAGTATTTTCTGGGTATTGAAGTTGCGAGGTCTAAGAAGGGAATTTCACTGTCACAGAGGAAGTATGTTCTTGACTTACTTACTGAAACGGGGATGCTGGACTGCAGTCCAATATTTGAGACACCCATTGAGATGAATCACAGACTTGCCATTTATCCTGATCAAATTCCAACTGATAAAGGAAGGTATCAACGTCTTGTAGGAAGGTCGATTTATCTTTCACATACTAGACCTGATATTGCTTATGCTGTGAGTGTTGTCAGTCAATTTATGCATTGTCCTAGTGAAGAACATATGGATGCAGTTTTTCAGATTTTGAGGTATTTGAAGATGGCGCTAGGTAAAGGATTACTGTTTGAGAAAAAGGATGAATTGGAAGTTGGGGGATACACAGATGCAGATTGGGCTGGTGATAAAACTGACAGGCGTTCTACATCTGGGTACTTCACTTTTGTAGGAGGGAACCTTGTCACTTGGCGTAGCAAGAAACATAAAGTTGTGGCCAGATCAAGTGCAGAAGCTGAATTTCGAGGTATGGCACATGGAGTCTGTGAAATGTTATGGATTCGTAATGTCCTGAAAGATCTAGGTTACGAGCTTAGAAAACCTATGGATTTGCATTGTGATAATAAAGCTGCAATTGAGATTGCACATAATCCAGTTCAGCATGATAGGACAAAGCATGTGGAGGTTGACCGTCATTTTATTAAAGAAAATCTTGACAGAAAGGTTATTCGTTTTCCATTTGTAAGCTCAGAAGAGCAGTTAGCTGATGTTCTTACTAAAGGAGTGTCCAGGAAGATATTCGACAGCTCAGTTGACAAGTTGGGCATGATAGATATCTATGCACCAACTTGAGGGGGAGTGTAGAATAGCTGTAAATCTTATGTAATTATGATTCTTATTTATTTAGGTTATCATGTAATTATAGGAATGATTGTTTCCTATTAGGGTTAGACTACTCCTCTTGTCCTTGTATATATACCCCTTTGTGGGATGAATAGTATTATGATTGAAAACCCTAAAATCAAAGTATTCTTTTCTACTGTCGCTGTCAGTCTTGGTGGCCTGGTCAAGCTCTGTTCCTATTTGACAATCTCGGTGGAGTGCAACGACGAGCAGATCTGGCTTGGGGGTCGACGCTTCTGAGTCGAATGCCAGAAGTCGGTGTGGAGGCGAAAAGGTGTGCTGCAGATCTGAGTCCGGTTGCCAGGCAAACACAACTTGGATTGTAGTGGAGTGTGCCGGAGTGAGTGATGATGAGGTTAGAATCTGGTCGAAAGCAGTGAAGCACGCAGGCTGATGCAGGCAACTCAGGAGGTCAATGTCAGCAGCGTTTCCGGTTTGGCTCGTCGACGACGTGGGCTGGTTCTGGTCTGAGGCTGGTGGTCTCAGAATGATCGGAGGTGCTGGCCGGGCTTTCGAGGGCGAGGAAGCCGACGAAGAAGGAGAGTAAGAGGGCGGTGAGGGAGGAATTCAAGATGTAGAGGAAGGAGGAATGAGAGATCAACTATTCGGTTTTAGGCTTGGGATAAGTGAAACAGAAGAAAGAGAAAATAGTATAGAGAAGAAAGGAAAAAAAATTAGAAAAATAAAAGAAAAAAGAAATTAGATTAAATTGAAAATGACCATTTTACCATTCTTTGGGGTTCAAAATCTAGAAAGTGGGCCCTCATGTCGGGGCCAGCTCAGCTTCTGACGTCATCGTTGGAGGTAATTTTGAAATTTGGACGAGAGTGATGAAAATTAAAAGTACAAGGACGATCATGATTAAAAAAAATAGCAAACTACATATACCTCCTTGATAGGATTTCAAAACATAAAAAACTCCACAACATTTGGTTTTGAACATTTAAGGACAAAAGTTTACACTTAAGGACAATATGCTCTCCACTTGCCACATGTCATGAGTTAATTTACTTTTTTACCCTTAACTACTTATTTTGACTTGTAATCCCTTTATAAGGATTAAATTTTACAAATAAGGACAATCTGCTCTTCACTTGCCACATTTCATGAGTTAATTTTATTTTTTTACCCTTAACTACTCATTTTGACTTCTAATCCCTTTATATTACTTTTTTTTTTTCGAGAATAATCCCTTTATGTTTTTTTTTTCCCATGAGAATAATCCGTTTATGTTACTTCTTTTTTTTGTGTTTTTATTGGAACCTCCAAATCTGCTCAATTGACATCACTCTATTATGAATTATTAAATGACATATATAACCTCTTATAAAATGACTATTAAGGACAATAATTATACCCCAAAAAATATTATATTTAATTTCTTTAGACTTTCCAATTCATGCTTATATTATTGCATTCTTTATTATTTCCTTATCTATTTTCATTTTTCAATTTCACTACATACTCATTAAAGCATTTATATATATCTAATAAGAATTAAAACAATAATCAAGATCATGTGACATAAAAATTCCTATCATCATATATGTTGAACGCATATTGGTGAGGGATAACAAAAGAAATCATTTTATGACCTAAATCCCAGTCTATTCATTATATTTACAAAAAAAAAAAAGAGCCAGTAGTAAAAAAAATCTAAAAAACTATTAAATAATTAATCATGAGGTACAGAAAATAATTAAACATTAAGAAAAATTTCTCTTAATTTTTTTTACACATCTACAAGAGAAAAAAAAAAGTAAAAAAAAAAAATTTCTTTTTTTATTAGAAATTAATTTTTAAAGCCGAATACCTTGTGTTTGAGTTTCTTTTTTTATTAGATATGAGATTTATGTAATCTGGTTAAGTAATGAATATGTAATTAATAGTTTGTTTGTAAATTATATGAGTGAGGTTATTTCAGGAACTTGAGTGAGGTTTAGTGAGTAAATTTAGTATTTGAAAATTTGATAGGAGGTGTAAAAAGCAAGGAGGTCAAGTGAGTAAATTTAGAGATTTCAATAGAAAAACTCGTCCCCCCCCCCCCCCCCCCCTCAGTTTATGTTACTTTTTTTCTCCCTTAACTACTCATTTTGATTTATAATCCCTTTATATTACTTTTTTTTATTTTTCTGAGAATAATCCTTTTATGTTACCTTTTTTTTTTTTTTTTTTTTTTCTGAGAATAATCCGTTTATATTACTTCTCAAAAGCAAAAAAAAAAAAAAAAAAAAAAACTTTCTTCTACATGTTTCTAAGAGAAAGAATCTCAAACCTCACTCTCCTACTACTCTCATCTCATCGCCTAATCCTCCTATTACACTTGTCCAATCCTGCTACTGCACTCGCTGCACTCATACTCGTCAAGTTCTGCCACTGCACTTGTACTCGCGCGTGTCCAGTTCTGCTACTGCACTCATCATCGCCTAATCCTGCTACTGCACTCGTCCAATCTTGCTACTGTACTCATACTTATCCAGTTCTGCTATTGCACTCGTCATCGCCTAATCCTGCTACTGCACCCTTCCAATCTGCTACTGCACTCGCTGCACTCATACTCGTCCAGTTCTGCTACTGCACTTGTACTTGAGTTCTGCTACTGCACTCGTCATCACCTAATCCTGCTATTGCACTCGTCCAATCCCGCTACTGTACTTGTCCAATCCTGCTACTGCACTCACTGCACTCATACTCGTCCAGTTTTGCTACTACACTTGTACTCTTGTCCTGCTACTGCACTCGTCATAGCTTAATTCTGCTACTACACTCGTCCAATCTTGCTACTGCACTCGTTGCACTCATACTCGTCCAGTTCTGCTACTGCACTTTTTCCTACATGCCGGAGCTTTTCTTCTCACTAGTTTTGTTTGATTATTTCTTGTGTCATCACCCTTTTGCACCTCTACACAGTAGCCAATTTGAACCATAAACAATGAATATCATATCATTAACATAAACCATAAACTATAAAGTAGCAGATCAATTCAATTTGAATATTAGCAGATCATATCATTATAGTAGCCGATCATATCAAAGTAAACCACAGAACCATAGTGATACTAAATTCATGAATTTGCTCCTCATGTATATCAAAGTAAACTATAGAACCTTTGTTACGCCAGAATCAAATTTTTCATGTTTAGTTGTTATTAAACGAGGAATGACGATTTTCTATACAATTTATTTAAGTTTCGATATTTTAGGAGGCCCTAAAAGTTGACTTTTTGACCGGGTCAAAATTTAAAAAGTTTTTCTTCATGAAAGTCGTAGATGACGTTAAACCGAGCACGTGCATATTTAGTTCATAAAAATCGGACTTTGTATGCAAAAGTTATAAGCGAAATATGAAATTTACTGTTCATGGTAATTAGTATACATATGGAAAGTTACTATGAGTAAGTCAAAAACCTACCCAGCCACTTTTCTCTCTCTTCCTCTCTCTCCCCGTGTCGGCCCTCTCCCGTTTTTCCTTGATTTCTCCGACATCCAGCAACCAAACGGCGCGCTACCACTCATAAAAGAACCGTCTCTTTCTCCTCTACACGTTGGTATCCGTGGGTCACAACGATTTGGCCAGAAAACCATCAATTTTGGCCAAAATCGTCACTGTAACATTTGTGTTCTCCGGCGAAATTCTCTATTTCCCGGCCACTTCCGGAAGTGAAACCGATCCTATTAAGAGCGCCTTGAGTCACTGATCATCTTCCCTCAAAGCTTCTAGTTGAAATTCTCACTGTGGAAGGAGAATTTGAAGGATTTCCAAATCGGTGAGTTTGGAAATTGATGAAATTAGGTTTAGTTTGGGTATTGGACAGTGGCAGTGCCGTAAATTATGATGAAACTTGAGTATTTTAGTCATTTGCCATTAAAATTGGGAATCAGACTTGATTCATTTGGCTTTTGGGTCTGGGCTCATGTCCTTATTTTTATAAATCTTTTTGCAAGTGGGTTTTCTGTGTTTACATCTTTGGTCATGTGCTACTATGTAATTTTCTAAAAAATAAAAGACCAGGGACCAAACTGATGTTTGCCCTGAAATTGGAGGGGCAAACTGAATTTAGTCCTTAACTTAACAAACACATTGACTGTTTTAATCTCTCTCTCTTCTAATTAATTGGAGTTACATGTTCAGTATTTCTTGATGATGTTTAATTTAATAAGCTTGCTATCTAAGTAGTGTTATGGTATGTTATTAATAAGAAAGAAAAAGAGGTTGGACAGAGAGGTGAAGGGGGTGTGGAGAGAGAGATCAAAGAAGAGAGAAAGGTTGAGACTTGAGAGATAGAGCTGGGCTCCGCACAGAGAGGGCAGAGTGTGAGAGAGAGGAGAGGAAGAGAGAAGGGTAGAAGTGGAAAAATTGAGGAAAAAATTGGCAAAAAAAAGTTTTAGGATGTGTATTTAGAAATTAGAGATGTGTGAATAAAATTACTCTCCTTAGAAAAATAACAATAAAAAAAAGAGATGCTCCAAAGTTTCGGTATGAAAATGATAGAAAGAACAAGATCTATTAATACGTGTTAATAACACATTGTTATCTGGACTACCTAACATTGGCAAATATTAATTTGTTGAAGTTTTATTATCCCATATAAATAAAAACAATTTGTTACCTAGACCGCCTATCATTGGCAAATATTTATTTATTGAAGTTTTATAAAACCCATATGAATTAAAACAATTTGTTACCTTGACCATCTAACATAAGCTAGATAAATTAAATGAATGAGAAAATAGAAGTTCTCTGGTGTCTCTTCTCTATTTCGTCTCTCTCCTTGTAACGATTAAGAGTTAGGGTTCCCTTTGCTTTGGTTCTCCATTGCAACAGGGTAGAGTAGTCTCGTCTTGTTTGCGTTGTGCGTACAACGCATGTTTGTTTTTTCTCGTAAAGTGTGGGGCTGTTTCTGCGCTTTTGGGTTGTCACTTTGCAAGATGGAAGAAGAGTTGGGGAGAATGGTCAAGCAGTTGGTTCTCTCTTAGGAGGAGGCCCAGGAGATCATTCTCCCAAATGAACCTGGTCAATGGTTAGAGAGAAGGTTTATGATTGTGGGTCAGTTATTGACCATGAAACAATACAATAAGGAGGCTCTAATGGGGACGTTGAAAGCGCTTTGGACGCCGAAGAAATACCAGGGGGACAAGGCTAGGGTTTCAGCGGTGGCTCTAGAGGGTAGTGATAGGGTGGTGTTTTCCTTTTCACATGAGCTTGATCGGAATAGGGTGTTGAATGGTAGCCCTTGGCATTTCAACAAGGCTTTATTTGCTGTGGTAGCCAGTGATAGTTTGGAGGATCTACGTAGGGTTCCTCTGAATTGGCAGTTCTTTTGAATCTGGGCGTGGGGGATTCCACCTTTATTCATGGTGAATGATACTGGAATTAGAATTGGGAATGCTGTGGGTCGTTACGTTCGTATGGAGGAGTCAATACACGGTGTCGACCTGGGCACAAGTTTGAAGATTAGAGTAATGGTGGATACTGATAAACCGTTTCGGCGGGTTGCACATATTAGGCTTCCAAGTCACAGTAAGGGTTCCTTCTTTGAACTGAATTATCTGAAATTGCTGATGTTCTGTTATTATTATGGGTTACTGCACCATGACTCAAATAGCTGTGACCTGCATAAGGACGGGAGTATACAGGAACAACAGTTTGATTTTAGGTTGTGTGCCGAGAAGAAGGACAAGTGGCTTCTGAAGCAGGAGAAAAAGGCCAGAGAGGAGGCTCTGGAAAATCTGAGGAAGTTTGGGAGAAGGTTTGGCCTTCTGGATAGGGGTAAAGGTGGATGGTCTATGTTAGCGCTGGAGTTTCCGATGTCTGGAATGGTGAGAGACAGGACTTAATGGGAGGATGAGATCTCAGTGGTTTCGGGTGATGATGGGATGATGGTGGATAGCAGTGCAGGGATGGAAGTGGCGGACCATGGTTGGAGGGGAAAGCGGAGACAGTTAACAATGGTGATGGGAGATGATCTAAGTTTGGAAGGTACATTGATGGGCATTGATGGCGGTGGCGTTGATTTGGGGCTAATGGGAGATCGTGATTCTTCCGATCCGGGTTCTGTGGCGAAGATAGATGGATCCAATCATGCTCCAGATTTGGTGTTAAATGAGGTAGTTGCTCCTTTCCCGCCGAGGAAAGATTTAAAATTGAAGGCTGATGTTTCGGCGGATGGGTTGTCAATTAGGCCTTCCAAGGACTTGTTAGTTGGGGGTGCAGCGACACAGAGTTTGGGTGAGTGCACTAATGTTGTCGGGCCTCGAATTTTTGATAGGTCGAAAGACAGGGCTAGTGATGGTTATGGGCTAGGTGAACCAAAAAGGGGTTATCCAAAGGCCGGGCTGGCCCCTAAATCTCTCAAGCCTGTCCAAAAAAGAAGGTTCCCAAGTTTCAAGAAGAGTGTGGTTATCGGCAACAATTGGACAACGGTGGTCAATAGGGGTTCGAGGTCTGCCAAGAAAGCTGAGATGAGCTATGGACGTGCTCTGGAACGTTCCTCTGTGATGGGTCCGGGTTCTACCCATCACAAGCAATGAATGTTTTGTGTTGGAACTGTCAGGGGATTAGGAACCCCTGGACAGTGATTGGACTTAAAGGGATTGTTTCCCTCAATCTTCCCAGTATTATATTTCTTAGTGAGACCAGGTGTACAGCAGAGGACATGAAAGGTATTAGGGAGTAGTTAGGGTGGCAGAATGCAGTGTCCGTTAATTGTAGGTTTGTTAAAAAACAGAAGGGGAAGGGGGTGTGTAGGGCAGGAGGTTTATGCTTGTTATGGAATGATGATGTCAAGGTGACTCTTCAAACTTATTCGGATAATCACATTGATGTTGTGGTTGGGGAGGAGGGAGATCCAAATTGTTGGTGTTTTACTGGGTTGTATGGATATCCTAAGGCGACAGAGCGTGGTCGTACGTGGAACTTACTGAGACAGCTTAGTTTGCATGGTAACTTACCATGGGTGGTTGGGGGGGATTATAATGAAATCTGTGAGAGTATGGATAAGATTTTGGAGGGGGGGCACTTAGGTCTGTTCGTGTGATGAATGACATGAAGGAGGCGTTGGCGTTTTGTGAGCTGGGGGATATTAAGTTTGTTGGTCCAAGATTCACTTGGAGGGAGATAAGAGGTGGGGAGGAGGTCCGAGTGCACCTAGACAGATTTTCGAGTTCTTTGGGTTGGAGGGATTTGTTTCCGGGGTCTAGAGTTCGACATCTGGATCCTTGTACTTCTGATCATCTCCCATTACTTCTTGAAGTGCGTGTGCAAAAGAAGAGGAGGAAAAAAAAGGAGGAAAAAGAGATTTAAATTTGAGCAGTGCTGGCTTTTGGATGAAAAATGCAAGGAGGTAGTTCAAACAAGTTGGGTTAGTGTGACGGGGACTGGGCCATCCCAAGCTTTAGGGAACAAAATTCAGAAAACCCGTGTAGCTTTAGAGTCCTGGAGTGAGGAGAACTTCGGCCGTATTAGGAAGGAGATTGAAAAGACCCGGAGTCAACTCTCGGTCTTCTTTGACACTTCGCTCTCGGCTTCAACTGATGGTGTTAGAGGAGCCCTCCAATATAGACTTAATGATCTCCTTAATCAAGAGCAGTGTTTTTGGCATCAGCGTGCAAAAGTCTTTGGTTAAAAGATGGTGACCTTAATACTAGGTTTTTTCATCAGAGAGCGAAGAATCGTAGGAAGAAGAATACAATATTGGGGTTGTTTATCGGTAACGGTGATTGGTGCACTGAAGAGGCAGAGTTGGAAGACATTGTGTTACACTACTTTAACGAGTTGTTTACTTCGTCTAACCCTGGGGTTTTGAGAATATTCTAGAAGGTGTGACGCGGTGTATTACGGAGTTGGATAATTGGGCTCTCACAAAACAGATTGAGAAGGATGAAGTTGTCGCTGCACTCAAATGTATGCATCCCTCAAAATTGCAGGGTCCTGATGGTTTCTCTCCATGTTTTTTCCAGACATTTTGGGATTTGGTGGGGGATGATATTGTGGCAGCTGTGAGGGATTTCTTTGTGTCAGCGGCAAGCATGAGAGCAGTTAACTATACGTATGTAGCCTTGATTCTGAAAGTCGAGGCTCCTCAGTATATGCAACAGCTTCGCCCAATTAGTTTGTGCAATGTGGTGTATAAGATTGGGTCAAAGGTCCTTGCTAACAGGCTAAAGCCGTTATTAGATGGAATGATTTCTCCCTTCTAAAGCGCGTTCGTCCCAGGTAGGCTTATCTCGGATAACTCTCTTATGGCTTTTGAGCTTTCTCACTGTTTGAAGCGGCGACGAAGTGGCAAGGTGGGTCTTTGTTCCTTAAAACTCGACATGAGCAAGGCTTATGATAGAGTTGAGTGGGGTTTTCTGGTGGCCGTCATGCGGAGGATGGGTTTTTGTGAGGTGTGGATAAAGTGGATTCTGAGTTGCGTTAGTACGGTCTCATATTCTTTCATCATCAATGGGGAGCCTAGGGGACGTATTTTCCCAACGAGGGGACTGAGACAAGGTGATTCAATCTCACCCTACCTTTTCTTGCTTTGCTTTGAGGTGTTATCCATGTGTATTGCGCATGCAGAGAGGGTAAAGGCGTTGCAAGGGATACGTATTTGCTGTGGGGCTCTTAGCATTACTCATTTGTTCTTTGCAGATGACTCTTTTATCTTTTTCAAGGCAGGAAGGGCTGAGGTGGAGACTTTAAAGAGTATCTTGTTTGAGTATGAAAGAGCTTCAGGTCAACAAGTGAACTATCAAAAAAGTTGTATTTCGTTTAGTAAGAATGTGCATATGTTAATGCAGGATGGAATTGCTGCGATTCTTGGGGTGGTGAGAGTGGATAAACATGAGAAGTATTTGGGTTTGCCTACTGAGTTGAGCTATTCCGAGGTGGAGGCCTTCGGTTTCTTAAATGAGAAGATTAGGAATCGGACCCAAGGTTGGAGGGAGAAAACACTTAGTTTGGCTGGAAAGGCGATTCTTATTAAGGCTGTGGCACAAACTATTCCTTCCTATGTGATGAGCTGCTTTGAAATTCCTAAATATTTGTGTGATGAAATACACAGGTTGATGGCTAGGTTTGGTGGGGGGATGGTGAGGATGGGAGAAAGATCCATTGGATTGCTTAGGAGAAGTTGTGCTACCCGAAGAGTGAAGGGGGGTTAGGCTTCCGGAACATGCATCATTTTAATTTAGCATTACTTGCCAAACAAGGTTGGAGATTACTCCAACAACCGGAGTCCATTGTAGCTAAGTTACTGAAGGCAAAATACTATCCAATGTGCTCTTTCTTGGAGGCTAGCTTGAAAGGAGGCGAATCATATACTTGGAGGAGTATTGTTTTGGGGAAGGAAGTCTTTAAAAAGGGATTGAGGTTTCAGGTAGGTAATGGGGAAAATATTTCGGTGTGGGATGACCCGTGGTTGCCTCTTCCTTACTCGTTTAGGCCTTACTCACCTGTAATGGAGGGGTTGGAGGATCTCAAAGTGGCTGACCTGATTAACCAAGACACTACTAAATGGGAGCTAGATTTTATGAGGGAGCTTTTTACTGAGGGAGAGATCGATAAGATGGCTAGTATTCCATTGAGTTTGCGTGGTGCTGAAGATAGATTAGTTTGGCACTTCACTAAAAATGGGGTGTATACGGTTCGCAGCGGGTACCATGTTTTCAATACATGTGTTGGATTAGGGACGAGGGCTTCTACGTCTTCTTCGGTTTTTGGAGGGGTAGAACATAAGTACTGGAGTATGGTATGGAAGGCAAGAGTTCCCCCTAAAGTTCGACTGTTCATATGGAGACTTGTTAAGAATATTGTTGACAGGACTCGCCCCGAATTTCACCCTGAAATTCCATGTGGCCCTGTGGGGCCCACCTTAGGGATAGCTCTACCAAAAAAATTCGTCAGAGTCACCCCTAAAATGGACTACCCAAAAACCTGTAAAACACACAAAAACACTTCAAGCAAACCAATCTTATACTCCTGGAGCCACCCTGCTCTCAATTACCAACAACTCCACTTTCACAAAACACAAAACTCAATAATACTAATCTCAAAGGTTATCAGAGCAATACTACTATACACAGGGATATAAAAAGAAGAGTAAAGAATCAAGGGATCCTACACTGCGGAAGTAGTAACAACTATGCCTCAAATGTCATGTAAGCCCGACCTCCACTAATTCGCCTGCACACTGGGCATTAGAAACCGAAAGGCCCAGGGGAAAGTAGACGAAAAACGTTAGCGTGAGTGGACAAAATAAACAATTTAAAAGAAAAAGGATTTCAAACTTTCCGACATTTATTTCATTAAAAACCGATGCATGCAACAATTAGAAAAACACATTTAGCTTTAAATCCAAGAATTCCAAAATGATAAATCGACTAGCCTCGCTAGTCACCACATTCGAAAACTATATCGTAAAACCGAAATCTCGTTTCTCAAGAAGATAAGACCAGCCCCGTTACAGTGAAAATCGGACTAGCCCCGCTAGTCAAGCAACGATAAAATATGGGGAAGAAGCATCACCATACGAAAGAAGGGAGCCTCCTAGGCTCGGGTCGGAGTGTCCCACACTCTGGAGCATCCCATGCTCTGCTCTTACTCACCCACGAACACATAGTAAGCAGGGAGAAGTACTAATAGGCTAGCTAGCAATAAATATGACGACCCAGGTATGGTGGGTAAAAATCATACGAAAATCGAAAATCAGTAAGGCTTCCCCATAAGTCTCCCGAATAAAGAAAACACGGGTACGATTCCCAACCGTACCCGGAAATTCTCGTAGAAAGTCACATAAATCGACAGCGTGTCCCACACGCTAAAAGAATAATTAGATCATCATCAAGGCATTCCCAATGCCAAAACCGAAGGTCGATAAATAAATATGAAAACTAACTCCATCGAAATCTCATTTCGAAAATCTCTTATAAAATCTCAAATCGACGAATGGAAACATAATATAAGTAGTATAATTCCGGAAATCACCTCAGAAATAATTCGTCGAAAATCATGCTTTCAATTAAAAGTCATATATCGGAGATATTTATCGAAGGCTCAAAATCCATTTCCGAAATTAAATCATAAATCCAAATCCGAGCATAATAAGTTCATATCCGAAACTCATGAAAAATCAATGTCAAATTATAATCCAAGACAAAATATCATGCTCGATAAATAAAATGATAATTAAATTAATCAATAATTTCAAGATAAATGCATGCATCATTATTTAAAACAAAAGTCCACTCACAGTACTATTGGGCGACCACGCAAACGAGTTCCTTCATCTAGCCGTAGCTCGCGACATTGCCCTGTACACAATTATATTTCCGTAAACGGCAATCCGATAAAATAATTACGAACCTAAACGAAACCTCGAAAATTTCTATCTCCATTACTTCTCAAATTCAACCCAAATCACACCCACAACACCAATTCCTCAATTTACATATTCCACAACAAAAACGAGGGAAATCCGACGGCCGGATTTCCCACAATTCAATCACAAAACTTCAAACTTCGGAAATTCACAAATAATTCTAAACTCCTCCATAATTCACCAAACTTCACATACAAGCTCTACAACATTTATAGGATTTAATGGACTAAAAACTAGAATTAAAACAGTGCTCTACACGCCTCCACGAGCCACCCACAGTGGCAGCGCGTGGGCCCTACGCGCCAGCGGCCACCACCTCCGATGGCCACCAAATTTTGGTAGCAGCTTCATCTCAACCATCCAAACAACTTTCTCAACTACAACAATTTCAGAAAGTGACCGAAAGTACCTCAACAATTAAGGAGAAGCTTGAACCCGATTTCGCGAATAGTGACCCAAAACTCCCCGCCGTCAGTTCTTCCTCCCTAGTGAGAATTTCAGCTAGAAGCCTTGAGGGAAGATGATCAATGACTCGAGGCGCTCCTAATGAACCTGGTTTCACCACCGGAAGTGACCGAAAAATGGAGAATTTAGCCTGAGACCAAACTGCTACAGTAACGGTTTTTGGCCAAAATTGATGGTTTTCCGGCCAAATCGCCGTGAACCATGGCCACAGCCGTGTAGAGGAGGAGGAGGCGGTCCTAGCTTAGTCGGTGTTGCATCAATTGGACGCCGGAAGGTGAAGAAATCGGAAAAAGAAGAGAAGAAGCCGACGTGAGGGAAATAGAGATCGGGGAAGAGGAGAGAGGAATGGCTGGGTAGAAATCTGATCTACCCACAGTAAATTCCTATATATATACTAATTATCATGAACAGTAAATTTCGTATTTCACTTATAACTTTCGCATACGAACTCCGATTTTTACGTACCACATATGCACGTGCTCGGTTTAACGTCTTCTACAACTTCCATGAAAAACATTTTCTCAAATTTTGACCCGAACAAAAAGTCAACTTTTAGGGCCACTAAAAGTATCGAAACAACGTAAAAAGTGAAAGTAGTTGTCGTTTACCGTCCAAATGACTAATAAACAGGTGAATTTAGGTTCGGGACGTTACAATTGTCCCTACCCGTGTCATGTTGATACAACGTAAGGTGCAGCTGGAGGATAATCGGTGTCTTTTCTGCATGGATAAAGTTGAATCAGGTTTGCATGTTTTCAAGTCATGTATTGCATTAAATTGCTTTTGGCATTTTGGGCCATTGAAGTTAAGGGCCATGGAACACCCAGCCAAGAGTTTGCAAATGTGGATTCTGGACATGCTTGACTCTCTCCAGGTTGACCAACGTGAACTATTTTTTATGGGGCTTTGGACGGTCTGAGTTGAGCGTAACTGTCACGCCCCTGATTTTGCACACATGAAAATCGGTATATATAATCCCATAATTATTCATGCGTGATCGTTCAGTCATCAATACAAAATACCGGGAATCTTTTTTCCTGTAAACCAAGTACATACTGATGCCCTGAACCCTCAAAGTTAATATACACTCGCTCCATAGAGTTATATATGACATAAGCTTACGAATTAAATTGTCAACAACAAGATAAAACGTAAATGCTGCTCAGAGTAACTATACAACGGAAGTCCTTATCAAAGGTAAAGTCACAAACATAGCTTCATACTGTAAAGCTGCAAAGACGCCACCTCAGCTTCAGCCACGATTTCTCTGACCTGCAGGATTAACCCCTACACCATTCCATTTGAATAGTGCACCGGGTTGCCACACAACAAACCCGGTAAGCTTATGAAGCTCGTATGAGTAACTCAAAACCACAAAGCAAAACACATTTCTTAAGTCACCTCAACCTAAACACGAGATACACACAGCTCACACCTACGTCCATCAATTCTATAATCTTTCATATCGTGTCTACATAAGTCAACTGGTGACTACAACCTCATGTTTAGATTCTTAACTAGCGTCCCATTACACAATTTCAATCAAACAAGACTTCCTCAAGCAATGTTTGATGCCATCCTAACGCACTACGGCGAATTCCAACATCACACTCATTCCCTTCCCCCCTAGGAGCTTTTATCATCAACATGACATCAAAGGTGAAAAGCAATGAATCACCTTCCTATCCTCACTACAGAGTACCATTCATCATCACTATGGCTCTTAATGTAAATCAAACCATCAATCAATACAATCAAGGAGAAATCAAGGCAATCACATATCAAAACAAGCAAAACAATTCATAGTAACCCCTGCATATAATTTAGTTCAGGAGGTCACATTAAGTCAAGCAATTCAAGACAAAGTAGTCATCGAAGTCCCACACTCTGACGTCTACAAGTAGCCCCAACCATCACAGCAGTCCTCTCGATCTTTGTTAACTTAATAACAATTCAGCTCCATTACCGAGCAATCATCACACTGATCATCGCATAGATTTCATCAATCATCACGCAGATGTTCATCATCCTACTGAGCATCACATAGATTTCAAGGCTCATCACATAGATTCACGAAGATATTGCCAATCATCACACAGATAGCGATCATCACATAGATTTTGCCGGTCATCAAGTAGATAGAAATCATCCTACTAATCATCACATAGATTTCAAGGATCATCACATAGATTCACACAGATATCGCCAATCATCACACAGATAGCAATCATCACATAGATTTCGCTGGTCATCACATAGATAGCGATCATCACATAGATTTCGCTGGTCTTCACATAGATAGCGACCATCACATAGATAGCGATCATCAC
This sequence comes from Rosa lucieae, assembly GCA_024704745.1. NCBI lineage: Eukaryota > Viridiplantae > Streptophyta > Magnoliopsida > Rosales > Rosaceae > Rosa > Rosa lucieae. Next base: position 39,453,661 of record CM045495.1, on the reverse strand, counting down.
ATAGATTTCGCTGGTCATCACATAGATAGCGATCATCACCTAGATTTCGCTGGTCATCACATAGATAGCGATCATCACATAGATTCATGGCTAGTCATCACATAGATATCAACCATCCTACTAATATTCCTACACAAGCTACACAGATAATTCTACACAAGCTTTACATGACAATCATCACAAAGATTCACCACGAAACCATTAATACATGAATATATATGTGTGTATATATATATATATATATATATATATATATATATATAGACACACATAGTCATCCACTCAGAATGCCACTAATACCAACTATAGTCGTAGTTAACCTAATAACTCCAAGACAATAGGGTAATCATGCTCATAACAAATATCGATCATAATCATAACAAATATCGATCCTACTCATAACACATATCGATCCTGCTCATAACAAATATCGATCCTACTCATAACAAATATCAATCCGACTCATAACAAATATCGATCATGCTCATAACAAATATCGTGAGATTTACTCACCAAACGATAAAGGTATTCCATTCATTAATGAACCTTGTGAGATTACTCACTTTGAATCCCGCTGCGTCTTCACACGAGAACCAAAACAAGCACAATCGCCGCAATCCGTTCAACAAGCACCTGAACACATAAGGTATTGATTCAGTGCACGAATCACGAAGTGATTAAAGTTCAGAACCCCTGTTTTGAACCCAATTCCCCATGAGTAACGCCAATCGAGGCGAAACCTCATCCGAGACCTCCCTAAGTCTCCAGAGTACTTCCACGATCGAGGTGTCCAAACCACAAGTCGATCGGAAGCTTGAACCCTCACGGATCAAATAAATTCACGGATATGAAACGGTAAAAATCATAACAATTCAATTCGAACTCCAAAATTTGCATATTATATATCAAAACGCTCGTATCAACGAGTAGAACATATATAATACCAAAAACAGTTCCTTAAGTGGCCGGAACACCACCGGAACTCCACCACAGAAGGTGGTGCACCGCCGCCGGCCAAAAACTCATTATTTCACAAAACTCCCAACATCAAAAAGCTTCATCTAAGCATACTTGTGAATTCTCATAACTAGATCGAAGTCAGAAAACAAGCATAAGGGGTCGAAAACTACCTCACAAGCCGTGAACAGTAATCCAAACTGAGTTGAATAAGGTTTCATGTGAATCGATCCAAACAACCACCAAGGGTCGATCAAGGAGGCTGCTCTGAACTCAACCAAGAAGACTTGAAGCCTCGCCGACGTCGGAACAAGGATTTCCAACAGGGTCCGAAATCCCCAAACTGCGCCGCCTTGCTGCACTTCCTCCACCACGAATCGCCGCAAGAGGCAGCCACAGAGATGACCGCACGAGAGAGGCGAATCGTTCTGTGCAGGTTTCAAGGTTAGAGGTCGCCGGAGATAGCCGGAAAATCAGGGTCGGGTAGCCGGGTTCGGGTCGGGTCACTCGCAAAGAAAAGAGAGAACAGAGCTTCATTTCCGGAAAAGAAGAGTGAAAGAAATGAAAATAGTAAGTTTCCGAAAATGGAAACTACTATTTATAGAACTTTCCCAAAACTTTAAATGCTCATAACTTTCACATATGAACTCCGATTCTTGCGTTCCACATGTCCACGAACTCGTATCGACGCGCTCTACAACTTTCGTGAAGGAAGTTTTTGGAGAATCCCAAAGAATAAAAAGTCAACCTTTGGCAACCCCCTCTAAAACCATATTCTTCGAATAATTATTCGCCCGAAATACTTCCGCTCCATCCACGAGCCACGAAACGGTCCAAAAATCACAATTTAGATTCCAGAAAATCTTTGGAAAATAAAAACGAATTTCCGGGGCATCACAGTAACAATGTTTTGTGGAAGGGTAGAGGTTTTCAACCAATGAATATGAGTAAGTGGACGGTAAAGCTGCTGGAGGATTTTCAATTGTATCATCCTAAGGCTGTCAAGAAAAAGAAGAGACCGCTTACTAAATGGCAGTGTCCTCAACGAGGTAGACTGAAAATAAATGTGGATGGTGCTTTTCGTGTGGCGAATGACGTTGGAGGCATTGGGGTAGTGGTCAGGAATGATTTAGGTGTGGGTATTGTTGCTTTGGCTCGCCCTTTTCTACATGCACACTCGGTCCACAATATGGAAGCGGAGGCGTGTAGAGCGAGTCTTCTCCTTGGGATTCACCAAGGTTGGTCGGATATTGATATTGAAAGCGACTCCACCATCCTGATTGATTCTCTTAACAGTGCGGAGAGGAATCTCTTGGAGGTTAGTCAAGTTCTAGATGATTGTAAAGATTATATTTCTGCTTTTCAGTCAGGTAGGATTCGACATATTTACCGTGAAGCAAATGGTGTAGCAGATAGACTGGCTCACCTTGCTAGTAATTGTGCTCTTGATGATGTTTGGTTAGGGGAGACTCCTGTTATTATTTAGGATGTTCTCTACGAGGATTATTATCATTGTTTCTCTGTAGCATGGGGTTCAGGTTTTATGTTCCCCCCCCGTTGCAAAATTCTACTTTTAATATAATAAATGGAACCGGGCGTTGGGCTGAGCCTCCCAGCTAGGCTGGGTTCCAAACCCCTTTCAAAAAAAAAAAAAACATAAGCTAGATAGTTTGTATAAAATGGATCCTAAAGTTAAAAGTCAGGACTAAGAAGAATAGATATTTTGGAGCTCAAAACACTTGTGACGTTTTAAGCATTTTTTTTTTCTGTTTTTTTTGTTTGTTTTTAAGAGTTGAAATGACATTATCCCCACGCTTAGTCACGATGCCAGTAAAATTTGGACTTGTGATCTCTACGGTAACCAACAGAAAACGAGTTTACCGATAGTTTGAACGTGCTCAAAATGTCTTATATGAGATGGGACCTCTCATCAGACACTCAAAACATATTTTCATGACAATCCAAATCAAGTTTGACGTCGAATCCACCCAACCTTGTTCCTAGCACACCCCCTGCCTCCATACTCATGCTTGGCTTTTGAACGTCTGATACCATCTTCAACCTCCCATGCAATGTATTTGTTAAGTAATTTTTTATCAAGCTTGATGACGCAAGCAAAGCAAGCCAATTAAATCCTTCTCCAAATCAAAGGACTAATCTCTTGCCAAAGTGCAGGCCAAGGTGTCATCATTTATTGCCAAACAGAAAATGGTACAAAACTTCAAATCCAAATTGACTCTCACTTTGGAGTTTAGGAGTAGAGAGAAGTACCGCAATTGAATTCTCCCAGCCACTGCTGGTCCAATGGTTAAAACGGCCGGCACGTAAAAGCATATAAATATAGCCATAAAAACCCACGCATTAAATTATCTTATTTCTATTTTTTCCTATTACCCAAAATGTCTGGATAGACATTGGTGATCAAGATCATCCACCCCTCCCCGTCTTTGGAAAGCGTGCCCAAAAACCGAAAAACAAAACAAAAAGAATTCGCGATTCCTGACCTCACCTCACCGGATAAATATCACAAGTTCGCAACAACTACTAGTTCTCACCAGCACTGAGAGAGAGCCAAAGCTTTGATCCACGACGACGTCGTATTCTATGGATTCCACTCCAGCTCAGCGTCGCCTCGAAGCCATTAACGGCCACCTCATCTCCGACGCCGACTCCCTCTCCATTCTCCGCCCCAACGCCACCGCCGGCGAGTTCGTTTCCGGTCCGCTCTCTCTCTCTCTCTCTCTCTCTCTCTTATCTTTCAGCTCTTTGTTGATGGAAATCGGATACAGTGTGGAAGCTTCAATTTTCTTTTTGTATACGAAAAAGCTAGGGATCGTTTTTAGTGGTGGGCCTGGATTTTTAGTAAGGATCGGAATAATTAGGATTCACTGCTTTTTGTTAGCTCTGGTGGATTTGTTGGCTTGTCTCCGGAGTTGTATAGTGATGTGGAGGATCAGATTAGTCATTTTTTTTTATTTTTGCGGTGTGTCCCACGCAATGAGCTAATCCAACGGAGTTTCGGTACTCCGGAGCACTAATATGGTCTTTGATTTCAGTGTGGGATAATGTTTTCACTAAATGGAGCTGTGGTTGATTTCGTAATCTGATTTTTTGATGTGGAAAAGTGTTTCTACAGTGGTTAGGATCAGTGTCTGTAGGTTAAAAAGAAGACAGGTTGGCCCGCTTGGGACAATTCTGTGAGGATAATTGATTTTTGAAAAGGCATTTTAATCTTGAGATATGAGATGAATTTGAAGTTCTTACGAAAGCGGGATAAAGGTTGATAGAAATCTGTTCTGTAAACATGTCTGAAATGCTCAATTAATATTCTAATATAAGCACTTTTTGTAATAATTTCTTATCAGAGCAAGGGTACAGTGTGGTGCTTCCAGAGAAACTAGATACAGGAAAATGGAATGTATACAGGTAGGCCTATGCTCTTTTCTTGTATGTTCTGCCTCTAAAGTCATTTGGTTGCTCTGAAGGGAAGATTTGTATTTTGTGGTTGTAGATCTGCGCGTTCTCCTTTGAAGCTTGTTAGTAGATTCCCTGATCATCCCGAAATTGCTACGCTTCATGATAATTTTGTGTGAGTGTTACCTTATTTTTGAAAAACCACATGATTGCAAGTTTTAATATGTCCCACAGATACAGCATCTTTTTTATTTATTTTGTCAAATCGTGCTTGGTTTTAGATCATATGAATTTGCTAAATGATTCCATCCACCTTTGTGAATTTTAGGCACTCAGTTGATACGTTCAGAGATTACAAATATTTGGGAACAAGAATTCGGGTCGATGGAACAGTTGGAGAGTGAGTCTCCTTTATGTAAATAAAATTTCTCAAATTATTGTGGAGGCCTCACCCTATCTGCATTCATTTTTCTTCCTTCAAGATACAAATGGATGACGTTTGGAGAAGCAGATACTGCTCGGTCAGCAATAGGTTCTGGCCTCATATATCATGGGATACCAAAGGTGAAATGTCACCAATAATTCTAATGTCCACACACTTTGTTGTTGTTGACTCTTTTCTTTTTTCTTTTTGGGTCAGTGACCCGTAGCTTTGTAATTAGTTACTTGGAAGTTTTACTCTGAAATATATTGAGAGGAAATTCCGTGCTGTTACTCTGAAAGTAAATTCTTATTTTTCCTTATATTGCTTCACATACAGGGATCTTGCATTGGGTTGTATTTTATAAACAGACCGGAGTGGATGATTGTTGATCATGCCTGCTCTGCATATTCTTACATATCAGTTCCTTTGTATGACACACTAGGTTTGTACAACCTTTCCCTAAATTTTCCAAGTTTGGTCTCGTTTTCAGATGTTACACTTACTATGACATTCTTTGCAGGTCCAGATGCTGTCAAATACATTGCAAATCATGCTGTTGTACAAGTTATATTTTGCGTTCCCGAAACATTGAATAGTGTGAGTTTAAGTTATCCTATGGTGCTCTATAAATTAATGATGTCTTCCTTAGTTAGAATAAATATATCTCGCAACTTCTTTTAATAGTACTATATGGGAGGCATCCAGTAGCAAATATAACGAGACTGATAATTTTGTATTTGGAGATGCATTATCTTTCTCGAAATGCTATCCCAATATATTTAGAGCAAGACTTCATCATAATACAAACCTTATGTTAATTAAGATAGGAAAATTCTTTTAGATCATGACAAGGAAATGATGCTCCATCTTATTTTTAAATTAAGCAAGGAAGGAAAAGGAAGAGATTAGAAAGAGAAGGAAAGCTCAATAGAAAGTTGGCCTGAAAAGATACTGATAATCATAAAAATGCACGATGTCCACATACTACACAAAGTGGTTGTTCTTAACTATGCGATGATGACTTCTTTCAGCTTGCCATTTGGCTCATATTTGAGCATCATGAGTCTAGGCTTTTTGGTGACTGCACATTAATAGCCACACTGAGGATTGGTGTATTATATCATTGTAAATTTCCTTCGGTGACATCTTTTGTCATTTCGAGTTGCAGATATTGAGCTTTCTCTCAGATATTCCAACTGTACGCCTCATTGTGGTATGACATTACTTCTCATTTTTCCATTTAATCAATAATCAGCACAATGTGGATTAGTACATCTACCTCATACTCTGAAATTAATTTTCAGATATTGAAATTTGAAATTGGTGTTGACTTTGCAGCTTTTCATACTCTTAAAGTAATGTGTTTTATTTCTCTCATTATTATGCAGGTTGTTGGAGGCATAGATGAACAAATACCATCCCTTCCGCCTTCAACGGGAGTGAAGGTTGTAACATATTCAACATTGCTCAATCAGGTAATTCTTATTTTCCCTCTGAATCCAACAATTTCTGTAGGAAGTCTTGGGATTTAAGGAATTCATAAAGGCAAATCCATCCAAGTTTATGAATTTATTTATTTATTTTATTCTTATTATTATTATTTTTTTATATTAACTGAAAGACAATGCACTCTAGCATGCTTAAAAAAAAAAAATCACAGATAGACGACACCCATGGCATAAACATTCCTGAAGTAGGTTTTTCTTTTTTTCCCCTTCCAATGACACATTGCCTGATTTCTCCTTGCATGTGGTTGATAAGGCTCACAGTCCTTCACAAAAATAGAAAACATAAACTGTTTTCATTTGCTTGTGGATTTGGGATCAAAAGTGGTTAGCTGTGACCATGGAATAAGTTTCTTCGGAAACCCCCGCCTACATCACCATTCAATATTCGTAAATATCTTTCTTTGATTCCAGTTTCAGAACGTCATAAATCTATTTTCTTCCCTAAGAGTTCTAGTCTCAGTAAGAATACTACAGTGAATGGGAATTGTGACTCTTTATCATATGTAATGATTATAGGAAATTGCTTATATTTGCATCAGTCTGCAGTAATGTTCTTCTCATTCATTATATGCTTTTAGGGCCGTAGTAGCATGCAGCCTTTCTGCCCACCAAAGTCGGATGATATTGCAACAATTTGCTACACAAGTGGCACCACTGGCACTCCAAAGGTATAACTTAAGGCTCTATGAACGTTTAGCTTTATGATGCAGTTAGTGGGTTCCCAATAACTGTTTGACTGCTATATTCGTATTTTTTCCCTATATGGTTTCGAGGTTTCTCTTATAACTGTATTATAAATGGAAGAAAAAGGGAGAAATTGAGGGAGCAAAGGAAAACAAAAATAGCCCATACTAGAGCTGGGAAATAAGATAGCACTTTCCATGTCACTAATACAACCCCATTCGTAAGTTATCACAATTACAGTATTCTCAACAATACGATTTTTCTAGGGAGCTGTATTGTCTCATGGAAACTTGATTGCAAGTGTTGCTGGGGCCACTTTTGGTATCCAGTTCTACCCCTCTGATGTGTGAGTATCAATGGTTTTCTCTTGTGCTTGTATATAGTATTATTTTCAGGTTTTGTTGTGATGTTCATAACTTCATATAGAAGTGTTTTGTCTCTGCTAAGTTTTCCTCATTTTTTGCCAGTTACATATCATATCTTCCTTTGGCACACATATATGAGCGGGCTAACCAGGTCATGACGGTACATTTTGGAGTTGCTGTTGGATTCTACCAAGGGGTAGGAGACTTGATTTAAGCAATTTTTTATTTTCTGTTTGTTTCCTCCTTAAGCTTGTCCCTTCGAGTGTAACATGCTATCTTCTTTCTTTTCTTCTTCTAGCCTCATAAATATTTTTGATGGAATACAATATATGCTGTTAGAGAACCATTATATCTGTGAAAAAAGGCTAGTGAACTTGAGTGCCTAGAATTAGGCACCGTTGAGCTCATACTTTCAAGCACTCAGGTCAATGCAATTCCCGTGTGGGTCAACTGCATTTTACTGAAAGGTTAAATGCTTATCAGTTTGTTCTGAGTTGTACTGGTGGCATTGTTTTGAAACTTTTAATAGAAAATGTGGATTGTCCAAATGTTGCCTATCCTATGTGTAAGGTTTTGGACTTGAGCAATTGCAACTATACTTCTTTCAAGAAGGAATTAGATGCATGTATTTGCAACATATTTAGAATTGAGTTAAATAGACACTCCAGTTCCTATATCTTTGCAAATCCATAATATTATGCAACTGTTTAGCATTAGCCAATGGAAATTCTATGAATCTGGTGCAATTTTCTTGATGCAATGCAATATACACTGCTCCAGAATTACTTTATCTGTGAACTGTTAGTCTGCCCTATACAGGAAGGGTAACATGCATGGCGATGTATTATAATTTTCTTGCACCGAATGCTTTAGAAACTTTTGGTAGGAACTCCGAATGATATCTAATGGAATTAATACGTTTGATTTCAAACGCTTAAGTAATAAACCTAGTTTTGTAGCTTTCATTAATATAGTTTAAACCATGGGCCTACCTGTTGTAATATTGCGATATATACCGGAGGACATAGTGACTGAAGTACTGAAAATCCAGAAAAGTACTAATGGTTTATTTAACCGTTGTATGCAGGATAATATGAAATTGATGGATGATATGGCTGCTCTAAGACCTACTATCTTCTGCAGTGTCCCTAGGCTGTATAACAGAATATATGCTGGGTAAAGTAATTTTTCAAATCTGTTCTAATGTTCTTCTAAAAGAAACTAATATTGTTAATCTGACATGGAGTGGGATTTTGTGGTTGTTCAGAATCACGAATGCTGTAAAGACATCAGGTGTGCTGAGGGAGAGGCTATTTAATGCTGCTTACAATGCCAAGAAGAAGGCATTATTAAGTGGTAAAATATACTATTAGTTACATCTTTTTGCAGGTTAAGATGAGATTAAGTCTGAATTACTTGAATGCTTAGTGTAGAACTTCTTTTTCATTAATCTACAGTAGGTCCTTTAGTAACGTTTTCTAGATGGGTAATCAAAACTACACCTTTTAGAATAGGTTTAGGTGCTAACCTCCAACTGGAAAATGTATTTGAATAACTACAATTTTGTATGGTACTGAATAATTCTAGGCTTCCAACTCAAAAACATTTGGTAATGGGTGGAGAGACCAGACCGTATAACCTCGTATGCAAGGGTTTAATTTTCCAATGTGGGATAACTCTCCACACTCAGAGTCACATCGCGCTCATGAGTGCGACTCAAGCCAAACGTGTGTACAACTTAAAACTGCTAAAGTGGAGTATGACCGGCCACTCGCCAAATACGTCAGATAACTTCTCTGATATGATAATGGAATTGTCCTGAACACTAAGCCAATTGGCAGTAGGTGGAGAGGCCCAAGGTTTATAAGTTCTTTAGGGCCTTAATTTTGTCCAATGTGGGACAATACTAAAACACTCGATCTAGATTTCTGTAAAATGAAAAACCACAGAATTTACTAGTGAAGGATGTGATACCATAGAACTGACATAGAGATTAGCAGATTGGGACATGAAAAGATGAAAAAGGCAAGTGAACCAGAGAACATAGAAAGCTAAAGCACTACAGCTCTCTAATCCAATAATATAGGGTGAAGAGTAAAGCCAATCTGAAACAAGTGATGCTCAGCTCTCTTATTGTCAGTTATAATCTTATGTTCTGTTCTTTACTGAAGCATTACTTATTGTATAATGTTTGAATGTTTCAGGAAAAAATCCATCTCCCATGTGGGACAGGTTGGTGTTTAATAAGATAAAGGCTAAGCTAGGAGGACGTGTTCGTTTTATGGCATCAGGTGCTTCACCCTTGTCTCCTGATGTTATGGACTTTTTAAAAATGTAAGTCCTTTGCACTTCTTGGCATACTGAATGAAGGAGTCATATACAGTTGATGTTTTAGCTTATGTTTTTTGTCCTTATAATTAGTGCTTATTTTTATCCAGATGCTTTGGGGGTGACGTAAATGAAGGGTATGGAATGACCGAGACTTCCTGTGTTATTAGTACTATGGACAGCGGTGACAACATATCTGGCCATGTTGGCTCTCCTAGTCCAGCTTGCGGTGAGTTATTAACCATTTGAGTTTGACGCACTTCCTGATCAAAATGGAGTACCCTATGTAGTTGCATCAATGAGGTTGATTTCATTTACTGTGAAAAACATTTTTAGCATTTTTTATGTTCTGTTATCCTCTTCTTATCCAGGAAAATCAGCCTTTAGTTACCTGGAAAAATGTGATTGTGGAATCTTCCTTTATAGGTGCCATTCCGATTGTATCTGATTGTCTTAGCTATCATGTCTTTACTGATGGACGAATTTTGCCTGGACATTGCATGAAAAAGATCCAAAAACTAGTGGATATCATGGATAAGTTGTGGTTGTAAACTTGTAATTGAAATGCAAATGATACTCATCTGGTCCAAATTGGACGACTTTCGTACTTGCATTAGAACTTGTTGGATGCTGTTGACTTTAGTTATTCAGACATGTTAAGCTGATTATGCTAAACCATTTCAATGACTGGTTCCATTATCTGTCTTTGCATATAAGGCTTGGTCAAAGATTTGAAAACCAGACAAAACCAACCAATTCAAGCCAAACCTGAATGGATTTGGCTCTTTGAAGGGAACCCAAACATGTTGGTTTTTGTCAGGTTATTGTAATATAATCTGATACAACCGACCTGATCCGACCTTTTAAAGAGGTTGTTCCCTATTGAAACCAAGTTACTATGGGTTGGTGTATGATGGCCTGATACAAATGATTAAGTGGATTGAAGGAGCCCATTTTTCTTGGTTCTGTGTCATAGAATGCTCCACTGGGTCAGTCAGATGGAAAGTGTCTCATATCCTGACCTGCTTGCGATAGGTTGTTCCCTATTGAAACCAAGTTGATATGTGGAATGAACTCGGCATACTAATATGGGTTGGTGTATGATGGCCCGATACAAATGATTAAGTGGATTGAAGGAGCCCATTTTTCTTGGTTCTGTGTCATAGAATGCTACACTGGGTCAGTCAGATGGAAAGTGTCTCATATCCTGACCTGCTTGCAATTGTATATGTATTTGGTTGTATATCTGTTACACATTACTATGCAGCACTTTTGGCAACTTGGAGATCAGGAGATGTTTAACAGTGTGCTTGCGCCTGTTGAATATTGAACTAAAGTTGTATTTATTCAACTGGTATCATGTATTATCAAAGTGTTAAGAATATGGTTTCTTCATACAAGATTTCTTTTACCTTCTGATGCATTCTGCTCTTACCTTGAAGATTTGATTTCATATTTCATATTTTTATTTCAGAAATCAAGCTGGTTGATGTACCAGAAATGAACTACACGTGTGATGATCAACCCTATCCACGCGGTGAAATCTGTGTCAGGGGTCCTATTATTTTTCTGGGCTATCACAAAGATGAAGTGCAGACGTACTGAACTTGCCTGTTTACTGAAGTTTTTCTAAATTCTACTCATTCTGTCAAATGTTGATTTGTCTGATGATATATATTATCATAATCAATAGGAGAGAAGTCATTGATGAAGATGGGTGGCTTCATACTGGAGACATTGGGTCATGGTTACCTGGTGGTCGTCTGAAAATTATTGATAGGTGAGATGATACAGCCCTAAATGACAGTTTGCAGATTTATTGGTACTGATTCTGTACAAGTGAGGACAAGGAAAGATAATTTTTATATTTTTTTTTTGGGTTAAATACTGCTTACTCCCTATACTTATAGGGTTTCATTGTTTCAGTCCCTGAGCTTTGAATTTCACCTAAAAAGTCTCTGAACTCCCAATTTCCTCCCAATTGGTCCCTACAGTCAAGCATCTGTCAAAAACTCCGTTATCTTCCCCTTAAAAAGTCTATTATACCCTCATTTACTTTAAATATATATATATATATATATATATATATTTCTCTGCCTCCCTTTTTTTATTTTTTTTTATTTTATTTTCTTTTTACCTCTTTTTCTTCTGGCTCTTTCGCCTCTTTTTGTTCATCTCCTCATCAAGATGGTTCCAATCCACAGACTTTCAAGAGGTGAAATGAAAAAAAGAAATAAAACAGAGAAAAAATAATTAAAAAAAAGTAAGTGAGGGCATAATAGACATTTTCAGCAACTTTAACAGAAAATTTTGACGACAGGGAGGAAATTGAGAGTTCAGGGATTTTTTAGGTGAAATTCGAAGGTCAGAGACTGAAACGATGAAACCCTATAAGTATACGGAGTAAACAGTATTTAATCATTTTTTCTAATTCTGATATGCCACATAAGGGTGTTGGCCTTGTAATTTATTTTGCTATGGGATAGTCAACCCGATAATTACTTGATCATGGAGGTGTTCTCCCGTATGATAGCCTCAAACCTATATAGTATGGAAAGGTTTTGGTATGTGTATGAGTGTGTGAAATTATCATACACGCGCGCGTATTGGTGATAGGCTGTTAGCCCTTCACCAAACTCTCTGTGTCTGCTGATGGTTTCTTATCATTCCAAACTGTTGTGGGTTTGGTGTACTGCCATGACTCATTCCAAGTATTGGTGATAGGCTGTTAGCCCTTCACAAAGGACTTTTCGGGGTCCATCTGGACATATGAGTGGGAAACAAATCAGTAACAATCACATATTATTAGTTCATAGTGGCTAAGTTTACAAAATGATGGCTACAGGTTGTATGCGAAGGGTTGATTAAACTGTGCTGTTATTACTTTTATTTTTACACGTCCTGCCTATTTTTTGTTTGTACAATTCAGAATATAAAATTGGGACTCCATATGTGGAAGCGATATTCATTGCACTTGCAGGATGTGCCATGAGTAGAGTACATAAGCTTCTTTAGAATTTTGACCTTAAACTTATAACTGAATTTTTGTATACCATTGTAGGAAGAAGAACATTTTCAAGTTGGCACAGGGAGAGTATATAGCTCCAGAAAAAATTGAGAATGTTTATGCCAAGTGCAAGCTTGTTGCCCAGTGCTTTGTACATGGTAAGAGAATGTACTTCAACAGTCTCTGTGTCTCTGTCTCTGTCTCTCTCCCTCTCTATCCATCTTTCACTCACTCACACACACATTTCTGGGATGCTGATTTCTTATTTTCTTCTCTTGGTAGGGGACAGCCTAAATTCTTCTTTGGTAGCAATTGTCTCAGTTGACCCAGATATGTTGAAAGCATGGGCTGATTCTGAAGGCATAAAGGTACAGATATGACATTTCAGTTTTGCATACTTACTCCCATGATTTAGTTCATAATTTAAATATATTTGCTCCTGATCAAGGTCTTAGTAAAGATCGATTGATTGCACATAAAAAGGAATTTGGCCCGGTAATCTTCATGCAATAAATCCAGCAGAGACAACCCACATTCCAACTTCCAATATCCAATGCATCAAGTCTCTTAGTTACAAAGTTTTGATTTGTAATACTGAGTGAGAGAGGATACACATTAGCAAGTTTCAAAATGCCTTCCTAGGGATGCATGTTGTTTGGTGCTTTAAACAATTATTTTAAGTAAACAAGTTACTCCATTCACCAGAAGAAAAAAAATGGTAAATAGGTAGTTTGCTATTATGTTGATATTAGTTACTCTTAGAAGGGCATGATTGGGCGCAAAAAGAAAACCTCTGTTTCTTTTCGAACTATTTTGTTTAGTGTTCTATGCTTGTGTGTGCAGTATGAAGATTTAGGGCGACTGTGTAATGATCCAAGAGCAAGGGCTGCTGTATTGGCTGATATGGATGCTATTGGCAGGGAAGCTCAGGTAAGTTTTCAATTGCTATTGTCTTGCACGTTGTTCATACTTTTCATGTTAAATTCTGAAATATATAATTATATATATTTCCTTTCAGTTGAGAGGTTTTGAATTTGTAAAAGCCGTGACGCTGACGGTTGAACCGTTCACACTGGAGAATGGTCTACTCACTCCAACATTTAAGGCAAGTATATCTAGTTTCATATATTGAACAGCAAATGCATATTAGTTAAGATAACAATCTCACTTTCTTCTTGACTTCGTCAGATCAAGAGACCTCAAGCAAAGGAATACTTTGCAAAAGCAATATCCAATATGTATTCGGAGCTTGCTACTTCTGATCCTGCCCCTTCAAAACTATAAGTACTACCAGGAGCAGCTAGATGGAAGCTGTCGACAGCACAAAAGATTCAAGAGAAAAAAAATACAAGAAATGAGACGATTAGAGGATGGGAAAGAAGGAAAATAGCCAAGTGGAGAATGGAGGCCAAGCATTCCTGACAGGAAAGATGAAGACATGGTTCGTAGCTTCTCATACTTTACTGCTGTTTATTATTATTAATTTCTCCAAATGAAATCACAATTTTAGTGCTCCCTCAAATAAAAGAACGCTGTAAGTTAATAAATCTACATTAATGTTCAGTTCAACAAGCCAGAACAACGTTTGTTGGGCCAGTAACTGTCGGCCCATTGATCCTACTGGGCTGGCCACATAGCTAATTAGTTATCTTGTAAAAAATTCGTTTTATACGAGATTGGAAGTAATTCCTCTTTCCAAAGAAGCCAATTTAAATATCTAGATCTCAGTGACCCTCCTTTTGTAGTGTGGTTTTAAATTTTTCGTGGGCTAATCGTTTAATTGACAAGATAGGTACAGGTGCTGCAAGTATTAGTAATGAGCTCATAGTTGGAATGCATTACACAATTGATATTCTTAACTGGTTGTCTACGTTAATCGCACCATATCTGACACTTTATGTAGACTGTCGGGTGTATTCCATTACAATCGTACTAAAAAGTTAGTTGGCTAATTATGGCCATTCGTTTAGTAAGTGAATCGGATTGCAAACCAGCACCAGTCACTTGAATAATCGAGTCCTATTGCTATTGCCTGCTGGCGTATTATTCTTTACCAATCTCACGCTGGCAACTGAATTGATTTTTATCTAACTTGGACCAACTCTATTGATCTGTTTGAAGTTTGAACAATGCGGCGTGCTTGTGGAACAAGCTCGGGCATAAGCTTCGAGAATGATGAGCTAAGAGTTAACCCATGGAGTTAACCCATTAATATTCATATTCGCTTTTGACAAGTACATGGACAAATACAAATTACCAAACTGCAAACGCCAAGATGCGTCATGCTTCAAAACACGTGCAAGCTTTATAGTATGAGCATATGTTAAGGGTATTGCTAAATAAATCCAGCAATTTCTTAGTAATACATAACAAGCAAAAGTTTATAATTTATTTCCAACTTTATCCCTAATTGAACCTAGCACCAGCTTCCATCATCATGAATCCACTTCCACCCGGCTTCAGTTCTTTCAAACCACAGTTTGTGTTCTCCCTCCCATCACTGGTCCATCTATATAGATCAATAGTTCCAGTTGGTCAAAACTAGATGGACATATATATATGTTTATCAATGAAAGCTTTGTGCAATGCAATCATATGCCCACCATTGATTCTTGATGAAACTTGCTTTGCTTCGTTGCATCTAGATGTTTATGGAGAGTTACTTCTTATATAGTTGCAATTGATTATCGTCAAGAAGCAAGAAATGCCCTGGTTATCGGCACCAGATCCTCGGTGGATAAGCCAGTTTTAGTTTCAGGTCGTCTTCGGCAAACAATACGTTTGCTAATGACGGATTGTTTAGGTATGTGCCAGCATCAAATTAAAGAGGATAGTGTATTATAAAACTACTGGGTGTATAGTGTATTATAACATGGGACCAAGTTGGAAAATAGATGATAATTTTTTACTTGTTGGGTATACTAAGAAATTTACTGGGTTCAAATAGAAACATCCTATATTAAACAACTACAATTTATATTCACAGTTCTTGAAAACGAACTTCAAATATTTCAAATACTTTTTTTTTTTGATATATATTTCAAATATCAAATTTGGCCAAACTTGAACAAACGTGAAAATAAACCGAACATGAGTCGAACTCAAACTGTGCCAAGCTTTTTTGTTTTTTTTTTTTTGTCATAAAACATGTGTACCAACACTTATAAAATGATCACAATCCTTAATATTTTATTCAATATTTTTTATTAAATAAAAATGATATTAATATAATCCAGTCGCAAAATGTCTTCGGAGTCTAGAAAGAAATGTCCATGAATGGTAAAAAGTCAAATTCACAACGTGATTACTGTTGTACTAAGTAATGATAATCTTTGCTCACCTTCATTGGACACGTCTGCCGTCCCCATCAAGGCACCAAACCATATTAAATATTATATATTTTATTTTTTCCTCAACCGTAGGTCCAAAACACATTCTCTCCCAGCGACCCCACGGGCTATCATCCCCTGCGCCACTTATCTCAACCTCATCCTACCATCTACACCCACGTCACCTCCCCCAACCGCCTGAAATTCCATCCCTCACCTCGGCCACAAGCCCGCGAAACATCGAACCGTCGAATTCAGAATCTTACAGTGGGTCGCCACTGTAGACGATCTCAACCTCCAGCACCTGCTTCGTTGCGAAGCATTGGTTTTCAGAGTCACAGTCAACAAAAAAATAGTAAAAAGCGACAGAGCAGCGCCAAAGACCAAAAGGAGAGTAAAATTCTACCGCCAAACTCAAGAAGCGCTTCCCCTTCAAGCACTTTTCCACGACTCAAATCGAAAGCTACTTCTTTCGAGTTTTGAATTCGATTCAAACACGGTGGAAATCTCCGATCGGTTATGCTCTGCGGTCCGGGAATCGCCGAAATTCGAATTCGGAATTCCTAGGGTTCGATCCGAAAAAGTCCGAATCCAACGACGGCGGCGATGCTGTCGAATCACTTGCAGAATGGGATCGAGGCGCCGAAGCTGGCCTGGTCTCGCCTCCCGAACTCGGACGAGGCCGAGAACGACGTCTTTGGGTTGGGGAAGAAGGACGACGAGGGCGCCGGCGTCGAGAGCCTTGACTATGAAGTCATCGAGAACTACGCTTATTGGGAAGAGCAGGTTGGTTACAATTCTGGAGTTCAATTGCTGGTTTAAATGTTGGAGCCTTGGGTTTAATTTGGGGTTTGTTTTTGTTGAACAACTATAGGCGCAGAGAGGGAGACTCTATGTTGGATATTATGTGGCCGTGAAGTGGTTCTTTGCTTTGCTCATCGGCATCGGTAAGCACTCATTACTCTGAATGGAGCTCAATTGGAGTAGAGTTTATACCATCTTGGATTGGATTTTCTTTGATGTTAAGTTTTCGGAATTTGTTTCGGTTGTTTTCAGGCACTGGATTAGCTGCTGTTTTCATCAATATTTCGGTTGAGAACTTTGCAGGCTGGAAATTTGCATTGACATTTGCTATAATACAAAAATCATATCTGGCCGGTTTCGTGGTGTACATATTAATCAACTTAGTTTTGGTTTTTTCCTCTGTATATATCGTTACACAATTTGCACCGGCAGCAGCTGGGTCTGGTATTCCAGAAATCAAGGGGTATTTAAATGGTGAGATGGACTTGCAATGCATTTATTTTGATGTTTGGAGGCCGAGTTTCCTGCTAACTGTTATTCGAATGTTCAGGGGTCGACATACACGGTGTCCTACTTTTCAGAACATTGATTGGAAAGGTGTGGTGAATTTGTTTGGTATTCTGTACCCTTTTTTTTGGGAAGAGTGAACAATGTACTTTAGATTATAATTGTCTTCTGGTAACTGCACAGATATTTGGTAGCATTGGTTCAGTGGGAGGAGGTCTAGCTTTAGGCAAAGAAGGTCCTCTTGTTCATACTGGTGCTTGTATTGCATCCTTGCTTGGACAAGTAAGCACATAATTCCCCTTTTGAAGACCTCTAATTATTATACACTCCAAAGCAACATATTTCTTTAGTTTTATTTTCTTTGGAGGGTTCGTTCTTCAACTTTTAGAGTATGTAAGCAATTGCTTGCACATTCTTGTACTTGCATTATGTTTTAAGATAACCTTTATCACATATGATTCCTCACTGTCAAGCCTGTGTTATTGCAGGGTGGATCTACAAAATACCATCTCAGATCCAGGTGGCTACAAATTTTTAATAGTGACCGAGATCGCCGTGATCTTGTGAGTTATTTACGCTTTCCAAGTAATATGTCACCTGTGTGAAAGTGAATGTACTAAATTTTGAACCTCGTTTTGGCAACTTCAGAAAACCTATAATTCTAGACTTTAGTACTCACTTTTTAAAAGCAAAAGTAGTTGCCAAGGTCTTCTGTTAATTTTAATCAGACATAGTAATGTCCTTTAAGTAGTTTGTTTGGTTGTTTGTTTGTTTTGTTTTGTTTTTGTTTTTTTGTTTTAAATGACTTTAGCACTAGCTATGCCTTAAACTGAGTAGTTGTTCTGGTGTTCGTCATCATCCAATTATCTGTAATGACATCCAGAATCCTAGTACTCATATAGACCAAAGTTTTATTGAAAGAAATATGTAGTACACACACTACAACAGACCTGAACTTGGTGCATGTAATGCTAAAAATGTTATTTTCAAGGTTACCTTCTTCCGTTTGATGATAAAAGTGATATACATCTAGATGGTGCTCATTTTGCATGTGTTATTTTTTTGAAAAGGTAACCTGTGGATGTGCAGCTGGAGTTTCTGCTGCTTTCAGAGCTCCTGTAGGTGGTGTACTATTTGCACTGGAAGAAGTTACATCTTGGTAATGAAGTTCCATTATTGTTTATGCAGTTAATGTGTGCGATTAAATGTTGTGTTTCTTGGATATTCATGAATGTAATCCTAGTTTTATACATATATTAGTGTTTACAATCTTACAAGTCTTAATGTTTAAACTAAGTTTCTTTTAAGCTTCTATGTTTGCATTTTTATCAACTTTTATGTTTTGTGATCTTGAAGGTGGAGGAGTCAACTTATGTGGCGTGTGTTTTTCACTTCTGCTATTGTGGCCGTTGTAGTGCGTACTGCAATGGGATGGTGCAAAAGTGGAAAATGTGGACATTTTGGCTCAGGTGGCTTCATAATATGGGATGTATCAGAGTTAAGATCTAACATTTCTTCTTTTTTCTAGACATCTTCAGCTGCCTTCTTTTCTTCAGTTTTTGCCTTTACAAGCTTTCTAACTGATTATCTTTAGTGGTCAAGAGGACTATTCTTTTGAGGAGTTCTTGCCAATGGCGGTTATTGGGGTCATTGGAGGTTTACTGGGTATGTTATAGGTGCCCAAGCTATGTATTTTTTATGCTCTATTTCTTTTTCTTGTTCCCCATAAATTTAAACCTGACATCTAGTGTATTTTTTTTCTCTTACTATAATTTTTCAGGAGCCTTGTTTAACCAGCTTACATTTTACATTGCTCACTGGCGCCGAAATTATTTGCACAAGAAAGGGAATCGAGTCAAGGTACTCTTTTCACTATAGATATAGTCAATATATGTATGTTTCAAGGCTAGTGCTGTGCCTTACAATTA
This sequence comes from Rosa lucieae, assembly GCA_024704745.1. Lineage (NCBI taxonomy): Eukaryota > Viridiplantae > Streptophyta > Magnoliopsida > Rosales > Rosaceae > Rosa > Rosa lucieae. The sequence goes on along the minus strand of CM045495.1, from coordinate 39,434,406 downwards.
ATATCAACTTCCTTCTATAATCCTGTTATGTGGAACACCAAAATGCAGATAATTGAAGCCTGTCTCATCTCTCTGATAACGTCAATTATTTCCTTCGGTTTACCACTTTTAAGAAAATGTAGTCAATGCCCTGAAGCAGATCCAGATTCTGGAATTGAATGCCCGCGGCCTCCAGGAATGTATGGAAATTATGTTAATGTAAGTGTGAACTGATTACTTCTCAATTTGTTTTGAGATTTTCTATTGGGTTTTGATGTTTGCAGTTTCCATTTTGCCTAGCATGTTATTTTCATATTTGTGTTTTATTTTTTGTATTTCACATTTTTTGCAGATACAATTATTGCATATCAACAATCATTTATAATTTCTCCTCAATTTAGAGTCTTTTGTTTTGATTTAAAACATTTAGTTATTTGTACCGACTCAAAAGTCATTTTTAATGGAGTCTCTTATGTAACCATAGGTTATTGCTGATTAAGGACTATCTTGCTTTATTAATATAAGAGACTTAATGATGCACCTTTTTCCTTTTGAGTGTTGTGTCCAGAGTTTTGGTAAATGTTATAAAGTTTTCAGGTAGTTCAGGCTATTCATAACTAAATTCATGCCGTTTCCAGTTTTATTGCAGCAAGGACAGGGAATACAATGATCTTGCAACTATTTTCTTCAATACTCAGGTTTTGAGATTTTCTGTAATCATTATCTTCGTCCTTTAGACTGTAGGGTGTCTCGGTGGTTTTACTATGTACTCTGTTTCTTTATTTGCAGGATGATGCGATCAGGAATTTGTTTAGTGCAAAAACAATACATGAGTACAGTGCCCAAAGTTTATTGACCTTCTTGGTATTGCCTTTATTTACTTAGCTCAACGATTCCCTTTGTTGTATAATACTACTGAATTGCTGATACACCAACATGCTTGTGCAATTTGTAACCTAATTAGATGGTGTTGGTTGACCAGGCTCTCTATTTTGCATATATTATTTCACTTAGGCAGTTCTGTTCCTTAAAAGAGTGTGTCCTAGCTGTTCCTTATCTGTTCTTTGATTTTAAAATTCAAGTATACTTCCTAGGCATTCCTTTGTCTAATCTAATGTCTTCAATAAAATATATTCGGGTCCTCAAAGTTCGCTGGACATTTTTTCCCCTGATTTTATTTTTATATAACCTTTTCTCCCTAACTGAATGCAGGTTATGTTTTACACATTAGCAGTTGTGACATTTGGTACTGCTGTTCCAGCTGGTCAATTTGTTCCTGGAATAATGATAGGATCAACATATGGACGTCTTGTAGGCATGTTTGTTGTTAGCTTCTACAAGAAGCTCAACATTGAAGAGGGAACGTAAGTCTCTTTTACTCGTAATATTAGTTTAGTCAAATGCACTTTACTAGCAGACCTTTTCCCTTTAGATCTACATTTGCTATACATGCGAATTATTAATTGACTTGCTCCTGTGCTTGGTGGTTCTGCTAGATATGCACTACTTGGAGCAGCTTCTTTTCTTGGAGGTTCAATGCGAATGACGGTGTCTCTATGTGTCATTATGGTTGAAATCACAAATAATCTGAAATTGTTGCCTCTTATCATGCTTGTTCTTCTCATTTCAAAGGTACATCTTTTGGAATTTTCACTTATGGTTATTTTGATAAGATATTGTAGAAAATTACTTATAAATTATACCTTTTCAGGCTGTTGGAGATGCATTCAACGAAGGCCTGTATGAAGAACAGTCGCGGTTAAGGAACATTCCACAGTTAGAATCAAAACCCAAATATCAAATGCGGAAGATGACAGCAAAGGAGGCTTGTGGAAGAAGGGTGAACTTCTTTTCAATTTGATCTTTCTATATGATTGCAGACTATGGGCTTGTTCTTGCTTTACTAATATAATAGAAGGGCTTTCTTGCTTGTTTGTGTAGTGAATATGTAGCTATAGTATCCTCTATTTTTATTTTATTTTTTAATTTTTTTACCAGCAATAACTTCTCATACGCAGACATTAGAATTGAGCCATATTTGCAAGTACTAGAGTTCACTTGTCAGGAACTTTGTACTATACATTCAAATTCCAACACATCTATGCCGAGTATGAACAACCTTAAACCCCAATAATTACAGCCAAATTGATTTGAAAGGAGCCTTTTTGGCAAAAGGATTTTTTTTTTTTCCTTTTCTGACATATATTAATTTATTGGATAAGTGGGGATTTAGGGGTTCTCAATATTTCGGCTTTTAACCCTCCTACTTTTTGCATTGGAAGCATTTTTCTATATGTCTGAGCACATTGTACCTGCAGTCCTTTGTAAAACAGTCATACTCCTAATGCATCAACCTCTTTCTTATTTTTTTTATTATTTTATCTTACTTTATTCCTTGCAAGCTCACGGTGTTCCATTGTCTTTTTGTGAAGGTGATTTCCTTCCCTCGTGTTGTTAAGGTTGCAGATTTGGTTTCTATTCTACGGAGCAACATCCACAATGGCTTCCCTGTATGTCATACTTAATTTTTCTCCTCTTTGTCTTTGTTTGTGTGTCTTGCTCTTGTATGATATAGAAATTCTGAAATTGTGTTGCTTGTTATATTGTCTTGCAGGTGATTGATCATTCTAGAAACGGAGAAACACTTGTCATTGGACTAATGCTTCGTAGGTATGCTGTTTTCATTCTTCTACGAAAATGCCTGATTTCATTTGTTAGGCAAAGAGTGCAAATGTTGACAATATTTTAACTTGGTTGCATTTGATTTGCGATGCAGTCACTTGTTGGTACTTCTGCAGTCGAAGGTAGATTTCCAGCATAGCCCTTTGCCATGTGATCCCAGAGGATCTAGGTCTATCAGGCAAGTGGAGGCTTGAATTTTGGTTTCTAGTTTGGCTTTTCTCTTTTACCATCATATCTTTTTATGACAGATTCTCTGTACTTCAGGCACACTTTGAGCGAGTTTGTGAAACCTGCTACCAGTAAAGGATTATCAATACATGATATACATCTGAGCTCAGACGACTTGGAAATGTACATAGATCTTGCCCCCTTTTTAAACCCATCTCCTTACATCGTCCCTGAGGATATGTCTTTGACAAAGGTGAACATTTAACTTTGATTCATTCAAGATTTCCTAGTTTCTTATCATGACATATAGTTTTACTGCTGTGAAGAGTGATATTGCTCTTGATGCATATATGTCATATGACTCATATCGCTCTTGATGATGATGATGATGATGATGATGATGCAGGTATATAATCTTTTCCGTCAGCTAGGTCTGAGACACATATTTGTTGTTCCGCGCCCATCTCGTGTGATTGGTTTGATTACCAGAAAGGATTTATTGATTGAGGTATGGCCATCCGTCTCATAAGTACATTCTACCAACTGAGGAGCTGTCATTATTGACTGTTGATGGTTTGTCTTGCAGGAGAATGAGGACTCTGCTTCAATGGAACTCCAATCGACTAGTGTAAGGTCTCTATGATACTTTACTCATTTCAAAACTATTTGCTAGATTTGCATTGGATAGTATGAAATTGATCGGGCAGACTTGTGACATTTGATATGGTCTGATCCTGAAATCAAATTTGGGTTTTATGCATTAGGTGATCATGTTGCCAAGGTCCTTTTTAAATTTCTTGGTAATACATATTTTTTCTATTTTGAAAACCCACAAAGGAAGTGTTACCAAGCGGACAAATTGTATACAAGTGACATGATTGTGAGATTTGATTTTCTTACAGATCCACCATCATTTATTATGCAAATCGATTGAATGTATTAAATATATATATATATTTTTTTTAAACTACAAGTATATGTTTGACTGTGAGAGAAATATATGTGGGACCCAGACCAGACAAATAAAGAACTTCCCATTTTCTTAACATTTTCTTAAATTTGGATCAAACTATATGGCAGTTGCCATTTATTTCACTTGTGCTGGATTTAGAAGGTCTCTGTCTATTTTATACTTTGTTGCCATTTTCTATTTGTGATAGCATAGTGTGCACTTCCTAGTTGTTATAAGCTTAGTTAAGAATATATTCTCTGGAGAATCTGTTTGTTTCCTAAACACCTCTTTGTTGCTGTAGTACTCTGGCAGAATATAGTATCTATGTTGTCAAAACTGCAAATTTGTTTTCCCGAACATGCATTTCATCTTGTTTAATTTCAACTTGTTAATTTTTTTTTTTTTAAATTCTCTGATGGCAGAGCACAACATCGTGATAGAAGAAAGGGTAGGAGGATTGGTGATATGGAGCACCCGCTACTCACTGGTCTTCTGTCGTGACATCATGTCTGGCTGTGGAAGACAAGTCTCTACTTTTTCCTCCATCTCTACCTCAAAAATCTAGGTTTTATTACTTTATTTATAGATTTACAGTAGTTATTTTTTGAGAGGTAAATTATTTAGGATTAGAGTCGATTCAGTAATTGTTTCCCCCTTGAACGGAGGGATGATGGACCACACCCATCTGAATTTTTGTAACATGTGACTGGAAAGCATGTAGCTGATTGATGTGACATAAAGTTACAGATCACAAAAACAGGGAAAGATGCAGTACAATTTAATGAATTTAGATTTGCTGAGCAAAACCTCTGTTCATCTTATGTCTTCACATCTGATTATCCATTCTCTTTTTTCTTTATTTATTATATTTTCAACACCACTCATATTGTTGTTGTTGTTCTTCTTCTTGGTCTTACTATTCTTTTGTATACAAAAAAGTTCTACACTTTTCCTCTTTAGTTGGAACTTGGAAGTGTGGTTTTTGGGCTTCAAATCTTCTGTCCCCATGTCTCTAATAGAATCATTAAAATGAGGATTAGTTGAAGACTTTTTAATCAACGGTTTGAGAGACTCACTTTTCGCTTACATTATGGTAAATTAGATTAAATCAATTGACGAATTAAATCCGTCAAACATGGACCGTTTATGTTCATAACTGATAAATCATGAATATGAATGCCTTAACTATTTTCAATTTGGTTGAAAAATTGCATAAATGATCTATATATAAATGTCTAAACATCTAATGGTTGATTTGCGAAAATGTGATTGAAAAATGAGTCTCATAAAAAAGTCTTCAACATTTCATCAGAAGGGCTCCCTGTAAATTTATAAACAATTAGGCATCTCAACACAATTATTATCAAATAATTTTGACTTATATTCTAGACTTCAATCTGTTATGGCATACTTGTCAAGTAATTGTCAATGTTTATTGAAAAAAAATAGATTCCATAATATCTTGAATGAATCAAATTTTTTTTTTTTGAAAGGTGGATGAATTAGATTTCGAAACACTATCATTGCGAATGAGTTATAAATACTGAATGAAGGATGAAAATCTTACTTCTACAAGTTTTTTTTTTCTTCGCAGAAGGCTAGAGGAGCTCCTCTATCTTGGTGATTTATTTAAAGTGTTTAAGGACATCTGATTTATGTGTTTGGCCCAAACTCTAGTGACTTGTCCAAGTCATAATAGGGTTAGTCTTACAGATATTTTCAGAGATATCCTATTCATTGTACGATTCAGTTTCCTTGTAAGACTTATATTTTCTGCTTGTAATCCTCTATATAAAGAGACTCATATTATCAATGAAAGCACAACTCATTCTCTCCTAATTTCTGATTTCCTAAAACACGTTATCAGCATGAAATCCTAACCCTAAATTCATAACCTTGAAACCCTAGCCGACTCCACCGCACACCTTGAAGCGCTTGATCCAAAAGTCCAGAACCGGCGGTGGAACCACCAGAACCGACAAGAAAATACTCGAATCGGCCACTAGAAGTCCCAAACTGGTCCAGTTAGCTTAGCCAACGCTTTTGTATGGCGACATCCACGCTCCCCCACCCCCCTACGCCTGTTCGTCTCGCTTGCTAACCTCGCCTGCACAGCGCCCCAGCGCGTCAACCCTGTCAGCTAGCCTCGCTAGTGCCTGCAGATTTGCCTCGCTCTGCCCAGAAGCCATCAGCCTTCAGTGCAGTAGATAGCCTCGCTAGCCTCTCCCCTGCGCATAGCCTCGGTCGACCCCTCAGTTAGCCTCGCTCTGGTCGGCACTCGCTCACTTGCCTGCACGACCTCGGCTACAGGCCCACGCCCCACACCCCACGCGTTAGCCTTGCTCTGTGCCGCCACCTACCGTACTTGTTAGCCTCGCCAGCGGTCAAGCGCGCACAGCCACGCACAATGCATGCACAACCTTTGCATGTGGTTAGCCTAGCTACCAGCAAGCCCCAGCCAACTTCCGGCTAGCAACCTGCCATCGATGGCTTGTGGGCCAGCCATCGCCAATCTCCGGTGACTTTTTCTGGCAATTTCTTGCGACCTTATTTCGAGGTAAATTTTTATAGAAGTTCTTACTTTCAAGTGATTTACTTTCTTTTCTTTTCTCGGGGACTTTCAACCTCCTTTCTTCTACCTCCCACATCTTCTTGTGGGAAGACCTAAGCCTAACTGCGGGGGTTCATTCTATCTCTAAGATTGGAGCTTGTTGAGATCTCTAAACTTAGAGTTTGTAGAGAATATACGATCGACCATGCACTTCTTGGGAGCAATGATGCTCAGAAATTCCTAATTTCTTGGGAGCAATTAAGCTTAGAAATTTCTATTATTTTTGTGGTAGCTTTTTCAGCTCCGAAAGTAACCCCTTTTTCTTGTTCATTTTCAGGATGAGTAACCTGAACAAATTGGACTTTGCACCATTGAGGACAACTGGCTATGGATATCACAAGTGGGTTCTGATGTCTACCAATATCTCAAGGCCCAAGGAATCCTTGATATGATTCTTGAGCCTAGCCAGAACGTGCTAACTGTTGAGAAAGCTCAAGCTTTGGAAGCAAATAAAACAGCCTTGGAGGCAAATAAGGCGAAAACCATCATCCTAATGACTCGTCATATGGGTGATTTGCTCCAGTACGAGTATCTGAAAGAAGAAGAACCCAGAAGGTTGTGGGTCTCACTCGAAGAACGTTTTGACAACGTCCGTGACTCCCTACTTTCTGACCTAGAAGTGAGATGGCATAATCTCCGTTTTTGTGATTTCAAGTCAGTTCTTGATTACAACTCAGAAGCACTTTGCGTTAAATCCTTAATGGAATGCTATGGAAAAGATATCACAGATGCAATATTGATTGAGATGACTCTCTCAACCTTTTCAGTTTCTACAATGATGGTTACTAAGAATTATCAAATCGATGTTACTGCATGACGGGTCACAAGGTTTCATGAGCTCATTGGAGCTATAAATGTGGTTGAAAAGCATGACAACATCCTTGTGAAGAACTATAATTCGAGACTTGTGGGAATAGAGCCTATTCCGGAGCCCAATTATAGTCGCACACCTAAGGGAGTGTAAGCCTAGGGACAATTTTGGGCGTTCTGGTCCATATTCTAGTTCTAATGAGGAAGGTAACTGCCAACATAGGTGGACACGAAACCACAGAGGTCAATGTGGAAAGAGAGAGGGAGGCCACGCCTCTGGCCATGTTGGTAGCGCCACCAACACTATGAGCCATCATAATAACGCTTTCAAAGTGCCTCAATCAAGGGAACCTGAGCACAGAGATGTATGTTCTTGATGTGGAGCATCCGGTTATTGGGCACACATTTATAGAGCTCGTGAGATTATTGCCACCAACTTCAAAACATATTGTGAAGCAAGAGAAGCTCACTATGTAGAATAAGAAGAATCAAGAAGCATAAAGAAGGTGATCTCGAACTAAGGGTTGAAGACTTCAAATTTGGCTAAGATCAAGAGACTAACGATTTTGAATAAAGTCTTTATTTTCCAAGAGATGTAATAGGCAATTGCCATATATTTCGTACTAAATGCTATTGGTTTAGTTTTTCTTCAACTAGGCTCATCCAAAGTGAGTATGATATCTATGAAGGTTTTGAGATAAGTGACACTTAGGCGAGCTTTGCTCCATCGACATCTCTACGTACCTGGTTTATTTTGGAGTTACTGAAAGAAGTCAAAGATTACCTTTGTTTGCATTAGCTAGTTTCAGATTAGACTTTCTTTTGGTCATAGAAACAATGATGTATATCGTTGGCTCCTGAATAAAATTTCGATTCCTTTTCATTATGACTCCATTTGAGATTATAAGCATATTGCTTTGTGACTACGATGGCTAGGCCTTCAGGATTAGTTCAAGGACATGGAATGGCCCAAATTTCCTTTGCCAAATGGCACCTGGATTACTGTTACAGAAACTCTCTACGCTTCTAGGGCAAATCGGATCCTATTAAGCTATTCGAGCTAACGGATTCCATGCGGAAACGCATATAGAGAATGAAAAAGAGTTTCGTTGTAATATCTCTAATGATTGCGAACAAATGCGCATCTTAGGGAAACTTATGTGTCTCTCTAGTGGTTTTTATGTCACCACTATTCGAGGTATTAAATCCAATAAAGTTATGAGAGAAGATCTCTTAGATTTAGACACATGTTGGCTTTGCCACGACATGATAGGTCATCCATTCTTTCTAGCGAAACGAAGCAACAATCAAAGGTTAATTACTGGACTGAGTGTGACCGCCGCCGCTGCCTCTGGCATTACCACTGTCTGCCATCCCTATTCATGATGTCATGGACGGCGTCCATCATGGTGATGTTATAGTCACCAATTTTGCTTCCAATAGTGTTTAAGACGCTCAGGCCTAACCAAAATCCTCATTGGTTGCTTCTAAGGCCCCTCGCTCGTTCTGCAAAGCCTGTTCTTTATGAAATTAGAACTGAGACTGTCCTATGCAAAGGGTATAAGAATACTCATTATGTTCTTACATAGAATTCAAGGGAATTTTGTGGACCGATTCAACCAACTTGAGGACGTTTAAGTACTTCATGATGTTGGTTGGCTCGCAAACACAATGGTCACGTGTTGTGATATTGTCTACTTGTAATGCTGCTTATACTGCACTCCTTGCATAAGATTATATGGTGACGGGCTCACTCCCCGGTTTAGTCATTCGACTTGACAATACTAGAGAGTTTGCATTGATGACTTTCGATGACTATTGCATATTATTGGGGATTAATGTTGGCATCATATCCCCATGTACACACCCAAATGGTCTCTGTGAAAGCCACCATTCAACGACTATGATGGTGGCCAGGACATTGGTAATGCACATAAATATTTCCGCTTGGGGTTATGCAATATCACATGCAGCTATGCTAATTCGTCTATGACTCACTGCCACTCACATTTCTTTGAGTTACAGCTAGTAACTAGGTGTGAGTCTGATATCTCGTACTTACGCATATTTGAATGCTCGGTTTATGTGCCAATATATAGCGTTGCCATAGCGCATCAAAATGAGTCTTTAGCAACGAATACATATATATTTGTGTTGAATATAAATCTTCAACTACAAGTCCACTATATAGAACCCTTGACATGCGATCTCTTTACCGCGAGATTTGTGGATTGTCATTTTGATGAGACAGTCTTCTCGTCGTTAGGGAGAGATAAGAACACGGATGTTCAACAGGGAGCGACGAGAATTAATGGCATGTCCCCACTATGTCTCATATCGATCTCCGCTAAAGTGATGAGATCACACATATCTGCTGCAAACATGTCTGCAAGGATGAACATCCCTACGAGAGAACGTATCACCATCTTACACGGAGGTAGGCATGACACTAACGCCATAGAGAGCAACACTCTAGCGTCACATGCCATGACCTTATCTAGGATGCGTGGGAGGCTTGTGGGTTTGAAGGATACTTTGGCACAACCCAATCCTTTGATCATCAACACTCAAAATCAGTCTCATGAGAATGTTCCAAATTATGGTTATTGTTGGGGGATGCCTCAACGTTAGAACCTATTCCTGAGAATATAGAACTCTATGAAAATTACACTAGTGTAAATGAGACGCGGGATAGAAACTCCAACATTATTAGAACCTATTCCTGAGAATATTCCTGAGAATATAGAACTCTATGAAAATTACACTAGTGTAAATGAGACGCGGGATAGAAACTCCAACATTATTGATGATGTATTCGCACATTTCATTGCGCATGAGTTTATTGAGTTCAATGATATGGAACCATGCTCCGTTGATAAATGAATGCCACCAGAGAGAAAATTGGGCTAAATAGAAAGATGTGATCCATGTTGAGTTGGATTCTCTAACGAAGATAAGGTTTTTCGAGCTAGTGATGCCAACAACTCCTAACATAAAACCTGTTGTCTAATGGATATTTTTTAGAAAGCGTGATGAGAATAAGAGATGGTAATCTCGCCTTATGGCGTAAGGCTTCTCACAAACACCCTGGAATCGACTACGAGGAGACATATTCTCTCGTAATAGATGTTATTACACTCTACTACCTTGTCAGTTTGGTAGTTTCCGAATAACTGAACATGCAGCTTACAAATGTGGTCACTACATATCTTTATGGGGATGTAGATACGGAACATACATGAATGTGTCTGATGAACTTCATTCACCTAAGTCAAGTGACTCTAGACCACGAAACGCGTTTGCAATGAGGTTAAAAAGCTTGCTAAGTGACTACTTGATTGGGAAGGGATATGTCAACGCCTTCGCATGATATTTATTAGATACCCTTAAGGAGTTAAGGAAACCACTGAACACTAGAAATTCGATTTTGAGATGAAGGATATTGGGAGAACACAATTTTTTTTTTTTTTTTTTCAGTTTGGAACTTGAGCACCGTGTTGATAGATGCTTAGGTGTTTTGACAATGTCAAGCCTTCAAGCATCCCCATGATCGTTCGTAGTCTTGATCATAAAAAAGATCCTCTTCATCCGAAGGATGGTGATAAGGATGTGCTAGAGGCTACTTGAGTACAATAGACGCATTATTGTTCTTAGCTCTGTGAATTTCTTAGCTAGATATAGCTCTGCGTCAATGCGAAGCCATTAAACTTGTGTTAAAGATATCTTTCGATACTTGAGATATATGATTGATATGAGCTTGTTCTATCCCTACAGAGAGATGATGGATTCATATCCATCACACACCAGGAATGCCGCCAACACTGGCCTGCGTCCTTTACCCCTATCCCAAAACGTCATTAGTGTTTTGGAAGGTTTTGCTGATTTTGGATATCTCTCTGACCCACACAAAGGTCATTCCGACACTGGTTATGTGTTCATCATGGGTAAGACCGCGATATCTTGGAGGTTAACAAAAGAAACCCTAGTCACTATATCTTCAAACCATGCAGAGATTATTGCTCTTCACGAAGTAGTTAGTAAATGTATATGGATTGGATCCATAATTACGCATGTTTGAAGTAATTGTGGTTTGAAGTCTACCACAGATGAGTGTACTAGTATTTATGAGGATAATGCTGCTTGCTTTGAACAAATAAAGCAAGACTACATCAAAGACGACAACACTAAGCATAATTAGCAACAACAGAAGCTCCTCAAGATCAAAGTGAACTAGGTTCGATTTGAGGACAATGTGACAGACTTGTTCACTAAGTCATTGCCTAAATCCACTTTCGAGAAACATGTTGGTAGCTTCATTTGCGGAAGTTATCTGAATTCCCATGACTGTTGTCATTAGGGGGAGATGTCTACATGTATGGTCTCGAAATGTGAATGGTGTGTTGTACTCTTTTTCTTTTTTGACCGAGGTTATTTTCATCCCACTGAGTTTTTGTTACTCGACAAGGTTTTTGACGAGGCAACGAGAGGAGCACCACGTTTGGGCGACACGAGGGGGAGTGTTTAAGGACATTTGATTTATGTGTCTGGCCCAAACTCTAGTAACTTGTCTAAGTTGTAATAGAGTTAGTCTGAAGGTAGGTATCCTATTCATTATATGATTCAGTTTTCTTGTAAGACTTATATTCTCTGCTTGTAATTTTCTATATAAAAAGACCCATATTAACAATGAAAGCACAACTCATTCTCTCCCAATTTCTGATTTCCTAAAACAAAAAGAAGAAAACATATCAACTTAGGAGGGGGACCAAACCTACAAAGCCAAGGAAAAAGAAACAAAGCTATCGAAACTGAAATTGACGAAAACTCAATTAACCACTATTACAATTAAAGTGATAAGATAAAAGATGGAGGAGCGTCTCACCGAGTTCAACTAGAGAAATTTAGTTATATTAAAGCTTAACCCACTTATATTTTAAGGCCTGGCTGCCGGCCTTTCCTAGGAATAAAAATCCACAAACAATACATGCTACTTGAATCCAGTATTTACAATCAAAAGTTGTTTGTGATGCAATAGTTGAATCGATAAATGGAGATTCTCAAGTAAAATAATTTCTGAAATTTATTTGAAATTGTTGTAATCCATATGCCGATATACGTTGTATGTCTCTATTTCAAGAAGCAAAATTTCACTACTATACCGACCTAAAAAAATAATATCCTTGAAAAGCTCAAATGCCCATAATAAAGCAATCAAGAAACTTAAGGGCACTCCTTACAACATTTATTTAACTAGAAACAAAAAATGAAAGAGTTGCAATTGTTAATCCTAGCAACGCAGATTGTCCCTTCACAAATTTGTGGGGAGCAGCCATATTTGAAGACGGTGCGGGAGTCTTGGCAGTAATTGCAGTAGGAGAGGGTAATGCAGAAGGAGTTGGAGCGGTTGATACATTGCGAACATTGATGTCGACCTTCTGACCGGCTTGGCAGTGACCGGGAACACCGCAAAGAAAGAAGTGGTGGCCTTTGGTCTTGATTGTGATGGTGTCGTTTCCGGTGCTAAAGGATTCCAAAGGGACTGAAGCGTTACATGACCTGTACATGGCATGTGTAACTCGAAGCACATTGTGAAACTGAGCATTGTATGCGAATTCTGATCCCATGCACCAACAAACAAAAATAACAATGAGATTCTATTTGTCCCCAAAAAATTGCACATATAAAGCTTCCAACAGTTGGACAGAAATACAAACCAAGGCCAATAAGCAAAACGCTTTGGAACATCACTTTTGTGGTAACTTAACTAGCTATGAAGCTACCTCAATATACATCAAATTTTTGTTATTAGTTCATTTCTTTCTTAAGTGGGAATGACGTTACACCGAAACTACAGAGCTGTTAAATCATTTCAGGATAACAAGGTGAATGGTCGATGTCTTTGCCTGAGATCTGACAATTTTTTATGTAGAATGTGTATTCAGATTACCTCACAAAACCAATACATAATTGCAACAAAGAAACGAATTATAAAGCTTAAGCTTTCAATGTATAGACCTGTCACCTAATATTCTCACCTTTATATCTTTAAATATTCTTAATTCCTAGTTGCTTCATACCTTTCAGAGCCAGCCTCATATTCTAGTCTCAAATAATCTCAATGCACCTTAGTTTCAATAATCATCAATTATAATGCACCGGCTATAGATTTGCAGAAGTGTAATGTAAGAGTTGTAGTGGGGATCCAGATCCACCCCACAAGAAACAGAAAGATATATGAGTGGGTTTCCTTGGGTGCTTTTGTACGTGAATTCAAAGACACTCCATCAAACTGCAGGCGTGCAGCATGAGCGACATAATTAAAAGTGTTGGTCCGTCTCAAATTGGAGTAAAAAAGACAGAGTGATGATTTCGCACTAGTATTTTCAGTGGAAGAAGAAAAAAGAAATGACCTAAACATATGGAAAACCCAGAAAGACAAACTAAAAAACATCGCCTCCATTAGAGTTATAGGGAAGCTGGAACAAGCAAAAAGAAAAAATATGAAGAAAATTGAACTCACTGATAACGTCTCCAACTCGGAAAGTCTTAGTAGCAGCCCATTCTTTGTAGTTGACATTTCCCATGGTGGTCCATCCAGCCGAGTCTCCAACCTTGTATACAGTCGCATTCGAAACCTGCAGCACCATAGCCATCGTCGCCACCAACAGAGCCAAGACTCTGATCACGGAAGCCATGGCTCTATAAAATGAGAGTACTAGAAGATCTTTGTTAAGGTATGGACTTCGGATGTCGCAGAGCCTGAGAATGAACTTCCCTTGAGGGCTTGAGGCAATATATAAAGCTTTTGGAGGAATGACCGGGTTGGGAGGTCCCTCCGAAAGTTTGAGACACCAAAAGAGAACTATTTAATTATTTTTTATTTGGCATTAAGGTTATCTGTGCTAGTGGGTTACTCCAGTGTTCCAAAAATCACTAGGCGGTAGACGGACAGTGGAGAGGGATCCACAGCTTAGATAATTTTAGTGAGTTTCTATTTATACCTCTAAAATTGGTATTTGTACTTCTTTAAATAGTTGACTTTGACAACTCATGTCAAATTACCAATAAAGACACAAAAGAGGGGAAAAAAATAAAACTTTTTTTTTAAATAATTTTTTTTAACCCCACCCTTCCCCTCCTATGATGTTAGTGAGGTCTGAAACTGTGACATCCACGATATCGGTTATCCTAGATAACCAATAGGTCACAGCTCATAGACAAAAAAAAAAAAAGGTCTCTTCTTACCTTTACAAACAGTATGTTTCGATGAGGCAATTCGCAAAGTTTTGAGCTATGCATTGCCTATTATATTGCTGTTTGAGCTTTTTTTCCAGCTCGAAGCAATTATTAAATATGTGTCTCACTCCAAGCTAAGGACCGTTATGTTGTACCGGCTTTGGAACACCATGACCACTTTCAGTACGGGCATCTGTACCGACTGTACGTAAATCATAATTAAGTGATGATATCCAAAAACTCAGTTTAATTAAAAAATTTGAGAATTGGGAGTAATATCTAAACATCTCAGATAGCAGTATACCAACGTGCTTCTATATTCAATTGAATGAAAAATACTGTATTGACCACCAACTGGAGATTTTTTTTTTTTTTTTGTGCAGCTTAATTGTATGAAGGGTAAAATAGGATTGTGATATCTTCAAAAATTGAATGAGATTCGACTACTGATTTTGGAGGTATGAATAGAACGTAAAAGAAGAAATTTTTATTGATTTTATTGTACAATGGGCGTTGTGGGAAAATTACGGGAGGTCTAGATAGCAAATTTGTTATCTATAAAATTAAGTTGGAGGTCTATTAAGTTGGGAGGTCCAAATGCTAACTTTGGAGGTATGAATAGAAGCTCCCTTAATTTAATTTGATTATTCGACATATAAATAAATGTAATTAAAAAAAAAATACATACTAGTATAATGAATTAATAACATAGTAAAAAGTTTAAATTATAACAAGTAGGCACTTAGAAGAAGTCTTTTTTGAATATTTGACAAAAAAATATAAATATTTTAAATATTTTTTTAAATCCAGCCAACTCAAGCGCCGCCCATACTAATCGAGACGGCTGGCCGCTGCATAAGTAGCATAACACCTAAACGGGCCTAGGCGGCCTTCCAGAGGGATTTTTAAGACAAAACTTGTGATTGAAATAGCCTTAATTTCAGTTTTAATTTAATTTAATTTTTTTTTTTTTTTGCTTTTGGAAATCTGTTGGGGGAAAGGAACGGCTGAATTCTGTAGGGAAAAGTTAAAAAGGCCATGTCAACTGAGTCGCTTAATTTGTAGGGAAAAGGGATTGTATCTTTCGGTTTGGTAAAATACAATGACCTTCCAATCCAAGAAAGTGCCGAAAATCTTGTATATTATAACATTCATTTGACAGTAAATGACAACAATCTTCTTCTCTATGACAGTATGATGTGATCCATCAATAAATCAAAACACAATCAAACCCTTCATTCATGGGACTACATTATAATTGCCGACCCATAAATCACGAATCGCACATAAATATCATGTTTAAACTAATTAATTCTTTTGTTTATAGTTTCATCATTGTATATAACTATACAAACTTGTAAGTTTTACTCCTAGCTTGACGGTAGAGTGCAAACAAGTATTTGGTCTAGTGGTACAATATTTCTCTTTAATTTAAATGTTGACAGATTGGAGTCTTAAATTCGACTCTCTTCCCTAATTCCTCAAATACATATGTCAACAACCTCCGTATAGTTTATTATCTATATTACTATATTAGTGACAACAATTTTAAAAAAAAAAATTGAGAAGAGTTCCAAGTTTCAATTAGTTCTTTAGGACTAAGATTGAAGGACGTGAAAGGCAAGAATGCTGGGTTTTAGTTTGTTGGTTATAGCTAGCTAGTTAGTGGTGGTGGTGGTGGGGGGAGTATACGTAGAAGACTCATCTTCAACTATAAGAGGTTAGTCGTGACATGATTACGGTTTCATTTGTTTGTTTGGTATTGCAGAAAGTTTTGCGCATAGGTGAGTCCCATGATGAGATTGATCTATGGCCACAATAATTTGACCGCAGTTGAGAGTATTGCTTTGTTCATGGGACAAGGACAGTCTTGCAATCTACATTTCCTTGTTAAGAAGTCTAAGAAGATACATGGACGTTTGTAACCGTAACCAAAGCTTTCTTTACCAGTTGGTTGAAGCTTGATCAAGATTGGATAACCACACTTTTTCTATAGCAGAAGCAATATAATGAACTGTTGCACCTTCTCCTAAGCAGAAGTTTGTCTATATAGAAACCTACATTTTGGTTTGATTTTCATCTAGATTAAGAGGTACGTGGTACCATATTTTATGGAGGAGCTATGGCAATAGGATTTAGATTATATTGCAGAGCTTTGTGTACAGAAAAAGTGTGGTTATAAATAACTTTCACTATTGAACCAACAAATTGTCCAAGGTTTCGATCACCAATTTGGTTACCCAAAATTATTTCCGCTCATCCTTGATGGTAATCACCCATTGGAACTTCTGTAGTAAGCATAAGTTCATTTCCAAAATCTAAAGTCCATTAAAGCCACTTCTCGTGGCTTTTATAGCTTCTCCATCTTGGTAAAGATACCGGCCATCGGCAAGTGTCTCTAGAAAACTAATGTTATTTGGATTGCGGGTTGTATGGGTATGAGATAAAAGAACGTGTACGCTAGTTATCTAGGTATGCATTACGATAAGTGTAGACTTCTCAAATTAATTTACCCCAATTTTATTATTATATTCTCATAAAAATGTTAATTTTTATTTATCAAAAGAGAAATTATATTACTTGATACACATCTCCTAAAACTTTTTGTCAATTTTTTCTCTTAAACTTCCTCTTATGCCCCTCATGGAGAATTAAATCAAACCCACCAAATCTTTGACGTGCTCTCTCCAATGTCTAACTCTGTCTGCTTGAAAGAACCTAGTGCAGAATAGAATCAGAAGTTGAGGGATAATTCATTGGAATTTGATTGAGAAAGAAATAGACATGGATTACAGCTTAAGGAGGGAAAAAAAAAAAAAAACCTTGCATTGCATAATAACAATTTTTTTTTGAAAGGACGTCATAATAACAATTTTAAATTCTAATTGATTTGAGCAATGAGAAGAGTGACAACATTCACAAAATCATAAAGGACCATTGTCATGCATGAATTAAAGATGTACTTCAAAATCGAACTCGAAGGCAATCATGGATTTAATCTAGCTAATCGAAAATAGATTGCTCCCAAAATTTAAGCTCTAAAAGCAAACTAGCTAGTTTCTTAGTTTCTTACTCCAGTATGGTGTTAAGTGAAAGGACTTACGATGACGTCCGTCCCTCCAATATGGTCTTCCCTAGACGAGGTCTGCCATGAACAAAATCTACAAAGAAGTCTGCATTTTGTTTATCGGTAGGGGTATTTTGGGATGTAGAAAAGTCTAAAAATTTGGTACCGAAAAGAGGTGTGTATTGAGAAATTAAGGTTGTAAAAATAAAATTTCCCTCGTGAAAAACAAGAAATTATACCATTAACTACAATTGAACTCATAATCATTCCATGCGCAAGAGTTGAAAAAGCGGTCCGCATGGGGACACTCTGAGAAAAGTGTTGCTGACATTT
This sequence comes from Rosa lucieae, assembly GCA_024704745.1. Classification (NCBI taxonomy): domain Eukaryota; kingdom Viridiplantae; phylum Streptophyta; class Magnoliopsida; order Rosales; family Rosaceae; genus Rosa; species Rosa lucieae. The sequence goes on along the minus strand of CM045495.1, from coordinate 39,416,568 downwards.
CCCAATTCAAATTATAGAAAAGACAAAATATTGATAAATTTCATTATATTTACATGTATGCCACCGCTTCGTTAGTTTCAATAACAAAACAATCATAAATTAACATAAAATGAACAAGGGGTGTTCCTGTCATTTCCTAATTAACAGAAAGTTTGAAAAAATAAAACAGAAATTAGCCCGCATGGATTTGGGCTTTCCGCGTGGATCAATTTATTATCCGCATAGATCTCCGAAAGATAAGGCCCGCACATGGGTATTATCTATAATTTCTTTATGCTACTATTAAAACTAGTATTTTTCCACACATACTCTGCATGTGTACTTTATTAATTTTTTTTTTCAGAAAATAAAAAATAAAAAAGTTGGTTATTGCAGAGAAAATAAAGTGGGAGAGAAAAGTGGGTTGTAGATATTTTTTTCAAATTTTTTAAAGAAAAATACATTTTGTAAATGTCTTAATTATCCTTGTGATTTAATTAATTCTCAAAGTTTATTAATATTTTAGGGTTAATTCTGTTAAAATTTTAGATTTTGGCTAACAAACCCTCTTCTCTTAATAATAGTATAGATAACTGAGGCAATTTTTTTTTGGTACCAAATCTAAAACGATTTTATCATTCATCTCAAGCCAAAATGACTATTACATAATTTACATACATTTCCACTGTCATTTACTAGACTAAAAAGAAGTTGTGGTGGGACCACTCATTAGACATAACATAAGTGTGATTACCTGGGTCAAGCATCCTAAATCCCAAATACGAAATCCTAGAGATCTCGAACCCGTCAACCTGGTCCACACTTTGGCCCAAATCCAATTCCGAACTGCTTTGGACACCCACAAAGTTCTAGGCACCCCTTCTAATTTGGGCCCCTCAAAACTGATTTGGACACCTAATTCAAATTGAGCACCCAACAAGGTTTGAGCGTCCCAAATAATCTGGACACCCAACCTGTTCTATCTCCGTCTCCTGCGCCCATGAGCAACGCCGCACTAGCACGTTGGAGCTTCAGAAACCTCTACGCCCCATCCCGGACTTGATCTCCACCACTTCTCTGCAATTGGGTGGTCTTGTAGGTTGATCAGTCATCCATACCACAACCAGTTTGATATGCCAATTGTGTTCAGTGGCGACTGTGGCGTAGCTAGAAATTTCATTTAGGAGGGTCAAAACATAAATAACTATTACATTAAAAAAAAAATCATTTGATAACATAATTACTCATGTAAAATCTTTATATAGTTGACTTATACCTAGCTTTATAAATTACCTTATTAGATTGATTTATTGGAGAATATTGATTATGATATCCTCTATATTAATAAAATTGAAAAAGGAATGCATCAAATAGTAAAACCAAAAAATAAAGAGATAAGATTATGCATTTAATCCTGATAAAAAAAAAAAAGATTATGCATTTAATTGGACCAAAGATAAAGCCGAAAAAACATCATTTGTTAGGACTTTTTTTTTTTTTAATCAAGCCCACAGGGAAAAATAATATATTCATCACAAGTCAGAATAGGCCTTTACATACCATTCCATTGCCATTTATAGACAGAACAAGAATATAGTGGTAGTTACCACAGTGGTACATAGAAATAGACCTACTCATTATACATTCAAATACGTAGAGGTAGCGCAGATCCTCCATTAGTACTACGCCGGAAGCACTAGAGATAGCTAGAGTGCACACAAGTGCCTAGGCTCCTAATACAAGGAAACTTATTGTGATTAGACAAAACCTAAAAACATAGAGTTTCCCAAACAAAGGAAATAATAGTAAGAAAAAAGTCTAACTAATTTGGGCAAAGACCCAAAGGACAGCTCGAGGCCTAATGAAGCCTAACAACAGGCCCAACCTAGCCATGCTTCACCCTTACTGCAAATCCGTCAGAAGAACCACCGTCTACCACCATCACCACCAGCAGAACGAGGGCTCCACCTCGACGCCGCCAACTAAGCAGACGTCACTGCACTACCACTGCTGCTTGGAAACAGCCCCGCGCGTGCGAGTTTGACCCTGAACCGAAAACCAGTGCTCCCATCCATCACCGCCTTAGAGTAATGAAACAAAAAACAAGTCGGAACCACGTCCAGCCTCTGAACATAGCCAATCCAAGGGCCCAACCATAAGATTCATTAGACATCGGGCAGCAACATCATAACAGCAGCGTGACCAAGGTCAACCCTACTGCTAGTCGGAGTGCCACCGGACGAGAAGTGGAGTTTAGGCTCTGCCTTGACCTTAGTTTCTCAAGAGAGGGAGAGAGAGAGTTTTAGGGAGAAACCCTAAAACTCTCTCTCTCCCTCTCTAGAGAAACTAAGGTCGAGGCGGCGCCTAATTCTAGTTCCTGCCTCATTTGTCAGGACTTAGGAGGGTCATTATGGTATTATATTATTTAATTATATAGAAAGTTCAATCAATCAAAGATTAAAATGAAAATATGAGAAGGGTTAGCTGACCCTTCTCTCCCCATCTCCCTATGCCCACGGTTATATTGCTGCTACACCTTGGTCCGCCAGCCACACCACAACCATATTTGCTGCCACCGCCATTCTCAAGCCATAGAAGCCTTTCTTATGCCAGGATTGGATGGCCTGCAATTCCATCACCCATTTGATGTTGGCCTACAAAACTAGCCTGGCAACAACCTTACACCATCCTTTGTGTTTCACCGTTCTGATCAAATCTTTTAGTCGCTTCCTGCTTGGCAGGACATCGTCCGAATCTTCTTCCAATTGCCACTTTGAGAGGCCGCCCACGACAACTCTGTTCTTTGTTCTGAATTCACTTCGATAGGTCTCTGTAGAGAGAAAAATCAAATCAAAATTGGTCAAACATAGTTGTCGTTGGACAACAAGAGGTAGAGAAAATCGGTTTGCTTGGAATTGGCATTGATCATTGATTGAGACCTAAGCCATGGCGGCTAGGGTTTACCCCAGAGAGATACGGAGAGCCATAAAATAACTGAGGCTATACTCATGCGATGAAGGTATTATTGTCAAATAAGGAATAAGCAATATATATTGACTTAAATAATATTAAGGTATAAATAATTAACATTAACTATTATATATATTTATATAAGGATTAAATTATGTTTAGTCCCTGTATTATAACCATTTTTTCGTTTCAGTCCCTGACATTTTCAATTAATCTAAAAAGTCTCTAACGTTACAATTTTCATCTGATTGGTACACTCCGTTAACATTCCGTTAATTTTGACCGTTAACTTGTTGACGTGGCACTCGAAGCCACTCCAACTCAGCAGTTTGCATGCCTGGTAAGCTGTAAATTGTCCAATATACCCTCCTGCATTTTCCCTCATTCTTCACCAAAAATAACTCCAAAGTCTGAATTTTTCACGCTAAATCCTCAACTACAGCAGCAACAAACACAACATATATATTGAAACTCTAGCAACAAGAATCACAGTTCATCAAATAGAATAAACTGAAAAGCATTCAACCTCATTCAAACAGTAATCTAACCAAAACACATTCCATTAACTAAAAAGCATTCACTTTCATTGAAAATAATGCATTGTGCAACAAGCTCTGCAAAAGATCCAATTAACCAAAAACAAAATTAGAGCATTAATTACATCCCTCATCAGTAGTTCAAGGTTGACATTAATTTAGCTCTAATCATCTTAGCAAAAGATTAGAGCTAGCAACTAAGTGAGAAAACACATAGTTCTAAAAAAAGGGATGTCCACAATCAATTGCTGCATTAATCTAATCGAAATAGGTCTATTGAACCACTAGTTTCCATCTCCTGTACCTGATCTCTCCATGATCCTTTGGGATGACCTTGTTGAAGTTGCTGCCTTGTTCGTTGATGATGTAGAAGCTTGTGGAGGCCTGGAACTTGTTGGGGCAGTTGAAGTTGGTTGAGTCCTTGAGGTTGTAGGTCTGCTTGCGGCTTGTTGAGGCCTTGATGCTGATGTTGTGTGGGCAGACCTGTTTGCTGCCAACTTTGCAGCCTTGGCAGCAGCAAGCTTTTTCCGATCACATTTCAGCAATAAGCCATTGTCAACCAAAGGAGATCAAATAAAGTGAAAACTGAACTCATTTTTCCTTATTTTGGATTGAATTCTTACCCTTTGATACTCGGTTCTTTCTTTGGCTTTCATCCTCAACTGATTTGCAGTCAAAGGACATTTTTTCCCTTTCTTAGTCTGCAGCAAGCAAATATAGTATCAAATTACACAAATGAAGAGATATGTACCAAACTTCAAAATAACAATCAACTTGTTCAAAATTACTTGATTTTCAGAACCTTGGCTGTCTTCACTGCTGACCTTCCTCTTCCTAGAAACAGCAGCAGTCTTCTTTTCCTTTGGTGGCAAATGCCTCTAACATGTCTTCATATTGTGCCCTACTTGGCCACAATTGCCACACCTAAGAGATCTTTGCTGCTTTCCAAGCTTACCATCACCACTTGGAGCCTTTTCTGAAGCATCCTTAATTCTCTTTGTTTTTGGCCTACCTGGCTGCCTTGAATATTGTGGAGGTAGGATTGGTGGATCATCGCTTCTTTGCCACAAATCCATGCTATTAACAGGCCTTATAAGATTGTTGTAGATGGCCAAATAGGTCTTCTTCAAGTAGCAATTTGCCACATAATCATCTGGGTCATGCCTCCTCAAGTGTATGGCAGAAATTGCATGTTTGCATGGGATTCCAGTCAAGTCCCATCTTCTGCAGCTGCATGTCCTATGCCTCATGTTCACAACATTCTTGGTTCCTTCTATATTTTCAACCTCAGCTTCATCACCACCATTGAAAGTGGGAATACAATCTGTTGCAGCCTTGATCTTATTCTTCTCCAACACTTTCCTCGGCTTGGGGTAGATGTTTCCTTGGAAAGCTTCCATTTTCTCCTTTCTCATTTGAATCCTCTTCATAAGCTTGACCCTTATCTCCTCAAACATGGTCACAGGCGGCTTCTTCCTAGCTTCCACAAGCCAACCATTGAAACTCTCAAATAAGTTATTGTCCATAATGTCACAGTTGACACTTGTGTTAAAGAAATTTTGCACCAATATAATCATATGTACATTCTTTTGAACAGTGGTTCCTTGCTTGAATTGTTGAAATCACACTTTATATCTATGGTAGTTTCTGGATCCACCCTCTTACGCTCACTGACATAATCCTTCAGCCTTGCAAACTGGTATCTTATAGAACCCTCAACCTCTAGCAAAGCTGCCCTCTTGGCCTTATAAGCCATTTGAGTTGATACCCTTGCTTTAATATTGGCAGACATTGTCTTAGCTAGTGAATGTGCAATAACATACAACAACAGTCAAATGATCATACAAGCATCAATACAATATCCTCATAGCATCATGATTGGAATAAGAACTTTTCACAAAATTCATACCTGGTTTCCATGCTTCATTGATGGCTATCTGGTCCTTGAACTTTGCAGTTAAGTACTTCAGCTTCACCATTTTGTTGTTGAATTTTCTTGTGCAAGTATGCTTTGAATTATACCCCTTGATCATCAAAATAGCCTCATGCTACATTTTAGAAGCAAACAGCTCGAAAGGGCAATCATCCTCCTTGCAGACAACCCATAACCTTACTTTGTCATTCTTAATGTAAGCATATTCCCAGCCTCCTTGTATAGCCATTTCCCTCAAAGCATCCCTTAAGATCTGGACTGTACCAAACTTCATCCCTAATTTGAAAACAGGCCTCTTCATGTCTGTTTTCGGGTTAAACTCTAGACCAACTTCTTCCTGCTCCCCATCAGAATTAATGAAAAAATCCGGCTGCTCTTCATCTGATCCTTCTTCAGCAAACATATCCTCATTATCCTCAAAGTATGGTACTTGACCAATACTTGTAGCTTCATGTGTAGTTCTTCGTGAAGGCTCTTCTTGCTCCACATCCTCCAGCCACTCATCATCATCTACCCCTCATAATCCTCATCTTTGTAATCATCATCCTGACTTTGATCTTCATCCTCACTGCCTTTTTCATGCTCTTGATAATCTTTACATTCATACTCCAACACCCCTCCAAATGTCTGCAAATAATCCATCACATCAATATCTTGCATCCTCTCACCTCCCTCATATGCACCACTGCTTCCCATAATGTTTGATCCTTGACCTAAGCTTGACTGAACATTTCCTTGGCTTCACTCTAACCCTAAACTTGATTGCCCTACACCACTTGAACCCTGCCCTAAACCTGATTGTTCAACAGCACTTAAACCTTGCCCTATTGGCCCTCCACTTGACTGCCCTACACCACTTGAAACCTGCCCTAAACTTGAGTGACATACACCACTTTGTTTTTGCTTTGGACTTGAAGAATACTCTAACAACAACTATTTTCCTTTGTCATTTGGACCAATGCCACAAGCAGTGCTTGTTTGAGTAGGAACACAGTCCTCAACCTCCCTAATTATTATACCCTTGCTCCTACCAGGTCTTGGCTCATCAGGAAGTTCTGTAATTAAACAAGTTGGCTTTTTTTTTTTTTTTTTTTTTTCTGGGCTCTTGCGACAGCTCTTCTATCACAACACCACTGCTTCCACCTTGATTGAAAAAAAAGTCTTCATACATGAAGACATCTTCATCTTTGTCCCCAAATGTTTCGTGCAACTCCATGTGATCCAAGTACAGAATAATTAGCCTCCAATGTGGCACTGCTGTACACATTGTAACTACATCCAGATCAGTTTCCAGCTTCATACTCATCATCTTCACTGCCTATCTTATACCAATAGTCAATCCTTTGAGCAGCATAAGATGGATTAATCCCCGTCACCATATTATCCACCTCGACAAGTGACATTCGATCTTTGTCGACGTTGTCATAGTAATCTACCTTCCCGCCAACATATTTTTCTCCCCTTTTGCAGCCTCCATGCCAAACCTTCACTATGAAATAGTCCGGATGTGCTGCAAAAGTCAGTTCCAAAAGTGAGTTAATAACCCTAACAGTAAATAACCCTTAGCCATACAAGTTCCTAAGTTCAAAATCTACTATTCAAACATACTTTTGCAGCAAAAACGGAAAACATATAACCATAAAATGTAAAGAATGTCCTCATAAAGTCTACACAACCAATTGACTTGCCTCCATAAAGAGGTACAAGCCAAAACAGAAAGAGCCAAAAAAAAAAAACAAAGGCTCCCCAGCACACATATATTCACAACTGCACTCACACATAGGAGACCCATCATCCATCATTATTTACTCTTTGCATTACTCTTTACTAGGACCACTCATACCATTACGACCCAAATCAGAATATTAAAACCTCAACCTCAGATTATACAAGGATATACAACAACAACTTGGTCAATCTCAGCTCTAAAACCCAATATTAAAACCCCCAATTTCAACAACCCAACACGAAATACCACTACAAAGCCCCAATTTTTTTTTGAAACCCAATAAATCAATTCCATCAACCCATATCATCAAAATCACAAACCAATCACTTGAAAATGATATTTTAGAGCAGAAAACCCAAAACTTTAAAACCCCAACTTTTTCGAACAAACCCGAGAAACGTAAACCCTAACTCAATCGAATAACAAATGCGCCAAATCGGGCGCATTCGATACTCACCATAATCAGGGATGTAATCCTCCTACAACTCGAGGAACCCAGACGTCGCTGTCGTTCACCACCATCGCGCCACCTTTAGATGTCGGCCTCTATTTCAAATTGGGCTGCGATTCTTCTTCCCTATTGCACCCAAATTTCAATTTCTAGCTTCGGGTTTTTGAATTTCGATGGGAACGTAATCAGATTTCTGGGTTTGAGGATTACGGGGTTGGGAGCAACGAACGAGAATTTTAATTTTAGGCTTTCTTTGAGGATTAGGGGTCTGGGGTCTAACACCCGTAATAGAGGCCATAGACATTATGGGCATTTTGCTATTAGGAAGGCTTACGTGGCGCTGAGTTGGCCAATATTTTACTGCCACATAAGCCTACAAACGGACCAATTCGATGGACTATACCGATTAGAGTAAAATTGTGACGTTAGGGACTTTTAAGATTAATTGAAAATATCAAGGACTAAAACGATGACCGCGTGATAGTACAGGGACTAAACAAATTTTAATCCTTTATATAATATTTATCCCCATCCCACTAGGGATTATGTCGCCAAATCCTCGTTAAGAATATAGCGAGATCAATATTCTTTTCCTACTTTTTCTCATAAGTTCTCTCTATTTTAGCTAGTTTTAAATTTATATTATTTTTTTAGTGAAGAAAAAATAATGTAGTTACTTACAACAACTTGAAAGACATGTTTTAAATTAACAAAAATAATAAAGGGCTAAATACTGATTACTACCCTATAGTTTGGGTCTAAAATCAATTCAGTCCCTGAACTTCTAATTTCATCAAAAACACCCCTGCACTTTCAATTTTGATATAATAGGTCCAATTTGTTAGTTTTCCAATAATTGAAGTTATTTAACTTGTTAACGTAGCTCATATATGGCCTATGTTTTATGATGTGGTGTCGAGGTGGCCTGCATAGTCAATTTAGGAGTGAGTCCTACTATAAAATAAATAATTTTTTTTAACAAATAATCCAACTATAACTTGAACTCATAACAAAATATTAATGAATTGGACCTATTATATCAAAATTGAAAGTGCAGGGGTGTTTTTGATGAAATTAGAAGTCCAGGGACTGAATTGATTTTGGACCTAAACCATAGGGTAGTAACTAGTATTTAGCCCAATAATAAAGAACTTTATAAGGAGCCAAGATAGAGAGTCTGCTAAAGATGCTCTTAGTTTTGGGCTACAAGTTGGCAGCTAACTTTGCTGTGGAGCAGGGTTTTGTTCCTGCTTTACTGGAGGTTGATGCTCAGGTGATATAGAGGCAATTGGTGCAGCATGATGACCCTAATACTTTTGTGTTGGGGTGAATATGTGATGATCTAAGTTTATTACTTGGGAGTCATCTAAATTTGAAGGTTGTGCACATGAGTAGGAGTGCAAACAAGGTGGCTCACCTCATGGCAACACATGCTAATTCTGAAGCATAGGAACATTTTTATTTTTCTTCTTCTCCCTCGTTTTGCTTGTTGCATTAGCAACTGACGCTATTTGTATGTAATTTCTTCAAAAGTTCAATAAAGATGCTCTTAGCTATTTTGGAGGGCATGTTTCGCTTTTTTTTGCATATTAGCAGCTACACCAGACTCCTAAGTGGCTCTGCATTTTAACTTTTATCTATATGACTTTTAAATGTAGAGAGCAAGATGAGGCTTTTAAATATGACTCATAGAATAATTTTTTGTTCAGGTTCTATCAGATTTGGATTTGACAGAGATAACAAAAAATAAAGAAAAAAAAAATTATGATTTTTTTTTTTTGGAGAGAATATGTTGACTATTTTATAAATCAGCGAAATTATAAATAACGACCCACTCAGTAAGGTTGTCAAAAATAGTCGATACCTAAGCAATTTAACATTTTTCACAAAACATTGAAGCACATCCGAAATTACCTTACACTATCTATGGAATTCAAACAAGCATAGAAGGTGAAGGTGCTTTTGGCGACATATCTCAAAGTTGAGACTCTGTCGACTCCTTGCCCAAAAGGAAAGAAATCACCAGAGTTTCAATCACCAATACCAACTAAAAGAATCTAAAATAAAAAATAAAAGTGCAAACCCTAGATTAGACCTTAAACAGACTAAGGCCTAACCCTAAATCCAAAACCCTAAGACTTGAAGCCCAGGCCCAAAAGAAGTCCCAAACCAAACTAAAATTGCTAGTCGAGGGAAGGTGCCAGCCCAATTCCAAAATGATATCCCAAAGCCAGGCCGCACTACAGGCCACCACGACATTACCAGCCCCAACCGCCATCCCCTATGAAGATGACATTACTATCAGCCCCTTCCACCTCCCTTATTGGATAAGACTCGATCGCCAAATCCTGCCAGGCCGTAAATCCGATCGGAGACAAAACCGACCCGATCTTAATCCAGGATCCGAGGATCCTCTCCTCCACCACCACGGCTCTATAACCAAGAATGGTGTCCATGCCATCGAGCCCCGAAACACACCCCTTCGCCGGTAAACTTGGTGAGGCTAAGGAAGATTAGGCTGTAAGTCTAGAAGAAGTTCCACTGAAAGGGAGAAATTGCAAGCGCCTTCGACCCCGTGTGGGGCGATGCTCCCAAATCTGTATCAATGGCACTTCTGTACAAGAGCTAGGGATGGCAATGGGGCGGGTTGGGGATGAGGATCACAATACCATCCCCATCCCCGGGGTCATTCTCTACCCCCATCCCCGCCCCAATCCCCAATAAAAATATATTGGGGATTCCCCGTCCCCATCCCCACTGGGGATTAAGTCTCCAAACCCGCCCCAAATCCCCAATAAGAATTTAATAAATAAAATATTTTTTTTCTCATATTGCCTTTTTTAAAATCAAAATCTATAACAAATAAATTTAAAACATGATTAAATTCATAAATCATAATTTAGTGAGTACAAAAGTCAAAACACCATTAAAGTAAAGTAGTAAATGTATATATTATTATTTATATTATAAAAAATAAATTAAAATATAATATATTGGGGCGGGTTTGGGGATAGGGATCACAATACCATCCCCAATCTTAGATAGCGGGGATTTGGGATCCCCATCCCCATTCCCCATTTGTCCCCGAATTCTCCCCCCATTAGGGGCGGGTATCCAATGGAGCTCCGCCCCGCTGGGGATTTTTGCCATCCCTAATAAGAGCAATGTTATCTTCGAAGTCATAGGTTGACTGTTGAGTACAGAACAAACAATTTTTTTGCCTTTTACTAAACCAAAAAAAAAAAAATATCGTTTACGTGGCCCTTAAAATGGCATGTGCTTCTCTTTAAAATAATACAAATAAAATTGCCAGAGGTAAACATATTAAACTACAAATATAACCACGATGAGGTTGTGTTTTTGGAGACCTCATTCAACATTGGAGATCAGAATTTATCATTAGAATCACAACCTAGTTGATATTGCAGGAATCAATTAACATGTTTTGTTAACCGCATCATTACATTTCGGATAAGTGATTCGAATTAACTTCATTATAAAATGATCCTCCACATTAGGGATTAGTACATGGACAGAAGTCACATCACCCAAAATTGAAAAGAAAGTCGTAAAGAATCTTGTATGTTAGTAGAAGCTACTGCCAATGAACAATAACAATGATTCTAAGCAAAATAATTTTCTCTTGTAATAAACTCCTGATACAGATAAGGGGGCCAAATCCAACCTATAAAGCTTTTAAACAACATGGTCTTCCCAGTGACCTACAGAAATGTAAAGAGCAATAGAAATATATGATGTTCATATCTAAACGTCGTATTTACTAGGTGCAGACAGAACCCTGAAGCTTCTTCAAAATCTACAACTGAGTGACGGGATCAAATCCATTAGAATGTCCATTTTTCTTTGCGGCGTCAGTACCATTAATGTTGGCTCCTTCAGTGTGGTAGTCAGCATCAATGTACTTCTTCCACAACCAATGCTGCCTCCAGACCCTCTCTGTCATTTCTTCAATCGGGATGTTCTTTGTCTCCGGGACCAGGAATAGCACGAAGGCAGACATGACCAAGACCCAGCTCGCGAAGAAAAGGAAGATGCCCCACTTGAAATGGCAAAGCATAGAGAGGAAGGCCTGTGCTATAACAAAAGTGAAGAGCAAGTTTGTGCAGACGGTCACACTTTGCCCAGCTGATCTGGTCTCCAGTGGGAATGTCTCACTTGGTATCAGCCAACCTAGAGGTCCCCAAGACCAGGCAAAGGCAGATACGAAGGTGCAGATCATAATCACCACCATGATTGCAAAGCCTTTCTGAAGGTCATCATTGTGATCCTTGACCTTGATTCCCAGTATTATAGCTATAACCACTTGAGCCAGGAACATTTGAACCCCAGCTTCGAGTAAGAGCATGCGACGACCCACCTTGTCAACTGAGTAGATGGATACAACAGTGGAGAGAACATTGACAGCTCCTGTTATAACAGCTGAGTATAGAGCAGCGTCGCTGCCAAATCCCAATGTGTTAAACAAAACTGGCGCGTAAAACATAATGGCATTGATTCCAGTCAATTGTTGAAATATCTGCATCAAAAATCAATAAAGCAAAGACATCAGGATACTAGTACTAATTGGATTTTTGAATTCAGCTTTAGGAAAGATAGAATGCCTATGAGATTACTAACCTGCAAGGCTATTGCAATGACTAGCTGGGGGCGATTCCTACGCTTTAGGAGATTTCTGAAAGGATGCTTCACTTCTTTAGCCACGCGACTAGCCTCAACAAGTTCCAAGAACTCAGGTTCAACGTTGTCAATGCCCCGAATCCTTCTAAGTACAGCTTTTCCTTCTTCTAAGAGACCACGCTCTACAAGACTGTTAGGTGTTTCCACCACAAAGAGGGCCCCCAAGGTAAGGAGACCGGCGGGAAGACCAGCCAAACCCAATGATAGCCTCCATCCCCATCCTCCTGAGATTCTGTTATTGCAAGTGATTCATTATAGACAGTCAGCAACAGAGCCAGCATTCAGAGGCAGAGCAAAAGATTGAATGACATCCTTTTTATGGTACAAATCACAAGCTTTTTTTTTTTTTTTTTGTAAGAAAATATCAAATGTTTCAGCTTTACTAATAGAAAGTACATCTGAATTCAAAATCCGTATTTTGTTGTGTGAAAGTTAACACACAAATTCTGCTCCAAGGCAAAGCCCTGAGTAGACAAGGTAAATCGGTAACTAGACAGTTTTGGTTAAAGAAGTTCCACACCATCTATTGAAATGATTTAAAAGTTGTTCACAATATGTACTATGAACTTTTTAATTGAATTAATCTGCAGTCAAATACTAAACGAGTTGATTTATTCTATGGATGAGCACTTGAATGGCCTACGTAAAAATGAACAGCTTTCGATCTATGAAAGTGTTGACCTTCAGAGATTGACTCAATAGATGACAAGTTAGAGATGTTTAAGCCATCTGAACAGAATAAAATAAGGGGAAAGCTGATCTAACCATCTGAGAGCGGAAAACACACGTCTCTACTAATTAATATCCAGCCTTCATTATCCTATTGTGACCTATCTGAGTTCAAATGCATAGTTTAATAGAACAAAAATAAGGGACTCTAACATTAGTTAACAGTATATTGATTCGATAGTCTATTTTATGGGCCCAATTGTGGACTTTATGATACTAATTAATTAAAGGTTTAATACTAAAAATCTTACACATGTATTCTTATTCAATCTCAACCTTAAGCATCTAATTATCAACTAACACCTGTGCTATTTTCTTTGGACAATTGAACAGGTGTACTCTGCTTCCACATTATTTTGAGTAAAAATTGTCTTCCAACTTAAAATACACAGTTCTCTATTTCACTATTTTGGAACCAATAATTCTTTCATTGCAAGTAATATAGTATGATGCCAAAGGAATTATTTTACTTGCTAGTTGTTCCTATAGGTTTCAGTGCTTAAACAAACATTGAACAAGTAAAATGGGAGAAGTAACTCACTTATTGGTGCCATAGTTAACGAGGTTTGCAAACAGAATGCCAATGGTGATATTGAGCTGGAAGAGTATGTTTAGCCCCCCACGTATTCTTGTAGGTGCAATCTCCGAAAGGAACAGAGGTACAGCCTGTAAGCAACATGCAAATTGAAAAATTACAGACCAAGCAAAGCAGATGAATATTATGTTGGATTAATTAAGTTCAAGTTTGCATATTAGACAAGTTATTTGTTGCACATAAAGACAATGTCACCCAACAGAATCAACTTGGGATCACATGCATAGTGCCTCGAGGGTGCTTTTTTATATTCATCTAGCAACTACCATTCTAAGTTCTTACATAGGAGGTTGAATTTAATGTCCTAGTAGTAATTACAAAGAGATAAGATAAACAAGTCCAACATGTACACCACACAATGATGGAATAAAGTAGATAAATTGGAACAAGAAAGGTCTCTGGATTCACGTTTTCTCACAAAAAATTCACGACTTTTTTGGAAGGAAAATGATTCAAAAAGCAAGAAGATGCAAAGTAATTAGGTGAGGCGGCCTCTTCAGAATACTCCAGGCCACAAATCACTATCTATGATGTCATGTTTATCCTAATAGTAAAAGGTCTCACCGCGTGGATGTACAAACGTTAAACACAAGAATATAGCTAAAAGTACAAAAGTTGGAAAAACTGAAAAACTGAAAAACTGAAAAACAAGTGGAAGATTGTGACTTGAGCCTTTCTAACCAAAAAGTATGACGCATAAGCTTAGGAAAAAAAGAAAGCCATGGCCTGTGATTTAAGCGCATAGACCCACCAGTGTCCCACAGGATGTTGGTCCTCCATGGTGTTCTGTGACCATGGCTATGGCCCCAAACATTTTGTAAGTCAAAAAAATAGTATTTTTGCTATGATATTTTGATAGAATTAAACAACTCGAGTTTTGACTTTTATAACAAACTAAGGTGTCTAGTCACTAGTCAGTGCCTAGAGAACGTTAATATCATCCACATAACAGTCCAAAGTAGCATTATGATAGTAATAACATGGACCCAAATATGATGTGGTGTCTATATTGCAAGAGACAAGTCTAGCAACGAATCTTAAGCTCACACCACACTTTTGTCTCCCTCAGAAACTAAATTACCCAGATCACAGGATTTGTATTTGGTAACATGTGAATGCATAATTAATTATGTACCGGAACAAGTTCAAAAAAGTTACCTGATTGGCAAAACCAACTCCACAACCAAGTGAGATCCTCCCAATGATGAGCATGGCAAGATCTTGAGCTGCAGCGTTAAGAATTGTTCCAACTATGAAGAAACACCCGGCAATAAGCATAGAGGGTCTCCTCCCAAAGTTTCTGGTGGTGTAGGAAGCGGCGAACGTCGCGGTTAAACCAGCCAGGTAGAGTGAAGATGTGAACAACTGCAGGCCTTGGTTATCATATTTGCAGTAATTGCTGTTGATGCCTGGGTCCAGTGTTTTCCTATAAACAACTGGGAAGAACTTCTTCAAGAAAGGCTCCATCGATGTAACTCCACCTGCATCAAATTCACCATCAACAATTTTAGGGTCCCCTACTGCAGCAAGGCTAGAAAGGTAATTTGCAAAAACAAAAAATTGGAAATCAAAAGCACATGGCCATGAAAATTCCCTTGGGCGGGAGCAACAACAAAAATTCCCTCTATTTTTTCGATAATAAAAAAAAAATCTCCCTCTGTTTTGTGAATCAAATTTCATTTCGTGTATATTTAGGTAAAATTCAGAAACGAATAAATCTTCCAAAAAACATTATAATCTGAAATTAGTTTCGATTAATTGATAATTAAAGTTACTAATGGATAATTATATTTGATTACAATAATAATAGAAACTTTTTAGTGTTGCTTTCACGGGCATTGACTAAACTCACTTTTAGTAAACAAAGTACTAAAAAGAAAGAAAAACATGTATTAATTAATTACTGCAAAGCAAATCAACAACGTCGGCAAGATCTTCTATAACCCTAACCAAACAGTGAAAGCTCATTCGCCGGAGAAGCTAAACCGGCGAGCTAGCTAGATCTAACCAGGCTAAGCTCAACAAAACACATAATGTAATGTTGAAGACGAAGCGGTCTCTGTGTGAGAGAGAGAGAGAGAGAGAGATTAGGATTTTATACCTGAAACGCCGACGTCGTAGCCGAACATGAGGCCTCCGGTGGCCGCCATTATGCATGAGATGATGACGATAGGGGTGATCTTCGCCTCGAATTCACTGCCGGCTGTGCCGGTCGAGAAACCTCCGGCCATGTCGCCGGATGTTGAAGGCAAACTCTGATTTTCTTTTGACGGAAAATTGAAAACGAGAGAGGAGGAGAGGAGGAGGAGGGCGTTGGAATTTGTGAATGGGTTATGAGTTGAGGACTGGGGGGGGCGCTCTCTATATATAGAGACGACGACGAGAGCACGAGGTACGAGTCGGATCCTGTGGTGGGGTACCACCGTTGGGATTCAGCCACGTGGTGTGGGATGTGGCGTGCGGGTGGCTGGCGAGTCTTGAAGTCAATATGCATGTACACATTTTTGTAAGGATAAGCCGTGCGTTTAGGAATTTTGGGCGAAGATTCAATTTCAATTTCAAGGTTTTAGGGGTCTCTGACTAGTATTCTAGTCAATCTAGTTTTAGGATGATAAGACCCAAATTGGTTTTGGATTTTTCAAATAGCCAATTGTATTTTACTCTTGACCAAACATGTAGTTCTAGTTCAATTTTGATGTGTTTTCAAATAGCATAAGAAAATAGACATTATTTTCCAAGGTTATAGCAGGTGCTTCGTTAATAATAATATAAGCATCTTCTTAGTTTCATTTCTTGTATTTGGATATGGTAACATGTTATATGGGTAAATTAGGTGAGAAATGTATACGGATAACGGAGCCATGTATTTAGCTTTCTGTCACTATTATACGCCACCCTATTCAAGAGGGTAAGATATGTCCCTTTAAAGTTCTATTGAGCTATGAAACTGAACAGGGGATTCATCCATTATGCTTTTATTTCAAGTGTATGATGACAAGATGTTTGGTAATTCCTAGTATATATTGCAGCCTTGAAACTAAGGTAATAAAATCATTAGTTATACGATTGGCTCATGGAGTGATGAGTTGGTCGTGATTTGCTCACATTCTATTAAGCAAACTCTTAGATCCTAGGGTCAAAGGTTTCCCAAACTCAATGAGGATTGTCAGCAACCCACAAACAACAACAGTAAGACCAAGATTTGTTCAGGTTGGTGTGAAAAATAAGTATAAAGATTTAGATATTTGACTACTTGTCTTAATTAATGGATCTAATTAAACAAATTTTTAGTGTAATTATGTTTTTTAATGTCACACACATATTTTTTTTTTTTTGAAAGGAATGTCACACATATATATCAACGTACGTTAGAAAGATGCTACCAATTCGTAATACTCTTTTTTTGCAATGCCAAACTCTCCTACGTGCATCCATCAATTAAAACAGCTCTTTTGAGTAAATCTCGCATCCTTTGTACTTTTCAAAACATGCAAATGCAAGGGAAGTGTGAAAGATTAATTTGGCAAGCAAGTTCTAACTTGATTTCTTTTCACGTTTTTTCAAATGGTTATTTCGGTCAACTCATCCCCAAAAATATCAACAAATTTTTCAACCCTAAATCCAATTGTTAACTGGGGATACTATTGAAGGATATAATACATAAAATAAGTAAATAATCAACTTAGCTAGGTTCATGGTCGATCACAGTTCATACACATTACGATATTTCCTGGAAAAATATATCCTGACCTGATCTACATAAACAAATAGTCACCACAGACGTCAAGAATCTAAACGAATATGAGTTAAGACCTTACATATATGCCAGCAAATAGGAATGATACACAAGTTGAAATGCCCATGGACTGACCTTCACGTAGAGAACAATCTGTGGTCCAATAGTTTTTTTTAAGGGTTTTCTGTTGCAGCGTTGAACCTTAATTTGTCACATGCAGATTGAGATGGATATATAATACTCTTTATGTTAAATATCACCACATATATTATTGGTATCAGAGGATCGATTACTGGCTTTGAGGCTGTTCGATCAGTCGCATATAATTGTTCGTCGGATATTTGCTCCTCGCTGTTCGATTTTTTGTCTACAGCTACTGGTTATTTATTTATTTTATCTTTTTGAGAATGACAGTGACCGGTTGGATCCATGGTAAAGTGTAATAACCATGTCGACGTACGAATGAGTTTCGAGTTTTAATTCTAATTAAGTTAGAATATCATTTTGAATAAAGTTCAAAATTCAAATTTTTTAACATATATAAGAAAAGATAAATGAATATGAAATTATTTTACAATGTGTCCATATGTATGTCTTGTAGTTCTAACCTGTGATTCTTTTTCTCTTTCTTTCTCCATGAGCCGACTAGACATTTCTACTTTGGGTGCAGCTATTTTCACCCTATCAGATCCTCAGTTTACCTTATATTTTCTTTTTAATTCATAAAGTTTCAGTTTTGCCCTTAAACCCTAGAAAAACTTAAGAAAAAAATTGACCTAAAATAAAAAGGAGAATAATTAAATTGTTTAAGAAAAACTAAAATTGGGAAAGAATTGAGTCGTGCTTTCATTGATAATAGAGACCTCTTTATATAGAGGATTACAAGACATAGAATCAGAGTTGTACAAGGAAAGAAAATCGTACAATTAATCGGATATCTATGAATATCTCCGAAAATATCTCTAATTCTAAATTTTATTACAACTAGGTCAAGTAACCTAGAGTTTGGGCCAGACACATGCATATTCTGGATTTACTTGAACACTCCCCTTGTGTCGCCCAAACGTGGTGCTCATCTCATTGCCTCATTAAAAACCTTGCCGAGTAACAAAAACCCTATGGGACAAAAATAACCTCAGTCGAAGGGGAAAAAGAGCACAATACACCATTCACGTTTCGAGACCATACATGTAGACATCTCCCCCCTGATGTCTGCATCTCCCCCTAATGACTATGGTCATGGGAGTTCGGATAACTTCCGCAAACGATGCTACCGACATGTTTCTCGAAAGTGGAATTTAGGCAATGACTTAGTGAGCAAGTCTACCATACTGTTCTCAGATCGAACCTAGTTCACTTTGATCTTGAGGAGAGTCTGTTGTTGCTGATTATGCTTGGTGTTGTCGCTTTTGATGCAGCCTTGCTTCATTTGTTCAAAACAAGCAGCATTATCCTAAATGCTCGTAGGTTCATCTGTGGTAGACTTCAAACCACAATTGTTCGAACATGCCTAATTATGGATCAAATCCATATACATTCACGAACCACTTCGTGAAGAGCAATAATCTTTGCATTGTCCAAAGATATAGTGACTAAGGTCTATTCTGTAGACCTCCAAGATATCACAGTTTTTACCCATAGTGAACACTTAACCAGTTTAGAAATGACCTTTGTGTGGGTCAGAGGATACCCAACATCAGCAAAACCTTCCAAAACACATGTCGTTTTGGGATGAGGATAGGGAACGTAGGCTAGGGTTGGCGGCGTTCCTAGTGTGTGATGGGTCCGAATCCATCATCTCTCTGTAGGGATAGAACAAGCCCATATCAATCGTACATCTCAAGTACTGAAAGATATATTTTACACCAATCCAATGGCTTCGTGTTGGCGCATAGCTATACCTATCTAACAAGTTCACAACATATGAAATGTTTGGTCTTACGCATCGGGGTAAGTACAATAATGCGCCTATTGTACTTAAGCACATCTTCGTCAACATCCTTCAGACGAAGAGGATCATTTGCAGGACCAAGACTACGGACGATCATAGGGGTGCTTGAAGGTTTGACCTTGTCAAAATGCCTAAGCATCTATCAACACGATACTCAAGTTCCAAACCGAGACATAATCCTGTTCTCCTAAAACCCTTCATCTCAAAATCGGATTTCAAGTGTTCAGCGGTTTTCCTCAACTCTTTAAGGGCTTTCAATAAAGATCATGTCCAACATGAACAGCGATAGAATCCGGAACTTGTTATGAAAATGCGTGGGCATATCCCTTCGCAATCAAGTAGTCACTGTAGGAGCATTTCAACCTTATTGTGAGAAGCCATTGTGAGATGAAGGGTTATCAAAAAATATGTCTCATCGTAGTCGATTAAATGGCATTTTGTGAGAAGCCTTACTCCATAAGATTGCCATCTCTTTTTCTCATCACGCTTTCTAACGAAGGCCCATTAGTCAACAGGTTTTATGTTAGGAGGTGTTGGCATCACTGGCTCGAAAACCTTCCCTTTTGGTTAGAAAATCCAACTTAACTTGAATAACAGCTTTCAATTTAAGCCAAATTTCTCTACGTTGGCATTCATTCATCAACGGAGCGTGGTTTGATATTGATAGGAGCATTTTAATACGATGTTTTAATAGTTATTTCCTCATAAATAAATTTTAATTTAATTTTTATTTTCTAGGTACATTGGAATAAATGGAGAAGAAATGAGCTGAAATGAAAACACATGGCGAAGAGAGAGGAGTCCTGATGGCAATAAGAAAACACATGGCTTAAAGATGACGTGGGAGATATTATGGGAGATTAAATCTGATTTTTGCATGGGAAATGATGGAGATAATGTGAAAATCAAGGAGATTACGTTGAGAAAATCTTAGGAGAGTTTCATGGGAATGTGCAACAAGAAAAGGCTCAAAACAAGTCCAGATTCGTTCCTTAATTCCCTCAAGATATGTTGGCTGAAATTAGAGAATAAAATCTGAAATTTTAATGTGAAAATCAAGAGAAAATCAAGGGGAGGATGTTACGGATAAAGCCATGGAGAGATTTAAGGGAGAAAATGTCCAAAATGAGTCTGGATACATTGTCTAGGTTCATGCCTAGATATTTGGCCGAAAATTGTGAACAAAATCAGATTAAATCATGGGAAATTTGGCAACAATATATTAGGGATTGATTTTGGTGCTTTTTGATTGGTTGGATGACACAACAGAGCTGACGTGGCGCTGCGTGATTGGTCGAAGCTGTGTGGTGCAACCAGAAAATTCTTTGGAAATTAAATTCATGAAGCCTTGCCTTCCCCTATATATACCCCTCTTTGCTACACACCATTACACCACAACACACTAGACCACAACTACCACACCTCTCTCCCTCAGTAAATAAACATTAGAAAAATTCTCTCCATTCTCTAGTCTTCAGAAGCTCTGCGTCTCAACCATGGAGGAGAAGAAGTCATGCCATACATCAAGACCCTAGCTACCATCCTCCCTTGTGTCGTCCCTAGAAGATTGCTTGCTTTCAAGGATCTTCAAGTTCTTCGTCTCAAGGCTTCATCATTCATCATTCACGGTGTATTTCATCTTTTTCTTTTGTTTCCTTTGTTTAATTCGTAGAGTTATGAATTCTAGTTAACATGACGTTAAGGGAAAAGTTTAAAGCCCATTTATATGTTTTGAAATAAAATTGTGATTTTTATATGTTTATTTATATGTTGATTATGTGAGATTGCTTGATTGATTTTGGATTATAGAAAACTTTTGCATGTATGTGTTTTTTGGTGGCCAACTTAGGATATATGCATGTAATTTGAGCTAGATTTAAGTAGTAAAGGCTTTGGACAAAAGTCGAAATCAATTAAGAAGGATTGCAAATAGGTGAACTTATTCATAACTAGGTTGTGCACTTTGGTTGACATCATTTCTTTGTTCTTAATGCATTGAATGTGTTCTTGATTAGTTAGCTTTCTGAACTATGATTGCATGTTCAATAGGATTGATTTAGGTGCTTTCACTTAAATTAATTATTCAAGGAAAGTAAAAAATGGGAAATCGTTTGCTTTCCAACGTTTCACATGGTCAACTTCTTTCTCATGACATCGAAAAATCAAAGATTAATTTCAGTTTACCCCCCCTGAGGTTTGGGAGTGTCATCATTTCACCCCCTGTACTTTCAATTTTAAATTTTTACCTCCTAAACTTTCCAATTTCAATTAGCCGTGTCCAATTTCTACTATTCCGTCCAAATTGGACGTTAAGTTTGACTTTTGAGGGCTAAAATGGTAATTTCAACATAAAAAATTTTAAAATTTTTTTAAAAAATTCTGTTTTTTAGTTTTTTTTTTTTTCTTTCTTTTTTTCTGTTTCTTCGTTTTTTTAATTATTTTATTTTGTCTTCAACATATACACCATAAGTTATAATAGGTTTATAAAAACAAAAAAAATACTCTAGGTGGTTGAAAGCCACTCGCTGGTCTACGATATTTGTGATATATCACTAATAAAGTGAAAAATTTTAGGATATATCCCCAATAGAGTGAATAAATATTTGTAAAAAATATTTTTACACTTTATCTGTAAATAAATATCTGTATATCCCCGATAAAGTAAAGAAATATCTGTGTAAAATCATTTTTGGTCTACGATATTTGTGATATATCTCCAATAAATTGAAGAATTTTATGATATATCCCCAATAAAGTGAAGAAATATCTGTAAAAAATGATTTTACACTTTATCTGTAAATATCTGTATATCTCCAATAAAGTGAAGAAATATTTGTGTAAAATCATTTTTTACAGATATTTATTTACAGATAAAGTGTAAAATTATTTTTTACAAATATTTATTCACTTTATTGGGGATATATCCTAAATTCTTCACTTTATCGGAGATATGTCACAAATATCGTAGATCAGCTAGCGACTTTCAACTATCTAGAGTATTTTTTTTGTTTTTATAAACCTATTATAACTTGTGGTGTATAGGTTGAAGACAAAATAAAAATAAAATAAAATAAAATAAAACTAAGAAACAGAAAATAATAATAATAATAATAAAAACTAAAAAAAAAAGAGAAATTTTTTTATTTTTTATTTTTTTATGTTGAAATGACCATTTTAGCCCTCAAAAGTCAAACTTAAGTCCAATTTGGACGGAATAGTGGAAATTGGACACGGCTGATTGAAATTGGAAAGTTTAGGGGGTAAAAATTCAAAATTGAAAGTACAGGGGTTGAAATGAAGACACCCCCAAACCTCAGGGGTGTAAACTAAAATTAATCCAAAAATCAACTATAGGAATGGTGATTGGATTTCTTGCATATGATTGTGGTTTTGATCTTTATTCCTTGCGTTCCACCCGTGTATATATGTTTTTACATTTTCTTTATTTTATTTATTTTAGTTTTGAATTTAATAATCCTAAAACCCTCTTTTGTTTGTTTTATTTTTGTAAATAATACTTTATACTTATTTTAATTCTTTAGTTGTTTTTACAATTACAGGTGTACCCTCAATCCCCGGCTAGAACGATCCCTATTTACCATATACTAACGATGACATTTTCAGGGTTAAATTATGCGCTTGCTTTTAGCGTATCAGATATCATCAGACTCAACAAACTCATGCGCGATTACATCATCAATTATGATGGAGTTTCTATTCCACGTCTCATGTATACTAGTGTAATTTTCAAAGAGATCTATATTATCAGGAAAAGGTTCTGAAGTTGAGGCGTCCCCCAACGATAACCATAATCTAGAAGATTCTCATGAGACGGATTTTGAGTCTTGATGATCAAAGGATTGGAATGTGCCAAAGTATCATTCGAACCCATAGGCCTCCCACGCATCCTAACTGGGGCCATGGCCTATAACGCCAGAGTGCCACTCTCTTTGGCATTGGCACCATGCCTACCTCCGTGTAGGGTGGCGCTATGTCCTCTCGTAAGGACATCCTTCCTTGTAGGCATATTTGCAGCTGATATGTGTGATCTCGTCACTTTAACAAGCATCAAGATGAGACACAGTGGGACAGACCACGTAAATTCCTGTCGTTCTGTTGAACGTCTGTGTTCTTATCTCCCCCTAACAATTGAAAGACTGTCATCAAAGTGACATCCGTAAATCTAGAAGTAAGGAGATTACCTTGCAAGGGCATTAAGTGGCAGACGATTGTTGGAGTCTAAAATTCAACGTAGTTGCCCATTCGTCTGTAAGGACCCATCATAGTTCCTTGTGGTGGCGCAATTGGCATATAAATGGCACACTCAAATATGCGTAAGTACGATACTTGTACCTAGTCACTGGCTGTAATGCAGAGGTAGATTGAGTGGCAGTGGGTCGTAGACGAATTAACATAGCTGCATGCAATATTGCATCACTCCAAGCGGATATAAGGAGATTTGTGGGTATTACCAATGTCCGAACTACCATCGTAGTCATTTTCGAGAGACCATTTGGGTGTGTTTATGGGAATATGATGTCCAACATAAGTCCCATTGCAATAACCATCAAAAGCCTTCGATGTAAACTCTCTAGCATAGTCAAATCCAATTGACTGAATATGATGATTTGAGGAGTGATTCCGTTGTCATATGATATGTGCTAGGACTGTAGCATAAGCAGCATTACAAGTGGACAATGACACAACACTTGACCAACGTGTTTGCGTGTCAACCAACATCATGAGATATTTAAACTTCCGCAAGTTGGTTGAATCAGTCCATAGAACCTCCATGGATTCTATGTAAGAACAGAATGAGTATTTTCATATCCTTTGCATAGGACGGTTTTAGTTCTAATTTCCCTAGGGAACGGACTTTGTAAAACGAGTGAGAGGCCTTATAATAAACCAATGAGGATTTTGGTTGGGCCTAAGCGTCTGAAATGTTATTTGAAGAAAAATTGGTGATTGCAACATCACCTGGGGTGCCATCACCATGATAGACGCCATCCATTGCGTCATGGATAGGGACTGTGCCAGCCCTAGGCTGGTGGTGGACGGCGGCGGTTCCAGAGGCAGCCGCGGCGGTCAAACTTAGTCCAGGAATCAACTTTTGATTCATGCTTCGTTGCGCTCGAGAGAATGGATGTCTATGTGAAGTCTTTAGTAGACGGATCATCATATCATGACCAGAATGACCTATCCTGTTGTGTCAAAGCCAATATGTGTCTAAATCCAAGAGATCTTCTCTCATAACTTTATTGGATTTAATAGCTCGAATAGTGACATAGAGTCCACTAGAGAGACACATAAACTTCTCTAAGATGCGCCTTTGTTCGCAATCGTTAGAGGTATTGCAAAGGAACTCATTTCCGTTCTCTACATGCATTTTCTCATGGAATCCGTTGGTTATTCATAGGTGCGATTTGCCCTAGGAGCGTAGAGAGTTTTTGTGACAGTAATCAAGGTGCCATTTAGCAGGGGGAACTTGGGCTATTCCATGTCCTTGAATTAATACTGATGGCCCGACCATCGTAGTCACAAAGTAATGCTCAAAATCAAAATGGAATCATAATGAAAAGAACTCGAAATTTTATTCATAAGCCAACAGAGTTACATCATTGTCTCTTTAACCAAACAAAATCTAATCCAAAATGCTAGCTAATGCAAAACAACGGTAGTCGTCTAACTTCTTTCGGTAACTCCAAAATAAATGTAATCAGGTGAGTAGAGAGATGTCGGTGGAGCAGAGCTCGCTTAAGTACCACTTATCTCAAAACCTTCCTAGACATCAGACTCATTTTGGATGAGCCTATGTGAAGAAAAACTAAACCAATGGCATTTACTACAAAGTATATGGCAATTGCCTATTGCATCTCTTGGAAAAATAAAGACTTAAACAGAATTGACGATCTATTGATCCCATCCAGATTTGTAGTCTTCAACCCTTCACTCTAGATCATCTTCTTGATCTTCTTGTTCCAAATAGTGAGCTTCTCTTGCTTCACAATATGCTTTGTAGGCGGTGACAATTTCTTCACGTGCTCTACAAATGTGTGTCCAATGACTGGACAATCCACAGCGAGAACATACATCTCGGTGCTCAGACTCCATTGATTGAGGTGCTTTAAAATAGTCATTTAGATGACTCTTAGTCTTGGTGGCGCCACCAACATGGACAGAGGTGTTGCCTCCCTCTCTCTTTCAACATTGACCTATTCGGTTCCGTGTTCGCCTATTTTGGTGGTTACCTTCCCAAGTAGAGCGATTATATGGACCAGAACATCCAGAAGTATCCCTAAGATTAGGGTTTCGCTCTTGGTGCCCTCTCTTAGGGGTGCGACTATAATTGGATTCCAGAATATGCTCTGTTTCCACGGATCTTGAATTATAGTTCTTCACAAGGATGTTGTCATGCTTTTCAGCGACATTCATAGCTCCAATAAGTTCATGAAACCTTGTGATCCGTCCTGCAGTAACATTGATTCGATAGTTTTTAGCAACCTTCAATGCAGAGACGGGGAAGGTAGAGAGAGTCTTCTCAACAATGTTGCATCTGTGATCTCTTTACCACAGAATTCCATTAAGGATTTAATGTGAAGTGCTTCTGAGTTGTAGTCAAGAACTGACTTGAAATCATAGAAGCAGAGGCTATGCCATCTCACTTCCAGGTCAGGAATCAGGGAGTCACGGACGTTGCCAAATCTTTCTTCGAGTGAGACCCACAACCTTCTGGGGTCTTCTTCATTCATACACTCATATTGGAGCGAATCATCCATATGACGAGTCATTAGGTTGATGGCTTTCACCTTATTTCCCTCTAAGGCTGCTCTATTTGCTTCCAAAGCTTGAGCTTGCTCAACAATTAGCATGTCCTGGCTAGGCTCGAGAATCATATCCAGGATTCCATCGGCATTAAGATGCTGGCAGACATCACGAACCCACCTGTGATATCTAGAGCCAGTTGTTCCCAATGGAGCAAAGTTCAATTTGTTCAGGTTACTCATCCTGAAAGAGAACAAGAAATTAGGGTTAGTTTCAGAGCGTAAAAGGCTATCACGAAAACATATAAAATTTCTGAGCGTAGTTGCTCTTAAGAAATTATGAATTTCATTTCTGAGCGTAATCGCTTCCAAGAAATTAGGAATTTCTGAGCATAATCGCTTCTAAAAAATTCAATTCCAAGAGATATTGGATTAGATCGAAACAATGACATAAGTGGTCGCTCAATGCAAAGAAACGACAAACCAAACCTCACTGATTATCATTGGCAAACCAGAATACAGCCTGCCAAACAAAAGAAGCATAACCATCAAACCTGTCTGGCCGCATCACAACGTTGGCGAGGCAGAGCCAGCACTGAAGCTGGAGTGCAGCTGGATGAGAGAAAATTTGACAAAACCTAAGCAGAAGTCGTGCTCTTCTTTCTCCTTAGCAGGTCCATTTTTCTTCTTTTATATATATATATATATATATATATATATATATATATGTATAAAATTAACTAAACATAGAGTGAAAATTCTATAATATTGTATGTCATATACACATTTATAATTGTTAGAGTGGTAACGTTAAGTCCTATTTTATGTATCTTAGTTCTATTAATAGTAATTATACCACCTACAACCTTATTACAAGTTTATAAAAGAAATTGTTGTCAGTGTTGTAATTTTGGTTAATTATATGTAAATAGTGTAAATGAATATAGTAACTCAGTTCTCAATATTGTAATTTTAATTGATTCAAATAAATTGTAATTTTTGTTTCAATATATGTAAAATGAGTGTATAATAAACATCACATTATCATATATTGTCCTCACATAGATTATAATATTTAATTTGTGGGCTTATGGGCTGGGCCGGACGAGCTTCTTCGGGTCTTTAACGGGCCGGGTCGGGATTCTAACCCTTAAACCAATCCCGGCCCTCAACACCAATGGGCCAGGCTTTGGTAGGCCTAAATGCAAGCCGGGCCAAACTTTTACCTGTCTAGTCGGGTGGGCTCCATCGGCTAATTGATCCGCGGGCTAAATGATGACCCCCACCCTACAATAAAAGTTTGCAGCAATTGAATTTTCAATTTATGGTGACTTTTTTCTCCACATATATTTGTAACACTTTTACACCTGAGACATGAGCTGAAGGGAGAAAAAAAAAAGTACTAAAACAAACCAAAATTTTGAGCAATGCTACTTGGAAACATAAGTAAAAGTACTGAGTAGAGTTTTTTCGTATATTTGCCGAAGAATATGCATTTTCTTAACATGGTAATATATGTAAGTTGTTGTTAGAGGTGGCAAATGGGCCGGCCAGGCCAGACCCATTTATTATCGTGTCGGGCTCGTGCCGGCCAATTTACTTAAACATTAAGCCCGGTTCGGCCCATGACCCGAGCCCATATCGTGCCGGGCCGTGCTCGTGCCTATCTACTATAAAGCACGATTTTAAAATCTTAATTTGAATAAATAAAAAATAATTTATTTAACTATTTAAAAATTCAAATAAATTAAGTTCTACAATGTTTTTCTCAATCTTAGCTTTTTAAGATTAGTTTTCTAATATTTTTTTATATTCCACTACAAGAAAGAAAGAAAGAAAACAAAAACTCAAAATATATTGCTTTTAGTATGTTATTGTGAGATTAATCTTTATTAATATAATGAAGATTTAGTATCATATTATTCTTTCCTTCATTCTATAGTTGTATTATTATGAGATTAGTCATTATTCATAAACATATATTTAATATTTAGAAAAAATACTTTATGTCAAAACAAGGATATAATGTTTTTTTTTTTTCACTATTTTGACAGCATAAAATAAATAGCATTTGTGGAATTGTCATGAGATTTTAAATAAGGAGGTCTAATATTCAAATCTCATCATTGTGGTTTTTTAATATTTTAAAAAACAAAATGAAATTTTGTGTTTGAAACGAGCCGGCTCAAATATGTCGTGCTCGGGGCCGTGTTGGGCCCATTACTGGCATGAGCCGAACTGGGCAATGGGCTAATATTCCTAGGCCCAACCCGGCCCGTTATTCTAACGTGCTCGGGTCGTGTCAGGCCACTAACGGGCTTGGGCCGTGCCGGGCCGCTTTTAAGCTTGCCGGGCCCGTGCCGTGCTCGTGCTTAGAGCAACTCCAACAGATTCCCTATATTTTGATTTTTCTCTACTTTAGGGGAAAATAAGCCTCTTTTGCTCCAACAGATTCCCTATAACTATCTCTATTTTAGAGAAAGTGAGAAGAGAGAAAACCAAATTCCCTATATTTACAGCAAACTCCAAAATTTGAAAGAAGAATATGGAGATTTTATAGATTACTGTAAACTAGGGAATCTGTTGGAGTTGGAGAAGAAAAATAGGCTAAAGGTTTGACTTTTGCTTCTCTATAATACAAAAATTATAGGGAAGCTGTTGGAGTTGCTCTTAGCGGCTCGTTTGCCACCTCTAGTTGTTGTGATCAATTCGGATGAAATTTTTCACAAAAGTAGCTTCCAGTTTAATATTATCCCCCCAATAACATTTCTAAATGTGCTCATAAATCAAAATTTAGAAAAAATAAATAAATTTATTAAATTAAAAAAAATTTAATATTAAGATATGATCTTCTTATTTCGCTTTTAAAATATTTTAATTTTCACGAACTATTTAAAGCACTTTAAGACGTACCAAAGTCGATATGTTTTTTGCGTTTGTAATTCCTAGCTATATATATTGGTTCTCAAGTCATCTCAAACTGCACTACTGCAGTGCAGAAAACAATTTGGTCCTTCAAATAATTGAAGGTAATCATAACTTCTTATCCACTATATATAGATCAAGTTCATAGTAGCTAATAATTTGAAGAAAGATTAAACAATAATATTGCACTATATATATTCCCACTAGCATTGCATTTAGTGCATGCAGGACCCAAAAGACATTCCCAGAACATGATTATGAACTCGCATCATAATTTAGAACGAAAACATTTCCAGAATTTATTTTAGTTGGTTCCCTGAACGTTTAAATCTAACTTGATTAATCCATCAGTAATATTTTTCAACAGCCTTCATAGAATCATAAAGAATCATAACTCACAAGAACAAAGCAAGTCGTGCTGACAAGGCAGTGACGCAACATACAGGATTTAACACGGGCAACGTTAATTGTAGACTAAATTTGGCTTCCTTTATCTTCAACGCCAATGGGAAAGACTTTTCTTATCCATTTGCTTTCCTTTCAGTTTTTGACTTTTTATTTAATGCAAGGAGCAGAAAGAAGAAGATTAAGAAGAGCAGAAGGAGAACAAATTGGAAAACCCTAGCATCCAAAATCCCAGTGCTTGGCGTGTTATGAGAATATTATTCTACCGGGTTCAGACCAAAAAAGAAAAGACATATAAAACATGTGTTTGATGCCAAACTCTCTAACCTGGCCAAACGACAATAGTCACCATTTATGTGCAGATCGATGAAGGTTTTGGATAATAGATTATATATACCTTTACTTTTTTCTAGAAATAACACGTGAAGTAGCCAACTAAGAGTTTCGTTTAGCAACTCTTTCATCTAGTAAAACTGTTGCTATGCTAGAGTTCTTTTATTAGGAGTACCTATAATCTTGTGTTATACATTCGTTGCTTCGTGTTTCGTGTGAATGCACCTGGCCATCAAAAATAAAAATGGAATCTTAACTAAAAATGGTCTTCAAAAATTCATTATTACTTATTTTATTTAAGAGAAAGTCTTCTTTGAGGTTGTCATGCATTTAGTTTGCAGAGACAACTTAATAAATATCAAGGGTTAAGATTATTTTATAAGAGTTGGGTCACTTGCACCGTCGGTGCATAGAATAATTTCCACTAAATAAAATGATATGACATATTTTGCAATTAATATGTTACATCGTAATGTGACTACAAACACAATGTGACATACTGTATTAACTCGCCATAGCTCTTTAAAAATTAAGCATGGCCAAATTCGGCTAATTAATTAGCATACCAAAATAATGAACTTGGCCTTGCATTTAAGAAATATACAAATAAATGACGTTGTGTTGCGATAACCTTGATGGAGATATGAGAATCAGAGCCCAGAGATAGTGGGAATGGGATTAGTCATTAGTGGGTGTCAAAAACAAAATGCGTGGGATTAGTGTGGAATCAGGAGACGTCAAAGTTGACTATGTCTTAATTAATTAGAGGTCCAAAACCATGCAAATTCCAACCATCTGGGTTTTGGATTTGGAAGTCTTGGGACTTTCTATGTTCCCTTTTTTGCTTTTGGATAAAGATAAAAGAAGATCCAGATTAGATGAGATGAGATCGACACGAGAAAATTCTGTGGAATGCTGCAGCACAGGTTCGCAGCCGAAAGGTTGCGAACTTGCACACTTTTACAAAGCTCGAAAGCTCCCGAAAGCTCACGGAAAACAAAAAGAAGAAAAGAAAAAAAAATGAACAAACTGAGAGGACTTTTGAGCTACGTTGAACCAACTGAGACTTTCGAACTACGTTGAACCAATATTAGGCAACTTTTGTGGGGCTACAACTATCAGAAAGGGTACTTGGTTTAAGTCTGGTTAGCTATGAATACGTATAGCTTTGTGATTCAAAAAGCAACTTAATTATTATTACCACTGCGAGCTAACCATTCACTTCAACCTACAATGTTCTCCTTCTATGATCATTAGTAGTGTCAGCATCTACACGAAGTGCTTTGTTAATAACAATTGGTGTATTGGAGAAGTAAGTTGGATCACAGTTTGTATCATTATTTTTTGTCTACCTACTACTTGAGTAAAGGGGAAGAAAATTAGGGAAGCGTGAAACATGCACCTTAGAAGATCATACGTGAAAAAATGGAGAATGTTTTTTGTTTTTGGCTAGTTTATTGGGCTTTCTATGGGGCTACTTTGTTGTGTTTGTTCCTCCTTGATCCTCTTCAACTTCTTCCTATTACTATTTAAGATTAATAACAGAAAGTGTAATGGAAAGACTTAATGGACACGCAGATTTTTCAAACTAATTAAACAGAGTCACAGATGTTGCAGTGGAAGAACATGGAAACAGAAGAGGTCTAGGGGCAGTGCGTGCTTCGATTTGAAAAGAAAATGGTGAGTTCATGGGGCCATGTGCCGCAGAGCTTTTGGCACTTAAGGCAGGTATTGAGTTCGTTCTTGATGTACGGATCCTTCCCGTTTGTTTTGAAGTCGATAGTTAGAAAGTTGCTAGACTTGTGAAATCTAGTGATCCTTGTTGGGCAGAGAATTAGTAATTGTAGAGGACATCAAGGCATGATGCACGCAGTTGGTGAGGAAATGGTTTGCTTCCAATCATGAGTGAAGGAAAGTTCATTCTCAAAAAGATTACGTTCTTCTCTTGCATAGAAATCAGGCTGAATCGGATGACCGAGTGGATCACTTATGTAGATTAATTTCAGCATGGTTTCCTTTGAAAAAAAAAAAAATTATATTAAATTTGGAAAGACTTAAACTCAAATATTGATCCAAATTGGAGAAAATTTAGCTTCTATGGTAAGAAATTCGGCTAGCTAAAATGTCAAGAATTGTGAAACTAAAATATCTCCAAGCTATATGAGCCAAGATTAAGCAAACGAACCCTTTTCTCTAACAAGTTAGTTGAAGCCTTGAGTTATCTCGTGGCTAACTACGAATTATTCAAGATTTACAAGCTGAGCATATATAGCAAATACTAATCTTTCTTCTTTTTTCGTAGTTCTAGTCAGACACAGCAAGCTTAATTAATATTTTTTTTTAAAGTTTGATAAATCAAGAATAATTACAATCGTTTAAAATAGTCTCCCAAACAAGCTTCGGAGCAGGCGCAAATCTTAAATGGCTTCAAATTAGTGCTAAAGTAGAACAAACTTAGAGCGTACACTACATGAAGAATTTGTCCTATTATAAGAGAACACAATATTATTCAAAAAAAAAAAAGGAGAAGAAGAAGAAGAGAGAAAGCACAATATATTCTACAATGCAACAACTAAATAAAAAAGTAATTTTTTTTTGAATCAATAAATCAATTCTCATTTAACTCAAACCAGAATGACATGGATACATACATTCTCTTGCCAACTTTATGGGCAAGTCTAGGATGTAGCATGCTAACACTACCTATTAAACAATCAGTACTCAGTTATTCAAAAGCGAGCCTATACACTATGAAAGAAAACATAGTAAATAGGCTACTATCAAAACATAAATAGGTCAAGTACAAAAAAATTAAATTGCCAAGATCCTAAATACGAAACCAAAAGTGCCGGCCCTATATTAGCCCCTATTAATTGCAGCAGCAGAAACATAGCCCATCAGGTTGGTCCACAAACATGCCCAATTCCATAAATCATTCACATCTATTTAGATATCCAAAGCCCATTTGAGTTGGGCCATATTATATTATATATTAAGTCACCATAAAAAAACAAATTACTCACAAGTGTATCTTCAAAATATAATATATTAAGTCACCATACGTTTTTATACTTCATAAGCCACCAAAATATAAGAAATATCAATATTTATAAAAATGCCACTGCATTTTTATTTTTCATTATTTAAGAATCCAAACATCTATTTTCAATTTGTCATTAATCTAAAAGCTATTATCAATAAAGGAAAAAAATACTACCGAAGAGCATAAAAGTTATTGTCAATTAACCAAAAAGCTATTGCCTCACTCTGAAAAGTTATTGCCAACCAACTGAAATGTTATTGTCATTCTCCAAATGAGCTACTGTCATTTACAATAATATATTGAAAAGCTATTGGTATATTTCGAAATGCTATTGTTGATAGCTAGCAAATTACTTATAATTGATTAAGCAACTATATATTTTTAACCATAAGTGTCGACGAATGAATATAACTTTTTTCAAAAATGACAGTAGCTTTGCGATTCATCGATAGTAGTTTTTTTTGTTTGTTGGCAGTAACTTTTAACATAATAATAATAGCTATTTTGAAATAGTGACATTTTCTTAAATATTAAAAATTAAAAATGCATTGTTATTTTTGTAAATATTGATATTTTTGTTTAAGTAAAATGACAATTGGAATTGGCCTACTCATTTCATTTCAGAGAGATTATTCAGAGCACCGCCGTGCACTTGCACCAACATAAATGAATGGTTAGATTGCATTAAATACAATTTTTGTTTATTAAAAATAAAGTTGATAATAAATATCAAGGGTTGAGATTATTTTATAAAGGTTGGGTCACTTACACCGTCGGTGCATAGAATAATTTCCATTCATTTCATAGTCCCTTTATATAGGGATAGAATTACAACGGAAATATCGATTACATTAATGATACTAAATGCTGATTGATCTGTAATTGCGTTGATCGATGGTAATCACTGATTCCTTGATTCCCTCTCCGTCAGTCGTTTTGACGAAGGCACACAATGTGTTTTTCCTTTAACACTTCCCTTTGTGCCAAGTCAAAGATGAAATGGTGGATGAGTTGTTGCCTCACTAAAAACCTTGCCAAGTAACAATAAAAACCCTGTGGGACAAAAAATAAACCTTGGTCAAAGAAAAAGAGCACAACGCACCTTCTACATTTGAGAATGACATGTGTGTGTTAGACTCTGTTGTAAAAAATATGAGACGGAATTCTTGTAAAATAAAAACACATAATAATATCATAATATCTTGGGAAATAAGAATAATGATATAGATGAGAAAATAAAATAAAGTAAGAAAATAATATAATATATAAATTTTATATATGAAAACTTATCGAGTCGAGGCGTGCAAGCGCACTGTCCTAAAAGAAAATTAGTCCCCTACTGCACAGGGTTGAATATGACGAACTTCCCCAAGATACAACAACTCTTCGAGCTTCGTCGTGCAACTAAGAAGCCCTATTGAACCTTTATCACCCGTGCACTCAAAACGGTGTATAAGTAAAGTATGTATATGTACATAGTTTGTAAGAATATCTTTGGTAGAGGTATTTGGCTAGAGTGGTTGCATTATGGTGGATTATACAGTCATGTATACCCTCATTATCCGACAATCTAAACTCCCATACATGTGCATGTTTCATGTCTCACCATATGCCTTCCAACCATAGCCACGTACCCTTATATATGGCACCCTTATACCATCAATAGCCTCATTAATCATATAGCGGTCAAATAATAATCAAATATTTAAAACATAAAACCGTTAAACCATAAATAGAGAAATAAACACAAAATAAAAATAACCCCCAAAATAAATAAAGAAATAAATAAAATATATTTTAATTTTAAATCATAAAATTTCCAACAATCCCCCACTGATTTAAAATTAAAATAAGATCATTTAAAACAAAATAAGTGAGTGCTTTTACTGTGCAATCGGCATAGGTACCTTTCGGGTTTGAACCTAGCTTAGTGTGATAGTTTCCATTTGAGGAACCAAAGTGACACAGTCTTGAACTTTGATACCTTTGACCAAACTTTAACATATGACACACACAGTACGGGTAATTAGACAGGTTCGCGTGTTGGCGCATTTATGGCCGTGCGCGTATCTTGATTCTCATGAGAGTATTAGAGAATAGTCCAATTCTCATTGTCGCGGCCTCACGAACAACTCTCACTTAGGTGAGTTCTCCAAGGGTAAGTGTGCCCGGACCCCGCGGGAGTTTGTCCGCCTCGAAACTCATTCAGGGTATCATTGTTTTCCCTTCCTAATGTCACATTTAATACAGCACTTTAATGCCTTAGGGATGCACAAGATAATATCTCTTTTGGATATATCCTTAAAATTTATGTATGCTATATTTGAGTCACGCAGTATGGATTGTTTCTACCACATTGAACTTCCTTCATGGGATCTCCAATCACAGAAGTTGGGTTACCTCCCTAGGTGACTCCCTTATGGGCTTCAGCACATCCCCCTTCAGCAATTTTATATATATAGTCTACTCCTCCGCGAGGCATGTTTATATGACTTTTGTCATATTATATTTATTTTATTTTTCCTTTTTGGTTATATCTTGCTTGTCACTTTAGCTCGCAAAACCTGCATATTAATTTGTCAGCAAGCCTCAAATAAACCATCAGCCACAATTCTCATAGGAGTGTTTTCCTCCATATGAGAACAAGAAAATTTATGACTCTTCACTGATTATTCAATGATCACGTAAGATAAAATGCTATGAGTGTTACTCCCACATTACTGTAGGGCCTTTAAAATATCATTGAAGTAAATAGTAAATGATGACTAGAAATATAGATCATAACCCCCCACATTACTTGATATTAAATATTCTTAAAGACATGTTTATAAATATTTACAGGAGTTATAGCTAGAGCTTACCCCCACATCACCAAGATAGATGCTCTTCATGAGAGAATACTAAATGCTAAGAGTACTCATAACAGAATCAGATATATAAGACCAACGGTAATAATAAGCATTAAAGAATACTAATGAAATAGTTAAAATTTCAAATAGTAACCCCCACTATTGAAATTAAAAATAACTTCTTATTGACTCATTAAAGCAAAATGAAATCTTCTCACAAACTGAACTTACAAGTATCCTTGGAGCATTCTCGTCTATGAGATAACCAACAACATATGTATATCTCGTAATGTATCTACAAATTAATTTTGAGAGTAAAAGAAGACATACCATCACTATTTCTTTCTCTGCAATCACTCAGAAGTTCAATCAATATTACAGCTAATAACTCAACTAATATTAAAGGAAAAACATATTGTGTGCCTTCGTCAAAGCAACTGACGGAGAGGGAATCAAGGAATCAGTGATTACCATCAATCAGCACAATTATAGATCAATCAGCATTCAATGTATTTAATATAATTAATATTTCCGTTGTAACTCTATCCCTATATAAAGGGACTATGAAATGAAATGAGTAGACCATTCCAATTGTCATTTTTACTTTAACACGTTATCAGCACGCTCAGAGCCAATAGCCAAAGAAATCTAATTTTTCTAGTTTCATTCTCCTTCCCATCGAAAAACGAATCAAAACCCTAGCAGAAAAAAAATTCTTCTCTTTTTCTGCCGCCACAAACAACAACAATTCTCAACAAAAAAAAAAAAAAAAAAAAATCAGATCGACCTCCATTGCAGTCGATCGGTCTCTATCCCAGCAGTACTCGATCCCAGCTGCTCTCACAAAGCAGCACCTCTGCCTTGCACGTCCCACCGGCCTCCATCTTAGCCCACCTCGCTGCTACACCGCCTAGCCCAGTCGTGTGTACCGCTCCCTCTGCTGTGTGTACCGCTCCACAGACCGGCAGCCAAGCCATCTCCCTCTGCCGTGTGTACCGCTCCACAGACCGGCAGCCAAGCCCCACAGCGCCTAGCCCAGTCGCACAGCCCAGCGCTTCGATCCCGTCAACCCCCACCGGCCAACAGTGTAGCCCAGATCGGCCTCGCCTGCGCAGATCCCAGCAGCCACTGTCCGGCCTCGACATCCCTCCAGATCGGCCTCTAGACAGCTCTACCCGCCTGACAGAAGCTCCGCGTCACTCGTTCAGCGAGCGTCCTCCAGCGTAGCAGCCCCTCAGATCGCCTCCTAGCCCAGCGCACGGCCTCACTCGTCGCTGCTACCAAGCCAAGCACCTGCACATCAGAGAAAGAAGAAGAGAAAAAAGAGGGCGGGTTGACCCGGCCCAAAAGAAAAAAGTGACCCGGCCAAAGAAAAGGACAGAAAAAAAAAAAAAAAAAAAAAACATTGCGGCCCAAAAGAAAAAAAAATATAAAACAAACAAAGGCCCTGCGGCCCAGCAGAAAAGAAGAAGAAAAAAAAAACATCGCTACGCACGCCTGCATCAACACGCGCGTGCGCTAGGATTGTTTTTCTCAAAACCAAGTATGTTATCTTTTATTTTCATACTATGGTATATTTAATTATTTATAATTAGATTTTTATTTTTATTTTTGAGCATGCTATTTTATTGCTTGTTATATATGTGATATATAATCGTGGAATCTAAAGCATGTGAATTTTATTTATGTTTTCTATTTTTTAGCATGCTTTATACCTTATTGTTTATACATTTATTATATTTTGTTATTAAGCATGTTTAATTAGATAATTTTGATTGTTTTAAAGCATGCCTTATTATTTATGTTTTATATCATTATATTTAAGCATGATTTATAATTATATTTTCTTGCTTATGTTTTTATTATGCAATTGTGAGCATGTTTTGTGAATCTTATTTACTCTTATATAATTATTCCTAAGCATGTCTTTATATTTTGCTATTGTTTATATTTTATTTTATTTTACGCATGATATATTATTGCTATTATTATATGTAGCATATATTTTGTTGTATATTTGTGGAATTTGAGCATGTCATGTAGTTTATTTCTATATATGCTATGTCTTATTTATTATTAAATGTGTTATAGTTATTTTTGTAATACGACATATACAATTCCATTTTGCCATGATAATGAAAATTCATGCGCATTATACACACATTTACTGTGATAAAGTATTTTCACATAGCATCGAAAAAAATGTGACCATTACGAATCTTGGTCTTGAAATTTAATTCATATATTTGGAAAATAATTTACGTGGATGTCTTTATGACTGCGTAATTTATATCTTCTCTCTTGTTTTATGTAGATGGCTGATCCAACTCGACCTGAGTTTGACATTTTGGACTCAGAAGGACTTGAGTACCATCGTTGGGTTTCCGATATGGAAACTGCCTTTGTGGCAAAATACTACACTGCCACCATTACTGATCCCAAAGATAATGAACTATCTAATAAGGTGAAAGCAGATGCCTTAATTTTTCTGAGGCGACATATTAATCCTAGCCTACGCTGGGAGTACCTTCAGTTGAAGACACCCAAAGCACTGTGGGATGCCCTTAAAGGACGTTTTGGGAACATTCACGATACTTTGATCCCAGGACTGGCGGTTCAGTGGAATGGAATCCGCTTGCTTGACTATAAAAAGGTCAATGACTTCAACAAGGACATGTTGCGCTTAAAGGCACGTCTCAATTTCTGTGGAAGGGAAATCACAGAAGATGATATGATCTACAAGACTCTTACCACCTTTCCTAATTCAGCTTTTATACTAGCGAACCAGTATCAGTTGGATTATGACAACAAAAGAATCACAACCTTCAATAAGTTGATAAGCCTACTGCAAGTGGCTGAGAGACAAAATAAGATTCTCTTGAATAACAATGCCAGGCCCACTGGGACAAAGAAAATTTCCGAGGCTAATTATGGAAAAATGAAAGGTGGAAATAACTCCAATGCAAGGGGGTTTAGACGTGCTGATCCCTACCCACGTGGCAACAATGCACCACGTAGTTGTTGCCACGTGGAAAGGGACATGGGGATCATGGAAACAAGATGCCAAAGGAAAGAGTTGACAATGAACCATGCTATAGGTGTGGATTCATTGGGCATTGGTACAAGAACTGCCAAGCAAACAACAGAGTAGCAACCAATTACAAGAGGTATAGAGAGTCTAAAGAACAAGTGGCTCACTATATGGAAGAAGGAGGTCATGACCTAGGCGTCAACCTTACAGTTGCAGACTCTAATGGCAAAGAGGAACTTGCTAAGTCAATGGATGCTCTCAATCTTGACTGATCTGCTTTATTCATTTTATTTTCCAAAGACAGTTGTGAAGGCATAATGCCTCATTTTAATTAGACTATTGTTTGGTCTTAAAGTTTATTTTCAATCATGGATTGATGAATAAGATTTCTGAACAAGACCTTGATTTGATTATCGTTGGCTTATTAATAAATTTTGAATTTTATTCTGAAGCACTGAATTTATTCAAATTTATTTACTACACATATTTACATGGTTCGACATAGCACTATAAAGATGTAAAGCAATACATCTAGAGAAAAATTATTAGAATGAAAAGAATACATTCTACGCAAATAGAAATACTCTAAAGAATATGAGTTATATTTTCTAAATACCTCCCATTTATTTGTAGGAATGAATGGAGGAGAACTTGAGTGCTTAGATGATAGTGGGACTACCCACACAATATTAAGAAATAGCAATTATTCATTGAACCAATAGCCTATAATTCCTCTGTGACTACGATGATTGAATTATCAAAACTAATAAAATGGCGAGGAACTGCCAAATTTTTGTTGCCTAATGGCGCAACATTTCTAGTTATAGACGCTCTATATGCACAAAGAGCTCATCGAACCTTGTTAATGTTTCAAAGATATTTGTGCCAACGGTTATCATGTAACAACACACCGTGAGAATGGAACTGAATACCTTGATATTAACATCTAATGACTGTGGAAGGAAACACATCTTAGAGAAACTTATGAGTCAATCTAGTGGACTGTACCTCACTACGATTCGGATCATTGAATCCTATATTGTCACCAACAATGAAATGTGGGACCCTGACTCATACAGGCTTTTGCATGACCGCCTATGGCACCGAGGTCATGACATGATGATCCGTATTTTTAAAGAACTCACATGGACATCCCTTCTTTCGAGTGAAACATGGGAGAAAAATCCGCCACACTGCAAGGTGTCGGTTCTAGTATTGCTCAAATGCAGTCATTGCCTTCTGAAGTACCAGAAGCAATACCTCCCTCCCATTATGCCTCATTGACTATTTCAAAGGCACATCACTCGTTTTGCAAAGCCTGCTCTTTAGCAAAAACAGGATCGAGACCTTCCTATGCTAAAAGATACAAAACAAAACATTCCATTCTTACAAAGGATACAAAGAAATGTCTGTGGACCTATCCATCCAGAATGCGGACCATTCAAGTACTTTATGGTTCTGGTGGATGCTTCGACAATCTGGTCACATGTCGTTTTATTGTCCACAAGAAATGCTGCAATACTCCTAGCACAAATTATACGTTTAAGGGCTCACCATCCTGATCACCCTATCAAGTCTATAAGGCTTGATAATGCTAGAGAGTTTACATCAAAAGCATTTGATGATTATTGCATATCTATTTGGATCGATGTAGAGCATCCTGTACCCCATGTGCATACACAAAATGGTCTCGCAGAAGCCACCACCAAAAGGCTATAGATGGTGGCTAGGGCATTGGTTATGCGCACCAACTTGCCTATATCTGGATGGGGTTATGCAATATTGCACGCAGCTTTACTTATTCGTTTAAGACCCACAGCTAGCCAACCATTTTCTGCGTATCAGTTGGTAACTGGATATGAGCCTGACATTTACACTTACGCATATTTGGTTGAGCAGTATATGTGCCTATTGCGCCCCCACTGCGCACCAAAATGGGTTCTCAGAGACGATTAAGTATTTATGTTGGATACGAATCCCCAACAATTATACGCTATTTGGAAACCTTGACAGGCGATCTCTCTACCGCTAGATTTGCGGATTGTCACTTTAATGAGACAGTCTTCCCGTCGTTAGGGGGAGATAGGAAAAAGGATTTTCCAAGGGAACGACAGGAATTGTCGTGGTTTGTCCCCACTCTGTCTCATCTTGATCCCCGCACTTCATAAAGTGAAAGTGAAGTGAAAAGAATAATCGATCTTCAGAACGTAGCAGATTCGATGCCTGATGCGTTTACTGATATCGTAAAAGTGACGAGATCACATATACCAGCTGCAAATGTGCCTGCAAGGTTAGAAGTCCCCAACAAGGGGCACGGTGCTGCAGATAGAGGCACTGCAACCGCACTTAGTGGAGGTGTGGTTGAGGCCGTGGCTCCCCAAGGAAGAGGGGGAGGTCACTTGGTTCGATTGACACTCACCCAAGGAAGAAGAGGGTGAGTAAGGCACAAACCAATCATCAATGTATAGAATCCCTCTCATGAGATTGTCTCTGATTATAGTTATGTCCATGAATCAATACTGGAGGACGCTCCGATGTTTGAAATGATTTCAGAGAACAAAGAAATCTCAAAGGATTACGAGAGTACGTATGAGTTGATAGAAAGATCTTCCATACACATTGATGATATATACTGTTGCTCAAGGAATCATAGAGCACGATGATATCGAACCACACTCTGTTGAAAAATGTCAACAAAGAGCAGATTGGCCTAAATGGAATGAATCAATCCAGGTAGAATTAGATTCTCTGACAAAGAGACAGGTATTTGGTCTGGTAGTGCTAACCCCACCAAGTGTATAGCCTGTAGGACATAAATGAGTCTTTGTCAGAAAGCGTAATGAGAAGAATGAAGTCCTAAGGTACAAGGCTCGCCTTGTGGCACAAGGTTTCTCACAACGCCCTGGAATTGACTACGAGGAGACATTCTCTCCCAAAATGGACGTTATAACGTTCCGCTACTTAGTTAGCTCAGTAGTTTCCAAAGGACTGGAAATGCAGCTCATAGATGTGGTTACTGCATATCTTTATGGGGATCTAGATTCAGAGATATATAAGAAAGTGCCTGATGGCCTTACATTACCCAAGTCAAGTGACTCTAAACCACAGAGTGCGTTTGCAATTAAGTTGAAACGCTCACTTTACGGATTGAAACAATCCAGACGGATGTGGTATACCCGTCTAAGTGACTACTTGATTGGGAAGAGATATAAGAACGATGAATTATGCCCCTGCGTATTCATAAAGAAAACAAGTTCCGGATTTGCAAATTGTAGTAGTATATGTCATAACTGGTACTCTTGATGAAATAAGAGAAACCGCGAGCTACTTGAAATCCGAATTTGAGATGAAGGATCTTGGGAAAACTCGATTCCATCTAGGCCTTGAACTAGAACACCGAGTTTGTGGAATATTAATCCACCAGTCTGCATATGTCCAAAAGTCAGGCGATATAACATGGACAAAGCACATCCTGCTAGCACTCCCATGATCGGTCGAAGTTTGGATGCAAGGAAAGATCCATTTCGTCCAAAGGAAGATGACGAAGAGGTGTTGGGAGCTGAAATTCCCTATCTAAGTACAATAGGCGCATTATTGCACTTAGGCATGTACTCGACCAGACATTGCATTCTCAATGAACTTGTTAGCTAGATTTAGCTCAGCGCCAACGCAGCGTCACTGGAATGGTATCAAGAACATTTTCGATACCTAAAAGGAACCATTGATTTGGGACTGTTCTTTCCCTACAGAGAGACAAGAGGGACCGCAGATGGAATTCCAATCCTTAAAGGAAATGTTGATGGCGAAAGCGCCACTCACTACACTGAAACACCAAATGACGTTTTGGTTGGTTTTGCTGATACTGGATACCTCTATGACCCATATAAAGGTCGTTCCGAAAATGGTTATGTACTCACCATTGGGAACACGGCGATATCTTGGAGATCAACCAAGCAAACCCTTGTGGCTACCTCCTCGAACCACTCAGAGATCATTGCTCTACTTGAGATGGTTCGTGAGTGTATATGGTTAAGAGCTATCATTACACATATTCGAGGGACTAGTGGTTTGAGTTCTACCATTGAAGAGCCTACTTGCATTTATGAAGATAATGCAGCTTGCATCGAACAGATGAAGCTAAGATATATCAAGGGGATAATACAAAACACATATCGCCAAAATTTTCCTACAATCAGCAACAACATACCCTCCTTAAGATTCAAGTGAATCAAGTAAGGTCTGAGGAGAATGTGGCAGATTTGTTCACCAAATCACTACCTAAGGCCACAGTTGAGAAACATGTGAAAAGCATAGGAATGCGAAGACTTTCCAAACTCACTTGATTAATGTAAAGATCAGGGGGAGGTGTAGACGTCAGGGGGAGTCTAACACACACATGTCATTCTCAAATGTAGAAGGTGCGTTGTGCTCTTTTCCTTCGACCAAGGTGTATTTTTGTCCCACAGGGTTTTTATTGTTACTTGGCAAGGTTTTTAGTGAGGCAACAACTCATGCACCATTTCGTCTTTGACTTGGCACAAGGGGGAGTGTTAAAGGAAAAACATATTATGTGCCTTCGTCAAAGCAACTGACGGAGAGGGAATCAAGGAATCAGTGATTACCATCAATCAGCACAATTATAGATCAATCAGCATTCAATGTATTTAATGTAATTAATATTTCCGTTGTAACTCTATCCCTATATAAAGGGACTATGAAATGAAATGAGTAGACCATTCCAATTGTCATTTTTACTTTAACAACTAAATATTAATAATGAGACAAAATTAATAGTATCACCACAATTTGAAGCAGCATTATTTTAAATATGAAAGAAAGATAAGTAATCATTAATTATAATATGCAACTTGAATAAAATATATGATTCTCCTCTAAACAAAATGCAAATGTCATTTGTAACTGATCTGATAACATATAAAGCGCTGCAATAGATTTTAAGGTCAATCGCATTCATAATATAATTGATATTTTCAATGGTACGCTGTACGCAAAATAATTACTAATATGTATGTAAATACAATGGAATAAGTACTCATAAAATCAGTAATCAAGTACGTACCTCAAGTAACAACGTTTTATATATTATAGGCAATATCAATTTCATATAACAGTCAACAAATCATAAGTATAGCCAACCTGATCTCATGGCAGATTAATTGTTAGTGAAAGCAAATTTAATTTGCAAATATGACTAGATGGAAAATAAGCTTATATATATATAAACTTAACTGTAACATGGACATATACGTACCTGCTTGTTGGCTACTAACATATATGTATTTTAATCACGATCTTTTAATTTAGTTATGTATGGAAAAGACCTCATATGCATTAAATATGAATTTATATGCCAAATAATATAATTGTAACTACAAAATGTTAAGTAATCAATGTGCATGATTGAGAACGAATGAGACTAAGAATACGTGACTGAACGATCTCATGAATATAATAAAATATAAAAATATATTTCGTACAGAATAAAATCTAGTTATTTTATAGAAGTGACTTAGAATTCCTCTGTTGTGTTAGAAGCAATGTAGGCAAGTGCATGCATATTGCGTAACTAATTCCTCCATCAACTTTAGCCTTTGAGAGATTTTTTCTACCAAGAGTTAGTTGATATTAAATTATTAATTAGTACATGCAAAGCAAAATGCAATTAGCAAATTCAAGGCTAATATAAACTAATGATTGAAAGAAAAATATTAAGGTATTCATAAGTTGAGAAATAAAGAAGAAGCCAAATGTGCGATATTGATTATGACTCCTCGAACTTCATAATGTCCGTCTTTGTCAGAAATTCCGCTTGAATCTTCTCTTAGATTGTTGTAAAAAATATGAGACGGAATTCCTGTAAAATAAAAACACATAATAATATGATAATATCTTGGGAAATAAACATTGAGATATAGATAAGAAAATGAAATAAAGTAAGAAAATAATACAATATATAGGTTTTATATAGGAAAAC